>CAMZMU010000010.1:17685077-19039001 GCA_947311845.1 Poa pratensis
CCCCCCCCCCCCCCCCCCCCCCCCCCCCCCCCCCCCCCCCCCCCACCCCCCCCCCCCCCCCCCCCCCCCCCCCCCCCCCCCCCCCCCCCCCCCCCGACCACCTCTCTTCCAGCATCTCTACCTGTGACTTCTCTTCTCACTCCTAGATTTCTCTATCGTCTCTCACGCAACACAATGAACACATCCTCTTGGGACATGAGTTCTTCGTCATCTTCATCTGGCGACGATGAACTCATACTTGCAGCATTCGCCGAGCGCGAGGAGGAAGAGAGGATGAACGCTCGACGCCATGGTGGTTCCAAGCATGGACGTCGGACAATCGATCGATGAGGAAGAGATGCCGGATTTGTTCTTCTGTGGGACGACTACTTCAAAGAAGTTCCTCGCTATCCCGAATATTTGTTTCGACGAAGGTTCGTAATTAGTACACTTCTCTGCTTTGGCCCATTTTTCATTTCCCTGTCTCATTTACTTTTTATGCACAGATTTAGGATGTCCCGTAATTTGTTCAACCGCATAGCTGATGATATACTTGAGCATGAGAGGGAGCGTGATTATGATGGTTATTTTACGCAAAAAATAAGTGCTTCTGGAGCTCTTGGGTTACATCCTCTGCAAAAGATGACCGTGGCAATGCGGATGCTAACATATGGAATAGCAGCTGATGGTGCTGATGAGTACATCCGGTCCGCTGAGGCTACTAATTTAGAGTGGAAATTTGTGATCAAAGTTTGTGAAGTTTTTGGGGAAAGGTACCTGAGATCTCCAAATGAACAAGACATTGCTAGGTTACTTGCAATAGGGGAGGAAAGAGGATTTCCTGGTATGTTAGGGAGCATAGATTGCATGCACTGGGGTTAGAAAAATTGCCCCAAAAAATGGCATGGCATGTTTAAAGGCCATGTGAACGAGCCCACTATAATCTTGGAAGCAGTTGCACCCCCATCCTCCCCAACACCACCGCATCCTCCCCCAACCTGCACCACCAAATCCACTCCCCACCGACCTCCCCTATCTCCCTCCTCGCCCGCTGCCCGGGTGCGCCGCAGCCGGAGCTTGAAACCCCGCCGCCATGAGCGCCTCTCCCCCCGCCCTTCCCTCTCACCACAGGCGCGCCGCCACCCCGAGCGCCTCCCTTCTCCCCCATGGCGCGCGCCGCCGCCGCCGCCCCGAGCGCCTAGCTCCCTTCTACCCGCCCTTCCCTCTCACCAGGGCGCGCCGCCGCCGCCAGATCTGGCTGCAGGCATGCGGCCGCCGCCCCTCTCGTCTCTCTCTTGCAGTGGTGCGAAAAATGAAAAGGACGTATCTTGTCCGGCCGGAGAGGGGTTGCGGCGGGCGACGGCGACCTTGGGGACTCCTCCGACGATGGGGCTCCGGACGGGGGCGGGAGGAGAGCAGTTGCCTCTTTTCGTTGAGTTCACGAGCGTGGACGGGGCATGTTTACTTCCACGAGGAGTAGCGTCGTGGATGGACGTGTAAAACTTCCACGACAGTATACACGTTCCGCTGGGGAAGGATTTTGGGCCTCGAACGTGTATAACTCGTTTACACGGCCCGATACACGAGCCACTAGAGATGCTCTGAGAGTTATATGATCGAATCGACTCGTTCACTGTTCTTTGAAGTAGTGAATTAATGCATACAAAACTGGTCTAGCTAGCTGTTGATATACTGCAAATATGCTGTAGGGAGTGGATTTCAGCAAGAATTTCACTGTTCTTTCTCTAATTTAGCACTGTCAAGAATTATATCATCAAGAAGTGAGAATCAACAACTTCTTATGCTTTTCGGTTTCTTTCTCTAATTTAGCTGAAGTTTAATGTTCAATGCAAACTTAACATCCTTTCTGTTAATTTTTTAGCAAGTTTGGCTTCCTAATATAATCAGAAATATAATTGTATTTTTGATTGCGCTCTAATTTCTTGCTCTTGTGCATGAAACAGCTGAAACCTTAGGCTGGAGTGATTAATAGCATGCAAAGAAACCGGAGCGAAGACAACATTCAAGTGATCCAGTGATTGAGCTGTGCGGCATCTTCAGGCTACCACAGTAGCAGTAGTTGCCATTATCTTTAGGTCCTTAGCAGTAGTAGTTTGTGAGCTATCTCTAAATGTGATTCGGCTGTTGGCTTGATTTGTACACTTCTTTCTGTCCTGATTGTGAAGCCTACGGCTATCCTTGCAAAGTGATACAGGAATGCTGGAGTTAATTAATTAACCTGATTGTTTAGCATATTATTATGAGCCCAGTGCGCCTGGGTTCTTCAGATAGTAGTCATGGCAACGTTCGAAACAGCTGTGTAGCTCATTGATTGATTATTGGTATGAACGCACGTGCTAGTCCTACGAGTAGAAACAACAGTACGCACACACTTCCTCTTACGGAAATGGTTTTGGACCCATTTGACCAAATGGTTAAAACCATGGGTGCGCACTGAGGTCTGATTCGGTTTGGTTGAAAAACTGAGCGGGTACAGTTTTGGTTGGTTTCACATTGGCATTAAATGAGTTTGGTTGGGTTCAGGCTTACACAAATATACGTATGGGTATGGTTAAGGTATGGGGCAGTTCTGTAACCATTCTCAGATTTACTTGTGTGTCCAGTAGTCTAAGTATGATGAGGCATTAATCTCTTTTTTATGTTTTGTCTCTTCTTACAATGCCGATGATTAAAATGTTGTGACACTATGTGATTCAGAGGCGGTGTAAGTGAGACTTGTAATATGCACGAATACACATTTTCTGCATCCTACTGGATCTCACTTATGTCGTGTCTGAATTTGTGTGTCCAATTTAAGTATGAGGCATACTTTTGAGTTGACCTTATACTTTATTTTTACATCTCATTAGAATTCCAATGATTAGAAAGTTGTAAAACTGTATGTAGTTACATCTTTCTATACTCAAATTCGTTGTGTAACATTTTTTATTTGCCTTGTATAGAGCGTGCCGCCGCGCCGCCGCTCCATGAGCGGGTTCATTGGCGTCCGTCACCGCTCATCTGGCCGCTGGTCCGCGGAGATCACCGTGGACGGCCACCGTTGGTATATGGGGACCTTCGACACGGCGGAGCTCGCCGCGCGCGCGTTCGATGCAGCAGCCTGGAGGTTTGGACGGCCGCGTGCTGAGCTCAACTTCCCTGACGTTGAGTCCCGGGAGGAGGCTGAGTTCCTCGCGCCGCCGATGGAGATCGTCGACGTAGACGAGGCGCGGCGTAACCGTCGCCAGAGGATGGCTCGCCGCGCTGCCGACATCGGCGAGTGGCGGATGGACGCGCTGCGCCGCGACCGCCCCGATCTGGTGCAGGCGGAGCTGGACTTCTACGCCTCGAGGAAGAAGAAGAGGCAGGCCAGCTCCGACGCTGGACCCTCCACTGCAGCGCCGCCGTGCCAGAAGACCGGCGATTCGTCTTCGGACCTCTCGAGCTTCTGGGATGATAGCTCGGACTCATCCGACTTCGATTTCAGACTTCCTTGAGTAGTTTTAGGTTAATTTCAAGTTATTTTAGGTTTAATTATCGAAGTTTAGCTTAACTTCATGTTGTTTTAGGTCTGTAAAGCATGTGATGAATTAATATATTTGTGTATGACAATTTGATCATGTGTATGTGGTATTGTCTATATTTCTGTTGTTTATTTGGCACCTGTATTTGAATTTACTGTATTTATACTGGATATACTACTGGAATACGATTTTCCAGAAAAAAAATAATACCAGCGACTAGTACCACTGGCAGGCGTGGTAGATTAGCTCTGGCGGATGCTTGCCCGCCAGCGCTATGGCATCTACCGCTGGCGTGCACCAGTGTTGCCCGCCAGCGGCAACAACCCTTACCGCTGGCGGGTACCCGCCGCCAGAGCTATGGCATCTACCGCTGGCGTGCGCCAGTGTTGCCCGCCAGCGGCAACAACCCTTACCGCTGGCGGACGGCCCGCCCGCCATCGCTGGCGGGCGCCCGTCCGCCAGCGGTAGCCCTTTTCCGTCCGCCAGCGGTAGGGCTTTCCCTACTAGTGTGCTGATCACGACGTTCCTCATGCTTCTCACACCTACTAATTCGTCGTAGCTATTTTGTCTTGCCAATGTCGTCATATAAAGCTTAGAACTAGCTCTGGGACCTTGAAGCATCTCCACGTGATATTTTTTTTTTTGAAGCCTGGAAGCACCCGTGTATTCAATCAAAGATACAGATTACAAGCATGAACACACGAACACTCAAACAACGGAAACCAAAGCAACAAACCAGCAGCAGAAGAGGAGCAAGAACTGCAGAACCGCCAAGAACATCACCACCGAAAACTAGAGGAGAGAAGACCTCCAACCATGTTGAAAGCTGCAAAAACCACCCGCCGCAAGCAACGGGATCATGACCCAGTGAACGAGCACAGCAAGGCCACGTCTTCTCCAGCCCCAACTCCGACGAGCACCAGCAGAGCAGGCATACCCGAAGCAGCAGCCACCAACCTCCCCATCTCTGCAACCCTCTCCAGCAAGGACCAACGCCGGTCAGAGCTTCAGCTTCACGCCGACCAGGCGACCCCCGAAGCAGACCCAGCAACCCCCAGACGGCCCCTCCCCTCGCCGCCACGGCCGGCCAGAGCGACTCCGTCGAAGAGGACCAACACCACCAGCACCAAAACCAGATCGCCGACACCCACCACCTCCTCCCCTCGCCACCACGGCCGGCCGGAGAAGCACAGATGGGCGAGAGCGACCGACGAACCTCACAAGCTTCTCGATGGCGACGAAGAAGCCTCCATCGAAGCGGCGATATATTTGTACACACTCTTCATATTATCTTCCTTTTTATAAAGGAGAAATCGGTTCGCTTTAATGCATGCACCCTCCCACCGGAACACATATAGAGCCGGTGCAGTCAGTATGTTATTATCAGCAAAAGCTGGTATACTACCGACGTTTACTGTATGGTTTATTTCTGATGCTTTAGATCAAACCGTGTACATGACTACTTGGAGCAAGGGATGCTATCGGATTGTGTATTGGTTTCTTTTCGGATAGGAATATATTGATTGTGTGTGGCCTCTTATTGCATCCGTACGTGGTCCTACCTACAACAAATGGAGAAGCGCAGCGCTTTAAATATTGAGTGCAACCACTTGAAAATGGTTGAACGCGATTTATACACTCAGTGCAGCTAGCGTTCTTATATTAGGATAACATGTTGATGCCGTGTCACTTTAATGTTGTCCCTGTTCTTTAGATGGTAGATACATGTATAGACCTTATGTGATCCATGAAAGACTCGTTGTAATAACTGAACTTTAGTAAAGCAATAAAAAGCCATATGCATCTATCGATGCAGAGGTCAGGATACCCATTTCAAAAAAGATAAGTAGTATTATAGACAACACATGTAACAAGAAGATGAACACGACATGTGTCTTTCTACTTCTTATTCTAGTTTGATTAACAAAACATGTTCATGGTACTGCAAAAAAAAAAAAGTTCACGGCTGCCATGATTTTCACTAAAAAAGAAAAACTCAGAAAAGACAAAACGCAGCCTTCGCTGCCACCGGCCTTGAACTAAACTTGTACTTTGTGGCGGCCTGCTGCAGCCGGGGGCTCTGTTAAAACAGTTCTGTTCTGTCTGTTTTCCAAGTTCTAACACGTGATCCTCTTCATGTTCTGGTCCATCACTGCCGAAACCTGGCACTAATCCTTGCTTGCTTAGACACATTCCCTTCTCATGTGACGGGCGACGACCACCTAGCGTCCCTCGGCTGCCACCCACTACCAAGGGAATTCCCTGCGGGCGCCATCGTCCGGAAGTGAGGCCCCTCCTCCCTGCTACAAGGCCACGTCGACGACAACCCCAATGGCTTCTTTGGCGCGTTGGCCTCCCTCAGACGCGTCTCCGTCGAAGTCTCATCCCCATCGTCAACCATGTATAGCGACTAGAACTATATGTGCGATAGCCAAAGTCATTGGCGGAGCTCCAGCCAGATTGTTGGGCGGGTCAGCCCAAAAAAGACCACAGTTTTTTCTTTCATGGGCCACATTTTTTCAGATTATTCAGTGTTTTGGCTTAGACTGGGTAGGCCATGGCCCAGTTTGGTTTCAATGGAGCTCCGCCACTGCCAAAGTCAACCGTGTGCTTTGCCTGATCTGTACTATTGGAGTGCTTCGCAACTCGGCCTTTGTTGTATGAGTCAATGCCACCCAAAGTCCCCTTGCTTGTTATTGAAAAAGGCTAAGGTCGTTGCCTCAAACCTTAGCTTGTCAAACGTGTACAGTTTATTGACTTGTTCCAAGTATATTATGGTGCATCCATTGTATCTAAAAATTACCGATCACGAGTGACTGCTGGAAACATTGTAGGCCTTGCTGAACTTTTTTTTTAGATCGGTTCCGCCCGTTATCAGGCAATGAGCAACGACATTCGCTCTCTACCTTCATGAACGATCAACTACAACTAAGATAGCAGCTGGGGCCTTTATTTCTATTACTTTATGACGATAGTTCCTCATACCAAGCACCCGTCAACAAGCTTTTCATTGCGTTGCTGGAATCGCTAGCCACCCTGACGTGCTGCAAGTTCAGATCAGCCGCCAGAGCTAGGCCTTCTCTGCTTGCGAGGACATCCCGGGTCTCTCGCTCTGTGATTCCTTGCAGCACCACCATGGACGCGCCCACGAAGAGGCCATCCTCCCGTCGTACAGCCGCTGCAGTCGGCGAGGTAGGCCTTGCTGATGGAGCAAGCCGGACACAAGAGTTGAAAAGATACGACTGCTTGATCCTGCCTCGCATGATGTCTTACGCGGGAGTTGAATTATCTGCCATAGAAAAGCAAAATTTTCTGATGCCTCCTATGCCGAACATATGGCAAATTTTACGGGGGTAGCACTTCATCCCTCAGCATGTGGCGTATATTTGTAGTTCGTTTCTCCGGTCTGCTCATTTATACTCCGTACTATAGACTAAAAGAGGCTACGTTTACAAATAAAAGGACGCACAGTAGTATTTTTCCACGCCATTATATGTTCAACATGTATGTGCACAGCTCGACCAGTTCGTCGTGCACTTATCATGTCGCTGAACTTCTCTTGCATCGAAATGCATTGACTGATTCCATATGCAGTTATATCTACCCTTGGTTCATTTTTTTGCTCATGGGATCGGCGGGGGGTCGATGCACGTCACTCATGGGTTTGAAAAAAATGAAAAGCATACAGACGTTGCCAGCGATACACATCAGCGACCGCACATCTTGGATGATCGAAGAGCTTGGTTTGATCTTTGATGTATCTGAAGAAGCTCAAGATATACATACACAATCTAAGCATAGAGAACCGTCGATATGTATGCTCCGTCATCGAGAAGCTGAGCATGAAGGAGGTCCCTCTAGTTGCTCGCAATAGAAGCAAGTACTGTACTATCGATGAATGTCCTTTAACCTTTGATTTCTCGTCCGGTCCCCTGAAAAGCATCCAAATTAGGGCAAAACTGGACGTGTTGCCAAGCTAGTGGTCTTTCCTGAGAAACATTGTTTTTCCCCCCCATTTGTATCTTTAATTTGCATGGTTTCACTCATGTAAAATGTTGTAATAATTGAGCTGAGCACTTATTTCTTCAGCTAGCTCTATGTAATGTTCACCTTATTCAGTGGACCTATTCATTCTGGGAGTGGAGTTGAGTTCTGCTGTATTGTTATTTGGCTCCTAAATGTGATAAGATACGTGTTTAGCTTCTAAATATCTTTCATGTTAGGCTGCATCCTCTGCCAGTGTCACTGTCATGCTGTTTGTTAGGATGGTTGCTGCAGGTAACATGATGGAGGCGAACAATCCTGGGTTAGAAACTAGAAGCTAGTAAGAGAAGACATCAATTTTGATGGATACTCTGTTTTGCTCGATGAAGCATGTCCGTGTAGTAGTAATGTTCTATAATCTGAAACTCGGACTAATTTATGTATGACACCAATGACAGGCAAATCAACCATTTCGTGGTTGTACCTTGTCGATCAGATTACCCAGGTTTGCACATTGCGACGCACACACGCTAACTAGCTATGGCATGAGTTTCGCGTCATTTTACGGTATAACAAGAAAGGATCAGTTGCATCTATGGTCTGAAAGAGTGAAACCAGAGTCAAGAATTAAAATATCCTTTTTATCTAACACACCCAAGGATTGAGATGAGGGACGTGAGCAAATTTCTGGATGGAGATTTTTTCACCCGCACAGAGCGATAGATACCAGGGAAGAAAGCATTTTTATTCATTTCAGCAGGGCCTGTGTAGAGCAAATCCACAAGAAGAGTTTGAAGTAATCAGCCTTTTCCTTTGGATCGGTCCACAGCTCAAGTTGGTGTAGCATCTTGCCAAAGTGGCACAGGCTCAGCCTATCTACCTACTGGGTGCTAATGTAACACGATGCTTGCTCTGCCAGCGAACTCTATGTCGAGCAACACAAGAGCTCCATAGTCTCCCAATGCCTCCCAAGACCACGTTGGTCAGGCGTAAGCCTTTTGCGGTGACCTCCACGACTGAACGTGTTTCACCTCGGGAGGAATGTTGATCTCTTGTAACACTTTTGCTCCTTCGACTGCTTTTTATACACCAAAAACATATCACAAACGGACCATGTGAGTACTGCACGCAAATGTAAAGGAGACAAAAATCAACTGAAAGTTCATTTAACTTACACCTACCATATCTCATATCTGTCTTGATTTTGGGCATTTTGTAATAAAAGCAAACAAAGAACATACAATTTAGCTACAACTACAAGGATATCATAATTCATAAAACAATGCATATACAAAAAACATGAGCGGTGAATACGAAAAAATGAAATAAAAACTCGTGTTATTAATTGATGAACTTGACATCAAGTCGGAAACTATTCCATTAAGCGTAGCCGAGCGGGCTGCGAAAAAAGAAGCAAATGAGAATCTTGCAAAGCTTAGGCGTGTTGAAGAGGCAAAATGGGCTCAAAGTGGAAAGGTGAAATATATCCAAGAGGGTGGAAATAATACACGCGATTTTCATATAATTACAAATGGTAAGCATACCATCCTTTTGCATTGTTTCCCTATGCACCCATGCATAAATATGTACACGTCCATCTAACCAACTCCTTGGAGCAAATGGTGAAAAACAAAAGGTAAAATGCGAATGTCCTAGACATGCTTGAGCTATATCCACTACAGGAATGGGCCTATACGCCGACGGC
This sequence comes from Poa pratensis, assembly GCA_947311845.1. NCBI lineage: Eukaryota > Viridiplantae > Streptophyta > Magnoliopsida > Poales > Poaceae > Poa > Poa pratensis. Next base: position 17,694,270 of record CAMZMU010000010.1, read on the forward strand.
CGTTCTATACGCCGACGGCCATTTGTCGGGGCCGTCGGCGTAGAGGCTGAGTTGGGCTGCGCAGGAAATTGACCGTCGGCATAGATAAACCATCGGCGTAGTCGGCATAGCTATGTTTTTCATTTTTTTTCCTATTTTTCAGCTAATATGGAATAATTCATATCTTTAAATCCGTAAAACCAAATTTAACAAATAAAATGTCTAAATTGATTAGAAAAATTAGAGGAATCCAAATATGACATCCATATCATCTTTGTCATCATGTATATGACTTTTTGCAACATATTTTAGAAAAATGACTTTATGCCTATTTTCCAAAAGTAATTGAATTTTATGTGAATAAATAGTCAAAAAATGAAATCCTTTGGCATGAAATACTTTTATGTGTACTAGTTGTTAGGATAAATGATAAACTTGAGTATTGACAAAGTTTACTAAAAACTTCTTCACAAAAAGGACAATCATCTATAAGTATGTATAAGTTTCGGGTCAAATGACCATGTTATGATCATTCCCGTGCCATAGTTTGTGATAATGTGCCCATATTTGAAACATAGGTGTATCTTGGTATGACAAACAATGTTGCAGAACTGAGGTTTTTCAAATTCGTTTTATAAATATCATTTTTCATTTTTTAATTGTCAAAAATGACATTTTTTTGTGAAGCAAGTACCAAAAATATGGTGGAAAATGGCACCCATCCAATTATCACACAAAGTAGACCATATTTTATGGACAACCCAGCAATATTAGGAATTTTCTCGGTTTTTATCTAATTTCGCCTATTTAAATGACTTTATGCCTATTTTCCGAAAATAATTGAATTTTGAACTACAAGTGTGTGATAGTTTGCTATGAAATTTTTACAAAATTGATTTTAATATACACCAGTAGTGGTTATATCACAGACCCGTTGATAGTTTTGAAAAATGCAATCCCTTTGATGAATAGGCACGGTGGTCATTGACCGTTTTTTCAACAAAATAAAAGAAAGTGAAAAAAAAGTCAAAAAATGAAATCCTTTGGCATGGAGTACTTTTATGTGTACTAGTTGCTAGGATAAATGATAAACTTGAGTTTTGACAAAGTTTACAAAAAACTTCTTCACAAAAAGGTCAATCGTCTATAAACATGTATAAGTTTCGGGCCAAATGACCAAGTTATGGTCATCTCCGTGTCATAGTTTGTGATAATGTTCCCATATTTGACACATAGGTGTATCATGGTATGACAAGTTGCAGAACTGAGTTTTTTTATATTTTTTTTATAAATATCATTTTTCTATTTTTTAAGTGCCAAAATGACTTTTTTTATTAAGCAAGTACCAAAAATATGTTGTAAAAATTCATATACATGATGCAAATGATGATATGTATGGCATATTTGAATTCCTCTCATTTTTCTAATCGACTTAGACATTTTATTTGTCAAATTTTGATTTACGAATTTAAAGATATGAATTATTCCATATTAAATATAAAAAGGAGAAAATAAAGTAAAATAAATTTTATTGTTATTTATTCAAAATATTATTACATAATCATTGTTACTTATTCAAACAAATTTTAAAATTTAAACAATGAAAAAGTGTAACATCGTAACCGAGAGGTTAATACGATTGATAGGATACTAATATCAGTAAGTTCTAACATCTCATTTGACAGCTAATTTGAAAGGAACTCAAAAGTTAAGCGTGATTGGGCTGGAGCAATTTGAGGATGGGTGACCGAATGGGAAGTTTAACCAGGGTAATTAATTTGACCTATGATTAAGTGTGTAATTAGAGATTAAGTATGTAGCTAAGTGGGAAATTTCGAAATAGAATTAAAAAGTAAAAAGGTTCAAACAAAGTTTAAAAAATATTTTAAAAAATTTCGAAAAGTTAAAAAATTTGAAAAACATATGCCGATGCCAAAGCCGTCGGCGTAGGACCGTCGGCATAGCCTACGCCGACGGCAAAAGCAGCTAAGCCGATGGCGTATAACGCCGAGGGCCATACACCGACGGTTTTCTGGCCTTTGCCGACGGCTTCAGGCCGTCGGCGTATCAGCCGTTTCCTGTAGTGATCCCACTAAGTGCAATATGTGACCATAATAGGGATATTGAAGGATCGGATCGGATTATGCCTCTATCATATCCTTCGTCACATTTTCCCATCGGATTCGGAGCGGAGCGAATAGTGACCGGATTATGATTCGGAGATGGATTTATGTGGTCGTGGATTCGAGAACGGAAACAGAGCGGATACGGAGTGGAAACAAAATTAATCGTGTAGATACACGCATAAGTCAATTGTCAAACCATACAACCAAAAATAATTGTTGAATAACCTAGTAACTAACAAAGTTGTACTCCATTGTCTTTGCAACGACTATTTAAGTGAGTTGTTGTTCAATGAACGAACTCGATAACTCACTAGCTGTAAATTATGCTCTATCAGATCAGGCGTTTCAGTAAAAAATTAGATTATTTGGATTAAAACCATCCGATAGTTCTATTTATTTTCCGGATAGTCCATATTCTAGGCTATTTAACATACCATATCCTATACCATATCTGGGTGTCATGTTCGAATTGATATCCTTATCAACCAGATTCCTTAAAAGTGGATATGGATTCTTAAAAACAATTTCAGAATCGAATACGGTGTGAAAATTATCCTATCCATTTACACCCCTGAACCACACCAATCACTACATGTGTAATTGCTGGCTAAGAAAAAATGATTTAAATGCAAAACGACATAAGGTAAGCAATGTCTGATCTAGAATGAAATTGTGGAGCCCCCAGACTAGCTGTCCAGGAACACCCGTATGCATACATTCACGATCGCGTGATCAGTAGTCGTGAACAACATACTTGAGTTGGCATTGCAGATTACATCATCCAGTACACGAATTAAAAATAGTCTTACAACAAATGGTCACATGACCGAGTTCACATAGCTGCCACGCAGGGCAGGATCACAACGGAAGTCTTAACAAAACGCAGTAAAGCCCATGTCACGCCTTAACACCTACAGGCTGCTGACCGGGAGACGTCCTAGTTCGCGTAGTCGTCAACAAAGCCTTCCTCCTCCTGAGGCTCCTCGTAGTAGAGGTCTGGCTAGGACAATAGCCAGGGGCGAAACCATATGAGTACGTTCGAATGTACTTAGCAAACTCTATCCAAAAACAAGCTAAAGGATGCAAATGCTTTTTATGGTTGTGGTAGGTAGGCTGTAATTAGGGTTCAATACACACGGTGGACGGAAAGTACACCATGCTTATATGACATCTCTATATCTTTGTTGAAAAAGATACTTCAAAAGATAAGATAATATTTCTCTCTTAGATATCAAGTATCTTAGAGGTTTTTACCCAAAACATTTTTCATCCTAGGTTTTCTTTGCAGAACTTCTTGGAACTAAGGTTCCTCCGAGTTTTTCATCATCAATACCGTACCTCAAAGGCACCATCATTCCCCTTTCATCCAGTACTTCCCAAGTACTCACTTTCTTTCCAACACAACACCATTTTTAGAAAACATCGACACAATGCTAGCTACATGGCCTTTCAGCTGTCCATGACCGAGGACTCGGCTATTCGAATAGTTTTGACTCTGCAGAGTTTGTACACTTTCACCACACCATCCGGTACATCCGCCGTGATTCACTCACGGACTGTCCTAGACAGTTTGTAACCATCAGATAACCGATCCTAACTTCCACTATGTCGATGCTAGTATGTGACTACCTCTTCAGTGGGTTTGTTCTCCCAGGCACCGAGTGAGCTAGCCGTATCGATCCGGTTACCCCTAGTCATCACACCGCCATGACAGGAGACCCAACTGTTGCCACCGGGAGTCGGATTAATCTCCCCTTTGTATGTCCCGTTTTCACTTACGGCGACACTTCGGATGAAGGGACTCGAACCCTCTCGCTAATTGAGGTAAAATCTCATACTAACACAAACAAGCTTCCATTAAGCCCGTGCCCATTTTGAGTAATGTGGTTGTATGGTAGGGCTGTCCTGCGAAGACTAGGTTATGTGTCGTTTTTAGAAAAACACTTCTCCGATGATTCATAACTTTACTCCCCCACTTAGGCAAGGTCCCACCTTCCCAAGAGGGTTTTTCATAAAAACACGGTGTTTTTCCAAAAACAACACAAGGGAGTCCAACCTAGAATTTCCATCTTTCTTCTACTAGTAAGTGGGGTTTAGGGGTATAGGATAACCTACAGTTTTAACTACGGTCTGGAGTATATACCAGAACAAGGGTGTATAACAAGTATATATATCTAATGCAAGTAAAATATGCATAGAGGCAGGTAAAACAAAATAGGTGTAGTTGCAAGCTTTTGAGATGGCTTGCCTTGATCAGTGGTCTGCTCCTGCTGCTGATAACCAATACAATCTCCACAATAATCCTCAGCAGAAAATCCCTCCTCGCGAGTTTCTAGCGTCGCAAAAATAAAAGACACAATCAACATACAGCAGGACAAGCATTTCAAAACAACATACAACTAACAAACAAGGCAAGCAAGACTAATATGTTTTACACAAACAGCAGCTGAACAACTTTATTAGGGAAAGTTATTTTAACTCCTACTTGATTATAAACACACAATCAAGATTAAACAAGTGGCTCTTTCTTTAGGTAATACTTAGTACTTTACTACTAATTTCAATTTAGTTTTATTTAAACACTAACAGTACTAACATATTAAATGTAACACTATTTAGTGAGCTACAGTACCACAACAATAAGCAAGCAATACTAGCAATAAATTTTTACCAAGTCATACTTAATTCGTTTATTCATTTTACTAGGCAGAAACACCATTTTTAGTGATTATTAAGTCCAGGATGCTCTGTTGATCCAAATTTTTATGCAAAGCTAGATTTAGGTTCTCTGTATGTATTAGAAGCTACTGCAATTGGATGTAGTCCAAAATTTAATCCACAGAAAATTAGATAAATGTCTAAAAACCCTACTGGTCCAAACTTCAAACACATGCCAAATTAAATCTAAGCATCACAAACACATGAGGTAAAATCCTACTGAAAGCTACTGCAATAGGCTTTCCAGAACAGTTGGATTTAGAAATTTTGGATTCATATTTCTCAATTTAATATTAGTTCTTTGATTTAGACCAGTGGCAGTACAGTAATTATCAAGCTCACACAAATTAATATTTTCCAGATCTGCAAGTTGCATGTGGTTCCAAACTCACTTAGCTACCTCTGTGATTTTTAGTTTGCTCAAGTTCCTGGTTTAACTATTTTAAAATTATTTAAACTAACAACACAGAAACAGCTAATTATAGAAAAGATTAAATCTAAAAGAAAAACTGTGAACTGGGCCAGATCTGCTACAGTGCGTGGCCCAGCAGCAAGATTCGGCCCACGCGGCTGCGCGCGTGCGAGGGAACAGCGCGATTCAACTGGGTCCGTTGATCTCCAGATCGACGGCCCACGGCCATCGTCATCCTCGCGATGCACAGATCGGAGGGGGCGGAGCCGGCAAGGTGTTCGATCGATGATTTGCTCACCTAGGGCGTCGAATCGAGATGGCAAAGATCAGAGGGTGGTGCGGATGGATGTCGGAGTCGATTGGTGGCGCAGAACTCGTCGATGAACCTGTCGGTGAACTTGGCGGCGTCGAGGTGGCCGTGCCTGCTCCGCTCGAGTCCGAGAAGCTCGTGTCGATCTGCGGACACGAGAGAACAAGCGGAGGTGTCAACGAGGTGTTCCTCGAGCAGGGCTACGCGCCGGTGCAAGAATGGCGAAAAGAGGGGGAAAGAAACGCCGGCAACCTTCACGGCAAAACTCCGGCGAGTTCACGCCATGTCCGGCATCTCCGGTGCTCGAGAGTGGGTGGGTGTGAGAGAGAGTTTGGAGAGTGAAGTGCGGGGTGCGAAATGGCACTGGGGTGCCTGGTGGATTGCTTTTATCCGAGCGGCGTCGAGTGGAGAGGGGCTCGGTCCGAGCGTGGGTGGCGATGTCGCGCTCCCGTTGGGCAACAAGGGCGGTATCGACGCGGTCTCGGTCGCGGCGCGTCTGCGGTGTGAGTGATGACGAGAGGGGGCAGCAACGAGGCAGAGAGAGAGGCGGTAGCTCGGCATAATGGCGCTGCTCGCGCGCCGGTTGGCCAGACGGGATCTGGTCCGATTTCCTCTCCTCGCGCGTGCCCAGGAAAACGGGGAGGGGGTGCTGGAGTGGTGGCGGTGTTGGTTGACACGGTAGACGTGTCCAGGTCGTAACGTGTGCGTGACAGTGTGTGTGCGTGAGTGTCTCGTGGGTGTGCACACGGCGATCACCGGCTCGACACGACCGTGATCGACCTCCTGGCAAAACACCAGTGCACACATTTCACCAACACGAGTGTGAGAGGTGTTAGGTAGTGCGAGGTGAGAGTTTGAGTGAGGTTTGATTCAAAATCAAGACACAATTTGAATTCAACCGAAACAACAGTTTCAGAAAAATTCAGACTTAGGACTTGGTGAAAATTTGCTAAGTCCTAGTTTCTGTTAACAAGTAGCTATGTTTAACAGATGCAAACAAGATCTAGGAATGTCCAATTTGAGTGGGATGATTTTTATAAATCAGTACTCATCACAAACATGGATGACAAACAAGAAGTGCAACCAGGAAAGGATACTAGGTAGGAGAATTAAATAGAGGAAAAATGCATGTTTTAACTGTTTTCTGTCTGGATATTTCATAGCCAATTGAGAGCATGATCCCATGATCATAATCAATCCCAACATGAAATATCTTGGCTTTATCATGAAGTATAAACACAATACTCCAGTACCATAACAAGGATCATAATTAAAGAACATCACAAGTCCATTAATTAAGATCTCAAAAACAGTACTCTAGGAAAGGGTTTTCTACGGTTTTAGGCTAAGAATTTTAATTTTTGGAGATGTTTTTGTGGTTGATGATTTGAGGTGCATTTTTCTTAGTCTTACTCATCAAGCAAGTCACACTTCTACACTATTCAATTAAATCAACAAATTAAACAAGAATCAATCATCACATCAAGCAAAACACCACATTTAGGAAAAGTTTTTGTTGATTCCAATTTTAGATATTTAGAGAATAGTTTAGAAAGGCTTACCAAGAATTGGGCTGTGACAGAAATTAATGTGCTTTCCTGAAGTAATGAACAATGCATGATCATGTAGTTGTAAACTCCTCGTTTCGAGGAACCGAGTACCTTTTTCAACGGGCAAATATGATTTCAACACAAGATCCCTCGGCTGCAATAGTGCCCTGTGGCCTCAAAGGCTCCAACATATTATCAAAATAGGCGCAACATCAGTGTCTTGGTCATACTAGAAGTACAGACCCTATTTACGATATCTTTAAACCCTAGTAGGCCGGGGCACAACCCTTCTCTTATAGGAGCCCATAACATCAACAATTTGAATATCGCAAAATCAGACATAGATTTGCAGATCTTGTCTCTGGGGAGGAACAATTGGTTTAGATAGCGTGAGAGCTGAAGCCAGCAGACTTCTGAAGCATCCCGTTGTTTTTATTACTGACGAGCTTTCCTTCCCCGGTCAACAAAAGGCTTTTGTTGTTTTCAGCCATTTTTTGCTTTAATTTGCATGGTTTCCCTCATGTGAAATGTTGTAATAACTAGGTTGAGCACTTATTATTTCAGCTAACTGTAATGCTCACCTTATTGATGAGTGGTAATGTTCATTCTGGAGTGGAGTTAATTTCTGATGTAGTGTCATTTGGCACCTAAATGTGATAAAGTGTGTGTTTAGCTTCTAAATATCCTCCATTTTAGGCCGCATCCTCTGCAAGTCATTCTGGAGCTGTTTGTTATAATGCTTGCTGGTAACTTGATGGAAAGGTACAATTTTGGTTTAGGAGCTACTAGCTCTCTTCCAAAATATAAAATTGTTTTGGTAGGCTAAAATGGCCAAACAAAACGTCGGATATTTTTTAACAGAAGTAATACAAGCTTCGAATCTGCTCACTGTGTTCCCAATTATAAGATGTTTTGGCCATATTTACAGACTGAAATGTGTGAATGTAGACACTAAAACCCGTCTAGATACATGCTATTCAGGAAAAATAAACCTAAAAAATATTCTAATTCGGAATAGAGGGAGTACCCGCAGATACCTTTTTTGTTTTTGATGAATCTTGTCATAGTATTCTATAAAATGAAATTCGGACCGTTTTACGTATGGCACCAAGCCACCAAGGACAGGCATATCATCTGTTGCATTGTTGCACCTTGTCAATGAGATCTACCCATATTCGCATTTACATTACATGGTTGCATTGCACTTGCACACACATAGATATAAACAAGCACACACAAGCTGCTATGTGTGAAACAAGGGATCAGTTCTCACATCATATTATACGGTATAAAAAAGGGGTCAGTAGCATACAATGGTCTGAAACAACGGTATAAAAAAAGTGACACAACCTTTCGGTTTGATTTCATCAATTAAAATGCCTTCTTTTATCGAGAGGAGAGACGTGAGCAAATTGATGGATGAAGATTATCTCACCCGCGCAGAGCGATATACAGATACTAGGAGCATTTTATTTATTTATTTAAGCAAGGCCTATGTTTAGTTCTTGTAAGTGACTTCCGCATAACCACGGTCTACGGACCGACGGCTTGTAATCGCAAGGATGACTTATTTGCCGAGTTAATCGCCCAAAAGCCTCCGCAAGGTTCACGTTGGTTAGTTCTTGGTGACTTAAACCAAATTTGTCACGCAAGGGACAAAAATAAAAGGAATGTCAACCGCGGTCGTATCGCTCGCTTCCGAAATGATCTAAGTGTTTGTGAGCTCAGTGAGGTGCACCTTCAAAATAGACGGTTTACATGGAGCAACAGGAGTGGAGATCCAACTCTTTGCAAACTCGATGCCGTTTTTTGCAACCTAGAATGGGACCTTAGGGAACCCACGTGCTACATGCCCTTTCCTCTTCATTGTCTGATCATTGCACGTTACTCCTTTCCGATGACTATGGCCCCTACAAGCCATGATCTTGACATTGCGCAAGAAACTATAACCCTCTCCATAGAAGAATATGACCTCCATGCAAGGCTTAAAGGGAAAGTTTTTAGTTTGTCCATCCTTGAGGGAGCAAGGAAGAAGCAATGTTTGAGGATCGTGAATTTAAAAGAGGGCGATGCTAGTACAAAAAATATACACCTAAAGGTAAATTGGCGGAAAATCACATCCACCGTCTCAAGAAAAACAAATGTTGGGTAACAGAGCGTGAGCAAAAGGAAAACATCATTCATACCCATTTTATCGCGGCCATCGGTACATGAGAGGCAAGAACATTAGACTTCAATAGGAGGAACTAAACTTTGAAAACCCAGACCTAGTTGCTTTGGCCGTGCCCTTCTCTGAAGAAGAAGTCAAGAACACGATCCATAAAATGCCAAGTGACAAGGCCCCTGGTCCGGATGGCTTAACCGGTGCTTTTTTAAATGATGTTGGGACATTGTTAGAATTGATGTTATGAGGGTCATTGAGCAATTCGACAACCTCCATACCAACAACCTCCACTGACTAAACTCTGCAAATGTTGTCCTCTTGCCAAAAAAAGACGGGGAAGAGATCTCCTACTATAGGCCTATTACGCTCATCTATGCCATGGCCAGAATTATTGCCAAGATGCTTGCCCTCCGACTAGGACCACACATGGAACGACCTTGTTTCTCATGCGTAAAGTGCCTTCATAAAGAAACGAAGCATCCATGAAAATTTCCTTTATGTCAAGAAACTCAACCGTAGACTTCACAAAAGCAAGACACCGTCCCTCCTCTTCAAGCTTGACATCCGAAAGGCCTTCGACTCCATCCGATGGGATTACAACCTCGAACTTCTCCAACGGAGGGGTTTCCTACGCAAATTTGGAATTGGATCACCGCTTTGTTTTCCACCTCGTCCTCGCGCATTTTACTCAACGGGGTGGCCGGCCATACCCATTCTCCATGGTCATGGGCTTCGCCAAGGAGATCCCCTCTCGCCACTTACATTCGTCATAGCCATCGACCATCTCCAACAAATTCTTGAGATGGCAACCTGACTTGGTTTACTCCATATGATTCATCGGAGGGGCACAATTTTGAGGACCTCCCTTTATGCGGATGGTGCGGCAATTTTTGTAGCGCCAATAAACGATGACATCCAAAACCTTGCGGCGATTCTTCGTGAATTCGGTATTGTGGCGGGCCTTTGCACGAACTTCCAAAAAAGCTCTGTTGTGCCTATTCGTTGTGGGGATATTGATCTCAACGCCATCCTTGATGGTCTGCCGGTTGTGAGGGCCACTTCCCTTTGTGATATTTTGGCCTCCCCCTTTCGGTTTGGCATCTTCGGAAAGTTGACTTCCAACATCTTGAAGATAAGTGTCTGAGCATGGTGCCCGCGTGGCATGGGCATTTCATTACCAACGTCGGGGGGGGGGGGGGGGGGGGGGGGGGGCGCTTGTTAATCGGTCCTCACTTCGCAATCCATCTCATTGTCCCTGCGGGTCTCATTATCTCTCTCAACAAGATTGACCGCGCATTCCTTTAAACGGGCACCGACAAGGTTTCGGGGGGACAATTTAAGGTCAATTGGGAGGCCGTTTTCCGTCCTACCTCTCTTGGTGGCCTAGCGGTTCTTCACACCGACAAATTTAATAGAGCCTTGCGCTTGAGATGGCCATGGCTTCATGGGAGAGGCCCCAACAAGATTCGGGCCCGCTCAAGTAACCCATGTACAAAAGAAGATATGGACCTTTTTTATGCTTCCACAACCTTCACAGTTGTAAATGGGAGGAAAACGTCCTTTTGGGAGGCCCCCTGGCTTGAGGTACAAAAGCCTAGAAATATTGCCCCTCTAATTTTTGACATATCCTCCAAGAAGAAATGGACCATCTACTAAGCCCTCCTCAACAACGCCTGGATCGGGAAAATTGCCATGGCCGAAGACTTCTCCATCCACACCATGTGCACCAATATGTCGATCTTTGGGTCAAGCTCTAAAATGTGAATCTTGAAGAAAACACCGAGGACACCATTGTGTGGAACCTATCCGCAAATGGTGAATATTCGGCCAAGACGGGCTACAAGGCGCAATTCTATGGGGCTCACTCCTCCTACATGAAGACCATGGTTTGGAAAGCTTGGGCACCACCCAAAACGAAATTTTTCGCTTGGCTTTCTCTCCAAAACCGCCTTTGGACGGCGGACCTCTTGGCGCGGCGTGGTTGGCCAAAATATGGCGTTTGCCCGCTTTGCTAGAGGACTCCCAAATCAATTTCACACCTCCTTGTCCATTGTTGTTTCACTACTAGGATTTGGAGCCTTTTAAAAGATTGGCTAGGGCTACACCACGTTGATCCCACGCCTTGTCTTTCCTCTCCCTCACGGAATGGTGGCGTCTCATGTCCGGTGCCGGTATGAGAAACCACAAAGCAATGACATCCCTTGTCCTCCTCATCTCTTGGGAAATTTGGAACAAGCGGAATGCTAAGGTGTTCCGCAACAAGCATGCCTCGTCTATCAACATCCTCGCTAAGATCAAACATGAGGCGAAATTGTGGGTGCTCGCGGGGGCAAAACGTTTTGGGGAATTAATGTCAGGAGGGTAATCTGTTTTTTAATATTTTTTGATGTTGCTTGACTATATTGTCCCAACTCTCTCTTAATTAATGAAATGGGGCAAACCTTTTGCCCCTTGTTTCAAAAAAAAATTCAAAACACCCAAGAATATGGCCAGGAACTACTCAATGTATTTGGACTTTTACTATGGATCAAATAACCAGTGAAGATGGTGTAGCATCTTGCCAGAATGGCACAGGCACATCCTATGTACTTGCTAGGAGATGGCGCGATCAACCATGCAGCAGTGGATAACTATGCTTGCTCTGCCAAAGAACTCTATATCGAGCAACAAAAGAGCTCCATAGTATCCAATGCCTCCCAAGCCATGACAGTCAGATGTAAGCCTATTGAGTGACCTCCACGTCTGAACAAAAATTATGTTTCACCTCGATCGCAAGGAATGTCGATCTCTTTTACCCTTTTGCTCCTTCGACCACTTTTTATATACATGCAACTGTTAAGGATACAACCGATCTATGTAAAGTTCATTTAATTTGCACCTACACTCTCATACATGTACGTCTTAATTTTGTGAATATTGAAATAAAATGCAAACAAAAGGAAGTCCAGTCCAGTTTACCTACAAAGATATCATAAACAAATGCATGCACCAAGAGTTCAACCAAATCACTCAAGCGGTAATTATTAATTTAGATATCATCCCTTTGCATTGTTCCCCCTATACCCATGCATAAATGGTTCAACTTCTAAGACCTAATGGAGAAAAAAGGTAAAAGAAGAACGCCCTAGACATGCTTGAGCCTTGAGCTATATCCACAAAGTCCCCTATGTGACTACACCAATCACTACATGCATAAAGTTTCTTCAGACAAAATAGATTTACACGCACAACAACACAAGGTAACAACAATGGCTGACCTAGAATGAGAGAAAGGGGCTTGCTTGAAGTCATGAACCATGCATGATCATCTAGCTGTATAACTCCTCGTTAGTAGAAACCGAGCACATTTTCCAACAGCGCATAAATGTGTGAACATAAGAGCCCACGGTCAGAATCGTGGTTAATTGCCAAGGTTCCAATGTTTTTTTTGGAATGGAGAACTGTAGATCGGATCATCGATCGGAGTGACTACCGCTGGCTGCTAGATGGAGCGGGACTACCGTGGACTGCGGAGTGGGGCGATGTCGCAGCGAGCGTGGGTGTTGTAGGTTTTTTTTAGCGAAGTGGGTGTTGTAGGTGCGACCGCGGGAAAGGAGAATTGGAGAAGCGTGAGGGCTCGCGAGCTAGATTGGGCTGCGCTTTTCTAAACTTTTGGCCCATTTTCGGTTCATTGGGTACGTTCGGTTTTTCGAGGCCTCACACCGAATTGACCAAAGTTAATTCTGTTTTCCAAAATTAATGACTTAAATTATTTGTTTCTGTCTAGTAGGTTTCGCTCCCGGTTCTTTCAGTTTGGTTGTTCGGTCATCGGCTAATATACCCACACCGGGACTATTCTAAGAGATTCCTCCTTCCATACGAATACGTCATCATCTACATATTTGTGTTGTTCTTATATGTGGTTTCTAGTGAACATGTGTATTATATTGTCGTTTGGAGATATGGCAACGAAAAATAAGCTAGATTATCCAATTATTCGAAAGAATAAAAGGCAATTTTTATCTTGCAACCGGTCACAAAATTTGATCTATTCAGAATAGTTATCTATACGTAAAATGTCGCCAAACAAGGAAATCTGAGGCCCCAAAACAACCTTTAATAAAAAAACATATGAAGCGATTTGGAAAACACTTGCGAGGCAATAAGTGTGTTTTCCACATCGGTTGTCAAAACCTCTTCCGATGACCTTTTTCGGACGTTCTCAAAAAACGATATTACATACTGGTGTCCCTTGCTTCGTATATAAAATTGGAAAATATGTTCTTATTACTCATCCTCCATTTATGTTCTTATTTATCTGGCATAGCCCGGCCAAAGATTTTAACTGCACAAGTTTGTACAATTATGATGTCGGTATACTCCCTTCTTTCAAAATATAAGTACTATTAGTTTTGTCCGGAGAGAAACTTATTAAAATTCTACAAAATAAATAGAAATATTAACGTATATATTACCGTATAAACACATAGTTTATTATATAGTCTGTAGGCAATGTTTGTTAACTTAGTTAGTTTCTTTACGATGTCCTACCACCATTCCAAATATAAATGTTTTGATAGTCTGTTTTAGCATGTCAAAATGTTTTATATTTAGGGACAGAGGAAGTTGTTCATACTGATTCTCTTGTAATGATATCATGCGTCATGTCCAACCAATGATTTTCACCTCCTTGCGGCAGAAACAAGATCCATTGGGGACATCAAAGACAATTCTTGCGCCGCTCTTCTCTGCTACCTCCTCTACTTCATGTCCAATGGTGTGGATGCCGATGTTGGCGTCCGACAGCCTTACTCCAGGAAGAGCCGGTCAAATGAGGCCCGCTTCACTGCTTGTAGTCATCGCTAGGTGGTTTGAAGACCTATTTGTAATTTTTATTACTTTTGGGATTCTTTGTACCGCTGTTGATAATCAATAGATTGGTTGGCTTTTTCGCAAAAAAAAAAAAAAAAAGGCCCGCCACGGCTCAACCTCTTCATCATCACTCCTGGGCGATGTGGTAGCTCAGAAACCACTGCTGACGTACCGCCTCCACTAGTTTCGCTCATCCCTCTCAGTTTTGTACTTTTGTTCCATGTTATTGCATTATCTCAGCAGTCTGGCAATAATCGAATAACAGTTAAGCAACAAGACAATTCGGAACAATTCTTTTGTTACAGATGAACCTGGCTTTAAAGGCTAATTTAATTGGATCCTTGTGGTTTCCAATAAATAAAAAGCGAAATAAACAGAATTCACACTGTCCCCATTCTTTCTTTCTTTGAGACGGCCGGCATTGTCACCCTTCGATCTGCATTAGTACTAGTATTACTACAATCTGGTAAGACTACAGTCCCATTCAACATCAGAGTGATCGATGCGTTACACAAGCTAAATCTCATGCACTCAGCAGGCCAAGCACCCTGGTTTCTAAGTTTGATGAAGAACTTCCTCAACCAGCCACGGCCAAAAGAGCAACAGGGTATATGCTGTACGATGCAACCATGGTAATAGGTTGGAGAGTTGGCGTGGAAGCGAAAGAAAAGGTATCAATTCCCAATGTCTCCCAAGCCCGCAACAATATTGTAGTAGCAAAATAAGGATCTTAGACGCAAGACCTTGTCGAACCTTCGTCTCTTGTTAGATACCAACAAATGAATCATGCTTGTCGTCTCACCTTGTCGGACTTGCAATCCCTGTTTGCTCTTCTATATAAAAGCTTGTAGCACTCATTCAATTAAATTACTCGATACGTACAAGATTTAGCTCGTCACTTCTGGCCAAGCCTTTTTTTTTAAATTGCGGGTCTAGGAACGCTCTCACCAACTATGTACTGTTCTACATCAATCGATACACACAACAATCTTTATTGCATAATTCATCATCCAAAATGTTACAAATCTCGGTTCAAAAGGTTTCAAAAAAAAATCAACCATCGGAATAAATCTATCATATAGCACATATGTAGTATATTCACTACAGAAAACATGCGGTTTGCCGTGAGTCCAGGGCACACGACAAAGACTGAAATCCTCTCGTCAAAGTGTTTCCATGAGATTACGTTCCGGTAAATGGAGTTTTGCCGTGACCATGTCAGGGCACACAGCAAAGGTCGGTCCCACATGTCATGCAGTAAAAAAACCAAAACCAGGGGAGTGGTATACGACGGCTCTGATAGGTCGGTTCGTTCTGGTTTGGTGTTTTTTCTTTTTCTGATTTGGTGTTATTAGGCTCCTAAGTTTGACAAGGCGTGTGTTTAGGTTCTAAATATCCATCATGTTAGGCTACATCCTCTTGGTCATGCTCAAGCTGTTTGTTAGGATGCTTGCTGATAACTTGACGGTGAGGAATAATCTTGGGTTAGAAACACCAAGTAGGAGAAGAGATCAACTACGGAATTTACAACCTAGACACTCTGTTTCTTTGATGAACACGACGGTAGTAATTAATATTCTGTAAAATGAAAATCGTTCCGATTTACATCAGGCACCAAGGACGTACATGAAAATCATCCTCTAAAATGGTTACGTTTACCACCTAATGATTAAGCTATCTATGGCATCAGTCTTGCATCATATCTAACCATCATCTGCTTGTTTCTATAATTTTACACGCTTTCCATGCATAAATATGAAACACATAAAATTCTAGCCCCACTTGTGCGGTTATCCTTCCAACATCCCATTGCAAACAGACAAAACTAAACTACAAGCCATGGCCATTTCATGTTGCTCAACTTTGAAACAAACTGTGGGGAAACTACAATATGCAACTAGGTGCGCCCGCACCCCATTGTCGGCACTAAACGAAACAATCCCAGATGATCCATGCATCGTCGCAGTACCACTCGTGCGCACCCATCTTTTCCGTGGAAATTGTTGATGCTCTTCATCCTCCCACGTTTCTACTCGTATTTGAAATGCTGGATGTCATAGACTTGGTCACTCAAACATCACAACAGTACTCTACCAGGCAGATAGTACAGTATCATTGGTTCCAACAGCTAGGTAGTCTTGCTAGTGGGATCAAAGTGAAGGAAGTGACACGGCCATTCACGATGTCCCCCATTCCTATCACTGCTAGAGCATAAACATTTCACATACGTGTATGGCCTGGAAGTTATCATCAGTTTATCTACCCATAAAATTTTGGCTGTTGATCACTCTTTCCAGTATTTTCATTTTATAGGCCCGGAGAGATGTAATCTATAGAACAGAAATGTACTCTCACGTACGCTTTCTGGCATGTGCACATGACACTGAATTAAGTGATGCGTGGACTGTATCATATTCATAGGTGCTCTCAAATACACCCCTTCAGTTTTATCAGTTGTCCGACATGTAAATTTATACAAAATATAAATTCACACCTTATGAATCCGAGTAATGGGTAGTGGCGAAATCGGAATGCGGAAGGATATTGTTCTTCTATATCCTAAACTATGTTTTTTCGTCTTAGTTTTATAAAGTATATATTGGGCGTCCCGAAACACTTGCAAAGATTTTCGGTCTTTGATAGTTACATTTATATAATTGACCATGTGGTTCTCTTTTCAATTTGTTTTTGTCTGTACAATTGTACAGCCCACAGAACATACATATGTGCATCAGATTGCTAAGATCAATGAACAACACAAGACTACCAAAATGCAACGTGCACAGAATTAACCCATAGGTACGTGATTTGAAACTAATGAGAAGTCACTGATAGATGATGTGACCAATGTGTTAGACTTCAAGTAACATTAGGGATTGACATAAAACATTAACTTACCGCACATAGAACACCTAATTACCATGGATGGGGGTGAAATTGTGGACGAAATCTCCGTAGTGGTAGTCTGCTTACTAGCGTGAGGTTAGCTCGAGGTAGTCAAAGTAGATGTCCAGGACCCTGCCGGTAGTCTGCTTACGGTGGAGATTGCTCTTTGCCTCCCTTAAGCCTTTGTTAAACCAGAGATCAATTCAAACATTATCCCCTTGATCATCAGGTTAATAAATACCACAAAACACTCTAAATAGAAATAACCTACCAAAGTAAGGTATTATAGTGATCAATTAAATTCCACTAAATCTCAGTACTTATAGTGATCCATCCTAGCTACAGATTTAAAACATATCACTACTTGTGGGTTAGATTATCTGACGACCCTAATTTTTACGGTGAAACGGCTTTTAAAACCCATGCCAACAACATAATCATAAAGTTGGGCGGTAAAAGGCTTTGATAAAAGGCTCAGTGAAGACATATTTATCATACTTGCATGCTTGACGCGATTTGCTTCATCTTGGATTCTATATTTCACAACACGAAATATGCGACTTGTTGTTACTCGCTTTGAAATCCGTGGATTCATAATCACATTAGCAAAATTCTGTACCACTCTTCTTTCAGGAATATATTCTTTGGATATAAAACCTGTCCGTTAGCCTCTTAACATGCCACATAATAAAATATCATCATTACTGATGCCATCTGTGTCAATTTGGGGAATTTTCACAATATGGCTCCACGTGCGAGGCTGTGGATCTAACATGACATGGAAATATTAATATCAACACACTTTAAAAAAAATGTCTAAATAAGCTATAATATTGGGACTACCGGACTTCTTTTTAGCCTGCTTCTTCCTCTTCAAGTTTTCCATTTGAAATTGTGGCTTCCCTGCGAGGGGAGGCTGGGTCGGATAGAGATATTTTACGGTACATCATACTACATATTTTTGAGTGCTTAGTATATGGCAGATCTAACGACTAAACTTGATTGGACCCATGAACGGCTTTGTAGTTTTCTATAGGGTAAAATTGTCCGTTCATGTGTTACTAATCTAATTAATTAGTGTTAATCTGAAGACTTAATTTGTGCACACATAGGGAACACTCCTCAACAATTTGGGTAGGCATGTCTCTGTTCTCAACTCACATTTTGAAAACTTCCAACATGAAAAAGAGGACGATCCCGGGCGAACTGATTTAGTCTACTATCGATGCGCCTTGGAAAGCTGAGGGCAAGTCCATTATTGGATAAATTTTGTCTGCTGACACACATTGAGAATGCATAATCTATTTCATTTATATCCACGAAGGAAGATGTTTTCCACCAACTTATAGTATTATTAGTTCACTTTGCTATTTCATCTGCCCCTTTATGAAGAAAATCGGAAACACACAACCACCAATCAAACCAAGTTCATTGTACGTCTAGTGTCTACAACTAAAATGGTCAATACTAGTAACCATCAGTTTAATGTCAATGCATTTATGTTCATTTGAAGCAATTTGATATAGCTACGGAAACCTAGGATCAAACTGTGTTAGAATCCTCCTTTGTTGATTCTTCATCGGCTTTTTGGAAAAAATTGCTGCCACATTTAAACCAAAGGACTACGAGGGCATCGACAAGCTGATCACGGAGCTGCGAAGTCCATACCAGACCGCCTGTTCAGCTTCAGCTCCTGCTCCAGCTACGACACCCTCCTGATCTGCGCTACCTAGTTTCTCTTATTTCTCTAGTTTCTAGCTGCTGGTTGTAACCCTAAACTTATGTTCAGTGTGAACTTAGTGTACTGGTCGTCGGCCGCGCTTTATCTTGTAAGTTGGTTCTGTTACCAGTATGATGTTACTCTGCTTGCAAATTCATCAGGCTTTATCAATATAAAGCTGAGCATAATAATGCCTATTATCTAAAAATATGAACTGAAAAGGCTTCCGGTGTATGTAAAATAAAACAAAGCAAGCTGAACAATTTGAATTTGCGATATTTTTTCGGTGCACACGAGAGGCGCACAAATGTGAGTGTGATGTGTGTGAATTTGTTTGTGTTAGTCCTGTAATCTCGGAAGACAACACACATTTTGAAGCAGTAGAAGTAAAAATGTGAAGGGAACATCTCGAGTAATGTACCGTACCATTCTAAAGCACGTAATTATAGTGAACACTATTTTCTGCTCAGACAAACCTAGAAGAAATATTCTAATGAAAAAATTGGACATTATTTTTCTTGAACGCTCGCTTTAAGTTTTGTTCTTTCGGTGAAAATTGTGTATGAACCTTTCGCTTGGTTATAGTGAACACTATTTTCTTCTCATACAAACCTAGAAGAAATATTCTAATGAAAAAAATTGAACATTATTTCTTTTTAACGCTCACTTTAAGTTTTGTTCTTTCGGTGAAAATTGTGTATGAACCTTTCGCTTGGTTTCATCAATAGTAATGGAACCAGGGTGCCTTTGGCTCCTTATATTATCTAAAGGCAATACTTAATTAGCAATAAGCAATACAAATGAACCCGCAATTGAATGCAAAATTTAATAAAATCAGTCAAATCCATCTACATTACATGACTAGTTAAAAGAAATAATACTTTTGAAACAAAAAGAAATGTTTGGTAACCTCTGTTCTTCACAAGCACTACAATCTGATGCTCTGTCTAGCATGATGTTTAAGGCTGAGAAAAACTGTTGGAGTACCAGAACAAGTTTCAACAAATTGAATATTGTGCACTCAGCAAACACTATTGTTTCTACGCTCTTGAAGAAGTGTAGATTCAAGGCCTAGCTACCAGCGTGATACGTGCATTACAGCGCCTCTCCTAGTGGAGCAACATGGTACTTCTTGTTCTCTGCAAGGTAGACGGAATAGCCTAGAGCTGGCGTGGGAGGGCAAGGAGAGATCCCAATTCCTAATGCCTCCGAAACCAACAACTTGCAAGAAGCCAATGAAGAATGCTAGAAGCATGCTAGAGCCTTTGTCTCTGGTTTGGAGAAGGGTAAAGGAATTTATATATACTAACCGTCTCTCAGTTTATAGCATGTGCGCTCGTTTTTCTACTCTTCTACAACTGATTCCAAGCAATTATTTCAAGCATTTTTTTTAGATAAAAGGCATTTTATTAATACCCACCTTTGAGTTAAGAAAGCAGGATGTTCCAACAAGGTTCATTACAGTACTACGGCATACAACTTCGTCAAGATAAAGCAACATGTTGCGGCATACAAATTCCCCAAAGGGGAAACTACAACTAGGTGGACTAATGAGACACCAGAGCGGAGTTACGCTCTCGCAGGAAGGCATGATGCATGGATCTCCTTAAGCTTTCCTACGAGCCAGCTTGCTCCCACCCGTTCCAGAGGCTTGAGAAGAGGAAGCCACACCTGCATAAAGAACATAGATTTGAAGAATCAACGCGGTTTTTTATTGTTTTCTTTTCGATGGCGAGCTTGTTTGTAACAGACCAAAGAGCCCAAGATTGGGATGTAAACAGAACCAAATAGGTCTGTGAGCTCGACCAGGAAAACGAGAAAGAATAGCGGAAAGTTGCGCGAAGTTAGCAGGCACCAAGCTCTCCCGGCCCTAGGGCTTTCCGCAGCACTGCCCATGCAAACAACGCAACCGAACACTGAAAAACATGTGCGATGCACCTTCCTTAGCACTGAAGAGCGCACATTTGCCATCCGACGGCCCTGCCACGTTGCAAGTTGGGACCCTGATGGCAGCCTGTCTAGCACAAGCTGTCCCGAAAAGATTTTTATCTTAAGGGGAAGTTTAGTCTTCCAAAGCTCCTTAAATTGCACCACTGTCGCCCCTTGAGATAGCTGCTTATACATCGAATTTACCGAGTACTGTCCTGAAAGATAGAGAGCCCAAGAGATGATATCGTGATAGGTGGTAAGTGTAGTTGTGTTGATGATGATCTCGAGCTCCCTCCACTGGTTCACCCCTGCGAGACCCAGGGATCTTCTAAATCTGCAACCAACAGTTACCGCTTACTCAACTGAGATATTAGCATTGTCACAAATACTGAACTGCAAAGGAAAGCGGGCTTTGAGGGGGCCCTCCCCGTGACACCAGTCCTGCCAGAAGTTTGTACGTTTCCCATTGTTCACATGGTGTTTGGCTCCTACTTTGAAAGTATGTTTGATGTTATGGAGGCTTTTCCAAAACTGAAAACCACCCCCTTGGTCCAAGCTCGAGAAAATGTCCCTATTCTGAATATATTTTACTCTAATCAGCAAAGCCCAAATGGAATTGTCCATCTGGTAAAGTTTCCAGATCCACTTCAGCATATCAGCACCATGTTCATGTGCCGTTAATTGAGAATACCAAGACCCCACACTCTTTGGGTGTGCAGACCGCGGGCCAGTTCACCATGGTACTTACATTTCGGACCCGAACCATTCCAAAAGAAACTGGCTCGGTGGGAACCAAACTGTTACATCGACGCCTTCTTGGAGTAAAAACATTCCCATGGCTAACATTGGAAGGCTGGCTAGGCAAGAGTTGGGGAGAATAAGCCTCCCTCCCGAGCAAAGGAACCGACCAATCCAGGGTTCGACTCAGGCTCCTAGCTTTTGGACAAGGAAATACCATTGTTCAATTGTAAATTTCTTGTCAGATATGGGTAAACCCAAGTAGATGAAAGTGAAGCTCCCCAATTTTTAGTTCATCTGATTGGCTACCATGGTTTGGAACTCGCTAGTCTGACCAAGAACCAAAACATCACAAGTTCTTGAAACACATGAGTAGAAATTTCAGATGCGCTACGTCTGCCTCATTGCCTTGGATAAGGATGATCGATAGTGTCCTCTGCATACTGTAGATGAGTGATGCCCGTGGCACTAGGTGCGGCACCACGCCGTGAATGTGGCCAGCTGCATTTGCTGCGTAGAGAATAGCTGAGAGCCCATTGCCCTCATAGTTGAAAAGCTTCAGAGAAAGTGGGTACCCTTGACGCACTCCTCGTTGATTTTGGAAAAAGGCCCATTTCTCAGTTTATGGAAATCGCAGTTTGTCCACGGAAAATCAGTTGCTGAATTCTATGAATGAAGCCTGCATCGAACCCTTTTCGACCAGCACAGTGTCGTAGGCTTTCTCAAAGTCGAGTTTAAGTAAGATTCCCCTAGCTTCTTACATTTCAGTTCGTGGACAATCTCGTGTAGAGCAAGAGCACCATCTAAAATGAAACACCTGTTGATGAATGCAGCTTGATTTGGGATGATAATTCATGGGCAATGGGGTCCAAACGGGCCGCAAAGGCTTTCGAGATGATCTTGAAGATCACATTGAGCAAGGCAATGGTGTGAAACTGTGATATTTTGTCTACCCCTTGTACATTCAAAATCAGCGTCAACACGCCAAAGTTGAGCCGAGATATGTCTATCCTCCCTAGGATAAAATCGTTTAGAATATGGAGGATGCCGTGTTTGACTAAAGGGCAGCATTTCTTGAAAAATGGAACAGGGAAGCCATCCGGCCCGGGAACAGTGTCAGATTTCATCTCCTTAACAATCAGTTCTAGTTCGTCTGCTATGAAAGTGATGGCCAGGAGGTTATTGTCTTCAGTTGTGGCCTGCCTTTCCACACCCCAGATGTTAGCAGCTAAACCTCAACAACGAGCAGACATGGTTCCAAGCAGTGCCAGGTAGAACTCCAAGGTGTGCTCCTGCAACTCCGGTTTCCCGGAGATGATTCCATTATCCGTGGAAAGGGAGGAGATGTTGCATTTTCGCCTTTTCCCGTTGGCAACAGCGTGAAAGTATGCTATATTGGCGTACCCTGGAGTGCCCATCTAGTTCTCCCTCTTTGTCGCCAATATTTGTCCTCTAGCCGTTAAATTTGGAGAAGTTGGTCTTCTAAGTGATAACGATAGGCCCCTTCCTCGTCATCAAGACTTGTCGAGTCCGCTTTACGATCGATGCTCTGGATAAAGGACATGAGATTTTCTTACTTCTGATGAGAATCTTTCGCAAGATTTCGGCTCCACCCTCGGAGATAATGTCTCATGGTGCTGCTCGAAGTTCCACCAATCAACAATGTCCCTGCCTCCTACTTTCAGAGGTAAGTTCTCCCAAGAAGTAACCATATTATCCCCTGAATTATGGAAATTCAAACCAGCCAGTTTCGAAAAAGAAACGGTTTGCTTCAGACCTAGGTGCCCTCACCCATGTCCAAAATGAGCGGAGTGTGGTCCGAGCCGAGGCTGGTCTCGGCCACAGGAGTGCACAAAGGGATTCTAGGTTTGTACAGATAAATACACAGTCGAGGACGCACGTCACAGGGTTTATATGTTTGTTAGTCCAAGTGTACCTCGCAACCTAGCGAGGGATCTCAGACATGTCCCAGTTGGCTATATACGATTATTCTATCGTTGTTTTTCTCATGGCTGCTTCGGATCAGGTTGAAGTCGCCTCCCATCGACACAGGGAAAGGGCACCTTGCAATTTTTGATGATATTTCATCAAGGAATTCTACAGATTTAGTATGGTCAGCAGGACCGTAAATGACAATTAACACCATTTTTCTTTTGGTAGGGTTATGCATCACCTCCAGAACAAGGTAGTTCCGGCCCTTGTCGATGCTACAGACTTCAAAGAGACTATCTCTGACTCCCATGAGCAATCCCCCAAAATGCCCGTTAGACAGGAGCAAGCTCAAATAAAATATGTCCCCAATTTCTAGGCTACGCAGCTCCTGATCAAGTAACCACATCAATCCTTTGTTTGCGAAGGTAGTCTTTCAGCATTGTTCGGCGCCCACGCACACCGAACCCGCGGATGTTCAAGAAAAGGCGCCGCATCAAGGAACCACTCTTTTAGCCTGTGTTTGGCGGGTGTACATCGTTCTAGTTGGTATCGCCCCTTGTTTGCGACCCCGTTTCTTCTTGGTTTGGCCTCAGCTAGGTTCTTCTGCATTTCTTGTTTTCTCTACCAAGGCGGACCCAACTGCCCTGGCTTTCTTGGCTGAGCCATACCCGGCCCCTGCCACGTTAGTGTCGATTGGTGTTTCAGATCCAGTGGTGGCCCCTGCCACCTCTTCCTCCTTCTTATTTTCCTCAGCTTGCTGTATCTCAATTTTCCTGCGGGCTAGAGAAGGTTCGGCTTGTGCCAATTCACAAGCACAAAAAAGCGAAAGAACTTCCGTGGGTGTACCCATGGCAGAATGTAAAATAATGCAGTTATCTCGTGCAATATCAAGAAGGTGATCATCGGACATAGAGTTAAGGACTGTAAAATTGGATATGGGTGGTGTACCTGTGGACTGTGGTGTTCTTCTCCTTAGTGCGTTTGATAGCTCGATCCAGCACTGATCCTTCGGTCTGGCCCGCCCCCGCACGCTTTCTCCGCTGGGTGGTGACTGGGATGGCTTTGCTACGGGGAGAGCGAGCAACCGGAGCCGAGAGCTCAGGCACCACCCCGCCCTCTTGGCGGTGCCCTGGAGTGGCCAAGTCTTGGGAAGGTCCTTCTTTCAGTGATTCATCCGTCAAGTCGGGTTAAGGGAATGGCTCACGAGATAGGGCCAGCACCCTTGAAGCCCGGCCCGCGTTGGACTTGCTGCGCCTCTCACGCTCACGCCTGTAGCACACACCTAGCTTTTTTTCCAACCGGGTTAATTGTCACGTACGTCATGTCTTAGCACATACACCTAGCTTTTGTTCCAACCGAGTTAATTCTCGCATTTTCGTACGTTTAACACACAACGAGGATCAAAGGAACAAGAAGAGAAAAGACAATTAATATTTATTTTTATTTATTGTTGGAGCCTCGTTGATTAGTTACGGTGTGGTTGAAGCTATACATGCATATGTAGCGCAGACAAATCATTTTTTTTACGTTAGACCGATCGGTGGTAGGGATCCTAAACAGCTAATGACGATATACACTAGTAGAAAAACCATCTTTGGTCCAGGGCCGCTCCAGCCATTGGTCCCGGTTCAGTGAAAAACCGGGACCAGTGCCTGGCACTGGTCCCGGTTCGAGCTGCCAGGGCCCGTGGACCATTGGTCCCGGTTCGGTTGGGTGCATTGGTCCCGGTTCTTGGCACGAACCGGGACCAAAGCTCCAGAGCCGGACACGTGGCCTGCCGCGGAGCTTTGGTCCCGGTTCGTGCCAAGAACCGGGACCAATACCCCTCCCCTGCCTATAAATAACCCCCACCCCCTCTCTTCTCTCCTCTGTTTTTTTTCTGGTTGGATTGGTGGGAAGTGGGTGCTAGTTTTTTTTTCCTTTGCCACGCACAAGATGTGTTCGATGAAATGCCCGAGCCCACTTAAGTTCACACAAGATGATATCCTCGGCCGAGGTTAGCAACTATATCCTTTTCATCTGTAATTGATACAGAAATATTGCACGTGTCGATGTACGGTGGTCATTTCACTATTCAAGATGTTATTGTAATGGTATTTGATAAACTTAATTATATATATGATGCAGATGGATGCACGGATGCGATGGATGTACGGCGAACGACGCAGTTCCGAGTTTATTGCAGGCCTGCATAAATTTCTCGATGTGGCTGAGGCAAACAAAGTGAATAATTTTATGCCTTGTCCATGTGAGAAGTGTCGGAACGTCAGGGAGTACTCTGACCCGAGAACCATTCAAGACCACGTGATTCGGAAAGGTTTCATGCCCAGCTATAATTGTTGGACCAAGCACGGAGAAAGAGGGGTTACGATGGAAGACAATGAAGAAGAGGAGGATGATGACAACTATCCTATGTTCCCTGAGGAATGCGGTGATACTGTAATGGAAGACGTTGAAGAAGAAAGAGGTGAACATCGGGCATCAGATGAGCCCGCTGATGGTCTTGGTGGGGTCATTTCTGATGCAAAGCGAGAATGCGATACAGAAAAGGAGAAGCTAAAGTTGGAGGCCATGCTTGAGGATCACAAAAAGTTGCTGTACCCAAACTGCGAAGATGGCAGCACAAAGCTCGGTACCACACTGGAACTGCTGAAATGGAAGGCAGAGACTGGTTGTTCTGACAAGGGATTTGAGAAGTTACTGAAAATAATGAAGCCGAAGCTTCCAAAGGATAACGAATTGCCCGAGACTACATACGAAGCAAAGAAGGCTATCTGCCCTCTAGGATTAGATGTGCAGAAGATACATGCATGCATTAATGACTGCATCCTGTACCGCGGTGAGTACGAGAACATGGATAAATGCCCGGTATGCAATGCACTGCGGTACAAGATAAGACAAGATGACCCTGGTGATGTTGAGGGCGATGACGAGCCCCCCCGGAAGAGGGTTCCTGCTAAGGTGATGTGGTATGCTCCTATAATACCACGGTTGAAACGTCTGTTCAGAAACAAAGAGCATGCCAGGTTGTTGCGATGGCACAAAGAAGAGCGTAAGAAAGACGGGAAGTTGAGACACCCCGCCGATGGGTCCCAGTGGAGAAAAATCGACAGAGAGTTCCCGACATTTTCAGATGACGCAAGGAACTTAAGATTTGGTCTAAGTACAGATGGCTTTAATCCTTTTGGGGAGCAGAGCTCCAGTCATAGCACTTGGCCCGTGACTCTATGTATCTACAACCTTCCTCCTTGGTTGTGCATGAAGCGGAAGTTCATTATGATGCCAGTGCTCATCCAAGGCCCGAAGCAACCCGGCAACGACATTGATGTGTACCTAAGGCCATTAGTTGATGAACTTTTGCAGTTGTGGTCCGAACCAGGTGTACGTGTGTGGGATGAGCACAAACAACAGGAATTTGACCTACGAGCGTTGCTGTTCGTAACCATCAATGATTGGCCTGCTCTTAGTAACATTTCAGGACAGTCAAACAAGGGATACAATGCATGCACGCACTGTTTAGATAAGACTGAAAGTATACATTTGGGAAACAAGAATGTGTACCTGGGGCATCGTCGATTTCTTCCGAACAGTCATGCCGTAAGAAAGCCCGGCAAGCATTTCAACGGTGAGGCAGATCGCCGGAAGAAGCCTAACCTCCCTGATGGTGATGTTATATATGACATGGTCAAGGATTTAGAAGTAATCTTTGGAAAGGGTCCTGGCAGTCTATCTGTTCCGAATGACGCTGACAACCACGTACCCATATGGAAGAAGTGCTCTATATTCTGGGAGCTACCCTATTGGAAAGTCCTAGAGGTCCGGTCTTCAATCGACGTGATGCACGTGACGAAGAATCTTTGCGTGAACCTGCTAGGCTTCCTGGGCGTGTATGGGAAGACAAAAGATACACCGGAAGCACGGGCAGACCAGCAACGTATGAAAGACCCATACAACAAGCAGACGGATAAAGGGCGTCAATACTTAAGCAGCTACGCTCTTACCAAAGCAGAGAAGGAAATCTTTTTTGAATGCCTGAGCAGTATCAAGGTCCCGGCTGGCTTCTCGTCAAATATAAAGGGAATAATAAATATGGCAAAGAAAAAATTCCAGAACCTGAAGTCTCATGATTGCCACGTGATTATGACGCAGTTGCTTCCGGTTGCATTGAGGGGGCTTCTACCGGAAAATGTTCGAGTACCCATTGTGAAGCTATGTGCATTCCTCAATGCAATATCTCAGAAGGTCATCGATCCAGTAACTCTACCAAGTTTACAGAAGGCTGTGGTCCAATGTCTTGTCAGCTTCGAGTTGGTGTTCCCCCCATCATTCTTCAATATTATGACGCATCTCCTGGTTCACCTAGTCGACGAGATTGCCATTCTCGGTCCTGTATTTCTACACAATATGTTCCCCTTCGAGAGGTTCATGGGAGTCTTGAAGAAATATGTTCATAACCGTGCTAGGCCAGAAGGAAGCATCTCAAGGGGCTATGGAACAGAAGAGGTCATTGAGTTCTGTGTTGACTTTATTCCTGACCTTAAGCCGATTGGTGTTCCTGAATCGCGGCATGAGGGGAGACTGAGTGGAAAAGGCACGCTAGGAAAGAAAGCACTGATATGTAGGGACGGGCATTCTTTAACTCAAGCACACTACACAGTTCTACAAAGTTCCACCTTCGTGGCTCCGTATATCGAGGAACACAAGAATT
The DNA here is from genome assembly GCA_947311845.1 of Poa pratensis. NCBI lineage: Eukaryota > Viridiplantae > Streptophyta > Magnoliopsida > Poales > Poaceae > Poa > Poa pratensis. The sequence continues at coordinate 17,722,293 of CAMZMU010000010.1, forward strand.
ATGTACGCTCCAAGAACCCGGGGAAGGATGACTCCTGGATTAAAGAAAAACACATGGAGACCTTCGGCAGTTGGTTGCGATTACAGCTCATGAATGACACCACTGTCGGAGATCAGCTCTACTTGTTGGCCGCGTCACCATCTTCGACTGTATTGAATTTCCAAGGGTACGAGATAAATGGGAATACATTTTACACGATCGCCCAAGATAAAAAGAGCACCAACCAGAACAGTGGTGTCCGCTTTGATGCAACAAACGACGATGGGCAAAAGGACACATACTATGGTCGCATAGAGGAGATATGGGAACTTGACTATGGACCTACTTTTAAGGTCCCTTTGTTTCGGTGCAGTTGGGTCAACATGAATGGAGAAGGGATAAAGGTAGACCAGCTGTACGGGATGACAACAGTGGATCTCAAGAATCTTGGTTGTTACAAGAACGAACCATTCGTCCTAGCCAATGATGTGGCTCAGGTTTTCTATGTGAAGGACATGTCCTCCAGACCGAAAAAAAGAAAAAACAAGCAAACGAATACATCAGACGATGAGCCAAAGCGTCACGTAGTTCTTTCAGGGAAAAGAAACATCGTGGGAGTCGAGGACAAGACAGACATGTCAGCAGATTATGATAAGTTTGATGAAATTCCGCCCTTCACAGTGAGAACTGACCCAAGCATCCCGTTAAATAATGAAGATGCTCCATGGTTACGGCTGAAGCGATGTAAATCAATGTAATGTATTAAACCTTTATGTGATGTGTAGTAATGTATTAAACCTTTATGTGGTGAAAACCATAATACACGAAATGGGAGTTTCCATCTAGAAGAAATGGGTTATATCACATGTGAGTTTTCTTTTTTGTTTTCTGTTAATTAATTGCATGACGACCGGTGAAACACGCGTGGTAGGTGGTTGTCGGCTCCCACACCTCCCGTGGGAACCTCTCAAACCTCAGCTTCGACCGTCCAAACACAGTTCCCCCTGCATACAGCCCGACGGTGGCTCGTGAGTTTGAGCGCCACTTCGATCCAAGCAGCGGTAAGACGTCTCTGATGATCTACAACCGTCCGGCAAGACGTCTCTGATGATCTGCAACCGTTTGGAACGGTCGCAGGTCATCAGAGACGTCTTGCCACTGGTTGCCCAAAGATGCCTCTCCGAGTGACGCTGGAATTCTGTGTTTGAGCGCCACTTCGATCCAAGCAGCGGCAACCGTAGATCATCAGAGACGTCTTGCCGCTGGTTGCCCAAAGATGCCTCTCCGAGTGACGCTGGAATGTTTTGTGTGAGTGAGTAACCTGTCTGAGGAGGGCGGCTATATATAGGGTACGTGTGCTTCTTTAGTCCCGGTTGGTAACACCAACCGGGTCATGTGGCTCACGAAGTGGTCATGATACTGCTGATCCAACAGCTCACAATCCCTCAAAAGAAACACACCCCTGATCCAACGTCTCACAAGCGCTTGAAAGAAACACACGAAAGACGGGCTTTGCGGTCACGACACGTGTCCTCCCCCAGCGCTTCCCTGGGCACGTGTCCTCCCCCAGCGCTGCCCTGGAGGTCTTTATATATTGTCGCCGACGGGGTAAACCCTAATCCACCATTCCTAGCCACGAACGCATCGTCTCCACGACATGGATCCGCCACGCCCGCCGCAGCGCCTTCTGGACGAGGTCGAATTTCTTCTGCATTTTACAACACCAAACATTCATCTTACAAATATAGGTTTACTGAAATTGTTCTGCATTTACTTCTGCTTACGGATTATTTGTCGAATTTCGACTTACGGATTTAAAGATATGAATTTATCCATATTAAATTGAAAATGACAATAATAATGTAAAATTGATTTTGGATTATTTATACAAATTCAAACACTTTTCACGTTGAAAGTTTTGTCAATTCAAAATATGCAATAAAGTTAATATATTTTTAATTGAAAATGGCAAAATGGTTAATAGTTTGTATAGTTAGAATAATTATTTCAGAAAACAGAAAATGGTTTTGGATTATTTATTCAAATTTAAACACTTTTCATGTTGAAAGTCTTTTCAGATTCAAAACCATTTGAAATTCATATTCAAACACCTAAATAAGAAAAAAAAAGGCGGGAACAACATTTCAGAACTGAAAAGTTCGAAATAATTTTGAAAAAGGACTCTTTGGTCCCGGTTTCTGGCAAGAACCGGGACCAAAGAGTCCATGAACGCGCCACTGGATCTGGCATTAAATGACCCACTCTTTGGTCCCGGTTGCTGGCAAGAACCGGGACCAAAGGGTCATTGGTCCCGGTTCTTGCCAGCAACCGGGACCAAAGAGTCCTAGTATAACTTCCCGCGCCCTCTCTTCTTCCCCATTCAGTCAAAATCGACTAAGGACCGGAGAAGGCGCGACCGCACGCGAAGCCGGCGAAGCCCTGCTCGTTTTTCCGGCGAAGCCCTGCTCGTTTTTCCGGCGGCCCTGCTCCGCCGCGGCCCCCGCCGTCGCGCGCCCCTGCTCCGGTGGCCGTCGCGCGCCCTGCTCCGGCGGCCCTCCCATCGCGCGCCCCTGCCCTCCGCCGCGCCCCCCGCGCCGTCGCGCCTCTCCCGTCGCCGGCGGCCTGCTCCTGGCCTCCGCCGCGCCCGCCCCTTCCCTCTCCACGGCCAGGTGATCGCCGCGGCGCCCACGCCCTCCCTCTCGTGCTCAACACCGAGCCGTAGCACCATTGCTGACGTCAGCATGACATCAGCGGTTTATTATTTTAGGAGTACAAATTTGTAGCAAATTTGCTCAACACACAGAATTTTAGATAGTTGTTTAGATAGTTGTTTAAAATTGTTAGTGTTGTTTACAATTTGACAGAATTTTTTAGATAGAATTTGGTAGTGTTGTTTAAAATTGTTGAATTTTAGATAGTTGTTTAAAATTGTTGAATTTTAGATAGTTGAATTTTAGATAGTTGAATTTTAAAATACAAACATTTTGGAACATTTCAATTTGGTGAATATTTGGAAATAACTTCAATGCATTTCCTTTAGTTATGGAGCTAATTTAAATAAGTGTTTATATTTGAAATTTGACTTCTATTAACATCTAAAATATGTTTTAGAGCTCCATGTTAATGCATTAAATTGGTCATGCATGATTGAACAATGTTAAATTAGAAGAACTAAAATACCTTCTTATATTAAATATGGAATTTGTGGAAATGATTTTATTAGTCATTGCAATTCCATTTAAATTGACCTACATGACCTAGGATGTATCTTGACATATGGAACAAGTTACCCAACTAAAGTTTTGTGCATTGTTCTTAATTTGCAGAAACTATGGAACGAGACGAAGATCAGGAAAATATCCTCCAGGATATAATCCGCGGGCCGGAAGATATTGTCGATGTCACCACGGAGTTTTTGAACAACTCCGGTGAGGGAGATGAGTCTCTCAACCGAAGAGACGGCTCCGGTGAGGTAGAACCCGACGGCCGGGGTGAGGGAGAAGTCAGCGAGGGAGAAGCCGACGAGGGAGAAGCCGAAGGCTCCGGTGGAACATTAAATGTTGCAAACTCCGGCGAGGTGCATATACATATATTAATGAAGCCGAAGATTGTATTAATTAAGCCTCTGCTGTCTATATACATATATTAACGCTCTTTCTTCTTTTAGCCCTCCGGATCGAGCAAATCTTCTGTAAGGACAAAACGAGGCCCAGCCAAAAAGTTGGGCGACCAAGAAAGGTACACGATCGAAAGAGTCGCTGAAGACGGCACACCGACTGCTCCCCCTGGTGTTAAAAATAAAATGGTAAAGCAATGCGGAGTTCTTGTTAGGGACTTCATCCCGATCACCGTTCGAGAATGGCATCGGCCAAAGGAGAAAGGACAGCTATATGTCAGCGATGAGGGCAAAGAAAGACTTTGGAGAAAGCTCATGGTTAATTTCACCCTGCCGGCGCCAGAGGTGGATTCAGATGAGGAGGATCCAGATGAGGCAGAAAAGATTGCCCGGAAAATCATGGAGCAAAAAGTCAAGGACTGGGCACTTAAGAAGATGGCCGAGCTATTCAAGAACTGGAAGAAAAGATTGAACAAACTGTTTGTCAAGAAAAATAAGACTCCAGACTTCGATAAAGGGTATGAGAAGATAAAGGACTACTGGGAAGAATTTGTGGCGTACAAGAAATCAGAGGAAGCTCTGGAAAAGTCTGCAAAAAATGCGGCAAATGCTGCTCTAAAGATGTACCACCATACTATGGGGCCTGGTGGCTACGCTGGTAGCATGCCTAAGTGGGAGAAACTTGAGGCGGACCTGCTGGCTAATGGGATCACTCCAGAGCCACTCAAGTGGATCGAACGGGCAAGAAATTGGTTTTACGGGCATGGGGGCACGTTGGACGCAGAAGGGAAGTGCATATATAACAGAAGACACAAAGATAATCCCCTACTACCCATCCAAGAAATTAGAAATGCAGTAAAGGATGTTGAAGAGGGACGGTTCATTCCCGATAGAGAGGATGACGAGCTCACACGCGCCCTTGGGAATAAGGAACACGACGGACGGTTACGAGGCGTACCTGGCTCCAAGCCCAAGACAATTGCGATTCCCGAGCACAGGAAGAAATTTCCTGATAGAAGCCATCAGAGGAGAAAGGAAAGGGAGGCAATGGAAGCACGCGCTGCTGCAGACCGGCTGCTTAATATAGAAGAAGAATTAAAGCTGCAGAAGGAACAAATTGCCGTGCTTAGCCAGCAAGGTACTAGCGGCCAATCTCAACGGCACATGGTAGAAGCTGCATGCGATGGTACCGGTGGCCCATCGAATCGGAAAAGCAGCGTGGCTTCCACGGAGCTCCAGGATGGTAATGATGATGCAGTGGCTCCACTTCGTCGCTACCCAGTGGATGATATCACGGAGAGCACACCTTGTGAGATGCATGTGAAAGTTTTTAACTTAACCGTGAAGGTGGCGGTCGGCTATGTCGTACCAATTGGACCTAATCCAACTTACCATTTCTCTCCGGTTCCAAATGGCTACGCTGTTGTCGCGGTGGATGAAGTGATGAAAGATTATGAGGAGCTGAAGCTGCAACACCCTGCAGGTGAAGATGGGGAGGTGCTTGAACTTGGAGAAGCCAAGAAAGCGACCATTCTATGGCCAAAGGAATTCATCGTGCTTCCGAACTGGCAGCCAAGGCCATCGACTCCTCACCAGTCTCCAGCGCAACAGTCCTCTTCACCGCCTCAGCATTCTCCAGCGCAACAGTCCTCTTCACCGCCTCACCAGTCTCCAGCGCAGCCGTCTCCGCCGCCGCGTCAGCCGTTTCCGCCCACCGCTCGTACTATGAGGGGTAAGCGATCACCGAAACGTAAAAGGTCGCCCCTCCCAACAGTACCTCATAAGAATCTTCCCATTAGACCTTATGACAGGACTGTAGCGGAAAACGCCGCGGAGGTGGCTGCCTACAATAAGGCTTTTTTTGCACCAAAAAAGCCCGAGCAGAAGCCGGTATACGATGAAAAATCCAAAAAGTGGAGAAAGTCCTTCCTTGAGCAGCCATCCCAGATATCGATGAATCTGCCATCTGACTATGGTCGTGAACTTACTAAGCTAGCACGTGCCCAGTCTGAGCAGAACAAGGGAAGAAGTGCAAAAAGCGGGAAACAAATTGCCCAGCTCGGACAGCAGAAAAATCAATCGGTCCCCCGCTCATAGTGTGTTCCGATGTCGACAAGGACTTCAGAGTCGCTATGGATAAGACCTGGAATTATTGGACCCCAGAGCCATAGCTGCTGCTAAAGAACTTGGTGTCACTGTATCTCAGGCCAAGGAACAGGCTACCGCCTTGGGTATGAGCCTTGGTCAACTTTTAGGCTATGAACATGCGCCAATGTTAGAGATGGCACGGAAATATGTCCAAGGGGAGCCTATGGTCAGTAATGAGGAGATGACGGGTCTATCAACACATATGCGAAATCTGCATACCTGGTACCTGGTGCACACATCAAAGAAGGACGCGAAAGAGTGGTTTCCGCTGGACGTTAGAGTGGAGCATTTCTTCAAACGTTACACTATACAGGTTCAACTGACTGAACTGTTCCAGTTATTCCAAAAGCGCGCCCTCGACAAATCTATCCTCTCTTGCTATTGTCTGTAAGTGATTTATTTTCGTAATTAAGTCTCTAGCTCAGCTCGTTCATTGCCTGTATTATATTATCCTGCCTATATATATATCCTTTTGTACGCTATTATGCAGAATGAAGATGCTGGAATGCAAAAGATCTAAAGTTTTTGAGGTTGGGTTCGTTGACCCATATATCGTGAATTCACATACGTTAGTCAATCACCCCAAAGACGTGGAGCATGACCTGACCACCTTTTTAACCATGCAACATTTCTGTACGGAAATACTATTTCCTTACAACTTCAGGTGAGTGTTTCTGTCTTGTACATATTTTTATTTGGCTTTCTCGATGTTAAGTGTAATTGATGAGCTATGCATGTCTGCTTTATGTAAACGTCCGCAGGTTCCACTGGATTCTGCTAAGCATTCAACCTGACAAGTCCACAGTTGAAGTCCACGACTCATTAAGTTGGGACCAAGCGTTGTGGTCCGACATGAAAGAAATGCTCAACAAGTAATTTCAATCATTATCGCATTATATCGCCCTCTTTCGTTCGTTCCCTGATGTCAAGTAATTAATAACTCCTTTGTTCATTTTCTTTGCCAAAGCAGGTGTTGGACAATTTTCAAACAGAAGGTAGAAGGTCCATTCAAAGATGAGCTAACTTATAAAACGGTGGAAAGTCCGCAGCAGCCACCGGGGAGTAATTTATGTGGATTCTACGTTTGCGAGTTCATTCGCGAGTTGACCACTGAGCGGAGAACAACTGCTTTCAGCAAAATGCGGGAGAAGATCGACCCAGAACTGCGCGTAGGAGCAATTCAAGAGGAATTGGCGGGATTTCTGCTTAGGGAGGTCATCGATGAAAGGGGAGAACATTATGCTTCGGACGATGAACTACATATGCCTTGATGGCTTGATCTATCTCCATGTAATTAAATAGTTGTATTCTCGCAAGAGATCGAATATTAATTATATATGCATCAACATGTACTGTGTATATAGTAGAGCGTATAATATGCGTACGGAAACGATGGAGAGCACGTCGGCGATGCGAAGAAGGGGGAGACGACGGAGGCACCGGCGAGAGGGAGAGGGGGCACCGGCGAGAGGGAGAGGAGGCACCGGCGAGAAGGAGAGGGGGCACCGGCGAGAGGGGCACCGGGAGAGGAGAGGGGGCACCGGCGAGAGGGGGCACCGGCGAGAGGAGAGGGGGCACCGGCGAGAGGGGGCACCGGCGAGAGGAGAGGGGGCACCGGCGAGAGGGAGACCCTAAACCCTAAATACCAAAAAAAAAAAGCACTCATTGGTCCCGGTTCGTAACAAGAACCGGGACCAATGAGTCTCTCCCCACGCCCAGCCAGAACTGGCCACGTGGCCACCATTGGTCCCGGTTCGTGGCCCAACCGGGACTAGCATTAGTCCCGATTGGCCTGTCCCGGTTGGGCAACCGGGACTGATGGCCCAACCGAACCGGGACCATAGGCCCATTTTCTACCAGTGATAATTAGACTGTGGAATGGATCACATAAGGAGTGCGCAATCCATCAACAAATCAAGCTTTCTCACAAGAACGTGGATTGTAGGCAACGACGTGGATAGATTTGGAGCATCATCATGGAGATGGGTAAAGAAGACCACCCGATATTCTTCGGGGACATCCTCTCGCGACTAGGGCTTGCATCAAATGGTCGTAGATCTGTTGGGAGGGCTCTTAATCCACAACCTCCAGAGGCGGCATTAGGGGGTGGACATCCGCCATGAAGGGTGCAACCTCGGCACGATCTAGTGGCTTGTGTCCTCCTTCCATCCCAAGGTTTGACTCCTGCTTTTTTCGGGTTGAGATGAGATGGATCTATCCTACAAGTTTCTACATTACCTAGCACGTGGGGTGGTTCCTCTGAATTTATCCAGCGGAAGAGGGCAGCGCCGAGTCCGATACCGGGTCGAACTGTTCTTACAACGAGGACCCAGTGTCAGTCTCTGGCCAAGGGGATCCGACTATGCTGCAAGGTGGACAAGGTGATTCGGTATTTATTTATTTTGAATTTTCTGTTTTATAACAGAAGAAATAAATAGTTTCATTACAATCACGGTTGATTAATCCCACCACGCAGGGCGGAGCTGAACCAATCAAAACATCATCATCAAAACCCATCCGGTGCATCCTAGCAAGTTGATGAGCCACACTATTCCTAGAACGGTTAACTTTTGACACCTTGTAACCCTGCATAGAGCCAAGCAGGCAGATAATATCCTTGACAGCACCACAGCCTTCACCATTTAGTTCAGAGATAAGCGAAGAACAGTCATTTTCTAAGTGAACCAAACCTGCATAGAGAGGTATAATTGCTCTGACACTTTGGAGACACGCAATAGTCTCCGCCATCTCAGCATTAGGACAGTTGTCAATTTTCCCCATGCGGTAATCAAATATTACCCTTATCATCTTGGAGAACAGCACCCCAACCACCTCTATTTTCATCATCCCAGAAACTAGCATCCCAGTTTAGTTTAGCCCACCCCCGATCAGGTCTAGACCAACAAACCGAGGCTTCTTTTCCTGAACTGATCCTACACACAGGTTTCGGGACTACTGGTCATTTTCCTTTTGGGTCAGATGAAATCTCAATGTCCCTTTTATCCTGGTTTGAAGCAAGGACAGTTTGCAGGAAGAAAGATGAGTTCTCGATACTGCACTTTCCATCATGAAATATTATGTTATTGCGTAAATGCCAGCATCTCCACCACATGAGAATTAGTTTGGCCCTCATCTGCTCGTCAACTTGACTTGAGAGAATTAAAACCCAATCTTTACCTGTATATCTAAGAGTGTGTTCATCAGGTAGAGACCAATCTTTTCTCAAACATTGCCGAAGCGCTTTTGCTTTAGTACAGTTCATCATAGCATGGTAGCTCGTTTCAGGTTCCAAACCGCAAATTTGACATATTGGAATCTGATCCATGTTCCTTCTGCACATGTGAACTTGTACACCCAGGCTGTCATTAGCTAATTTACATCCAAACACCCTAACTTTAGGTGGGACTTTTGCTTTCCAGATCAAGCTCCGCAAATCTCTTTCTCCAGCACTCCTGTTGCTCATACCAGATTCATATTGATGCTCCGATTTAATGTCCATAGCTAGTTTATATGCACTTCTCACAGAAAACAGACCAGACTTCTCATAGTGCCACGCTAGGGAATCATCACCAGAGGAGGATGGTAACTTGATCCAAATAATATGATCAGCATCAGAAGGGTGAAATAACTTTCGGATCAAATCTTCATTCCACCTCTTTGTAGTGGGTTCAATAAGATCAGAGACCCATTTCCATCTATTAGGTGATTCGGTATATAGTTATTAAGATAAATATTTTGATAACCTCTGTTCTACACTAGCACTACAACCTGATGCTCCGCTTAGCATCATGTTAAAAGGCTCAAAAACACTGCTCGATTGCTAGACACATTCTCCACAAGTTGAATATTAGGCACTCAGCAAACACTATTGTTTGTAGGCTTTTGAAGCTATGCAGATTCCAGGACTAGGTGCCAGCGGGGAAGGTGGGTGCCACAATCTCGCCTAGTTGAGCCACGGGGTACAAGATTTTTGTTCTCTGCAACCGAGACGGAATGTTCTAGAGCTAGAGTGGACACAAAAGGACAACTCTCAGTTCCTGATGCCTCCTAACCCCACAACATGCAAGAAGCCAATTATGAATGATGCCTCCTAATCCCACAACATGTGATAAGCCAATTAAAAAAATTCCAAGCGCCCCAACCTCGATCGATTTTCATTATCATAGACAACGGAAACGGAACTTTTGCCAGCATCCAGAAGCCACTTAAGAATGCTACGTGCATCCTACAGCTTTAGCTGAACAAATGTCTCTTGTTTGGAGAATAACAAAGGAATTTATAAGTGCTATTATTCCCTCAGTTTGGAGAAATTTCGCTCCTATGTCTGCTATTCTACTAGTTTTTTTTAGTTAAAATGCTTCACAGCCTGCTTTATATAAAGCGGATGATCCATGCTCTTCTATATTGGATTGCAAGCAGTTATTCAAGACGTGAAAGTTGTCGTTCAGTTCAATATGTCACATGCGTATCACCATGGTTTACCTCGCCATCACTAGCCAATGAATTTTCCTACCAGCTGTGTGTTTTCTTCGCCTTGGTTCTTAATTAACATATGATGTACCAAAACCTAGATAAAGAGGTGGTCCGTGTATGTACAAGATTTATTCAGTACCAAACAAATGCGTGTGCGTTCGAAGATCATCAACACATTGTATTGACTCGATGATTTAGCATTCATTAGCAGCGATCGAGTGCCTGGTTGGGCCCCTGATTGTGTAAGATTTTTTACCACAGATGGATTAGCACCAGCCCTGGACTTGTTGTCCTTTATCAAAGTTGTGGCGCATTGCGGTGCATGCCAGCACTCTATATGGCGGATGCGCGCGATAATAATGTGTGTGTTAGCGATATCGAAGGCAATTCTAGGTTACCTTGAGTACTTGAGTAGGCGGTAGTAGGCGTATAGGATGTGGATAGAGGAAGGTGTCGATAGAGTGGAAAGAGGTCACACACAGGTCAGATAGTGCCCTTCGCACTTATAATTTTAGTATTTGAAAAAAATACCGATACGATTGTGAATGTTATCGAATATGTATGTGGAGTGGACGATGTTACTCGAAGAGTACGGGTACAAATCGAATGCTTACTCAATTAGGGACGTTACAGATATCTTTCAATTTAGTTTAAAAAAATATGTTTGTAATAGTGACACAAGAGGATTAAACTTCTGACCTAGCTAGAATAAGTTAACCAACGTAGACAAATATTCATAGTAGTTTATAGCTCCAATCACATAAAAAGTACATTTTACCACATGTTAGGTTTTTAGGTGGGTTAATTAGTATATGGGGCGCTATAATTGCCGAAACTGGCCAAAGTACTTTTGTTCGGACACAGATGTATCCATCTTTGCTTCAGAATCCAAAATAGTTTTGTATAGAGATATGTTCCACATTAATTTTTATGTTTGTTCTTTTCAACAGAAATAACAAATACTTTGGATTATCCCCTTTCACTTTCCATCCCTAGGTGTCGAGTTCAGTTCATGGGGCCTTTGTTTTGTTGTCCAGCAAAATAATGTACCGTGGCTGATCGTGGCATAGATCCACAAGAAAATGGTGATGTTGGTGCTTCACTAAAAACTCTCGTGGAGCGGAGAGGAGACCTCAATCTATTCCCGCACGATCGAATTTGCATAGAAGGAAGTGGAAGCTGTCACAACACTTGAAGAATTTTTTCACCAAGAGGTTGATGAGCTTCAAGTTGATGTACGTCTTACAAGTGGCATGTAAGCCGTGATCGGAACAACCGACGATGCTTCATAGTAATGGTTGTTGGTGACAACAATAGTATTAGTTTCGGCGATGGCGGTGAGAGGAGGGATTGTGCGAGTGAAGATAGCGATGCCGACAATGAAAGCAGCAGTGTTGCATGTAGCAGACGGAGGAGTGTGTATAGGTGTGCAACAGCATCTATAGTGTCTGAAACGCCGTAAGGAAAAACTGCTCAAAGAGAGCTCGAATGTTGGCTCACTGAACACTTTGTGCCTTGCATTGATTCAATACGGGACAACATGAGAGAGATACAAGGGAGGGACTACTGTGCACTATAACAAACTAAGCGCTCGCGTCCAGAGAGTGGCGCATGCAGGATCCTGTTCAACACGTGCCCGACGTGAACGGGGCGTGTACTGCACTATATTACCTCGAGGACTAAACTAACATTTTAGGCATAGTACCTAGACAACATGAGGTGACAGCCCACTGAAAAAGCAGCATGGAAGTGAGAGTTAGTGCCACGCCCTCTGCTGTTACAACAAAGTGGTGCTTGATGAGCCAGTATACTAACACAAGGGGCAAATAGCTCCTATGCGACGTTTTTCCAATGAATTGGCTGCAAAGCTACATCGTTCCCAAGAATTGCTCTGCTGCGACATCTCTCTGAGCACAAATAGCTCAGGCACGACATGGACCTTAAGCGTAATCTCCGTCAGTATTAGGGGGAGCCGGGTGGGACCCACAGCTTTTCCACGTCAGCGTGGGATCCAGACACCAGCGACGACCGTTATATCGTTTTCCCCTGCGCGCACATCCTCCCTCTTCTTCTTCTCCGGCGACGAAGCACGACAACTCCGGCGAGCTCCGATTCAGACAAGCATAACAGATAATTTTACAAGCATTCAACCGAATTCAAACAACACACAGATAGGATTCAGCAAACATAGCAGATAATTATACTATTACACACGGAGTAGTTCTAATGGCGGGCTCGTCGGAGCAAAAGCCACACGGGCATGGAGTAGTTCGATTCGATAGATCTACGCTATTACAGAGGACGATGGAGTAGTCCGTCAACCGCAGCTCCTACCCTAGTTCGATCCATCCAAAATTGGGCTCACCTGAGCCCCAGGGGTGTGGCGGCGACGAGGCAGCGGCGCCGCTCAGTCGGAGTCGGAGTCAGAGGCGCCCCACCCCATGTCGGTGCGGGATTCCTCGATAGCGTGGCGGAAGCGGAACTCGTTGAGCTCCTCTTCCATCTCCCGGCGCGCGACGAGCTGCTGCTGCTCGTCCTTGGAGCACTCTATCACCTCGGCGGTGACCCAGTCGAGGTCGCCGTCGTGGACGTAGTCTCCCGGTAGAAGGCCGACGCGCCCGGCTCGCGGTGCCAAGCCCTGCTGCTCCTCCTCCTCCTCCCTCTTCGGCGGCGGCAGCGGTGCTCGTGCGATGGCGGAGCTCCCCGCGCCAGAGGAGCTTCCAGGCTCGTAGCGGCTGCCTCGCGCCGCCGCCGCCATCTCCATCCGGCGGTCGTACTCCTCCACGTCGCGCCGGGCGAACGCAGGCGGCGCCGCGAGCCCGTAGTTCGTGTACTTGCGCGCGCCGTGCTTCCGACCGCCGTCGGACGCAACCCGCACCGCCCGTTCGGGGTCTGAGGCCGGCGCCCACCGCTTCAGCCCTTTCCGCTCCTCGTCGGAGCGGTTTACGCCGCCGGAATGGCCGCCGCGCGAGCTGGAACCTTCGCGCCTCATCATCGTCGCACGGCGGGTCTTGATCTGCAGCGGATAAGTAGGGGAGGGGAACGGGAGGCGGTCGGAAAAAAAAAGGCCGTGCCCTGAGAAAGGGATTAGTAGGTGAGCCGTGGCCCAAAGTTAAAAGGCGCACCGTGAATTAAATCATCGAAAAAAACATTAGCGGGCCGAATCCTTCTGCTGGGCCTAGAACAGTGCTAGATCTGGCACAGTTAGCGTTTTTTCCTAGGTTTTGTTCTATTTCTGTTTAGGCAGTTTCTGGTATGTCAGTTTAACTCGAAATAAAATACCTAGATTTAGAATTTCACTAGAATTTTACCTCATGTTGTTAGGATGCCTAGATTAAAGTTACATGCTTGTGTAGATAACACCAGTAAGCACTTTGTCAAATTTAGGTTTGACCGAATTCAAAATAAGCATAAAAAATTCAAAAAACATTAAAAAAAATAGAAAACCAGTGCACATGTTCTTTGTTTGTCATATACTAACAACTCAAATTTATTTGGCTGTTTTAGACATGGTGGACAAAAAACTTGCTTAGAAATGGGGTTGTTTATCCTACCTTTGGAGCTTATTTGAAACTCATGTGGGAAGAGAATTGGTTTTGGGTGTGGAACTTGAAACTTTCAAAAAACTCACAAAAGCTTCATTTTGGAGTGACTAAGAAGCATCCAGACTTGGTTTTTCATTTTCATTTTTGAAACTTGTTTAAATGTTGGTCAAACTTAGGTTTGACCGAATTTAAAATAAACATAAAAAATTCAAAAAACATCAAAAAAATGGAAAACTAGTGCACATGTTCTTAGTTTGTCATATACTAACAACTCCAATTGATAAACAAGGTCTAGATACATTGATGCATGTAAAATGCATAAATGAACTTTGCACTATATCACACATATTCCAATCATATTTGCATCATATAAGGGTTATATTACTGTTATTTAATGATTTTAGGAAATAAATCAATTGTTTCCTATTTTTATGGAATTAACTCTGCGCAAGCAGAAAACCCTATTTCTTTCCTTTTATGTTTCAGGGACCCAAACGACGTCAAAAAATTATGGAAAAATACAGGCATCAGTATTTTGGAAGGAGGAAGACTTCGGAGCGAAGGAATCAAGCAAACGGAGTCCGCAAGGCAGAAAGGGGGAGGCCCACGCGGCCAGGTACTGTGGCCGCGTGGGGCCCACCCATTTGGGCCTCGTGGCTCCGCTGCCGTCGATCTTTCGTCCACCGCCTTCGTCTTGACCTAAAAACGCCTATAAAAAGGTCCATGACGTTTCGCGAAGGCGGCGGAGAAACACAGAACCACGAAACAGAGAGTCAGGAGGCTACCGCCGGAGAAGATCAGAGGGGAGAAATGCCGCCGGAGTCACCTCCGGTGGGCTCCACCCCCCTCCGGCGTGTTCATCATCAACATCTACAGAAAGAACTTCTCCACCATCATCACCATGATGAAGGGGGAGTAGTCCACCCCCTGGACTTGGGTTTGTGGTGGTAACTTATGTATCTCTCCTCTCTCTTGAGCTTCACTAATTAGTACCGTATGAGCTGCTAAACATGATTACGGTCATCTATGTAATACCTTTGTGGTGAATATTGTGGTATGAGATGATTTGTTATGCATTTACCGTTGTGTTGGATCTTTTATGACTTGTCATACTTTGGTTGAATATTGTTCTTAAAGAAGTATGATGTATGTGGGTACGGGATGGCCGATGTGACACGGCATAGGTATTGAGTGACACAGTACCGCCCAACATCCTTTATCTGGGGGTAAAAAGAAAGAGTATGATGTGGGGGTGAGAGCAACCACGCTAGCCTTACGAGGGTGACCTAGCAACACAAAGGAGTACTTCTTTCAACTATGTGTTTTAGGACATATAGCCGTTATAAAAGCTACCATTAAAACATGACAATTGTGTGTACTTTATCTATAACATGATAATCACAGTAGATGAGGGAGAGAGGATTAAGTGAACCCATGAACCCATGTCCATTGTTCCTATAAGAAACTCCCACTTGAGCTTGTCCTCTTGCTGCATAGAGGATTGGGCTTTCTCTCTCTTTGAGAGCTTTTGCTTGCTACCATTTGTCTTGTCCTCTTGCATTGAAGAGGATTGGGACACTTTTACATTCTTGCTTGGTTACTTCCATCCATCAACCAGCTTGTTCTCCAAACTTGTTTAGTGCATAATCAACTAAAACTTGTGACACTTTAGTTGTAGGGAATAGATAACTTTTCCTTCTTGCTCCTGCAGATCGATACCTTACTTCCACATTGAGAGGTGCTACGGTGGTCCCTTGCTCTTGGGGGTAATCATACATTCAAACAAAATATGCTTGAATGTGGTGTGAAATCTCAAATCTCAAACTATGAACTCTCATGTGTGAAGAGAAGTGGTTTTGGGTGTGGAACTTGAAACTTTCAAAAAAACTCACAAAAACTTCATTTTGGAGTGACTAAGAAGGATCCAGGCTTGGTTTTTCATTTTCATGTTTGAAACTTGTTTAAATGTTGGTCAAACTTAGGTTTGACCGAATTCAAAATAAGCATAAAAAATTCAAAAAAACATCAAAAAATGGAAAACTAGTGCACATGTTCCTAGTTTGTAATATACTAACAACTCCAATTGATAAACAAGGTCTAGATACATTCAAACAAAATATGCTTGAATGTGGTGTGATATCTCAAAACTCAAACTATGAACTCTCAAGTGTGAAGAGAAGTGGTTTTGGATTTGCAACATGAAATTTTCCGAAAACTCACAAGAGCTTCATTTTGGAGTGACTAAAAAAGATCCAGGCTTAGTTTTTCATTTTCATGTTTTAAACATGTTTAAATGTTGGTCAAACTTAGGTTTGACCGATTTCAAAATAAACTGTGATATCTCAAAACTCAAACTATGAAGTATAAGGTTGAAAAGAAGTGGTTTTGGATTTGCAACATGAAATTTTCCAAAAACTCACAAAAGCTTCATTTTGGAGTGACTAAGAAGGATCCAGGCTTAGTTTTTCATTTTCATGTTTTAAACTTGTTTAAATGTTGGTCAAAGTTATGTTTGACAAATATTTGAAATGAGCATAAAACATTCAAAAAAAATGAAAAAACCTGCGCACATAGTCTCCTTATATACATAATAGATTTGTAGAACAGATATTTGGCTGATTTAGATAAGGTCGAAAATAGCTTGCTTAGAAATAAGGTCGTTTACCCTACCTTTGGAGCTCTTTTTTAGCACTTTTGAAATAATAAACCATTTGATAAGTACATATGACCCTGGGTTTGAATATAAAAAATCAAAAAAGGAGAAACCTTCTATAGATGACATCTTTTATAAGCCTCTACCTAGTTGACAAGGTTTCAACTTAAGAAAAAATCAACAGAGCAGTGCCATTTGGAAAAGACCGGTTTTTCACAAAAACTCAACAGAGCAAGGTTCAAACTAGCGGAAACATGTAACTACAAAGTTATACTAAATGTACTGTGGCGCACAAAAATGTAAATATTGTTTCCTAACTCGTTTTCAATCGGACGGAACGTGGGAATGCCACAATCGGGCGTGTCCAGAGCGCGCCCCCAAAGGTGTTCGACAGTTCGCCAAAGGTAGCTAGATGTTGCCTCGCACAACTATCAAGAACAAGGAACACAAGAATAACGCAAAGTTGGCTAGATGTTCCTC
The DNA here is from genome assembly GCA_947311845.1 of Poa pratensis. Lineage (NCBI taxonomy): Eukaryota > Viridiplantae > Streptophyta > Magnoliopsida > Poales > Poaceae > Poa > Poa pratensis. The sequence goes on from CAMZMU010000010.1 coordinate 17,739,187, forward strand.
TTGTTGACAAGGTTTCACCTACCGGAACGTGCGAATACCAACATCGGCATGTCCAGAGCACACCCCCAAGGTGTTCGACATAGTGATTACATGGCCAGTTCTCAAAAGTACTCCCCCACACGCTCCCAGCGCTGGGCAAACACTGCCTGAAAGAGTTTCAGGCAGCTAACAAAATTCACCAGACTTCCGGACTACAGTCTGCAGCTCATTCTTCCAGCGTCCATCTTCCCTCCGAACGTCATGGCCCTGGAGCTGTCTCTGTTGTTGCAGCTGGCTCTGTAGCTGATTCCTCTAGCTCAATTTCATCTCGCAGAGAATTTCTGAGCACACCAATCTGTCCTCCGCCAGCCCGGTAATTTGACTGAAATCCTCTAGGGTCACCGCTACTTCGAAGTCCAGGATCAGCTCGTGTTGAATCGGGGTTGAGCGTGTTGAAATCCTGCTCGATGAGCTCCGGCCCGAGCTGCTCTGGTCGCCCGCAGCAATGTTGCGCATCGAGGCAAACCTCTGTCTCGCCCTCGGCGGCGAATGACGGCAAAGTGGAAAACCCTTGCCGCCGTAGCCATGACTTAGCCACGCCTGCTTCAACACCTGCTTCACCGAAATCCGGTATCGCTTGCAATGCTCGATCGCGGTTGGATCCCTCGCCGCTGCCCGAGTCACGAATCGGGTCGCCGGTCTCCTCTGCGACCGTGGACCCGCACCACCCCATCCTCCACCCTCCCTCGTCGCCGTTACCTGCGATTGCGACCGCAAGCCCTGCGTTGCGGCCCGCCTGCTCGACTCCGATTGCTGCTTCTCTTCTCGCGCCGCCGCTCGACTCGCCCGCTCCATCTACCGCCGTCGCCAGGATTGATTTCCTCTAGCCTGGAGAAGCCGAGACGACATGACGTAGACTAGAGGAGTGAGCTCCAAGTGACGGCGGCGCGTGGCAGGGAATATTTGTCGCCAGGAGGTCATGAACGGCAACCGAGATGGTTCCGCCATGAACAGAGGCAGGGGTCGCTACAGTGCACGCCCCGGGCTGACTGAACGCGTGAGGTCCCACTCGTAATAAACTCATCCATGTAACAGTCAAACGGGGTTGACCGACGTGGGGAAAAGTACACTTAAGGGCCATGTCGCAGCAGAGCAATTAGTGCTCACAGAGATGTCGCGTCTGAGCTATTACAACCAACGACGTCGCTGTCTATACATTTGGTGAGAAAGACGTCGCATAGGAGCTATTCGCCCCTAACACAAGAGTGCAAGTGTGCTCTGGAGTAAGAGTGCACGTTCACAAGATGAGAGAGCTCAATGATCCCAATGCCTCACAAGCCCACAAGAATCAGATGCAACATAAAACACTATGAATTGTCATCTATCATCTCGTTCTAACAATTTTGCTACTTCGGTTGCCCTTTTATAGACCAAATTACCGCGGAGCCATTGTCAAGGACCCGCGGACTGCAAGTTCACTTCAGTATCTAACACCTACCAACCGGCATCCATGCCTTCATTTTGAGCATCTTGTAATACAATGCAAACAAAAAAGGCATCCATATTACTTATAAAGATTTCAGGAACCGGTGCATGCACTAAAAGTTCATCAACATCGCTGACTTGGTAATTAATAAACGAGGTACTACATTTTGCAAGAGTAATCCCTCTTGTTCGCCATGTTTTTTGCATTTATTCTGTTGTCAATTCTCTCTCCTTAATTAGTGGATAAAGAAAATTGTTTTTCTCCATTTCAGAAAAAGAACTAGCCATTCACAAACCTCCTCTTATACGCTAGCACTACAACGCAATTACATGGTTCTCAAACTTGTGATTAAAATCGTGAGAGCAACAGACTCACAACGATAAATATGCAGATGCAATATAGTGTCAAAAAGCTTTGCGACTTCATCAACACTTTGGAGGCCACTAGCCTTGGATCGCGCAAGACAAATGGTTGTCTCATGAACGCAAAGGCTATCTAGGTAAAACAAAGAAGGTGTGATCTGACATCTTCAAGGAGAAGTCTTTCATGAGAAAAATCTAGAAGCTTGGATCTATATGGAAGGCGTTAGCGTCTGATTGACGGTTTGATATCCATGTATTGGTTGAGTTTTTGAGTCCCTAATCTTGGGCATCTTGTAATACAATGCAAACAAAAAAGGCATCCATGTGCCTTCATTTTGAGAATCTTGTAATACAATGCAAACAAAAAAGGCGTCCATATTACTTATAAAGATTTCAGGAACCGGTGCATGCACTAAAAGTTCATCAACATCGCTGACTTGGTAATTAATAAACGAGGTACTACATTTTGCAAGAGTAGTCCCTCTTGTTCGCCATGTTTTTTGCATTTATTCTGTTGTCAATTCTCTCTCCTTAATTAGTGGATAAAGAAAATTGTTTTTCTCCATTTCAGAAAAAGAACTAGCCATTCACAAACCTCCTCTTATACGCTAGCACTACAACGCAATTACATGGTTCTCAAACTTGTGATTAAAATCGTGAGAGCAACAGAATCACAACGATAAATATGCAGATGCAACATAGTGTCAAAAAGCTTTGCGACTTCATCGACACTTTGGAGGCCACTAGCCTTGGATCGCGCAAGACAAATGGTTGTCTCATGAACACAAAGGCTATCTAGGTAAAACAAAGAAGATGTGATCTGACATCTTCAAGGAGAAGTCTTTCATGAGAAAAATCTAGAAGCTTGGATCTATATGGAAGGCGTTTGCGTCTGATTGACGGTTTGATATCCATGTATTGGTTGAGTTTTTGAGTCCCTGATCTTGGGGTTTGCAGAAGTCATGTGTTATGAGCCTTTTGTCGCTTCGTTTGTGGTCGTGAGGGGTTGTGTGTTGCTCGCTTGAGCAGTTATGTTGTATTCCGGTTTGGCGTTGTTTGTAAGTTCGCTCGATTTCCGCTATTTATCTGGAAAAATCTCTTCTTTTCTATCAATGGATGAGGCATATCATTTTCCTCCATTTCAAAAATGATGCAAGATAACACACAAAGATTTTTCGATCTCTTAAATGTGTTATAGCACTTTTGCTCCTTCCCATGCTCTTTTTTTAAAGACCATTGCTCTTCTATGAACCAAAACTACAATGAGAATTTGTTATGGACTCCAATATTGCAAGGAATTTGCATTGTCATCCCTAGATTTATTTTGAGAATCATTTACTAAAATATGGAAAGAACTCCAACAAATTTACAAACTAGTAATTAATGATTGAAGTACTACATTTTGCATTTTTTTTGTTGCGAAACACAGGACAGATGCAGACTCTCACAAACACGCGTATACACTCACCCGGACGCACATACGCACAACCTGCCCCTATGAGTACCTCTGAGAGACTGCGTCGGTGGGTCGAGTCTTGAGATTGACAAAGTCAACACAGGTGGCTCGCTATCGACGAGAACATCGCCTCCCACTAAAAAAATATTGCGTCTTAAAAGAGAAGCACCAGTGTTAAACATGTGGTTTCAACTCTAATGAGCTGGGGTGTCGATGGAGGACGTGTGATAATGGACATATGGAGGACGGTGGCATTGTCTAGCGTCGTGGCGTCGACGATAGGCCTGACAAGATTTTTGGGGGTATCTCTGTTGAATATGGGTTGGCGGAAGACGGCGCCAACGGCTTCTATGTGTGCGCATATGGTGTGTGATGAAGGTTCGCTGGACCAGTTTGAGCTCCCGGCTCGACATTGGGCGGTGTGGTTGAGGCCTCTGGCTTTAAATGATATGTGTAGCCGTGTGAGATCAGGGCACATGGCTCCGATCAGGTCCACCCCCTTCATTAAACTTGTAGGTGTAGCAATAGTTGTCGACCGAAAAGTGGCTTCCGATTTATTGATATTTTTTTTTTTGCAAGGCTTTTTAGTTTTCTTGTTATTAATAGAAACCGTGTGTAACATTTTCATGCAGAGGTCGAGTGGTTTCAATTTTGATTTCGAAATAAAAAAAAATCCGCAGTTACATGCACCCGTAAAATAAGAATTTGTCTCACCATGTAATAAGCTCTATCGGCCGAAAAATAAAACTGCAGGAGAAGTCCTATACGTGCATTGATATAACCATATCCCACTAAGTCGACCATGTGACTGGACAAATTACTACATGCTACAGGAGGCAAGGCTAACAAAGTGAAAAAAAAATAGAAAGTGCATTTTATTATACAAGTATCACAAGATACAAAGTTTACATCCGGGCTCCACCTATTTAGGATACATACAGCCAAAACAAGCCAAAACATTATAAAACGTAAAATAAGGCGTTGTATAAGAATCAAAAGAGAGCTCGTTGTATGCCTAAGAATTTGGAAGGCCAATTCGAAGATTCCGCTGCCACTCATGTGTCATAAAAATATCTTTCACCATGTCTTCTAACCGTGAAGACACCTCCGCGAGCAGGTCTCTAAACTTCACACGTTGTAAAGACGATCATCAGTAAAGCAAATGTGTGCATGGTAGATGACTTGCGTAAGAGATAATTTTTTATCACTAAAAATGTTTTCATTTCTACATAGGCAAAGCGACTACATTATGACAAGCGACCAAACCCGAACGTAACTGTGATCAATATCATGAGCCAGTTGCCAAAAACATTGACAGAAAATATGTGGCGAATACGAATTAGAAGCAATTTAGATGACTGACAATATAGAACGACTGAACTCGCACTCGAACAAAGTGATTTACATGCCCGGTAGCACAAGAAATTACGTACTATCGAAATAGGTTTTCGCCCCGCAAAGCACAATGACCGAACCAATACAAGGTAATGAGGAGATACTCTTACAAACAGATCAAGGATAAAACAAAAGAACAGGAGAACCAGACTTGCCACCGATGCCATCGAACCGAGACCGAAAGTGACCGGAGCTCCACGACAATGCCCCAAAGAGGATAACGACGCCTCACGCCGCCAATGTCGAGACCACAGTCCAAGGTTTTTGACCTGGAGCTATGATGCGGGGAGGGTAGCCACAACAACGCTCCCGAGAGGGTAACGACACCCGCAGGCATCGTCGTCGGTTGCGCCGGAGTGCTAGGCTTTCGCCTGGAAAAACCTTCTCCCCACACCCGGTTTCGGACCGCCCACCGCCACCGAGTCAGGCTTCCAGAACACGATCTGGGAGTTTACTTTGTTGAAACGCCGCTAACCCCAGGAAAGCCACCCGCTTCTCGCCATCCACATGGCCAAAAAGTAAGGTCATCACCACTGGCACGTCGCTCGCCGTAGAGACACCCGCACAGTCCACCTTGCGAGGCCGCCGCCTTGGCGTACGGGATCGCTAGCCCACGATGCACCCGCACAAGAAATTAACAATGCCCTTTCTTATAGAATTAGAGAAATCCTCTTTTCATGAAAGTCATGAACCCTGCGTTTCTGGAAAACTCCTCGTTTCTATGATCCCAGTTCCCTTTCCAATTGCGCAAAACTGGTGTGAACCACGAGATCCCACAATCGGACTATTGGCCCCTGACCTCCATTTCGTAATTCAGATGTTTTCGGACGGTGTCTCCTGAATGCATGAATGATTCGTGGAGTATGCAAGATTACAAATAAGAAGAATGTATACAACAGCAGTTTCCAGCTATCCAACTATGTGGTACTTAACACATTTAGATCGAAAAATCCCCTACCACTACCAGCTCCTCTGTTTTATCTAAAGAGCAAGTATCTGGCATAATCACCGTGCCCAGAGGTACAGAGCTCAACCTCCTTGGAGGCTATGCGGGTAGCGATGGCACACTGTTTCTGTTACTTATTACTATCTCCATTCCAAAATATAATTAAGACATATTTTGTTTCCTTTGACCATGGGTTGGACCAAGAATTACTCATTTGACATGTGTTTATGAGATAGATATTATAATCATAGTAAAGTACTTTTGAATAGGACGCCGCCTCTAATTTCTTTCGTGGAGGTAGCAGCTGCGAAACCTTGGCAGCAGGATCATGTTTGGTGTCGGGCCCCCGGTGGCAGTTGTGCACCAAGTCTTTTTAGGCGAGTTTGGTATCTCATCGATAAAATAAGAAGAAAAGTTAACGTGCTAATCACGGTTATATGTACTAGTCGTCGACCCGTGCATCCGCACGGGCTTTTATATCAAAACACATGTTCGTACTAACTATGATATGATATCTAAGAATCACATAAAGAATCATCGGTGTAGCGCATTTCATTTACCGTCTGAATTCTCATTGCATCAAGTGAAAATCGGACACATATTATACTCTCAATTTTAGCCCATTTTCAGAGTATTTAAACCATACTATTGGACGACAGTCACTATATGAAAAAAGCTAGTAGACATATATGATGAACCACTATGTTACGTATGGAGGCTGGTCAAAATAATCTACCATATGGATACATGCCAAGAACAGACAAACCTGATTTGGTTGCATAACTTTTGATAATAGAGTACTATTTTTTGGCTCACGTTTTATACTCCTAGTTGCACCGCACCTAAAAAAAAAATGCTCCAGACACATTTGGAAGCTTTAATTCATAAGCGAAACTTTGATCTGGAAGAAATACGTGATTACCAAGTTGTGCCATTCTCAAGAGATCAACCCTTCTAAGATAATATTACCATGTGAACAACACCTCCCAAGTGAGTTGCAGAAACATATATGTAGATCTCTAAAAGAACATTCCTTCATGCCTTCATGGCACTTCCATTGTCCTAAGTTCTAAGAACTTCAAAGGCAAAAGATTAGGAAAATAAGGTAAACATAAGTTGTTGGGCTTCCGGAAAACATGGCATGAAATGTTTAAAGTATGGTTATTCCCTCCAGAATTTCGTGAAACAGCGTCACTTGCATGAAGACATTGGACAGTTCATACAACAAATATTGGGCATGCGCGTTATGGCCATCTTATTTTACTCCGCATATGTTCATTTTTATTCTTGGCATATCCATGCCAAGAAAAAAGTAATCAATGGATTACAGCAAATATAAGATTATTTAATTAATAACAGTTAGAAACAGCATCATCTGACCATAAGACGAAATATGATTGAGAAAAATAGTAGGCTTTGAGCCCTCTATTTTCTATTAAATCTATGAAGGGATAAGAGAATTATTTACTATTACAAAAACTACATATCAGAAAGAGAAACATAAACGTAAATGCTGTAAGTTTACTTGTGCTACAGCAATGCTTAAATTAAATAGCAGCATCATAAGAACGTAGAGGTAAAAAAGGGTGAAATATACACCAATGAGCGCCTGATCTAGAAGCTTTCGCCTGCTCATTTCTAATCACATGGATTATAGAAAGGTTTCCCGAGAAATGCTTTTCTGAACGACATGCAGAGACCGAACCAAAAAAATACAGGGAACTAATAGAATATACCTTTTATATATTACAAACAAATGTCACATTAAAAACTTACATGCTAAGACAACATGCTTCAAGTATCGACAATGAGATAGAAATTAACTCACTTAGTATCAAAAACGCCAATGCCTGGGGAGCTACTGTTTACCCACTTAAAAGGAGGCTTGCAGGTAAGGAAGCTTGTAGGTGCATGATTCATCATGTTCAATATAATTAAAACTGAGCTCAACAAAAAGACAATTAAACCTTTGTGAAGATGAGCCAAGAAGGAAAGAAAAAAGACAGTTAATTTAAGTAAACTGCTATTGCACTAAATAAACCTAGTACTGTCATAGGAATTTGGTCTGTATTGAATAATGCAACAATTGACATTATGAGATATAATGTGCATACTTGTCAAAGAAGCAGGCGTCCAAATGATTGTTAATCTAGGAGTAACAGATTTTTGTGTTGTCATACAGACAAAGGTCCTGATAAGCCAAGGAAAAGAAAAATAGTTGAATCAGAAAAATATTAGCCTCGACTTAGTTCAAGAAATTAGTAAAATATTTAATAGTACTTCCAGAATAACATATGTGTATCAGACAAACTTGTGCACTGGTTTACATGTTTTCTACCACCAATGTTTCGACAGTGTACTACTTAGCGGAGAAACAACTATAAACATCTCAGCCTTTCTTCTCTGTGTGTGCCAAAAGCGGCAGATTACAGGCCAAGTACATAGTAATGGAGCCTCTATCATCGATGTACCGATGACCATTTATCATTATTTATTTCTATTTGTTTACATGGACAAAAAGAGGCATGATTAGGTTATCAAGTAGCATTATCAGCTCTTTTAAGTCCTGCACTTGCTTCCTTTTTTAGTTCCTTGACCACTTTCATAGATTGATGTCTATATGCCACAAATCGAAAAGAGGCTGGCCTAAAAAATTGTCAAAAAATGCAAAAGGAAAAGTTTCTGTAAGCAATACAGGTTGAGAATATATCTCTTAAGGATTACTAAAAAGATCTTAGTTGCTATCAATCCACCAAAAATCGAACATATCTTCTTTGGTGAATGCAAACTCACCAAACAAACTGGAAGAGTTCCACTGAAATTCAGTCATTCACGTCACATGCAACAGAAACTGCATAAGTAGGTGAATGCATGGTTGGTAAAACTAAAAGTGCTAGAAAAATATGTTCTACTGAATGCTTTGGCTTTAAAGAGGAGAGCGGTTTGGTTACCTCATATCAGCGACACATATGAGATCCTAGTAGAGGGCACTTGACCAACTCTGCAGGCGCAAGCCACCCAAGGCTCAGTGTACTTCGCTGGGCTTGTGCAAACTTCAGTCGTCGCTTCCGCGCAGGCGCACAATCAGCACAATGGATGAACCTTTTTATTTGCTGGGTACAGAAAATTTATTATATTCATTGCATAGCAACAGTTTCTTAAATCAGTGAGTTCTTTTACTATAGCTTACACATTGTTTAGCAGATTATAATTGCGCATCAAGAATCATTGTGTTTATTAAAAGTGTGCAACGTAAAGAATATCCAACATGACACTTTTGCACAGGGGCGAAGCCAGGATAATTAGTCACTGGGGTCAAAACAATTTGTAACACATAATTGCAGAAATTTTTAATGGGGTCATTTTTTCATATGCACTACAGATACAAAGGATTTTGTGTGAGGCATCGGTGTCATTTGACACCGGCAATTACACTCCAGCTCCGCCCCTGCTTTTGCACCAAGTGGAGATCTCTAGCAACCTTTAAACTGTCGATCATTATTCACAGATTGACACAAAGTACATGGAAGGAAGCTGCCAACATATAGTAAATTGCAGAGGAATGAATTGCATAATTTGGTTCTAACTGATGATTCGATATGTTGACCTTCGACCACTGTTCCCCAGCAGACCACATTTCAACTGTACACCAAAACTGTAATAATCATCCAATGAAGGCCGCGACTATTATGGCGATGAGTAGCTGCAAACTTTCTTCAATTTGGACATGATTTATGGATGCTAACACAGGTAAATTTGCACATATATGCAGTAAAAGCCTCAGTAAACCTGAAGAGATAAGGGGACATGACCATGGAAGCTGAGCATATAAATTTGATACATATAATTTATAGAAAGAACAGTACGCCACAGCATATTAATACAATAATACCTGCAGTAAAATCTTTCAAATTTGGCATAATTGTTTTTGCAGCTCTACGATCATCCATCAGTGCACCTTGTGTCTGCATGAACATCCAACTACTTCTGTAAAAATCGCATGTACGATAGTAGGCACAGTAGTAGATAGGAATAAATATTGCACCATAGTTCTTGATATTGATAACTAACAACGAAATTCTCAGTAAACCTACGTGTAGGACAACAGTAAGCTATACAACGGCACTCCCAAGATTCGATTTGTCAAACACCTGAACTGCAAGTCTGAATCATCTAGCCCAGCAGCACGTCCCCTTGGAGCCTCACGGCATGGGACCTTAGGCTGCTTGCAAGAGATGCATCTTGATTGGAGATTCTTGGCCAAGGCGCCGGCGACAGGAGCCTAGTTTCTTGTTTCACGTCGTGGCATAATCACGGCCGTGACACCATGTAGCCTTTGAACACGGAGCCTTACAGAACGGAACCTTGGGCTGCTATAGGAGATGGAGTAGATCGGGAAACCGGAGACCGACGGCAGAGACGGAGGAGCGAAGGATCGATCTGCGTCAGGGTCAGGCGTCTGTGGACGCCATGAAGCGGCAACATGGAGAAACCATCTCCAAGTTGGAGACGTGCTAGGGCAGGTTTGTTAGATTATTTAGACGGCAGGGGAGGCGTGCGTGATGTGAAACTCATCTTTTAATCTTACGGCTATGGATAGCTAGCGACACCATCCTATGGCTGAATTTACTTTTTACGTGAGGATTAACGTGGAGCTTTCTACGGTGCCTCCAATTAGTAAATATAAGATGGATGGATGGATTGGTCTTCCTTAGTCTTGGCCGTTTTACAGATGATTTCTTATACTTCGTCATTTATTTTCTTAATTTATTGTTGAAAACTTGTTGGGCTTTGTTCATACTAGTTATGCAGGGGCCTGCTGTAATGCTTAAAAAATTCAAATAATAAAACGTTCTTTATCAAAAAAATAATATACATATGTGCAAATTGAATCGATAGAAATACGCGCAACGCGAGATTAGCTAGATAGAGATTTTTAACAATGTTTAGAGATTATCTTGTCGTTCTCCATGAAGAGGTAAGCTCTAATCTTGACGCTTCATTATTAAAGGGTTTTTTTATTGAAGCAAGGCTCCGCAAATATTCAAAAACTTTAATAAAAAAATTCAAGAAGAACCTTCCAAAAACAAAATCGAGAAGATGAAGGAGATTTATAAAACCTCTCATAAAGAAAATGTGTTTAGGGTCGTGTTTAACTGGCCCAACCTCCGTAGTTGCATCTACTCACCGTTAATACAAGCATATCATTTGCGTAACATGCGTGCACACCACATGGAACTACAAGACATGTACAAGTGTGTGCAATGGATGTTTCCATGGACAACACGGAGAAACAGGTCCTTCGTTCATCGTGCAACAAAGAAGAACCGTCGAACCATGGAGCTCGCCTGATGACTTCAGCGAGTATGGTCAGGAACTAGACTTGTAGTGACGGAAATTTCCAAATCGACTTCCCACGGTCCCACCACATGAGCTCATACATCGGTATGGAGAAGAGCAAGATTTGGCGCCCTAGGCAACCTACTCAAGCGCTCTTGTTCTCGGATGTCCCAAGCACGCCGGTTTCCATGAAGCAGCAGGAATTATTTGTGGAGAACCTTCGACTAGAGCAACGAAAGGGTACTTGATGTGCTTCGCCCGTCTGAGCAGACCAGAATTGCTCAAGAAGCAACATCAGCTCTCCCAAATCCCGTTGTCTCCCAATCCCACAGGGTACAATATTTTTGCCCCCGTTAAGGTTGAAATTGTTTTTTAGAAGAACGTGATGAAATTGTTTCATCTATCTACTTGCTAAGATTCTAACTGAATGTTCATGTCTCAGGTTTGTAACACTTCTGTGCTCCTTTTGTGTCCACTCTTTATATATTAGAAAATTAATATCAGTGTTACACACGAGTGCTATGTGACCCTATACAACATATTGCACTTATATATGTGCTCGCTCATTTTATCTATATGATATGACAACATCACACAAGGGTACTATGTGATCCCATATGTCTGCTCAAAAGGACCACATGCCGATGTTCGGTTCCATAAATACATAGAACTACCGTCATTATTTATTCCATGGGGAGACAACCATAAGATGACCCACCACATCCAGCAATTTAAGAAATTTACTCTCCAACTATTTTCCATGCCTTGATCTCGATCAACTTAAACAAAATGTTGGTCTCTCGCGTCGTGAGTACGTATCAGTTGCTCTTACCTCTCCGTGCTCCCGGTACTCTTGGTACTCTCTTAAATAAAATGTTGTTCTTATTGTTTATCTTGGTTTACATGAGGATTTTCTCATTGTTCATTTATACCGTGTTACGCTATATCATCACACACTACACTCATAGGCACGTTTATGTACTCATCATGATAAGGATATGTTGAGTTATAAATATTGTAAGTGTGATGTTATTTATTAGGATGTTGCCTCTACCTTTCAGGATAATAAAAACAATGGAGCCACCAAAAAATAAAAATAAAGAAGAAAATAGAGCCAAAAAGGCCAAATAAAAGAGCCATGGAGGCCAAATAAAAAGAGAGAAAATAAAAAGAGAGGGGACATCGTTACTATCTTTTTATCAACACTTGTGTCATGTGAGTACATGATTTTCATATACTAGATGTGTGAATCTTTTACATTATAGAACTTGGCTTGTATATTCCAATGATGAGCTTTCTCAGATTCTAGGTCTTCATGAGCAAGCAAGTTAGATGCACACCCCACAAGATGAGATTGTCAATTTTCATATGGAAGATATAAAACAGACATGGGACACTCTAGGGAAGTATCTCCCAATTGATTTTCTTAAGAATAAGCTCTCGTTTTAAATCCATTGCAGTTTTCTATTCTTCTTCTTTTTTTAGCTAGAATAAAACAAAAAAGTAAACAACGTTGCATATTTGGCACAATCTATATTTTAGCGGAGCGCTTTCATATATTTTTAGCTCTAACTGCATCCATTTGTGGCGATCGCTATTGCTCTCACAGTTTCAGTTACAAAGATTTCCTGTTGTCTAATGATCAGTTGCAACTATTTGAACATTTCTTCCCTTTTTCTTCCAAGTCCCCATTGATGTCATATTTTACCATAACCTCATGGTGCTAAGAGCAAGACTCGCACTTAGGAGTTGCGTGTATATTGAAACCGCTGACGCAGTGAGAGTGTGTTAGATTCACTTGACTTGATCGTGACTTTGCAACAATAAAATTTGGTTGATACTTAGTACACAGAGTAATGGTTTTACAATCGAGATACAAGTTGACTTTCTTCTTCTATACCATATTATGTATTGTTTTCATGTCTCCAAAGTATTCATTCATGAAAAGTGATGACTTGATTATTCATATTGCTTATCCATTTTTTGTTTGATGGTAAGTATAGATCATTGTTTTGAACTATTTTCTCTCAGTTTATATGTTTTCATCATCTAATCTGGCTGTGCTTGGTACCATCCACATCAAAAATTATTTTGTTTGGCATTTACCTACTCGATGACGAGAAGAAATTAATTTGGGGGTGTTGATCAATCCAAAACGTGTCTACAATTTTGATTGATGTATGTTATTATTATATGATTGCTACATATATAATTTATACATAATTTTATAACATTTAAAAGAGTTTTCATTGACTAACCTATTAGTCTAGTGTTAACTACCAGCTGTTGTTTTTTGCCCGTTTATGCATCGCAGATATAGCCTAGAAATATATCGAGCAAACAATCAGGGAAAATACCACGGGGCATAACTTTTCGAGACGGACATGAAGAAATAAAGTTTGGCACCACGGCGGACATAAGGTGGTGGCGCACCCAACTAGCGCATCCAGGGGTGTTGCACAAACTGGCCGCGTGGGGCCCCTGGACCGCCTCTCGTGTGGCATTTTCGCCTATATAAAGTCCCCAAAAAGGAAGAGGAATTTTGCAAACATAAGATACAAAGCCGTTGTGTCGCGATTATGGATCTAGAGCCTTGTTCTGGTACTCTACGAGAAGGCGGAATCATCGCCAGAGACATCTACACCACCACTGCCACCTCCATGATAATGTCGGAGTATTTCATCCTTGTACTACGGGTGCATAGCTGTAGCTAGATGGTTATCTCTCCTCCATGTTTCTCAATACAAAGACCTCATGAGATGCCTTACATGATCGAGATCCATATGAGATAATTGCTATTAGCTGTTGTGTTTGTTGTGACATCATGAATTCTGAAGTCATGATCAGATTGTGCACGTTATATTGATGATTATATTTATTGTATTAATTGCTTATTTATTGTTTCTACATGCTCTCCGGTTTTTTGATAGACTTTGGCCAAGTTTATGTTTGAATCTGCAAGAGGAAGTTAGTGTTTGATAGTGGGTTCAATCTTACTTTCTCGGCGTTCGAGTGATAGAAACATGCAAGTAGGGGTATTGTGTTATTGCCACTAAGGATAAAATAATGGTTTCTAGCCATGCAATTGTTTACATCATGTACCGTGCTTAAGGCAATTTTCTATTGTTTTTACCTAGTATAGCGGTCTCGAAGTGGAGTATTTAGGTATAGATGTTGTCGGATGGTTTTCTATATATGTTTATCATGATTCCTACACAAATAGTGACATAAACGTTCTTATTTCACAATCGCTTATTTGCAATCATGTCCATTGCCCAGTTGTAGTTTGTTTACCCAACAGTGTTCATGGAGAGATACCTATAGTAATGTTATGGCCCATGGTCCATCTTTTATATTGTTTACGACCTCGTTTATTTAATTTCCAGCATTGTTTTCTCGCTGGTCCATTTTTTCTTTTATTTCTTTTAACCCATATTTTCCACACTATACGTTTAATACTTTTTTTTGCTAAGAAGGGAAGCTTGACAACCTTCCTAAAAGGTGGGGACAAGAGGGTTTTGTGTTTTGTATGCATGTAATATTAATTTGTTAAGTACGTCTTATCCTACTCATTCGATAAATCTTGATTCTCAATCGAGGTAAATTCTTACGGTTGTCTACATCATTCTCTTCCACTTTGGGGATCCCAACTGAAGACAACAATGACTACGGGAACGATATCGGGGAGGGTGGCGGGGATCGCCTGGATTCGAGCATCTTCACTAATCAGTGGCGTGTTTTTGGCACGTCGCTGATAACACTATCAGTGGTGCGTGATACTAGTAGTGTGACAGATGCACGCCGCAAGTAGCAAAAGCCACACGCCAGTACTAGCATATTCTGTAATAATGTTGTGTGATTGGAAATTTGGAAAAATGGCCAAGGTCCTCTCCAAAAATAGAAATAGAAATAATTTAGCAATGACCTAGTCACTTACGAGAAGATCCTAAAGTTCATCAAGGGTACAAATGGTCCCTTATTTAGCAGTTGTAAGCTGACATTTCCTAGAGATCAAGACCTCAAGAATCAACATGAGTGCCCACATTCCCAAGATGCAACTTTGTGACTTTGGCTCAAGGGGAATCATGTTATGCGAGAAAATAATCCTACTCGGGGTCCCATTCATATCCTACATAGCAATCAGGTGCCAAATTGACAAAGTCAACACAAATAAAAGAAATTCTAATAAAGCAAACGATAGTCAATAGGTCGAAAAAAGAGGGAAGACAAAAGGTAAAAGTCAAGACATGCAGGCCAAACATAGAATCCCATTACTCATAGATCAAAGACTATAAGACGAGTAGTTGGAAAGATATTGGGATAGTCCACCAAGACCCATGCACCACACGCCCTGCCCTAGTCCACCGTGGACTCATCGATCAAAGGTTAGCTCAACTACGTACCGATACCATCTACTTCCTCCGTTTTTTAATATAAGATGTTTTAACTAGTTCACATGTTGACTAGGTGCACACTCAAATAAGTGTACATACACACTAAAACATGTCTACATACATGTTGATACATGTGAATGTGGACAAAAGTTAAAACATCTTATATTTATGAACGGAGGGAGTACCACAATAAGGGTAGACTTTGTCATTTGTCAATAACTTCAACTCTACAAATAGTCTGATGGGCATTGTAACCGCTCAGTCTCACTTGAATAAAATCAATTGGAGGGTGCTAATGCTCTGATCGAACGAGTTAGGGGAACTAGTATCAGATAGAAAAGGTCAAACACAGCTTGCACCGACTTCAAATAAGCGTGAAAATTGGTCAATTTGGGAAGACGATTTCAGCCCAAATCCTCTAGTTAGTATCCATCGCCGCCTTCTTAACACATATTGTTAAGTTGCGTTCCAACGAGGCTATCGAATATATTAAAAACTTCATTGTCTCAAATCTTGTTAGTGTACGGAGTTCTTTGCATTAAAATTCGCCGTACACACCGTCTACTGATTTACATTGCGTTGCGACTATGTACAAAGAGATACCCCGTTATATCGATGTTTCTAAAAAACGCACACCTAAAATACATGTTAAGAATTGTCGATATTAAAAACAGCCATGCTACTGACTTGGTTGGGTCTTTGTTGAAGGAGGACATTCCCTTGTTGCTTGAGATGTTCCGCAAATGACAGTCGATATCAAGATCATTTTTGTGGTCGGGGTTGCGGGAGTAGTTGCCGCTGTCGACAATCAGCGTCGTGGATCCTTGAGAACTCTCTCGCTTGTTCAAGGTGACCTACTCGAGATAGAGGCAAGATTTGGCATGCATGGAGGTTGCAAAGGGGACCTGCATGGGCAGAGTGCGCGGTGTCCATGACCTGGAAACGATGTTTGAGACCTGGAAACGACGTTTGAGGCAGGGATCGAAAAGTTGTGTATTACTGTGTATTACTGAAAGACCTGTGCCTACCGCTATGAACAACTTTTCTGACATATTTTTTCTGACGTATTCAAAACATATTTAAAAGACCTGTGTATTACTGAAAGAACTGACATATTTTGACCGAAAGTTAATTATTTCAGTGTCTACCAAATCACTGAAATTCAGTGAATTTCGACGAAATCTCACTGAATTTAAAACCATGGTCGCGGATTAGAACGAAGCGTTGCGGATGGCCAAGGCTCCCACGGCTCTCCTCTCGGACCCGCGACTAGCGCCGCCGCCGCCACCACCACCGACCCCGTCGCCGCCCCCACCCACTTCTCCCTGTTTTCCGTCGCCGTTTAGCCTCGGAGACAGGGGCCGCAGCTACGCTAGTGCGGTGGTGGAGGGTCGCCACCCTTGTCCTCGAGTTCTGGGGGACGCTCGCAGTCCTCGCTTCCAGAGTCCTACTCGCTCCCGGAGGGCGAGGATCCTCCGGGACGTCTCGCCGTGCGCGAGGTGTGCGGCGTCTCCGGAGAGGGGAACGGCGCGTGGTAGGCGCCAAGCGACGAGTTCAAATCGCCATGGCCCGCAAGGCAGTCTCATGAGGGAAGGAGAGAAGAGGATGGGGACATCTGTCCAGATTTATGGCGGAGAGCAGGTGCGCGTCCATACGGCGGTAGCGGGCGCAGGGATTACGCCTCCTGGTCCTAGTTCCTCTGCTGCGGCATTGAAGGTGAATCCAATTCCCCTTCGTGCTGGAGCTAGGGTTTCCGCTCCGGCCACCAGGCTCGTGTGGATTCGGAGAGACTTGTTCGAGAAGAGACGTTTCCAGGCCGCAGACTGCTATCCGATTGCCGACGAGAGAAGGCTTCTGCCGGCGAAGAGCTTCTCGTTCTCGAAGGACCTCTGGGGTGCGAGTACAGGTCGCCCCACGTTCGCTCAAGTGGCCCAGATGGCTGGTGCTGCGAGAGGATCTTAGGGAGGGAGTTACGGGGCGGGGCGTGGGCGACAGCCTACGGTTCCTGCGCGTCCCCCGGCGAGGCCTCCTGTTCCTCAGCAGCCGCCGATGAGAGCTCCCGCTTTGCAACAACCGCCCCCTCAAGCTCTGGCGGGGCAGTACCTTCAGGGGAATACTGCGGCTCCTGGTATGTTCCCTATGATGCAACCGGGATACCCATATCCGATGGGTCAGTGGTCGCCGTACCCCATGCAGTATCCACCCCCTCCGATGATGAATCAGATGGTGCCGATGCAGCAGCAGCAGGGTTTTGTTCCACCGCAGCAACCTATGGCAGTTGGGCAGGCTGGGAGCGGGAGTCAACAAAGTGGGTCTGAGCAGCAGGGCTCGAAATCAAAGAAGAAGCAGAAACAACCAGTTAGTGGGGATGTGCAGAAGAGTAACAATTCGCAGGGATCTAGTGCTGCTTCTGATCAGTCTGTGGGGAAGAGTGGAACTGGTAATAGCTCAGTTCCTGTGTTAGACCCCTGGTTTAAGGATGTAATTTGCTTCAATTGTGGTGTACCAGGCCATCATGTGGGCATTTGCTTCAAGGACAAGTGTTGCTTCATATGTGGGAACCCTGGTCACCACATGGATGTCTGCTCTGAGTGGTACAAGCCTCTACTCATGGCTCAATATTGGGGAAATGCTAATACTGGCTTGGGTTTCTTCCATCTGGAGGTTGAAGGTAAAGAAGCTATCAAGTGGCTCAACATTGATAATGTTGGAATTGTCCACATCGAAGGTGGTGAGATCTCAGCCCAGGAACTAGAACAAAGTTTCACGGATATGTGGAAAACGGACTGGTTCTGGCAGATCAAACAACTGGAGGACAAAAGTTTCCTTGTGAGGTTTCCTCCAAGCAAGAATATCAAGGACTTGGTTGACTATCCTTCCATTAACTTGAAGAAAAAAGGTGTTTCCATCTCTTTCTCGAATTGGGAAGGAGAACTGCCTGCTTATGGAGAGCTTCAGGAGGTATGGCTGAAGGTAGAAGGGCTGCCTCCGAAGTGGTGGACCTGGAAAGTCTTCGGCCAAGTGGCGTCCTCTTTAGGGGTGATGGTTAATGTGGACTGGCATGAAATCTTCAGAAGCTTCTACAAAGTGCTCAGGTTTAAAATTTCGGTCAGAGATGTTGGTAAAATTCCTAAGGACGTGCTCTTTGAAGTGGAGCAGAATTTCTTCTTGCTTCACTTCTCTGTGGAGGATGTTCCTGTGGGATCCCAGGATAATGGGGACGATGGCCATGATGAGAATAATCACGACAGCCCCAACGACCTGGATGATGAGGAATTGGGAGATGACTTCCAAGACCAGATTAACAAGATACAAGGCACTGGGGGCCAGAGGCTGATGGATACTGATAATCAGAATTCAAGGACTCCTGGTGGTAATGCTGGCTCCGGTAGTGGTGCTAGAACTGTTAGTACTGCAGTTGGGGTTAGTACTGTCAACACTGCCCCGGTAAACACTCTGGAGATCAGTGTGATGAATAAGATAATGGAAGTGCAGCCGAGACCCACCTCTGCAAGGACTCGGTTACCTGCTGCTCTGGAAGATAATGTGTGTACTCAACTGCTCCATCAGTTTGAGGAGTCAGATGAAGAAGACGCAGCTGTGAGCCCTGTCCAGACCACTGGTATCACAACTATGGTGAGTCCGGTGCAGGGGGTTGGTAAGCAAAAGAAGTGGGGTCCTGTTATGGCGCCCAGGATGAGTACTAGAATCTTAAGGGATGGGAAGACTGATGTACAGAAAGCTCAAGAACTTAAACAGAAGAAGGACCTGGAAGTCCCCACTGTATGAAAAGCAGTTCTAGTAATTCTTTTGCAATCCTTGATGACATTAGTGAAAGGATCGGTATGACACCTAGAGGGGGGGTGAATAGGTGCTACTTCAATTTTAGTACTTTTTCAAATTAGGCTTGACACAAAAGGTAAATTCTCTAGATATGCAACTAAGGTGAATTTACCTATATGACAAGCGAGCAACTAAACAAGATACATGAAGTAAAGACTATAAATAAGGATAGAAGTAACCGAAAGTGAAAGCACGCGGAGACACGGATGTAATCCCGAGTTCCTCCTTTTAGGGGAGTACGTCTCGTTGGAGAGGTGTGAGCTACCACAAAGGTCAAAACTCAACCGCCACAAAGGCGGGTGCACCCTCTTCTCCGATGAACCGCACCACAAAGGTTTGGTTCACCTTCCACTATCGGAATCCTTCAAGGCGGAATCCGGAGCCCTTACAACAACGATCCGGGCACAACCCACAAGAGGATTGGGGGCTCCCGAACAGCTACAAATCTGTCACAAAGACAATCAAGTGAGTACAATATGAGGCTAGGTTTTCCTAATGGAAATCCTAGCAAAGGGTCCCTCAAGTGAATGAGGGGGAAATGAAGAACGGCTTGATGAAGATGTAGATCCGGGGCTTCTCCTTCAATCCTCCAAGTATCAACAAGTTTGGGTGGAGGGATTGGGAGATCTATCAAATCTTGAGCTTGCAATCAATGGTGTTCTTCAAGTGTTCAAGCTAGGGAGCCGGAGGTAGGTGGAGGGGAATAAATACCCCTCCCAGAAATCTGGCCGTTGAAGCTGTAAACAGCCCGCAGCGGTAGTACCGGGCCTCGCCCGGTAGTACCGACTGACAGGGAACGGACGGCCTGCGAAAGACTGGTCAACACCTTCCTCCCTTGCGCGCATCGGTAGTACCGGACCGCCTGGTCCGGTAGTGCTCCCCACCCGGTAGTACCGCGCTACTACCGGGGCTACTACCGGATTAAATCGAGCGAGTCCAGAGAGCATTTGGAGATCCGGTACTGGGCCCGGTAGTTCCGCACGGCAGAACACCCGGTAGTACCGGGGTGAACCCGGTAGTACCGGCTGACGCAATGAAGACTGCATTTCTTCCTTTTCTTGAGACAAAACCTGTGCAATATTAATTGATACAATCCTGCACACTTTTAGCACACACATTAGACATCTAAGTGTGTTGTTAACAAACATCAAAACACTTTGGGGAAGGATATGCCCTTTCAATTAGTCTGGCTAGGAATGCTAGTATCGCTGGAATTGTTTTAGGCTCTAATATGGATGAAATATCTGAAAACATTGGTCATATTAAAAATGTTGAATCAGATAGATTAAATGGCTTTAAGGATAAGCATCCAGACATGTTTCTTCCTACTAACATAGATGTTACTTGGGAAGAGATGGCTGGGGGAAGCAACCCTGCTTATAGGGAGGCTTCTCCGGTTGTCCAAACTCACACTAGTGAGATGGATGACACCTGTGATACCCCCTGGATTGAGGTGGTTCACAGGAAAAGTAGTAGTAGAAGGAAACTTAAATTTAAATCTTAATGATAGGTTTCTTTTGGAATCCTCGTGGTCTTAATGGACCCAATAGATTGTTCAGGGCTGGCGAGCTTATTAAAGAGCATCGACCAGATTTCTTTAGTTTTTCTGAAACTAAGAAGGAAGATTTCTCTTTTGTTCAGCTTCAAATACTAGATAACCAAGACACTTATGTGTGGAAATGGTTGCCTGCTGTTGGCACAGCCGGGGGTATCCTGGTTGGGGTCAATGGTGATGTGTTTGAGGTTTTATCTTGGAATGTTCACAGGTTCTGTGTATCCTGCTTAATTAAACATAAGAGGGACACCTTTACCTGGAACTTCCTTTCAGTTTATGGTCCTGCTTATGATGAACATAAACTGGATTTTATAAATGAGCTGCATAATATTCTTGGTTGTTTTGTTGGACCTATTTTAGTTGGCGGGGACTTCAATTTTATCAGGGAACGGTGCGAAAAAAGCTCTGGTAACATTAACCAGCACTGGGCCAACTTGTTTAATGACTGGATTAACAAATTTGGTCTCATTGAGCTCAGGTGTGCCGGTAGAATGTATACGTGGAGTAACAATCAGGAGGATGCTATTATGGCGACTCTTGATAGGGTTTTTGTTTCTACCTGTTGGGATAGCTTTTATTCAGCTAGTTCAGTTAGGACTCTCCCTAGAGTTGGTAGTGATCATACCCCTCTAGTGCTCCATACGAAAACACAAAGAAATAGACATAACCAATTATCTTTTATTCTATACAACACCATCTCAACCACCTAGACGTTGTCGTGAATAACACTAGAACCAACACACCTTTCTTTCCAATCCCAAGCATCGTCGTTGTTCTCCCTAGCGAACACAGGTCAGCATAGTCTCATCAAGACCGGCTTCCGGGACAGCGAGCCAGATCCGACCTAACCGTAAAACCATCAGAGCAAATCAGAATGCCCCTGCGAGAAGACATACCAGAGAAAAGGTGCTCATAGACTCAAACCTAAGGGCAGACGTCGAGTCAATCCTCATCGCCTTCCTCAGAGATAACGCCAACGTGTTTGCCTGGAAGCCTTCTGACGTGCTCGGTATACCGCGAGAACTAGCCGAGCACCGCCTGAAGCAAAGAATCAAAAAGTTCTTGCCTGAGCAGCAGAACTTCATCAAAGGAGCAAGTACAAAGGATTCCACATCCGCTTATTGCTAAGAAAGAATGAGGAGGTCAATCCAGATGTGCTTTGACTTCACGAGCTTAAATAAGACATGCCTGAAAGATTCCTCTCCAGATACACATGCGTAAGGAGGACATACCGGCCACGGGCTTTATCGATCACTCATGATGGCACGTACTGCTATAAGACCATGCCAATTGAACTGAACATTGTATGCACTTAGTGTTAGATTAACAGTAACCAAAAGGAGAGACACATGTGTGCACGGATTCTGTACGAACCCAATCCATAAATAATACTTATATTTTGTCCAAATATTATAAGTGGCATGCACTTCTATTGGGAGAATATAGTAACTGAAAGAAGAAAATTGGTCACTTCTAGATAAATTGGTGGCATATGCATCGACCGTATATAGCTACCGCTAATGCACTAGGGTACCATAAGGTCGATCACTAGACAAATAAAAGACCAACGGTTACTTTGCAATGGTTCAACTGGGTTGTTGTACGTGTTTTTGAAACTCAGATAGATTCCTAAAAGTCCGGGAAAAGGATATACATTTTCTCCAAATTTTATACATGGCGTAGACTTCGTGTTTGTTTAATTTAGTAACTAAAGGGAGAGAATTGCTCACTTCTAGATAAATTGACAATATAGGCGAAAGCCGTATAAAGCTATAGCTAACCGGCTAGTATAAATTGAGGTCATTAGCAAAATAAAAGCCCCAATGTTCTTTGCAATGGTTCAATTGGTCTGATCAAAGTGTTTTGGAGGCTCGGATGGATTCCTAAAAGCCCGAGAAAAGGTTAGACCACTAAAAAGATCTCTAGGTTCCATTAATACGGGAATGACCTTCCAAAAATTACAACCGACCTTTCAAAACATACAATCCGACATAATTAATCAATACAATTTTATAAAACACACTATATCAAATTTTAGAAATGTACAAAAGAAATCCCGAAATAATATAGGTGGGTGCACAAAATAATATATTTATTATTATATTTATGGTGATTAAGGAAATATAAGTTGAATAAAACTGTACAAGTTTCCACCGTGTGATGCAAATAATTTTTTCGGCATATTCAGATATTGCCCTCGCATTTGCGAGGGCCACCTTGCCTAGTTACACAAAAAAGCACCAGCGCAGTGAACAGTGGTCCCACATCCTCCGGTGCAGGAGTGCACGATCACAACGTGAGGAAGCTCCATGATCCCAATGCCTGGAAAGCCCACAGTAGTCAGATGCAACACAAGAACACTGCAAATTGTCATCTCTCATCGGATACGTCCAAGCAGACGTATCGGTTTTAAGAAGGAGAGGCCAAGCGGCCGTTTACAACGCGTTTAGGCACATGCGCCAAAAACGCCATCCACCGGACACAAAAGAAGAAAAAAAGGATCACTCGCCAACCCTCCACCTATCTACGGGTCCTAGACTACCCCTGAACAGCCTCGCTGCCCGCCACAGGTCCGCCTCGGCCTCTACCATCCTAGTGGCAGCCTCCACCGATGGTCTGTGACCCTCGAAGACCACATTGTTCCTATGCCTCCACAGGCTCCAACAGATCAATGTGATTGCTGTCCACATGTCTCTCGCATCATCTCTCATCTCGTTCTAGCAGTTCTGCTACTTCGACTTCGCTTTTATAGACCAAAATATACCACGAGAAATTGTCAAGGACCCACGGGCTGCAAGTTCAATCAGTATGTAAAACCTACCAACCATCATCCATGCCTTCATTTTGAGCATCTAGTAATAAAATGCTGACGAAAGCCGTCCAATTTACTTACAAAAATTTCATAACCAATGCATGCACTAAAACTTCATCAACATCGCTGACTCGGTAATTAAATAACTGAGGTACTACCTTTTGCACTAAAAGCCGGGGCGGCGGCCCCGGAGCTGCGACTGCGCTCGGTCGTGGTCGGCATGGCGCCTATCGTGGCGTGAGGTGCTGTGGTGGCTGCGACATGCGCTGATGGTGGTCTGGCCAGTCCTCGACGGGCAGTTTGCTGGGTTTGCGACACATCGCGGGGCGAAAGACCTACCATGGTTGTCAGCTGGGGCCGACGACGACGGGCGCCGCATCCTTCTTGCAGGCGTCGTCGAGATGATGTTGTCGCTTCTCCACATCGGGTTCTTTGGGGGAAACCCTAGATCCCACAACGGATCGGGCGAGGGCAGCGCTCCTGCATCGCTTGCCCCTTGGAGCCTCGCCTTGGATGTGCCACCGGCCAGAAGGATATGTGGCGGGCTGGTGGTTGGCGGTGGTGAGTTTTTCGTCTTCGGCTAGGTGGTGTGCGGCCCTGGGGCCAGCGTGGATGTCAGAGCGGCGGCTCCTGTCTTCCCTCTGTCGTGCTGCGTTGAGGTGGTGGAGCGTTGACTTTGGTCGTTGAGGTGTCTTGGTCGTCGGCTAGTGTGGGGGCGCGGCCTTGGGGCTGGCGTGGAAGTCGGAGCGGCGGCTCCAGATTGCCTCCGTTGTGTTGCGTTGAAGTTGCCTCCGCCATGTTTCATCGAGGTTGTTTGGTGTCGGCTTTGGCCGTCGACCCATGTGGGGCGTGGCCTTGGGGCTGGCGTGGATGTCGGAGCGGCAATCTGATATGGGATCTCTTGCTACCAGAAAGGAACTGAACTGGATTTCTTCCTGGCTCCGGAGTTTCACCTCCGATGTGTTGCGTTGAGGGGTTTTGGTGTCGGCCTTGCTTGTTTGGTCAACTTGGTCGTCGACCCATGTGGGGCGCGGCCTCGGGGGCCGGCGTGGTTTGTTTCGAGTTGTACCTTTTTTTTCTTTTTAGGCATTGTCCTTAATGTTTGTTTGCTTCTACTTTATCAATATAAAAGGCAAAGCTTTTGCCTGGTTTAAAAAAACAAAGAGATCTACTTGCACAGCAGGACAAAGGTAATTAACAGTATCCCTCAAAAAAAAAGGTAATTAACAGTACCTCCTCTTCTTTTAGGATCAGAGAAACCAGCTCGGGATGAATTCA
The DNA here is from genome assembly GCA_947311845.1 of Poa pratensis. NCBI lineage: Eukaryota > Viridiplantae > Streptophyta > Magnoliopsida > Poales > Poaceae > Poa > Poa pratensis. The sequence continues at coordinate 17,764,033 of CAMZMU010000010.1, forward strand.
TGCTCCCAGCCAACGTATTCACTTTGCAGCTTCTTATATTACTCAACGTTTTTCTGGGGATCCAATGAATATGACACCAAGATGTCATGGAAGAATCATCCGCGTCTCAGGGAGATGTTTTCCGATTGGTTGGTAATGCACAACTGTTCGGTAGGAAAGGCGGTCACACGAGGCGTGAATTACCCGATCTAGGTTATTGCTGCTACTGCGGATCATGTCCACGGCCGGCGTGGTTCGGCCCGCCGTCGCCATGGCTGCGCCCATGGCCAGGGCCTCTCTAGACATACTGGTCACTGTTGGAGGACTTCCCCTTGTCGCCGGAGTCGTTCGCAACAGAAGTGCGGGCATGTTTGCAACAGAAGTGAGCTCCATAATCCCAATGCCTCACAACCCCACAATGGTTAGATGCAACATAACACACAAGGAATGTTATCTCTTATCTCACTCTAGGAATTTTACGCCTTCATATTGATATTTTATACACCAAAAGATATCAGAGAACAAGTGTTGAGGACCTACGGATTGCAGGTTCACTTCAATATATACACCTACCAACCGTCATTCATACCTTTCATTTTGAGCATCTTATAATAAAAATGCAGACAAAAAGGCATCTAGTTTACTTGCAAAGATTTCACAAACCAATGCATGCACTAAAAGTTCATCGGCTTCGCAGACTCGGTAGTTAATAACTGAGGTACTACCTTTTTCATTTCTTTTTCCCATTGCCATACACCCGAACCATAAAACTCTAGGTTACCATGTAACCAACTCCTTAGCCCAAACGGCGGAAAAAAAAAGTAAAGCGGAAGTCCTAAACATGCTTGTAACATATCCCACTAACTCAGACTCTGTGACCGCACCAATCACTACAGGTCACGGAGTAGGCTAACAAGAACAAAGGGATTTACATGCACAGCAGCACAAGGTAATTAACAGTACCCTTCTTCTAGGATTACATAAATCGGCTAGGGATGAAGTCATGGACCCGGATCGGGTAGCTGTAGAACTCCTCGTTTCTAGGATCCGAGTACCCTTTCCGGCGGTGCAGAAATGGTGTGAACCACGAGAGCCCTCTGTCGGACTCGTGGCCCCGGACCTCCAATGTGTTATCCAGAACAGACGCGGTGATCAGCGCCACCGTTGGGCCAGAACCAAAAACTGTGTTTATGATGTCGTTGAACTGCAGTAACAGGAATATAGAGGATAGACTCAGAGATCAGAATTCACACACCAACAGTTCAGGATTCGACCTGACATGGCTAAAACCTGATACAAAAGGATTGTGGAATGTACCCATCCTGCATTTGTATGGGCAGGTCCACGGCCTGCAGAAGCTGTATACTCGGAGAAATATTGAGGGATCGAGATGCCAAGGAACAAGGATAATCCGATGATGTAGATGTTCCTTATTGAGTTGTTATTTTGAAATTGCCCGAACGAGACTCCCACGGCAGCTGATATCAGCAAAATACAGTAATCAGGAACTAGTATAACAAAACCATATACAAGAGCCCAAAAAGGAATCTGACCCACCTACGATACCAAATAAGATACAGTAAATTGCTGCGAAGATTGGTAATGGAATTGATGCAAAGAAAGCCCCAAATTTCCCTGCAAGAATAGAAGTTTCAGAAATTGAGCCAGAATTTATCTTTATTTCCTTTGGTAACAGAAGGTGAGAGCAGAGGACTACCAAATATGGAGAAGAATATCATAAAGCCAGTTGATATCTGGATCACTCTCCTACTACCAACTTTTGTTAATCCAAGTAGCCCAATGTTTTCGCTGCATTATTATATAGAAAAAAGTTAGTACTTTCAGTTGAAACGGTATAGCATAAATAAGTAGTTCTACACGAAACTTTTGTCCTCGGGAAAATACACAATTAGATTCAAATGCAATTTACAAAAAAGTGCATGGGTGTTGTATTTATAAGTTATATCTTGAAATCTCTAGCCTAATATGTGGGCGCCTGTTGTGACGATTACCAATGCACGCACAAGCCACCATCAAATTTTACTACTATTATCAAGTCATCGACTAGATGAAGATTAGTTGACAATTAGCTGTGGGGCACAGGACCATACAGCTCGGCTCATATGGCAAGTTAACGGACTAACATTTCAGATTTCAGTTTCGCAAATCACAACTACCCAAGATGCTTCGCGTGCGCTGTTTGGGAAACTTTGCATCGCCACGGAAAGAGAGATTTTGGAGATGGAAGAGTAAAGAGGAGAAGGGCATGTGAACAGTGACCGCATGGGGGTGCCACAGGCAAGAGAAGCAGTTGCGGCGAAACATTGAACCACGACTTCTATGTGGTTGTTGATTCACTTGAATGTTGGGCCGGCTTTGCTGGTCCAGCTAGCCCAGATGGTGGTGACCTGAGACGGTAGGGTATTAGGTTTTCACTCCCCTCCTTATAAAAGCCGCCGCACACGAAGAGAAGATATTAGGTTTTCACTCACATCCTCGTAGAGCCGCCGCCACCGCACACAACTCATCCCTCCCCGTAGAGTTTCTCCCATGGATACCCTAGAACCGTCGCCACCCATTCCCTACCCTGACGGCCATTGTAGATCATCACCACCCATGGCCTACCCACTCGCCACCGCAGATCACTGCCACCCATGACCTACCCCCACGGTAAGGCCATGCGGAAGAACTCGCCGATGGTAAAGCACCTTTGTCGACCACCCAAGATGTAGATCTAGCTGGCATGGTGATGGTGTGTTGTGATGGGGCTGAACCCACCTCCCGGTTAGTCTCCTATCTCCTTTCTTTGTTTTACTACTAGTTCTAGATCTCAGATCTAGGTGTTCTCTTTGTTTCACTCCTCCTCTCCTCCCCACGGGGACTAGTATCGCGTAGAGCGCAAAGCTATAGCTGTTGGATCTCACCGAGGCACCCTTCATTCCTCGACTTGCCCTCCATTCACATGAAGTGTGGTATCGGTCTCTCTTTCTCTCTTCTCATATCCCAAAATTGCCCCAATCCCTTGATCTCATGTCACCCTCTCCGATTTTACCACCATGTGCAGCATGACCTAGTAGGTGTGCTGCCTTGACATGACCTGAGGCGGAGATTAGCCCAACGACGGGCTTGTGACTAGGGTACTAATTGTCATCATCGAAGCCAGACTTAGCTTGGCACGCGACTACTTGAGCTCGTGATTGGAACTTTTGTTAGTAATTCTTTTAAATACTTAGATCTTGGATTTCAATGTTGACTTTTGAGTTGGAACTTTTGGATTTCAAGTTGACACATATTGTAGTTTTGAGTTGAAAGTTGTTAGGGCCGGATGGCGACTAGGACTCTTTGATAAAACTGGGGCACTTCCTTGCTAGACCTCCTCACCTCAGTCATGTCCAGCCTTCACCACCAGATCCATCGTGGTCCTGCCACCCTTGAGCATCTCCTCACCGGATCGGGTTGATTCAGGTCGTCAATGAGATCTCGTTTGGATAGATCTGGTGGTGCATGAAGCATTGGAGTGGCTAGCGCTGAGGATGGAGGCTCTGGTGCTAATGGCCCAAATTAGATAGTCCTTGTCTACTCTTTTTCTTGCTATTTCCCTTATTCATTGTGTGAGGCAGTCCCCAGGCTAGCCTAAGCATTAGATGGAAGTCGATTTTTACATGGGTAGAATGCATGAATAAATTTATGGTAGGGAGGGGTCCTTACACAGATACAGATGAACCAGCTGGGGCTCCAAAGATTCCTTCCAGGAACATCCCAATGCCCTGCATATAGACATCTTATAAATAGCAGCCCACACAAAAGACAAAGGAAGTATGGCACAATAAATAATCGCATAATACTGCAAGGACTTAAACTAGGAGTGCTCTAACATTTCCATCCAGTCAAAGCATTTTGTAAGTAACAAAAGAAAACCATTCAGATCTAGAATATTTTCCAGATTCAGAAAAATTAAGAATAACCATATTTTATATCTCATTTATTGCTTGAAAAAGATTAATTAGCTCCATCCTATTTCAAGTACAAATAATATTTCTCATCTATGTCAGTAATTTACATTGGAATAGTGTTGTCCAAGAACACCTAGCCCTTATAAGAGAACTTCTGAAATAATAGTCACCTGCAAACCAATACTTCGGCTAAGAACATGAGCTGGGGGTGGTGTTGCACCGGCTAGACGTGCAGTTGCGTAGTGTGCACCAGTTGACTACACAAGAATACAAGATAACACAATTATATGCTAGAAACAAGAATACACCAAAAAAAGATAGAACAAAAAAAAAGCCTTTTTATGACAGCATTAGGGCTTGGTCTTAACCTCAAAAGCTGAAACAAGTACAGCACCCATCATTCCAAATGAATGGCCTGCAGTGAAGATTGGTGTACCCCATTGGAAGGGGTATGGAATTTTGATCCTAAAATCAAGTGTTCAAAGAGTAGATTAAAAATGGCTGCTTGAAACATTTACAACACGTAAAATTTATTTCATAAGAAATATCCTTAAGAGCTATACCATGGTGCGGATGACATAAGGAAAGATTTATCAGTGCGGCAGTGCTGCTGTGTCTTCAGTGAAACATGGTTGTATGCACCAGCAACAGTAAGGATAGCTGCAAACGCCCACACAATGCTGATACAGAGAAGCAACGAATACCTCTCAAACAAGAAAGTTGTTCGGTCATGGATATGCCTGAAGTAATGTGGAACATACTGCATACAGCAAATTGAATAGTTGGTTTACAAGCAGCTTCAGAAATAATAACAAGAATGGAAATTAATAGATATTTCATCAAAATATACAAGAAGAGATCAAGCCATTACCTGTTGCACAACAACCGCAAGAATTAGCATTGGCAAACCAATCTCCACACATTTTCCTACCTGCCATGGTAAATAAATATTATATGCGTCCAGTCTTTATTTTTGATGCTTAGTCATCTGCTAAATATAAAAGATCATACCTGAGGAAAGCCAATTTGGAATAGTCCAAGACCAACGACGCAAACAACAGGGGTCATTATTACAGGACTGAATTTCCTGCGAAGTAAATTACATGAATATTAGTAGCTTCAAAAATCTGGCATGTTAAGAAGATTATTTGTAGTCTAAAAACTAGTGCTAGAAGATGCATACTTGGCAAATGCCCCCCATACTGTGCTGTATCCAAGAATCATGTTGAGGATAGAAGCAACAATTAGAGCCCCTTGTGTTGTTCTCATTGTGTGAACAAATCTCTGCAAATGCATCAATAATTAGAAGTATCCATATTACCAAGTTAAAGATAATTGATCAATCAATCCTCAAAAGAACTATCACTCCAAATAAGATTTCCCATAACGGGACAGGGATCATGGGTAAACATTACAGATAAATAGAGTTAAGACTGAGCAAATTAGCACCACCTACCTGGTGATTACTTGGGAAGTCATTTGAGTCAAAATCTCTGGCTATTGACAACACTGGAACAACAAATGCGAAGGAAGCGTTCATAACTGTTGGAAGTCGTGTCCCAATAAGTGTTTGGAGCAGAGTATTGATCCCACTCATAAACAGGAACGACTGAATAACGCGAGCCTTATCACCCTACCAATAACAACCACAAAAGCAGAGAGGAATCAACACTATATCTTCAAAAGGAAACTACATTTCTGGAAAATTAAATGCTAGGAATTTTAAAACGAATTGATATACTTACAGGACCACCACCCATTGCAGGAACAATGGTTGACGCAAGCATGACGGTAGAGCCCAACATTACAAGATAGTGGAGGAACGCGAGTCCTGCCACCTGAACTGAAGATGATGGCATAGCAGTAACATAGTAAGTGCAAGTTTTACATAACTTAATCATATCCACACATGAAAATCAATTCCAGCACTACCGTTCAAGTGTTCATAACTAAATATATAGGATCGACTTGATAAAAGTGTTGCTAGCTAGGATCTAACTGAACATCCCCGATTCACATGAAGAATGGTAGGTACAGCTCTTCACAATTTAACAAAGTATGCAATAACAAACGCCATAATTTTTGCATCGACGGGATCTCACAAAATCAATACATCAATGAAGTCAATTATATCTCCTGGGGAGTTTACAGAACCAGAGCATCATTCAAAAGCTGACATAAAGTAAGACCATGAACCATCTGCAAACCAATACTAGACTATTTTTTCGTGAAAGCACCTAACGAAATCTTTGTATGCTGTACACAATCGAAGGCATAGGATTCCCTTGCTCCAATACATCGAAAAACAAAAACGAGAGTAAAAAACAGCAGAGGAGTTAGAGGGAAGCATAGGATTCCATACCCCAAGATGGATTGGAGTGGACGCAGTAGGCGAGATGGTGGAACTGCTCGTGGGGCGGGTGCATGGCGCCTGCGCCGACTGGTGGGTTCATCATGGGCTGCATACCCATCCCCATCCCCATCCCCATCCCCATCGGCGGCGGCACTCCCACCGGCGGCGGCGGCGGCTGGTCCATCTCGCCCATTGGATCAACAACAACTCAAGAACACGCTCCCTCTCTTCCTCCTTGGACGAGACTGCTGCACAGGCACAAGAAACAATCAGAGGCAGCCCCTCACACCTTTTCCCCCCTTTTTATGCACAGCAGGCAGGCACACATTGATTGCACTGATTTACCAGTGAATTAAAACAGAATTTTGGCAATTAATGAGTAGAGTAAATCGCCGCAAGCGAACCGACGGTGGGGGTGGCACACTCCAAAGATTGCAATTTTCTTCTCAGATAACAGAAGAAGAAAGAAACGGCCACTTCGCTAGTACTCCTAGAAGATTGCCAAGGAGAAGAGAACACAGGGGGCATTCCAGCTTTGCTGCAGCTTGTATCTTATCCTAGCTCACAAGAATAGACCACGACTCCATGGACGAATCATACGCAAAGATGCAAATCTCGACCAAGACCTACGCTGATCCACTCTCCTCTGTATAAATATTATCCTACAATAGGCAAGAAAGGGACAGAGGAAGAGGAACATCAAGCGAGCTTCACTCCAATGATTCCTGCAAGTTTGTCCCAAGAAGAATCTCTAAAGAAACGCAGCGAAAAGGATGCAGGAATTAGAAAAAGGCAAGAGGCTTCACATCAGCCAGCATTAAAATAAGAGAGGCCAGTAGCAGAGAAAGGCGAATCAAAATACACGAAAAGCAGAGCGAAAAAACCCACGGAAAATTCAGAAGCTGGACCTCCTGGATTCTCTCGCGGCTCCCGGAAAGCTCCCCAGTGAGGGAACGCAGAGAAAAAATAATCTGTAAAAGTCTTCTCACCTTTATTTTCTTCTTCTTATCTCCTTTCTATGGCCCCCTCGAGGTAGTAGCCAGCGAGAGCAGCGGCAACAGGACAAACGCAAGATTTTGTAATCTTGTGGCAGCGAAAGGATGGCGAACTCGAAAACTTCGCCTTTACTTGCTACGCTAATCCCTTCGTGAGCACTCCACTGATGACTGATCAATCGCTAATCGCAGAGGCGATGTGAATGAAAACGATGGTTGTGTACCACTAAGATAAGTCACAATGGGGAGTAACATCAGTGCCACAGGCAAAAAATCTGATGTGGCGGGTAATTAATGAGGAGAGAGATGTTGGTGGTAACTAACTATGTTACCATAACATCACACATTTCAAGGCAAGATGAGTGTATAATCTATTAAATATGACACTACACACATGTTACTCCCCACTATGGAGGTAGTAACTTAGAGTAGTAACATGCATATGTTACTAGTCTAAGTTACTCCCCATTGTAACTAGTCTAATGGAGATAAACAGTGTTCGTTGATGGGGCTTGGAGCTTTGGGCGGATCTAGGTAGCTGGGTGCATTGAAAACTAATTGTTTTTTGGAAAGCCGTATTGAATGCAACAGATTCCGAGGATGAGAGAGGGTGTGTGCCTCAGCAATAAAATTGATGTGAGTGAGGTTCTTCTGCGCCGCTGCTTCCGAGTGCAATCGACTCTGCTACTGGGTCACAGTCCATTTGGATGATGGGAACTTTTCAAACATCTACTGGCATGATTTCATTTGAAAAGACAATTGTTCCACCTGAAAATGTGGTAGTATTCCCGGAATCCTGAATTCCTGGATAATCAGTATAAAAAAAGACATAGCTATTTGTCCCCCTAAGATTTGTACAGCAGGTGCACGGAAGTCTCGTTTGACAGTTGACACCTTTATAAGTTTTCAGAAAATGATACATATAATACTTGTGTCTAACGTGTACCAAATTTTCAAATCCAAACTCATAAAAAGTTAAAAAATAGAAAATATGACACATAGTAGTAAATAATTGGGCTGTGAATTCTGGCATGTTATCACTTTTGGTAACAAATTGGTCCTTCTTTAGGTTCAATTTGCTTGGCTTTACATCCATCCCAGGGTATCATTTCTAATACATCTGTTGGACAAGCTCGTACACATTGACTGCATCCTATACATGTATCGTAAATTTTTACGGAATGTGACATTGATCTATAAATTTTTCTTTTCAACTTCTTTCGAATTTAGATTTGAATTTTTTGTGACATGTTGCATAAAAGTATTGTTTCGGTTGCTTTTTCGGAATTTTTTAAACTTATAAAGGTGGCAATCGGGATTGTGTTCACCGGTTGCGCAAATACTCTCGATACAAGTACACATTTTTTTGTCACGCAAACATACAAGCAAAGTAGATAACTTCGGTAGTATGATTTTTCACATTTTGGTTTGTTTTATTTTGCACAATTATGCATAATGACAGCCAAGTTTGAGGCCTTTTACGAAGAGACCCGCCAAATTGAACCAATGATCAAAGCCTACATGAAAAATAAATCAAATAGCTTTTGAATAAGTAACTTGACTTCTAATTATGGTAAACGAAGTCTGGATGGCGGTAACTCATTCCAAATTCCAGCAAACTATATTATTTCCTCTTAAAGTCGGACATGATGTTTTGGCTCACGGGTGCAGATAACCCGTTGTGCAAAATGCATTTTTAACGCATTTCAAAATGTTAAAAAAATTCAAACAAAAATTTGGGTGTTCATATGAAAAAGTCTATCCGTATAAAAAGGTTTCGCGTCGAAAAGACATTTTGTGTGACCGGTGTAAAAAAGAGAAAAATATATATTACGTGCAGAGGCATTTTTGAACGCCGGAATTTGTCTTTTTACACCGGCGCACAAAATGTCTTTTCATCCTGATTTTTTTTGCGACATAGAACGTTCATATGTACATCCGAATTTTTTTTGAAATTTTTGACATTTTAAAATTCATTTTTTAGATAGTAGGTGTATATGCACCTAGGAGCCTCTTAAGTCATGCAATTTTTGTATGAAACAATTGTGCATCACTTGCCTACATGGGACGCATGCAAGAATCTGACAAGTGTTTCATGTACATGAATCCGTTCAATGTCTACAGAAATGAAAAAAGGTACTCCAAGCATGGCGCCACTAGTAGAAAGCACTGAGACTTTTTGGAGTACATTTTGTTTTCAATTTCTAATAGAAGTTGAACTGATTCCTCCGAAATTCTTATAGATTTCATGCGATCGAGTCTTGTTTTCGCTTGGCTCTCCCAAGTGTTTCGGAGGAATCAATTCAAAGTCTAATGAACTACAAACTATTATTGTATTCCAAACGAGACATTGATAAAAGAAATTAGGGGGCAATTTGAAGACATACAATATTTTCATATTCGAGTAGAATCTATATTGTTTACACAAAAATACATGTTATATGAATATGAAACTCGTATGCCCCACTTTCCCACTTGGGTACTCGTGCAATAACCTTATAGGTGTTTCATGAATCAGTTCAATGTCTAAGGAAATGAAAACAAATGATAAAAATATGTATTCCATGAGTGGCATCGCTAGTCAAAAGCATTAACCCTTATTTGGGGTACATATTTGTTTTCAAACTCTAATAAAAGTTGAATTGTTTCCGCTAAAATTCATGTAGATTTCATGCCGAGTCTTGATTTAATTTGGCCCTCCCAAGTTTTCAAACGAATCAATTTTGTGTCTAACGGACTGAAAATTATTCCAAACGGGGCATTGACGGAAGAAATCATGGGGCCATGTTTGGAAGACAAACAGTATTTTCATATTCATGTAGAAACTATATTGTTTCCACAGAAATTTGATTAGATTCTTATGCCTCACCCCACATGGGACACGTGCAAGAATCTGATAGGTGTTTCACAGGAATCAGTTCAATGTCTATTGAAATAGAAAAAAATGTATTCTAAGCCTAGCGTAGCTAGTTGAAAGCATTACCTTGTTTGGAGTACATATTTTTCACAAATTCTGATAGAAGTTGAACTGTTTCCTCTGAAATTCCTGTAGATTTCATGCAAAGTCTTGTTTTCGTTTGGCACTCCCAATTATTTCATAGGACTCAACTCAGTGTGTAACGGACCAAAAAATATCATTGTATTCTAAACGAGGCATTATAGAAAAAATCACGGGGCATGTTTCGAAGACAAACAATACTTTCGTATTCGTGCGTGGAAACTATATTGTTTCCACAGAAATACATGCTATTTAAGTAGATTCTTATGCCTCGCCCCACATGGGACACGTGCAAGAATCTGACATGTGTTTCACAGGAATCGGTTCAATGTCTATGGAAATGGAAAAAAATGTATTCTAAGCATGGCGTTGCTAGTTTAAAGCATTTAGCCTTGTTTGGGGTACATTTTTTCTCACATTTAATAGAAGGTGAACTGTTTCCTCTGAAATTCCTGTAGATTTCATGCAAAGTCTTGTTTTCGTTTGGTACTCCCAATTGTTCCATAGGAATCAATTCAGTGTCTAACGGTCTGAAAAGTATAATTGTATTCCAAATGAGGCATTGATAGAAAAAATCATGGGCCATGTTTGGAACACAAAAAATAATTTCATATTCGTGTAGAAACTATTTTGTTTCCACAGAAATACATGTTATACATGCTATTTGCGTAGATTCGTATGCCTCACCCCACGTGGGACACATGCAAGAATCTGACAGGTGTTTCACAGGAATCAGTTCAATGTCTATGGAAATGAAAAAATATTGTATTCTAAGCGTGATGTTGCTAGTTGAAAGCATTTAGCCTTGTTTGGAGTACATATTTTCTCAAATTCTAATAGAAGTTGAACTGTTTCCTCTGAAATTCCTGTAGATATCGTGCAAAGTGCACTCCCAACTGTTTCATAGGAATCAATTAGTGTCTAACGGAGTAAAGAATATAATTGTATTCCAAATGAAGGCATTGATAGCAGAAATCACGGGGCCATATTTGGAAGACAAACAATTTTTCATATTCGAGTAGAAACTATACTTTTTCACATAAATACATGATATTTGAGTACGCAATTCTTACGCCTCATTTTCCCATATGGAACACTTCGCCAGAATCGGATAGTTGTTTCACTTGAACCAATTCAACATCTATGAAAATGAAAAATGTATTCCAAGTGTGGTGTCACTAGTTGAAAACACTGCGCCTTGTTTGGCATACATATTTGAGTCTTGTTTGGCATACATATTTGTTTTCAAATTCTAATAGAAGTTGAACTGTTTTCCTATTTAATTTCTGTATATTTTGTGCAAAGTCTTGTGTTCTTTTGGCTCTACCAAGCGTTTCACGAAATCAATTTAGTGTCAAACGGACTGAAATATAATTGGATTCCAAACGAGCCATTGATAGAAAAAATTGCGAGCCTTATTTTGGAAGGCAAACAATATTCTCGTATTGAAGTGGAAAATATATTGTTTCCATACAAATGCATGTTATTTGAAAATTAAATTATATGCCTCACTTTTCTACATGAGACACTGCAAGAATCTGACATGTGTTTCACAGGAACCATTCCAATGTCTATGAAAATGAAGAAAAAATATTTTAAGTGTGGCCCCTCTGCTCAAAAGCATTGCGACTTGTTTGGAGTACATATTTGTTTTTCAAATTTTAATAGAAGTTGGAGAGGTCTCTCTGAAATTCCTATAAATTTCATGCAAAAATCTTGTTTTCGTTTGGCTCTCCCAAATGTTTCAGAGGAATCAATTTAGTGTCTAACATATTAGAAAATTGCATTGTATTCAAAGGGGCATTGATAGAGGAAAGTGCGGGGCCATGTTTGGAAGACAAACAATATTTTCATATTCGAGTAGAAACTATTGTTTCTACTGAAAAATACATGTTATTTGAATATGACATTCTTATGTCTCACCTGCCCACATGGGACACATGCATCTATTTCATAGGATTCGAATTCCTATAAACAAATAAAAAATTATTTTAAGCACGACCTTGCTAGTTTAAAGCACCTAGCTTTTTTGGAGTATAATTAGTTCAAATTCCAATTGAAGTTGAAATCTTTCCTTTGATTTTTTTGTGGATTTCAAGCTATTAGACTAATAATATTGCTTTAACATTAAAAATTCAGTCACACCATTGTATATGGGATGCATGAAAGAAATAATTGGTGTATCATACGAATCGGTTCAATGTTTATGGAGAGAAAAAACTTAATGTATTATATGTGTGGTGATTCTAGTTGAAAGCATGGAGCTTGTTTGGAAGACAATATATATTTACAAATTATAATAGATGTTGAATTGTTTTCTCTAAGATTTTTGTAGGTACTATGCATAATCTTATGTTGCATATGTGTCTCACAGGAAACAATTCAATGTATACCAAAGTAAAAAAAAATATTATCTTCCAAATGAGGCCTTGCTAGTGGTAACGGCCAATGGTCCATGTTTCAAAGATTAAAATATTTTCATATTCTAGCAAAGTTGAACCGTGTCTTCTGAAATTCCTATATGTTTTAAGCTGTACGTAGATATATGTACCTGTGAAAAAATATATGATAAATAGGAATATTGTCTGTTTCTCATAGGGCCAAAATAAGAAATATCATTGTATTCGAAACTATGTCAGTTGTCCTTCCATCTTTTCAATGTTTAGTAGTAATCAAACCGTTGTGTGAAAAATCTACAATATCCATGTGCTCGTGTACGAAAATAGCTAATGTAAGTCAGAATCATTGTGTCACCATGATCAATGATTTTTTCTAGTTACTATTGGTCTTATTTGAGAGGGAGTTGATTTAGATTTGCGAATAAAAAATGAGTTTGTTCTTCTAAAATAATGCACAACACATATTGAATATGTATGGGATTTAATTCAGAAATTATTGTAATATATGGATGAAGTAATGAAAATAATAGCTAAAATATTATGTCAAACAGGCTTTCTAGTCAAAATAACATGGCCATGTTTGAAGACCAACTTTGTTTTCATATTCTCGTAGATGTTGAACCGCTTTTCCTCTGAAATTTCCAAAAATTTCATGTGTAAAGTTGTGTTCCTTTGAGAAAACTACAAGAGACCTAGGAATATTGTAGGTATTTTTCCTTTGTATCTATTCTAACGAAGACAAATCTAATTCTTCAAAATAACTCATGTGTTTTTTCAAAGGTGCAACCAAAAACCTTTTGTAGCATATTGCCTTTTTTTGTAATTTTATAGGATGTGCCATGGTATGACATCCAATTTCTACATTTTCTTATTCATGAGTTTTTTGAACTGATGAATCTAGAGGCCCTTGTGATTCCCTCCAAAAAGAGCACTAATAAGAAATCGTGGGAGTTATATGGCATATTATGTTGAATCATGTTGGAATTATAGGAAAACATTGGAATTATATGACATATCATGTTGAATCGTGTTGGAATTAAGAACATATAACGTGGAATACATGTTATTTATTTGCTCCAGATGAGATAGATCATGATTTTGTTTAAAAATTAGGCGTGTGCCATCAGTTTTTTAGACATGATATAAATTTAACTCATAAGAATTTTTTCATAGAACAATGTGCAAATTGGAAGAAAGAAAAAATATAATCGGTTGGATGATACGTCCAAAAGTATCGACTTTTTCCTATCACTTTGCTCATTATTTTCCCTCTAAATCTTGCTCGAACTACTACTATTATTGAAATCATTCATGGCAGAAACACAAGTTTGTTTATTTGTATGTTGGAACATAATATATTAAATAAAAGGAAAATTATGTGAGGAGTTGGAGTAGAACGTGAAGAGGACCAAGCCGGCGGTAGGTGACAGTAGGGTTGCATGTAAGTCACCAAGGACACGTCATGGGATGTGTGTGTGGTTCCTGAGGGCTTTGTGAAAGAATCGAGTTGATTTTCTTGAGGGGAACGTGAATAGGCAACTACGAATTTTACTTTCCTTTTCAAGATTAGGCTTTGCTCAAATGTTAGTTCTCTAGATTATGCAACTAGATGAACAACATATATGATGAGCTACATACAAACTAGCAAGATAAACTAAAACAAGTAATAGTAGCAACAAGTAAGTAAAGAAAGGTTAAGGGATAACCGCACAATGACGCGGAGATTTCTCCCGAAGTTCACTTCCCAATGAAAGCTAGTCTCAGTTGGAGTGGTACGGAGCCACAAAGTGATCTTCAAATAACCGTCGATGGTACACCGTAATCTCCTCGTGACCCACCAATGTGGAGTGCCACGAACCACTATGTGTTTCCCTTGATGTCGGCAACCAAATCTTAACAAACAAGGACGAGGGACAACTTCACAACTTAATTGGAGGCTCACACCAATGTCCCGCGGCTTACAAAACCATGAAGACGACCACTTTCGTCTAGGGTTTCAATGAATTTAAGAGTAACAAGTTCCTCAATGAAATGGAGAGGGAAATCAAATTACTTTAGTTAAAGTGTAGATCTAGGTCAACTCCCCCAAGTTATAAAAGGACAAGGTGTTTGAGTGGGTAGGGAGAGATCTAGAAATTACGGACCTGGATGTATTTAAACACATTTTAGTTTATCTTTTTACTCACTTCAGTGTGTATATAATCTATATTAAAATATCCAAAACAATTTGTAATTTTGTACACAGGGAGTACTATCCAATCCTTGTTGTAAATTCATTTGTTATCTAAGAAAAACCATTTGTTTCAAAACACAAATTCTCTTACCTTCTTTATGAATCCGGTAAAAAAATATTTCTAGAATCTCATTCAACTTTAAATTTTTACACTTTCCATGTGGGAAATTTAGTTAAAGCGTGTTGCTGGTACTACACTGGTCTTGTTCAACGATTATAAACTAGTCCATGTCACTGAGACATAACCTCCATTGCACTGCATATAAGCATAACAAAATAACGCCACAGAACGCTGCACAAAACTGCTGCTGTAGAAGATCACAAGGTGGCAGCAATTTGCTCTGACAACCTAAGCATGACGCTTCAGGGTGCGCTCCGACCCACTGCTCATTTCTTTAGCGTGTTTGACCTACTTAAAACAGTTGACGACTTGCTGCACACTAAACTGCTCAATGGTTTGGTTAACAAACAGATTTATATATCATGTTAGAGTAATTAATATGTTAATGACCAATGCATGTTCCTGCCACCACACTGTTTCCAAACTTGTGGAGTAGTTTTAAGTTTTAAATTTGGCACACTTTTTAGTATACCCAACTAGGCAACTATAACCTCACTTGTGCTGTCCAGATCACATGAGTTGTGAAACTTTGTCCATTTGCCATGGTGGCTAGGCTTGGATGGAAAGAAAAGGAGCAGTAGACAAAAGGTACAGATCCTATAGCACACCAGGCAGCAGCACGTTCTCTTGAAATAATTTCTCATAAAATGATTTTCTAGCAGCAGTTTGAATATGCATAAAACTAACTAATACAATATCCCTTTATATTGCTTTGATTCGCAGGATGGGAAGTCGGCACCGACCAGGTAGCTTGTGATGGGACTGCATGCAGTGCACGCATCTGCCGTTGGACTACGAGCAATCAGTTCAGTCGGTCGTACTACTAATTTTATTCTGCTGAGAAGTGCAGTTCACTAACCTTATTTTCTCTGCGTTTGTTTCAGTTTACGGCACATTCTACACAGGATGCATCACAGGGAACTGACAGGGCGTGTTTGGTTGCGCACAGCGAGCCCGTGCAGCCTCCGGAGACCTGTTTTCGGCATGTCTGGGCTGCATCGCGTTCCTGCATAGCACAAACCTTAAAGCTGGCTCGGGCAGGTCCAGGTGGAACACTTGATTCGGCCGTTTCCACTAATCCACCCTCGCGTAGGCAAAAATCGGGCCATCCTGCACGCGCTAGGAAGGGGCGGGAGACGCCGCGTCCCTTCGGAACACGCGCCAATAAATCCCCTCACCGCCCATCTCCCCACTCACTCCTCTCCTCTCTCCTCGCTTCCTCGGCGATTCCCCTGCCGCCGGCACGTCCATAGCTCCGCCGCCTGCATTTTCGGTGGGAGAGGAATATCTGCGTCGACCGGCCATCCCTGCTTCTTCGTCGACCGGCTAGATCTGCGTGGGCATCGACGACGGTGGTGCTCATCGTCTTCCTTGAGGGCTTCATCCATGGCGGTAATGATGTTCTCCACCTCTTACGAGCTTGTTTCTAGCGTAGATCTGTACATCGTGGTAGATTTATCGGCGTAGGTTTACATGCACAGTAGATCTATCTCGTTTTAGGGTTCGATCTGCCAAGTTTTGCATGTTTTCGTGACCATTTTTGATATGTGTCGATGTGAACAGCAGATGTGTCTTAGGGATTAGGGGCACCGTTCCGAAAACAAAGTAAACTAGATGTCTACATTCTCTTTGGCACGGTGCTTCGACCCCTATGAACAGTTCGTGATTTTGCTAACTGAGGCCATCAACAGATCTGTTAGATCAAATGTTTCACAATCATTTTCTTGATGCGGGCCGATGATTAAACTAGGCCACGATAGTTGCAAGGAGATTGCATACAGAACCAAGTGGTCAATGCAGGGACAATGCTTGTATTACCCCTTCGTTCTTGTATGCACTTTTTTGTCACTGATGGCTTTGATGTATGAAGCCATTCATGCATTCTAGAGGTGTCTTTTAGTATCTACTATTTTGCAAAAATGGTACTATTTCTGTATGCTTGTAGGTACTAAGAGATCATCTTTTGAGTGTTGTCAATGATGATGGATGTTCTAGCATTGTCACCACATGGCAGCCACCAAAATTAAGAACCAATGACAAGTCATTGTGTCTTGTACTTCATTTTGTTGGTTGTCATGTCGTGCATGTGGTGCATACCTGAGGCTTCCATGCTCTGCATTTTCTTTGTAGGCCAATGATTGTAATGTGGCACATTACAGGTGCAAGAGGTGTCTCCACTGTACCTTTAGTGATGTACAAGTAGAATTCGTGTGCACAACTCTTGGTATCGTGGAGCCATTTCTTGGCACCACAGCTTGTGCTCTTGTTTATGAGGTTGATTTGTTGTTCTAGTTTCATTTTCTCTTTTGCAACAAGCCGATGATACAATGTATGTGCATGGAGGTGACTTGTATAGGACCTTGAGTGATGTACAAGTTCAATTCTTGTTCATACCTCTTGGTCCCTATACAGAGTCATCTCCCTGTGATCTTTGTTTGCTATTTCTTATGAGGCAATCTTCTGTTCTTGTGCCTATGATGATCTGTTCGACTTGTGAGCCAGTTTAGGTTATGTCAGCAGTAGACATCCAACAAAATTAAAAACTAAGCACAACTCATTGTGTCTTGTACTTCATTTTGATGGCTAGTCTAGAGCTGCATACTTGTAAATGCCTTCTCACTGCTCAACTGAGGCATCATCTGTTTTGTTGTGCTATGGTGCCTATGATGACCTGTTGAACATGTGAGGCAATATAAACACTGTCACCACCAGACAGCAACCAAAACTAAGAACCTTGCACAACTAATAGTGTGTTGTATTTGCTTTTGTTGGCTTGTCTGATGGCGGATAATTGTGTAGGCCTTGCTCAGCATAACTAAGGCAACATTCTTGTGGCAGATTTTACTTGTTGGCTTGTCTTGTTGTGCATATTTTTGTTGGCTTGTCTTGTTTTGACACAAGTTGGTGATTTGTTTTGCAGTCATCGAAGGGCAAGAATGTTGTTGAGGACAATGGTGGCAGTGCTTCCAAGAGGAGGAAGGTCCCCGTCGGCCACTTCCACGAGGAGGTGTCCCCAACCCACTTCTGCAAGGTGATCCGGTCACCTGGCTTGGACTTGCTGCCCATTCCTCCTGTGTTTCGTCATCATCTAGGAGAGGTCCCTAAAGAGATCGTCCCCAAGACGAACACTGGCTGCAACTGGTTGGTCACCGTCGTCGAGCGTAATGGAGCTACAGCGATTGACAACGGATGGGCACCATTTGCCATGTGCCACGACATCAAAATCGGGCACTTCATCACCTTCAAGATGCTCAACCCAAAAGTCTATAGAGTTACCATCTTCAACACCGATGGCATCGAGATTGTGAAGAAGTGTGATGACCATCCCCTGAACCTGCATCTGGTACCTGCCACCCAGAAGTCTTAAACTCTATCTTTACCCGTCGTCTCGGTCTGTTTAGGGTTGCTATGACTGTTATCGCTATGATCCTATGACTGTTATCGCTTGTTGCTATGACTCATGTTAAGTTTAATATTGTTGTCGCTATGATCTTATGACTGTCGACGATTTCGTGCTTTGGTAGTTTCTCAGTTTGGGTGCACCTATGCTGGTAAGCTCACCACTCCAAGAAGTGGTGACAGTACAAGCCTGGGCGCACGTAAACAAACGTCGTGCTTTGCAACCTAAGTTCAAGATATAGACGACCAAGCAACGCGTGCTTAGAAATTTGCACCGACGCAAACGGCCTGGCCAGAACATTGTTGGCAACCAAACGAGCTCACAACATGGCTCAGTCCGCGTTTTTGCAGGGCCAGGCCCGCCAGAGCCACGGATGCAAAAGGGCTAAAAATGGTGCGAGCAACCAAACACGCCCATAAGTACGCCGTAGGACTCTCAGTGCAATTCACACACGGTTTCCTTAATTAATATATGGACGATCGCGATGTCACAAATCAGGAGGAAGAAAGGGTACGCGTCAGATGGGCTGCATCTATTTCTGAATTGATCTGTCACCCAAAATTAATCATCTCAGTTTGGCTATGTAAGCATGCCAACTACTAGTAAAAGAAGATGATAAGAACAACAAAAGTGTCCACAAAATATAGTTAGAGCATCTCCAGCAGATCCCGTAAAATGACCCAAAACAGAAAATAACTGATTTTTCGGTGTTTTGGGCGAAAGAATTGTCCCGCGCAAATCCCGCAAACGTTGCCGACCTGTAATTTTTTCGGGTAATTGAAAAGCAGCCTCCCATTCCCTATATGTTTAGTTCAAGGGATATATTATTGTGTAAACTCGAAAGCCAAACGACTCTTAGCAGGAGGGAACTTTCAACCCACCTTCACATGACAGGACTCACCGAATCCGGCCAACTTCCACGTCTGGCCAAATCTAAGCCGAATTTTCCACGTCTTCTCGATTTTCGCCGAAAACTGAACGAAATAGTGGGGGGGGGGGGGGATGAAGCAACCATTGGAGGGTGTGTGTGTGGGGGGGGGGGGGGAGGGGGGAGCTTGGCAGCGGCGGTAGACGGAGCGGCACCGGAGCAGGCGGCCGGCCGGGCCGCCCACAAGAGCAGGCCGGTGCGTGAGCATGCGAGGGCACGGGAAGCTGGCGCTGGGGCGGGAGGCCGTGCGCGAGCAGGGGACGTGGTGACCGCCGACCGGGCTGACGGTCGGCAACGACCGAGTCTAGGGCGCGCGCGACCTTCTCGCTGGCGGCGGCGGGTGGGGGCGGCGCTCGCGAGCAGGTGGGGTGGCAGTGGGGATGGGAGGAAGACGATGGGGACGGAAAGGGTATGGATCAGAAAAAAGGGGAAAAGGAAAAGAGAAAATAAAATGAAAAAGGCTATTTTTCCGTATCTACTCCCTCCGTTTACAATTACTTTGCGTTCTGGATTTAGTCAAACTCAAACTTTGTGAAGTTTGACCAAATATATAGGAAACAATATAAACATTTACAACAATTTTTTTATTTCGCAAAAAAAAAATTTATTAGAATCTTCATAAGATATATTTTCATATTATGTGTTAATATATTTTTTATATACTTGGTCAAAGTTTGAAAAGTTTGACTTATAAATATAGAACACGAAGTAAATAAAAACGGAGGAAGTACCACTGCTGGCATCATAAATACGTTTTCCAGTACTGAAAACACTTTTGGGTACAAAACTTTAGGTATGTGCTAGAGATGGTCTTAGGCTGGTGCCAGTGCGGGCGTTAGCCCGGCGATATCGCCTCCGTCGGGGCGGTAGCCAGGCGAGAGTGGGGCGGGACGGCAGCGGCGGGCGACGGAACCGTCGCCCGGCGGTAGCGGGCGCTACCGCCCCGCTGTCGCCCGCACTAGCGGCGAGAGGGAGGCGAGATGGAGGCGGGAGTGGGGCGGGAGCGAGGCGGCGCGCTGGCGAGAGGGAGGCGAGAGGCGAGAGGGCAACGGCTAGCTGATGTGGCGAGCTCTGATTCGTCCACGTCAGCTAGCCGTTGAGGTATCCGTTGGAGCTTCAAAAAATTCGAAAAAAAATGCAAAAAATTCCAAATTTCATCCCCAACCCCCTATAAATACCCCCACCTGGTTCATCTCATTTCCACAGCCCACTTCATCTCATTTCTCTCCACCATGTCGGGTTGGTCTCCGGATTTGACTCAATTCACCGAGCTCTTGCAGTCCGACGTCCCTCCCCATGAAGATTTCTCTCCGACACATCGTCGCTCCGATGTCGGTTCTTCACCGCATCCCCGAGTATTAATCCCCTCCGGCGCACCACCTCTGGGGCCATACCCTCCACCTCCATATCCATACCCTCCACCTCCACATGGTTCATACCCTATGCCTCCGTATCCATACCCTCCACCTCCACATGCTCCACCTACAGGTACCGGGAGTGGGACTCTACCTCCGTATCCATACCCTCCACCTCCATATGCTCCATACGCGCCATATGATCCAAACCCCCCACCACCTCCTCCACCCAATGCTCCAAGCTCCGGCTCCGAGTCTCAAAACGAAACAATCCAACCGAAGCGTCCAAAGAGGCTTGATTGGACAACTGCGGATGAGGAAAAACTGGTAATTTAATTACCCGTCATCTATTTAATATGGAATTTTCTTTTATATGACTAACAATATCTATTTCGGTGTAGTTCATGCTTGGGTTTTTCACTCTAAGGACTCTATCGCCGGTAATAGCAAGACCGGCGGAAGTTTTTGGGTCAGATAGCTGACACCTTCAACTCTACCTCGGCACCTTCCCGTCATCGGACCGCGAAGCAGCTGAAGGATCATTGGAACGTCTACAACCGTGAGTGAGCTTGTTCAACAGATACTACATCCAAGAAGAAAGGTTACGTCAGAGTGGAGCAGACGATGCAATGGTCATGAAGGCGGCGCAGGCGAGGTACGAGAATGACATAAGAGTGACTGGGCCTTTCAGACGCATCCACTGGTGGGAAGCTGTTCGTAATGAACCGAAGTGGAAAGGACAACATGGTCCTGGTAGTGGATCCGATTCCACTGCCAAGAGAAGCCGCCTCGGAGTTTCTGGTGAGTACAGCTCTGGCGGTGGATCCGAAGACACGGAGGAGGAGCGTCCAATAGGCCGCGATAGGGCCAAGGCGGCGGCACGGAGGGAGAAGGAGAAGGGAAGGAGGAAGGGGAAGGAATCCTCATCAAGCAGTGAGGTAGCAAGTAAAGCCTTCGCAATGAAGAACATGTGGAGTGGTTTAGTGAAGGCTAAGCTACTCAAGCAATGGAACAAAATGAAGGACCGATCAACCACAGACATGGACGAAGCAGAAAAACGCAAACATGACAAGGCCATGAAGATGGTGGAAAAAGAGCTTGGGCTGCAAGATGATGAGGAGGACGAGGAGGATTAGAATGTATTTTTTATTTATTATTTAATTTTTTATGTAATTTTTTATGTAATTTTTTTATTTACTATGTAATCGGTAATATTTTTAGTTGAATAAAATAATTTTATTGCATTATTTTGAATGTCTAAACAAAAGCGAGTGAAATAACTATAAATGTGCAACGGCTAGCTGACGTGGAGGAGAGAGAAGCTGACGTGGCTACAGCCTGCCACTACAGCCCGTGCAGTGGCACCGTAAGGTGAGAGTGAGGTGAGAGTGGGGTGAGAGTGGGGGTAAAAGCTGACGTGGCGGGGCTATAGCCGGGCGGTGCACTGGCACCAGCCTTACACGGTGGTACCACATCCCCTGTGACAAGCTAAAGATAAATTGGCCACGTAACACGGCTTAGACATTAACAGACCAGAAAATAATTTGTTTTACCTAGTGCTGCCGTGTCCAACATTGACAAGCACAGAGAGGAAAGAGAAAGGGAAAAAGAGGTCGTCAAACCATGATGAGTCAGTGATGATACGCTTGACGACTCTCCGGCCAGGCTAGGTTGGTGTCATCTGGGATAGGATAGGGATTAGCAGCAGAAAGGAAAAGCAAAGAACCCACCGATCGATCGGTCTTTTCGCACGGACACACGGAGCTTTTGGAGTGATCGGCGTCAGCCATATCTTTTCTCCGGCGCCTTTGGCAAACGTCCTTGTCTTCAGTGACCAGTGATCTGGACCTGGGACCTGGGAGTGGGAAGAGAAAAGATGGCGGAGCAGTGAAAGACCTTTCGGGCCTAATTTAACGAGGTTGCTAGTTTGAGCCCCGGCATGGTACAAGCTACTAGATGAGCCCTTGCGCTGCCCATTTTTACATGTGGCTGACACTGTTCTGGTTCTCTCTCTGTGTGTGCTTGAGGCTCTCTCTGGTGGGTCCCCCCCCCCCCCCCCCCCCCCCCCCCCCCCCCCCCTAATTTACTGGTGGCCTGAGCAAGCGCCGGCTGACTGATGAAGATTGAAGAAGGTGAAATTCAATTGTTCACCACTGTTTGGCAGGAAGTTTGGGAAGGAGAGGAATGATTTTTTTTTTTGAAACGGAGCCACAACACTTTTTTTTTTTGAAATTTAGTAACCCAGCTGATGACGTTGTCAAAGTTTGCGAGGATTTTGGAGAAGCAATAGTGCTTTCTTTAACAGGTTTAATGAAGATGGCCACATCATCGACCGAGAGGTGCGCATGATGGTGTTGGTGCCGACCATGTAAACAATGAAAACAATGACCTTGAGACGTAACTTTGTCATGTAATTGTTCTAGAGGGTCATTGGAAAGGCGGCAATAAGAGGCGATAGGGTGTCTCCGTGGCGAAGGCCCCTACGAAGGATGATAGGATCACCATTACCATCATTCATAAGCACCCCTCGAGAAGGAAGAAGTCCATATGACGGCAATCCAATTTCAAAATTTAGTCGGGAAGCCATGACGTTGGAGAAGGTGAAGCATGTAGTCCTATCTCACGGAGTCAAAACACATTTTTTGACGTCAAGTTTGAATAGACGGTGGCCATTCTTGTGCGTTGCAAGCTCTTGCAAATTCAGAAAAGACAAATATGAAGAGTCATGTATGCTTCTCGATTTATTAAAAGCGCTTTAAGAGAGATAACGGTGGTAATATGTATGGTTTACCGTCATTTTGGCCACAATCTCATCGAATGCATGAATGAGGCCAATGGGACGAAAGTCAACAGTATGTTCGACTCCATCTTTCTTAGGAAGAAGAACAATGGTGGCACTGTTAAACGAATGGAGGTTAGTTGTTTGGGGGCGTGGAGAAAGAATTGGTCGCACTCACGAGAAAATAACTGAATCTTCAGTCATGTGTCTCTACTGCCTCGTACTTTCGACAAGATTGTGGAGGCGGTGGTGGATTGTTTTGATGAGAGTTCAGATGAGGATGACAATGAACTTCTCACAAGAAGTTATGGCTGAATCTTCAGTCGTGTGTCTCTATTGCCTCGTACTCTCTGTAGGTAATGTTGGGCGAGTGCTTGGCCTTTCGACCCTGGGAGTCAAATTAAATTAGCCTCCATACTGTTATCCTTGATGTTAACTAGTTTTGTAGCTTCGTTTGTTGAAGTTTATTTTTTCTCTTCATGTGTTTGAGAACTCTTCTATGGGCTAGTGGTAGTCATGCAAAGGGCATAAGGGCTAGGTGCAAGGTTCGAGTTCTCACCTCTACCTTAATGACAAGCCGGGTGGCGTCTCCCTCATCGGTCTTGTTGTTTCTTTCTCTTCGTGTGTTTATCTGTACTCTGTTTGTGTTCTTCTATGATCGGTGAAAGAGATATGTCCGTGTTTTGCCAAAAGAATAAGTAGATGAGACATTAAAAAAAAATTATAACAGTGGCTTTGAGTGTTTTAGGGCAATGAAGTTTTGAGTATTTTTTTCCCAGACATTGAGGCTTCGAGTTAGCACTGCAACTATGAGTCCCCTCATGCGGATACTCCAGTAAAGACTTGGACCTCCCTACGGCCCATTCTAATAACTAGGCCCAGTTACGAGCCCAGTGGAGCGCAAATGTTTCTTGTTTCCTCGCAAGGGCCACCAGGACGTGAGGTGTGTGGAAAAGCGTCATGCGCTGTTTTTTTTTTAAACGGAGGCAAAATATTTGCCTCTTCCATTAATTAAGAAGAAGAGAGTTGTCCAATTAATTTGCGGAAAATCGGGCAAAAACCGTTACAAACTTGGTCGCAAAATGCAACCAATCCACAACCCAAGTGACAAGAAGACTACTCCCAAAAAAAGAGACCCCGTGACCACAGAAACAGCCGCACAAACACTCGCAACACGAAACTACTAGAACACAGAAGAGACACAACAACACCAAAGTACCCCAACCATGATGTCACTCTTTTTGCTTCGAAACACTGAGAGTCATCCATCAAGGAACCACTGACGCCTTTTCTATAGCGCGACTCGTTTTGCTTCCGTACTTATTTGATTTCTCCTTCACGACACCGCCTCTCTTACTCTTATCCCTTCTAGCCTTTTCCTTCATGAGACACCCAATCGTCTTATTGGATTCAGGGTTAGCAGCAGCCAAAGTGGCGAAGAAATCGCAAATCTCTTTGGCAACGAGAGACCCGGGAACACGCGCCAACGCACCACCAACATGGACCACATGCGAGACAGAGACTACACCTTCCACAACACCACTCTCATCAGAGTCATGAGTCTGGCTCGGCAGTGAAGGCACAACTGAGTTATCGAGCGAGTTCGCCTTCACTTGCTCAACGGAAACAGGGAGAACCAGTTCCCCGCATAGCTCCTGAAGACCGGGCATGATCTGTAGCACTGGATCCATGACCGTCGAGCTGGCTCTAGAAGTAGGAGAGAAACGGCCATAAAGACCCACTTCACTCTCGTCCACGAAGCCAACATCAGGCACAACCAAAGGACGCAGTTCAGGATCAGAATGCAACACATGCGGCGGCTGGGAGAGCCTACCTAGTGCAGCCTCGGCCCGCTCCAGAAAACTCCCTATCCGCAGAACCAATCCTTGCAAGGAGTCAACAACATCACGTAGTAGAGGCTGGACCGTCTCCTTGAGGCGAAAGGAAACCATGGCGAGAAGCTCAGAGCGCACCAGCTCAGCCTGCCCCTCCAAAGCGGACCGCAACGACATATCCGCTGAGGCCATAGAGCCAACAGGAGCTGAAACTAGCGATGCCCAAGAGACCGGATGAAGCACCTTGGATGGAACCGGGGTCCGGCGAGGAGCCGGAGCTTGACGAGGCTCCGTGGCTAGGCAAGACGACGACGCGGCAAGGCTGGCCAACATGCTGAGCGGACGCCAGGCGTTGCGGCACTCGCGAGACGGATGGCCGTTCTCAAGGCATCGGTAGCACCTGAAAGGATCTCTGCAACAAGCCGCACGGTGTCCAGCAGCGAGACACCTACAACATCTTCCCGCAAGCCAAGCAGGGATGGGACGGCGAGCATTTGACGAGACGGCCAACCCATGACGACTCGGGCCACGGTGCGGCAGCACCTCCTGCCATGCCCCATGCTCACTGACCTCACGCTGCATGCACGAGTGAGTGGCTGAAGCCAAGCCGAGGCCATTGGAGGCTGCCAATAGTGCCTGCTGGGCCATCTCCACCTCATTGCCTTCGTCCTCTTTGAAATCAGCAGCAGTGTAGGTCTTGGTGGCAGCCGGCGGCATTTGGAGGGCCAACTCTTCTTCGTCGTCCTCCTCATCTTCAGTAGCGGAGACCCATGAAGCAGGCTGTTGTGCTACCGAGGGGGCCAGTGCAGGCTGCAGCGGCAGGGGCAGGAGCTCCCCATCCATGACGGAGCGATCAGCATACATGGCGCCACCAGTGGGCAGCTCGGTGGCCGGGGCTCCAGGATGCGCCGACAGCTTGAAGGGCGGTGGCGCGGCGGACGACGGGGCCGTGGCCGGCGAGGACACAACAGGCGGCGTGGGGTCGGAGACGGCCGCGGGCGAGACCATCACACGGTCACACCGACATTCTCCTTCCGAAACCTTGCTGCAGGGGGCTGCCGCGAAGCGCGAGGGAGGGCCGTCGGGGAGAGCTGGAGTGAGGGCGACCACATGTTTGTTGAGCAGCACCCGAAGACTGGACGACGAGCTGCGGAGCCGGTGGAGCCTTCGAGCTTGCACGGAACTTGACGCGAAGAAGCTCGTGACCGGAGAACTGGGCGGGGAGAGAGGCTCGGCAGCCCCGCGCCGGACTGCTGGGTGGAAAGAGAGAGCGCACCAAGGGGATCCAGGATCTATCCGCGGCAAGAGCGGAGGTAGCCGGAGCAGACAGATCAAGGCGAGCGGCGGCGGCGCGCTTACCAGGCGGCGAGCGGTGTCGCGAGACATCCCCTACCTGTCATGCGCTGCTTTGAGCCTTTGGCTTGCCGTTTCGGGCACCACCACGGGTCCACGTATGTACACCCGGAGAGGAGGCAAAGAGGCGACGTCAGCGGTGCCCCTGGCGTGTCTGTGGACGTGGCCATTGGCCAGGGCGGCCTAGCGGACCGTGAATTCTGTCCATGTAGCAGGTTTCTCCTTACACGTCGGCTGGTAGCTTCATCGAAGAACGTAGCAGGTGAGTTCATAGCAGCTGCGGCCGGGAAACTTCACAATTTAGGGCGTGTTCGGTAACTCTCCAGCAGCCAGCTTCCCAAAAACTGAGCGAGAAGTTAGAGCATCTCCACCGGCGCGCCCAATACAGCGTCCGGCAAAGTTGCCAGATAGGCGCTGGCAGCTGTTGCCACCTATTGGGAGCGCCGCGCCACACCGGTCGCTCCCAATAGGTTTTTCACAAAAAAAAGATACTCGAATATGGACGAACCGGCGATATTTCATTAAATTTTGAAGGACATTTAACAAACTTAAACGAAATTTGACAAACGAAATTTAACAAACTTACACTAGTACAGAACGACACATCGGATACCCCTCTATGGAAACGGCAGCAAAAAGGCGACGGTAAAACGAACCCGCACGTGGAAAATGAGAGCTTCCGCCCGCAAATCGCGACACATTGGAAACGGTTAAATTACTTCAACCGTTTGCAATGTGAGTACGCAATATCGGAAACGGTTAGAATTTTGACTCCGTATGCGAACTGAGCAGCCCAATCGGCCCATTTAGAGGTCCAGTATATAAACTAGGAACCCTACCTCGCTTATCCTCACCCTTAGCCGCCGAGCCTCCCGTGCCTTATCCTCTATCTCCCCCACTCTCTCCCGCAGAGCCACCTTTCGGGCGACTCCTCTGCCGATGACGGCGCCCGCGTCGCGCCCTTTCCTCGACCTGCTCGACGCCGCCTTCAACGCCCCATTCGCCGTCGAGATCAGGGCCTCGCTCACGCCATGGAGGGCCCTCACGGAGAACTCATCCGCCTCCTACGCCAAATCCCGCAACCCCTGCCTCGAATTCTTCTTCCAGTCGTGCCCAATCCCGATGGAATCGCTGCATCTAGTCAGCGGCAGCTAGGGTAGCCCCTCTACGGCGTCGCCATGATGAGGCGCTGGTCTCGCGCGCGAAGGACTATACGTTGTCCTACCGCGAGCAGGACAACGATGGCGGCCAGATCCGCGCTTCCTCGACAACGACGTCACGT
The DNA here is from genome assembly GCA_947311845.1 of Poa pratensis. NCBI lineage: Eukaryota > Viridiplantae > Streptophyta > Magnoliopsida > Poales > Poaceae > Poa > Poa pratensis. The sequence continues at coordinate 17,791,996 of CAMZMU010000010.1, forward strand.
GGCTTATCCGGCCGGTGAGAGCAGCCCTGGCTCATTTTCCCATGCTGCCGACGAGCTTCAGAGCTCACATCTTTTTCCCCAGGTGAGGTCGCTTGTTCCCCTCTGTCCACTTATTTTTCTAGATCTATCTACTTTCTTTTTTTCATGGGCAAGCACTGATCTGTCTTCAATATGTTGATTACGTGCTTCATTTTTTCCGATTCATGAACGAGCTAGGCTGGCCTCAGATCTTGCTGTGGTGCATTGCTTTTTCTTTTTGAATAGATCAACTTCTAATTCGATCAGCTTTGCCGGCCGCTTGCGTGTCTGAGGAACCTAGCAAAGAGTTGTGAACTTCCTCTACATGTTTCTTGTGATGTACCGCATGCCGGGTTACTAGTTTTTGTTGTTTCTTCAAAATATGCAGCTATGCCTTGTGTTCGTTCTAAATTTTCCCTACCTGTGCAGTATCTATCGAAGAATGGTGTGCATGGACTGCTGCAGCAACTTGCGATGTCCTAGGTTGATTTCCATTGCCAGGCAAGATAGATGCGGCAAAGCGTGATGGTCTCGATGGATTCTTATTGCGAGCCCAGTAGTGGATTTTTTGCGAGAGGAGCCATAGTTCTCTCGTGTATTCTAAGCCATTTACTTTGTGTATTTTTGACATAGTCTTTTATGAATATTGATGTGTGTCCTGTGCGAAAAACTATACAGTAAAATACAGTACTGTAGCCATCATTGACTGCTTCCGCTACAGGTGGTGACCGGTGGCCTGCTTTTTTCTAAATATATTTGTCCCACAATGGAAACGGACAAAACAACCGTAACAAATGTGCTGCTCCACATTAGTATCGGAAGCGGGGCAACGGATGCTTTCTCCGTTGCCATAGAAGGTTTGCGCCCGTTGCCATAGTGTCGTTCTGTACTAGTGTTAAACGGAATTTAACTAAATTCAAACTAAACCCTACACCCTAAATCTAGCGGCGATGCCGACGGGCACTCGAGAAGGAAGCTAGTTCCGGCGACGGTGAAAGCAGTGGCTACACGGTAGCGTTGAAGAAGGCGACCCTTAATTGCGTGGATCACACGTTCGTTGGGAGACCCCAAGAGGAATGTATGATGCAGTATAGCAGCAGTTTTCCCTCAGTATGAAACCAAGGTTTAATCGAACCAGTAGGAGCAAGAAATCACTTCGGAAGGTTGTCAGTGGCGCGCTGACGTGGAACCTGCACACAACACAATCAAACTACTTTGCCCCAACGAAACAGTGAGGCTGAAAACAAAGGATTAAACATATGGTGTGGAAAACAGTAGTAAATTGCAGAGAATGATAAGGAACAGTGTTTGCAGTTGGTTGTATTATCAGTGTAAAAGAATGGACGGGGTCCACAGTTCACTAGTGGTGTCTCTCCATAAAAGATAACTAACATGCTGGGTGAACAAATTACAGCTGGGCAATTGACAAAATATTGAGCGCATGACAATGCATATATATGACATGATGATTACTATGATATTCATGTGGGCATTACGACAAAATACATAGACCGTTATCCAACAGCGTCTATGACTAATAATCCACCGCCAGGTTGTCATACCGAGTTCCCCGTTGGTATTAAGTTGCAAGCAACGGATAATTGCATTAAGTAATGTGCGTAATGTAAACAAATGCATTAGACCTAACGGCGTACCCTTAAGCTAAGCATCGGTTATTTTATCCCTAGTGGCAACAGCACATTCACAATCTTAGAAGTTATTGTCACTCTCCCAGATTACCGGAGCCATGAACCCACTATCTAGCATAAATACTCACTCTTTGAGTTACAAGCATCTACTTGGCCAAAGCATCTACTAGTAACGGAAAGCATGCAAGATCATAAATAACATATAAGATAGATTGATAATCAACTTGACATAGTATTCAATATTCATCGGATCCCAGCAAACACAACATGTAGCATTACAATAAGATGATCTTGATCATGATAGGCAGCTCACAAGATCTAAACATGATAGCATAAAGTGGAGAGACAACCATCTAGCGACTGCCATGGACCCGTAGTCCAAGGATGAACTACTCACGCATCACTCCGGAGGCAGGCATGGTGATGTAGAGCCCTCCGGTGATGATTCCCCTCTCCGGCAGGGTGCCGGGAAGAGCTTCTGAACCCTCCCGAGCTAGGGTTGATGGCGACGGCGTCTCTGGAACTTTTCGTGGATAATGGCTCGGGTATTTAGGGTTTTCGCGTCGGGAAGAATAAATAGGCGAAAGGGCGGCGGCTGCGGAACCACGAGGGCCCCACACCACCCCACGGCGCGGCAGGGGGGGCCGCGCGGCCCCATGGTGTGGGTGCCACGTGGCCCTCCTCCGTCTCTCCTCTGGACTCCGTCTTCGCGTTGGAAAAATAGGAGGTTCTGTCCAAGTTTCGTCCAATTCCGAGAATATTTCCAGACTAGCTTTTCTGGAATACAAAAACAGCAGAAAACAGGAACTGGCACTGTGGCATCTTGTTAATAGGTTTGTCACAGAAAATGCATAAAAATGCTATGAAGTGTATATAAAACATGTAATAATTGGTATAATATCAACATGGAAAATCAGAAATTATAGATACGTTTGAGACGTATCAACCCTCCCGGCGGTGGCATGTCTTGCATGCCTCAATGATCTCCGGCCGCCGAGGAGAAAGTATCATCTGCGCCGCCGTTGCTGAGGCTTCCGGTTTCACCCTCAGCGGCTCCGGCCTTGAGGAACGTCTCCGTGCCGCCGCCGTCGCCGAGCTTGGTGGGGTTTGATATAGCGGCGGCGGAGGGAGGCCTCAATGGCCGACTGCTTTCCGTCCCACTCCGGCTCACCCCAGTCGTCATCGCTGCTATCCTCCTCCTCTGCGTGCGCGCCACCGCCTGACCTTCCAGTTCTGCGCTCGACGCGTTGCGTCGTCTGCGCCCGCCAGCGGAACCGCTGCGTCATTAAAACGGGCGTGTCTGCCACAATAAATCCGCCCTTGACCGTTTGGTCGCTGACGCGTTGCTCCCACCCGTCAGGTTCGGACGAGCCACGCGTTGCCGTGGTTGCCGGCACGTACGCTTGCGTCCCTAGAACCTGGGCGTGAAGCGAGGTTGCCGGACGCTGTATTGGGACGCGCCAGCAACTTTTTTGTATTGGGCGCGCCGTTGGGGGATTTTTTGCTGCCGGCGCGCCTAAAACGTCTATTGAGAGCGGAGTTGGGCGCGCCGGTGGAGATGCTCTTACCGTGAACGCTCCAGATCTGAGAAGTCAGATTCGAGAAGCTGCCCCGATATCACATACAAAATACGGAGCTGACATTTCGGCCTGCTGCGGATTTGGAGAAGCTTGCATTTCCCATTATTTACGAACTCATGTCACTGCCAAGTGATAAGCTGGACCGAACCGTTTTGTTCTATTTTTGCCACATGTCATGTCTCTCCTATTTCCCTCGCATCTCTGTTTCTCACTAGTAGGAAAAATCTTATAGGTGAGATGCTATCTGTGGCGCACAAGCCTGTGCGTGCGCCACAGATAGTCTCTCTCCTTGTTCTGAGGATTTGGCAGAATTTACCTGTGGCGCACGACATTTCCGTGCGCCATATGTAAAAATTTACCTATGTCGCACAGGGAAGCTTGTGCGACACAGGTAAGTTCCCCCAAACTACGCAACTTTTTCGCGGGAGGAGAGAGATTATCTGTGGCGCACAGATAAGCTTGTGCGCCACAGGTAAAAAATTAGCAGAGAGATTACCTGTGACGCACGGGATAGATGTGCGCAACAAGTATACCTGTGGCGCACAATAGTGTCGTGCGCCACAGGTAACACGCACACCTCTCTCTATAATCCCCTCTTCTCTCTCCACCTTATCTTTTTTTTTAATTCGATCTCCACACACACCGGGCACCCAGGCCTCAGGCCCACGCACACACGCACACCACGCAACACGCACCCACGCTGCCACGCACACACCACGCATCCACGCCTTCCTCTTCGCTCTCTCTCCCGTGCCGCCGCCAGGCCTTCCTCGCCGCGGTCCTCCTCCGTCTCGCTCGCCGCCGCCCCATGTCCAACCCTCCCCATCCCCGTGCCCGCCCCCATGTCCAGCACCGCCGCCAGCCACGGCCGCCCCTCCGCGTCGGCCACGCCCGCCCAGATCTCGCGAGCGCCGCCGCCGCCGTCTCTCTTCCTCTCGCACCACGCCCACCTCAAGCCCCTTTTCCTACTGAGTGGATGGATCCTCGCCGGTTGGCCGCCATCCGAGACCAAGGCCAGGGGAGGCGGCGACCTGCTGCCCGTCGGCCACCTCCTCGGCAGCGCATCGTGTCGGACGGCGAACCGACGGGGCGACGCGCGCACCGTGTCGGGAGCGATGCGGCCATCCTCTTCGGTGTCCCGGACTTGCGAGGCCCGGAAGATTGCTTCGCCGCCGACTGATGCATGTAAAATGTATACATGAACTTTGCATTATATTACTTATCTTTCAATCATATTTGCATCATATAAGGGTTATATCATTGTTTTATATTGATTTTGGGAATATTTCACAGTTTCCCTATTTTTCTGGAATTAACCCTGCACTGGCAGAAAACCCTATTTTCTATATTTTGATGTTTCAGGGACCCAAACGACGTCCAAATGACCTAATATTTTGCGGGGATCATTTTTTGGAAGGAACAAAGCGTAGGAGCGAAGGAAGCGAAAAAATGGAAACCCGAGGGCCAAAAGAGGTGGGCCCACGCGGCCAGATTCCTTGGCCGCGTGGGACCCCCTATCCTGGGCCTCGAGCCTCCGATGCCGTCGATCTTCGTCCCCGTGCCTTCGTCTTGACCTAAAAACGACTATAAAAATAGTCCCCCGACGGCTTTCGGAAGGGAGCGCCGCAGAAACACAAAACCACGAAACAGAAGACCTGGAGCTGCAGATTGGAGGGGGAAAACTCCGGCGGGGCGCTGCCGGGGTGGTCTCCATCTTCTCCAACATCTCCACCATCATCACCATGATGAAGGGGGAGTAGTCCACCCCCTGGACTTTGGGTTTGTGGTGGTAACTTGATCTAATCTCTCTATGTATGATCATTGTTGAAGTCCATATGATGTGCCTTGCATAAGTATGGATCTATCTATGTAATTCCTATGGTGGATATTGTGGTATGAGATGATATTTGTTATGCATTTACCGTTGTGTTGGATCTTTTATGACTTGTCATACTTTGGAGATATTCTATGATGCATGTGATGGTTCGATTTATGCATAATGCCTTGTTTATCCATGTCATGAGGTGATTGACACCACCAAGTGTAGATAGATGAGAGAGATGTGGTCATGCACACGAAATATGAATCATTGCACTAGTGTTTAGAATATTGTCCATTATGAAGTATGATGTATGTAGGTACGGGATGGCCGATGTGACAACGGCATATGTATTGAGTGACACAATACAGCCCAACATCCTTTATCTGGGGGTAAAAAGGAAGAAGTATGATGTGGGAGTGACAACAAACCACGCTAGCCTTACGAGGGTGACCTAGCAACACAAATGATTATTTTCTTTCAACTATGTGTTTTAGGACATGTAGCCGTCATAGAAGTTTACCATTAAAGCATGACAATTGTGTGTACTTTTTATCTATAACATGATAATCACCATAGATGGGAGAGAGGATTGAGTGAACCCATGAACCCATGTCCATTGTTCCTATAAGAGAAAACCTTTGTCTTGTCCTCTTGCATTGAAGAGGATTGGGACACTTTTACATTCTTGTTTTGTTACATTAAACTTCCATCCATTAAATCAACCATCTTGTTCTTTAAACTTGTTTAGTGCATAATCAACTAAAACTTGTGACACTTTAGTTGTAGGGAATAGATAACTTTTCCTTCTTGCTCCTGCGGATCGATACCCTACTTCCACATTGAGAGGTGCTACAGTGATCCCCTGCTCTTGGGGGTTATCAAGTACTTTTCTGGCGCCGTTGCCGGGGAGCGTAGCGCTTAAGTTTCTATTCTTGTGTGCACTAGACTTTAGATTTATTTTATCTTGTTTTATATCTTACAATCATCTAAGCTTGGGGAGGTTCCTTTAAACTTGTTTGGTTGTGAGTTTCTCATTAGCTTTACTTTTAGTTATGTATCAGTTTATACTCTCCTTATTTGAAAAACACAAAAAAATTAGTTCATTTGTTATGTTCGTGGAATGTATGAGTCACGTACTTATGCAACCCCCTATGGTTGGATCAATTAATGTTGATCAAAAAAGGTTTATAATGGAAGCATTAAATGTAATTGGCCATGGATTATGTGATAGGTATAATGTATCTTGCTGCATAGATCAATATCCTAAGCATCTTAATTTTCAATGCAAGCTTGAGAGTATGCCTATAATTGCCTCTTACCATAATAATGAAATTATGACCACTGATATGAAGGCAGCCGAGGAATTTACTATTGTAATGGGAATTCTTGAGATAGTTATGTTTAATATAGATAAAGCTCGTAGCCTCACACCAAGACTTGCTACAACACTTGAACAACTCTTGAAACTCTTTTGTAAGAATACCTATATCCTTGAATATTATAACAATCTTGTTGCTATCAAGGAGAGATCTAATGGCTTGCAGGAACAAGAAGAATATAGAGAAGAGGAAAAGGTATTAGAGGATTGCCCATATCCTTACTCACCATGCTATTTTGATTCTGATTCTGATGATGATCAACACATTCAAAATGATATTATTATTGATAATAGCTTTGAAAGTGATGAGGAATTTGGTTTAGATATTCTATATGATAATGCTTTAGATGATGGTCCTATTTGAGAGCTAGGATCAAACAATAGTGATTTGCTGTCCAGAAAACAGATTCCTAAGCTTCACTGCGAAGAATGTTAAAAATCACAGAAGAGGAATTTTGACCTGATATTTTACGACAGCAATATTCAGTTGTTATTACACATTTCATTAGTTCAAAGTTTTCTGATTTGAGCAACATAAGTGCCTCTAAAAATTCGCTCCTTTCAGGCTGTCCAGTTTTTGACAGATTCTGTTTTTATTTTGCATTAGTCTCATTACTATGTTTTGTGTGGTTCTTTTGATCAAAGAGCAAAACATAACCTTAGTAACAGTAGTTAATGTTTAGAATCAACTCATTATATGTCTTTGCTGTACCTATGAGGATTTAATTTATGGAGACACTAACCCCTCTAATCAAGTTTTATGTTGAGTTTTGTGTAAAGAGAATTTTCAAGTGGAAGAGTTGAGGGTGATGAACAAAGATCAAGAGAGACAAACACTCAAGCTTGGGGATGTTACCCCTAGACTCACCCAACATATATCAAATAAGGACAAGAATTCAAGCTTGGGGATGCCAAGCCACCTCACTCCAACCATCTTGATATCAAGTAAGAAGCCTAGCTACATGGCTATAAAGAAAGCGCTTTACGGGAGGCAACCCGGTTGTTTTTATTTTTGATTTTCTTTGTGTCCTCTTGCTGTAACAAGAGACTTAGTTTTTAATTTTGTTTCTGGAATTTTTAATAAAGTGCCAAGTTTTACCCGTTTTGGTTTGAAAAAGTTGCTATTTGTATTCGGAGATTTTATTCCAGCACGAATCTGTGCACGGTATGATTTTTCATTTCTATTCTGTAACTCCGAATGAGCTGAAATTTGAACTGTAATTGCAACTTTTCATCCTCTGTAAGCGTGAATTTTTCAGATTTTTTCGACATATTTAAGTAGGGTAGAAAAATGCGTTTTGCTGCTGCTGTTTTTCTGGACAGATTCTGTCCCATTTTGTTTGATGCATTCTTTGAACTTTTAACTTGAATCTTTTTGATCCAATTGAGTTTATAAGTAGGCATACAACATTATATACTTTCTGGACATGTTTCACATTTTTGTTTAAGGATTTTATGCAGCAAGCAATTCATTTGTCTATCACTACTAATGTCACCCCACAGAAAAGAGATGGGAGAAACGGTGTTTTGAAGTTTTTTCACAGGGATTAGAGGAGATGCACCAAGAGTTATCCAAGGATGGTGAAGACCATAAGCTTGGGGATGTGAAGACAACCCCATTGGACCAACACACTCTCGGTTTGCACACGTCTAACTTCTGTTTTTCGATCAATGCACTTTATCGCATAAACTTGGAGCGTCTTTTATTTTTGTTATTTCGGTTTGGTTTTTATTTGTGAGACCACCACTTTTCATTTATGTTATGAGAGAGCTACTGGAAATTTGGGTTGAATTAAGTTGGATGCTATTAAAAAGATTGGGAAAGGGATGTTTGAGTTGATTCAAAAAGATACATATAGTTGCATGATTCATGTGCTTTTTAATGAGTATTAATTTGCAAGTGTTTTATCAAGAGCTATCTTTTATTCATGTTTTGATGCTGAATGTTACTTTACTTTGTTTAACATGGATTGATTAGTTCTATGGACACTTATGCATGCATTTAGACGGTCAACTTTCTCCCTTTTGCTAGCCCAAAAATTCCAACAAGTAAAAACTTGTTTTCCAACACCTTCAACCAAAGTTTTCCAGTGAGTCCACCATATCTACCTATTAGCTTAATGCTATTCCGAGTATGTTTATCATGTTATATTGTATTATCTATGTTTCCAAATTAAAATGCTTATGTTATTGATTGTTATGGGAAAGTTGGTTAAAAAGCTCTCACGAACTTGATGCACACTTTACTTTTATTGCACTTAATAAACATGAACCATTGTGATTAAAATTATGAAGTTGTATGCTTGACAAGAGTCTTGGTTGGGAGTTAGCTCATATGTGCTGTCACATGGCAAGCTTTCAACGTGCTCTTAATTATATTTAGTTGATATCATGTACTTTTGTTTATGGATGCTTATCATGGTGCCAAATAAATGCGGAAACTTAGTAAGTTTGAGGAGTTTGTATAAATGGCTAGAGAGACGCCTGGGCCGCTAACCTAAGCCATGCATCATTCATGGTGGAAATTTACAGCGTACCAAAGTGAACATTCAGTGATGCACGTCATAATAAAAAGCTATACAAATAGTAAATAAAAGAGTGCTGAGATTGTTCATTGTCTGTTTGTCTTGTCATTTTGACATGGGCTAGTTTCCATGTCCTGAGGCAAGAGGTACCCCAGTTGACGCTCTTGATGACGCTATTATATTACTTACAATGACTTTAACTTGAACTTGCTTTGTGGCCCGAGTTGAGTAACACCGTGGTGTAGGTACTCGTATTCACGGGGCATGAGGCATTCAACCCATACTTTGTCAAGCACACTACTCATATTTGCTTTCACTTTAAACTTTAACCATTCAAGATGCTATGATAGGGGTAATGAGAGCTCCACACCAATGGATACCACATTGCAAACATTAACTTAAGTAGAAGCATTTGGAAGCTAGATGAAACTTATTCATGTTTTACCTCTACTTATTTATATATCTTTCCAAAGTGTCCACCTTTTATATTCAGATTTACAAGAATACTCTATGACCATTATAGGATGTTTTTACTTTTTATTATGCATACATTTGGTCCATAGTACTTTCTTCTATGTTACACTTTGTGAATTATCATTGAACATCCTTACATTGAATATTTGATATCACTTCATAATCTATCTTGTATATTGCTATTCCTTTGAAGAATGAATCATTTGACTCTATGTAGCAATAGTAATCATCTTTGATATCCATTGATAGTATTAAAAAGCAAAGTCCATGTTAGTTTTATCACCTTCATACTCGAGGACGAGTATAGGTTAAGCTTGGGGATGTTGATGCATGTAAAATGCATACATGAACTTTGCATTATATTACTTATATTTCAATCATATTTGCATCATATAAGGGTTATATCATTGTTTTATATTGATTTTGGGAATATTTCACAGTTTCCCTATTTTTCTGGAATTAACCCTGCACTGGCAGAAAACCCTATTTTCTATATTTTGATGTTTCAGGGACCCAAACGACGTCCAAATGACCTAATATTTTGCGGGGATCATTTTTTGGAAGGAACAAAGCGTAGGAGCGAAGGAAGCGAAAAAATGGAAACCCGAGGGCCAAAAGAGGTGGGCCCACGCGGCCAGATTCCTTGGCCGCGTGGGACCCCCTATCCTGGGCCTCGAGCCTCCGATGCCGTCGATCTTCGTCCCCGTGCCTTCGTCTTGACCTAAAAACGACTATAAAAATAGTCCCCCGACGGCTTTCGGAAGGGAGCGCCGCAGAAACACAAAACCACGAAACAGAAGACCTGGAGCTGCAGATTGGAGGGGGAAAACTCCGGCGGGGCGCTGCCGGGGTGGTCTCCATCTTCTCCAACATCTCCACCATCATCACCATGATGAAGGGGGAGTAGTCCACCCCTGGACTTTGGGTTTGTGGTGGTAACTTGATCTAATCTCTCTATGTATGATCATTGTTGAAGTCCATATGATGTGCCTTGCATAAGTATGGATCTATCTATGTAATTCCTATGGTGGATATTGTGGTATGAGATGATATTTGTTATGCATTTACCGTTGTGTTGGATCTTTTATGACTTGTCATACTTTGGAGATATTCTATGATGCATGTGATGGTTCGATTTATGCATAATGCCTTGTTTATCCATGTCATGAGGTGATTGACACCACCAAGTGTAGATAGATGAGAGAGATGTGGTCATGCACACGAAATATGAATCATTGCACTAGTGTTTAGAATATTGTCCATTATGAAGTATGATGTATGTAGGTACGGGATGGCCGATGTGACAACGGCATATGTATTGAGTGACACAATACAGCCAACATCCTTTATCTGGGGGTAAAAAGGAAGAAGTATGATGTGGGAGTGACAACAAACCACGCTAGCCTTACGAGGGTGACCTAGCAACACAAATGATTATTTTCTTTCAACTATGTGTTTTAGGACATGTAGCCGTCATAGAAGTTTACCATTAAAGCATGACAATTGTCGCCGCCGCCGTGTCCCGCGTCGCCGCCAACGACGAAGTCCTCTTCCTCGCCTCCATTCAGTGCGGCGCCCGGCCCAGCTTGCCCCGCTGCCGAGCCCGGGGCCGCCCTGGCCCAGACCTGAACGTCACCGCCGCTGTGCAGGTTGTTGATGCATGTAAAATGTATACATGAACTTTGCATTATTTTTACTTATATTCCAGTCATATTTGCATCATATAAGGGTTATATCACTGTTTTATAATGATTTTGGGAATATTTGATATGTTTCCTATTTTTTATGGAATTAACCCTGCGCAGGCAGAAAACCGTATTTCTTTCCTTTAATGTTTCAGGGACCCAAACGACGTCTAAATCACCTGCAAATTTACGAGCGTCAATATTTGGAAGGAAGAAGACTTGTGGGCGAAGGAAGCGAACAAGAGGAGGCCCGAGGGCCAAAATAGGTGGGCCCACGCGGCCCCTGTACCTGGCCGCGTGGGGCCCCTCCTTTTGGGCCTCGGAGCTCCGTTGCCGTCGATCTTTCCTCCACCGACTCTGTTTTGACCTAAAAACGCCTATAAAAATAGTCCCCCGACGTTCTCTGGAAGCAGCGCCGCATAAACACAGAAACACCGAAACAGAGATCTGGAGTTGCAGATTGGAGGGGGAAATCTCCGGCGGGGCGCTGCCGGCGTGGTCTCCATCTTCTCCAACGACTTCTCCACCGTCTCCATGATGAAGAGGGAGTAGTCCACCTCTGGACTATGGGTTTGTGGAAGTAACTTATGTATCTCTCTCTCTCGAGCTTCACTAATTAGTACCGTATGAGCTGCTGAACATGATTACGGTCATCTATGTAATACCTTTGTGGTGGATCTTTTTATGAGTTAATATATGTTTGAGATTGCAATGGTTTTGTTTCAGTTATGAAAGTAGACGCATATTATGTACCCGTTCTTATTTACTTGTTATGATTAAGCATGTTTATGAGAGCGTGTGAGGGGGAACGTGTGCATTAGTTGGAGTAACAGGGGGTGGCTAGTGCAGTGAACGTGAGAGAAAGTTCTGCGATCCACTTGGGTGTTTTACCTTACTTTGTTGCCTCACTAGGGATAAAAAGAAATACCATGCTACCGGAGATGTGGGTGTGACCATTGCCACTACTCCATGACTAGATCTAGCATGTTTTTATTTTAACTTCATGTCATGATACTTATTGCTATACTCTGAGTTATCTTAATTACTGAGGTGTTATGATTTAGTTCGCATCTTGGTGGAGTATAAGAGATACTAATAACCAAAAGGTCTCTATGTTAGGACGTGATGCCCATATAATTATAACTTGTCATTAAACTGTTGTGTTGCAATCTCATATGTCAACTCTAGTGTTCCATTGTCTACCACTTTATTAAAGAGAGAGTGCATTTGTGAAACCATGAACCCCGGTCCATTTTTAATCATAAGAAACACCTTTCCAACAACTTTTACCACTTTACCATTTTCTGCCATTATTAAATCCGAAAATACAAAAACACTTTTACATCTTGCATTCATCATATAAAACCCAAAAATATCATTTATCATTGCTACCACCATCCTTGCATATTTATTTACCATCAAGAGTGCTTTTTGGCGCCGTTGCAGGGGAAGATACGAAGTTTCCTGCAGAATATTTTTTCCGTCAACTACACACCATCACTTGTTTGCATTGCATATTATCTTGATATCATTTTCACACCTTGTGCTTGACAACCACTAGGTGAGGTTGAGGACCAAAACATTTACTTTGTTTTGTAGGTAACCAAAAGAAGGATAGGAAAGATAAATCTTCACTACTGATTCCCTGAGAGTTCGATATTAAACCCTCGAGTCACCCCTCGTGGGGAAAACACGTCTTCCACTTACTACACACTCTTCACTTGGAGTCTCAACCTAACCCATTTACTTTTCACGCAGGTAACTACGTGAAGGGCCATCAAGACTGTTTTCTGGCGCCGTTGCCGGGGAATCATTGCTGAAAGGTTTATCCCAGGGTCCCTGCACTAGCTCTGTTTTCTGGTGCGGATTTATCCAAGGATATCTCACCAAGTCAACTTCATCACCAACTTGTGCTAACACCTAAGCTTGGGGAGGTTGCACCTACGTGAGCATCATCTTATCCATCTTTACCTTCAAAGCAATTTATCTTGTTTTGTCATTGTCTTGCATATTTATTTTCAGTTTTGCATAAAAAATTAAAAAACACATAAAAACTTGCATAATGGAAAAGAGAACCTTCTGGCCATTTAGTGTTAAGAACTTTCCTCAAGATATGAATATCCCTGTTGAGAAATGTGAGGTAGATCCTAATATCATGAAAGCAATTTATGAATACCGTTTTTATGGGAAACCAAAAGAAGATCCCATACCTCATCTTAAGAAGTTTAATGAAAGGTGCAAAATGTTAAATTTGAGCCATGCTAATATTAAAATTAAGCTTTTTCCTTACTCCCTAGGTGGAAAAGCCTTAGATTGGATATTGAGATGGCCACCTGGAAATTTTAGCACTTGGTTTAATTTAAAAGCTGCATTCATTGAAAGATTTTGTTCCACTGAAAAGTTTGTAATCTTAGACAAATAATTATCACCTTTAAACAAGAAGAGGATGAACCTCTAGTGAAAACATGGGAAAGATTTAGAGGTATAGCTTTTGGAATGGAACATGGTCTTAGGGATTGGATGCTCATGGATATATTTTATAGAGGATTGTCTGAAACCTCTAAGTCTTTTTGGATAATGAATGTGATGATTCTTTTATGAATACTGCTGCTATACCTACTATCTACTTGATGGCTTGCTTTTGGAAGTAAGAATTAAAGAAAGTTTAGAAAAAGCCCAAGTACCTGAAGATGTGTTTGATGACCGTTATGAAATATTTAACCTATATAATAGGGAAAAGAAAGTTGAAGAAGTTAAAATGCTTAGTGAAGTCAAGAAACCATTGTTTGACTTAGGAATTGTAGCTTGCATGAATTAATATCTATCTTACAAAAATTTGCAAGTGATCCTTCTATTAATGTTAACCAAGCTGGTTTTGGTTCTTATATTGCTAATCATGTGTTGAAAGAAAAGATTGCTAGGTACAACCAAGAGGCTATGATACCACCTAAGCTTGGGGATATGGATTCCCAAAGTCCTAGTAACCATTGGAAAAGAGACACACCATGCTATACTTGATCTAGGATCTAGTGTCTCTGTTTTATCTAAAGAACTATATGAAGTACTTGAATTGAAAAATCTTGAAAAATGCTCTATTGAACTTGCACTTGCTGATGATTCCATTAAACATGCTTTAGGAAAAGTAAGTGATGTTATGGTAGAGTTACATATGACATTTGTGCCTGTTGATTTTCTAATCATGGATATGGGGAATAAAACCTCTAGTCCAATTATTCTTGGAAGACCTTTTCTTCGTACTACAGGTGCTATCATTGATTCAAAAGAAGGGAATGTGAAGTTTCAGTTTCCACACAAGAAGTGCATGGAACACTTCCCAAGGAAGAGGGACACACCATCGTTCAAGCTCCCTCATGAGCTTCGTCCACAATAAACATCAAGTAAGAAGCCTAGCTATATGGCTATAAAGAAAGCGCTTTACGGGAGGCAACCCGGTTGTTTTTATTTGTGATTTTCTTTGTGTCCTCTTGCTGTAACAAGAGACTTAGTGTTTAGTTTAGTTTCTGGAATTTTTAATAAAGTGCCAAGTTTTACTCATTTTGGTATGAAAAAGTTGCTTATAGCGTTCGGAGATTTATTCCTGCACGAATCTGTGCACGGTATGATTTTTAATTCTTATTCTGTAACTCCGAATGAGCTCATATTTAAACTGTAGTGCAACTTTTCATCCTCTGTATGCATGAATTTTTTCGGAATTTTCGACAAAGTTAAGTAGGGTAGAAAAATACGTTTTGCTGCTGCTGTTTTTCTGGACAGATTCTGTCCCATTTTGTTTGATGCATGCTTAGAACTTTTAACATGAATCTTTTTGATCCAATTGAGTTTATGAGTAGGCATACAACATTATACATTTCTGGACATTCATATGAATTTTTGTCTAAGGATTATATGCAGCAAGAAATCTATTTGTTTATCACTACTAATGTGCCCCACAGAAAAAGAAATGGGAGAAACGGTGTTTTGAAGTTTTTTCACAGGGATTAGAGGAGATGCACCAAGAGCTATCCAAGGATGGTGAAGACCATAAGCTTGGGGATGTGAAGACAACCCCACTGGACCTACACACTCTCGGTTTGCACACGTCTAACTTCTGTTTTTCGATCGAAACACTTTATCGCATAAACTTGGAGCGTCTTTTTGTTTGTTTAGGTTAGATTTTTATTTTGTGAGACCACCACACTATCATTTATATATGAGAGAGCTACTGGAAATTTGGGTTGAATTATGTTGGATGCTATTATAAGATTGGGAAAAGGGATGTTGAGTTAATTTTAAAAGATACATATAATTGCATGATTCATGAGCTTGTTAATGAGTAATAATTTGCAAATATTTTATCAAGAGCTATCTTTTATTCATGTTTTGATGCTAAATGTTATTCTACTTGTTTTAACATGGATTAGTTAGTTCTATGGACACTCATGCATGCATTTAGATGGTCAACTTTCTCCCTCTTGCTAGCCCAAAAATTCCAACAAGCAAAAACTTGTTTCCAACACCTTCAACCAAAGTTTTTCCAGTGAGTCCACCATATCTACCTATTAGCTTTATGCTATTCCGAGTATGTTTATCATGATATTTGTGTTATCTATACCTCTGAATGAAAATGCTTATGTTGTTAATTGTTGTGGGAAAAGTTGGTTATATAGCTCTCTCGAACTTGATGCACACTTTACTTTCATTGCATAAATAAAATATGACCCATTGTGATTAAAATTATGATGTTGTGGACTTGACAAATGTCTTTGGTTGAGAGTTAGCTCATATGTGCTGTCACATGGCAAGCTTTCAACATTGCACATCATCTCATTTAGTTGATATCATGTACTTTTGTTTATGGATGCTTACCATGGGTGAAATAAATGGGAAATGAAGTGAGTTTAAATGAGTTTGTATAAATGGTTAGAGAGACGCCTGGGCCGCTAATCTAAGCCATGCATCATTCATGGTGGAAATTTACTTACATGCTATGGTGAACCTTCTGTGATACACCTTACAATAAAAAGCTATCCAATGGTAAATAAAAAGGGTGTTGAGATTGTTCATTATGTTTGTTTGTCTTGTCATTTTGATATGGGCTTGTTCCATATCCTGGGACAAGAGGTACCCCAGTTGACGCTCTTAATGATACTATTATTACTTACAATGATATTTAACTTGAACTTGCTTTGTTTTCCAAGTTGAGTAACACATGGAGTAGGTACTTGTATTCAAGGGGCATGAGACTTTCAACCTGTACTTTGTCAAGCACACTACTCGTATTTGCTTTCACTTTAAACTTAATCATTCAAGATGCTATGATAGGGGAATGAGAGCTTGACACCAAGGATTACCATATTACAATCATTGACTTAAGTAGAGAAGTTCAGAAGTTAGATGAAATTTATTCATGCTTTACCTCTACTCATATATATATCTTTCCAAAGTGTCCACCTTTTATATTCAGATTTTCATCAATACTCTATGACCATTGTAGGATGTTCTTACTTATTATTATGCATACATGTGGTCCATAGTACTTCTTCTCTTATGTTACACTTTGTGAATTATCATTGAACATCCTTGCATTGAATACTTGATATCACTTCATAAACTATCTTGCATATTGCTACTTCTTTTAAGAATGAATCATTTTACTCTATGTAGCAATAGTAATCATCTTTGATATCCATTGATAGTATTAAATTGCAAAGTCCATGTTAGTTTTATCACCTTCATACTCGAGGACGAGTATAGGTTAAGCTTGGGGATGTTGATGCATGTAAAATGCATACATGAACTTTGCATTATTTTTACTTATATTCCAGTCATATTTGCATCATATAAGGGTTATATCACTGTTTTATAATGATTTTGGGAATATTTGATATGTTTCCTATTTTTTATGGAATTAACCCTGCGCAGGCAGAAAACCCTATTTCTTTTTTAATGTTTCAGGGACCCAAACGACGTCCAAATGACCTGCAAATTTACGAGCGTCAATATTTGGAAGGAAGAAGACTTGTGGGCGAAGGAAGCGAACAAGAGGAGGCCCGAGGGCCAAAAGGTGGGCCCACGCGGCCCCTGTACCTGGCCGCGTGGGGCCCCCCTTTGGGCCTCGGAGCTCCGTTGCCGTCGATCTTTCCTCCACCGACTCCGTTTTGACCTAAAAACGCCTATAAAAATAGTCCCCCGACGTTCTCTGGAAGGAGCGCCGCAGAAACACAGAAACACCGAAACAGAGACCTGGAGTTGCAGATTGGAGGGGGAAAACTCCGGCGGGGCGCTGCCGGCGTGGTCTCCATCTTCTCCAACGACTTCTCCACCGTCTCCATGATGAAGAGGGAGTAGTCCACCTCTGGACTATGGGTTTGTGGAAGTAACTTATGTATCTCTCTCTCTCGAGCTTCACTAATTAGTACCGTATGAGCTGCTGAACATGATTACGGTCATCTATGTAATACCTTTGTGGTGGATCTTTTTATGAGTTAATATATGTTTGAGATTGCAATGGTTTTGTTTCAGTTATGAAAGTAGATGCATATTATGTACCCCGTTCTTATTTACTTGTTATGATCAAGCATGTTTATGAGAGCGTGTGAGGGGGAACGTGTGCATTAGTTGGAGTAACGGGGGGTGGCTAGTGCAGTGAACGTGAGAGAAAGTTCTGCGATCCACTTGGGTGTTTTACCTTACTTTGTTGCCTCACTAGGGATAAAAAGAAATACCATGCTACCGGAGATGTGGGTGTGACCATTGCCACTACTCCATGACTAGATCTAGCATGTTCTTATTTTAACTTCATGTCATGATACTTATTGCTATACTCTGAGTTATCTTAATTACTGAGGTGTTATGATTTAGTTCGCATCTTGGTGGAGTATAAGAGATACTAATAACCAAAAGGTCTCTATGTTAGGACGTGATGCCCATATAATTATAACTTGTCATTAAACTGTTGTGTTGCAATCTCATATGTCAACTCTAGTGTTCCATTGTCTACCACTTTATTAAAGAGAGAGTGCATTTGTGAAACCATGAACCCCGGTCCATTTTTAATCATAAGAAACACCTTTCCAACAACTTTTACCACTTTACCATTTTCTGCCATTATTAAATCCGAAAATACAAAAACACTTTTACATCTTGCATTCATCATATAAAACCCAAAAATATCATTTATCATTGCTACCACCATCCTTGCATATTTATTTACCATCAAGAGTGCTTTTTGGCGCCGTTGCAGGGGAAGATACGAAGTTTCCTGCAGAATATTTTTTCCGTCAACTACACACCATCACTTGTTTGCATTGCATATTATCTTGATATCATTTTCACACCTTGTGCTTGACAACCACTAGGTGAGGTTGAGGACCAAAACATTTACTTTGTTTTGTAGGTAACCAAAAGAAGGATAGGAAAGATAAATCTTCACTACTGATTCCCTGAGAGTTCGATATTAAACCCTCGAGTCACCCCTCGTGGGGAAAACACGTCTTCCACTTACTACACACTCTTCACTTGGAGTCTCAACCTAACCCATTTACTTTTCACGCAGGTAACTACGTGAAGGGCCATCAAGACTGTTTTCTGGCGCCGTTGCCGGGGAATCATTGCTGAAAGGTTTATCCCAGGGTCCCTTGCACTAGCTCTGTTTTCTGGTGCCGGATTTATCCAAGGATATCTCACCAAGTCAACTTCATCACCAACTTGTGCTAACACCTAAGCTTGGGGAGGTTGCACCTACGTGAGCATCATCTTATCCATCTTTACCTTCAAAGCAATTTATCTTGTTTTGTCATTGTCTTGCATATTTATTTTTCAGTTTTGCATAAAAAATTAAAAAAACACATAAAAACTTGCATAATGGAAAAGATAACCTTCTGGCCATTTAGTGTTAAGAACTTTCCTCAAGATATGAATATCCCTGTTGAGAAATGTGAGGTAGATCCTAATATCATGAAAGCAATTTATGAATACCGTTTTTATGGGAAACCAAAAGAAGATCCCATACCTCATCTTAAGAAGTTTAATGAAAGGTGCAAAATGTTAAATTTGAGCCATGCTAATATTAAAATTAAGCTTTTTCCTTACTCCCTAGGTGGAAAAGCCTTAGATTGGATATTGAGATGGCCACCTGGAAATTTTAGCACTTGGTTTAATTTAAAAGCTGCATTCATTGAAAGATTTTGTTCCACTGAAAAGTTTGTAATCTTAGACAAATAATTATCACCTTTAAACAAGAAGAGGATGAACCTCTAGTGAAAACATGGGAAAGATTTAGAGGTATAGCTTTTGGAATGGAACATGGTCTTAGGGATTGGATGCTCATGGATATATTTTATAGAGGATTGTCTGAAACCTCTAAGGTCTTTTTGGATAATGAATGTGATGATTCTTTTATGAATACTGCTGCTATACCTACTATCTACTTGATGGCTTGCTTTTGGAAGTAAGAATTAAAGAAAGTTTAGAAAAACCCAAGTACCTGAAGATGTGTTTGATGACCGTTATGAAATATTTAACCTATATAATAGGGAAAAGAAAGTTGAAGAAGTTAAAATGCTTAGTGAAGTCAAGGAACCATTGCTTGACTTAGAAATTGTAGCTTGCATGAATTAATATCTATCTTACAAAAATTTGCAAGTGATCCTTCATTAATGTTAACCAAGCTGGTTTTGGTTCTTATATTGCTAATCATGTGTTGAAAGAAAAGATTGCTAGGTACAACCAAGAGGCTATGATACCACCTAAGCTTGGGGATGATGGATTCCCAAAGTCCTAGTAACCATTGGAAAAGAGACACACCATGCTATACTTGATCTAGGATCTAGTGTCTCTGTTTTATCTAAAGAACTATATGAAGTACTTGAATTGAAAAATCTTGAAAAATGCTCTATTGAACTTGCACTTGCTGATGATTCCATTAAACATGCTTTAGGAAAAGTAAGTGATGTTATGGTAGAGTTACATATGACATTTGTGCCTGTTGATTTTCTAATCATGGATATGGGGAATAAAACCTCTAGTCCAATTATTCTTGGAAGACCTTTTCTTCGTACTACAGGTGCTATCATTGATTCAAAGAAGGGAATGTGAAGTTTCAGTTTCCACACAAGAAGTGCATGGAACACTTCCCAAGGAAGAGGGACACACCATCGTTCAAGCTCCCTCATGAGCTTCGTCCACAATAAACATCAAGTAAGAAGCCTAGCTATATGGCTATAAAGAAAGCGCTTTACGGGAGGCAACCCGGTTGTTTTTATTTTTGATTTTCTTTGTGTCCTCTTGCTGTAACAAGAGACTTAGTGTTTAGTTTAGTTTCTGGAATTTTTAATAAAGTGCCAAGTTTTACTCATTTTGGTTGAAAAGTTGCTTATAGCGTTCGGAGATTTATTCCTGCACGAATCTGTGCACGGTATGATTTTAATTCTTATTCTGTAACTCCGAATGAGCTCATATTTAAACTGTAGTGCAACTTTTCATCCTCTGTATGCATGAATTTTTTCGGAATTTTCGACAAAGTTAAGTAGGGTAGAAAAATACGTTTTGCTGCTGCTGTTTTTCTGGACAGATTCTGTCCCATTTTGTTTGATGCATGCTTAGAACTTTTAACATGAATCTTTTTGATCCAATTGAGTTTATGAGTAGGCATACAACATTATACATTTCTGGACATTCATATGAATTTTTGTCTAAGGATTATATGCAGCAAGAAATCTATTTGTTTATCACTACTAATGTGCCCCACAGAAAAAGAAATGGGAGAAACGGTGTTTTGAAGTTTTTTCACAGGGATTAGAGGAGATGCACCAAGAGCTATCCAAGGATGGTGAAGACCATAAGCTTGGGGATGTGAAGACAACCCCACTGGACCTACACACTCTCGGTTTGCACACGTCTAACTTCTGTTTTTCGATCGAAACACTTTATCGCATAAACTTGGAGCGTCTTTTTGTTTGTTTAGGTTGATTTTTATTTTGTGAGACCACCACACTATCATTTATATATGAGAGAGCTACTGGAAATTTGGGTTGAATTATGTTGGATGCTATTATAAGATTGGGAAAAGGGATGTTGAGTTGATTTTAAAAGATACATATAATTGCATGATTCATGAGCTTGTTAATGAGTAATAATTTGCAAATATTTTATCAAGAGCTATCTTTTATTCATGTTTTGATGCTAAATGTTATTTACTTGTTTTAACATGGATTAGTTAGTTCTATGGACACTCATGCATGCATTTAGATGGTCAACTTTCTCCCTCTTGCTAGCCCAAAAATTCCAACAAGCAAAAACTTGTTTCCAACACCTTCAACCAAAGTTTTTCCAGTGAGTCCACCATATCTACCTATTAGCTTTATGCTATTCCGAGTATGTTTATCATGATATTTGTGTTATCTATACCTCTGAATGAAAATGTTATGTTGTTAATTGTTGTGGGAAAAGTTGGTTATATAGCTCTCTCGAACTTGATGCACACTTTACTTTCATTGCATAAATAAAATATGACCCATTGTGATTAAAATTATGATGTTGTGGCTTGACAAATGTCTTTGGTTGAGAGTTAGCTCATATGTGCTGTCACATGGCAAGCTTTCAACATTGCACATCATCTCATTTAGTTGATATCATGTACTTTTGTTTATGGATGCTTACCATGGGTGAAATAAATGGGAAATGAAGTGAGTTTAAATGAGTTTGTATAAATGGTTAGAGAGACGCCTGGGCCGCTAATCTAAGCCATGCATCATTCATGGTGGAAATTTACTTACATGCTATGGTGAACCTTCTGTGATACACCTTACAATAAAAAGCTATCCAATGGTAAATAAAAAGGGTGTTGAGATTGTTCATTTGTTTGTTTGTCTTGTCATTTTGATATGGGCTTGTTCCATATCCTGGGACAAGAGGTACCCCAGTTGACGCTCTTAATGATACTATTATTACTTACAATGATATTTAACTTGAACTTGCTTTGTTTTCCAAGTTGAGTAACACATGGAGTAGGTACTTGTATTCAAGGGGCATGAGACTTTCAACCTGTACTTTGTCAAGCACACTACTCGTATTTGCTTTCACTTTAAACTTAATCATTCAAGATGCTATGATAGGGGAATGAGAGCTTGACACCAAGGATTACCATATTACAATCATTGACTTAAGTAGAGAAGTTCAGAAGTTAGATGAAATTTATTCATGCTTTACCTCTACTCATATATATATCTTTCCAAAGTGTCCACCTTTTATATTCAGATTTTCATCAATACTCTATGACCATTGTAGGATGTTCTTACTTATTATTATGCATACATGTGGTCCATAGTACTTCTTCTCTTATGTTACACTTTGTGAATTATCATTGAACATCCTTGCATTGAATACTTGATATCACTTCATAAACTATCTTGCATATTGCTACTCCTTTTAAGAATGAATCATTTGACTCTATGTAGCAATAGTAATCATCTTTGATATCCATTGATAGTATTAAATTGCAAAGTCCATGTTAGTTTTATCACCTTCATACTCGAGGACGAGTATAGGTTAAGCTTGGGGATGTTGATGCATGTAAAATGCATACATGAACTTTGCATTATTTTACTTATATTCCAGTCATATTTGCATCATATAAGGGTTATATCACTGTTTTATAATGATTTTGGGAATATTTGATATGTTTCCTATTTTTATGGAATTAACCCTGCAGGCAGAAAACCCTATTTCTTTATTTTAATGTTTCAGGGACCCAAACGACGTCCAAATGACCTGAAATTTACGAGCGTCAATATTTGGAAGGAAGAAGACTGTGGGCGAAGGAAGCGAACAAGAGGAGGCCCGAGGGCCAAATAGGTGGGCCCACGCGGCCCTGTACCTGGCCGCGTGGGCCCCCCTTTGGGCCTCGGAGCTCCGTTGCCGTCGATCTTTCCTCCACCGACTCCGTTTTGACCTAAAAACGCCTATAAAAATAGTCCCCCGACGTTCTCTGGAAGGAGCGCCGCAAAACACAGAAACACCGAAACAGAGATCTGGAGTTGCAGATTGGAGGGGGAAAACTCCGGCGGGGCGCTGCCGGCGTGGTCTCCATCTTCTCCAACGACTTCTCCACCGTCTCCATGATGAAGAGGGAGTAGTCCACCTCTGGACTATGGGTTTGTGGAAGTAACTTATGTATCTCTCTCTCTCGAGCTTCACTAATTAGTACCGTATGAGCTGCTGAACATGATTACGGTCATCTATGTAATACCTTTGTGGTGGATCTTTTTATGAGTTAATATATGTTTGAGATTGCAATGGTTTTGTTTCAGTTATGAAAGTAGATGCATATTATGTACCCCGTTCTTATTTACTTGTTATGATCAAGCATGTTTATGAGAGCGTGTGAGGGGGAACGTGTGCATTAGTTGGAGTAACGGGGGGTGGCTAGTGCAGTGAACGTGAGAGAAAGTTCTGCGATCCACTTGGGTGTTTTACCTTACTTTGTTGCCTCACTAGGGATAAAAAGAAATACCATGCTACCGGAGATGTGGGTGTGACCATTGCCACTACTCCATGACTAGATCTAGCATGTTCTTATTTTAACTTCATGTCATGATACTTATTGCTATACTCTGAGTTATCTTAATTACTGAGGTGTTATGATTTAGTTCGCATCTTGGTGGAGTATAAGAGAGACTAATAACCAAAAGGTCTCTATGTTAGGACGTGATGCCCATATAATTATAACTTGTCATTAAACTGTTGTGTTGCAATCTCATATGTCAACTCTAGTGTTCCATTGTCTACCACTTTATTAAAGAGAGAGTGCATTTGTGAAACCATGAACCCCGGTCCATTTTTAATCATAAGAAACACCTTTCCAACAACTTTTACCACTTTACCATTTTCTGCCATTATTAAATCCGAAAATACAAAAATACTTTTACATCTTGCATTCATCATATAAAACCCAAAAATATCATTTATCATTACTACCACCATCCTTGCATATTTATTTACCATCAAGAGTGCTTTCTGGCGCCGTTGCAGGGGAAGATACGAAGCTTCCTGCAGAATATTTTTTCCGTCAACTACACGCCATCACTTGTTTGCATTGCATATTATCTTGATATCATTCTCACACCTTGTGCTTGACAACCACTAGGTGAGGTTGAGGACCAATACATTTACTTTGTTTTTCAGGTAACCAAAAGAAGGATAGGAAAGACAAATCTTCACTGCTGATTCCCGAAAGTTCGATATTAAACCCTCGAGTCACCCCTCGTGGGGAAAACACGTCTTCAACTTACTACACACTCTGCACTTGAAGTCTCAACCTAACCCATTTACTTTTCACGCAGTTAACTACGTGAAGGGGCATCAGTTGTGCCTGCAGCTGCCGTCACCACGATTCAAAACTGTCGGTTTATATTTTTAATTCGAAATTTATTACCTGTGTCGCAGTAGATAAACTATCTGTGACACACAGGCCGCTGCCGTCACCACAATTTAAAACTCTCGATTTATTTTTTAATTGCAAATTCATTACCTGTGGCGCACTGGATAAGCTATCTGCGGCGCACAGACCCGTCAGGTTACCTGTGGCGCACGGCTTGTGCGTCACAGGTAACACTTACCAATGGCCCGAGTTTAGTGGCGCACACTCGTGCGACACAGATAGACAAATTTGGTGCGCCATAGTGTACTATTGTCTGCCTGACATCCCCGTCCTCAACCCTAGGACGGCACGCCGCCGCCGCCCGTACTACCCCCGACTCCGTCGACCCTGCTTCCAGGACAACCACCGGAGCTCCAACTTGAGCCACTACTGCCCTTCCTCAAGCTGAAGCTCCTCCTAGGCCCCTTCTTCCCGAGCTCCGGTGGCCGTCGTGCTCCCCGGCGTCGGGAGCTCCGCCGCACATGCCCCTGCTTCCTCGAACTTTGTCGGTCATCGTGCCCCCGCATCGACCTGGAGCATCGACGAGGCCGTCACCTTGGTCGTTGGCAGCAGGTCGTACAACCCAGGCTATTGTTCTCCAGATCTGGGGCAATTCTGTTTTTATTGGGCTTTCAACCCATCTAGCAAAGAGAAGCTGCAACGAACGTTTTCAGCTCCTCCTAGTGATTTTGAGGATCCTGGCGATGGAGTTGAGAGTGAGAACTTGAGAATTTTGAGTAGCTGGGACGTTACCGAACACGCCCTTAAAAGATGCTATGCAGGCGGAGGCAGAGCCCTGTGTTGCAGCTGTTGAAGGTGTTGTCGAGTTGGGCTTGCATAGAGTGGTTTTTGAGTCTGATTCACATGCTCTTGTTAGTGCTATTAAAAAAAAGCACTACGACCTGGCTGAGATTGGCGTTGTGTAATGGAATTTTCTTTTTCCCCGTCAAAAAAGAGAAAAACAAGAACTGAAAACGCACTTCTAACGGAGCAGAGGCGAGCCTTAGAGGCCAGGCTTCCACTGTTCGATCGCGAATAGTTGTGATTCGTGCGTTTGGCATACTTGGCTACCTTTGTAGGGTAGTTCACAGTAGAGAAAATCCCCGTCGTCTTCTGATCCGCTCCTCCCGCCACCAACCGCGGCCTGGTGGCGCTCCTCCCCTGCATTCCGCTCCTCGTCTCGCCTCGTCTACCATTAGCGCCGAGTTCAGAAATCGTCCACAAGTCTATCCTGCACAACAACGCCCACAGTAAAAATTAGTTGGTATTTTTTGTATTCAATATAGTAATCTTTTCTAAAAAAATATCTAGAATTGTATAATCTATATAATTGATATGTATTTATGGTAAATATCTGCAAAGAACACGATCTAACTAATTTCTCAACAGCGGTTTCTAGTTCAATAAATAATTTTATAGCTTTGGAACAAATCATGAATACAAAGAAACGTAGACCAACCGAAACAAAGTTTTAACCCATGAAGAACAAATCATGAATACTAGCAAAAACGAAATGTGAACTAATAGGACCAAAATTTTAGCCCTCGAAAAACAAATCGAATCTACTAAATGGAACTAAAATTTAAACTAACGGAACAAAAATCACGAATATAGTTCGGACAAAAAAAGAAACAAATCACATCTACACACGGAACAAAATATAGAACACCTGGAACCAAAATTTGGTGAACATGGAACAATACAAACACACAAGGAACTAGGCCAAGTCGAACAAATTTGTGATTCCAATGGAACAGGAGCAAGAATTTGGACACGGTTGAACAAAATTTATCGCATGTGAAACAAAACACGTGTACAAGTGGAACAAAAATAAAATCATGTGGAACAAAGTCTGAAAACCGGAGAAATAAACCACGACTACTGTAAGAACACAAAACTAAACGAAACAAAACGTTGTACTCGTGAAATACATCGAAGCGAACACTTTTTTAGATAAATGAAACAATAAACAAAGATAAAATAGAAAGTTCAATTAAAAAAAGAAAGAAGGTAAAATGAAAAAAGGAAAAAAGAAATGAGAAAGAGGGAAATAGCGAATGGTTTCCGCTTAAACCATCAACTGTTCAGATTAGAAGGACATCTTTAGAGTTATCTGGCCCAGGAAAAAAGATCGATGCCCACAGCTGATCACGAAGATCCCAATACAAGAGCTTTTTTTTATATAAAAAGAGCTGATCACAATTGAAAATATGTTTTAAGTCATAGGTGTAGACGTACCCACTGTTAAAAAATTGCATTTTATAATCTTAAAAAATTCCAAACAAAAATATCGGATGTATGTCTGAACATTCTATATTAGCAAAAAAAAAAATCATGAAAAGACTTTTCGTGTGGCTTGTTTTAAAAAAAAAAATTCAGTACTACAAAATGACTTTTCACGAGACTTTTTTTGTTGTCTTTTTGACATATGCACAAAATGTTTTTTCATGGAACTTTTTGTTCAATTATATAAAGTTCAGATATACATCAAAAATTTTGTTTGAATTTTTTCACATTTTAAAATGTATTTAAAACAATATTTTCATAATGAGTGCATCTAGACCTACAAGTCAAAAACTATGTCCTGATGACGATGCGTTATATGCGTGTTGTTTTGTTCTTCGGACTCTAACGTCACCGCACACACCTAATACACGTCACGTACGAACATATCCCTTGGGCAGGCAGTTGGCGCCGCCGCCTGTCTTCTCCACACCATTCCACGCCTAATTTTCCATTCTTGTGGAGTTCCGCAGTTCCACGCGCGCATGAATCCGTCCCAATTCTTTCTTTCTATCCGATCCTTCAAAGTGTTAGTTTGACCACAAGACTAGCTTCCTTTTCAACCGTCACTGGCGCACATGCACCATTTGCTACATCAACACGTTGCTTTGCTGCTCCGGCCACCCGTATAAAACCACCTTGCCGGCGCTGCTCTCCTCACTACTCCTCTAGCTTAATCCATCTTTGCTTGTTGCCCACTGGTTGGCGCTACCACTCTCTGTAGTTGTTCAGGTGTGCAAGAAAGATACTCGCAGGCGATCGAGCTTGCTTAATTGGCATGGCCGTGGAGGCGGTTCTCGAAGCGGCGGCGATGATGCCGCCGCGGGCGACAAGCAAGGAGACGGTCTTGACCTCGTCGAGTAGCGAGGAGGAGGTGTCCGCGGCGTCACAGCAGCACATGGAAGGGTGGACGAAGCGGAAGCGCTCGAGGCGGCCGCGGGCGTTGGAGCCCAGCGAGGAGGAGTACCTCGCGCTCTGCCTCGTCATGCTGGCGCGGGGCCACCGCGACGCCGCGCCGCAGCAGCACGGCTGCTCCATCTGCGGCAAGGCCTTCGCGTCCTACCAGGCGCTCGGCGGCCACAAGGCCAGCCACCGGAAGCCCCCGTGGTCCCGGCGGCGGAGGAGGACAAGCCGCAGGCGGCGCCCGCGGCGTCGTCCTCGTCGACCGGGTCCGGCGACGCCGCGGGCGGCGGCAAGGTGCACGAGTGCAACGTGTGCCGGAAGACGTTCCCGACGGGGCAGGCGCTGGGCGGCCACAAGCGGCGCCACTACGACGGCACCATCGGCAGCGCCGCCGCGCCTACGTGAAGGCCGTCAACAAGGCCGCCGCGGCGAGCGTGCCGACGGCGACCAACCGGGGCTTCGACCTGAACCTTCCGGCGCTGCCGGGCGTCGCGATCGCGGAGGAGGGGGAGGAGGTGCTCAGCCCGGTCTCCTTTAAGAAGCCGAGGCTCATGATCACCGCGTAGATCAACAATACCAGCTGCGTATACTTGGTCAAGATGAATGGTTCTGTAGATTAGTTAGTCTGTGTTGTTGTACATACATTGCTGGTGATTGATTAGTTTGTGTACATCATAGGAAGTGTAGTTGATGACTCCATTCGTTTGTTCATCTGTATCTATCACCCAGATTAATCAGTTCTAGATATAGGTGGTTCAGCTAGCTAGCTAGCTAGAAGGATCGATTCTTTCATTGTTTGTTCATTTATCCATGCTTGAATAATGCACGTGTATCATTAACAGATATATACTCAATCACATCAGTACTCTTTATCTTAATTAAGAAAAGATAAGTACTCCGTAGATAGAATTAACTTGCCGTAACAGGGCCAGTTATTCGTTGTGTGCACACCTTGGATATCACACGTGTGAACACAGCTAGCGCTAGTTCCAAGCTCCACGCATTGCATGGTTTCGTAGCTTCTTGGAAGGAGATGATGACTTGCAAGCTAGTGCTCAGTCTTCAGTGACCGTACGTGTCCGGAACAGCAAGCGATCGAGATCGAGAAGCTGTCCACGTACGGATAGTATGGTGTGTGCTGATCCAGTTCCAAATTGGTTGGTTGCCGGAAGTAAAGACCAACTCCATGCGTGTTTGCCAGTGGTTAGTTAGAGACCGACGTACGGCAATTAGCATGCATGTGTCATTTGTGTTTTATTAATCTTGACACTTTCGCCCCGCTATAATAATATAGCAACCACAACATACAGCTGCGAGTTTACTGCTGAGGCAAACACAACACAAGCAAGCAAAAAAAAAAAAAGAACAAGAAGAGAAAAAATGCCGACACCAGTGGATCGATGAAAACGAAGATGATCCACAACCGTTGCGCCCTCTGACGAATTCCAACCGCGATCCTAGCACTCTGCATCGCCGCGTACCAAACAACACCACCAAGAAGAAAGTGTCGACAACGACACTGCTGCCCGGACTGGTCCTAGGGTTTCGCCCGGTACGCTCTGAGGAGTGGCGAAGAGGTACACCTAACGCCCTTCATGAAGGAACGGTGACACTCTCAAACGTCACCGCGTCGGTGCCAAAATTATAGGGATTTCTCCCGACCCCCAATAGACCACATCCCGGACAATCAGTAGCGCTCCACCAATCTTGCCATCCACCAACATACGCCACCACGGTCTTGTAGTCACCATCGTCATCTCACCATGGCAAACGAAGCAAGGCCGGCCGACCCGAGACGAAGCAGCCGTAGACAAGGTCCGGAAGTATCACAACCACGCAGGAGGGAACAACCTCCACCGCCATAGACGGTAGCCGATCGGACACAACGACAAGAGCACACCAGGACATTAGAGCCGGAAGGTGGCAGCAGCACAACACCCGGAGGACGTCCTTCACCGCCATCGGCGGGTGCTGACCGGACGCGGCAGCAGGGACACACTAGGCCAAGCAGGCCGGCCGAACCCCGGGGGCTCGTAAAGTCCCCGCCGCCATGCTGCTGCACGTAGGCCGCCACTGCCGCTACCCTCTTGATCGGCCCATAGGCTCAGCCGGACCCAGACAGGCCCGCGAAGCTCTCGATGCCACGCTGCAGCAGGCGCGGCGTCATCGCTGCCATCCCCGTCACGAGCCGCTCATCAGGCCAACCGGAGGCAGCGAGGCCGAACCCGCCCAGACCCAGATCGGGCCCAAAGGCCAAATCAGGGCTTGCAGGGCACATCGGCAGAGCTCCACCACCGCCGCCCTTGCCACCAACGACGGCGCCACCAACACATCAGCCACCCGCGCTGCACCACGTAAACCCCGCCGCCGCGCTAGACCTTCGCCGCCGAGATGCACCTCCTGTGGGGACCTCGGACTAGCCGTCCGAAATACCCGATTATGCTTAACACAACGATCCCGTGATCAGTCTGTCGTTGCACATAATCCGAACTGGGTACCATAGTTTACATCCATTACAATACCGAATTAAAGTCTTACATAAATGGTCATTTAGACCAAGTCTTACATAGGTGCCTTCATGGGCCAAACCAAAATATTCAGCGGAAGCTACGGCATAGTAGACATCATATCCTAACAACGACCCGACAGGCAGCTGACTTATGGAGATCCCTAGTTCGCATAGAAGTCGCCATACTCCTCTTCGGCGTAGTGCTCCTCGAAATCTGGCTAAGACAATAGCCAGGGACGAAACCAATATGAGTACATTTGATTGTACTCGCAAACTACCCCAACATGAGTATGCACTAGTTTTATTTTTAATTTCAGACTTTTATTTATTTAAAACATCTCTATATCTTTATTGAAAAAGGTAAGAAGAATTTTATAACTATCCTTAAATAAATCCTTCTTTTATTTATTTCTCCAAAACTCCTCCTTTTCCCGACCATAGCCCGTCATGGTCCATTTGCCTCCAACAACCTCATACCGATCCGTTGGTATAGGTGTATGAAACATCCTCCACTTCATTTTTCTTTTTCAAACTCAAATCTTTTCAAAAACTTGCACAGGGTCAAAGTAGGGCCTCCCAACTGTCCATATCCGAGGACTCGGCTATTCGAATAGTTTTACACTCTGCAGAGGTAGCACGCTTTTCCCACATCCATCCGGCAACTCATCGTGTCAGCCACGTCCCACCATACAAGGTGTATGCGAAATTGAGTCACCGACCATAGCCTGTCCTTTGCTCATGCTAGTATAGGACCCTGCCGCTATGACACTTTCCATCAACACTTAACCCAGCCCGTCGGAATCTAAGTGTGAGGACTCATAGTTCTGCCCGACGACCCAAAGGTGGCGTCTTCAATCCTCTTTCTCCAATAAACTCATACCGGCCTCCGGTAGACTTCTCTTAAGAGGACCCAGGTCAGGGGTAGGTCACCAAACCATCACCTCATGGAACGGAGTCATCTCCGTTGTTGAGGCATTCCATACTAATATGAGCAAATTATATGACTACGCCCTTGCCCATATGTGGGTAAATGTGGTCGCACAGGTTATCGGCTGGTCGACGTAAGTACAAGGACACAATGTGCTTTTTATCAAAAACCATCATTCTCCACTTCTCCACTTCAACACCGACATCTCGGCATTCCATATCCACACAAGTATTTTCAAAGGAGTTTTGAGTAAACAATATTTTTCCCATCCTATAGTTTGAGAAAGAATTTCCATCTAATATCTCCATATAGGGTGTCAAAATAATATACTTGTATTTTGGAAAAAGGGTTTTCAAAATCATAACTTGGGTGGCAAACACCACATAAATCACTTATGCTCTTTATAAGTAAAACAGGTGATCCAAAATAGATGTATATAGATGCAAGCTCAGAGAAGTAGCTTGCCTTGCTCGGCAAAGTGACCCTGGTCTTGTTCTTCTGGTTCAACAAATTCTCCCTCCTCGATAATTCCGGCAACGCTATCGTCTATTTGTAAAACAAGCAAATACAAACAATCACTATACTACTCAATCAAACATCACAACATTACAATCTTAAATGCTATAAATAGCCAATGCACACACCAAGCAACACAATTTGGTTTCAATTTAATTGTATTAACCATTATTTATTTATTTCTTAAATATGGCAGAAACTAGTTGAACATGTTTAATTGCATAACTCAAGTTCTGTTGGTCACAAAAATACAAACTAAAATTCTACAGAAAGCTACTGATGTGTAGAAGACAACACAATTGGATTTGGATTAATTGGAGTTACCAAACTCCCTACACAATTGTTTTTATCCAAAAACTTAATAATCAAGTTTTAGCTACAAATTAAGTTCTGTTGATCCGGGTTAATCAATAATTATCTATAATTGTTTTAGTGCAGAAGGGTTTGCTAAATTTAACTTTATACTAAACAATTATCATTGCATAATTAATTCTACCAAAATCAGGGAAATTAATAGATCACAGTACCAAGCTAACAAAATTGGTTTGGAATTATTTGGGTTAATAGAGTGTCAGAAGCAAACAAGTTTAGGTTTTAAACCTTCGGTGGCATTTTTAATAATACACATTTATTATTTATCTAAATGAAATGAAACCACTTGGCAAGCTCCTCTGCTTCCACGGGCAAGTCCTCCAACTCCGGCGAGGTCCTGGCGACAATTCTGTGCGCGATACAGAGGGGAAAAAGGTGTGTGTGAGTGCGGTGAACTAAGGCAACAACATAGGGGGTTCAGAAGGAGAGAGGGAGCAGCAGCACGCGCGGCCGTGGTCGATGCCCACCTTCTGCTCCGGCAGCACCTGGCCGTGGTCGACCAAGGCAGCAAGGGCTGCGATTGCGTGCTCGCCTCCTGGCGGTGCACGAGAGAGTGTGGAGTGAGGGGAATGCAGTGGTGCGGAGTGGAGAGGAAGGGAGAGCTCGAGGTTGCTTATAAGGCCGAAGCTCGGCGCATGGTGGTCGGGGTTCACGCGAGGTCCAGAGAGGGGGAGAGGCTGCCGTTGGTTGTCTGGGGGGCCGCAGGTGAGCTGTGGAGTGGCTGGGCGCGGCCATGCGTCGAGGGGTGCAGTGAAGCGCCGAGGTCGACAGCGGTGTCCTCGGGTCAGCCATGGCGCACGGCGAGCACGGGCGTGTGCTATGCGCGCGAGTGGGCGCTGTCGTGCCGGTGTTTTCGTGTCCTCTGGAGCAGAAGAGCAAGGGAGAGAGGGGGGCACGGTGCTAGGCCACCACGGCGTCGCCACCTCCTTCTTCCACAGTGGCGACCATGGTGGCATGGGCGCGAGCTCCTGTCCCCTGGCGTGTCGGTCAAATTACACCGTTTTCTTCGGCTCCAGAGAGTGCGGTGAGGTGACTGAGGTGAGAGGGATCAAATGTGGGCAGAGATTCGACGAATTTTGATCGAAATCGATCGAATTGATCTCGGATCAGAGGAAGAACATGGTGATGCCCACCATGTGTTCGACGAAATGTTTGAACCAAACTTAATTTCCAATTTCTGAAATTTATTTTCATAATTTGCTTCACATATGTTTATCAAGATTTGTGGTGCTGTTTAGGAATTTATTTTGTAAGTGTAGCATAGCACATTTCTTGATTTGAATAAGATAAAGAAAGAAATAGAATTTCAATTTAGGCTTTTTGGAAATATTTATTTGAGAGGGAAAAAGTGGTGAGAATAAAATGAGAGTGCTCATATTATCACTCCACTGAATTTTGTTTGAAAGAAAATTAATTTCTCACTTGGAGAAATTGTGTGACACTTGTCACATTTGTTTTATTGTTTTAGCTTTTTATTTTATTCTTTTGCTTTTCCAAGTTTTTAATTAGAGCAAACAACATCACAAGCAACAAGACACAACCAACACACATAAATCAACAAAAGTTTTTGTTGGCCCACATTTTTTACTAATAATTCTTATTATGCTTTGGGATGTTACAGATCCTTCCCCCCTTAAATAAATCTCGTCCCGAGATTTGCTAGGCTTAGGCACTAAAGAGGTTTGGGAATTCGCTTTAAGATAGTCTTCGCGTTCCCAAGTTGCTTCTTCTTCGGAGTGGTTAGTCCACTGGACTTTGTAGAACTTGATCGCGCGCCTCCGGGTAAGACGAACATCTTCGTCAAGAATCTTGACGGGTCTCTCACGATAAGTCAGGTCATGGTTCAGGTCGATGGAGAGGTGGTCGATGTTTTTGAAAACGTCGGGCTTGTCGGGAACTTCAAGACACTTCCGGAGCAAGGAAATGTGGAAGACATCGTGAAATTCCTAACTCTGGGGCAACTCCAGTTGATAGGATACTTCTCCTCGACGAGAAATGATCTTAAAGGTCCAATATACCTTGGCGCTAATTTTCCTTTGACATGGAAAAGCTGCATTCCTTTGAGTGGTGTCACTCGGAGATAGACATAATCTCCGACACTGAAAGTGACATCACGACGCTTGGGATCAGCGTAGCTCTTCTGACGGGATTGGGCAGTTTTGAGACGCTCGCGATAAGTTGAACTTGTCTTCAGCTTCACGGAGGGTATCTGGTCCAAACAATTTGCCTTCTCCGGTGTCGGACCAATTCAGGGGCGTACGACACTTCTTGCCGTAAAGGGCTTCAAAAGGGGCCATTTGCAGACTAGACTGATAACTATTGTTATAGAGAACTCTGCAAACGGAAGACAATCTTCCCACTTGGAACCATAGGATAGAACACATGCGCGAAGCATGTCCTCCAATATCTGGTTCACTCGCTCAGTTTGGCCTCGGTCTGGGGATGATAAGCTGTGCTAAAGCTAACTTGGTTCCGAGGGCTTCGTGAAGGGATTTCCAGAATCTTGAAGTGAATTGCGTGCCTCTATCAGATACAATCTTCTTAGGCACACCATGCAGGCTTACTATTCTGGAAATATACAAGTCTGCTAACTGATTCCGATAAGTGGTATTGACGGGAATGAAATGGGCAACCTTGGTCAGTCGATCAACGATGACCCAGATTGAATCATGGCCTCGGTTGGATCTTGGAAGTCCGGTAATAAAATCCATTCCAATTTCATCCCACTTCCACTCAGGAATTTTCAAAGGTTGAAGCAATCCAGCGGGTCGCTGATGTTCAGCCTTGACTCGCTGACAGATATCACACTTGGCTACAGAAAGAACCAATCTCTCGCTTCATTCCATGCCACCAAAATCTTTCACGAAGGTCTTGGTACATTTTGGTTCCGCCGGGGTGGATTGAATAAGGGGTCTCATGGGCTTCCTTCAGGATTAACTCCTTAAGTTCCATGACATTGGGCACACAGATACGGTCATTGAATTTCAGCACTCCTTCAGCATCTTCGGTAAAACCGGGTGCTTTGCCGAGAGAAATCTTCTTTTAATTCCTTCAATGCTTTCATGATCTTTTTGGGCTTCCTTGATTTGATCCATCAGGGTTGGGGCTAACTCTAAATTGGCGAGATAACCATGGCTAACAAGTTCTAGTCCAAAATCTTCGAACTCTTTGAACAAGGCTGGTGTTCGGCTTGGATCAAGGCATTCAGGGTGCAAGGTTTGCGACTAAGGGCATCGGCAACTACATTAGCCTTTCCGGGGTGATAATGGATTCCAATATCATAATCCTTGATTAATTCCATCCATCTCCTCTGTCGCAGGTTCAACTCCTTCTGGGTGAAGATATACTTCAAGCTCTTATGATCCGTATAGATCTCGCAGCGATGTCCCGCAAGATAGGGACGCCACGTCTTAAGAGCAAGAACAACAGCAGCTAACTCCAGATCATGGGTTGGATAATTCTCTTCATGCGGTCGCAACTGTCGGGACAGATACGACACAACTTTGCCTTCTTGCATCAGAACGCAACCAAGTCCGAGGCGTGATGCATCGCAATACACGTCGAAACTCTTGGTGACGTCTGGCATAATCAAGATGGGGTTGAGGTCAGTCTCTTCTTCAATTCTTGGAAACTATCTTCACACTTCTGAGTCCATTCAAATTTCTTGTCCTTCTTCAACAGTTGGGTCATGGGTTGGCTATACTGGAGAATCCTTCAACGAACTTGCGGTAATAACCCGCTAGTCCGAGAAAGCTTCGGATTTCAGTCACACTGGTTGGGGCTTTCCAGTCAACAATGGCTTGGATCTTCTCGGGTCAACAGAAATTCCTCCAGCAGACACAACATGTCCGAGAAATGCCACTTCACTGAGCCAAAACTCACACTTGCTAAGCTTGGCATACAGCTGGTGCTTCGGAGGGTCTCCAAAACTAGACGCAGGTGTTCAGCATGCTCTTCTTCGGTCTTGGAATAAATAAGGATGTCATCGAGGAAAACTACCACGAACTTGTCGAGGTACTCCATGAAAATCTTGTTCATGAGATTCATGAAATAGGCTGGGGCATTGGTCAGACCAAAGGACATCACGGTGTATTCAAACAAACCGTAACGGGTGGTGAAGGCGGTCTTGGGAATGTCTGACTCTCGGATTTTCAACTGATGATATCCTGTCCGAAGATCGATCTTGGAAAAGACTCGGGCTCCGTTCATCTGATCGAACAGATCCTCGATCTTGGGAAGAGGATACTTGTTTTTAATGGTCACGTCATTTAGCTTGCGATAATCCACACACAGGCGTGTGGTACCGTCTCTCTTGTCCACAAAAATAATGGGTGATCCCCAAGGTGAAGCGCTTGGGCGAACAAGACCTTTGCTGAGCATATCAGCCAACTGCTTCTTCAATCAACCAGTTCTTCCGGATTCATCCGATAAGGTCTTTGGGATATAGGGGCGTTCCTGGGATAAGTTCAATTATGAACTCAATATCCCGGTCTGGCGGCATACCAGGCAATTCTTCAGGGAAAACATCTCGGAATAGGTGAACAACACGGATCTCATCTAGGGGGTCGAGCTATGCCCTCATGGCAGCCTGGTTGGGAATGATTGGTTTCAGACACATACTCCACTTCTACTCTTTCGGTGAGGAAACAGCTCTTCTGGCGCAGTCAATACCTTGAAACTTGGCTAACCAATTCATACCAAGTATACATCTATGCCCTGGGTTCCTAGAATGATTAGGTCGGCTGCAAATTTTTCGCCTGATCTCAATGGGGTATTGGGGCAAAACTCTTGGTTTCTATGGTGGAGCCAGGGATTTGTATACTCATGGGTTTAATTAGGAAGCTCTCTACTAAACCTCCCTTAGCAACAAACTCCTCGGTAACAAAGGAATGGGTTGCACCAGAATCAAACAGAACAGTTGCAGGTACTGAGTTGACAAGGAACGTACCCAGCACAACATCTGGCGCATCCTGGGCTTC
Organism: Poa pratensis; assembly: GCA_947311845.1. Classification (NCBI taxonomy): domain Eukaryota; kingdom Viridiplantae; phylum Streptophyta; class Magnoliopsida; order Poales; family Poaceae; genus Poa; species Poa pratensis. The sequence continues at coordinate 17,829,034 of CAMZMU010000010.1, forward strand.
AGCATTGATGTGGTGCAGACGGCCCTTGGCAACAGCAACATTTCCGCGGGGTGCGGCATTCTTGCCATTTCCATTACGGCCTTGACCATTGTTCGGTGCCGGTGCATTGGGGCGCTGAACATTCCTCTTAGGATTGGGGCATTCTCTGGAGTAGTGACCCTTGTGCCGCATTCAAAGCAGACAACATTGGCATTGCGGTTGAAGTTGTTGAAGTTTCCTCCGGGACGGTTATTGTCATTGGGGCGGTTGAAGTTGTTTGGGCGGTTAGGGAAATTGGGGCGTGGAGCTTTGGTGGTCGATAGGCAGGCTTGGGGTTTGCTGAAAGATACGAGGCTTCTGGTTGCTCGAACCTTCCTGAGCATTCATCCTCCTCTTACGACCTTCAAACATAGACTTGCGCTTGGTCTCCAGCTGGATGGCTTTGTCCACAAGTGACTCCAAATCAAGAAGTCATGGATAACCAAAGCACACTGCAGTTCATCATGAAGTCCATTCAGAAACGCTCCATCTTCTTCTCTGTGTCGGTGTCATCAGGAGCATACCGAGATAAGTCGGTAAACTCATCAAGATAACCGACCACATCTTTACTTCCCTGCCTCAGCTTGCGGAATTCATCCTTCTTCCTCTCAATGAGTCCGCCAGGAATGTGCTTCTTGCGGAACTTCTCCTGGAACTCAGCCCAGTTGATAACATGGCCAGCTTGCTGGAGAGCCTTGGTAGCTTCCCACCAAGCTCGTGCAGGTCCAGCAAGATAGTGGGTTGCATACAGAACTTCTCAGGTTCTCCCACGGCAGCAACTTCCAGTTGTTCTCGATGGTGCGAAGCCAATCATCGGCTTCCAGTGGGTGAAGTCCCTTGGAATAGGTAGGTGGGTTGGTCTTCTGGAAATCGCTCAAAGTGGATCGCTGGTTTCCATCGCCATTGCCATTGCCACCATTGTTGTTGTTGTTATTGGTTAGATGGCGGCAGCGATCTGCTGCAGGGCAGCAGATGAGCTTGGCGCTCCTCCCGGGCATTTTGGCGTTCCTCCATGATAAGCGCAAGAAGTTGGGCGGGGGTCGGGTTTGGTGGTGGTGGCGGTTCTGGTTGGAGGTACGAGTGTCCACCATCCTGAAAACAGGTATAAGAGGCAAGGCAAAAAGGTTTCGACTAAGGGAAAAGACGATTTCGCAAGTGGTTGATTAATTAAGGATTATATGGAAAATATTTTACACAGATCAAACAAGACTAACACACTTATATAACACAAACATCACATCAAGGAGTTCACAACATCAAGCTTACAACATCGCCCTACATCTAATGTACATAATACATGGTTTCCAAAAGAACCACTACTTCGACTCGACTAGCGATAGGGGGTCAACCTAATCCTGCGGTAGTACTCAAGTCACTCGCCTACTGAGGTGGAACCTCAGGCTCTGCTGTCAGCGTCGGACTGGTAGGGTGGCTCCTCCGGGTCCTCCTCCTCGTCCTCGAGAACTGCCTCGAGTGGCTCCTCCTCCTCGTCAACTAACTCCTCCTCGTCGTCCTCCTGCTCATAGTCCATCTCCTCCAGGAAGTCGTCATCGTCACTGAGGAAAGCGTTGTTCTCCTTGCGGAGATCCTCGCCCTCCTCCTCCATCTCATTGGCCTGATGCTCCATATCCTCGATCATCTCGTCCTGCTCTGCCACCTTCTTGCGGAGCTTGGCGATGGTCCTCCTCAGCTGGGTCCTCTTCTTGAGAAGAGCGACCTTCTCCTGCTTCAGCTGCGCCTCACGCTCGCGACTCTCACTGAGCGAGATGCGCTCAAAGCGAGACCGAAGCCTAGCGCACATCAGATCCTCCTGGGTGCGGTAGAGCATAATCTCCATGTCCAGGATGTACTCTCCGAACGTCGGGTGTCGAGGGGATCGATAGGGTGTCCATCATCAGTGCGCCTCCCGTAGAACCGGAAACGGGAGTTCACCAACTCCGCCTTGTGCTCCTCACAAAGTCGGGCCAGCAGCCTCTGCATGGCACGACACAGTCCGTCGTCCCAGTGGACGTCCATGGTGGTGAAGATCAGCGTCCTGGATCCGGGAGACTTGATGTTCCCCCGAACAGACGACTCAACTAGCCAACACAGGTTCCCGTTGCCGAGAGTGTCAACCTGGGCTCCCTTAAACTCTGGAGCGGGGCGACCTAACAGCTTGCTCAACTCGAACAAGTCCTTCTCGAACATCAACTTGCCGTCCTTCTCAAGCTGAACGAACTCGGTGAAATGGATGCCATCTACAATTTTTAGCAAAATTTTAAGTTAGTGAGATGACAAGTGTACAAAATTTTAAATTTAGTGAGGCAACAAGTGAGCAAAATTTTAAGCTTAATGGGATGACAAGTGTGCAAAATTTTAAGGATACAAGGAAAATGTAATATTTAATGAGAGTAAAATTTTGCATAAGTAGAGGATTGGGAGATAAGCAATTTTCGAAAATACTTCACTCCTTTATTTTAGAAATTAACTTTTGTAACTCCTATCTAGCGACCATGCTAATCTAAGGTCTCTTAAAGTCAGGATGGCTCTGATACCAGCTCTGTGGGGACCCCGGACTAGCCGTCCGAAATACCCGATTATGCTTAACACAACGATCCGTGATCAGTCTGTCGTTGCACATAATCCGAACTGAGTACCAAGTTTACATCCATTACAATACCGAATTAAAGTCTTACATAAATGGTCATTTAGACCAAGTCTTACATAGGTGCCTTCATGGGCCAAACCAAAATATTCAGCGGAAGCTACGGCGTAGTAGACATCATATCCTAACAACGACCCGACAGGCAGCTGACTTATGGAGATCCCTAGTTTGCATAGAAGTCGCCATACTCCTCTTCGGCGTAGTGCTCCTCGAAATCTGGCTAAGACAATAGCCAGGGACGAAACCAATATGAGTACATTTGATTGTACTCGCAAACTACCCCAACATGAGTATGCACTAGTTTTATTTTAATTTCAGACTTTTATTTATTTAAAACATCTCTATATCTTTATTGAAAAAGGTAAGAAGAATTTTATAACTATCCTTAAATAAATCCCTTTTATTTATTTCTCCAAAACTCCTCCTTTTTCCGACCATAGCCCGTCATGGTCCATTTGCCTCCAACAACCTCATACCGATCCGTTGGTATAGGTGTATGAAACATCCTCCACTTCATTTTTCTTTTTAAAACTCAAATCTTTTCAAAAACTTGCACAGGTCAAAGTAGGGCCTCCCAACTGTCCATATCCGAGGACTCGGCTATTCGAATAGTTTTACACTCTGCAGAGGTAGCACGCTTTTCCCACATCCATCCGGCAACTCATCGTGTCAGCCACGTCCCGCCATACAAGGTGTATGCGAAGTTGAGTCACCGACCATAGCCTGTCCTTTACTCATGCTAGTATAGGACCCTGCCGCTATGACACTTTCCATCAACACTTAACCCAACCAGTCGGAATCTAAGTGTGAGGACTCATAGTTCTGCCCGACGATCCAAAGGTGGCGTCTTCAATCCTCTTTCTCCAATAAACTCATACCGGCCTCCGGTAGACTTCTCTTAAGAGGACCCAGGTCAGGGGTAGGTCACCAAACCATCCCCTCATAGAACGGAGTCATCTCCGTTGTTGAGGCATCCCACACTAATATGAGCAAATTATATGACTACGCCCTTGCCCATATGTGGGTAAATGTGGTCGCACAGGTTATCGGCTGGTCGACGTAAGTACAAGGACACAATGTGCTTTTTATCAAAAACCATCATTCTCCACTTCTCCACTTCAACACCGACATCTCGGCATTCCATATCCACACAAGTCTTTTCAAAGGAGTTTTGAGTAAACAATATTTTTCCCATCCTATAGTTTGAAAAAGAATTTCCATCTAATATCTCCATATAGGGTGTCAAAATAATATATTTGTATTTTGGAAAAAAGGGTTTTCAAAATCATAGCTTGGGTGGCAAACACCACATAAATCACTTATGCTCTTTATAAGTAAAACAGGTGATCCAAAATAGATGTATCTAGATGCAAGCTCAGAGAAGTAACTTGCCTTGCTCGGCAAAGTGACCATGGTCTTGTTCTTCTGGTTCAACAAATTCTCCCTCCTCGATAATTCCGGCAACGCTATCGTCTATTTGTCAAACAAGCAAATACAAACAATCACTATACTACTCAATCAAACATCACAACATTACAAACTTAAATGCTATAAATAGCCACTGCACACACCAAGCAACACAATTTGGTTTCAATTTAATTGTATTAACCATTATTTATTTAGGTCTTAAATGTGGCAGAAACTAGTTGAACATGTTTAATTCCATAACTCAAGTTCTGTTGGTCACAAAAATACAAACTAAAATTCTACAGAAAGCTAATGATGTGTAGAAGACAACACAATTGGATTTGGATTAATTGGAGTTACCAAACGCCCTACACAATTGTTTTTATCCAGAAACTTAATAATCAAGCTTTAGCTACAAATTAAATTCTGTTGATCCTAAAATTAAATCCTTTTAGGGGTAACTAACAAAGACTAAATGTGATCCAACAAAATTGGCTCTAACTCATTTGGGTTAATCAATAATTATCTATAATTGTTTTAGTGCAGAAGGGTTTGCTAAATTTAACTTTATACTAAACAATTATCATTGCATTATTAATTCTACCAAAATTAGGGAAGCTAATAGATCATAGTACCAAGCTAACAAAATTGGTTTGGAATTATTTGGGTTAATAGAGTGTCAGAAGCAAACAAGTTTAGGTTTTAAACCTTCTGTGTCATTTTTAATAATACACATTTATTATTTATCTAAATGAAATGAAACTACTTGGGTTGGTTAAACAATTTCATAAGCTTTCCAGAACATTTTGATTTGATTTATTTGGACTTATAAATCTCGAGATATTGAATTTCAAAGTTCAGTCCAGTACTGAAATTCCAGGGAAAACTAAATTAGAAAAGCTTTCTGTTCTGGATAATGTTGAGGATTCTGACGGGTGGGATCCACTCGTCAGTGACTCAGCAGAAATATCTCGCGCGCGCTAAAATGTTTAAAACGCTGACAGCGGGGTCCACTGGTCAGCGACACATCTGCTGAAACGGTACGCTACCGTGGATCAAGGATCTAACGGCTGAGAAGCAAGCACATCGGCGACGACCTAAAACGGGCGGCGCCGTGGCTCCGGCGACGGCGAGGTCTGCGATTCGCTCACCTAGGGGCTCGGGAGTGGGTGTGGACGATGCAGAACGGACGCGGCGGCCTGGGGAAGCTTGCTGGAGGAGTCACGCTTCCTGGGATGGCTCCAGTCGACGGCGGCGAGCTCCTCTGCTTCCACGGGCAAGTCCTCCAACTCCGGCGAGGTCCTGGCGACGATTCTGTGCGGGATACAGAGGGGAAAAAGGTGTGTGTGAGTGCGGTGAACTAAGGCAACAACATAGGGGGTTCAGAAGGAGAGAGGGAGCAGCAGCACGGCGCGGCCGTGGTCGATGCCCACCTTCTGCTCCGGCAGCACCTGGCCGTGGTCGACCAAGGCAGCAAGGGCTGCGCCTGCGTGCTCGCCCTCCTGGCGGTGCACGAGAGAGTGTGGAGTGAGGGGAAAGCAGTGGTGCGGAGTGGAGAGGAAGGGAGAGCTCGAGGTGGCTTATAAGACCGAAGCTCGGCGCATGGTGGTTGGGGTTCACGCGAGGTCCAGAGAGGGGGAGAGGCTGCCGTTGGTTGTCTGGGGGGCCGCAGGTGAGCTGTGGAGTGGCTGGGCGCGGCCACACGTCGAGGGGTGCAGTGGAGCGCCGAGGTCGACAGCGGTGTCCTCGGGTCGGCCATGGCGCACAGCGAGCACGGGCGCGTGCTATGCGCGCGAGTGGGCGCTGTCGTGCCGGTGTTTTCGTGTCCTCTGGAGCAGAAGAGCAAGGGAGAGAGGGGGGCACGGCGCTAGGCCACCACGGCGTCGCCACCTCCTTCTTCCACAGTGGCGACCATGGCGGCATGGGCGCGAGCTCCTGTCCCCTGGCGTGTCGGTCAAATTACACCGTTTTCTTCGGCTCCAGAGAGTGCGGTGAGGTGAGAGGGATCAAATGTGGGCAGAGATTCGACGAATTTTGATCGAAATCGATCGAATTGATCTCGGATCAGAGGAAGAACATGGTGATGCCCACCATGTGTTCGACGAAATGTTTGAACCAAACTTAATTTCCAATTTCTGAAATTTATTTTCATAATTTGCTTCACATATGTTTATCAAGATTTGTGTTGCTGTTTAGGAATTTATTTTGTAAGTGTAGCATAGCACATTTCTTGATTTGAATAAGATAAAGAAAGAAATATAATTTCAATTTAGGCTTTTTGGAAATATTTATTTGAGAGGGAAAAAGTGGTGAGAATAAAATGAGAGTGCTCATATTATCACTCCACTGAATTTTGTTTGAAAGAAAATTAATTTCTCACTTGGAGAAATTGTGTGACACTTGTCACATTTGTTTTATTGTTTTAGCTTTTTATTTTATTCTTTTGCTTTTCCAAGTTTTTAATTAGAGCAAATAACATCACAAGCAACAAGACACAACCAACACACATAAATCAACAAAAGTTTTTGTTGGCCCACATTTTTGACTAATAATTCTTATTATGCATTTGGGATGTTACACCTCCTGGGCCAGGCTGCCCCGCGCTGACCAGACCAGGAGGGGAAAGGCCGGGGGTCCACCGCCTGGCCTAGAGCCGGCGTGCACACCGGCGATGGCGGGAGGGAAGAGGGGAGGATGAGCTGGGGGCGGTAGGCGGAGGCACGGCCCGGCCGCCGTGGGGGCGGCGCGGGTCACGGGAGAGAAGGAGGGTCTTTTCGGGAGACACACCTAAGCTACACTATCTTCTCTGCTTTATTAATCGCTAGTTGAGTTAGACTTCACTAGTTGAGTTAGACTTTGCCTCGTTTAATTAAAGAATCGATCTTCTGCATGGAGATCGATGAGCTACCTTGGTCGATCACCAACTGTGGCAGGAAGCAGATGGAACGAACTCAGCAGTCTATAGGCAAGGTAGAGGAACGAGATGCATGCATGATGCTTGCATGACACACCGGTTTGACAGTATCCGGTCAACACGAACTCTCTAGCTACCTAGACGATTAAGAGGAGAATCGCCTGCATTGTCAAATGAAAAGAAAAAGAGAATGCTGTACAATAAACAGTTCCTTAACGGGTTAAGTGCACTTTTGGTCCCTCATGTTGTAAAAGTTTAACTTTGGTCTCTTAACTCTATTTTGGTCGGCTAACACTAGGCTCATCGGACGCGGAGATCCATTATGCAATTAGCATGCACCTTCAATGGCACAAATGCCAATCACTCTCCCATACAATCCTATGTCCCCTAAGGGTTCTGTGATCATATTTAGACCAAAATAAAGTTAAGGGAACAAAATTGGATTTTTGCAAAACTTGAGGGACCAATAGTACACTTAACCCTTCCTTAACTCAATCTAAATACCAGTTCCTTAACTAAGAAAACACTCCCTTACGTTCAAAATAAAGGTACACTCTAGGAAGCTTGCTTAAATTAGAGCAGCGTAGACACGTTGCTACTCTCTATCTTCTTTTCTTAATAAGATTAATCACAAAAGCTAATCAAATTCATTATTAAACACAAACAAGCATGGAAATCTCCACATTTCCATGGAAGTTTCTCACATGTTTCTCGATCGATGTTCAAGTGTTTGCTCCTGAAGTTAAGCCGAGAAACTTCTTCTTCTTTTTCTTCTTCTTTAAAAGAACAGAAAAGTCGGTCATTGTTTCTACGCCATGTATGACGAGCGTGCGAGTGATGTAACACGCATATGCATGGGATGGACACGGAAACTAATTCTGGGCATAATTCGGTGTCAAACCGTACAAAACCGTGAACCAAACCGCACCGCACCGCATCGACAATTTATACCGGGTTCGAGTAAGTAACCCGCACCGCACCGCACCCGCGAGCTTTACCTGGTTTGAGACCGAGCAAACCGCATCTGAACCGACCAAACCGCATCGCGCACGGCGTAGACATGGAAGACGCCGCACGGCGGTCGGCGGAGGCGAGGGGCGAGGGCACGGAGGTCGGCGGAGGCGAGGGGCGAGCTGCCCTCGGAGGTCGACGGAGGCGAGAGGCGAGGGGCGAGGCTGCGGCAGACATGGAAGACCCGGACGCCGAGAGATTTCTCGAGGATGGGGGTGTCAACGGCGAGGGCACGGCGGTCCGCGACGGCGACGGCGAGGTGGCGGCGGCAAGGACGAATTGGACATCACCACATCCTCGCCGTGCACCCAATTTTCGAAGGCAATTTCGAACTCCTCAGGTACGTCTCCCCTGCATCCTGTAGACTGTAGTTCCCCTCTAGTTCTTGTGGACGGTCCTTTGACGCTGAAAGCAGTGTGGAGTGTGGAGATGCACAATCCTTTATTTAGGCATATGGTTGATATTTGCCATATGGTTGATTTACATCAGGTTTACAAGGAATTGGTTTGGTTCCGAGGAATCCGTTTAGTTCCTCAACACTCACTGCCTCTAACTGTAGTTGGCCTCAACACTCATCGTGTCGAGCACCAGCTGCATCTTCATTAGTATAGCTGCTCTAAATATATGGGAAACTAAACTTGCATCTGCCAATGGCTGTTACACAGGTTCTGTGGTAACTGAATTAGTATAACTGAATTTTGTTACTGCCAGATTTTTTGTTACCTTGTAAGTTATGTACTAGTAGCTGTTGTTTATAAATGTGTGTGTGTCTAAAATTCATATTTCCTTTTCAGGCCATACGAACTGATACCCAAGTAACTATGGAAGGTGAAACTGAGTCCACTGCATCATCACCCCAACCACCCTTATTACCTAGAGGCAGAGGGAGTTCTTCTCTGCCGCAAATTCCTGTGAACCTAGGCCATCCAGTAATACTTCATCTCCTGTGAAAGTTAACAGGAGAAATGTCAGGATAAAGAGAAGAACTTCCAAGACAACATCAGATGTTTGGGATTACTTTACTCAAGAAGACACTGAGGATGGTCCAGTAGCAATATGTGGATTTTGTGACCAGACTTATCAGTGTGAGCGAGGTTTCCATGGTACTAGCACCTTGCGGAGTCATTTGCTGTACCGTTGCCCTAGTTGTCCATTCACTGACCATGAGAAGCGAAGAAAATTGCAAGAAGATCATAGGTTCAGTGCAGCAGATTGTCGTCGAGCTCTTGCAAAGATGATTATCATGGATGAATACCCTTTTAGTGCTGTAGAAGGTGAAGGCTTTCGGGAATATTCAAGAACTCTTCAACCACAATTTGAACCTCCGTCACGATACACAGTTGCTAGGGATTGCTTGAATCTGTACTTGGAAGAAAAGATACACTTGAAGGAAGCTCTGAGGCATCAACGAATCTGTTTGACAACTGATACATGGACATCAGTTCAGAATCAGAACTACATGAGTTTGACAGCACATTGGATCGACAATCAGTGGCAACTTCAGAGAAAAGTGTTGAACTTCTGTTTTGTATCTGATCACTCAGGTGATACTCTTGGCAGGAAGGTAGAAGAGTATCTCCTTGAGTGGGACATTGGAAACATATTTACCCTAACTGTTGATAATGCATCCTCCAATAATACTTTAATTGAGTATTTGAAAAATGTTACCAAAGATTGGGAGTCAACAGTATGCAACAATGAGTTCATGCATGTGAGATGCTGTGCACACATTGTTAACTTGGTTGTGAAGAAGGGCTGGGAAGCTAGTAATGCATCAGTGGGAAGAATCAGAACTGCCGTGCTATTTGCAAAATCATCTCCTGGTAGGCTAGTGTTGTTTAAGAGATGTGTGTTGAAGGAGAAGATAGCTGAGAAGGGCCTCTTTTCGCTAGATTGTGATACGAGATGGAATTCAACTTACCTGATGCTGGAGGATACGGTTCCCTTTGAAAAAGCTTTCAAAAGATTAGGTGACGAATCCAAGTACTATCTCGCATACTTCTCTAAAGTTGGTGGTCCTCCCACAGCTGAAGATTGGTTGGAAGCCAAGAAGCTTATATCAGTCTTCAAGCTTTTCTATAATGTGACCGTAAGATTCTCTGGACAACTATATGTCACATCAAGCAACTTTTTTCATGACTTCATGTTGATGCATAATAAGATAGCCTTGCTGATTCGTGGAAAGGAAGAAGAGGCTGGCCTAGGAGCAATGGCAGAAAACATGAAGCCCAAATTTGACAAGTATTGGGATAATAATGATGGGTTAAACCCACTGCTATTCATTGCTGTAGCTCTTGATCCTCGGTACAAAGTTAAATATTTGGACTTTTGCTTTTCCAATATTTACAATAAGGAGAAGGCAAAATGTTTCACCAAAAAGGTTGAAGATGGCTTGATTAGGCTATTTGAGTGGTACGTTGAAGCTGACTCAACTGCAAGTAATAGTGAGCCACCTCAAGCACCACTTGTTGTTGATCTTGAAGAGTGTGCTGAAGATCCTAGAAGGTTGTGGGCTTCCAATTTTAAGGAACACTTGCAAGTCATAGAAAGTAAGGCAGCATATACAGAGTTGTCTAGATATTTGTCAGAGTCCTGTGAGAAGGATATAGATGACTTTGATATTCTAAATTGGTGGAGTCGGCAAAGAAACAAGTATCCAACTTTATCCAAGGTCGCAAAGGATGTCTTAGCTGTTCCTGTTTCAACCGTAGCTTCTGAATCTAGTTTCAGCACTGGTGGAAGAGTAATCAATCCCCAAAGGAGCTCACTGTCCCCAAAGATGGTGGAAGCATTGATTTGTGGACAGAGTTGGTTAAGGTCATCACCAAACAAAATCGATATACGACAAACCATTGATGATTTACACAAGTATGAGGAACTTGCACGAGGTACCTTACAAGATCCTAGCTCTTAGTAATACCGAATATCCTGTTATTTGAATACTGAATATCCTATTGTTTGCATTTGTTAGAGCTTGGGCCATTGGAGTGTGGAGATACATGATGCCAGCAAGCACATCAATGCATCAGGTAGCAAAAGCCTACACTTTTCACTCCAAATTTACTGCCTTGTTATCTACTATTTGGTTTATGGCAGCAGTAGGTTTTACTTCAAAACTTGTGCGTTTATCATGTGATTAGCTTTGTATGTGGTATCAGTTTTTGAGTAAGCTAAGCCATTACGTAGAGAGAAAACTGTTTTCTTGTTACTTGTCCTATTGCGTATAATATATGCTGTGAACCTGTGGTGTGATGATGAAACTGAATGTAACTTCTACTTAAAAGTGCACGTATGGTCCTGATCAATGCCATTTCAAGGAACCCTTGTCATGCTTATATTTACAACGAACAAGTGTCTGTTTCAAAAAGGAAAACAATCCATCAAACAAATTACTGTTTTCCTTGGCTTGCATCTAGACTTTTGGGGAAGTCATTAGTGCACCAAAAAGTTTAGTTATTGAATTCCCTGCTTGGGTCTTGAACACCATCCAAGAACATTATCCGGGAATGGCTTGCGTTTTTTGTGCTCCTTAAACTTAAGAACTGGTCTACTTAACTTTAACCTATCTGTGCAGAAACGTGCAATGACCTCGCAAAGGAACTTGGGGGCTATAAGCATGTGGTGGTTAAGCATGATATCAAGGTTGTTGAGGAAGAAACAAAAGATGCTCTTCGAAATCTTCCAAGAGGAACTGCCCCTGGTGATTGTAACCAAAAAGTTTAGTTATTGAACTTTGCAACTAGTTCCAGTACACAGTCGCTAGCAAATGGTGCTGTATGGAGATGCTCAGCTAGCAGCCAGCGATCAACTATTTTTTTTATTTACCTGAACGATCATCGACTTTTAGTTCTGAACGATCGATCGATCCAGTGCTTTTTTTATTTACCTGAACGATCAGCTGCTTTTAGTTCTGAATGATCGATCCAACGCTTTTTTATTTATTTACCTAAACGATCAGGCGATCAGCTGTTTTTAATCCGAACGATCCATCCAGGCATCCAGCGCGTGCATGTCCACGGTTTCAAACCGTGTAAACCGGGGAACCGACCCAGACCACACCGCGTATCAACTTGCTCGTACGCGGTTTCAAACCAACCCAACCCAGCTAGCACCGTGGTCAACGGTGCGGTTTCAGGAAACTGTGCAAACCGTACTAAACCGAGAATGCCCAGGGTTAACGGAAACACACACTCGTCCAAGATTCATTCACTCAAAAAAAAGATCCAAGCCCAATTCCAAGCTGACCGGCCTTAAGTACAAGCCCAATTCCAAACTGAAATGGCTTACTTTTTTTTGAGATAGACGGGAAAACTCTTGCCCATGACCAGTGGCGTAGCTTGGGCCGAAATCCTAGGGGGGCAATGGGCTGCTGAGGGGGCGAAAATAAGATTTGGTCTAGTTTTCAATGCGCAAATGGGTCAAATATCTATACATACTAGGCTGAAACTTCGTGGGCTGGGGGGGCGACCGCCCCATTCGCCCCCAAGAAGCTCCGCCACTGCCCATGACAAGTCCTATCACGAAAAGAACTATGGAACTAATCATCAAGTACCGCAATGGCCCAATTGGCTTAAGTTTTGTATATTTGCTAGCAGCCGCAATATCGTTCCACCAAAAGCTAACCGGACGCACAAGCAATTTTTAATGATTGTAAGTATTTATCTGATTCTGTAAAAAAAAGGTATTGTGTATTTGCTAGCTGTCAAAAAAGTAAGCAGTTGCTACATTTGTCAAACAACATCAGCCTCGCTGAAAAGCTCTTTCCCCATAGTTAAGTTTTCTTTGATCATTATACCGCTTTTACCTTAAATAAATTAAGATCGTTTCAACAAGGCGCGTACAATGTGGACACACACATTCACGAAATGCTTTAAAGAAATTGGTGACAAAGTTTTAAAATTGTCAAAGTCACTAGTCACTACACACGTCTCACGGCCGGCATATGTCGCCTCTCTAAAATAATGACCTATTTTAACGAGATACACAAGGAGTCTTTACGCTTGAGGCCATCCAACCAAGGTGAGTGCCAAAACTTGGCGGCCTTTCCATCTCCGATAGTGATGTTGGGAGGAGTAGAAGAACTCCATATCCACATCGCAAGGATGCCCCAAGCCAACCCAAGTCGCAAGGGTTAACCGTCCTCATGTCAGGTTTAGTTTTGCTTATCTAGACGTTCTAGTTCAACAGTTCATAGCATTTAGACCCATCTTTGGGTGCACATTGGATGCTCCTCTTTTCTCTTATATAACAAAGAAAATGTGGGGAGAGCGGCGCTTTGACTCCCGGGTGCCACACAGCCCTATATTTCGAAATTTCGGAAACAACTTTTGTAAGTTCAGAAAAATATTGAAAAAAATTCTGTGTATTTGTATATATACTACTCCCTCTGTTCCAAAATAAGTGTCTCAAGTTTGTAAAAAAGTGGATGTATCTAGACATGTTTCATGTGTATATACATCCACTTTTGAGCAAACTTGAGACACTTATTTTTTGACGGAGAGAGTACATATTTGTAAAGTTTCATTAAATTGGTTAGTTTTATTTCAAATAAAGGGCTACCTAGCGTCGGGGATCCAAATTGATTATTCGAAAGACCTATTTGCTCACTTGTTATATGGCATGTAGATACAGTTTAACGTCCAAGAAAATTAGGGGATAAAACAGATTACCCGGCTGCCAGCATTTTGTAGTGTAGCTGCCGCGTGGGATCTATGCATATCCATTTCTCTCTCCTTGGAAGGACTCCGGGGGATTTTCTTTCTCTCCTCTGCTCCCACCGCTCTTTTGAGAGTCAGCCGTCGTCTCCACCGCTCGTCCCTGGCTCGCTCCTTTTTCCTCTCCAGCGGCGAGGCCGGCTGGTGTGGAAAAGGATGCGCGGCGCGGGCTGTACATATTAGTAGCCTAGATTTAGCTTTAGATGAGTGTGGCCAAGTGTCGAATGAGGATAGGAACTTGGATCTTTGCAGCCAGATCCATGGCGTCGTGGACTTTCTCCGTCGAGCTGCGCTTCGTCGGTGGCAGGCGGTGGCGCATGTGAGACTGCGGAAGCCACACATCCCTCTCAATAAGGACTGCATCGAAGCTCTGGAGCCGGGCTTTTCGAGCCAAGCCTGGCTTTGCGTGGTCGTGCTTCTCCTAGCAGCGGAGCTCCCATGGTGGGAGCCAGAGGCGGCTACGGCGAAGGTACCATGCAGCTTCTTCAATAAAGCTCGATCCTTGGTTTTCTGCTGCTGCGAATCTTCTATACATCTGCCTCCTCCGACTCGTGGCGGGAGCGCGGAGTTCGACGGCGGATCTGCTATACAGGTGCGGTGGCCGGAGGCCAGCAGCTTGATCTTGCTGATGGAAGAGGCAATTGCGATTTCCTCTCTCACAGTGGATGTGTTGAAAGGAAGCAATTTGCCGGGCGCGATGTTGACAATCAGCTGCCATGGAGTAGTGATACCGAGCTTGGTAGTACAATCTCGGCGGCCTTCTGTAGCCGACCGACTCTGATGGCCAACTGGTGGCTAGGCTCGCCGGAGTATCTCGGCGATTGTTCAACCTTCATGCGGAGGCCCTCTGCAAAGTTCGCTGTGGCGTTCAACGTCTCCTTGGTGTCAAGTGGTGTCGTCCCCGACGCGGAGGATGGCAGCCGTAGCTGGAGCTCTCTCTTCTTCGTTGACGGCGGAGGACCCAATTTCATTCCTCTTTTTCTTTGTAGGGTCTCTTATGTAAAAGTTAGGGTCTTGTTTGTTATTTCTGTTTTTATTCTGGTCCCTACTGTAAGTTGTACCCGCCGCTTGGAATAGAAATGGTATCCAGTCCCTTCTGGGCCGCTCCTTGTTCAAAAAAAAATCCATTTCTGCAGTACGCGTCATGGAATTCTATCAACAATCACGTTTTATTTTCCTGGTATATGAGAACTGTTTAGGAGTGGATCACTGCGAGCAACCTTATTACCCTAGTTTAGATTTACATGAAATAGGGTTGAATGATCTATAATCTACAATGCATGTGGATTGGTTTTTTTTTTTTGAACAAAGAACGGCCCGAAGGACCGAGACACTGCTTAATATTCGTCGGTGGGATTACAGAATACACTGAGGACCTCAGCGGAAATGGAAAATACAACCAAGTCCTCAGAAAATGCAAAAAGGACCCTACACCTAAAAAGAGGAACACAATCCAGTCCTTCTCCACCGAGCTCGGATCGAAGCCTCAAGACGCAGCCATCTTCCTCGTCGCCGGGGACGGAACCACTTGGCGGCGGGACGACGATGCACGCCGCGTTGAAGCTGCAGAGGGGCCTCCCACATGGCACATCGGCCAGGAGGTTGAAGAAGAGATGACGCAGACCCGGCAGCGCCAGAGCTCGAGCTTGCCGCCTTTCGGCCAGAAGAGTCGACGAAGCAGCGGCCCAAAGCCGACGAATCTCCGCCGAGGATGTTCTCCAAGTCGCAGTGTCTAGCTCCTTCTCTTCCCATCTTCCTTCTCCACCACGGAGACCTGTAGATGAGCAAAAAGGAGTGGCCAAATCGAGAAGATCTGGCAGAGAGACGAGCTTATTCAAGCAGCCGCCTTCAGCTCCGCCACCGCCCGCTCGATCCACCATGGATCTTCGCCGGCAGGAAGCTTTGCAACGCCGTGGTCGCCGCTCGGGAACCACCACCGCAAGCGCAAGAAAGAGAGAGACGGCATACAGCCAGACGACGCCATATAGGCAAGATCTACTACTAGACCTACTAAAACTATGTACAGAGGAGACCAACCTCCTAACCCGTCGCCTCGCCGGCCAGCATGCCCGCCGGAAAGGTGAAAGGAGAGGGGCGGCAGAAAAGCGGTACGGTGGACTCTCAAAACGAGAGCGGAAGAAAGAGAGCTCGGGAATTTGAGTGGACAGATTTTTTGGTTGTGTTTGTTACCAGTCATGTGGATTGGTTAGCAACAAGATAAGAAAAGACATTAAGTTCGATGTCTGACATGCATGATGGATGTTGAACTAAGCTCTTCATGTATAGTAGGGCCAGGAAAAAATGTAGCCACACATGCATGCATACACCTAGGGCGCGTTTGGTACCCAGCATGGGTGTTTGACTGTTTGCGCTCTGTCAGACTAGGCTGTGGAGGGGTTGGTCTCGTCGGGCTGGTTCTGCATTCCGTTTGGCAGCCTGTATTGCATCCCTAGCACAGTTTCTGCATATCGTTTGGTTGGATGCAGATTTTGATTAGTCTCACCTTTCTTCACATGGATGAAATTACCATTCATCACCACGCTTGGACAACTGTACGTGGCATATCAATGGAGCGATGATGACGCGGCAAGGCGGTGACAGAGCTCGACGGAGACGAGGCGCCATGGCAGCGGCAGAGGTTGACGGGGACGACGCGGCATGGCGACGGCGTAGCTCGACGGACGATGACGCGACATGGCGGCGGCGGAGCTGGACGCCGACGAAAGAGTGTGCGGCGGCGACGGAGATTGTGGCGGAGCATCACAAACACAACGCCATCACAGCCATACGGAGGTTGAAGAAGAGACGTACAACAAGAACAACAAGAACAGTCTAAATACGCGCATATACGGCACAAGATCTATTCATCTACAATCACCGAAACGAAAAACTTACAACACGAGAGTTGTGTGAAATGACGAGATGAAGCTACTCCTAAAAGTAAACTTCAAACGGTCGAGCGTGTGCGATTAATTTGGCGAAATTCGTCAAAAAAGGCTTCACTCCTAAACACGAAATTAGATGTTAACCATTAACGAAAATCAGAACCGATTGTCAGAATGGAATCACATCATCAACGCGCATCATTTTCGTGCGGAGCTTATTTTGATTCGAGCACTGTAGCATTGGTTGGAAGGAAGAAGGAGTAACAGTAAGGAGGGTGAGGGAAACAATGCTCAGATACGCGCTTGCAGGAGGAGCGCTCAGTTTTGCAGCTGGCCGGCCTGGTTCCATGGTCACGCTCGGGGCCAGACAGACAACCAATCACAGTGCCGTTGCAGCTGGCGCGCCTGGTTCCATGGGCACGCTCGATCTGAGCGTACCTGCTGGGCCTGGCCCGACGCTGCTTTACGAATCGCGCTGGCTTGGCCTGGGAGGTCAGACAGGCAACCAATCACGCGGTGCCGTTGCAGCTGGCGGGCCTGGTCTGGCCTCGTGCAGGCCACTAAACGCGCCCATAGATTATAGATCAAAACTTTCTTCGGGAGCGACGATCAAATTCAGATTGATTGCTTCAAGAAACCTCAGCAAAATCCAATCTGGCCACTGTTCTCACTGGACTCTTCGAAAGATCCATACATGAACATGCATGCACAGTTTGTGTGCTTGTCCAGACTCTGATGCAGAGTAGTGAAACAATCAGAGCAACTCTAACAGCTGCCCCAAATTAGGCCAGTGCCCTAAAAACGGTTTTACAGGGCACGAAGGGGCAAAAACCACTCTCCAACAGCTGCCCTATGTGGTGCCCTATTATAGGCCTGCCCAAGATTTTGCTCCTCTCTGCCTAGGCCGTGCGCGCCCCGTCCCCTATTTCTTCCTTTTCCGCGCGCGTGGCCAACTGCCATTTCCCTTCCCCTCCCCCGCCGCCCCCGCGCGCGATTCGCCCACCGCCGCCGCGATTCGAACGCCCCGCCGCCGCTCCGTCCCCGATTCGCCCGCCGCGGACGCTCCCCCACCCCCGCCGACACTCCCCACCCCTCGCCGCCGCTGATTTGGGCCAGATTCGGCCGCTCCC
This sequence comes from Poa pratensis, assembly GCA_947311845.1. NCBI lineage: Eukaryota > Viridiplantae > Streptophyta > Magnoliopsida > Poales > Poaceae > Poa > Poa pratensis. The sequence continues at coordinate 17,846,757 of CAMZMU010000010.1, forward strand.
CTAGCTCGATTTGGCCGCCCGCCGCCGCGCCGTGATGTGGCCACGCCGCAACTCCGGGGGCCGTGGATCTGGCTACGGTTGCTACGGCCGCGGTGGCTCCCGCGACGGCTCCGGTAGTGGCTACGGCCGCGACTCGTTGTGGCCGCGCCGCGACGGGAGGAGCCCCGCGCCGCCGCCGGTCCGCAGCTCGACGGGCTTCCGCGGCGTGCGGCTCCGTGACTCCGGCCGCTACGCGGCAGAGATCACCATAGACCACACGAGGATGTGGCTCGACACCTTCGCCACGCCGGAGCTCACCGCGCGCGCCTACGACGCAGTCGCGTGGCAGTACGGCCGTCCGATGTCGGAGATGAATTTCTCCGACGTCGAGACCACCGAGGATGCCACCGCCGTGGCGCCGGAGTTTCACGTGGTTTGCCGCGCCATCGAGGAGGAAGACCGGGAGGCACGCCGCCAACTCCGGGCTGCGCAGGCAGATGAAGCGGCGATGGAGAAGCTTCGGCGGGAGAACCCTGAGCTCGTGAAGGCGAAGGAGGAGTTCTTCGCGAGCCGGGGCGCGAAGAAGCCGAAGACGGAGGCCGGCCCTTCTACATCCTCGACGCCGGTGATCAATATCGAGGATTCTTTCGACGAGTCCGGTTTATCGGACTTTGATTCCGATGACGATTCCGGTGTCGACTGGAAGGCACTAGCTAGGGGCCGCTAGTTTAGGTGTAGGTTCGATGTTTATGTTGAACTTTTAAATTTGGATCAGTTTGTCGAAGCTTTGTGCGAAATATCGTCAAACTATGTTTGAATTCGTGTCAAATTTAGTTCAAAATAAGCTATGTATGCCCTAAAATAGGGCAGCTGTTGGAGAGGAGATGCCCTATTATAGGGCAGCTGGTAAAGCAGAAAAATTTGTGGTGTCCTAAAACGCTAAAATAGGTGCCCTATAACCAAAAAAGTGGTTCCTAATTTAAGCTCTCAGATGACACATCTTGCAAGAGGGGAAGGGGTCATGCAAGGATCTTTCTTGGTATCACTAGCAAGATGCCGCGCCATGTGGCATCTACATCACGAAATTATTGCATCAAGTAAACATGATGGCTACGAGTGTAACAGAAGCTATACTAGACTATTTGCTAGTGTGACAAAAGACCAGTTATCGTGCTGATTCCTGATGAATTAATTAAGCGTACTAGTTAACTGTCATGCATGCATCTTTGTTACTTAAATACTCCCTCCGTCCCAAAATAAGTCTCAAGTTTGCCAAAAATAGATGTATTTAGATATGTTTTATGTATAGATATATCAATTTTTGGGCGAACTTGAGACATTTATTTTTAGACGGAGGGAGTATGAAATAGCAAAAGGGATAGTACAAACACAGACCAGAAAAGTTTTTGTCACATCTAACTAGAGTACTTCAGTGCATGCTTCCTTGTATGCATGAATCTTGATTATGGAGGAAGGGTTTATATTATATACACATGCCAACTTGGCAAGTCATGGGCATGACTATCACTTGATTCCTTCCTTTTGAGCTCCAAGAATCAGGCATGTGAGCAAGTTATAGTTGGTAACATAATAAAGAAAGATAAGGAAAACATCAATTGGCAAATCACAAGCACACTCCTAGGTCTACATCTGACTGCAGCAAGAGATCTAATCAGTGATGCTCCAGGCCAGGCCAAACCAGAGCATGCGCAAGCACAATCCCAATGAACAAATTGACAGGGAGAGGGATCCAAACCTTACTTTGACTTTTAGGCTACCAATCGATGCATTGCCAAGGTCCTGTCACTAGACCACGCACTGTACTACAGGGACATGACAGTTGGATGGTTAATCTGCTGGGATCAGTCTTCCTTTTGGAGGACAAATCTGATTGATGAGACACGGATGGCTGGAGCTGGACACTGCAAAGTGGGTAGGGCATGGCTGCCATGCTCAACATGGACACATCCTCTGTGCATGCAGTTGCAGAAGTATGAAGTGCTGCTCAGCACAGTCTCCCGGTCACTGCTTTCTCCCTCACAGGACACCCTCATTTGCTGGCTCTGTGGGCTCCTGCGGTCCTGCCTGGATGATTGATGAGAACTAGGCATGTTCAAAGCTTATCTGCAAAATATGCTCATGGATCTAGAGATGTATCTAGTTGATGCTTGTGTAGATCACAAAATACTTGGGACTTGTAAGCCAATCAGAAATGAATGCAAGAACCAGTCCTAGATCCCACCAAAGCCTGCAATATGGACCTAACATTACTCATGATACATGTACCTGTAGAGCTGATCGCCAAACCTTGCAATAAAAAGGGAAATGAAAAGAGAGGGGCAAATGTGGAATGGAGACGAAAGCTAGTACAAGGCATGCCCTTCTAACAATGGACAGATTCCTGATCATAATTCATAACAATGGACACCATGTGTCGAGGTCCATAGTGTGACAGACTGAAAGTTGCAGCCCACCATAATAAACAGAAAAGCTTGTACTTTGTGTCTGCTTGGTTTCATCATTGCCACGACCTCCTCCCATCTGAATCTAAGCTTATGATATTGCAATGCAAACAACTAGGCAAATTGAGAAAGCAATAGAAAAAAAGTAGATCAGATTTTGGGGAGGGGACCAAGAAAGGCGAAGTGAGTGAGATTGCCCCAGGTAAGAGTAGACCACAGCTGCAATATATTCTTAAGAAAAGAAGCACCGTCATTGGAAAACGGCTAGGAGAAGATGGATATGGTGTGAATGAGATCTTCTTAAGCTTCATAAGTGTTAACTGTAAATTAAAGAGATTTTCTATCAGAAGATTCAGTTAGTTACGTTTGTAGTCAAACCTAAATAGGAGGGGGCCGGTGCTCAAATTAATGGCCATGGTGAAGACTAAGATAAGCCATGTACGATGTAAACAAGTAGGTCCGTCAGACTGTCAAAGGAGGAAAGAGAGGTGATCCAATATAAGGTAATCCCCATTTCCCTTGTTTAGGGCATCTCCACTCATTGCCCCTCCCCTCAGGCCGAAAAACGACGCTATTTGGGCCGGCCTTGGGGAAACGGCGCTATTTTGGGTCCTGGGGGGCTTATTCCCAGCCGTGCAAACCCAGGAGGAAAGCCGAATATTCAAAAAAAAAAATTAAAATTTGGGCGCAAAATAGATAATTAGGCGAATTTCATTCATATATAGGCGAAATTCGCAGTTCTTGCCGATTACATAATATAAACTTGAAATAAAAACTGAAAATAAACTAAACTCGGCGATCTACACGCCGTCCATCCCCAGCTGGCTGTAGAACACGGTGTAGTCGCCACCGTCGCAGTCGTCGTCGCCATCGGAGCCGCTCCCAGCGGCGTTGCTCGGGCCTTCGCCGTCGTCGCCGTGCCATGCTGCTCGGCCCGGGCGCGTCCTCATCCTCGTCGCTCGGGTCGAGGATGTAGTATTCCGGGGGCGGCGGAGGTGGAATGCGATGGCGAGATTGCTGCTCGGCCGCCCGACGCGCCGCCACCTCGTCGAGGAGGCGCTGCTGGAGCGCCACCGCTTCCTTGGCGTGTGATAACCCACAAGTATAGGGGATCGCAACAGTCTTCGAGGGAAGTAAAACCCAAATTTATTGATTCGACACAAGGGGAGACAAAGAATACTTATAAGCCTTAACAGCGGAGTTGTCAATTCAGCTGCACCTGGAAAAGCACTAGTAACAGGGTGATGTGAAAGCAGCAGTAATATGAGAGCAGTAGTAGCAGTAGCACAGAGACAATGGCACCAGAAAATAGTTGCTTGCGTGGAGTTGACGGAAAGCAATGATGATGACAGATGGACCGGGGTTCCCAGCTATCTACACTAGTGGTAACTCTCCAATAACAAGTGTTGGGTGAACAAATTACAGTTGGGCAATTGACAGAATATTGAGCGCATGACAATGCATATATATGACATGATGACTACTATGATATTTAATTGGGCATTACGACAAAATACATAGACCGTTATCCAACAGCGTCTATGACTAATAATCCACCGCCGGGTTGTCATCCGAGTTCCCCGTTGGTATTAAGTTGCAAGCAACGGATAATTGCATTAAGTAAAGTGCGTAATGTAAACAAATACATATGACCGTGGACATAGCATTGTTAGGTTATCCCTAGTGGCAACAGCACATCCGCAACCTTAGAACTTTCTGTCACTGTCCCAGGTTAAATGGAGGCATGAACCCACTATCTAGCATAAATACTCTCTCTTGGAGATACAGGCAACTACTTGATCAAGGCAACCACAAGTACCGGAGAGCATGCAAGATCTTAAATAACATATAAGATAGATTGATAATCAACTTGACATAGTATTCAATATTCATCGGATCCCAACAAACACAACACCGATTACATCATATGGATCTCAATCATGTAAGGCAGCTCATGAGATCATTGTATTGAAGTACATGGGAGAGAGAGTACCAACTAGCTACAGCTAGAACCCGTAGTCCATGGGGGAACTACTCACAAACCATCATGGAGTCGAAGTGGAAGCGGCGTGGTCGATGGAGATGGCTCCGGGGGTCAATCCCCGTCCCGGCAGGGTGCCGGAACAGGACCTTCTGACCCCCGAAACGAAGTTTCGTGGCGGCGGAGCACGGAGATGTATTCGGGAGTTTCGTCAATTGTTCGTGAGTTTTAGGTCAGGGGCAATATATAGTCCAAAGGGCGTCGCGAGGAGGTGACCGAGGAGACGACACCACCCCAGGGCGCCGGGCAAGGCCCAACCGCGCCCTGCCCACGTGTGGGGCCCTCGGGCCTCCCCCGGACTTGTCCTTCTGGCCCATGGAGTCTTCTGGTAAAATAGGGGCCTCCGTAAATTTTCGTCCAATTCCGAGAATATTTCCAGACTAGCTTTTCTGGAATACAAAAACAGCAGAAAACAGGAACTGGCACTGTGGCATCTTGTTAATAGGTTAGTCCCAGAAAATGTATAAAATGATATAAAGTGTATATAAAACATGTAGCAATTGGTATAAAACAAGCATGGAACATCAAAAATTATAGATACGTTTGAGACGTATCAGCATCCCCAAGCTTAGTTCCTACTCGTCCTCGAGTAGGTAAACGATAAAAACAAAATAATTTTTGAGGTGACATGCTACTATCATAATCTTGATCATATAATATTGCAAGGCACATGTAAATGAATGAAGTGATCCAAGTCAATGGTCTATAATTTGCTACCAAATAGATAATGAGTAAACAATGAATCACACAAGCTAAACGTTTTCATGAATAGTACTTTCGAGACAAGCATCAAACAGTTTTGCATAAGTGTTAACTCATAAAGCAATAGTTTCTAACAAAAGGTATTTAATCAACACAAAGGAAGAATTTAGTTTCAGCATTTGCTTCAACTTTCAACATATTTATCTCATGGATATTGTCAACACAAAGTAGTATAACAAGTCCAATACATTGCATATAACGCATGTTGTAACAAAGTTGACACTAGTGTTTGCTTGTGGAAGACAGAAAGAATAGGAAAACTGACTCAACATAAAAGTAAAAGAAAGGCCCTTCGCAGAGGGAAGCAGGGATTAAATCATGTGCTAGAGCTTTTAGTTTTTGAAAGCATATAGAGATTGCATAAAATATTTGATACTCCTCCCAACCTTGCTAACACAAGCCATGGCTAACCGAATCCTCGGGTGCCTTCCATCAATCACATACCATGGAGGAGTATCTATTTTTGAGAGGTGTTTGTTAATTGTCAACGAATGGTAGCGGGTGAGAACAGTATTCTACCTGTCGAACGGACTTTTAAGAGCGGCTCCCATGAAGGACGTTATTTCTACCAGCAAGGCAGATCATCCCTCTTTCTCTTTGGTTTACACACATTCAGGTATTTCACTGTTTGTCATTGCTTACTGATGAATCAGGGCAAAAGTGTGAAGAGAATTAATTGGTTAAAGTTGTAATTAATTGGGACTGGGCACCCCGTTGCCAGCTCTTTTTGCAAGTTATTGGATAAGCGGATGTATATGCCACTAGTCCAGGTGTAAAAGTCCACTCGACAAATAGAATAAAGAATAACCACACTAATTCCTCATGAGCTAGTAAACATTGACACAAAAAGGGAATAATAACATTTTGAATAATTTAAAGGTAGCACATGAAAAATTTACTTGGAGTGGCAAGGAAATACCACATATAGGTAGTTATGGTGGACACAAATGGCATGGATTTTGGCTCAAGGATTTGGATGCACGAGAAGCATTCCCTCTCAGTACAGAGTTTAGGCTAGCAAGGTTATGTAAGCAAACAAGAATATCAACCCGTACACCAAGTTTTATATGACAAACATATTGCAAACGTTATAAGACTTCATACCGTCTTCCTTGTTAACCAAACCCTGTTATTAGAAAATATCTAGACCTTAGAGGTACCACCGATGCAAACCAAATTTTCAACAAGCTTTACGGTAGTTCTTCACTAATAGGCTTAACTCATGTGATGCACAATTTAATCATGATCTACTTGTTAACTCAAAACAATTGACAAGCATCAAGTTATCCATTTTAGTGATCTACAAGATTAAGCAAGTTTTTCCTTATACCAATTACCACATGCAACATTTTCTGAACCAACCAAACACCAATCAATTTATTTCATCAACTCTCCAAACAAATATAAGTGAAGCAAGAGAGTACTTTCTACAAAAGAAAGCTAATAGCTCTGACAAGAGATACATGAAAACAAGAGCTAAAAGCTGAACAGCGCTAGATATGAATACTCAACAAATATAAGTGAAGAATAGGAGTATTCTCATGAAAAAGCGGAGCGTGTCTCTCTCCCAATCAAGAATGCTAGGGTCCAGTCAAGCTTTATTGAAAATAAAATGCAATACTGAAAATAAAAAGCACACAGACGCTCCAAGAAAAGCACATATGATGTGAAAGAATTAAAATATAGTTTCACTAGAGATGACCTGATAATTTTGACGATGAAGAAGGGGATGCCCATCCCCAAGCTTAGACGCTTGAGTCTTCTTGAAATATGCTGGGGAGATCCATGGGAGCCTCCCCAAGCTTAAGCTCTTCACTCTTCTTGATCCTATTATATCATCTTCTCTCTTGACCCTTGAAAACTTCCGTCACACCAAACTCAAAGTAGATCTCATTAGAGGGTTAGTGCATAATCAAAAATTCACATGTTCTGTAAAGACGCAATATGATTTGTTACTTTAAACATTAGCTACAGCCACTGATGTTATGTGAAGCTCTTCCACCCAAAAAAGAATTTCACTCAACACTAGTAAAAGAGAGAATGCGAAAAATAAAAAGGCATAATCTGTCTAAAACAGAACAGTCCGCAAAGACGAATTTTTTCGAGGCACTTACGACGCTCAGATCGAGAAACTCTGAACTAATGAAAGTTTCAGACATTCATAAAGATTACGCACAAAAATTTTCAGATTTAATTAACAATCTGGTGATTTTAGGAATTTCGTACAGTGAACAGCAAAAATCTGTTTCTGCGCAGCAATCAAAATTAAGCATCATCTTATCATTAGAGGCTACTCTTGGCACAACAATGCGAGAAAATAAAGATACAAAGGAGTTGCTACAGAAGTAAACAACTCCTTGACTCAATAAAAGAAAAATTGCAGAAAAATAAAATGGGTTGCCTCCCATAAGCGCTTTTCTTTAATGCCTTTTAGCTAGGCTTGATAGTTTTAAAGATGCTCACATAAAAATAGAAAATGAAGCAAAAGGAGCATCAAGAAGCAAATTCGAAACACATTTAAGTCTAACCCACTTCCTATGCATAGGAAACTTGTACACAAATAAATTCATGAAGAACAAAGTGACAAGCATAGGAAGATAAAACAAGAGTAACTTCAGAACTTTCAGCATATAGAGAGGTGCTTTAGTACCATGAAAATTTCTACAACCATATTTTCCTCTCTCATAATAATTTTCAGTAGCATCATGAACAAACTCAACAATATAACTATCACATAAAGCATGCTTTTCATGATCTACAAACACATAATTCTTATCAAGCTCAAAAATAGTGGGATTAAAACTTTCAAACCCACTTTTAACAATTTTATAACAAGATGATTGATCATTCTCAAGAGGTATGGGACTCCTAGATAAAGTCAAGACCTCTCCAATCCCATTTTCATTAGTAGTACAATTAATATTATCAACCAATATAGGACCATCATCTAGAGCTTTATCATAAACATTTTCTAAGCAAACTTTCTCATTACCATGCATTTCGAAATTAGGCACAAATAAAGGATTATCATAAGATTTATCAAAATAGCATGGATTATCATAAATATCAGTAGCATAATCATTTCCACAAGTTTTACTCATAGGGAATATTTCAAGAGAATCCACAGGAACATAACATTCATCCTCCTTTGGTAAGCATGGAGGGCAATCAAATAGTGTAAGAGATAAAGAGTTACTCTCATTAGAAGGTAGGCATGGGTAGCTACTCCATTCTTCCTCCTTTTGTTCATCACTCTCCTCCTCTTTTTCATCCAATGAGCTTTCAGTTCAGCAGTAGTTTCTTCTTCTACAGGTTCCTGCAAATTGTGAGTGCATTCTTGTGCATTAATGAGTCTCTCTTTATAATCAATGATATAACAATTATTGCTGAAATTTTCTAGGCAATAATCAAGAATAAAAGAGACCGTTTCTTTAAGTTTATTACAAGCAACACAGGTTTCATAATTTTTAGCCATGAAGGAATCTATTTCAGAAGCTCCCATAAATGTAACAAATTGTTCTACTTGTTCAGCTCCAAATGAATATAGTTATTCCAATGATAGTTCATAATTAAAACTTCTTCACTAAAGCCACATTGGAATTTAAGATGTTTAGTATCTTGTTCAGAGCAACAATTTATATCATGGCGTTCCAGCAAAATTTCAGCAATTTGATTTAACTTTTTTAACATGCCTCTCATGATTTTACCCTCTCTTGATTCTCTATACTTTATATATAATTCTTTAGCTTCCATAAACATAGAGGTTCTAGCATGTTCTTCCATAGCAACAGTTTTTTTTAGATTTTCGGTTTTTAAATTTTTATGGATTTTCGGGTATATAAGAAAAATAAAACTAAAAAATAAACTAAACAAAAGTAAACTAAACAAAACACAACTAAACAGAAATAAACTAAGCAAAATAAAACTAGACAAAAGTAAACTAGACAAAACAAAATAAAATAAAAACAGAGAGAGAGGTGGAGAGTACTCCCCAGGTGAACTTATGAGTAGAGCTATGCTCCCCGGCAACGGCGCCAGAAAATAGTCTTGATAACCCACAAGTATAGGGGATCGCAACAGTCTTCGAGGGAAGTAAAACCCAAATTTATTGATTCGACACAAGGGGAGACAAAGAATACTTATAAGCCTTAAAGCGGAGTTGTCAATTCAGCTGCACCTGGAAAAGCACTAGTAACAGGGTGATGTGAAAGCAGCAGTAATATGAGAGCAGTAGTAGCAGTAGCACAGAGACAATGGCACCAGAAAATAGTTGCTTGCGTGGAGTTGACGGAAAGCAATGATGATGACAGATGGACCGGGGTTCCCAGCTATCTACACTAGTGGTAACTCTCCAATAACAAGTGTTGGGTGAACAAATTACAGTTGGGCAATTGACAGAATATTGAGCGCATGACAATGCATATATATGACATGATGACTACTATGATATTTAATTGGGCATTACGACAAAATACATAGACCGTTATCCAACAGCATCTATGACTAATAATCCACCGCCGGGTTGTCATCCGAGTTCCCCGTTGGTATTAAGTTGCAAGCAACGGATAATTGCATTAAGTAAAGTGCGTAATGTAAACAAATACATATGACCGTGGACATAGCATTGTTAGGTTATCCCTAGTGGCAACAGCACATCCGCAACCTTAGAACTTTCTGTCACTGTCCCAGGTTAAATGGAGGCATGAACCCACTATCTAGCATAAATACTCTCTCTTGGAGATACAGGCAACTACTTGATCAAGGCAACCACAAGTACCGGAGAGCATGCAAGATCTTAAATAACATATAAGATAGATTGATAATCAACTTGACATAGTATTCAATATTCATCGGATCCCAACAAACACAACACCGATTACATCATATGGATCTCAATCATGTAAGGCAGCTCATGAGATCATTGTATTGAAGTACATGGGAGAGAGAGTACCAACTAGCTACAGCTAGAACCCGTAGTCCATGGGGGAACTACTCACAAACCATCATGGAGTCGAAGTGGAAGCGGCGTGGTCGATGGAGATGGCTCCGGGGGTCAATCCCCGTCCCGGCAGGGTGCCGGAACAGGACCTTCTGACCCCCGAAACGAAGTTTCGTGGCGGCGGAGCACGGAGATGTATTCGGGAGTTTCGTCAATTGTTCTGTGAGTTTTAGGTCAGGGGCAATATATAGTCCAAAGGGCGTCGCGGGAGGTGACCGAGGAGACGACACCACCCCAGGGCGCCGGGCAAGGCCCAACCACGCCCTGCCCAAGTGTGGGGCCCTCGGGCCTCCCCCGGACTTGTCCTTCTGGCCCATGGAGTCTTCTGGTAAAATAGGGGCCTCCGTAAATTTTCGTCCAATTCCGAGAATATTTCCAGACTAGCTTTTCTGGAATACAAAAACAGCAGAAAACAGGAACTGGCACTGTGGCATCTTGTTAATAGGTTAGTCCCAGAAAATGTATAAAAATGATATAAAGTGTATATAAAACATGTAGCAATTGATATAAAACAAGCATGGAACATCAAAAATTATTGATACGTTTGAGACGTATCAGCGTGCTGCTCGCGCGACCATGCTTCGGCGAAATCGTCCTAGGCTGGGAGGACGTCGTTGAGGGAGGCCTCGATGGCGATCTTCTCGCCGGGGAACTCCTCCGAGTCGTCTTGCGCCTCCATTTTTATGGCCGTCCGCACGTACTCGGGCGGCGCCGTACATTCCCGCATGGGCGCCTTCTTCTTCTTCTTCTTCTTCTTCTTGTCGTGGCCCTCCGTCTTGGGCCTGAAGAGGCGGAGATGGCCGCGGGGTGGCGACGCGGCACGGCGCTCGTTGATGCGCAGGCTGCCGGAGGGACGACGAGGCGGCGAAGGCAGGCGGCGGCCTGAGTTGAGGTAGACGCCGCCGCTAGGTCTTCCCCGCGGCGTCTCCGGCGGTGACTGGATGCGGGCGAACCTCGGCGTGGACGCGGAGCGCGCCACCGAGGACGGCGCTGAGGACGTCGCGCCCGATGAAGAAGAGTAGGAGGTGGTGGCCATCCTCCTGGGCGGCCAGGAGGCGCCGTCGCGCGGCGGCATGGTGAGCCGTGGCCTGTTGCCGTTGGCGATGTGCTTCAGGACGTACGCCAGCGTGCGTCCCTGAGCGCCCCACGACCTCCGGCGGCCCTTGGCGTTCTTGCGGCCCTCCACAGGGCCGTTGCGCCCTTCGTCGGCCAGCTCGCGGGCGTGGCACTGGACGAAGTACTCGGTCCAGAAGGCGTGGTTCGCCGGATCCCAGCGGGGATCCGCCGCCTGCTCGCCGGTGAGGCCGGCGAGCACCTCCTGGATCGCCTCGACGCGGTTCGCCCCTTCGGGCGACGGAGGCACCGGAACGCCGCCCGCGCTCAGAAGCCAGGCGCCCGAGCCATGGTGTCCGCCAGGGACACGTATGTCCGGCGGCGTCGGGTACCCCGCCTGGTAGAGGAGTCGCGCTTCCTCGGGGTGGAGGAAGCGGCGGCCGAAGCCGTTCGCCGCTGCGTCGTCTCTTGGGAAGCGCTCGGCCATGGTCTTGGTGTGGGCGAGAGAGAAGAGCTTGAGGCGAGGGCGAGAGAGAGGAAGAAGGCGAGAGAGATGTGCGGCTGTGCACGGCGAGGACGCGGGGTTTTATAGCGGCGCGGAAGGCCAGACGGAGGGGCGGTGGCGCACCATTACTGCGCCGCGTGCCCCGCGATTGGATGCGTCGGCGACGGCCGTTCACTGGCCGCTGGCCACGCCATTACTCCGGCAGGATTTTGACCGGCGCGGGAGCCGAGAGGAAGAACGCCGCTCACGGGCGGTTCTGTTTCGCGCCTTTTCTCCTGGGTCGCTGACAGCGCTGGCCCACCGTTTTTGTGCGCCACTCCCCCCCCCCCCCCAAGGCGGAACCCAATGGGCTGGGTTCCGCCTGGGTGCGCCGGCGCTTTTTTTCGCCGAAACGGCGCTATTTGGTCTCCTGGGGGGCTCCTGGGAGAAAACGACGCTATTTCTCGCCCTGGGGGCGCTAGGGGGGGGGGGGGGGGCGAGTGGAGATGCCCTTACCAGCACAACTACGGTGATTAGCAATGAATAGGCTTTACTACTCACTTGAAGGTGGATGGTCAAAGATACACGCACCAAGTTGGCCTAAATTGAGACCTAACATGATAATGTAAGGGGCAATTCTGTTAGTCTTGACAGTGGTTAGCAAGGCAGGATTCAATGCACACTTGAAGGTGATACCCGCGAGGCCGCGACACTAGGGATGAAAACGGAGTGTATACGGACGGAACTGAGTGGTGCCACATTTATTTTCATATTTTTTTGCGGAAGCGGAAACGAATACAGAAACCCCGAAATCAAATATTGTCGGAAACAGATACAGACCGAATACGGTGCGGACACGGAACAGAAAACTGATGTTTGTCGGAACCAAGCGACCCCTTGAATAATACAGAAAAACTCAAACAAACAAAAAAAATATCAGGTTTATAAGATGAAATAAATTAAAGTATAATATAGTGTTTAGATGTTATCAACTTTGGCCAAAAGTACCTACTATCGTCTCTAACCCTAGTGCAACAGCGAAATGCCGAACCGGGAATGCCTCGAGAGGAAGATGATATGCAAGTACGTAAGGTCTAAACATGGTTACTTCATATACTTTTCTTTTTTTTTCAGATCTTGGGTTGTGCCTTAGTGTTCCCACTAAAATTGTTAAGCCTGCTACATTCAGATAACACTGTGTGGTAAAAAACAGAAAGTTCCGTATTACCGGAAACGGAATTTCCGTTTCCATTGTCATTCCGCCGGAATACGCTGTTCCGTTTCCGTTTCCGTTTCCGCATAAAAGTTTCCGTTTTGCAAAATTCCGTTTCCGCTTCCGTATTTCCGTTCCGTTTCCGTTTTTTCCGCGGAAAAGTCGGAAAGTTTCCGCTCCGTTTTCATCCCTACGCGACAGGAAGCGCTATAGGTAGCAGCATGGGCTTTTCTCCTAACAGAACTGGTGCGCTATGCCACTTTATTATTTTAAAACGAATTATGACACCTTTTTTCAGCATGATTAGCCTTCTTTGAGATTTTTAATGTTTCTTTCCTGGGCGAATAGTCCGACTACAAAGAGTATGCGCTTTCACTGGCCATGGACCCTCAATGAAGGAATTTATAGATGAGTAAATAAAAAGATAGAGAAGCCAATGAAAAGATAACAAAATGAGAAAATTTCCATTTTCAGTTCGGGCTATTACAAGTTGAACCAGATTTTATTATTCACTTCATACTGAATTACATTTAACTAAAAAATTAATGTTTAATTAGATTTATTATTTGATATCGGTCCTGATAGATCATACCAGCATGTTAGGCTGATGTGGCACTGATAATGATGTAATTTCTATTGATAAAGTGACACCTAGGAACCGGAAAGTATCACACGACTTGTAAAAGTAGAAGAGTATTTACGTTTAGCGCTTACTGTAACTTATAGATATCTTTATGCCTAGGTACATAACTTGCGTTGTAGGCAATTGTTTTTCATGAAGTATTTGATATCAGGTTCGTATGGATGCGGGGTCCACTCTTGACCAAAACTAAATTATTAGTAAAAACCACCAGCTCGAGTTATCGTGTTGTAAAATGTTGTTGGATTAAAATAATAATACATTGTTAATTCGAATAAAACTCAAGTGTACAATCATATGCCATGCACTTGTTTCGAATGATATAGTCAACATGATAGGTTGAAGCAGATTTTAAAAAAAATCATATTATGTTGATTTTAAAGTGGAAACCCTGATTTTGGTCTAGTTCAGCTTGTCGGGTTTGATTTTTTTTTGCTGTTAAATACAGTGCAATGTTTTTTTCATATGGTTCATGCTCTTTATTTTACGGATATGTGAAAGTATAAATGCATACCCCATCTTTTCACATCATTTTGAACTTTTGGGTGGACTAACTGGTGCATGCAATTCTATATGACATCAGAGTAAAGTGGTCTTGAATTCAAAACCCCAAAGACACAATATAAAATACAAAGAATATAGCCCACTTTCGGTCCATGTCCACACATGAGGGGAAGTGTTGAAATGCAAATGCATAATCAACGTGGTGCACGCAAATTTATATAGTGAAACTCAAGAGTCAATTTGGTCCGAAAGAAAAGTGGAGGAAAAAGTAATACCAGTTTCAAAAAAATGATGGATCTTTAAAATCCACTCGGACCCCCTTTTTTGAATTTCTATGAATGAAGAGTGGTACGAGGTCATGTGATTTGACTTCAACCTGAACTGATCCGAATTTCTACGGATGAAGAATGATATCATCCTTTTATTACTCTTGTGAAGCAAACAACCAAATTTACAAGATTATCGTGTTTTAACCTCCTGCATTAAATTTCTACCATACTCGTTTTGTTTTTATCTTTTACTGTATTTTTAGAATCACGTGAACCAAAGATGACTGGAGAGAAAGAAAATTGTTCCAACGTGTCCTGCAAAGTGTAAAAGGAATAGTGATCTCTAAGGGCAGAACAGTCCATTCCCCGGCCCCCACCCAATGCCACCCCCACCGCCAATTAGCTTTTAAAGCCAAGCTAACTCCATTGCGTTGGAGTAGCCGGAAAGCTAGTCTTGTCCTGGGAACACACACAGAACCTGAATCACAGAGATGTCTGCTTGATTGCTTCTCCCATTTCCGTCCGTGTGCGGGAGAGATCTTGCGCGGTTCGCTCTGCCTTAGTTCTTGCAGCTCCCCCGCAGGGAATTAGGCGGAGAGTTTGAGATACCAGTGGCAAAGGTAGGTAATGTTCTTCATTTCATCCCATTTGCTTCCGCTTCTGTATGCAGTTCTTCTTCTCTTGGAATGTGAGTCTCGCATTGAAGAATTTCTGCGTATTTTCTCACTTTTCTAGTGTGGATTCGTGCCTACTCTCTTCCTGTTCTTTGGCAAACAGATCCCAGCTTTATTACTGATCTGTTGCATATATTCAGCTCTATATGCAGCTCATATTCTTGTCAGTTTTTTCTTGAATTTACAGAGTGGGGTTTTTCTTGTTTATCCCCATCTTAATTTTTAGTACAACTAAAGCAACGGTTTGCACTAAGATTGTTTATATATTTATTTGTTTATTCTCCGATTGACTGCCTTCATGTGCAAATTCCTTAAAGAAGTCCAGCTCTGATAATATTTTTTTGTGCCATTCATGTGGGTTTCTCCACTGCAACCTGATAAGATTCCAGCCTCACTAGTGCTTGTTCCCATGATCTCCCTACACCCATCCCTCATTGCCTCAGCAATTATTCCCACTGTCCCCTCACCCCAAGGTGCTTCCCTTGTGCTTGCAGGTGCTGCTTCTGTGATCCAGCTTTGGGGAGTTCTTGGATTCCTGGGCATCGTGCCTTTTCTTGGACCCAGAGCCTGGCAAGATTTGTTGAATAGTTTTCCAATCTAGAGAGATAGCCTACTTAATTGGCTTCTTAGCCTTGGCAATGCCATGGAGCAAGGGGAACACCAAGACCTAGATCTTTACAGTTAACTGTTGCTTCATAGTTTTAGGGATCTTGTCACTTGGTGCTTGTTAGTTCTGATCTGTGTTGATTGATTCGAGAGAGGGAGAAATAGAGAAGGGATTAAGGTCATTCTCGGTGTGTGACGATGAAGTATATGAAGCTTGGAGCAAAGCCAGATGCCTTTCAGACAGAAGGGAATATCAGGTGAACTAATGCTTGATTGTCCAGAAACTTCCAGATTACACATATGCATATTGTTTGATTTCTCAATCTCATTGAATTAATTATTAAATTATTTGAGAACTTGTGATCAAGCTTTTGTTTTCAGTCGGTAGTCCATGAGTTTTGAATGTGTGTAGACATGATGTCAATGTCATCCATTTGTGTACATAAAAGTGGATGCACGCCCATTTTCCTGATTGTCTTTTGTTGCCATTCTTACTTCTCTACTTGCCCAAAGTTAGCAGGGATCTACTTCTCACATTTGTGTACATGTATTAATTCTAGATTCATGGAAATAACCCTGACTTTTATTATTATTAGAAACCAACATAAGAGGCACATGCCCCCCAAAAGTAATTGGTTAAAATGAAATATACTGCAGATCTAGGACAAAGATACCCCCAAAAATCTAACTATCAGTTTTAAGATAACAAAGGCCAACTTAACTTGATGTTTGTTCTTGTAATCTATGCTGAGTTGGGATTGTTAGTGAACTTTTCAAAATGGTGTTTTGCAAGCTAGTAACTCTTTAAGTTTATCTTCTAAACATTCTGAGTACTTACCTGCAATCTAAACTAAAAGTATGATTGCGGATTTTGTTTGGGGAGATTTTTGTACCACACATGTGACATGTCAGAGAAGTTTGAATGCTTGATCCTATTGAAGCTAAATTAGCCATATCATTTTTTGTAGTTTGTAATAATGGTACATCAAGTAACGGGATTGGCTGTAAATTCTAAAACATCTGCAGTGAAGTTTGTACAATCATTATAGTTCATGTGACAATGATTGGCAATAGAAAGTTCGTTGTGAAAGGGACTACGTATTGTGTTAAACAGTGGTTTTCATGATCGCCCTCAAAAGGCTCTCGATACAATTGATCTCCTTTACAGATACATCATCCCTGTTTCCTTTCTAATGGCATCTCTTCTTAAGCTTTCTGTATACTTCAGAGCATGTGCCAATTTTCTCATATATTTATTTCTAGCATGTTCAGTGTTCATGGGTTGGTGGCAGTGTGGTCCATTTTGGAAATGAAGTTCTATTTGTTGTCAGATCATTTTCTTTGGACCACTTAGCAATTGGATTAGTTATACCTGTCATATACACATGGCTACTTTTTTTATGAATTTGCTTTCTTCACTTCGTAGCTTTGCCCTTTGTACTTTATTTAGGGTACCACTCTGTCATTCCTTTTCTTACCCTTGGGCCGATTCAGTGGGTGCATGAGTCTTCTAGTTCAGATTCTAGGGATCTTCTCTGTCTTTTTTCTTTTCTTCTAAACAAGCCTTTTACCATTCGTCGTGCTTGAGCATTTTGCGCCATGAGTATGGTGGTTCCAATTCTGTGAACCAACATTAGTTTATCATCCGTGATCATTATTACTAGTGGTAAATATTCATCGAAATTATTCTGCAGAAGATTAATGTTTTGAATACTGAGCATTTTATTTTTTGTTTGCAAACTTAAATGTGCACATTATATGCTACTCTTCTATGTCGGGTATTGTCTAAATTTGTACCACATTTATATGATGCTACTGTTGAAATGTCTTTTCAGGTTTGTGGCAACTGAACTAGCGACAGACATTGTTATCACTGTAGGAGATGTCAAGTTTTATCTTCACAAGGTACAAACTCACTTCTCTTTCTGTTCATGCGTTCTAATGTTTCTTCACATTATTTTTGCTTGAAGAGAATGAGTGTCTGTGATATCATTTTTAGCACTCTGTTTTATATCCCCTTACAGTGGTTGAAGTTTAAAAAAAAGTTGTCACGAGTTTTTGTACATATACTTCAATAGAGTTAGTGACAGCCGATCCATATCCATTGCAGTTTTTTTTCCTTCGTTAAATACTTAAAGTTTAGCTTATTATCTGTGAGCCTGTGATTGATAAACGGATCACTCACATTACTGTTCTTATCGTGTGCAGTTCCCACTTTTGTCAAAGAGTTCCCGCTTGCAAACATTGGTCGCCTCCACAGACGAGGAAAGCAACGATGAACTAGACATTTCTGACATCCCTGGTGGACCGTCAGCATTTGAAATATGTGCCAAGTTCTGCTATGGTATGACTGTCACGCTCAACGCATACAATGTCCTTGCGGCCCGCTGCGCCGCGGAGTTTCTGGAAATGTTCGAGACAATCGACAAAGGGAACCTCATCTACAAGATTGATGTATTCCTGTCATCCAGCATATTCCGCACCTGGAAGGACTCGATCATCGTTCTGCAGACAACAAAGTCACTTTTGCCTTGGTCAGAGAACCTGAAGGTGATCAACCACTGCGTGGATTCCATCGCAGCCAAAGCTTCCATCGACCCATCGGAGGTTGACTGGTCATACACCTATAACAGAAAGAAGCTCCCTTCCGATGGCGGCCCCGACTCGCACTGGAATGGTGTGAGGAAGCAGCTGATGGTGCCTAGAGACTGGTGGGTGGAAGACATTTGCGACCTCGAGATGAGCTTGTACAAGAAGGTGATCTTGGCCATCAAAGCGAAGGGCAGAACAGCCAGCGAGGTGGTCGGAGAAGCGCTGCGCGCATACGCGTACAGAAGGCTGTTCAGCTCCTTGGACAGTGCTGCAAATAATGGTCTTGATTGCACAAGGCACAGTGCAGCTCTTGACACCATAATTTCTCTGCTGCCAACTGAGAAAGGTTCAGTCTCATGCGGTTTTCTACTGAAGCTGCTGAGAGCAGCGTTCTTGCTGGGGTCCGACGAGGCCTACCGTGACGGTCTGGTCAAGAGGATAGGATTGCAGCTGGATGGAGCTTCAGTGGCAGATCTTCTGATACCCGCGAGCTCTGACGAAAATGCCATGTACAATGTCGACCTGGTCACATCAATACTGGAGGAATTCATAGTGCAGCGCCACGGCGATGATGGTGGCGCAGAATTAGGAGATGATGATGAAGAAGATGCCATGGATGGTGAGAGCCAGCACCTGTCCTCTTCTGTCTCCGGCGATTCGGAGCGGGCGTTGGCAAATCTCATCGACGGGTACCTGGCTGAGATTGCCAAAGACCCCAACCTTCCTCTTCAAAAGTTCATCAAGATCGCTGAAATGGTGCCCCTCGCAGCTCGGCCGGCACATGACGGTCTCTACCGCGCCATTGACATGTATCTCAAGGTACATATATTCTTGCCCATCTTTAAATATTGTACCGTGTGCCTGGTGGAGTTGATAACTTTGAACTGAAACATATCATGTGCAGGAGCATCCAAGTTTGTCAAAGAGTGAGAAGAAGAGACTGTGCGGGCTGATGGACTGCAAAAAGCTAACCGCCGAGGCAAGCTCGCACGCCGTGCAGAATGAGCGCCTCCCTCTGCGCGTTGTCGTGCAAGTCCTCTTCTTCGAGCAGCTCCGGGCGTCGGCGGCCTCTGCCGTGGGTCAAGCATCTCTCCTCCCCAGAGAGAACTGCAACTCCTACGGAAGCTCCAGGTCGGCTGCCACGACGGCGACGATGACCGAGGACGACCAGTGGGGCAGCGCCGTGCTACCAGCGTCCGGCGACACCAGCTCCTTCCGGTCAATGGGCGGCCTGGTGAACAAGAGTGGCGGTGACGGCGGCAAGAGTGGTGGTGGTAAGGCGGCTTCGAAGGGACCGCTGCTGATGCCGAGGAAGATGCTGAGCAAGCTGTGGTCTGGCAAGGCGAGCAACGGGGAGAATAGCGGCGGCTCTGACACGTCGGAGAGCCCCGGCTCTGTCAACCTCGAGGCCGAAACCAAGTCCACGCATTCACGGAACACCAGGCATTCGGCCTCGTAGCCTGACGCCACCATCTTTGCTTTCTGCCCTTTTCTTTCTTTCGTGTGGTTTGGCCTGACGAGGATGACGATCAAGTTAGCGTATTGTTTGGTCGATTTTGGTGTCAGTATAGAAAATAAAATATGATTTGGGCTCGCACTGGTTGCAAAACAAAATCGTAGCTGCGTGTCATCGTTGGCGTCTGGCTGGCACTCCTCCGACGTGTCGTGATGGTGCTTAGGTGTCTTCACTCCGCCGCGGTAGGGAGACAAGCTGCAACAAGTAAATATATGCCTCCGGCGAATCTGAAATGATATAGTTAAGAACAACGCTTTTTCAAAATTGGGTTTTTATTTTCATTATATGCCACAATGCTTTGTTGCAAAAAAAAACTTGTTAGCCATAATTATACTTTACGGCGGACTTCATTATAATTACCTTAATTTCAGTACCAGCGAATACATTTGGCGCCCCAGCTCGTACAACAACATTATGAGTGGGAACAGAAAAATTATGGGAGCACCTTCATAGCCAAATAAAACAGTTCGACAAAAAATATAAATACAATCCACTGTAGTGAGGACATCCAAATAAAGACGCAAATCTGAACTGTGGAACAACTAGCTGTCATAATGCCTAGCCAGCACTGGTAGTTTAGAGCCACAAAACGGCTCAACAAATATCTACCTAGATATATCTTAGCGAACTTTAGTAATTAAATAACATTTTCTATCAAAACAAGTTTTGGCCCTAGATAGGACGATGTCAATGAAGGTGACTATTTGGCTATTTTTATCATCTTTTAGTAGATCTTCACGGTATCTACACCGATTAAACCCGCTTATCCATTGAGGACCCACTAAAAGACGAGAAAAACAGGCAGATAGTTACCTTCATGGACATTGTTTCCTATTTATGGCCGAAATTTGTTTTGATGGAGAATGTTGTGGACTTACTAATATTCAAGATGAGCCTGTACAAGAAGGTGATCTTTGCCATCAAGGCGAAGGGGAGAACAGCTAGCTAGGTGGCTGGAGAAGCGCTGCGCGCATACGCATACCGAAGGCTGTTCAGCTCCTTGGACAGTGCTGCAAATAATGGTCTGGATTGCACAAGGCACCGTGCAGCTCTTGATACCATAATTTCTCTGCTGCCAACTGAAAAAGGTTCAGTCTCATGCGGGTTCCTACTGAAGCTGCTCAGAGCATTATTCTTGCTGGGGTCCGATGAGGCCTACGGCGACTGTCTGGTCAAGAGGATAGGATTGAAGCTGGATGGAGCTCCAGTGGTAAATCTTCTGATACCCGTGGGCTCTGACGAAAATAACATGTACAATGTCGACCTCCATCAATACTGGAGGAGTTCATAGTGCAGCACCACGGCGATGGTGGTGGCGCAGAATTACGATATGATGATGAAGAAGAAGCCATGGATGGTGAGAGCTAGCACCTGTCCTCTTCTGTCTCCGGCGATTCGCAGCGGGCGTTGGCAAAGTTGATCGACGGGCACCTGGCTGAGATTGCCAAAGACACCAACCTTCCTCTTTCGTATTAAAGCCCAGTTCTTTCCCTGGCTGAAATGGTGCCCCTCGCTGCTCGGCCGGCACATGACGGGCTGTACACGTCGGAGATCCCGGCTCCATCAACCTCAAGGCAAAAGCTCACGCGTTCATGGAACACCGGCCATTCAGTTTTGTAACCTGAAGCAGTCTTCTTGGCTTTCTTCTTTCTTCCCGTGGTTTCGCCTGGCGAGGATGATGATCAAGCAGTATAGAAAATAAAATCTGATTTGGGTAGCAGAACAAAACCGTAGTCACGTGTCTTGGCCGCAGATAGGACACAATCATGATGTCCTTGAACGCTCTAAGTGTTTTCACTCCGCCCCGGCTGGGACATATCCGCAAGTCAAATAAATATACGCATCGGGCAAATCTGACATCACATTGTCAAAAACCAATGTTTCATTCAATGTTGGATTTTGATTTTCGTTATTTACGATAGTACTTGTGCAGAAAGAGCAAATTTGTTAGCATATTTACACTTCTCGGTGCATTGTGATCTTAATTTTGATTAAGATTTCCTTACAACGATAGCATTTGGCGTGGCGGCCCACCTCATACAACAACCCTATGGGTGGGAAGAGAATATTTTGTGAGTAACTCCATAGACAAATAAATAAGATGATTGATCTGTTGTATTTGGCTATGCAGGTGCTCCCAAAGTTTCCTCTTCCCACGCACAATGTAGTTGTACGAGGTGTGGCGCTAAATGTGCTAAAAAGTTTCCTTTTTGTTGCAGTAAAACACTGTCGCATATAACGAAAATAAAAAATCCAACCTTAAAGAAAGCATTGGTTCTTGACGATGCGATCTCAAATTTGCCGGAGGCATATTATCTACTTGATTTTTATATCTGAGATTCGTCGTTATCATAATACATCGCATGGCAACATACGCTTTCCTAGAACGCTGCACATATTATTTGTTAGTCCTACAGTATGAGTTAATCTCACTACCAGATCGTATGAGTTAATCTCACTAGAGCGAGCCTTGAGGAGTTGAATCCGGATATTGATACTAGTAAAAATTAAGTCATCGTCCGTCGTGGCATCAAACCGAAGAGATCAGCAATATATGTATATACCTTGAGAATGATCAGGTGGTGGGAGTTCGCTGGACTGTGTTAATCACCGTCGCGCAGAAAGCCGCGAGCGACAAGCCGGCAATCGGCGGCGGCCATTAAAGCGTCGGAGGAGCAGATCGATCCATGAATGAACGAGGCGTCAAAACTGGATGGCGGCTGACGAGGCAATGCCCTAGCGCAAAAGCGAGTCGTCCAGATTCGTACTGGAAAGGAATGGTAATTATCGTGTGTATCTCTACTACAAAAGAACGGAGTGTCCTGTCTCCTGCCGACGGACGAACACATCACGACCGTCCGATCGTTTCCAGCCAACCTTTGCACCGTTCGATCCTCATGGACGAGAATATTACACTGGATTGCCACCGCTGAGTGGCACGAAGCGGTACGAAGCACCTTGCTCTCCTTCCGCGCCGCCGAATCCGTCACCTCTCGCTCGCCCACCCCGTGAAACCCTAGCCGCCAGCCACCCCCAAGACCGCTTGACGCGCAAAGGGCAAGCCCTCTGCGTCGCCTTCAAGGATCCTCTCTGGATTGCCAATGGAATCTCCCCTTCCAAGACCGCTCCACCTAGTGGTTCCACAGAAGGCCGCTCCCCCTTCTCCTCTCTTCGCTACAGTGCGAGAGAGGCGATTTTTGGATCTCGCCGTCGTCGCCGTCGTTTCCACCTTCTCCGCCGGTGAGGCGCGGGTTCCTCCACCTCCGTCAGCTGCTCCGGCAGCGGGAGGGTGGGGAAGCCCGTCTCACGGCGTGTATATAGGGTAGGTCTCGCGTGGTGGCCGGCCAGCGCTGCTTCGGAGGAGGCGGTGGTGCTGGGCGTGGTTTTGCTGTCGGCGTGGCTCTCCTCCGGCGGAGGCGCTCTGTGGAGCACCGCCGTCTCACGCGCGACTTCCGGGAGCCGGGAACTCGGTGGAGTTCCTTCGCTCCGTTCGTTTGGGCCAGATCCGGGCGCGGCGGGTCGTGGCGGCAGGAGAGGAGGTTCTGAGGCGGCGCCTCTGCTGGTGCGAGGCAAGGTGGTGGAGGATCCGTGGCGTGGCCCACGGATCTGGAGCAGGCTGGGCTCGGGGGCCTCCCCCGGCCGATGCATCCTTGGCGGCGTTCCCAAGACCGGCTCCTCGGAGGCGGCGACAGATGCGGCTCATCAACGCCTGGTGGCTAGGGGCTCTTCTGCTCCACGGGTGTTCGACCTTCACGGCGGTGCTCTTCGTCGTCTCCGGCGTTGTGGGGCTCGTCTGCTGGTCGTGCTAGAGGTTGAAGACGGTGGTGGCGAGGTGTGCTGCCCTCGGTTCTCTCTGATTCTCCGTGTACTTGCTTGTCTGGATGCTGTAATCCTTTGCATATGAATACAAGTTTGTGCATTATCAAAAAAAAAAAAAAAAAGACCGCTCCACCTCCAAGGTAATCCCACGACGACGGAATGGCAACAGAGGCGGCCGGAACTAGCGCAAGTGCGCAACCACGACGACAGAATGGCAACGGAGGCAGCCAGACCAAGGTCATCCCTTCCTCCATCTCCTCTCATGTGCGCTCTATCTTCTCTTCTCAACATTTTTTCTCTGATTCCTGGATCTGACTTGGACGTCTTCCTCTCTTCTAATTGCAAGAACGCATCCGTCACCTCTCGCTCGCCCACCCCGTGAAACCCTAGCTGCCAGCCACCCCCAAGACCGCTTGACGCGCAAAGGGCAAGCCCTCTGCGTCGCCTTCAAGGATCCTCTCTGGATTGCCGATGGAATCTCCCCTTCCAAGACCGCTCCACCTCCAAGGTAATCCCACGACGACAGAATGGCAACAGAGGCGGCCGGAACTAGCGCAACCACGACGTGGCGGCCAGAACTAGCGCAACCACGACGACAGAATGGCAACGGAGGCAGCCAGACCAAGGTCATCCCTTCCTCCATCTCCTCTCATGTGCGCTCTATCTTCTCTTCTCAACATTTTTTCTCTGATTCCTGGATCTGACTAGGACGTCTTCCTCTCTTCTAATTGCAAGAACGCAACTAGGAGCAGCAACAAGCAGCTTTTTTTTACAGGAAGTAGTAGCGATTGGAGATTGTACTGCCACACAAACTTCACGATTATTTGCAAGAACGCAACTAGGAGCAGCAACAAGCAGCTTGTTTTGTACACTCATCAAAATTCAGATTAGGTATCTGTTTTGACTTTACAAGGATGAGAGAGAGATTTCTTGATTAAGATTTCTGCGATGTAAGTTAAAGTGATAAAAGTAACACTGTTCCAATTGGGTTTATTACATTTTATGGGTGTAATCTCACCACTGCAGCTTCAGAGGTCAACCACAACAGCCCATCTACTCTACATATTTAATTGTATTCTGTGACCAAGATAGTATTTAGCAATGCTCTTGTTCTTCGATGTATATTATGTGAATTTTGTTGTCTCACATCATTTACTGGTTCTACTACCACCTTATGTAGTTTTGGGATCTGGTTTTCTATAATTGCAGCTGAAAGGCTTACCATTTCTCTTCCTTCTTTTCTTCCAGAAACTACATTGTTCAGGATGTCCTGAAACTATAGAGACCCATCTTCTTTGGCGATTATCGCATCCTGCTTCAGGCATAATTATGTGAGACTCTCAAGACAAAGATATAGCAGTAATGTGGTGGAAACATATATAGAGAGCAATTTGCCATTGTTGCTGAATTGGTCTTGTTTCCTCGCTTCACAGATTTAGTGACAGATGAGTTTGCTAACTATGTTATCTCTAGATCCCTTACAACCTGCAAGGTAGCTTTTCCTCCACCATGATTTCTTTGCACATTATATTTTTCTTGTGACTTCAAGAGACACATTTGAAGGCAAGTTTTGTTGTTTCCACCGGTACACCATTAGTTTGTAGCACTCCCTATCATCTTTTCAATTGTCATGGGTTGATTCAATGCGCACATGGGACCAGGAAACCATCACCTAATAGGGCAGATTGCTGGTTCACTGCAATGACTGTGTTTTCGTTCTTTTTTCAGGAGGGTGGTGTTAAAGTGTTCAGTAACCTTATTGCAGGGTACGACTATAGCTATTGGTCATGCAGTGTCGCAAGGCTTGACTATTCAGGGACTGGAGTAATTTCAATAGTATGGTATTTTCTGGTTAATGCTCAAGACCCGCTTCACTCTCTATACATGTTTTAATAGATGGTTGGCATAACATATAAATTTTTGTTTTACTACCATTGCTTCTATCTAATATTACTATTTTTGAATCTTTATCTTCAGATTTTTTAGGGTGAACGCCAAAGGGAGGGTCAAAAGGGAGAGGTCGGTCGTCGAGTTGGCGGGGAGGCAGTGGAGTGGTGGGCCGGTCGTTGGCGGCGGTGAGGCAGAGGAGTGGCGGCCGGTCGACGGCGGAGTGAGTGCTCGATGAAAGGGAGGGATGTTGCTAGAGAGTGGGGAGCTGGATAGGGGTAGTCAGACGCGATGGGGCGTCCTGTCCCGATTCGGGTGACTTGTTCTTCGTGCCTTCAGCCACTCAGACAAACAACCGATAACTGAAGTTA
Source organism: Poa pratensis (assembly GCA_947311845.1). Lineage (NCBI taxonomy): Eukaryota > Viridiplantae > Streptophyta > Magnoliopsida > Poales > Poaceae > Poa > Poa pratensis. Next base: position 17,872,628 of record CAMZMU010000010.1, read on the forward strand.
AGGCACAGTCTAGAAAGGCACATTCAGAATAACGTGCTGGAACAGGATATCAGTAAAGGGTGCCTGGGAATAGTACTCCGATGGATTCATCTTTACTAGCTGGTATTCTCCTGCCTTCAAGTAGCACTTGGATTTTATAGTTCTGTTTATTTCAAGTTCGGAAGTTCCTAGCATGGCTGCCGGACTGCTATACTGATCTTCTCGCTCTTCAGACTTACTGAACCTTCTCAAAGACTCCCTTTGCACTGAGAACACAATTAAGACCCTCCTTCTCACAAGAAGGCAAACCTTGTGCATTATTTTGTGCCTATAGTTTGTAGATTCCATGGCCATAAATTCAATAGAATCATGTACTGAGTCTAACACATTTGGTGCCTTTTTCCCTTTATTGAACCTATTGATTTGATGGTTTCAAATCCAGGTTCAGGATTCATCACAAGTAAAGTAGAAAGGGTAGCACTAGGAAACTAGGTTTTGTTGCGTTACATGTAAGTTCCCTGTGTACTTAGCTTGCTGTGTTTTATATTAAAATCTGGGCGACTTAATAAATTGCTATTCTTTTCTATACAATGTGACGAGGTTATCAATGTATAATTAATTATCTTAGACTGAGGTGGTGTACATATGAATATTTTTGTCATTTCTTTCTAATACTGGTAACAGAGAACTAATTAACAGTGTTCTGCAAGTGTTCTCAACGTTTTGAAACAATAGTACCTAACATCTCCCTCTTCAAACTAATAATATTGGACTATTGTATTTACAAGCGTTGCAATCTCTAGGCAACTATTTTACGATGAACAGTTCATTTCATAGGAGGACAAGGTTTCATTGACCTTATCACGTCCCTTAATCATCTGATTAAATCGCCACCCGTAGCAACGCACGGGCATTTAACTAGTAACTGTATATATATCCATGGCTGTACGGCAGTTGGGCCTAGGTTAACCTGCTTGTTGCCTTGCCACATGGCCTTGCGGAATCTATGCATCTAGTCTGTCTACTGGTTGGGCCGCCTATCTCGACCCTCCTCAGGGCCGGGCCTCAACTATGTTAAGCTTTCCTGTAACTATTATAAACCCTTAAATGGATGAGCAGGAAGTTTCGCTAAAAAAAAAAGATGAGCAGGAAGTATTCTCAAAAAAAAAATAGTATCACGTAATAAGTGAGTAAAGTAAGTAGTCGAGCGCATGACCTAATATTTGTTCCTTCGTTACTAATCTTCCGCGAGAGCTTCTAGAAACTAACGCAATCGTCACTCGTCACCAACTCTGCCTCCACCGTATGTATGTTCCCCCTCCTCGAGGCGGCCTCGCCGGCGCCTAAAGGGGTGGGGAACCCGATCTGTGAGTGGAGTTCTTAATAAAATTAAGCAGTGTTTTCAACAGTTTGGAATTGGGTTTTGGTATCTATCTTCTTGATCAATGAAGATGGAATCGTTTACAATAATTAATCTTGCGCTCTCTGTTGGATGACGAGATCTCCTTCCTGCGTCAATGGAGGTGTTGAAAGATTAATTTTGTCTAGGTTTGGTCCTTCAAGTCTTGATTCGCTAGATCGATTTTAGACTTTTTTTCTTGATCGCCGCGAGGAGAATTGCCCTCGCAATATCTGTCCCGACTGCTATATCCTCAACAATGATCATTCATACTCTAGGCTCCGAAAGACGTCGACCAGATTTTTCGTTTTTTTCTCCTGAATATACTCTTGCCGATGTTGGTTGATTACTTTAATAACTGCGTGTGTGCACATAGTCTTGGCACTGCGGGTCAAAAAATTGTGGGAGAATCCTCGTTGGTATTTACAATTATGTTGTTTGCTATCTTTGTCGTTTCACGGCTGTTTTCAGAAAAGGAAAATATTGTGTCATAGAAAAAGAAAGAGTTTAAAAATCTCGAATATTTGCTCGTTTCATTTAATTTTTTAATTGTAATTATTGTAGTCACTCATGCATATCTACCATGTACTGTTCGCTACCATAATACTCCCTCCGTCCCGTAATAAATGTCTCAAGTTTGCTCAAAAGTGGATGTATGGACATACATCCACTTTTGAGCAAACTTGAGACATTTATTACGGGACGGAGGGAGTATATAGTGGTATTGATTTAAAAAAAAGTAAGTACAGGTGGTACGTGAATTTCTAAAAAAAAGAAAAAAAGTAGTATGTGGCTAGGCGAATTAGCGAATGTATCGCTCCTTCGCTTGATCATATAGAGTTGCAGTCCGCCGGCTGGAATGAGATCTCGCCGTTGCCAAGGTCGTAAAGAACGTGCACGTTCTGCTGCATGTAGTTCCCGATGATCGTGGTCTCGTTCATGGGCATCGTCGCGTTCACGCGCGCAGTGCTGACCACCACCATGCACGCCGTCTCCTCGTCCACCGGCGCCCAATAGTTCTCCGCCGGCAGCACCAAATCGCCGCCGCCGCCGCTGAAATGCAGCACCAGCGGCGGCACCAGCCTGCTCACGTCCCCGCGCGCCACGCAGAGCTCCAGCACGTCGACCGGCGACGTCACGAGGCTGCCGTCCAGCTGCCGCGTCACCTCTTGCTTCAGTGCCTCGTACGCCACATCGACGAGGCCGGTGAACGGGGAGCCAGAGTCGATGATGGCGCCGCCGGCCCACATCCCCGGCTCGACCTGCCGCAGGTCGAACGCCGTGGCGGGGATGGCGAGCCTGGCTTCGCCGACCGTCATCCCAACCAGGGGCAGGTAGTAGAACGAACTGAAGGGCTCCTCCTTCGGGTTCGCTACGAACGGCACCGTCGTGATCATCCCCCGCGTGTTGTTGTAGCCGCCGCTCATGCTGGCCGACGATCCGACGAATAGATGGCTCGTGTTGGCATGATCGCTGAAGTAAGGGGTCAGGCAGTAGGAAAACTTGCCGCCGCCCAGCTGAGAGACCAGCGACAGCGCGCCCCTGCCGAGCCCGATGAGTCCGGACGCGCCGTCGAGGCTCCCCGGCTGGAGGTCGCTGATGGAAACGCCTCCGAAGGCGACGGTGACCTTCTCCGACCCGAACGTGAACTCCTCCGTCCCGAGGAATCCAGCGACGTCGCCGGCGCCGTACCTCGCTACGATGGCGCACACGCCGGTGTCCCTCAAGCACTGGCCGGAGATCTCGTGCGCGGGTCTGGGGGAAGCAGTAGAAGGAGCCGCAGGTCATGCACTGCGTCCACACGAGGTCGCTGCCGGTGTCCACGACGGCCTGCGCCGGCTGCGGCGGGTCGCCGATGCTGTAGTCTGCTAGGTACTCGGACTCCCCCCAACGGACGGGCGCGGCCACCGCGAGCACGGACGCGAGGCGGCGGTGGGTGCGCTCGCCGGCACGGCGTATGCGCTCCGCCATGGTGATGTTGGCCTTCGCGTCCACGTGCCTGAGCTCCAGGCGGAGGCCGCCGGCGCAGGTGGCGAACGTCGACAGGGAAACGTACGAGAGTAGTACGACAAGGAATATTTGTCTCGTCATTTTAATCTGGATCTTACTTTGATCTTGTACTGACGTTCGCAGGTTGATGAGTTGGGTATAAATATAGTTGCACACAGTGTACATTGCTAGTTGATGTAAACGTAGGTACAGTATTTGCTTAAACCAAAATTCGTCTGTTTCAACAAGAAATGGTGCGTTCTGGCTACATGTTCAACTTCTCTGGTATCATGCGATCCACGGGCATGGGCCGTTCCAAAAATTACTCAGATCCGCGCATATGGACGTCAAAACAGGGGAAATACAATTTTCGTGGCGCCCCGACCTCCCGGTGTTGAATCCATGCTCCAGCGCCCTGTCATTCGTGCTATGACCACTTGGCATATTTTGGCTTGTTTCATATCGATTCGGGGTTTTTTCAAGTGGCGGAGTACAAACTTGTGATGTCAATTCAAACTTGTGATATCAAATACATGTATTTTAATATTTTTTTATTTTTACATGATTTTTTAACCATATATATGAAGTTTTTCTCAAAATGTTGTGTAGTCAATTGACTATACAAGTAAAATGTGGTGCCTCCACTGCATATTTTTATACTAAAATGAAACCATAATGAAGTCTTTTTATTCTAGAAATATCCCACATGGGTTTGACACATATTTGGATTAAATCTGTATTTTTGTCAATCAAATTATGCTTAATCAAAGTATGTAATACATGTGGTTCCATTTTAGTATAAATACGCCATAACGGTATGAAACAAGCCAAATATATCGAGAGAACTTAGTTCGAATCATGAGCAACGGGATGGTGGATGCTTGACCGGTAAGTAGCTTGCACCGTAAGAAAACCCACGCTCCGTCAAATCGACCGCCTCGCAACACCGCTACTTTCTATATTCTACAAATTCTTGATATAACTATTCATGATTCCAAAAAATTTAAAAATTCAAACTCAAATTTAAAATTTATATTTTTTACACGCGGGCACACTTGTGCTGCCACATATATGTGTTAGCATTTAGGCCACTTCTAAGCAGATGATTCTATATTACAGGTAGACCAGGCTTCCGGAGTTTGAATCAACTCTATCTTGTCCAAAACACCATCTTTGTATGAACCGGAAGGAAGGAGTAGGTAGGAGCAAAAAAAAATCACAGAAAGGAATCTACTAATATCAAGTTCATACCAATTACATCTGTCTCTAGAACAATACAATATGAAGAGGCCGTCAAGACACTGAGAACGTATATCACCAAATTATGAAAAAGAAAAGGAAAGAAAGATAAGAAAACATGAAACCAATATGTCATGCATGGTAAAGCGATCGACAACACACAACAACAAGCCTCTACATCAGTCACAATGCTTGGCAGTACACGGCACGTGAGAACGGTTCTAACAACGCCTCCAGAAAGCTAACGACGCACAATCGTCGCATCGCCACATCCAACACTGAAGAGGCCAAGAAAGAAATCAAGTTCAACAAATTCATCTAAGATAGTGGAATATAGTTTTATAGACAGATACATACAAGATCCAACTGCACTTTAAAGATCTACCACAAGATTTATACCCGTTCAACACAGGTTAATGCATATATAATTTGCTCATCTTGACAACAACCAAATCCAATCGAGTTACATGCATGTTTTGATCTTCAAAATTAAGAAACAACAGAGATTAGATCAAGATCAATCCATGAGCAAAACAAGTCGTGTTTTTTGTCTCGTTTTCTCGCCGTACTTAGACTCAGAGACAAAATGTTTTTTTTTGAGAGAAAATAAGAATCTACTTCAACTGATATGCCCTTAGGCATGGCAATTGCATAACATATAAATCACACGTGGAAGGGGTGGGCAATTAGCTAGAGCAGCAGGTGTTTTAGCGAACTGGTTGCAAAAGAGGGTAAATCGGCCACTTTAACATTACCATGAAGTCCATTTATTATCTCTAAACTGCTTGGCAATAGTTGGACAAGTGGATAATGTTGGGCTAAACCAAAAAACGGGCAAGCACAATGAGCAAGACAGAGCATACAATGGTTTTGTTTCCATTGAAAATGTTATAACTTCTGATTGAAAAAAATTATATTGAAGTAAAAGAAGATAAAAAGAAACGAAATCCATTTTTTCGAGAATATTTTTTTTAAGAAAAGGGCAGTCCCAGCCTCTGCATCGATTGATGCATACGACCTTTTATTTCTTTATTCCAAAGTCATTACAAAAGATTTATGGATCACATAGGGTCGATACATGTATCAAACATCTAAAAAGCAAAGATAAGCATGAATGACACTGCATTAACATGTTATCCTAAGATCAGAACGCCAGCAGCACTGGGTGTACAAGTCCTGTGCCACCGTATCCAGTCGGTTGCACCCAGAATCCATCACGCTGCGCTTCTCCGTTGATTGTAGGTAAGACCACATACGGATCCAATGCGTAGCCAACGGTATAACCTGCATAAAGGAATGCAATTTTTCATTGTTAAAAATGGAATCATTTCGTATGTTCCATATAGCCCAAAGTAAAGCGCATACTCCAACACGGATCGGTACTTTATCCGTTTTGGAGACTCCCCTAGCCAATTCCCGAACATGTGTGTTATATTATCGGGGGTTGTTAGGTTGAGAGCTATATGAACGATATGCCAAACCATTTTAGCAAGAGGGCACGTTATAAACAGATGTTGTATTGTTCATCTTGATAAAAAAAACAACACTTTTTACAACTGTTCCAATTACGTTTGGCTAAATTATCTTTAGTAAGAAGCACTTTCCTGTTTAAGAACCACATAAAAATCCTAATTTTCAGTGGCACTTTCATTCTCTAAATATATCTTCGTAGGAACCTGGTGTGTCCATTTAGAAGATCTAAGTATAGAGATTTGACTGTAAAAATCTTAGATTTAGTCAAGCTCCATTTAAACATGTCGGGCTGCTGGTTGATCTGTACATCCATTAGTCTATTGACCATATGCAGCCAATCGTTCCATTTGTTTCCTGTTAGGGATCTCCTGAAACCTATGTTCAGAGGAGGAGCTTGTGTCATAACTGTAGCTACTGAAACTTGTTTTCGTTGAGCTATGTTATATAAAGAAGGATATTGTTCCGAGAGAGGTATTTCCCCTAACCAAGTATCCTCCCAAAATCGAGTACTCTCTCCATTTCCTACTCTAAAAGTCCCCCTCTTGAAGAAATCATCTTTTACCTTCATGAGTCCCTTCCAAAAAGGAGAATCAAAAGGCTTTACCTTTACTTGGGATAAAGAATGGGTATGCAAATATTTATTTTTGATTATTTCATGCCATACCCCATCCTCTGATAGGATCTTGTACAACCATTTGCATTAAAGACTTTTGTTCTTTATGTCCAGAACTTCTACCCCAAGACCTCCTTGGTCTTTTGGACGACAAATGATATTCCACTTAGTAAGTCTATACTTACGTTTGTGGCCATCGGATTGCCAGAAAAACCTAGATCGATAAAAATCCATCCTTTTCCTTACCCCTTTTGGAATTTCGAAAAAGGAGAGCATAAACATAGGAAGGCTGGTCAACACCGAGTTGATGAGTATTAAGCGATCTCCATAAGAAAGTAGTTTTCCTGCCCAGCTAGCGAGCTTCCTTTCAAAACGGTCTTCCACAGGTTTCCACTCCCCATTTTTCAGCTTTCGAAAGTGTATCGGAATACCCAGATATCTAAAAGGGTATGATCCTGATTTACAAGCGAAGAGAGTTCTATACTGTTCTTCTACTTCTTTTGCTTTCCCGAAACAAAAAAGTTCACTCTTATGGAAATTAATTTTTAAACCAGAGAGCTGCTCAAAGATGCAGAGAATAAGTTTCAAATTCAACGCCTTGTCCAGATCATGTTCCATAAAAATAATCGTATCGTCGGCATACTTGAGGATAGATACCCCACCCTCTACTAGATGTGGTATAAGTCCAGCAACCTGCCCATCCGCCTTTGCTCTTGCAATCATGGTAGCTAACATGTCGGCTATAATGTTAAAGAGTAGAGGGGATATAGGATCTCCTTGTCTTAAGCCTTTCCGCATCTGAAAATATCTCCCTAAATCGTCATTAACTTTAATAGCAACACTCCCACGGCTAACATACTGTTCCACCCATTCGCACCATTAAGGATCAAAACCCTTCATCCGAAGAACTTGTTTTAGAAAAGGCCACTTGACTTTATCATAAGCCTTCTCAAAATCAATTTTTAAAAGAACACCATCCATTTTCTTCCTTTGAAGTTCATGTATGGTTTCATGAAGAACCAGCACCCCCTCTAGGATGTGTCTTCCTGGCATGAAAGCCGTCTGAGTAGGACTTATTACCTTCTGAGCTACCTCAGTAATCCTATTAGTTGCCACCTTAGTGAAAATCTTAAAACTAATATTAAGTAGGCATATGGGACGATATTGTTGAATCTGGATGGCATTCTCTTTCTTAGGAAGTAGAATTATGTTGCCATAGTTTAAATGAAATAATGGTAAATCTCCCTGTTGAAATTTAACAAACAATTTCATTAAATCTGGTTTAATAATGTCCCAGAATTTTTGGTAAAATTCAGCTGGGAACCCATCTGGTCCCGGTGCTTTATTCTTTTTCATTTGCATAATGGCTTCGTACACCTCCTTCTCTGTGAAGTTGGCTGTAAGAATAGCATTTTCTTCTGCTGAAACTTGTGGAATATCACTCGTGGACGTCTCCACTAAGGAGAAATGATTTTCGGTTGGATCCCCAAAGAGCCCTATTATTATTCCTTCATCTTTTTCCAGCAGGAAAATCTTTTTCCGTCTGTGTTTTCCATTCGCAATGAGATGAAAATACTTTGTGTTATTCCCCTCTTCCTGAATATGTTTCACTTTAGCTCTCTGAGCCCACTTGGACTCCTCATCTCTTCTAAGTTTCGCCACTCTATCATTTGCCTCTCTTAACTCTTCCCTTTCGGAATCATTAAGAGGACCAGTTTCAGCTTTTAAATCTAAAGTGTCTATAATATGCAGTAGTTTAGTCTTCTCATTTTTATAAACACTGCTCAAATTTCTAGCCCAACCCCTCAAAAAAGACCGAAGGTGGCGGATCTTATTCTGCCATATCTCCAAGGGGGTATTGCCATGATGAACCGATTCCCATTCTCTCCTAACCAGGTCTTTGAAACCATCATGGTGCAACCATGATAACTCAAAAGAGAAGACGAATTTATTTCCCAGGTGGGCTTGTTCCCCTGAGTCTAAAAGCAAAGGAGTATGATCTGAACCCTCTCTAGTAAGGGCTCTTACGGTGACTAAAGGAAATTTTTGTTCCCAGGTATATTTACAAGTACTCTGTCTAACTTCTCGTAAGTTGGATTATGTCTGCGGCTCGCCCAAGTGTATTGTCTTCCTGAGAGATCTATTTCTCTCAGGTGAAGACTTTTGATTATCGCATTGAAAATAAAGGGCCATCTTATCATTATTCTTCTCTTCTTGTCGACGAATAATGTTAAATTCTCCTCGCAAGAGGTTGCACGCACACGCACAGAGGCTGATCAACAACAGGGGCAATACCCGTCAAAAAAACAACAGCAGCAATACAATTACACAAAGCCGACCAACAGAATCACCGGACACACGGCTACAGACGAGCAACGCAGCCGTGGCGCCGGCGGACGAATCCTCCGATGGCCTCGACGAGCTCGGCCACACGCGCCGCGGTCTCTTCGTCGGCCGGCCCGGGCTTGGACACGCCGTGTATCAGGTAGAACATGTGGTCCACGCCGGGGCTGAGCGCCACCTCCACGTGCTTCCCGGCACGCCGCATCAGATTGCAGTACTCTACCTGGCGGTCACGCAGCGAGTCCAAGGTCGCGATGCTCACCAGCAGCGGCGGTACGGTGAGCGCTGCGGCCGCCGCGTCGTAGCGGACTGGCCAGATGTAGGGGTGATCTCGGGTGGCGCCTTTGGGGAGGGCTAGTGCAAGGAACCTGTCCACCAGCTTGTAGTCCATGTACGGCATATTTGCTTGCTCGGTCGATTCCGACGGGCTCGGAGCGGACCGGGCGAACAGGGGGTTCAGCAGGATGGCTCCGGCGAGCCGGACTGGTCCCCAGTACCCTGGCTCCGCCGAGCTGAACCCGGCGGCCACCTGGTGCACCAGGTTGGCACCACTGCTGTCACCTATGAGGAAAACGCGTGACAAGTCGGCCGCGTCCCTGAGCCTGTTCACCGGGTCACACGTCGGCTCAGGCACCGGCTCGTTCGGAAGCGCAGGCCGAGCGAGCGACTTTAGCCAGTCAATTGCGGCATAGCCGGAGTCCATGGCCGCCGGTAGCGGGTTCTCCGGTGCGAGAGGGAGGGTGATGGACACGATACCGGCGATAGGGATCGAGGCGGCGAGGCGGGCGTAAAAGGAATGGTAGAGCGCCCAGGTGGGGCTGCCGATGCAGTACACACCGGCGTGGAAGTGGAGGAGCACGGGGAGGCGTCTTCCGGCCAATGGGGCCGCCGCCGGTAGGTACAGCCGGAGAGGTGGGTCGGCCGGAATGTCGTGCACCGTTACGCCGTTGCATGGAACGTCGTACGGTGCAATAGCAGCTGTCATTGCCCGTAGCTCCGGGGGTGGCGCGGGCCGCTCGACGGAGCCATCGTCGTAGATCTTAATCCAGCCCGCGACGTCGTCGACTAGTGCTTTCTTGCAGCAGGTGCTGGCCATTTTCTTGTGTTTTTTTTGTACTACGTGCTTGAGCAGTTGACCTATGTTTGTTGCTTCGCTTGATGAGATGGTAACCACGGAATAGGAGGCACTATATAGAACATCGATCTCAAGGATTAATTTAGTGTTCTTGCTTGGGGAATTCCTTTTGATTTGTAAATTTAGTTTTTAATACCGTGATTTGTCATCGTCGACATTTCTCTTCTTTTTCTTTGAGTGGTGTCGACATATCTGCTTCTTTTTTGCGGGTAGACATTTCTCTTGTCGAAAAGAAAATAAGTTCGTGGTCTCGTGTATCTGGCCACATATTTTTGCTCGCTGCCGTGTCCATGCTGAAATGAATTTTTAAAGTTGATCCATTAATGTAGGAAATGTCAATTATAAGAGAATGGTGCAAACGATTGACTTGCATTATCTGTTGTTGCTGCTGCTTCCATGTTCTCTCTGTAGAGTAACTGTCAAAACAGAATTATACACTTCTCATGGGATATTCCTTTTAATCAAATTTTCGTCAAGGGTGTCTGCTGTCTTATTGTCTAAATATTTTTTCTGAATCGATATAACGACAGCTATGTGGGACCAGCACAACAATATACATTGGACTCTGATTTCCCAAGAAGTGCAGGGTGTGGCGGCAATCATCCAAATTGGCTAAATCTCTGTTGATTGAGATGAATCCGTCCTAAATTCTTAATTTAACTTTTTTTATTGCTTCTATATAATTAAAATTCAACAAGAGACTTTAAGCTAGAATTTAATAGGGTAACTTTCAATTTACTATATCTGTCATACTTAAACAACGCTTGCCTAAGCCTAGCCTATCCATTTTTTTCACTCTTTATTTCGCCCCATCCGTACCTTCATAGTTTCATTGTCCCCCGCTAGTGGCGGAGGACAAAAGAAAGTTGAGGTCGGGCGAACTCTAAAGCGAAGAAAAAATGATACAACAAACTTAAAATTATCCGGACACATCAATACTTTATATTATACTAGTAAGCATAATCACTTGGTACAATGTAACAACAAAATATTTAAAATCAAAATATAACCAATAAACGTACCAATAATGAAGAATATGGTGTAGGAATCCAAAGTGCTTGGGAGCTACTGTCACTAGCAATTGACTAATTGACACAAAATATCTCTTTAAATATGCAACTGAAAATAGTAAAAAAAATGAGTAGTTTGCTTGCCCATTTCCGTAGTTCGCAGTGCATAATTTCGAAACTCCAACCAATTCACCACAAATGTAAGAAATTATACATCCCCTTTGCAGCAGCAGGTCTTTTACCCTTCCTGTCCAGCTCCACCACGAAAACGACGCCGGAAAGGCCGGCCACCGGCCGGGCAACCCTAGCTTGCTAATGCGGTGGCGCCTGCCATCCTTTCTGTCGCGGTGCGGTGAGGGAAGAGCCGAGTAAGCCTGCGAGCATGGGAGGCAGGAGGCGGAGCAGGTCGGCTTGGGAAGGAAGCTAGGTTGGAGACGCGGGCGTGCAACATAGGTCAACGATTAAACCTAATTCTCTTTGTGAGTCGTGCGCATGAGGCCAGGAGGCCCTCCTCAGACTCCCCCACGCTGAGCCCACTAAGGCCTTGTTTACTTGTAGTGTATTTGGAGTGTATTTTGGGGGATTATCCCGGATTCCGAAAAATCCTCACTAGTACATTTACTACTCCGGTTTTGGAAGGGATAATCCCAACATATCCCCACCAGCCACATCATTTTTATCTAAATTTAAAACTCTACACCATGCTAGTGTATTGGTAGGGAAGAGTATTTGTGTGGATTGGGTGAAAGTAAGAATTTTACCAAATTCCCTCTCATCCCCAATATTTTTGGGATGAAAATACACCCATAGCAAACAAGGCCTAAGGCACAGTTAGGGTAAGACACTAAGGACTAGCCCAATTAGCCTTTTTTTTCCTTTGCTCTTTTCAGGAACGAGCAGAAAATTGCAAAGTATATATACTTATGAAAATCCCTATACACATATGTATTTTTTTCCAAAAACCAAGGTAGGGTGGCCGCCCTACCTTGGCCTAAGGGGAGGTCCGCAACCCCCGTGAAGGTCATTAAAACACTTTTTACGTTTTTTTACAAGATGTAAAAATAAATGTATGGATAACAAATTAACAATGATAGAAAAGTGCCCTGAAATGCTGAGTGGGAACGACCATCTATTTCGTTGTCTGGAGATATACCACCATGGTAGGTGGGTGTGTGTGGGTGGGAGAGCGGCCGATCTGAACGCAGCGGCAGATGCCGCCAGCTATCTGGCCGTTGATGTCCGCGCGGGGATGTGTGCAGGTAAATGCGAAGAAAGGTCAGCCCAGCAGCGATATACAGAAGAATACGCGAGCATTTATGCGGGACAGATGGGTGCTGGACCGGAGAATTTAATGACATTCTCCGCCGCGCACGTTTTTACCGCTTGGAGCTGTTTCTACCTTCTGGGGTCCGCCGTGCGTCAATTGCGTGTACTTTCCGTCATCGGGAGCATCGCGTCCAGGGTGAGCAAATGCCGGGGTAAAGAGCGAGCGACCCTCCCGCAACCTCTGTCATGCCGGGTGCCCCTGTTCCAGTGGCTCGGGCTTAATCCGTCGTTCTCCCGCGGCTCTGCAAGGTGATTGTCCTTGAGAACACACATCACCTCATACACTCATACGCCTGTCGCCTCCAACAATGGACCTCGGCTCGTCGCCGTGTAGAGCCCAGCCAACCGTTGTAGCTGCCCATCTCTCCCTGTACCCGAGAGTGAAGAGATCCATCGGCCAGATCAATCAGCAATTGAGCCCGGTGAGACTCAGATCTAGGCGAGCGGCGTCGCCCCGCAACGCCCACCGTTCGCTGTATCGCCGTGGATGCGGAACGCTTACGCGGAAGAGGTGCCGGCCGGCAGCTCTACTGCCGCGGATGCAGTGCCTGATCCAAAGAGGAGGAAAGGACCAGCTCAGTCTCCGTCAAGCTGGAAACGAAGGTGAGCACAAGATGTTTTTTTTGCAAAAAATGCTACTGTTGCCTGCAGCTTTGTCATTCTGAACTGTTTGCTCTCCATCGTGCATGATGTTTAGTGCATGATGTTTAGTTGTGTTAACTTATTTTCGCAGTACTAATTGCACTAGTAAAGAATGTTCCATGTGTACTGAGTACCATCATCCCATCTTAGACCGGTACTGATTACCATCATCCCATCTTGCATCTCACTGCTGTGATTTTGTGTTCAGGTTTGCTAAACATCATGCATCCACGTCCAATGTGCCATGGCTGCGCGTGCGCATGAAATCTGTCGCAGCTTAGTCAATGCGGTCAAACCTAGCTGGAACATCAAAAAAAACTTACCCAAATAAAGTAAGGACCACACCAAATAACATTAACCATGGCGTTTTTATTACACCCTAAACCCTAATTGCTGTTTTTGCCCCTGTTGCACAGCGAAAAATAAGTACCATCAAGTACCATCAGCTCTTGGATTGATCCTGCCGGTCTATCTACAGTAATGGCCTGGGCATGAACTCTTAAATTTATGTGCTGGAACGTCAAAAATTTATCGTTACCCCTTGATGTACTGCACGTACTGTGGTACAGCAATAGTGATGTACTGCACGTAGCTCGCGGTGCCAAACAACGCAATGTCCGTTATCCTAGCACGTGTGATAATCAAGAATCAGTAGAGAGATGGCGTGTGCACACTAATTGTTGTGGTGTCAGAACAGCAAAAAGATGGCATCTATGTAGCCACGGTGAAAATGATTTTTACCTGCACAATACCTGTGTGTGTGGTGCCGACCATTCATTTCGTGTCGGAATCGTTTGGGGGCCCACTTGCTTGGTGCGTGAATACGTTGATATACGAAGAGAGGAAGTGTCCCGGACACAATAAATACAGGTGCTGGTCGAGTGTTGTACAAGGAAGCGGACCAATGGGAGGGCGAGTTAAAGTGGGAGCAGATGCCGCCCAGGGCAGAGACGCATTTCCCCATGGTAGGTGGGAATATTGTACTCCCTCCGATCCATATTAATGGACTCAACTTTATCTAGATACGGATGTATCTAGTTAAGTGTTTAGACTAGATGCATCCTATCTAGACAATGTTGAGACCATTAATATGGATCAGAGGGAGTATTGAAATGCAGCCAGGTGTCTTGAGTAAATATTTTGTTATTGCACATAGTAATGTTATGTGATAGTGCGATATTTACTGGTCTATAAAATAGGCGATGAAAGAGCACACATGCCGGAAGCAGATTTGCAGCTCCCGAGCACCAGTGAACCTGGTATTTTAAAATTTTGAAAATTTTAAATTTATGTTTCAAAAAATTCCGAAAAATTTTCCTTAGATACATATGCATGTTTCTTACGTGTGTGCCAATTTATTTTGCAAAAAACGTCGTATTTCGAGCTGTATAAAAATTAACAAAATTCTAGTCAGTAAAAAGTGTATAAAGTGTGTTGAATCTGTCAGAAATTTCACTTTTTTGCCTAGCCCGAACTATTTTGAATTTATTTACGAAATTTCTGGCGTACCTGCGGGATATGTACGTGTGTTGGTGTGAATTTTTTCAGAATTTTTGGAAGCAAAAAAGTGTGATTTTCAAAAAATTCAAAAAACGGGAGCAATGGTGCTCGGGAGCTGCTGCGGATTTCCGCACACCTGCCACCGTTTATGGCATGATCATTCTATTGATAGTTGTTCTTCGTTCATTTTTTTGAATTGTTGATGAGTGGTGATATGAAACAGATTCTAGTTCATTTTCAGAGGCTCGTGCCTTGCCCTCTTTCCTCTCACAAAGAGCATCTATCTTTTTTTTTTGAAGGACAAAGAGCATCTATCTTACTATTGTGGGATCGGGAGTCACTAGGAATTGAGAGTTTTGACAACAACTTGACAATCATGGTGGGTTGGTGGAGCAGGGAAACAAGCAAATTACTAGACATAGCTTGTAGAAACTCGAGTGCTCAAGCCTTACTATGCGATTGCTGATAGTTTGAGGATCATAGAAGGAAAATATCCTTTAAACTCACTATGCCCCTAATGTTTTTTATTTATTTTTAGGCTTTTCAATTAACAAAAGAAAGGCTTCTGAGTTTTACAATCATGCATGAGCGCCTCCGCCACGCAGGGTGGAGCACGACCCAGCAACACACACTCACACTCCACACTGTTCCCCAAGCTAGTTAGAGCGTCAGCCACTCTGTTCGCACTTCTGTTAACCTTCACACACACCGCTTGCTGGAAGGAATTCAGTAAAATTTTGGTGTCCTGAACTATACCAGAAATGGCAGACTTGGAACTTTCTGATTGATTCAGTTCATTCACGAGAAAAGCATTATCGCTTTCGACATGGATCGGACCAGCGAATGTCGAAATGATGGCTCTCAGTCCATTAAGAAGACCCAAAGCCTCGGCAGTTACGGCGTTGATGCATTGAGGTAAGGGACCCCAAGCAGTCATCAGCACTTCTCCCCTTTCATTCCTAAGAATTGCACCCCACGAACCTGTGCCATCAGATTCAAAGAAAGAGGCATCAGAGTTTAGTTTTGCCCAACCTGGTGGTGGTTTCTTCCAGAATTCAGCTGGGGTAGGCGCCTTCAACTCCATGGCCATTATCGGTTCAGCGGCATGTTGTTTCCCCTTAGCATCAGCTGGTTCACAATGCCCCTAATGTTACTTTGGAGCAATTAGGCATGTTACTAAGTGAGGAGGCCTTTAAGTATAAGTGTAGAACATACATATGTTTTCGAAGTGCCCTATTTTGGGTAAGCCTTATTTGGATTGTCATCCAAAATATTCTTAAAAAAAAACCTACATAGAATACTCAATTCATGATGGAAAAGCAGAAATTTTCAAATGTGGCCTGCCCATAGCCCTTCATTTTCACCTAAAACAATTTGTTTTCTCGATGTCCCGGCATGCAGAATTCTCCATAAGTAATTATCAACATTGCATTATAAACTTCTATTTTCCCTTAATTTCCTACAACTGTTTCCTCGTATAATTAACATTGCAATATATACTTATCTTATTGTCTATGTATTTTTTGAATTGATATAACAATAGCGGAAGCCTCGGAGGATGCCCAGGGCATGCCAATAATCGTGCTAAAAGAGGCGACAAGTCCCGTTCCCCAAGGTTGTCATCATTGATACTAAGAAAAATAATGCATTTTCGATAGGCCACATGATTGTCAGGGTTCGTCTAGTGTATGTGAGGACAATGAAAATGGATCTTGAACATTATCAATATGGAATCTAGTTTGAAAACCTCTCCGCGACCCATTTAGTGGTAAAAATGGATGTTAAATCGCGTTTACCATTTGAGCGAGGAAATATTTAAATTTTCGATGTGGGAAAGAATCTCAATGACATAAATAGTTTTGTCTTTCCCGTATGCATGTAATGGATGTGTTCTCTTCGCTAGGCAAGTGCATGGAGCGAGAGGCTCAATACTTAGGCCTATGCCAATGCAAGTCTCTTAGCACAGTTTCATATACATTTTGCTTATGTGACATGTTAGTTAATGAAGAGAGAGGGTGGGGTTGTATTTTAGCTAACATACAACCTTTGCACGTGGTCATAGGCAAAGAATTGTGCGAACCCAATCACATGCATGCATGAGACCAAAATCATTAAATTAGATACAACCCATAAGAAACAATGCGACATATGATGACGTGTTAAGATACAATGCATTGACACAAGCGTATATTTGCTTCGTTAGATATGGAGGGGTTTAGTACCAGTCCGTCGTGGGAGCCCGATTGGACGCCCGTGGCTAATTCGCAGGTTCTTAATTGGTGGACTAATTTGAGGGCGTGCAGACGAAATCGTCGAGACTTGTAGACTGCGATCACGCTGCCTTTGGTGGCATCGAAATAATGTGGTGTTCAATGTCGAGCGTCCTCCAGGCCGCTGGACTCTTCCACAGGGAGGTGTCCCTCTTACCGCCTCCCACGCCGGACTGGTTGCTATGAGGAGATTAGATTTTTGTGGGGAGCTCCCACCTCTTATTGGCAGCACTTGAGCCGCAGGGCGGTGTTTTAAACTTTTACCTCTTTGGCACCCATATGTGATACACTTTGTGTATTCTACGAAAAAACTACTCCCTCCGTATCAAAATATAAGACTTTCTAACTAGTTTCTGCATGCATGCATTTAGACATGTTTTAGTGCAAGGTTCAACATGTCTAGATGCATGCATGCAGAAACTACCTAGAAAGTATTATATTTTGATACGGAGGGAGTACATAACAAAGTGTAAAGAGGAAATAACCGAAGACACAATTTGAGCGACATCTGCAACAACGCACAGATATTTAGCTAGTTGCCGCTTAAATGTTAATTTCTGATGCAAAAATTCTTAATGACTTAAAAAAAGGAAAACCTTCTGTTCCCCGGGGGATCGTGCGATTCCATCCTCCGGATGCGTGGCCATTGGATGGTTTTGATCGTGTGGTTCTCCTCTTCCTTATCCCGAACAAAATATCTGTTGTCTCCTTGCTCGGTCTCGTCTCCATCGCCCGCTCGTCTCACCTCTGGTTCCCTTCCATTTCTCGCCGTGCTCCGGTAGGGCTCCGCCGCCGTATCCCGGTGAGCTACGGCCGCTGCTCCGCATCGCTCCCTTCCGCTTCTCGCCACGCTCCGGCACGGCTGCGCCGCCGCGACCCGACAGGGCCGCGCCACCGCACCCCGATGGCTGACCGCTGTTGCGTCCCCTGGCTTCCGCCACCGCTCCTCCCGCTTGTCCGACGAGGACGGCCGAAGGCGTCACCCTCTCCTCATCCCTGGCCCTCGACGTCGCCGCCCCGGCCCCGGACCCTGCTTCCACGTCGCCTCCCTGCCCATGCTCTCCCGTGCCACCGTACCACTGCTTCGACGCCGCCACCGCGCTTCTGCTCTCAGCCGCCGCCGTGACCCTGCGCCGCTGCCGCCGCCGCGGTGCTCCAGCCGGTCGTGGTGCTTCTACTGCAATTTTGATTGTAGCAATTTTAATTTTTTGCCATATGTGGTGCAAATTTTTGTAATGTTTGTAGCAATTTTATTTCTCATTTGTCGCAAATCCACAGAAGGATTGTAGCAATTGTCCTGATGACGTGAAACACACGTTCGTTGGGAGACCCCAAGAGGAAGGTATGATGTAGTCAGCAGCAAGTTTTCCCTCAGAAAGAAACCAAGGTTATCGAACCAGTAGGAGCAGCAACTCTTCAGAAGGTTGTCAACGACGCCAGAAAAATAGCTGTCGCAGGGAGTCTGGACTGTTGACGTGGAATCTGCACACAACACAATCAAACTATTTTACCCCAGCGAAACAGTGAGGTTGTCAATCTCACTGGCTTGCTGAAAACAAAGGATTATAACGTATGGTGTGGAAAATGAGTATTAAATTGCAGAGAATGAAAAAGGAACAGTTTGCAGTTTGTGGTTGTTTAATCAGTGTAAAAGAATGGACCGGGGTCCACAGTTCACTAGTGGTGTCTCTCAATAAAAGATAACTAACGTGTTGGGTGAACAAATTACAGCTGGGCAATTGACGAATAGTGAGCGCATGACAATGCATATACATGACATGTTGACTACTATGATATTTAATTGGGCATTACGACATAATACATAGACCGTTATCCAACAGCATCTATGACTAATAATCCACCGCCGGGTTGTCATCCGAGTCCCCCGTTGGTATTAAGTTGCAAGCAACGGATAATTGCATTAACTAAAGTGCGTAATGTAAACAAACACATATGCCCGTGGACATAGCATCGTTAGGTTATCCCTAGTGGCAACAGCACATCCACAAACTTAGAACTTTCTGTCACTGTCCCAGGTTAAACGGAGACATGAACCCACTATCTAGCATAAATACTCTCTCTTGGAGTTACAAGTATCTACTTGGCCAAAGCATCTACGAGTAACGGAAAGCATGCAAGATCTTAAATAACATATGAGATAGATTGATAATCAACTTGACATAATATTCAATATTCATCGGATCCCAGCAAACACAACATGTAGCATTACAATAATATGATCTTGATCATGTAGGGCAGCTCACAAGATCTAAACATGATAGCACAAAGTGGAGAGACAACCATCTAGCTACTGCTATGGACCCGTAGTCCAAGGATGAACTACTCACGCATCACTCCGGAGGCAGGCATGGCGATGTAGAAGCCTCCGGTGACGATTCCCCTCTCCGGCAGGGTGCCGGGAAGAGGTTCTGAACCCTCCCGAGCTAGGGTTGACGACGGCGGCGTCTCTGGATCATTTCGTGGATATTTGCTCAGGTCCTTAGGGTTTTCGCGTCGGGAGGAATAAGTAGGCGAAAGGGCGGCGGCTGCGGACCCCCGAGGGGCCCACACCACCCTAGGGTGCGGCAGAGGGGGGGCCCGCGCCCTAGGTGCGTGTGGCCTCCTGGTGGCCCTCCTCTGCTGCTCCTTCGCTCCGTCAGGTGTGTTCTGGAAAAATAGGGACCCCCGTGTAGTTTCGTCCAATTCCGAAAATATTTCCAGACTAGCTTTTCTGGAATACAAAAACAGCAGAAAACAGGAACTGGCACTTCGGCATCTTGTTAATAGGTTAGTCCCAAAAAATGTATAAAAGTGATATAAAGTAGATGCAAAACATGTAGCAATTGGTATAAAACAAGCATGGAACATCAAAAATTATAAATACGTTTGAGACGTATCATGTCCCCTCAGATGATGTGTCTAAAACGCGATGTTGCTACCGCTACCGCCGACGCGTGGGGTTGCTACTAACATGCATAGCGATGTCCCTGACGCCACTAGTGATGCTCCCAACGGAGTGCGGTGTTGCTACCAAAGGTGCACGGTGATGCTACCGATGGTAGGGGCGATGCTCCCAACGAAACGCGGCACTGCTACCTACATTAGTCGGCGATGCTCGTAACGGCGCGCGGCGCCGCTACGGTGTTGCTACCAACGGCACATGGCGATGCTACCGATTACGCGTGTCGTTGCTACTGACGAGCCGACGATGCTACCGACGGTATGCGGAAAAGCTATGAGAAGATTCTCGCGTCGTTGCTACCGACGAGCTGACGATACTACTGATTGTATCTGGCAAAGCTATGAGAAAATGCTACCGACGAGCTGACGATGCTACCGACGGTTTCCGGCAATGCTACAAGTATTGGGTTGCATGTACAGAAAATTAAAAAAATCGTATTGCTACGCAACACCTCCCAAGATCTACTATGAAGATACATGCGAATACGAAGATCCGAAGATCTAGATGGAATACGTTACCAACACCGAAGTCGCGGAAGAAGTGTTGATGACGTTTGTCGATGTAGCTCGTCGCCGTCTCTCTCAACCAAGCCTGGTAAAGAGATTTCGGCGCCTCCTCCTCCTCGCCTTGTCAGCTTGATCCAACAGTGTGAGGGTCAACCGTCGAGATCGGCAGATCACCCCAGGCCTTGGACACAAATGGCATGGATTTTGGCTCAAGGATTTGGATGCACGAGAAGCATTCCCTCTCAGTACAGAGTTTAGGCTAGCAAGGTTATGTAAGCAAACAAGAATATCAACCCGTACACCAAGTTTTATATGACAAACATATTGCAAACGTTATAAGACTTCATACCGTCTTCCTTGTTAACCAAACCCTGTTATTAGAAAATATCTAGACCTTAGAGGTACCACCGATGCAAACCAAATTTTCAACAAGCTTTACGGTAGTTCTTCACTAATAGGCTTAACTCATGTGATGCACAATTTAATCATGATCTACTTGTTAACTCAAAACAATTGACAAGCATCAAGTTATCCATTTTAGTGATCTACAAGATTAAGCAAGTTTTTCCTTATACCAATTACCACATGCAACATTTTCTGAACCAACCAAACACCAATCAATTTATTTCATCAACTCTCCAAACAAATATAAGTGAAGCAAGAGAGTACTTTCTACAAAAGAAAGCTAATAGCTCTGACAAGAGATACATGAAAACAAGAGCTAAAAGCTGAACAGCGCTAGATATGAATACTCAACAAATATAAGTGAAGAATAGGAGTATTCTCATGAAAAAGCGGAGCGTGTCTCTCTCCCAATCAAGAATGCTAGGGTCCAGTCAAGCTTTATTGAAAATAAAAGTGCAATACTGAAAATAAAAGCACACAGACGCTCCAAGAAAAGCACATATGATGTGAAAGAATTAAAATATAGTTTCACTAGAGATGACCTGATAATTTTGACGATGAAGAAGGGGATGCCTTGGGCATCCCCAAGCTTAGACGCTTGAGTCTTCTTGAAATATGCTGGGGAGATCCATGGGAGCCTCCCCAAGCTTAAGCTCTTCACTCTTCTTGATCCTATTATATCATCCTTCTCTCTTGACCCTTGAAAACTTCCGTCACACCAAACTCAAAGTAGATCTCATTAGAGGGTTAGTGCATAATCAAAAATTCACATGTTCTATAAAGACGCAATATGATTTGTTACTTTAAACATTAGCTACAGCCACTGATGTTATGTGAAGCTCTTCCACCCAAAAAAGAATTTCACTCAACACTAGTAAAAGAGAGAATGCAAAAATAAAAAGGCATAATCTGTCTAAAACAGAACAGTCCGCAAAGACGAATTTTTTCGAGGCACTTACGACGCTCAGATCGAGAAACTCTGAACTAATGAAAGTTTCAGACATTCATAAAGATTACGCACAAAAATTTCAGATTTAATTAACAATCTGGTGATTTTAGGAATTTCGTACAGTGAACAGCAAAAATCTGTTTCTGCGCAGCAATCAAAATTAAGCATCATCTTATCATTAGAGGCTACTCTTGGCACAACAATGCGAGAAAATAAAGATACAAAGGAGTTGCTACAGAAGTAAACAAACTCCTTGACTCAATAAAAGAAAAATTGCAGAAAAATAAAATGGGTTGCCTCCCATAAGCGCTTTTCTTTAACGCCTTTTAGCTAGGCACAAAGCATGCATCAAGTATTACCAAGTGAAGAAGCATCAACATTCTTACGCTTAGCTCTCTTACCTTTACCTTTATCTTTAGGAAATACTTGGTTACACATAGGTGAAGAGGCGAAATTCATAGTGCCTTGGCCCACATCTATTATTGCTCCAAAGCGTTTCAACAGAGATCTTCCAAGCGTAATTTGTCCTACTCCTGCACATTCAATGACAAGATAATCAATAGATATTGTTATCCCTAAGAGTTTTGTAAATACTCCTTCGGCTACTCCCCTTGGTAATTTAATAGTATTATCACCCAAAGTTATACAATCTTCGCATTTGGAAAGCTCCCAAAGATTTAAGGAATCATAAATATTCTTGGGCATTAAACAGAATTCAGACATAATATCACAGCGAGAATGAAAAGTTTCACCATTTATAACAACTTTTACTGAGGGAATCCATCCCGATGGTTCAAAATTTACTGGCACATTATCATAATGTTCACGAATCTGATTATACCCTTAGACCAGATATGTTCGTTTCAAGAGCGTTAAGTCTATCACTTATGCTTGTCAAAGCCAAATCAATTTTAGTGATTGGGGGCTAGAAATTGTAATCAATTTTTTTATAGCATTAAAAGCTTGATCCCCATCATAACGAAGGAAATCTCCTCCTACCACAGCATCTAAAGCATATCTGTAGCAAAGAACAAGACCAAAATAAAAGCTACTAAGAAGCAGGCTTAAAGTCATTTTAGGTTCAGTTTTAGCATAGGACTCAGATATTCTAGACCAAGCATCTTTAAAACTCTCCTCACTCCCTTGCTTGAAAGTGAAGATCTCTTCTTCAGGTGACATTACTACTGGAACAGGGCTAGACATGATAACTAACAGAAAACAAAACTGAAAATAAACTAAATGCAAGTAACTAATTTTTTTGTGTTTTTGATAATTGAAAGCAAACAAGATAAAATAAAATAAACTAAGCAAGACAAAAACAAAGTAAAGAGATTGGAAGCGTGAAACTCCCCTTGCAGAAGACTGCTGTCTCCCCGGCAACGGCGCCAGAAAAATAGCTTGATGACGTGAAACACACGTTCGTTGGGAGACCCCAAGAGGAAGGTATGATGTAGTCAGCAGCAAGTTTTCCCTCAGAAAGAAACCAAGGTTATCGAACCAGTAGGAGCAGCAACTCTTCAGAAGGTTGTCAACGGCGCCAGAAAAATAGCTGTCGCAGGGAGTCTGGACTGTTGACGTGGAATCTGCACACAACACAATCAAACTACTTTGCCCCAACGAAACAGTGAGGTTGTCAATCTCACTGGCTTGCTGAAAACAAAGGATTAAACGTATGGTGTGGAAAATGAGTATTAAATTGCAGAGAATGAAAAAGGAACAGTTTGCAGTTTGTGGTTGTTTAATCAGTGTAAAAGAATGGACCGGGGTCCACAGTTCACTAGTGGTGTCTCTCCATAAAAGATAACTAACATGTTGGGTGAACAAATTACAGCTGGGCAATTGACGAATAGTGAGCGCATGACAATGCATATACATGACATGTTGACTACTATGATATTTAATTGGGCATTACGACATAATACATAGACCGTTATCCAACAGCATCTATGACTAATAATCCACCGCCGGGTTGTCATCCGAGTCCCCCGTTGGTATTAAGTTGCAAGCAACGGATAATTGCATTAAGTAAAGTGCGTAATGTAAACAAACACATATGCCCGTGGACATAGCATCGTTAGGTTATCCCTAGTGGCAACAGCACATCCACAACCTTAGAACTTTCTGTCACTGTCCCAGGTTAAACGGAGACATGAACCCACTATCTAGCATAAATACTCTCTCTTGGAGTTACAAGCATCTACTTGGCCAAAGCATCTACGAGTAACGGAAAGCATGCAAGATCTTAAATAACATATAAGATAGATTGATAATCAACTTGACATAATATTCAATATTCATCGGATCCCAGCAAACACAACATGTAGCATTACAATAATATGATCTTGATCATGTAGGGCAGCTCACAAGATCTAAACATGATGGCACAAAGTGGAGAGACAACCATCTAGCTACTGCTATGGACCCGTAGTCCAAGGATGAACTACTCACGCATCACTCCGGAGGCAGGCATGGCGATGTAGAAGCCTCCGGTGACGATTCCCCTCTCCGGCAGGGTGCCGGGAAGAGGTTCTGAACCCTCCCGAGCTAGGGTTGACGACGGCGGCGTCTCTGGATCTTTTCGTGGATATTTGCTCAGGTACTTAGGGTTTTCGCGTCGGGGGAATAAGTAGGCGAAAGGGCGGCGGCTGCGGACCCCCGAGGGGCCCACACCACCCTAGGGCGCGGCAGAGGGGGGCCCGCGCCCTAGGTGCGTGTGGCCTCCTGGTGGCCCTCCTCTGCTGCTCCTTCGCTCCGTCAGGTGTGTTCTGGAAAAATAGGGACCCCCGTGTAGTTTCGTCCAATTCCGAGAATATTTCCAGACTAGCTTTTCTGGAATACAAAAACAGCAGAAAACAGGAACTGGCACTTCGGCATCTTGTTAATAGGTTAGTCCCAAAAAATGTATAAAAGTGATATAAAGTAGATGCAAAACATGTAGCAATTGGTATAAAACAAGCATGGAACATCAAAAATTATAAATACGTTTGAGACGTATCATGTCCCCTCAGATGATGTGTCTAAAACGCGATGTTGCTACCGCTACCGCCGACGCGTGGGGTTGCTACTAACATGCATAGCGATGTCCCTGACGCCACTAGTGATGCTCCCAACGGAGTGCGGTGTTGCTACCAAAGGTGCACGGTGATGCTACCGATGGTAGGGGCGATGCTCCCAACGAAACGCGGCACTGCTACCTACATTAGTCGGCGATGCTCGTAACGGCGCGCGGCGCCGCTACGGTGTTGCTACCAACGGCACATGGCGATGCTACCGATTACGCGTGTCGTTGCTACTGACGAGCCGACGATGCTACCGACGGTATGCGGAAAAGCTATGAGAAGATTCTCGCGTCGTTGCTACCGACGAGCTGACGATACTACTGATTGTATCTGGCAAAGCTATGAGAAAATGCTACCGACGAGCTGACGATGCTACCGACGGTTTCCGGCAATGCTACAAGTATTGGGTTGCATGTACAGAAAATTAAAAAAATCGTATTGCTACGCAACACCTCCCAAGATCTACTATGAAGATACATGCGAATACGAAGATCCGAAGATCTAGATGGAATACGTTACCAACACCGAAGTCGCGGAAGAAGTGTTGATGACGTTTGTCGATGTAGCTCGTCGCCGTCTCTCTCAACCAAGCCTGGTAAAGAGATTTCGGCGCCTCCTCCTCCTCGCCTTGTCAGCTTGATCCAACAGTGTGAGGGTCAACCGTCGAGATCGGCAGATCACCCCTCCGAGAGATTGCACGCGTACGCCGGGAAAGGTTCAGCAGGGCTTCGCCGTCCAAGCTTGAAGCACCACTAGTGTATATGAAGGTGGAGATCTCAACACATGAGAAGGAGAGAGAGATTAGATCTAGTCTAATCGGATAGGTTGCCTCTAATTAGAGGTTCCTCTAATCCAACTAGAAGGGATCTAAACTTGAGAGCTTACGTGTTGCAATTGTGTGTCCTCCAAATAGGAGGGGGTGTGGTTTATATAGATGGACCAAGGGGTGGAGGGACTTGGACAAGGGGAAAGCTTTGTCCTAGTCCTACTTGGATTGGACAAGGGGAAAGCTTCCCCTTGCCCAATTCGGCATGGGAGGAGGAGTTGGAGTAGGACTCCAACTCCCCTCCCCTCCACCGCCTCTCTCTCTCTCTCTTGGCAGCCGCCGGGTGGGGCCCACCCCGGTGCACCGACCTGGCGGGTGGGGCCCGCCCTAGGCCGGCCCGCCCGACCACCACCGCCGCCGCCTCCCCCCGCCGTGGGCCAAAGGCCCACTAGGGTTCGGCCTTGGGGGGAGTTCCCTCCTTCGGCGCCATAGCCCACCACCACCACATGGTGGTGCGGCTACCAAGGTGGGCCCCCTAGCCCTATGGTAGGCTCCAATTTAATAATAATATTTTTCATAATTATTTATTAACTAAATAAATTAATATTTAATTAACTCATAATCAAATAATATTTTGTCCAATTAATTCTCATTTGAATATTTCCTTTTACAGAATATTAAACCGAATTAATTACCTATCATATATAAAACACCTTTTATATGATCCGGGACACCCAGTGTCCGCCGACAAAATACTCTGGATAAATATTTCCTTCTTATATAAACCCTCGGAATAAATTCCGACCGTGATAGCAACTTCTATCACCAAACAATCTCTCCGATAAAAACATATCTATCACGCAGACATTATGTCGGTGATACTCTCTCCATTGTTCCAGACCAACCATAATACACAACTAACCAATCCTAGTTTAAGCGTGTCCACCCTACAGGTTCGATAACGTGTAGCTATAATTGGATAACCAATCACCGGCCAGGGTCAGGTTCGTGGACGACCTGAATAACTGCTACCGTTATGCGAAGACACTCTGTTGAACCTGCTGGCTATTTAATATATCATTTCCATTACTCGCGATACCAAAACTTTACCCGAGATATAGATCCGTGGATGTTACCATGAATCAATAAATTGATTCACTACATATTTGTCTTATCTCGTTACCGGTAAGTTCCCTTTACTCGTTTCCGCATTATGATATCCCACGCGGTGTAACTTCACCATGCATTGTCTGCAGAACATATTGGATACCTTTATAATACCGAGAGGGCCCAGGGCGTATATCTCTAATCACCGAGGAGTAATTTCCCATCTTGGAACATTAGGATATACACACACCTTGAAGCCATCCAGTGACTGCCGTTTTGACACCCAGTTACGGCCGTGCCGTTGACAGTACCAAAGTAACTCTTCCAGTATGCATAATCCAAATAACCTCATGGTTATAGGACATGTTATATAATAATCTTACTGTAATAAAGCTAAGGATAAAAAGACGACTTAACGGAATCTCTTATCATACCAAAACTTGGGTTTACACAGCCATATCATTATCCAATAATATGCCACTCATTGATGCTGACATAAACAATGTCCATGACTAGGAAAGCAGTGTCATCAAGCAATCAACAAATTAGTCCGTAAAAGAACTAGGGTATATTTTACGTGTTCATATTCTCTACACATACGAGTGGGCTTTCCCCTGAATCACGTATCCAGAAACCACCGTAGTTATAGCATAGAGAATACAAATCATAATTAATGAATCAGATGTATAAATACATTGCCTTTTGGGCATACATCCAACAACGAGCGGATGCTACCGACGTCTCGCAGCGTTGCTACCGACGGCATCCAGCAATGCTACGAGCGGATGCTACCGACGGCTCGCGGCGTTGCTACCGACGAGCTGACGATGCTACCGGTGTGGGGCGGTGTTGTTACCACGGCATGCGGCGATGCTACCGATGGCGGATGCTACTTGCTGCCGACGGTATCTGGCAATGATACGAGCGGATGCTACCGACGTCTCGCGACAGCGCATGTCACTGCTACCGACGAGCCGGAGATGGTACCGGGGGCGCGCGACGCTGCTACCAATGGCGCGTGTTTTGCTCCGCAAAAGAATCTACAATGATGCGAGCTGGCGATGCCTCCCCGACGCTCTGGAGGAAGATGCTACCACGGACCATCAATGTTGCTGCAAGCGGCTACCCTGGTGCTGCTGCATCGTTGACGCCGCGGGGTTGTTTCCAATGTTGCCAGTGAGGTCTCGTCGGATTTGCTACAATAGCAAACAAAATTTTCCATATAAGCATTTGCTACGAGCAGCACAAAAAAATTGCTACAAATGAAACTTTTTGCTGCGTATAAGAATTTTGTGAGATTTGAGAAAAAAATTAAACTTTTGCTACAATAGTACAAAAAAAATTATTACGAACGGACCGTTTTATGCTTCATTGAAGCATTTTGCGGGATTTCGGTGAGAATTAGAAATTTTGCTACAATAGCATAAAATTCTTATTACGCGCGAACCGTTTTTGCTTCATAGAACCATTTGCGAGAGATTTTGGTTGAAATCGGACTTTTGCTATAATAGCACAAAATTCTTATGACGCGCTTCAGTCAAGAAAAAGCAGGATTTAATGGGATTTTGGGTCAGGTAGAGGACACGTGTCGGCAGGGGGGACCCGAGGGATTTTTTCGCCAGATCCCCCGGGACGCCTAGCATGGCCCTTCAAAAAACATTATCCTGTTCCAGTTGAACGATAAGAAACCAAAGCACTCACGGTTCGCAAATTCACCTCGCACGAAGAAGCGCGCACACACAGAAGCTGATTACATTAATACAGCAACACAATTACGCAACCCGATCGACAAGCACACCGGATACACGGCTACAGACGAGCGACGCAGCCGTGGCGCCGGCCGACGAAACTCCCAATGACGTCGATGAGCTCGGCGATGCGCGCCGCGGTCTCCTCGTTCGCCGGCTCGGTCAGGCCGTGTTTCAGGTAGAAGATGTGGTCCACGCCGGGGCTCAGAGCCACCTCCACGTATTTCCCGGCGCGCTGCATCGCGTTGCAGTACTCCGCCTGCCGGTCCCGCAACGAGTCCAGCGTCGCGATGCTCACCATTAGCGGCGGCACGACGAGCCCTGCCACCGCGACATCGCTGCAGACAGGCCAGATGTAAGGGTGGTCTCGGGTGGCGCCTTTTGGGAGCGCCAACGCCAGGAACCTGTCCACCAGCTCGCGGTTCAAGTACCTGTTCACCGGGTCCGTCGACTCGGACGGGCTCGGAGCAGACCGGGAGAACGCGGGGTTGAGCAGGATGGCTCCGGCGAGCCGGACGGGGCCCCAGTACCCTGGCTCCGCCGAGCTGAACCCGGCGGCCACCTGGTGCACCAGGTTAGCTCCCGTGCTGTCACCTATGAGGAACACGCGCGACAGGTCGGCCACGTCCCTGAGCCTGATTACCGGGTCATACGTCGGCTCAGGGACAGGCTCGGTTGGCAGCGTAGGCTGAGCGAGAGACTTCAACCAGTCAATGGCGGCGTATCCGGCGGCGATGGCTGCAGGGAGCGGGTTCTCCGGAGCCAGGGGGAGGGTGATGGACACGATGCCGGCGATGGGGATTGACGCTGCGAGGCGGGCGTAGAAGGAATGGTACATCACCCAGGTGGGGTCGCTGATGCAGAACACACCGGCGTGGAAGTGGAGGAGCACGGGGAGGCGTCGGCCGACCAAGGGGCCCGCCGCCGGGAGGTACAGGCGGAGGGGTGGATTGCCTGGGACGTCGTGCACCGTCACGCCGTTGCATGGCACGTCGTACGGTGCGATGGCAGCTGCCAGTTGCTGTCCCTCTGGGGGAGGTGCTGGTCGCTCCACGGTGCCATCGTCGTAGATCCTGATCCAGCCGGCGACGTCGTCCACAAGTTCTTTCTTGCAGCAGGTGGTGGCCATTTTCCTGTGGCTTTTGGTGTACGTGCTAGAGCGGGTGACCTATGTTGGCTGTGTCGGTTGATGAGATGGTAAGTTCGTAACCAGGGATAGGAGGCCTTATGTAGAACATCTCAAGGATTAATTTAATGTTCTTGCTTGGCGAATTCCTTTTGATTTGTAAATTTATTTTTTTTATACCGTGAGTTGTCATCGTCGACATTTCTCTTGATGACAGGAAAATAATTTCGTGGATATGACCAGATATTTTAGGTGCTGCTGTCCATGTTGAAATTAATTTGTAAATTGATTCATTAATGTGTAGGAAATGTCAGATAGAAGGGATTGGTGCAAGCAATTGACTTGCGTTATCTGTTGGTGTTGCTGTATCTGTCGGTTGATGAGATGGTAAGTTCGTAACCAGGGATAGGAGGCCTTATGTAGAACATCTCAAGGATTAATTTAATGTTCTTGCTTGGCGAATTCCTTTTGATTTGTAAATTTATTTTTTTTATACCGTGAGTTGTCATCGTCGACATTTCTCTTGATGACAGGAAAATAATTTCGTGGATATGACCAGATATTTTAGGTGCTGCTGTCCATGTTGAAATTAATTTGTAAATTGATTCATTAATGTGTAGGAAATGTCAGATAGAAGGGATTGGTGCAAGCAATTGACTTGCGTTATCTGTTGGTGTTGCTGTATCCACGTTCTCCGTAAAGTAATTATCAACACCGCATTATACACTCCAAGATGGCATATTCGTTTTCATCAATTTTTTAGCCAATGAAGTTTATACATGTATTATTGTCTTTTTTTTCTGAATCGGTGTATCGATAGCTATGTCGGACTAGCACGACAATATGCATTGGACTCTTATTTTCCAAGACATGCAGGGCACGACGGCCCTTGTTCCGTTTTGCTAATTCTCCATCGATTGAGATGAACCTCTCTTTTGGGTGACTATTTAACTATAATTAACTATAAAATTAAGCTAGCATTCTATAGAGTAACTTTCATTTCGATTTATTTCTATCAACCTAAACGAATGACTGACCTAAGCCTAGCCTACCCATTTTCGCCCCACTCCTGTTTTCACAGCCTCCTTCCAGGTGGAAGGTGGGATATTTGTATTGAGATGCAGCCTCAGGGTGTCTTGAGTAAATGCTTGGGATTACACGTATAGTACTTTTCTGTCATAGTGTGATAGCTTCTTGTCTATAAAAAAGGGGTGAATGGGCACATTTGTTTCAGTTTTATGGCATCAACTTTCTTTTGCGATTGGTTTTTAGCTCATTTTTGGAGTGTTGGAAGGTGGAGATATGAAACATATTGTAATTCATTGTTTCAAGTTCTTGCGTTTGCGTGCCTTAACCTTTTCCTGACAAAGTCTTGCATCTTGCTATTGTGGGATCGGGAGCCACTAGGAATCCAGAGCGTTGACGAAGGCTTTACCACTGTCGAGGATGGAGGACCACACAAACTCGCTAGTAATCAGGCATAGCTTGGAGAAACTCGAGCACACGAGCATGACTATAACATTGCTGAGAAGACAAACACAGTAGAAGTGCAAAACATTCTTTCGTGTGTGCGCGCACCTGATACTTCGAGCTATTCGGCATGTTACCTAGTGAAGTAGTATTAATCAGGATTGAGCCTCTTCAAATACCTGTGGAACATATGGAGGCCACATATTCTTAGCCTAAGCTTTCATCGCAATCTTGTCCAGCAACTCTAGTGTAAGGTAGATATAACACAACTTTCCTGTTTGCATTTGGCTTCTTAATCACGTTATCGTCGGTGAAGTTTATACTTGTATATTTTTTTCCTGAATCTGTATAGAGGTAGCAATGTTGGACTAGCGCGATGATATACATTGGACTCTTTTGTTTTCCAAGTAGTGCGGAGGGCACGGCGGCAATCACCCCAATTGGCTAAATCTTGCTCGATTGAGATGAACCCGTTCCAAGCTCTTTCTTTCTCTGTTTTATTGTTTGCTTATTTAATTCTTGTTCACTGAAAAATTTGAGCTAGAATTTAATATGGTTTATTTCGATTTATCTCTATCAACCTAAAAGAATGGCTACCCCATATCCTATCATCCATTTCCCCCGCCTTTCTTTCGTCCTACACGTGCCTTCATAGCCTCCTTTTCGAGAACAATTCTTTTAGTACATTTTATTGAAAGATGCGAAATGAACGCTTGGATAACAGCTGACAACAAAGTTCCATGAAATGTCGAGTGGGGATGGACATCTATATCGTTGCTTGGAAATACAGCACCATGGTAGGTGGGGATATTTGTAATGAGATGTAGGAGTAAATAGCATTGGCGGCCACACAACTCGTCACTCGTGTTCACTTAAGTCCCACTTCCGAAAAACATGTTTTTTTGTCACACAACTGAACATGTGGGTGCATTTTGGTCAAAAACCGGACACGTCATCTGGTTTTGCATGGGAACTTCCGGTTTTGGATGAGAACTTATGTTCAGTTTTGTGACAAAAAAAACCTGTTTACCAGAAGTGTAACTTAAGTGCACACAAGCGACGAGTTGTGTAACTGCCAATGCTATTTACTCGAGATGTAGCCTCCGGGTGTCTTGAGTATGGGATTGCATAGTGTGATAGCTTCTACTCTATAAAACAGGCGACGAAAGAGCACAGTTGCTTCAGTCTACGACATGAACATTCCTTTGCGACTTGTGTTTTGTTTTGAGATACTAAATAGATTGTAGTTCGTTTTCTGATGTTGCTGGCATTCCTTGCACTTTTTCTGACAAACGCATGCATCTTGCTATTGTGGGATCGGAAGCCACCAGAAATTGAGAATTTTGGCGACACCTTGACCGATCTAGAGGTTGGAGGAGCACAAACACAAGATAATTTGGCATGGCTTCTAGGAAAGTGAGCGCCAGGACTATAAAACGAGATCCCACATCTACAATATTTCCGTTTGTCCGGCCTAAACGTGAGAGGGAGTGATAAAATAATAAAACCTTGTACAAATAGCTCCATGAATCCATCCTAAAACATATTGAAAATAGATACTAATTTCGAAACTCATGCTGCGGAGAGCAGTCACCGTGTGTGTTGTTGATGCTAATTATTTTTGTAGACCATTTTAGTGCATGTTCAAAATTAGTTGTTGCTTCGCGCGGAGGCGGAGCATTGTCCTGTGCACGCGTCGTGTTCAGTCGTGGAGATAGAAATGGCAATGGGTACCCATTAGCCGCGTACCCTGCGGGTAAAACTCCTATTAGGGTAAGGATTTGGGGACAAAAAGTACCCATGGGTATGTAAATGGGCAAATCTCGTACCCATCGGGCAGAGAGGGTACGGGTATGGGTTTGTATAACCCATACCCGCGTACCCATGTACCCTTCCAAATCTGTGACAAATGGGTCTCCCAATAATAATAACCTAATGTGCCTACTAATTTTTTCCAATCATGTGATGCATGATGCCACGAATGATTTGGATAAGTGTTGCTACTCTTAAGTATGTGCTGCTGAAAGTTCTATGAGTATATGATGTTGTTCATGACTATTTTCTACTCAATCTGTTGTGTTGCAAACACGGGTATTTTTACCCACGGGTACCCGTTTACCCTGTCGGGTGAAGGGTATGGGAAAAAGTTATACCCGCTCAAGGGTATGAGTACCGGTGACGGGCAAGGTTGAGGGGAACGGGTAATGGTACGGGGTGGCTCCACCCTTACCCATACCCTGCGGGTGCCATCCCTACGTGGAGGTTATTGCCTTATCGGGCGCCGTACAGTAGGCCTATTATGGACATTGTCGTATTCTACCAGGGTCCTTAATTATGTAACATTTAGCAAGAAACATTAAGCAGGAATTAATAGGGTAACTTTCATTTTGATTTATTTCTATCAATCTAAAATAATGACTACCCTGTTCTAGCCGGGCTCGGCTCCTCTGCAGTTTAGCTGATACTGTACGTGTGCTGTAGTGTACAGAATCTGCCATTCCAATCGGATGGTCATCTTTTCTCCTCTTAATTTCTGCTACTAAACGGAAATAATTCCTAATATGGTGGAGGGAAAATCGCCTAAACCTGCAGCTTGGCACAGAATGGTGGAGGGAAAATCTCCTAAACCTGCAGGCTTCGCGCAAATTTGAACACGATTGCAGACTAGAACAGCTCAACATATACTGAATCCCCATTCTAGCCCATCCATTTTCCTCACTTTTCTTTGGCCCCACACTTCCCTTCATATATATCCTTCTTTTCTAAAACATTTCTCTAACATTTTATTACATTATGGGAAAATGGATGCTGGACGACGGTTGACAACAAAGTACTATGAAATGCCGAGTGGGAACGGCCATCTATTTCGTTCATGGAAATACACGACCATGGTAGCTGGGTGGGGATATTTATAGTGAGTTGCAGCCTCCGGGTACCTTGAGTAAATGCTTGGGATTACAAGTAGTATTGCTCTGTGATATTGTCATAGCTTCTAGACTATAAAATATGCGATGAAAGAGCACAACTGCTTCAATCTATTGCATGAACATTCCGTTGTGACTTATTTTTCAGTTTTGTTGTTTTGGATTGTTGGCAATTGGAGATATGAAAGAAACTGGAGCTTATTTTCTGACCCTTTTTCTCACAAAGATATGTATCTTGCTATTGTGGGATCGGGAGTCACCGGGAATTGAGAGTTTTGATGCTACCGACCACTCAGGATGATGGAGGAGTACAAAAGCTAGCTAATTAGGCATAGCTTCTAGAAATATGACTGCTGCAGTAGGACTATAAAATTATTGAGAAGACAAACCCATTCAAGAAGGCAAAAGATCCTTTCATGTGCCCCTAGATTCTGGCTACCTTCAAGCAAGTAGGCATGTTACCTAAGTGAAAAATCAGGATCGAGCGTTTTCAGGGCTTGTCTGATTCAAAGAAAAAGTAGAGGAAAAAAATAGGAATAGGAAATTTTCCTATGGGGACACTATTCATCAGTTTGGTTCAAAAGAATTAAGTAAAGTAAACTAGCAGAAAATTTTTCTATGATGTAGTTTTCAAAGGAAAAACACGGGAATTTTACAATCCAACTGGATCTATTTTTCAAAATCCTATGCACGAAGAACGAGGCCGAGGTCGGCCTTATCATAGTAAAATGCTAAGTATACATTCTCAAATTGTGTGAGTTTGACTTGACCATGATTATTAGAAATCCTATGTTTTTTCTATTCCTGTGAACCAAACAATCAAGTTTACAAAAAATTTGTGTTTTTGAATTCTCTGTTTTGCACTTGTATTCCTATCATTTTCCTGTGTTTTTCCTATTTCTGCGTTTTCGGAATCCTGTGAACAAAACAGGGCATCAACTAGAAACACTAAGCTATCATGATTTTATTTGTAGTCATCTCTATCAATGAAACTCTGGGCAGCGCAATCCATTATTCAAGGGAGTTCGCTAGGACGATCCCCTCGCGTTGATGTTGTTTATAATCGTCGTCGACTCATTGCACAACATCATACGACACAAGGCCATTGTTGTGATACGATATGTCCCGATGTTCATGGAGCGACGTGGGAGGATGTTAAGACCATGCGGTAGTATGAGCGAAAATCAAGGCGAAAACACTAAACAAATGGAAATTCAGATGCAAACGAATGGAGTAATCTATACTTCTTATAAAGCAAAACCCAACTAAGTTGCATTAATTATTTTCTATCTCAACATGTAAGCTATCTACATCATCCACTCTCTTAACCAAAAACTAGTCCATGTCATCTCCATACACATCATCTAATGTTTGAGGCATTATTTATCCATGTCATTCCACATTTATTAATGATTTTCTATCTAGCCATGAAAACTATTCGTATTATAAATTCTATTATCCATAAAATTTTCTCATCAATTTTAGTTTTTAAATATACAAAAATTTCTACATTGATTAAATCAAGAAGCTCGATTATGAGGCCCAATCGAATCCGGAATATTCCGAGAAATTTTCCCGTTGCATGTGTCATATGTCCTTTCGTTTATATTACATTTTTTATAAAAAAAATTTTACGCTGCAATGCGTGGGGTATCTTTCTAGTTAGTAAACCATACTCAATTCACACCCAATAACACACTTATAACAATATGGCCCTTGAATCCCATAACAAGTCCACTCAACTCTTCAAAAAATAGAATGCTTCTTATCGGGCGGTCAAGCGATCCGATAAAACCCAATAAAGAGAAGATTGGCAAGAAGAGATCTTGGACTCACTCCACCAAGGTAGAGGTCTTTGACGCCCCATAAGGATCTAAGGTTCTAGAGTTTCATGTCATCATGTCTATCTCAGCTCTAAAGATGTAGGGAGGTATTTATAGTCTAAGGCCCCGATTGGTTCGCCGGGTGAGTATACGGCTCCGAAATTATTTCCGCTCTCACGCCAGATTTTGAGCAGGAGGTAGACAGGTCCGTAAAGTTTCCCGGTTGTTTTGGTTATTATACTCCGAACCAAGCGGGGCCTAAGTGTGAGTGGGTAAGATACATGGACAACATGTAGACTGAATTCACGGTGCATGCTTCTTTGACAACATGTAAATACGGAGTATTTGCTAGCGCGGTGCTACCGGCCATGTCGAGTTACCACATCTTGTTGTTTTTCCGTGCCAAAATGGACGTTTAAGAATGTTAATAAGATGAGAACTTGCCTGTGGCAAGATGGTTAGGTGGATGGTTGTATCCCCAGCCCACCAGAGTTCAAACCCCAGGTTTGACGCTGGTGTTTCTCATTTAAGGCGGAATATTCTTCAGTGGGAGGCGACGTTCCCGTCGACAGCGAGGCGCCCGTGGTGACTTCGTCAATCTCAAGACTCGACCCGCCGGCTCAGTCTCTCGGAGGTGCTCATAGGGGTAGGGTGTGCGTGCGTGCGTTCATAGGGTGAGTGTGTGCGCGTGTATATGAGCGCTTACGTTGTACTGTGTTTCGCAAAAAAAAAAAAAAAGAATGTTAATAAGATGGAGCGCAACTTCATATGGAAAGCCATAGAGGTGAGTCGACGTCCTTGTGGCTTTGCCGTATTCAATATAGCCCATGTGATACACGTTCATCGGCCTTATATGCACCAGAACAACCCTTGGAAGCCTTGGTCGAATTGGGGAGCGCCTTTATGGCGCTAATTAGCGGCGATTAAGCGTCGCGCCGCCTGCTACCTTTCTTACGTGGGACGGCCCAAAACTTCGCGCGAGCACGTTTGCCTCCTTGTATGTTTCGTACTGTTCATACGTTCAGCTTATTCTTATTCTGTACAGAAAACGTTTGTTTTAATAAAATTGGAAAAATCTGAACCATTTATTACAATGAACCATTTTTAAAAACTAAAACCATTTTTTAAATTATAATTTTCAAATTTGGATCCATTTTTAAATTGGGAACCATTTTAAATTCGGAATCATCGAATGTACCTAGTTTATGCTTCAAAATCGGAACTATTTTTTTGGTTCGGAACCATTTTCAAAAAGGAACAATTTTTCGGTCCGGAACCATTTTCAAAAAGGAACTATTTTTTCGGTTCGGAACCATTTTTTCGGTTCAGAACCGTTTTCAAAAAGGAATCATTTTCGAAAAATCGGAACCATTTTTTTTGTTCGGAACCATTTTTCGGTCCGGAACCATTTTAAAAAAGAAACCATTTTTTTGATTCAGAACCATTTTCAAAAAGGAACTATTTTTTCGGTTTGGAACCATTTTCGAAAAATCGGAACCATTTTCAAAAAGGAATCATTTTCGAAAAATTGGAAACATTTTTACAAATTGGAACCATTTTTTTTCGTTCGGAACCATTTTTTCGGTTCGGAACCATTTTCAAAAAGGAACCATTTTTTCAATTCAAAACCATTTTCAAAATGGAACCATTTGAAAAATCAGAACCATTTTTTCGGTTCGGAACCATTTTTCGGTTCAGAACCATTTTCGAAAAGGAACCATTTTCTAAAAATCGGAACCATTTTTTCGGTTCGGATCCATTTTCATAAAGGAACCATTTTTTCGGTTCCGAACCATTTTCAAAAAGGAACCATTTTCGAAAAATCGTTACCATTTTTTTATTCGGAACCATTTTCAAAAATCAGAACCTTTTTTTGGTTCGAAACCATATTCTAAAAAAGGAGCCATTTTTTCGGTTCGGAACCATTTTAAAAAAGAAACCATTTTCGAAAAATCAGAACCATTTTTTAAAAATAATTATTTTCCAAAATATGAACCATTTTCAAAATAAGTGAAATTAAACCATAAAAAGGAAAAGGGAAATAGTGAAACAGTAAAACGAAAAACAAAAAAATCCGAAAAAGAAAACATAAAAACATAACGGGAAAAGAACAAAAAAAGAAAAAGAAAACAGAAAATGAAAAGGAAACGGAAAAAGGAAACAGAAAAAAGAAAGAATAAAACGGAAAACAAAAAAGAAACAGAAATTTTTGGAAACTGGAAACAAATAAAAGGAAGTACAATGATATTGAACGTAAACATAAGCATAGCTGACTGGTTATGCTCACCGTACACGCACGTGAACGTGCTGGGTTGGAATCCCGCCGGAGCGAATTCTATTACTACCTCCGGTCCGAATAAAGATTCGCGGACGGAGTACTGCGGAAGTACAAAATACTACTCTAGCTCACGTCAGTTTTTACGGATCGGAGGAGTATCTTTTTAGCGGTTGAGAGTTTTAATGGGCCGGCCCAGTAGCGCTAGAGTTAAGGGGCGCGTGCGGGCGGCGCTAGAGTTAAGGGGCGCACGCGGGCGGCATATAGGTTTCGCGGTCGAATTGCCTCTTTTATCGAGAAGCTAGCAAAGAGTATTGGGCCCAAACTACCGCCTTTTATTTTGGTTCCTAATCTCCACTAATATTAAAAGACACAGACTGTCAGATCCGGAGGATCTGAGCCGCTCATCGCACCAGAACCAACGATCAGGATCTCTCCAATGACATGTGATGTGCACACGATTTTTCAAAAAGAAAAAAGTGCACCGCCCCGAAAAAAGAAACCCCCCACGATTCCCATCCCGAAACAGAGCAGCCGACGGAGCGGCCCGTCTTCCTCCCCGCCCCCCAACACCACCGGATCCCTCATCCCTCTCCAGATCCCCTGCCTTACGCCGGCAAGAGACGAGTTCGCCGGCGCGGAGCTACGGTGGCTTCGGCAAGCGCGGTCGGCGCCGGGCTGGCTTCGTGGGCGTCGATCGATCCCCGGCGAGGTGGGCGCGGGAGTGGGACCAGGCGTACCTCCTGGCCTGCGCGGCGGGGCTCGTGGTCACCCGCTGTTCCTGTACACCGTCTCCATCAGCGGCCCCCTGATGTGCGTCCTCCTCGACGACTGGTTCGCCGCTGCGGTCACCGCGCTCCGGTGCATGGTGGATGCCCCGTGAACGCCTGGAACCTTCTGATGCGGCTCCGGATGGCGTGTGCGGGGCCGGATCGGGATTTGGTGGAGGAGGACGGAGACGAGGCCAAGCCGCAGGGGAGCGGCCGCTGCAATGACGACGTCGGCGGCGCCGCGGTGCTGGCTCAGTTGCCGAGGTCCAAGAGAGGGCTCTTCTTGGACCTGTTCGTCGTTCTTCCGGTGATGCAGGTGCGTCCTGCATGGTTAGAACGGCCATGGTCTCACTAACTAATTAAGTCGCATTGATATGTTGCTTGTTTCAGATGTTTCACCTGTTAATCTTTGGGTAAGAAGCATCATTCAGATGCAAACAATTTCCCAATAGCCCATGCAATGCGTAGTACCGGATTAGACTAGAACGCTTGTCAAAAACACTTGGAAGTAATCGAGACTTTGGAGTCTTTGATGTTGGAGCATCGATCAGCGACCACCCAATAGCCATGTTGCATCACAGTTCCCCCAGCACATTCTGGCAAAGGTGCATGTGATCCACTTTTCTCCCATCTCCGACCAGACCACACAAATGCGAGCTTGCTGCTACTCGCTACTCACCAATACTGCAATGCGTTAGCTGTATCTTCGGCATGTACATTCCTTTTTTGAACGACCCCATTGTATTCTGTTATTGATACATACTACCACATATCTTTGTCTGTTCACAATTGTTTTTTGAATGGTGTATGTTCTGTTCATAATTAGATCCCCCGCGTCGACCTTCCCTGTCCGGGCACCCAGTAATTCATCATCTTCGTTCGCATCAGGTAGCAGCCAAGTGCTCCCCTCCTCCATGACGGACCCAATGTAGCAGTTTGCCTCTGTAAATCAGCGCGGCGACTATTGTGGTGTGCATCACTTGCATGGATTATCTTCTATGTTGGTTATGCATTCAGTTTCCTTCTGCCTGCTTGGTAAAATGGAAGTACTGCCAATATTGTTCCAATCACTTTGTATTTGAGTTTGCTTCAGCTCTCTTGCATAGTTATCCTAAACAAAACAAAAATTGGGATGAGTAACTTACATGCTCTAGAGTCTTTAATCTTAACCGCTAAACCCAATGGTTCCTTTAATCTTAGTAGAACATAAGTTCATCTTCAGTTTTGATGAGATCACATTAAAATTGCATTATATTTCTCCTGATTCTGTACATCAGCTCAGGTTTTTTCTTGACTGTAACAAAAACTTCTTTTTTTCTGAAACTGATTTTCTAGAAAAAAAGATGACTGCCTCTCTGCCCTTGTTAGTTGCACATCCGTTTCCAGC
Source organism: Poa pratensis (assembly GCA_947311845.1). Lineage (NCBI taxonomy): Eukaryota > Viridiplantae > Streptophyta > Magnoliopsida > Poales > Poaceae > Poa > Poa pratensis. The sequence continues at coordinate 17,912,823 of CAMZMU010000010.1, forward strand.
TTATGGAAAAATGCATAGCTCTCCTCTGTATTCTAAAAAAGAGAACAAGCAGTGCTGTAAACTTCAAGATGCAGGCCTGTAGGATAGAAAAAGATTGTACGTCCCATGGTGAAGGGCATGTCATAATCAAAACGAGAAAATCAACACCCGAAATATGTTATATAAGTTCATAGCAACATATATCAAGTTCTTTTTTTTTAGAGTATATCAAGTTCTTTTCTGCGAATAGATATCAAGTTATTTATATCTTTTATATTGTGCAGGACATACATATTACTTTGCAGTATTGGTAATTCTGCAACTGCACAGCTGCGCCGACGTCGATACTGAAAAGGGGGTAAGTGTTTTTATGTACAATTTTTAAAATTTATACGTCCCATGGTGAAGGGCATGTCATAATCAAAACGAGAAAATCAACACCCGAAATATGTTATATAAGTTCATAGCAACATATATCAAGTTCTTTTTTCTGAGAGTATATCAAGTTCTTTTCTGCGAACAGATATCAAGTTATTTATATCTTTTATACTGTGCAGGACATACATATTACTTTGCAGTATTGGTAATTTTGCAACTGCACAGCTGCGCCGGCGTCGATACTGAAAAGGGGGTAAGTGTTTTTATGTACATTGTTTTGGCCTTTTTACATTTTGTTATGCAGCATCAGTGACATTTACTTCCACTTTATGTGTATCTTGCTTTAAGATTACCCCTGCCCAGATCTAAGTTTCCATTGATACACATTTAACTTTAAGCTTCCATTCATTGATCTATATAACTGATTGTCTCATAATCTGGCTGTGTTTACTTGCTTCCAGGCAATGGTGGAAAACAGAAACCAACTAAATGTCGACGACGCAGGTACCGCTGCGGCCAAGTTTTTTCACTGTTTGACATTCGGAAATTAGCAACATTGGGATTCATTGGCCCTGTTTCATGCTGCTCGATACAGCCCGGATCTGGTAATTGGTTATTAGTTGTCATGAACCTGTTTTGCTACCCTGATATAGCGCCCGCTGCTGGAAGATATACAAATAGACAGACTAATTGTCAAGTAAATTTCCTGCACATCCATCAATCATCGTTATATTCTTTGCACTGACAGGTCACTCTTTTGTATTATCGGGAATTAATCTAGATTAAAGATAATCCTGATTGCTGGACTTGTGGTTCTGAGGAAATGTCGATTTTACACGCTAGGCGAGAGATAAAATTAGGTACATAATGCATCGGTTTCTCAGTTTTCACAGACATAGCTCTATGATTTGAATTATGTGTTGCCCATGGGCTGATGTTAAACTGCACCTTTTTAGATGTTCAGTCACTCATCCATGGATGAAGTTCGATATTTTTAAGCAAACATGCATGCACCTTCATTCCTGCATGGTTCTTTGCACTGTTGTTTCGCAATCACATCAAGAATCTCATCAGAGTGCATTCTCACCATAATTCTAATAATTTTGTAGACTATGTGTGTCAAGGCTAGATAGGAAGAAGATGCATACTTTGTGCTTCACTGGTCTCGGCATGTATAACCTAAAGCTCTTGGACATATTTTCTGCAAGAATAGTAGACTTAAGCTGCAGTATAAGTTTGTAAAATTGACAGACTAAAGCTCTGCTACAGATCTACAGACTTAAGCTCCAGTAAGTGTTCAACGGGGAACACTTGATGTTAGCTCAAATGATAAACTGTTTGGTTCATGTCAGCCAAAAGAAGAACAACATCAAGGGTGCCCTCTCTCCTCATGTATCTGTTTTCCTTCTTATGTTGTGAAACTATGTAGTATGGTAAGCAGGGAGAACAAAAGTAAGTCTTGCAGATCCGTGTGAAATAATGGGCTACTTTACATACTGCAGGTCTGCAGCTTATAAATCATTCTGCTTATGCTCTATAAGTCAAGGCCCCAAACAAGTTATCTTCTGTGTTTTATGGAAGTCGGATAAGTGTTCTGCTTGTAAAAACACTACGTATCCACTAGAGAAGGTAAACAATTCTCTTTAGCGATCAAGCAGTTGAAGCTTACCTAGAAGGGCAAGTGTTTTTCATTTACCAATAGAATGTGCATGCATGTATGCATTATTTCAGTCCCTGATGAACTTATCGAGTTTTCAGATTAATCTTTTGACACAATGCACTACATGTCTATTTCTTAGCCTTCGTATCATGATCGAAAGAATGTCTACTAATTCCAGTTCCTTTGCAGACGACCTTGGAGAGCATGCCCTAACATGAGACCTGCTTCAAGTTCTTGGCTTCTGATGATTGCCTCTTACACTACCCTAATTAAATGGGATCCTGTTCTACCAGCACCACATCTAGCAGTTGTCAGTTACAATAACTTGCTCAAGCCCGCCTTAGCGAAGAACACAGCTGAATCAGAGGCCACCAAGGAGCAGGCACCAAAAGCCGTAGAGGATTAGGAGCACTTATAAGAAACTGTATCCTGGTTAGTTCAGGTTTCAAAACTACTCATTCTGTTCCACATTACTTTGACGCAAATTTAGTACAAATCTTCGTCGATGGCGTAGAAGATAGTGATTACTATTTTATTTTTTTGAGAGCAAGAAGATAGTGTTTATGTCTCCGCAACTCTCATGAAGGTAACTTCTCATAAATGATAAATCTCGCGGAAGTTTCTCCATATATTTTTAGGTTCAAACTGTATGATAGTAATCATTGAGGATTTTGCTGCCGCTTGCCTTATGTACTAAATATAAATGATGTCGTGCCAAGATGTATGCAAGCATTTTAATTTCTGGCTCTTTTTGCTTCCAATATTCATAATTTAAGTTGAATTAGCCAACACGTGCATTGCACGGGCACAATTACTAGTGTAGGCCGAAAGCCTGGCCTGTCATATCGTGGATCCCCGTTTGGTCCGAGTAACAGCCTAACAGGCCTATGGGCCTCCACAGCCGAATACCCAGAACCCAAAGCCTCCCACTGTCACCACCCTTCTCGAGCCCGATCGAGAATCTGGCGTCGCATCCATGGCGATCTTGGCCGGCCTCCTGACCTTCGTCTCCACCCTGTTCGCCCTCGGCCTCCGCCGCTTCGTGCGCCGCCGCGCGCCTGCTACTGCGGCCGCGGGTTTCTTCCACCCCTACACCAACGACGGAGGCGGTGGGGAGCGCGTGCTCTGGTGCGCCGTGCGCGCTGTGCAGGAGCTCTGCCCTGGCCTCCCCTGCGCCGTGTTCACCGGCGACGCGGACGCATCGCCCGAAGGCCTTGCCACCCGATCTCTCGATCGCTTCGGTGTCCGCCTCCTCCGCCCGCCGCAGGTACTCTTCTGTGATGAGAATTGGATCTCTGGGAGCGGTCGGAGCTCTTAGTTTCAAGTTCAACTATTCTGCTTAATCACTGGCTCCTGAATTGGGCACAGTTCCTTGTACTGGATGGAATAATGTTAAACCTTTTGTCATGTAACTTTTACTCGCTGATGAAGTGAGCAAATTTTAGGCTTCTTTTGCACTTCATATAAGGCCTTGCCATTACCTATTACACTGTGAAAACGTTTGAAAACATTGCATCGTACTAGAACCAGAGTAAAAATGTTTGAGCTGCACTTTTTCAGGTGGTTCACTTGAGCAGGAGAAAGTGGATCGAAGCAAGCACCTATCCACGCTTCACGATGATAGGGCAAAGTCTTGGCTCAGTATACCTTGCGTGGGAGGCTCTTAATAAGTTCACCCCGCAGTTTTACTTCGATACGAGTGGCTATGCTTTTACATATCCATTGGCTCGGCTGTTTGGTTGCCAGGTCATTTGCTACACCCATTATCCCACAATAAGTTCCGACATGGTCGAACGTGTTAGGCAGCGCAACTCAATGTACAATAACAACTCTCGTATCTCTGGAAGGTGCGCGAACAATTCTAATTTCAGTTCTTCTTATTGCCGTGCCAATATGTGTAATTCAGGAACAATTGGTGCATTCTTGTATGTGGGACCTCAATACCTGTTCTCCAATCTATCATATGGTTGTACCATTTTTCACAATATGTTATGTTCCTCTTAAAATCAAATCTGAATTACTAGAACTTCTCAATATGTTATGTTTTTTTGTCTTGGTGACCCAAAAGTTCTATACGTTTGCCACAGCTGCAGATGTGTTGTTTGCCTGTCTGTCGTACCACATAGGGTTTATTGAGATTCTTGTTGTAAGTGTAACCATACCAACCATGAAAAACTAATTGTATGTTTTTTGGCCACAGCATCTGGCTGTCTCGATGCAAAATCCTGTATTATACCATATTCAGTTGGCTATATGGTTTAGTTGGTTCATGTGCACATCTTGTTATGGTGAATTCCTCATGGACAAGATCCCATATTGTAAATACTTGGAAAGTCCCAGATCGTACCAAGAGGGTATACCCTCCATGCGACACTTCCGCCCTGCAGGTATGTACAGATTTTCCAGCCATCTATGTTACGATATTTTTCTCATCTATCGTAATCAATCAACTGTTGTGATCGTGTGATCAAATCATCAAATTAGGAAAACAAGTCATGAACTAAAATTGCTGCTGCATTCTTTTTCATTGTATCACTTAATATCTAGTTACGCAATTTTTTTTATTCTCACAAGAAATGTTTGATGGGTAAAACAGATGCTTCCCCTGGAAAGATCAGTTACATCTCCTATTCTTATATCGGTTGCACAGTTCCGCCCTGAAAAGGTTTGTCCAGTAACTATTGTATCAAGTTCTGTTACAAGAACTTACTATTCACTCACTAAAAAACGACTGCACTCCTTTTCTCTCTGCTCTCATCAGGCCCATGGTCTTCAGTTGGAGGCATTTGCAGTCGCTCTTCAAAGGCTAGATTCAGACATTCTGAAGCCAAAGCTTCAATTTGTTGGTAGTTGCCGGAATAAAGAGGATCTGGAAAGATTACAAAAGCTACAGAACAGATCCCTGGAGCTTCACATAGAAGAGCTTGTGGAGTTCCACAAGGATATCTCTTACAGGTCTTGCAACTGAGTTACTGTTAAAAACTTGTCACCACTTTTATTTGTCTAGTAATTAATAGGCAAGTTACTGAATGTTACAGGGACTTGGTACAGCTTCTAGGTGGCGCTATTGCTGGGCTACATTCAATGACAGATGAGCACTTCGGAATAAGTGTTGTTGAGTACATGGCAGCTGGTGCTATTCCAATTGGTAAGTAATTGCATGAGTGTCCTATTGATCTCTACTTAATGTCCTCGAATTCAATTTCCCTTTGAATACTTAGCATGCTTTCTAGCAGTGTCTAGTTTAACATTTTGGCTTGCAAATTGCAATTATTTTAAACGAATTGCATTTGTGTTCGATTTGAATGATACGTTCCTAATTGATTGCACTTCACACTGCAAATTTTGGGTGTAAAGTAAAGATGAATTTCTGAATCCATGAACCAATCACCACTGCACTTGGAGCTAGTCATGCAGAAATTGATTGGCTCATAACATTCCCTACTTTCTGCAGCCCATAAATCCGCTGGACCAATGATGGATATTGTGCTAGACGAGGACGGCCACCAGACAGGATTTCTTGCCTCGGAGAAGGAAGAATTCGCCGAGGCAATCCTCAAGGTCTTGAGGATGCCGGAGCCAGAGAGGCAAGAAATGGCGGCAGCAGCACGGAAGCGTGCTCAAAGGTTTTCAGAGCAGAGGTTTCACGAAGATTTCACAGAGGCCGTTCGCCCAGTTTTATTAGGACAAGCATAGGAACTTCCTCTAATAGTCTCAGAACACTAACACGTTTGGCGTGGTGTAGATTCTGAAGCTTGAGTACAGGGTTTTGTTTGCTGTATGTGCAGAGTATCCAGGTTATCCCTAATAAATGACGGATAGGTTATACTGCTGTGTAGAAGGTGGAATATATACTGCTGCGTAGAGGAAAACAGCTGGTGGATATGACAAACTGCTGACTATTTTTACGCTATGGCACTACTCCTTTTTCTTTCTTCATTTTTTCGAAGGCTGGATGGCCCTATAAGTCCCAGCGAACAAAAAATTATTCATTCAGAAAAGATACATGCCCCATTACCTGAACTTGAGGAGTTCATCTTAGGTCCAAAGTTGAAACACAGGAAACATTATGTAACCATGTTTGAACGACACCGTGCCAGTGTTATCTGGATCAAACGATGTCGACAGCGAGAAACCACACCGAAGATTCTTTTAAGCCTCATATGTTGTATCTTGCTGATGCCGGTTGGTGATCTTATTACATTCTATCTGGCGTGCACATTTGAGGCCGAAAAACTAGATCTGCGGAAAAGCGTTGAGTTTTTTTTACACTATCTGCGACGAAATGAGTTGGGATGCCGGTGAGAAGGGGAGAGGGGCCAGTAGCGGCTCACAGTGCAACGGTGACAAACTGACAATGGCACACTCTGTTCTGTTAAATCTCCAATGAACATATCATATGCAGATATGCACACAGTGTTCGTCTCTCTTCTTTCAATGAATAGTACCCTTCTTGAAACGTGTTCTTCTATGATACTTGAAATCCGGAGGTTCATAGAGAAGTTGTTGCAAAACTTGTTTCTGATTTATCATTTTGTGACTTGTCAAAATAAATTGGTAACTATAGCTTCTCATATGAGCCATCGCCCATGCCTGCAGCAAAACGAATACCACACACACACGAACTGAGCGGCAACTATGAACCCAGCAACAATCGAAGCTGATCAGATAACCCAAGCTATGCCATGAAGCAGATGGGAGCCAGATCCAGGGAGCTCCACAGCAGCACGTCGCCGTCGCCGCCGTTCGCTCCAGAAGACGACAACGAGCTCGCCGCTTCCGTGAGGCCGCTGCTACTGCCGCTGCCATAGCATTCCTCTTGGCCTGAAGCTTTACCATCCACTGCATCAGCAGGAGCTGGTTCTGGGGATTGATCTTGCTGTTGTTGCGCAGGTGCTACACGCTGCTTCTTGCGGCACGCATCCCTCAGGCCGGAGAGCTGCTCGCGCGCCGTGCCGCCGCCGCCAAGGCGCATCCTAAGGCACTCGGACACGCCGCTGAGAGCGTACAGCGACGCGGACACTTTCCTCTCATAGTCCATCCTCCTCATCGCTTCCTGCACCGCCGTCGCCGGATCGCCGTCCACGTCGTCCGCCTCCACTGGAGCCGACCCGCCGAGCTCCGCAGCGACCATCTCGAACGGGGAGCAGAGCCCGCCGGCTTCCGTCGACGCGGCGTGCGCGTCCATGAACTCAAAGTCCAGCTCCTCTTCCTCTTCCACCTCTTCTTCCTCCTCATCGTCCTCCAGTTCGGGCGAGTTGTTGCACTCGTCGCTCAAGAAGTCGTCGACCTGGAAACCGTATTCCTCGTCACGGCCATGGCTGTAAGACTCTTGGCACGACGACGTCGATGAGGACCCCTGCTGCGGCAGCAGCATCGCGGCTTCTTGCAGCGGCGCGGCGTCGTTGAGGAGGAGCTGCTGGTTGCGGGCCTTGATACGGAGGAGGAGGAGGTTGGAGACCTTGGAGGGCAACGCTGGCGCCTGCGTCGGCGCCGGCAATATCGCCACCGGCTGAACAGCGGCAGGCGGCGGCGAGGGCCGCGGCCAGAAGTTGGTGCGAGTGTTGGCGCCGCGGAGGAGGCAGGCGGCCTCGTCGTACGCGCGAGCGGCCTCCTCGGCGGTGTCGAACGTGCCGAGCCACACGCGGATCTTCTGGATGGTATCCTTGATCTCCGCTACCCACCGGCCGGACGGCCGCTGCCGCACGCCCACGAACCGCTTCCTCCCGCGCTGCTGCTGCCTCGCCGTCGTGGCAGCCGCCACCGAAGCCGACGTCGTCCACGTGTCCGTCGACACCGATGGTAGAAGTGGCGGAGGCTGGTTGGGGACGACAGCATTGGCGACGTCACTGTCAGCATCGGAGGCCTTGCGCTTACAGGCCATGGATGGAAGCATCGGTTGAGCTCTGTGTGGAGAGTCTTGAGGTGAAGGGAGATGATCACGATGCGGCCGGGAGTATATATAGGAGAGGTAGTGAGCTGTGGGGACAGTGAGATTGAGGAAGATACCCATTTTGTTGTTTATGTTTGTGCTAGTCTCAGCTCATTTATGTGTTATATTAATTTTTTAATACTCACTCTGTCCCAAAATAAGTGTCTCAAGTTTGCCAAAAAATGGATTTATGTAGACATGTTTCATATATAGATGCATCCATTTTTGGGCAAGCTTGAGACACTTATTTTTGGACGGAGGGAGTACTATGTGCAATTTGTATAGTGCAATTTAATGTGTTTATGTTGTTAATGATTGATTGGAGCGCATAGCTAGATTGTCTAGTTTTGGTGCTGGATGTAAGGGGGGACATGATGATCTAGTGAGAGAGATTGGATCTTTAGTTAATTCATGTGTGGTCATGATCTCTAAAGTTGTTTTCGGTGTGGCCGTGTTGTCCTAGTCATTGCCATATGGATTTTGGCGATGTAAAACGGGCCACACTAAGTACAAGCGTATATTAATATCTCAACTTTCTCGCATGGGCATTTTTTTCTTTTCGATGTGGCACGGCAGATTTTCCTTGAACTGGTTGTGAATGCTTGGAGATAGAAGAGTGAATTTCACTTTTTACCCCGCCGTTGTACATTTGTGATACATATTAGCTCAGTTAGTGAAAATTGTGGAAAAAAAATTCTATCTAGAATTTTTTCAGCACGGTTTTACCCCAAGGAAGCACTTAGTGTGTGTTAACAGAGACCTAGTGTCCTAACTCAAGGAGGCATAGATGAAACTTTGTGGTCAAGGTATTTGTGACCTTGATACTCAAATAACCTCGTTTACTTTGTGTAATGTAGTTCTCAGCAAGTTTATCGTTGTAGAGTTGCATGCTAGGGTGTTCTAAACAAGTAGAAAATCAGTTTTCTAAAATTGACATTTTTTTCTTAGTTTGTCAGGCCTGTGAAATCACGATTCTTTTGACCGTGTTGAGTACATATAGTGGATAACAAATGTATTAGGTACCATATCTATATATGATACATGCCCATACCATGTCGTGTGTTCGAAGGACTTGAGAAGAAGTGTAGTGCCAGAATCCGGCGTTCAACCCAACTAAGGATATTTACCCCTAGTCGGTGCCATTTGGCTGCGAGATCAACTAGTAGGTAAGGTCTCTAGCCGGAACAAGCGAAGCAAAAACTACTAGACGCGTAAACACTAGATCCTCGAGGGAATCCGAGCCACGAAGATCACATTCAACATCGGTCTAGCCGCATATTCCATGTTGATTTGTGACCGCCTCCATTGTTGTTTCCCTCGAGATAATAAGGAAAAACTGAAGTAGGTTTATTACGGGATACATATGTGTTCTTGAAGTTTCATCAGATCATCGGAAGACCTTTTCTTCATACACGTGTTTAAGGATATATAGTAAGATCAATGGTGGATCAAGCGTCGACAGCTAAATATATCTTATGTAAACATATTACTGAAATCACAATGTTTTACACTGCCTAGTTCTGTGTATGTTATGAAATTACTGAATTATTTTAATCTTTGGACATTAGTTACATCAAGATGCATATTTCGTCATCCGAGTTGTGATGTAGACCCTTGTCGCAGATGAATTTGATGTTTACCACTTTCACCGCGACAAAGGGTGGAAAATAATGCAGGAGTACAGGTACCGTGCTCTTTGACCAAGTCAGGGACATCCAGATATCACCTTTTTGGCAATTAGCTCATGTCTTAGCATGCTAGGTCCGGAGCATTTTGACGATGATGTGTGTGTGGCCTATATTATATTTGATGCATTATGAGCCCTGAATTGATCAACTAGGTAACTTAGCAGTGTGTTGTTTGATTGTATAGCCAACTAGGTACCTTTTATTGTTAACTAGCTTTTGCTTAGCATCGCACACTACTTGGATTGCTACGTGAAAGTAAAAGTAGGAGTTGATGATCTCACCTTGTGCTACCAGAAAGTTAGTTGAAGTTGATGTTTCCCAGTCTCACTAAGACACTAACATAACCAAGACCACAAAAAACATAATCAAGACCACAAAGTGAGTGTGCATATATAGTTAGAAAAGGTCCTCCCTTCCTCCACGAAATTTTGCAAGGTGAAATGTAAATTCTTGTAACAGGCTTATAAGCATAGTCCAAGAATATCAGACCACCACACCACTTACTCAGAAGAGTGAAGATTTTGAAGATACCAACCATTTGTGTGATCGCTCTAGGAGATACTGAGGATTTTGTAATAGTATCGTAAGATTCATGCCTTCAAGTGTACTTAACAATCCACTACTCCCTCCGTTTTTAAATATAAGATATTTTAGACTTTGTCCACATTCAATGTATACAAATGTATCTAGACACTTTTTAGTGTGTATGTTCACTCGTTTTAGTCCGCATCTATAGACATGTAGAACATCTAAAACATCTTATATTTAAAAACGGAGTGAGTACCTCGTATGATAATCACGACCGAGTCTACTTACGCGTGAACATTCATGGTTGTAAGTTTCATAGCACAATTCACGAGGCATATGTCGAGCTAAAATGCATGGTGCTAATTAACGCTTGTGTCCAAGAGCTGCATGCGACCAAGGTAAGGAGGAACCACCAGAGTTGAAAACCTTGCCCTAAACCACTTTCTTAATTAACTGATCGCCTGGTTAATCCGGCTGTCTATTGGTTTTCTCCTTGCCCGTTTGCGCTTTGTCACGCATGACGATGGCGGCGTCTCCGATGCACCTTCCTCCACAGACTGAGAAAATAAAGATCTTTCAAGAGTGAATTTTGTATCATATGCTAAGCCCTCAACGTCCCCGTCTACATATGGTGTGTACTCGTGCTCGTGCAACTTCTCGACATCTAGTGATTTGGTCTTAGTCACGCTTCCGAACCGGTTCTTAGGGTCCGGTTCGAAAAATGACCCGACCAGATCCGGGAAAATCGCCTGACCCGGATTTAAAAAAAAAAATTGGGGGGGGGGGGGGGGGGGGGGGGTTGTTGAGCGGGATATCCAACCCCGAGATCCCCATATCTTTTGTTTCCTCGGCCTATTTTCCCATTGCCCCGATCTGTGGTGCAAGAAGGCGGGAATGACATTTCAGATTCCCCTTTCCCGCCCCAACCGCCACCGCTGCCGATCTCCCCGGCCCGGCTCCTGATCGCGTACTCGCGTGGCTTGCACAACCCAATCGACGCCATGGACCCGCCGCAGCTGCCGCCAGTCGGTTTCCTTGCCTCGCCGAACCCATGTATGCCTCCTCGACCTTCGGCGCCTCCCCCGGCTGGCTTCCCCGTCGCCGCACCAAGCCTGGTCGCCGTCAGGCAGAAACAAAAGCAGCAGAGCAACCACGTCATCCCAGGGCCTAGTAGAAATGGAGCAGGGCTTGTTTCAACCACCGGCTCGAAACTCCCTCTCGCATATGGCAGTGTCGTCTTGGGGGCGGCGCGACGTCCAACGACCGAGGCGGGGAGTCTTCGGCAGCTCGAGGACGGGCGCCTCGTCCACTCACTCTGGCTGCCGATGTAGACCGCGCCACCGACGCCCACAACGTGTTCGATGATACAACGGCGAAGTAAAATTTCTTCTGTTTCTCCCTGTGTGTTCCGAATTGGGTTCAATTTCTTAGTGTTTCGCACTTTGAATTGTGTAGCTACAATCTTAATTGCTACCTTTTCTATTGCGCGGGCTTCTGGATCTGGACTATTTAATGTACTAGATTGTATGATATTTGCGCATTTATATTCGGTATTTTATTAAGATTATTTTGTTCAAAATCATGAATTTGGCTAAAACCCCGGAAACTGGGTTGCGGTACCGCGGGGGTTTCGGCAGAATAGATGCCCTAAACTCGACATGCCTAAGTCATTTTGGAACGGAGTGATTTTAGTTCAAGACTCTTAGCTTCATGGAGAAACAGAACCATTCCGGAACCCAAAGGGACAGGGAATTCAGGCCACCACCATCTTGTGAAGTAACGCATTGTCGACTCAAAAAAGGGAAAACATTGAGTTGTCTATGACGATTAATTTTCAAAGTATCTCCAATGTCTAGGACAGATATGCTTACAAAATGGGCAGAATCACCATATAAATTCATCGATACTTCTTATTACACACAAAAGAAATAGGACTAGTCTAAATATCGTCGGCCTGGCATCACTCAGTTTGCTGGGTTGAAAGATATGAGCTTCCGTGTATTCGGGTTACCCAAGTTCTCCTCAAACAACACAGCCATGTACATGCCGTGTGAGTCATCCAGTCTCACGGCATCAACGACGAGCCGATAGTTTATGCCGTTAACAATCTGATCCTCGCCGCTCACAACCTTCTGAAACTTGAGGTTGTCGTTGCCCACTTTGTCGTGCTCCAGTACCGCCCACTTGCCAAGCTCCTGGACGTGCGGGTCGGTGATGTTATGGATCTTTGACCATCCACCGGGGATTGCTGTTGCGGTTGTAACAGCAGCACAGATGATGGTGGCAATGGTAACAAGAAGGAGACCGGTTTTCATTTTTGTCAGGGCTGGTGTAGTCCGGCGTTGGATGAGTTGATGGGTTTTGTGAAGCTTCAGATCTATGAGTTGATGGGTAGTGTTGATGGTAGAGTAAAATGTGGCAGTGACGACTATAAATAGATTGCTTGCGCATGGCAGCACTGTGGAAGAAATTAATTGCAAATATCCCTTTGATATGGTTCTTATTTTTTTCTTGGAAATATTAATATCTATGCATATCCTCTATAATTGTATATCAATTAATATCTATGCATATCCATACGATACTATAATTGTATATCAATTAATGTCTATGCATACCCATATGGTACTATAGTTGGAATAAAATTTTACATTAATTAGTATATAATTTTATATCAATAATTGTATCGAAATTATTGTCCAAATGGTTTGTGTGCATTCATGTCACCAAACCGTCTGATTTGGAACCAAAGGCTGAGATCGAGACGGTTTTGCCCATGAGCCACTTAACGAGCATTTTGCATAAACACCCAACAAAATTTGGGGGATGACATCTAAAACACATAGAACACAACGGTGGCGGTGCCTTGACAAGAGGGGTGACCGAGATCTATAGGTTGTGTAGGGTGCATTTTTTTGTAGGTGAGGTGTTGTGGCTTGTGGGATTCTGAGTGATAGGCAATTGTTCCCACATGAAAGTCTCGCCTAAGTGCAAGTGATGGTGCACCCTCGAGCGCACCCCCCCACCTTGGAGGCATTACTCTAGGTTCTAGTTTTCCACCCCTTAGCTCTGGGTGAAAGCCTTGGTCCGGTCTTGCAAACGGGCGGTACTGGTGCTTTGGCGTCGTTCCCTTATTATAAGCATTGTCTCGTGCAGGAGCCTTGTTCTCTTTCAACTAGTCTTCATGGGTTTGCTTTGTGGACCTGACCGATGTTCCTCTCGGCATTGTATTTGTATGGCTCTCGACGGTGGTTGTCCTGAGTATCTTCTTCCTTAGTGGTCTGATTTTAGCTACCGCTCATGCTCATGGTGAGCATTCTTCTGTTCGATGGGACGGAGCCCTTCAAGCCTAGGCGAGGGGACAGAAAGGGGCAAAGACAAATGGTGCTCTAGCAATGTGTACAACGTTTTCACGCTGCCCGTACTTTTATTTTCATGTTGTTTGTATGTGGGTGTATGTTTTGTATGTTGTTCTCCCTATGTACCATCGGCCATTTGCGATTAATATTGAGTCAGGCACTTTGTGCCTTCTATCTAAAGAAAATCAACATCTGCCTGTGAAAAAACAACACCCACAACCAGGCAACCAGCTATGTGTTTGTTCATTCAAGTACTAACTGACCCTACTGATAATGTTATCTTGGTATTTACATATGTATAATTCGATGAAGGATGCCCGTTGGCCGGTGATTTCGCAGTGTACACATGGGTTGTATCATAAAAATGAAGTTACTTAAAATTTGAAATCGGATTTCTGAAAAAGATGGTCAACGCAGTGATCTTAAGGTGTGAGAAGGTCAGGTTTGCAATTGCAAACTAGGAGTTCCAATATAAGAAAACATGAACCGAGAAAGGGGATTCAACGCCGTACTCTCCGTAATATACATCGTTATGCACTTATGCACGTCACAATGCCTTTTCATGCTCTGTGACCGAAATTATGTGAGCTCGTGCATCAGCAAGTAAATGACAGTGATTTGGTACAAATCATACTATTTTTAAGTGCTAACTTTCCCAGAGAAGAACATCACAATTCACACGCATGGCATTAGGCATTAGGGTCTTCATTCTGGTGAGCAGGACAAATGGCGCAACATTGCAGTGATGGCACAGTGACTATTTCACACGAGCTCCTGCATACCCCAAATAACATCAGAAGTGCCCTCCACCACAAAGAGAAAAAGTACTAGAGGTGCTCGACAGTTTTATATCAACAGAAAACAGGAGGTGGGAGACAAATGGCACAAGATTACCCAAGACCACCTCCGTGTTCTCTCCAAGTGGCAACCAATGACGTAATTACTTTTGGGGGTTCAGAGTTCAGCCAAGCAATAAAATAGCCAGCCCGTAAAGGAAGCATCATAGTTGCAAGAAGACTAGAAAACTCCACTGAATCTGACATCAATTGAGACATAAACGAATGATACCTTCAGCATCTTCGTTTCGCCTGGATTATTTTTATGGGGTCATTTTGGCACCGGTTGTGACACTACAGGAATGACCAGCTGTGCCGACGGCCGAAGCCCGTCGGCAAAGGTCCCGATGCCGTCGGCACACACCTATGCCGACGGTCACCGTCGGCACAGGGTGGTCGGCATAGGGCCCTGTAGGCATAGGCCACCTGGCCGTCGGCACAGACATAACCCGTCGGCACAGCTTTTCCCGACGGCCAGAAACGCACCGTCGGCACCTAGGTTGTCGGCACAGCGGCGTGTGGGCCCGCACAGGCCGGGCCAGGGGTAGGAGCCTGTGCCGACGGCAAAACCGTCGGCACAGATCTGCCACGTGGAGGCAGCTGGGCGCTCCTGGGAGAGCCCTGTGCCGACGGCAATGCCGTCGGCACAGGGGTGACCATTTTGTCACATTAAGGGGTCTGTGCCGACGGCAATGCCGTCGGCACAGGTGTTACCAGATTTTCGGAACCAGCAGCTCGTTTTTTGCGGCAAAAATAGCAGAAAAAATAATCAAAAATCACGACAAATTCACTACAAACAAAATCACACAATGGCTCCATATATCATCAAACAAAATGCTATATCATCAGGTAGATACACACATAGGACCATCATCAAATAGATACATACATATATAGCTAGATGTCTAGACGCCCAAGACCCTACATCTATGGCGGAGACGGCGACAGGGTGAACCCCATATCTCCCCGGCTGATAGTAGGTGAGCGTCGGATCGGCGTAGCACCGGGAGAAGGACCACCAGAAGCGCTTTCCTTGCCCTGACTCATATTGTTCAATCAACTGCATTGAGAAAGAGAAAACAAGTAAGCATCGAGACATAATAAAATGTAGACACTAAGCATAAAGACATAATGCAATGAAGAAGCATGTCAAAAAATAAATACTAAAGAATAAAAGACATAATAACATGTAGATACCAAAAATAAATACCTATCGTCATCACTCTCCTCATCAGGGTGTCGGTTCTCATTCTCACTATCACTATCACTATCACTATCACTATCACGTGAGTAGTAGGGCGGAAGCTCATCGCCAGGCTCGTCATCGTCGTCATTTTCCGCATGAAACTTCGAGAGCACATCTATGTCCTTCAGATCGACCACTGACTCACCATGAGTGTGTGCATTGTTCTCGAGTTCCTCGAGACCACCTATTTGTAAGTCAAAGTGCCCGAAGTCCTCTTGCTCTTGATAGAAAATTCCCTCGTATGTTTTAGGGTCAATGTTGTTGTAACTCTTCAGCCCAGTGACTTTTGATGTAAGAAGATTGACTCCATTACTTATATTGGAACAGTAACCATCAGGGAACATCACGGCGATGTTTTTGAGCCACTTCAATGCCTCCTTCTTTTGGATATTATTAAGGCAGTAGTCGGCATTTGGCTTAAACCAATTTTTTTGACGAGGGTTCGGAGGCCGCATGTGTAATCTCTCCCTATCACAGAGCTTCTGAACATCAACTCTAGCCTTCACATTGTCCTTTGTCTTCTTAGTAATGTTCAGGACTGTGTGAAAGATCATCTCTCCAACATTCTTTTCGGTGTGCATCACATCGATGTTATGGGGAAGTTCGAGGTCTTGTAATACTCTAGCTGCGTTAAGCCTGCCACATGAGTCCAGTTGTGCGTTACACCATACCCCTGAAATTTTCGGATAGATCCCTCAGCAGGCACGAGAGCACGTAGCTCGGCATCAACTTTTGCACCATCGAACTTCGGTATTGCTTTTTCTTCACGCACAACTATGCCCTTCGTGAAGTTTTTTTTGTCTTCTCGATAAGGATGGCTTCCTTCGAGGAACTGTCGATGCTTGTCAAACGCGACATACTTGCGACCTGACTTTAGCCAAAGGAACTCAAGTTGGTTCCTGCACACTGGGCATGGCCATTTACCAGCTGTACACCATCCGCAGAATAGGGCATACCCGGGTAGGTCGTGCATGGAATAGTGGAACCAAATTTTCATCAAGAAGTTTTTCTTTGATGCTCGGTCGTATGTCCACGTCCCATTGTGCCATGAGTGGTGCAAATCATCCACAAGCGGTTGCATGTAGACACTCAAATTCTTCCCCGGGTATTCGGGCCCTGGAATGATCAGCGACAGAAACATGTGCTTCCTTTGCATTAGTACCCCAGGAGGGAGATTGAGCGGAATAACAAACACGGGCCAGCAGCTGTACGACGCAGTCGACATCCCATATGGATTGAACCCATCTGTTGCTATTGCAATTCTGACATTCCGAGCATCTGCTGAATTAAGGGGGTGTTTCAAGTCGAAGTTCTTCCATGCCTCACCATCAGATGGATGTCCCATCCTTTCCCGTCCTAACTCGTCGACGTATCTCTTCCCTTTCCTGTGCCAAGTCATTTGTTTGGCAGACTCCTCGGACATGAAAAGCCGCTGCATTCTTTTTATGAATGAGAGGTACCGAAGAACCTTCACAGGGATTTTTCCCTGCTTCTTCCGACCATCAGGCAGCGTTTTCTCCTCATACCTAGAGGCCCCACAAAGGCTACAGTACTTGTCATTCGCATATTGTTTCCGGAACAACAGGCATCCTTTTGGACAACAATGAATCTTTTCATAATCCATGCTGAGCGATCCCAATAGTTTCTTCACCTCGTGCATGGATTTTGGCAGACAATGCCCTTTGGGCAACATGTTACCAGTTGTTGTCAGATTAGCTTCAAAGCCTGCACGGGTGGTGGAGAACTGACACTTGTCACTTAGTAGTTGAGCTACGGCATCGAGCTGGCTCTGGTTTGCACCCTCGTATAGAGGCTTCGTAGCCGAGGCCATCGTCTCATAGAAAGCCTTCGCGGTTGGCTCTGGTTCCTCCGGTTCATCCGGTGCCTCCGGTTCACCCGGTTCCTCCTGTTCCTCCTGTGGAGGTGGCGAATCCGGCATGTAAGCAGCATGGTGATCATCTAGCATGTTTCTCAACCCATCGTACTCATTGCCATCGATCCGCTGCCGCATCACCCCAACTCTGAGACGTTCGTACTGATCAAATTTGACATGCGTGACGTAGTTAGGCGTATACCCATACAACCAAAGATGTTTAGTCATATCTTCCTTTCCTTGACGGTCACGATTCTTGCAATGAGTGCAAGGGCACCTTCCACGAACTCCTTTTGCCTTTGAACCACGCCCTAACTCCTTCACTAATATATTGGTCTTCATCTCCCACTCCTCTGTTCTTTTAATCTTATCGACACGGCCAGTGTACATCCACCCATTATCAGCCATCCTCTGCTTTATTGGGAGCGAAACAAGCACGCAGTCTTTTAATATGCACCAAGTAATAATAAAATGATTTAGTGTCACCAGATTAATTACGGTCAAATTTTAATCTTTACATCATGCAAGGGTTCACCTACACTTCTAATAGGAGGGCCTATCCCGCCCGAGTACGTGTAGATCGAGCCGTGTTCCATGTTCTACCCCGACCCGAGACGGAATTTCGGCAGCACCTCCCCGCTGTTCTTCAGAATACACGTCTCGAGCTTGTCAAGCCGAGAGGGTGTGCATCCGAAGAACAACAGGGAGGTGCTGCCGAAATTACGTCTCAGGAAGGGGTAGAACATGGAACACGACCCGATCTACACGTACTCGGACTGTCCAACAGGACAACCCGGAAGTGTTACGGTTATAAATATGCAAAGATGGACAATCCTGCATATTTATAAATTTGTAACCCTTCCGGATGGGATCTGACTCGGGTTACGCGACTGACTTGGTGATCTAGACCAAAATAAACCTATGCAGCAAGAGAGGCGAAAGATTTATACCCTCGAAGCGTGATCGGTGGCCGGAGAAGGTCGAGGACGTGCTCCGGAAGAGGGCGACAAAACAAAGGGCACCGAGGCGGCCCCTCCTCAGCTGGAGAAGCCGCGACGACGCGCGGGACCGACGGTGCTGGCTGGCGGGAAGCTACGTCATCTAAAAAGTACAAACAATCGAAATATATAAGCAAATATCCCTCCATTTTACCTAATAATTAAACATAAAACAGAATAAACCACAGAACGATGTAACCATATTAGCTAAACATAACACATATAGACAAGTAGCACAATAATACATAGGTAGCATGTATGATAAGTCTAGCAGTACAACAGGTAGCAAGATAAGTCTAGTAGTACGACAGGTAGGATGATAGACATCCTAAACTCGACTCGCGCCGGTGTCAGTGGCGTCGTCCAAGCGGTCCCAACAAGAGGACAGGCTGCTGCTAGAGTCCTCGCCCTGCTGCTGCGTGCCGGAGGGGCCGGCCTCGCCCTGCCCGCGCTGCTGCCGGCTCTCGCTGAAAACCTGGTACTGGACCGCCATCACCTGGGGATCAAGGAGGAGATCCTTGACCAAGGGGTCATCCTCCTCGCGCTGGTGGCGCGCCCTGAGCAGCCTCTCTGCCTGCCGGTGCTCCCTCTCCTCGGCCTTCGTCGCGATCCTCATGCCATCTGGCGCTAACAGATGCGCCACGCTCCGCTCATCCTCAAAGTTGAGGATCGCTCTCGCCCCAAAGTGCTGGACCGCCACGCAGTCGTAGGCGCGGGCCGCCTGCCACGGGCACCTGAAAGTACCAAGCTGGATCTTCCTGTGATCCACTGTGATCTGAGCTGCCCAAGTCGGGATCTTCGTGGGTCTCCGATGAACACCACGAAACTTTGGCTCCGGCTCCGACATGATACTTAGTTAAGTAAAAGCATTTGATACACGGGTTAGTCATATATGAAATGAATATATAAAAACACTAACACCTATTTTCCTTCTATGATTGTCAACAACATTTTATTTGCTACATCTATCCCTAAATCATTTTGTTATTTTCTATTTTCTACCACTAAATTTCCATCTATAATTTCTATTGTGCTATTTTCTAATTTCTACCACTAATTTTCCATCTATTTTCCTCTTTTCTACCACTAATTTTCCTAAAATCCTACTCCTAAAATCACTAAATCTAAAATACACAGAAAATAGGGGAGAGGCGAGGAGCACCTGGCGGTGCGGAGGGTACCTGCGGCGAGGAGGGTAGCACGTCGAGGGGAGCGGCGAGGTTGCGGGGCCGGTGCGGCCAGAGGGGAGCACGGCGGAGGCGGGGCGAGTGGCGGCGGGGGTCGGGTAGGGGCTGGCGGCGGGGGTGGGTAGGGGCTGGCGGGTGGAGGGGGCGGGGTTGCCGGCTAGCGGGTGGAGGGGGCGGGGTTGGCGGCGGCGGGGTTGGCGGCGGGGGTGGGTAAGGGCTGGCGGCGGGGCTGGGTAGGGGCGGGTGGCGGGGATGGCGGCTGGCGGGTGGAGGGGGCGGGGTTGCCGGCGGCGGGCTGGCGGCGGGGCTGGGTAGGGGCGGGTGGCGGCGGGGTCGTGGCTGGCCGGAGCAGGGGGCGGGGGAGCGGGGCAGCCGCGGAGCTGTGGCGGGGAAGAAATGCGGATGGGTGGTCGAGGAGCTGTGGCGGGATAAGGATAAGGTATGGGACCTATGCCGACGGCTTTGCCGTCGGCATAGGCTTTTCCTTTTTTTTTTTTCACTTACATCATCTTTTTTAATGTATTTATTTATTACTCTTATCACAAGTTTTTCCGTAGGCACATGGGAAACCAACTTTTATCACAAGTTTTTACAAGATTCCATCCGGTTCGCCCGAAAGGGGAGTTTTCACCTCTAAGTGCAGAAACTCACTAGAGAGAAAGTGAAGCCGGTGATGTCGGTCACACCTAGGAGTAGATTCTTGGACATTTGAAACACACAACACACTTGTATACATATGGTATGGCACAACCTAGGTTTGGGTGGTGTTCCGACGCTCCGGGGCCCCGCTTCGGCGAAACCCTAAATCCGCTGGAAAAACCCTAACGTTTCCGTCTACCCCCATAGACGTGCGTCGAAAGGGGGTAGCCCAGTGGACTTTTTTACGTGGTTGTGTTAGGTTAGGCCATAGGAACATGAGAAACCAAAGTCTACCCCAAATCGACACAAGATTCCATCCGGTTCGCCCGAAAGGGGAGTTTTCACCTCTAAGTGCAGAAACTCACTAGAGAGAAAGTGAAGCCGGTGATGTCGGTCACACCTAGGAGTAGATTCTTGGACATTTGAAACACACAACACACTTGTATACATATGGTATGGCACAACCTAGGTTTGGGTGGGGTTCCGACGCTCCGGGGCCCCGCTTCGGCGAAACCCTGAATCCGCTGGAAAAACCCTAACGTTTCCGTCTACCCCCATAGACGTGCGTCGAAAGGGGGTAGCCCAGTGGACTTTTTTGCTTGGTTGGGTTAGGTTAGGCCATAGGAACATGAGAAACCAAAGTCTACCCCAAATCGACACAAGATTCCATCCGGTTCGCCCGAAAGGGGAGTTTTCACCTCTAAGTGCAGAAACTCACTAGAGAGAAAGTGAAGCCGGTGATGTCGGTCACACCTAGGAGTAGATTCTTGGACATTTGAAACACACAACACACTTGTATACATATGGTATGGCACAACCTAGGTTTGGGTGGGGTTCCGACGCTCCGGGGCCCCGCTTCGGCGAAACCCTGAATCCGCTGGAAAAACCCTAACGTTTCCGTCTACCCCCATAGACGTGCGTCGAAAGGGGGTAGCCCAGTGGACTTTTTTGCTTGGTTGGGTTAGGTTAGGCCATAGGAACATGAGAAACCAAAGTCTACCCCAAATCGACACAAGATTCCATCCGGTTCGCCCGAAAGGGGAGTTTTCACCTCTAAGTGCAGAAACTCACTAGAGAGAAAGTGAAGCCGGTGATGTCGGTCACACCTAGGAGTAGATTCTTGGACATTTGAAACACACAACACACTTGTATACATATGGTATGGCACAACCTAGGTTTGGGTGGGGTTCCGACGCTCCGGGGCCCCGCTTCGGCGAAACCCTGAATCCGCTGGAAAAACCCTAACGTTTCCGTCTACCCCCATAGACGTGCGTCGAAAGGGGGTAGCCCAGTGGACTTTTTTACGTGGTTGTGTTAGGTTAGGCCATAGGAACATGAGAAACCAAAGTCTACCCCAAATCGACACAAGATTCCATCCGGTTCGCCCGAAAGGGGAGTTTTCACCTCTAAGTGCAGAAACTCACTAGAGAGAAAGTGAAGCCGGTGATGTCGGTCACACCTAGGAGTAGATTCTTGGACATTTGAAACACACAACACACTTGTATACATATGGTATGGCACAACCTAGGTTTGGGTGGGGTTCCGACGCTCCGGGGCCCCGCTTCGGCGAAACCCTGAATCCGCTGGAAAAACCCTAACGTTTCCGTCTACCCCCATAGACGTGCGTCGAAAGGGGGTAGCCCAGTGGACTTTTTTGCTTGGTTGGGTTAGGTTAGGCCATAGGAACATGAGAAACCAAAGTCTACCCCAAATCGACACAAGATTCCATCCGGTTCGCCCGAAAGGGGAGTTTTCAGCTCTAAGTGCAGAAACTCACTAGAGAGAAAGTGAAGCCGGTGATGTCGGTCACACCTAGGAGTAGATTCTTGGACATTTGAAACACACAACACACTTGTATACATATGGTATGGCACAACCTAGGTTTGGGTGGGGTTCCGACGCTCCGGGGCCCCGCTTCGGCGAAACCCTGAATCCGCTGGAAAAACCCTAACGTTTCCGTCTACCCCCATAGACGTGCGTCGAAAGGGGGTAGCCCAGTGGACTTTTTTACGTGGTTGTGTTAGGTTAGGCCATAGGAACATGAGAAAGATGGCGGGATAAACAATGCGTGGAGGTACATGGAAAACCAATATCCACCCCAACACTTGCAATAATATCTACACACATGCGATAACACAAATCAACATTCGCATATAATACTTCAGAGAGATAAGATTCGCGACGTTATTTTATGTGGGTGGAGACCGCTATTTGGCGTAGCTATATACATATAGAAATGAATAAAAACATATTAAATTTAATTGAGAGTAATAAATAGATACATAAAAATGAAGAATAGGGTAAAAATGAATAAAAATGGTAGAGTCCTGTGCCGACGGCAAAGCCGTCGGCACAGAGTGCCGTCGACGTCACCTCACAAGATGTGTCGACGGCTTCCTGTGTCCCGACGGTGGCCGTCGGGATAGAATGTCTGTGCCGACGGCCGTTTCTGTGCCGACGGACTTGTCGACGGCTGGCCCTGGTACGACCCTGTGCCGACGGCCCCGATAAATAGCCGTCGGCACAGGTTCTGGCCGTCGGCACTGTTGGCCATTCCCGTAGTGTGATCTATATGCGATCAACTGACGCAGGCAAATCTTTGTTGGGTACTTGGGTGCGTTTGAGAACCACAAAAAGACGAGAAGCCGAGAACGAAGGGACGCTTATTAACTAGGCTGAACCAGTATATTTGTGATCAAAGCCAGTGTACAATGAGCTAAGCATATAACCGAGTCATAAAAATAGGTGTATAAAAAATAAAAAATATTACATCATGATGGATTCAACACGATTGCAGACTTCTGTGTTCAAACAAAAACCCAGCTTTCAACATCTAAGTTCACCTGTTTAGAAAACTAGGTTGCTCCTGCTCACACTACTCCAAGTGGCAAACAATCTTATCACCCACCAATCATATGGAGTAAAACAACATCCACATAAACACAAAGTTAGAAGAAAGAGCAGGTTTCACGGGGCCAACAAGACCCACAACTTTGCATGGTCGGTTCAAAAAGTTTTCACTGACATCCAATACTTCAGGAACAACGTATAATTCATCTTTATAAAGCGAGCACAAAATCCAATACAAAAAATTTGGACAAAGGACTCCTCGCACGGAAAATGTACAACAGAGACAATACAACGATTGATGTCCCAACTCCTAAGTTCTTCTTTACCAAGTAACAACAACACAAGAAGGAGCACACCTGTAATGTTATGTACATGATCATCAAAACCAAACCAAACCAAACTTCACACCGTGGGAGCCAGGACGCCACCTATGAGTTGTCTGGGTCTAGACTGAAGACAAGAGTGGTGCGGTACGTTCGTCGTAGTCTGAAGACCGTTGAACAGGCTTCATTGCCGGGTCAGTGTATGCTGTTTCAAGACTGCTGAAGAATTCTGCCATCTCTGGTTTGCTTTGTTCTTGTTTATCTTTGTTTATCAATGACTGCATGAACAATAGTGAAACGTGAAGAGTTTATATATCAACGAAAAAATGGTATCTAGAGAATCAGAATGAGAAAGAAGTTCAGTTGTTGCAAAGGTAAATAGATGCACAAACAGAATGGCCCCACAGCTCCACCACATGTACGACAGGAGAAACTAACAAAAAGGGTACCTCAGTGGAGTATGCTTCGAAGATGGGGAAAAATCGGTTCCCACAGTACGAATTGAACAGAAGTGTGAGCAGAGGTAGAGGCGCCAGCAGACTTGCACCAATTGGGAATTTCTTTACTCCAAGTACTCCAATTGAAATCAAATGCATCAGCACAAGAGAGAATATGGTTCCATTGTGCACAATCGGCCAAAATCGTCCACCGGTATCATATTTGGGTACATATACATTCCAAAGCTGCATTTGTAGTAGCAAAGTTACAGAGTGATGAACAATAAAGGTAAGCACATGCAAATTGTACTATCCAATTTATAAAGCTGGAGTAAATAAACTATTTGACCACTTCTGACAAATTTATTCACAAGCAAAACTGTAAAATAACTGCATGGTGTAGTCACTCCTCAGAATTGGTGTACCACTTGATATACTACTGTCGGCTTCCCATTGTATTACAGTATTGTTTAACCAACAAAGAATTAATACTTAGGGGATCAACGACTTCTATTATCAAATCCTACATAATTTCAAGACACATCAGGGTTCAGAAAGGGTCTTATTAAATTCCATTAATGGATGGTCTAAATTATCTCAGAAAGTAACACTTTGGTTATGTCCTACACATATTAAGAGAAAACGAATCCTGTATCAATGCCTTCCACCACATCAGCTTTATTTTATCTACACACAAATGGTAACAGCAATGAACCAGTCATTGCAGTACTGGCGACCAAATTCAAGAAATATCTCCGAACTTTCTCAAATTTGTAGTTCACTGCCAAAACTTTAAGAAGACCTAGATATTAGCGTCCAAATTTCATCCTTCAAGCGCAAGGAGATCACACTACCATGTGAAGCAGCAACGTGAAGCTAAAAAGGACAAATAATAATAATCTGCAGTGTTTTCACCTGATTACGAAATATGAAGTAGCCAAGGCAGAAGTAAACCAAAATAAATGGGAGAATAAGTGGGGCTACAATGAAGTATGTGAGCCCAAGAAGTCCAAACAAAAGAATCCGAGGAATTTCGCTATGGTAGCGCATCGATTGAGTTTCTGGGTCATCCCTCTTGCAACATGTTGCACAGCTCCCCACAAGTGCCACAAAATAGCAGAAGTCTGGGTGATTTCTGATGTTACATTTGTCCAAGAAGTCACCACATATGCAATAAAGAAAGATGCCTGCAGAACAATCATGAAACCAATAACTGTTTAGCGACAAACTAGCTATGGCAGGTACTAATCCACAGGAAACAACTGCAAACTGTTAAGCAGGTTTGTAATGAACTGGACAACTAGCCACAGCAATACAGAAAGATGTCCACGAAGAACAATTACAGAGGCTAAGTTGGAAACCTCTTATTAGAGCTAAGGAGAGAAAGGTATCAATATAACTGCATAAGTATATTACTCATGCCAACAGAAAGGTTACTGTCCCTGTTATATGAAGCTTAGAAAGGAAAACACGTTCTCAGAAGCAACTCGTGCTAACTTTCTTGTAGTATAAACCAAATGATGTACTAAACTTGTCATGCCCTACCTGTGCAGGTACAAAAACCGCAAGCTTAAAAGGTATTTCCTTTGGATCAAGGAATATCTCCAGTTGACCTAAGGCTGTGCCAGTAAGAATATTTGCAAAAAACACAGTCCATATTGTAAACCGAAGCATTTTGTTGCAAGCACTTCTCTCGATCCCACTGACAGAACCAAATCCTTGCATGGTCGAAAATTTCTTCATTATTCTGGGCACGTATGCAGAAAGAAAGTGAAGAATGACACTGGGAAGATACCCAGTAACCAATTGACTGATGATGGCTCTGGAAAGATCAAAGAAGAGAACGGTCAGGTTTTTAGTCTTTATGATGTGCCATACATTAGAATTAGATAAACAAAACCAAAATAATAAGACTAGATTAGCACAAGTATCACCAATTCAGTATCTGAGCATGTACGCCTGACTATTTCTTTCCAAACAATAATAACAAAATAAAGAACCAATGGGGAAAACGTTATAATCTATGAAACGAAACTAACATTTCAAGTATGTTCCTCAGGAAAGGCAACCATGCCTCGAGTTGCTCCAGATAAGTGAGTCCTTGAACAAATGCCACAACTATGAGAAACACGATTATCAGGAGAACTGAAGCTACAAATACTACAAACTTGGATATCCATCTTTGCATGAATGTTGTAGAAAAGTTAGGCCAATAAACATCATGAGGATCAGGAGCATGCTCAGTTTGCCACTCAGTTGGATTGTCCGACTGCCTGATGTAAATGGCATTCGCGGCAGCATATCGAGATTTGAATGAAACAAAAGCAGCGGAAATTTCCTGAAGAGTAAGACAGTAAGTGAATATAAATATGTTTGCATTCCATCAAAACAATAGGCAAACTAGGAATATAAATAGATCATAATTATACTTAAATTGACCAAGACCAAAGAAACATATTATATATACCTGTCTCCTAGTAGCATCTGATTGTTCCATTCTAACATTTTCTTCTAGGTTTTCGAGCCTTTTCTGATATTTCCCAAGAACATTATTTCTTCCAAATAGTCCAAGAAACTTTCTTGGAGGGTCTTCCGTAGGAAGTTGACGTGGTACATATTTTAGGTTCTTTAGCTTTCTCCAGATAAGCTCGGTGTCATTCTGGACAGAAATCAATCAGAAGTCTTGAAACGGGAGATTGCATTCAAGAAGCTACAATTCAGTATTCCTTATGAAGTTTAGGAAAGCAAAGAAACGAGTATACCATTACTTTTAGATGCAGCTAGGGGAGATGAGGATACTTTTGTTCACGTGAAAATTAACTGTGCTAAGGTTAGAAATATGGGGATAAGAAACACTCGTATAATCAGTATGACTGAGGCGATTTCATGGCCTGAATTTATTTTTGTCTTCCTAAAACACTTCAGTGAACAGAAATGGCATCCAAATACAGCTTTTAGAACAATTCCCCACAAAAAAATCCGTTAGCATATTGGATGTCAGAAAAACAGTATGTGTACAGTAAGCTTGTGAGAAAATTGATGTCCAAGAAATTGACCTTTGCAAATTCGCATACTGAGTGTATTGCAGGTATTATAAAAAATACAGATTTACATAAAATGTTTTAACGTACTTAAAATAAATTCAATGAAACACTACTTATGAAGTCAGAAGGCAGAGGTTGATAATCACTGGAATGAAATGCAGGTCTTACAAACCTCATAAAAATATCTTTAATGCGACTATATTGCTCAGCAACCCATATGTCATGTAAGAAGTCAATAGACAGCCCACATAAAGGTTTAACCAAGACATGGAGGATTCATGAGTATCTGTTCATAAATTATGCAACACAAATGTATCCAGAGAACTGTATCTTACAACGAGCCGACGAAGTTTGCCAGTCTGATGAACAACATTCTGTGACAAGTAGGTGGATGAATGATACTCTCTGAAGAACTTATCAACAGCATCACTCACAGAACCATCATCGGTTTTAGGGATAGCTCGAACAAGAACTGTGAAATGCTGGGGTAGTGGCTTTGATGTCATAAAGTATTCAAGCCTCTTGCCAGCAATATATTTGTAGTCCTGCAAAAACGAAAGATAAATATTTCTTACATAGAGATGTGAAACCAATCAAACACCAAAACACTTTGCAAACAAAGCACGTAATAAGCAGATGCCAGATCCAACGAGCATGTATTGATTAAAAAAAGATGCTGCATTGGTTCAACTGATTCTCCGATACACAGGGAATCATGTTACCAATAGAGAAAGACAAATGCAAATTAAAAAGTAAGCAACGTAAAAGAAGAAAAACGTTAAAGTACTTACATGATACAGGAGGTAGCATGCAACTGCAGTTATGATATACACAGCAGAGAAATGAAGCCACAATCTGTCAACCACGTTACCGCAGGTTATTAATAGGGGCTTCTAGCTCAGGAAGGAATATGATTTCAAATAGAAATATGAAACTAGACTCCAAAAAAATGTTTCGCATAAGTAGGAAGCGATGGAGAATGCCACAACATGCAGGCTGAATGATGAGAGTTGTTCCACATCATCATAATCAAAATCGTAAGTACTGAATACTTATAACAACTTCTTGTGTTGTTTTCGCCTTTTCGGAACAGAACTGTAACATGTTCTATCCATCTACCTTATCAACACCTTATAATACAGCATAGGTCAACACGAATAGTAGCAGGTATCTCAATTCTAGAATATCCATCTGATTTTGATTGGACAAGCCTAATACGACGAAAACAAAAAACAGTTACATCACATGACATGTAGTTTGACCATCAGGCTTACCTACACTAGACAAGCTCTAAGAAAAAAAAGTAACTCCTTATCAGTTTATCATATTGAGCACCCTATTATAACAAACTTAGTTACAAAAGTAACTAGAATTAGATACCGTTTAGGTAACCTGATAAGTTCACTAGTCAAACCATGCAAGCAAGTTCACCAAATTACTAAAATTAGCATCAGGGGTTACAGAAGTCTCACTTATTAGATCCGTCCTTGACGTTGGAGATGCTGAAGAGATCGACGGACTTGTTGGGCAGGTCGGTGAAGTCGATGAGGCTGAGCTGGTCCCCCAAGTAGTTGACCGGCAGGAGCACCCCGACACCCAGCACCGCGGCCACCGAGAAGACCCTAATGCTGCACCACCCCAAAGCACGCTCCATTCAGCAACCAAAACAAACACAAATCACAAATGGAGGGGATAAGAGGAACGGGAATCGGGAAATGGGGGAGGTTCGTAGCGAGCGGGACCTGAAGACGAAGATGCGGACGAAGACGACGCCGTCGAGGCCCGCGGCGGCGTGGATGTCGTCCTCGGAGCGGCGCCAGGCGGCGGCGAGCCAGGAATCGCGCGGCGCGTAGGGGCGGCGCGGGGAGTAGATGGAGATGTAAGCCGGGCGGCGGCGGAGGAGCGAGAAGACGGAGGCGAGCAGCACGGTGAGGCCCAGGTTGATGCCCACCGCCGTCGCCAGCGCCGACACGATCATCGCGCCGGCGGGCTAGGGAGCCTTCTCGAAGCTTTCGGAGGAGGGGGCTAGAATGCTCCGCCGCGAGATCGGGCCCGGCGGTCAGTCGAGTTCAAACTCATCCAGAACAAAGCTGGAGCACGTCTGTACCACCATTTTAGGGGATTCTGAACTGGACACGGAGTCTTCAGGTAGGGGCCGCGATGTCGGTGGCACACGTGGCGCACGACGGTGACACGATGGTCGGCAGTGGGCCTATCCGAAAGGGCGATCGACCGTGTGACGTGTAGATACGTGTGTCCTCCTCGAAGCTTGTGCTGATAAAATATGAGAATACGTGTTCTTGTCTGGGGAAATTTGGTTAGAACAAAGGATCGACATGTCATGCGTTTCTAAACTTATTAAGTAAAGCAAATACAGAAGTGTTGACAGCGAAAGTTCAACTTGATTAACAGAGAGATGCCTTGAGGCTTGATTTTTTCCACGAGGACTAAGCTCAATCATGCAAGATGGATTCAACAATAGATACAATTCCCGTTCAACAAAAAATAACACTTACAAAATTTGTCTTCCGTGAAATTTATATGGTCGAATATGATCTTAAGAGAGGCAGCCGAATCTTTCAGTTCTCTTCATTACTTTGCATAGGTACTTTTAGATTTTCATAAAGGGGTCAACTAAAAAAACATTCGCACCCTCGCGATCTATCCGCCGCCACCGTTGGAGTCTCTTCTTCCTCCCTCTCTCGGGATCCTTTCTCCTATCCCTCCAACGACGTTCTCGCCAGAGTGGACGAGAGGGGGCATAGTCGTTCCCTGAAAGGTAATAGGTGTAGATCTAGATTTAGTTAGCCCCGGTGGCGCTTGGCTAGAAGTCGTTCTTCAGATGAGCAGTTCTTTGTTCCTCCTCACATGATGTATATGGTGCTAGCATTGTTTAAGGAGGGATCAAGCCACGACTCTAATAAACTTGTTGCCTACACATCTTTGGTGGATTTGGGTGTTGGTCCTTCTTCTCTTGGCTGTCATGGTGACATAGGTGAAGGAGATCTCTGCTCCAGGTCTTGATTTTGTATTGTGCTTCAAGGATTTAAAGATGTTTGTGTGATGCTCTACTATAGTTCATCCTTAGTGGCCAATTGTTTCTTCAGGCCAAAAGGCGACCATCCATGGTGCTTCTCCGTTACAACGACAGTGCTTTCCTCTTGACAAATGGCCATCAAGGAGGTGTTCCAGCTCCATTCGGATGTCATGTTGCTTCCTTGTCCCCAAGTGAATCGTCCCAGGCGGGAGTGAGGCAGGTCCGGTGTTGGAGCTGCAGTCTTGATGCATCTTCAAGGGTCTTCGGTCCTGTGCTTTGTCCAAAGAAAAAGGATTTTCCGGTTGGTTGATCAAGATCAACCAGTTCCCCCATGGCCCAATTGCTTATGTGATGAAATCAAGGACATCCCATAAATGCAACACCGAGCCTCGTCATGTAGCACTTTGTTGTATGCTCGCAACATTTCTCGTGTGATTGGCAATGTTTTGTAAAAAATGATGTAACACTTTCTACTCATCCGTTGAGCAAAAAAATACAATAAATATCCATTTGATTGTAGCAATACGTTGGAGGTATGTCGTCGTTTGCAATAAAAACAATCAACACATCTAACATGTGCCGAGCACAGGCAATCGTCATAAAGTAGTTTGCAGTATTGGAGAAATCCCGTTTAGCATAATCCCAAAAATCACAGCGGCATTTTACTCGTACTTACGCAACCTAAACGATGTACACCTATACCAATTTGAGACAACCTTTGGATTGCCCAAAAAAACACTAACCTCAGCTGTCGACCATGTAGACTAGGCACCACCATCGCCGATTCAACCTCGCGGGACATTAATCCAGCTACTCAGGAGTTTAAAGAGGGTGACGTCGCGTGGAAGCGCCACATTACAGAGGAGATCAACAGAGGTAGCCAGCAAGCAGCAACGGCTACCAGCGCGCAGGAGGAGCTACAGCACATGCGGCCGGCGAGCAGCAGCGACGAGCAGTGCGACGCCACCGCACAGAGGAGCAGCAGCGAGAGGTAGCTGGCGAGCAGTAGAGTCAGAGTGTGGCCGGCGAACAGCGAACAGCATTCAGGGAGAGAAGAAAAGCAGCGCCATGCCAGAGTGAACCAAAATCTTCGGACATGTATTTTCAGTATTTCTAATGATAGATTCCATAAACTTTGTTTTTGGAAGGTTAAGTCTGAACTCCATTTGAAAATGTGCAGAATTTCATTGCACCGAGCGCTGCATGCTCGGTCAGCCTTTGTACATGGATTTTCAGTATTTTTCATATTAGTTTGCACATGTTCCTCGCCTGCTCGCGGCATATGGAATTCTTCGGTGCGCGTCACTCGCCGAGTCGCCTGACCGATGATCGCCGATAAGGGCGCTTGGAACCTGCAACAGAAACACACGAGTGACAGATAGATATTGGGTGAGTTGATATCCGGCCGACTGCACGGCCACGGTGGATCTCTTTTGCAGAAACTTCTTTCTTTCGATTTTATATATATAGCTGACCGGGCAGTGACCACATATGCCATGCAGCGGCTCTTTTGTGCAGATAGATACATGCATGTTTGGTCAAAGTTACCTTTGAAAAACGTGCGCAAGAGAGTAGAATAGTGTTATAACACATGAACAGTAAAAGAGTATTGCTATATCCGGTTCAAAGTGTGACAACTAAAGTTTTGAGAGACTAGATTTATCTTTGAACATTATGAATTTGTCTCTACGTGACGGTTAAGCCAAATTATGTTTTGCATTCCTGTCACATTTAGTGAGCCTACGAACACTTATAGGATAGTGTTATCTTAGCAATGCCAAGAATAATGATTGATTAGTTAAAAGAACAATAAATGAAAAGAATGGCTTGCCTTCTCTAAGCCTTAGTAAAAAAGATATGGATTTTCAGCACTTGTACGAGATGTATCTCTTAGTAGAGTTTTTTCGTTTACCTTTCATTTAACACTTAATTTTGGAACAGTGAAAAAGAAGAACGAAATCGAGTGGGCGAAAAGGAAGAACGAAACCAATCAATGTCTCTAAAAAAATCTCTGGTCACCGGCATGTAGGTAGGCCCACCATCTCGAGGATCCACATGCCAGCCACGCAAAGTCTGTATGACTTAGGGATCTATGCTATGCCCGTCTCAAGAAGCAGGGGCAGGCCCACTTGAATTCAAGGGTATTCAGTTGAATAACCAAAAAATTGACAAAAAAAATAGATTTATAGAGTCTATAATACATATATATATGAGAAAATACGAAAATCACGGATATTCCGGCCACAAGCCCAGCTCCCGCCTCTACAAGGCTGCTCCTCTGTGAGGCCCATCTAGATAGGCCCAATCAGTACCGCAGCACAGTCGCACGCGTACGCGTAGCGATAGACATACACAGCTCCTTCGATCAATCGATCACCTCCTCTAAATTCCTGATCCCCAAACTATATAAAAAACTAACTGGGAAGCGAGATGGGTCAAAAATATTTGAATGATTGCTTGGTTACCTTCATTGAAAGGGATTTTTTCTCGATAGGACATCATCACTATTTTCAAGCCATGAAGAACCAGAGAATTATCGTGTAATTTGTAAGTTTTCCTATCATTTTGCTAGTTTTTGTCTTTAGATATTTCAGATGTTGCTTCTTTCATATATTGAACAACTGGTACTTATTTGAGTTGAAAATTTTCAAGTTATAGTCTGTTTCTATTATTCAAGATATTATGGTTAAATTGTGTCATATCTTCTATACATTATATCTTTTGAAATATATGATGCTATAATCAATTATACATTGAAAAATCTAGGTTTTAGACTGTAAAAACAATTTATACCCCCTTAACTGTTGAATACACACTCTTGAAATGCTGGGCCCACCACTGTCAAGCAGTAGTTTTGAATGTGTGTGAAACTGTGAATGGTCAGACCACATGTCCTTGCCTAGGGATGGCAATGGGTACCCATTACCCTTTTACCCTGCGGGTAAAAACCCTATTAGGGTAAGGGTATGGGATAAAAAATTACCCATGGGTACGTAAATGGGAAAATATCATACCCATCGGGTAGAGAGGGTACGGG
Organism: Poa pratensis; assembly: GCA_947311845.1. Classification (NCBI taxonomy): domain Eukaryota; kingdom Viridiplantae; phylum Streptophyta; class Magnoliopsida; order Poales; family Poaceae; genus Poa; species Poa pratensis. Next base: position 17,945,854 of record CAMZMU010000010.1, read on the forward strand.
TATGAGATCGTATAACCCATACCCGCGTACCCATGTACCCATATAATATTTGACAAGTGAGTCTAAACTTTCACGCACGGATATATGAGTAGGGTCTATGCATGAGGCTACAATCGTAATTCAAAGATATAGGCAGGGATTGCTCGCTAACCCTCCGCGGATGGCGCACCATCCGGTGACTACCTCACTATACCGATAATTTAGCTATTCCTAATATTATATCTAATCTATCTGATTCACATGATCACGTCTCGACTCCTGATATAGCAAAACATTGAAATATAACTCTTCTGCATGAGTTATGTGTTGTTTTTCGACTATTTTCTGCCCAATTTTACGTGTTTTAAATGCGGGTATTTTTACCCGCGGGTACCCATCTACCCTATCGGGTGACGGGTATGGGAAAAAGTTGTACCCGTTGACGGGTATGGGTAAGGGTGACGGGTAAGATCGTGGTCGACGGGTAAGGGTATGGGGTGGCTCCACCCTTACCCATACCCTGCGGGTGCCATCCCTATCCTTGCCACATAAAATTGGTGTGCTGGCCCATTTGATGAGGACCTTCTAGCCACTAAATGTTGTTTAAACAGAAACACATCTCGCAAAATCTGGTTTCAATATTGTAAACCTATTAATTTCGATACTAACAGACCCCAAGCTTTGAAGTCAGTAGTCAGCAAAAAGAAAGAGAAACATTTCAATCATGCAACATGACCAGTTGACTGCCAGTGCCAAGTTACCAATCTACCAACTATGGAGGTGGAGGGTCCATAGGAAAAACCTACATAAACGCCAAGACTTTTCTGAACTCCTCCATGCAAAGCACACTTACAAAATGATTAAAATACTCCATCGCCGGGCGACCTTGGCGCCGGCGGCGTGAGGCTGTCGATCTACGGGCTCGAGGTTTGCGTGCCTGGGCGGGTTAGTCGCTGAGCCGTCCGCGACGGAGCTGGACGCCGGGTCGGAGGCGGCGTCGTCGTGCGAGTCGGACCTGTAGGCGGAGAGCCTCGGAGATGCCGACCACGTCGCCGTGCGAGTCGCACTCGACTCGTTGAATGAGGAAGGACTGCCGCGCAGTAGCTCCTCGCCGGTCAGCCGCCCGGCAAGACCAGATGCGGTCCTTGTCGACGAGTTCTGGGCGACCGCGGGTTTCCCGTCGCCGTCGAGCCGTACATGAGAGCGAGGTTCATCGTCGGCGACAGGTGAGGTTTCTGATGGTTTTTTCGTGTGCAGGTCGGATCCGGGTCGACGGGCTGTCGCGACGCCGCCGGCGAGCCGGGGCGCGAACTCGTCGCCGTCCGGGCTTCGTCTAGCTCGGGCGCCGCCGCTCATGGGGCCGTGGCGTGTCCCCCTCCCTCCTCGTCGGGTCACGCCACCGCCAGTGTTCGGGGTCTTCCTCGACAAGGCCGTAGCGGCGCGGAACGGGCTGTCCTCGACGGGAACGCCGTCGCTCGCGGTGGAGGCTTCGAGTTCGTCGACGCCGGCAGATCCTTAGATCACGGAGCGGGAAGCGGAGCCAGTTTCAAATTCCATGCAGGTGGGGCCGCGGTGTCAGGTGGAGGATCGAGACCGTCCAAATCTTTGGGCTCATCTCCACCGTCCACGCAGACCTAGCCCTAGCTCGTCTGCGGTGCGGTTCTGCCTCAGCGATCAATCGCATAGCCGCCATCGCCCCGTCTCCGACTCCGGCGCCTCGCCAAGCTCGTTGTCGACTTCCCGTGCATCGCCGCCGGTACACCGGTGGGAGAGGTCCTTCTCCGCCATTGCGGCGACTCCCGCTCGCCCCATGGCGGCTTCGCCGCGCCAGCAGCAGGGTGGGGCGCCTCGGATGCCCGCACCTCGTCCCGTCTCTCCATCAGCAGCAGCTCCCTGCTCCGGTTCCTCTCCATCAGCAGCAGCTCCCTGCTCCGGTTCCTCTCCAACATCAGCAGTTCGTGGGCCAGGGAGCCGGGGCCGGGGGGCAGCACGCCGGAGCGCTCCCGCAATCCGCAGCCGGGCCGGTCCCCGTCGTGGCCGGTCAGTTCATGTCTCCCCAGGGCCTGCCGATGTACCGACCGCTGCAGAACCCCTCAAGGCAGCCAGGTCCTCCGGCGTACGCCGCTCATCCGCAGCAGATGCAATACCAGGGGCCGCCTTTCGTGCCGATGCCGCCCTTCGGATACATGCCGATGCAGCAGCAGCCGCCGATGCAACAACAGCCTCCGCTTGCTTATGCACCTAAAATGCATCTACTTTTCCAAGCACTTTGCTTCATAATTTGCTCCGGAATCATCCCATATTTGAATAAAACTGCTGAATCTGACGCTGTTTTTAGCAAAGTCTCCTTTCTGGTTGTTTTTGCAGGAAATTAAATCGGAGAAAAATACCACGTCATTTTTTATGGAAAATAAGGACATCGTGCAAAAGACGGACTCGAGGAGGCGTACGAGGCCCAAAAGAGTGGGCCCCACGCGGTCAGATTCCTTGACCACGTGGGCCCACCTATCTGGGGCGTCGGGCACCGCCTCTCCCTCGGTCTTCCGCGTACCCCTTCATATAGACAAAAAAGTGGACGCCCTCAAGGGGGAGAGCTTTCGCGAAACACACCGCCGCCGCCACCACGATCTTCGATTTCGGAGACAGATTGATCCAGGATTTCTCCCCCGGAGGAGGGATTCGGAGGCCGTCTCCACAGCCATCTTCACCGCCTCCATCTCCATCAACCATGAGCTCCCTCACCATCACCATGTGTGAGTAGTCCCCTGTAGGCACATGAGGTGGATGGGGATTGGATGAGATTGATCATGTAATGGTACCCGTTGTTCTAGATCCTAGGGGTTTATCTTGAAGATACTTTTGTATTGTGTTGATGCACTTATGCTATGTTTAATGCTTGCTACTAGGGCCCGAGTGGCATGATTTCAGTACTGAACTTATTTTGCCCCATCATATATTTGAGTTTGGTATCTATCTGCAAAGTGTATTACCTGCTATTATGTTGAACCTGCGAACCCTAAAAGTGACAGGTAGGGAAAACAAGGGGGAGATGTATTAGTTTGAGGATTCTATGTGTTCATGAAGTGTTAATGCGTTGTTCCGGGCTATTCGAAAGGGTAGACCTTAATTACCTGTAGTTCCAAGTTGGCCCCGGTGAAATGGGCAGGTAGGACAATAGATGTTGTGCAAATTCTCTTGGTTAGTACGCACAACTATTTATGGAACACATACCTACATATATCGGAGTTAGAGATAAGTCCCATTGCTGTTCGTATCTTATTATATGATCAATCTTATTCATGCAACACCCCGCTGTCACCTTGTGCCTACGTTTTAAATCCCTGAGTTACACTTTCACTTTTCCGGTGAAAACTGGGAAACCCTTGTTACTACTGCTGTTTTATTTTGCTTGCTTGAATCACCTTACTGCCATCACTATTACTGCTGCAAGTTTATTGATATACAGGTGTGGTTGAGAGTGACGCCTCAATTGCCAAAGTCTTATTGGTATTCTTGTGTTCCCATCGAGTCGAACTATAAATTTGGGTAATACTTCCCAACGAAGATTTCAGCGATCCCCTATACTTGTGGGCATCAAGACATTTTCTGGCGCCGTTGCCGGGGAACCTAGCTTTATTGGTAAGACAACTTGTTATCATTTATTTGCTGCACTTGCTTGCTCCCAACTATGGGAAAGGAAAAGAACACTCCGAAGGAACTGAGGCCTTCAACTACTCGTAGAGGTACTGATTTGCTAAGTAGGCAAAACTTTTCACCAGATGTTGCTTCTGCTGTTATTACTAAAAAGAAAGGAAAAGTTTTATCTAGTTCACCATTGTCTAAGATGTCTACTAGTACTGAAAATGATTTAATATGTGGTAGCATAGACAAAGAAGTGACACCTGAAACATCTGAGACAACTGAAACACCTGAATTGCCTGAATCATCTATTATTGAAAATGTGGAGTCTGATTTGGAAGATAGTGAGTCTTGTGATGATGAATATGAAACTTCTTCTTATGAGGAAGAAGATGCAATTGCTATGGCTTTTATGGATTCGAATCTTGATAAATTGGATAAACTTGATAGCAATAAAAATTCTTCTCTTGCTGATTATTTTCCTGTTACTAAGAAAATGAATGCTCCAGCTATTAAAATTAAAGATAAAGATTATGAGTTTAGTGTTGATCCCGAAATAATTAAAAAGGCTGAGAAGTTTAAGTTTAATGGGAGAGACAATGAATTTCCTTTTGAACATATTGCTGTTTTGCATGATTTATCTGTTTTATTTGGTAAAGATGAGATTCACCAACGCTATTATTTCTTAAAGTTGTTTCCTTTTACCTTGGGAGGAGATGCTAAAACTTGGTATAATAGTTTAGAACCTGGATCTATTACTAGCAAAGAAGAATGCTTGCAATTATTCTATAATAAATATTTCCCTGCTGATAAGATTCATGGTTTAACTATTGAGATTAGCAAATTTTCGCAGAAAGAGAAGGAGGATCTACCCCAAGCTTGGGGGAGGTACCGTAAGTTGGTTAGGAAATGTCCTACACATGGCTTCAAGAGTAATGAAATACTTGATATATTTTACAATGGACTAACTGAAAATACTAGAGACTATCTTGATAGTATTGCAGGGAATGTTTTCAGGGAAAGGACCATTGATGAAGCAACCGAATTATTGGAGACTATCTCTAGAATTATGAAGATTGGAATATTGAAGTGATAATGAAAAAGAGGTATTCCAGAGAAGAAAGGAGGTATTCTTAAATTAAATGATGAACAAATGAAAGTAGCTGCCAAGGATATTGAAGAGAAGGGAATTAAAACCTCTCATCTCAAGGAACTATCTGAAATGGGTGTTAAACTTCCTATTGATAAACCATGTTTTCCAATCCAAGTCAATGCTATTAGCTCTATGGAAGGTAATGAAAAGGTAACACCTCCTATTGATGTATCATATGTTAACGATTTTGCTTATAATCATAATCCTGAGAGCATAGTATTAGAATGAGTATTATGGAAAACTCTCATAAGATTAAATTTCTTCGCGAAAGTTTAAATGCTAGTGTAGAAGAAGTTAGAAGAATTATTAAACATTGTGAGATGATGAATAATCAAGTTGAACAATGGTTTCTCTTCAAAATAAATTGTATGAAAATCTTATTGAGAAGAAACAGGTTTGTGGAGTTAATACTAGAGGTGGTGCAAGTACTCAGGATCCTGATTATCCTGAAGACCATCCTAAGAGAAAAGAGCAAGAGGCTCTCAAGAAGAAATCTTCTGCAGGAAAATCTCCCAATGAAAACAAATATTGATGATTCTCAAGAACAAGATAAGGATATTTCTATTTCTGATGCTGAGACTGAAGATGATAATAATGAAGAAGAGGAATCATCTACACCTGAAGAACAACATGAAGCTGAAAATATTGAAGAACCTGAACCTCCTGAAAAAGACCCTCAACCATCTATTGATAAGAATAAAAAGAAGAAGCATCCAAATCAACAAAAAGGTAAAGAGAGGGATCCATGGGTACAAAGGCCCATACCATATCCCCAAGAGGTAATGAAATCTTTGGATGATGCTAGGTTTGAGAAATTTCTTGAGTTGATTAAAACTTTATATTTGCAAATCCCTCTTGTTGATGCTATTAAAATTCCTCCATATTCGAAATATATGAAAGATATTGTCACTAATAAAAGAAAGATACCTAATGATGCAATCACTGCTATGCTTGCTGAATATTCATTCGAAGGGAAATTGCCTGAAAAACGTGGAGATCCTGGTATTCCAACTATTCCTTGTCATATTAAAGATACTTATGTGAAATATGCATTATGTGATTTAGGAGCTGGTGTTAGTGTTATGCCTTTTTCTTTATATAAGAAACTTAACCTGAATAAATTGGTTCCAACTGAAGTTTCATTGCAAATGGCTGATAAATCAACTGCTGTGCCTATAGGTATATGTGAGGATGTTCCTATCTCTATAGCTAATGTGTTAATTCCTACAGACTTTGTTATATTAGAAATGCCTGAGGATGATAATCTATCTATTATTCTTGGAAGACCCTTTTTAAACACTGCAGGAGCTGTGATAAATTGCACTGAGAGCAAAGTGACATTTAATGTCAAAGGAAATGAGCATACTATCTATTTTCCCAAGAAGAATCCTGTTACAATGATAAACAAGAGTGTGAATTCTATTCAAAGAAATACTATTATGATTGGAAGCTTTGAAATTGCACTACCACCTCCTGCACCAAAGTATGCTACCTTGATGATTGGAACTATTCCAATCAAATATGAGGTATCCTGAACTTCTTCTTTATATATAAAATAAGAATCATTTATGTTATCCTTTGCATATTATCAATGAGACTTGATCAACCTCATTATTAATGTGGAAATGATGAAAATTTGATTCCCATAAAAATTTGTGTTGCATTTTAAATTACGTATCCTAGAATTTTAGAGTATATGCATAATCATGATTATTTCAGAATTCAGAAAATTCCAGAATATTAAGTTTGAAAAATTCTCTGTAGAAAATTGTCTCGAAAAATTCTAGAAAAATTTGTAGGTAAGTTATTTTACCAGGGGAACCAACAGCCAGAAGTGGGGCACCAGAAGGCCACCAGGGGCCAAAAGAGAGTGTCCCACGCGGCCAGATTCCTTGGCCGCGTGGGACCCACTAACTTTGCCACCTGGGGTGTTAGGTGAGAGGTCGATGCCCATCTCCTTCCTCTCGACAGAAAACCAGCTCCAGGTATTTTCCCAAAATTTTCCCGTGCACGTTCTTCCTGCTATCCTTGGATCTCCAAGTTTAGGGCAGATTTTTCAAATCTGCTTGGTGGAATTGCTCCTTGGTATGTAACTCCTCCACCCATCCAATTACTTTTTGTTATTATGCTTTGTGTATGAAGTATTTTGCTGTACAAGGTGTCACCTAATATGCTTGAGAAACCATGGATTTGAGTTTTCTAGTTAATATGGATGCATGATATTGATGTGGAGACTAGCTATGGATGGCTCAATGTTGTTTTAGATTGTTACATCTTAATTTTTGTTGGGTATTATTTTTGTACAGCAAGGTATCATGTTGAACAAGGGTAAGGAATTGCTTGGAATGACTTCAAGACCAAGAAGAAGAGTATTGAGAGTCTCCGAGAATTATGATGACAATCATCTATGGGAGGATAGTGCAGTTTATGCAGGAGAGAAGCTTCGGATTCATGCTACCAAATGGCAAGACCCCTTTGTTCTTGACCATTGGGGGATAACAGAGGACTTCAATGCCTTTGTCACTGCGACCGGCTTACTCGAGTTCTCCAACAATCCACGGAATACATATGAAGAGCTCTCGCGGGAATTCCTCTCCACATTTCGGTTTGAGGGCCCTGAGAGCTACAAACACAGTAAGAAGAGTAAGCCACCACCTCCTACCTTTGTCATAAAATTTTCTATGAGAGGAAAGCGTTTTGTTATGTCATCAGAGGAGTTTTGCAAGGCTATTCGAGTAGAAAACACCGGTAGTTGGGAAGAGACTAAAGCTGATACTAATAAAGATCTTGTAGCCTTTTGGCGTAGTATTTCTGTGAACGCTTGATACGTCTCAAACGTATCTATAATTTTTGATGTTCCATGCTTGTTTTATACCAATTGCTACATGTTTTGCATCTACTTTATATCACTTTTATACATTTTTTGGGACTAACCTATTAACAAGATGCCGAAGTGCCAGTTCCTGTTTTCTGCTGTTTTTGTATTCCAGAAAAGCTAGTCTGGAAATATTCTCGGAATTGGACGAAACTACACGGGAGTCCCTATTTTACCAGAACACATCTGACGGACCAAAGAAGCGACGGAGAGGAGCCACGTGGGCCCCACACGTGGCCAGGGCGCGGCCCCCCTCTGCCGCGCCCTGGGGTGGTGTGGGCCCCACGGCCTCTCCAGCCGCCGCCCTTTCGCCTACTTATTCCCCCCGACGCGAAAACCCTAAGTACCTGAGCAAATATCCACGAAAAGTTCCAGAGACGCCGCCGTCGTCAACCCTAGCTCGGGAGGGTTCAGAACCTCTTCCCGGCACCCTGCCGGAGAGGGGAATCGTCACCGGAGGCTTCTACATCGCCATGCCTGCCTCCGGAGTGATGCGTGAGTAGTTCATCCTTGGACTACGGGTCCATAGCAGTAGCTAGATGGTTGTCTCTCCACTTTGTGCCATCATGTTTAGATCTTGTGAGCTGCCCTACATGATCAAGATCATATTATTGTAATGCTACATGTTGTGTTTGCTGGGATCCGATGAATATTGAATATTATGTCAAGTTGATTATCAATCTATCTTATATGTTATTTAAGATCTTGCATGCTTTCCGTTACTCGTAGATGCTTTGGCCAAGTAGATGCTTGTAACTCCAAGAGAGAGTATTTATGCTAGATAGTGGGTTCATGTCTCCGTTTAACCTGGGACAGTGACAGAAAGTTCTAAGGTTGTGGATGTGCTGTTGCCACTAGGGATAACCTAACGATGCTATGTCCACGGACATATGTGTTTGTTTACATTACGCACTTTACTTAATGCAATTATCCGTTGCTTGCAACTTAATACCAACGGGGACTCGGATGACAACCCGGCGGTGGATTATTAGTCATAGATGCTGTTGGATAACGATCTATGTATTATGTCGTAATGCCCAATTAAATATCATAGTAGTCAACATGTCATGTATATGCATTGTCATGCGCTCACTATTCGTCAATTGCCCAGCTGTAATTTGTTCACCCAACATGTTAGTTATCTTTTATGGAGAGACACCACTAGTGAACTGTGGACCCCGGTCCATTCTTTTACACTGATTAAACAACCACAAACTGCAAACTGTTCCTTTTTCATTCTCTGCAATTTAATACTCATTTTCCACACCATACGTTTAATCCTTTGTTTTCAGCAAGCCAGTGAGATTGACAACCTCACTGTTTCGTTGGGGCAAAGTAGTTTGATTGTGTTGTGTGCAGATTCCACGTCAACAGTCCAGACTCCCTCACACACTATTTTTCTGGCGCCGTTGACAACCTTCTGAAGAGTTGCTGCTCCTACTGGTTCGATAACCTTGGTTTCTTTCTGAGGGAAAACTTGCTGCTGACTACATCATACCTTCCTCTTGGGGTCTCCCAACGAACGTGTGTTTCACGTCATCAAGCTATTTTTCTGGCGCCGTTGCCGGGGAGACAGCAGTCTTCTGCAAGGGGAGTTTCACGCTTCCAATCTCTTTACTTTGTTTTTGTCTTGCTTAGTTTATTTTATTTTATCTTGTTTGCTTTCAATTATCAAAAACACAAAAAAATTAGTTACTTGCATTCAGTTTATTTTCAGTTTTGTTTTCTGTTAGTTATCATGTCTGGTTCGGCTCATCATGTTTTGGTTCCTGAAGTTGAGGTTCGATCTTTTAAGCAACAAAGTGGAGAAAGTTTGAAAGATGCTTGGTATAGAATCAGCGATGCTCATCGTAGGTGTGCTAAAAAATATTCCACTATGATCCTGCTTAGAAATTTTTATGTTGGCATAACTAGCTGGTATAGATATGTCTTGGACACTTTGACGGGAGGTAACTTTCTTGGTACCCCTGCGTTGGAAGCTAGTTATATTATTGAGAGCCTAGTAGGAACACCACCTGTTAGTAACATTAAAAATGAGATCACCTTGGAAGATGTTATAAAGAAATTGGAGTCTATAGAGAAAAATTTGCCAAATCTCCTTGATAGTACTAGCAAAGTTGATGAATCACTGGGAACCATTAATGAAAGAATTGCTGTTTTAGAAACTAGTACTATTCAAGATAATCAAAATCTTAGGATTGGTGAATTAGAGGAGGCTATGGATGCAATAAGTTCTACTTTTACCTCTATTAAAACTAAAAGGCAAAAGGCTTTTGTGGGGAGAAAGCAAAAATTTATGTATGTTCCAAAAATTTCTAAACCAAAACCCACGGGTGCGTTAAAAACGGATAACGTGTTCAATGAGCTTGAGGGTAAGTCACATAATGGTCTATTTAAATTTTCTTCCCAAGAATTACGTAAACTGAAAAGTCCTAATGTGACAAACCCTGTTCTTGATGAAGCTTTTGATGAATTAGACCTTTCTTCACTTGGTAATACTTGATGCATGCTTTGTGCCTAGCTAAAAGGCGTTAAAGAAAAGCGCTTATGGGAGGCAACCCATTTTATTTTTCTGCAATTTTTCTTTTATTGAGTCAAGGAGTTTGTTTACTTCTGTAGCAACTCCTTTGTATCTTTATTTTCTCGCATTGTTGTGCCAAGAGTAGCCTCTAATGATAAGATGATGCTTAATTTTGATTGCTGCGCAGAAACAGATTTTTGCTGTTCACTGTACGAAATTCCTAAAATCACCAGATTGTTAAAAAATCTGAAATTTTTGTGCGTAATCTTTATGAATGTCTGAAACTTTCATTAGTTCAGAGTTTCTCGATCTGAGCGTCGTAAGTGCCTCGAAAAAATTCGTCTTTGCGGACTGTTCTGTTTTAGACAGATTATGCCTTTTTATTTTTCGCATTCTCTCTTTTACTAGTGTTGAGTGAAATTCTTTTTTGGGTGGAAGAGCTTCACATAACATCAGTGGCTGTAGCTAATGTTTAAAGTAACAAATCATATTGCGTCTTTACAGAACATGTGAATTTTTGATTATGCACTAACCCTCTAATGAGATCTACTTTGAGTTTGGTGTGACGGAAGTTTTCAAGGGTCAAGAGAGAAGGATGATATAATAGGATCAAGAAGAGTGAAGAGCTTAAGCTTGGGGAGGCTCCCATGGATCTCCCCAGCATATTTCAAGAAGACTCAAGCGTCTAAGCTTGGGGATGCCCAAGGCATCCCCTTCTTCATCGTCAAAATTATCAGGTCATCTCTAGTGAAACTATATTTTAATTCTTTCACATCATATGTGCTTTTCTTGGAGCGTCTGTGTGCTTTTATTTTCAGTATTGCATTTTTATTTTCAATAAAGCTTGACTGGACCCTAGCATTCTTGATTGGGAGAGAGACACGCTCCGCTTTTTCATGAGAATACTCCTATTCTTCACTTATATTTGTTGAGTATTCATATCTAGCGCTGTTCAGCTTTTAGCTCTTGTTTTCATGTATCTCTTGTCAGAGCTATTAGCTTTCTTTTGTAGAAAGTACTCTCTTGCTTCACTTATATTTGTTTGGAGAGTTGATGAAATAAATTGATTGGTGTTTGGTTGGTTCAGAAAATGTTGCATGTGGTAATTGGTATAAGGAAAAACTTGCTTAATCTTGTAGATCACTAAAATGGATAACTTGATGCTTGTCAATTGTTTTGAGTTAACAAGTAGATCATGATTAAATTGTGCATCACATGAGTTAAGCCTATTAGTGAAGAACTACCGTAAAGCTTGTTGAAAATTTGGTTTGCATCGGTGGTACCTCTAAGGTCTAGATATTTTCTAATAACAGGGTTTGGTTAACAAGGAAGACGGTATGAAGTCTTATAACGTTTGCAATATGTTTGTCATATAAAACTTGGTGTACGGGTTGATATTCTTGTTTGCTTACATAACCTTGCTAGCCTAAACTCTGTACTGAGAGGGAATGCTTCTCGTGCATCCAAATCCTTGAGCCAAAATCCATGCCATTTGTGTCCACCATAACTACCTATATGTGGTATTTCCTTGCCACTCCAAGTAAATTTTTCATGTGCTACCTTTAAATTATTCAAAATGTTATTATTCCCTTTTTGTGTCAATGTTTACTAGCTCATGAGGAATTAGTGTGGTTATTCTTTATTCTATTTGTCGAGTGGACTTTTACACCTGGACTAGTGGCATATACATCCGCTTATCCAATAACTTGCAAAAAGAGCTGGCAACGGGGTGCCCAGTCCCAATTAATTACAACTTTAACCAATTAATTCTCTTCACACTTTTGCCCTGATTCATCAGTAAGCAATGACAAACAGTGAAATACCTGAATGTGTGTAAACCAAAGAGAAAGAGGGATGATCTGCCTTGCTGGTAGAAATAACGTCCTTCATGGGAGCCGCTCTTAAAAGTCCGTTCGACAGGTAGAATACTGTTCTCACCCGCTACCATTCGTTGACAATTAACAAACACCTCTCAAAAATAGATACTCCTCCATGGTATGTGATTGATGGAAGGCACCCGAGGATTCGGTTAGCCATGGCTTGTGTTAGCAAGGTTGGGAGGAGTATCAAATATTTTATGCAATCTCTATATGCTTTCAAAAACCTAAAAGCTCTAGCACATGATTTAATCCCTGCTTCCCTCTGCGAAGGGCCTTTCTTTTACTTTTATGTTGAGTCAGTTTTCCTATTCTTTCTGTCTTCCACAAGCAAACACTAGTGTCAACTTTGTTACAACATGCGTTATATGCAATGTATTGGACTTGTTATACTACTTTGTGTTGACAATATCCATGAGATAAATATGTTGAAAGTTGAAGCAAATGCTGAAACTAAATTCTTCCTTTGTGTTGATTAAATACCTTTTATTAGAAACTATTGCTTTATGAGTTAACACTTATGCAAAACTGTTTGATGCTTGTCTCGAAAGTACTATTCATGAAAACGTTTAGCTTGTGTGATTCATTGTTTACTCATTATCTATTTGATAGCAAATTATAGACCATTGACTTGGATCACTTCATTCATTTACATGTGCCTTGCAATATTATATGATCAAGATTATGATAGTAGCATGTCACCTCAAAAATTATCTTGTTTTTATCGTTTACCTACTCGAGGACGAGTAGGAACTAAGCTTGGGGATGCTGATACGTCTCAAACGTATCTATAATTTTTGATGTTCCATGCTTGTTTTATACCAATTGCTACATGTTTTGCATCTACTTTATATCACTTTTATACATTTTTTGGGACTAACCTATTAACAAGATGCCGAAGTGCCAGTTCCTGTTTTCTGCTGTTTTTGTATTCCAGAAAAGCTAGTCTGGAAATATTCTCGGAATTGGACGAAACTACACGGGGTCCCTATTTTACCAGAACACATCTGACGGACCAAAGAGCGACGGAGAGGAGCCACGTGGGCCCCACACGCCAGGGCGCGGGCCCCCCTCTGCCGCGCCCTGGGGTGGTGTGGGCCCCACGGGCCTCTCCAGCCGCCGCCCTTTCGCCTACTTATTCCCCCCGACGCGAAAACCCTAAGTACCTGAGCAAATATCCACGAAAAGTTCCAGAGACGCCGCCGTCGTCAACCCTAGCTCGGGAGGGTTCAGAACCTCTTCCCGGCACCCTGCCGGAGAGGGGAATCGTCACCGGAGGCTTCTACATCGCCATGCCTGCCTCCGGAGTGATGCGTGAGTAGTTCATCCTTGGACTACGGGTCCATAGCAGTAGCTAGATGGTTGTCTCTCCACTTTGTGCCATCATGTTTAGATCTTGTGAGCTGCCCTACATGATCAAGATCATATTATTGTAATGCTACATGTTGTGTTTGCTGGGATCCGATGAATATTGAATATTATGTCAAGTTGATTATCAATCTATCTTATATGTTATTTAAGATCTTGCATGCTTTCCGTTACTCGTAGATGCTTTGGCCAAGTAGATGCTTGTAACTCCAAGAGAGAGTATTTATGCTAGATAGTGGGTTCATGTCTCCGTTTAACCTGGGACAGTGACAGAAAGTTCTAAGGTTGTGGATGTGCTGTTGCCACTAGGGATAACCTAACGATGCTATGTCCACGGACATATGTGTTTGTTTACATTACGCACTTTACTTAATGCAATTATCCGTTGCTTGCAACTTAATACCAATGGGGACTCGGATGACAACCCGGCGGTGGATTATTAGTCATAGATGCTGTTGGATAACGATCTATGTATTATGTCGTAATGCCCAATTAAATATCATAGTAGTCAACATGTCATGTATATGCATTGTCATGCGCTCACTATTCGTCAATTGCCCAGCTGTAATTTGTTCACCCAACATGTTAGTTATCTTTTATGGAGAGACACCACTAGTGAACTGTGGACCCCGGTCCATTCTTTTACACTGATTAAACAACCACAAACTGCAAACTGTTCCTTTTTCATTCTCTGCAATTTAATACTCATTTTCCACACCATACGTTTAATCCTTTGTTTTCAGCAAGCCAGTGAGATTGACAACCTCACTGTTTCGTTGGGGCAAAGTAGTTTGATTGTGTTGTGTGCAGATTCCACGTCAACAGTCCAGACTCCCATCAACAACACTATTTTTCTGGCGCCGTTGACAACCTTCTGAAGAGTTGCTGCTCCTACTGGTTCGATAACCTTGGTTTCTTTCTGAGGGAAAACTTGCTGCTGACTACATCATACCTTCCTCTTGGGGTCTCCCAACGAACGTGTGTTTCACGTCATCAGGGCACCCTGTGCCCTCTCTTTGCTTCATCTCCTGGCTCCGTGGGTCTTCTGGAAAAATAGGATTTATGGAACTTTTTCTGGAATTTTTCTGAAACTTTGACTTTCTGCACAAAAACGAGACACCAAGGCAATTCTGCTGAAAACAGCGTTAGTCCGTGTTAGTTGCATTCCAATCACACAAATTAGAGGACAAAAAATAGCAAAAGTGTTCAGAAAAGTAGATACGTTTTGGACGTATCAATGCACCTAAAATGCATGTACTTTTCCAAGCACTTTGCTTCATAATTTGCTCCGGAATCTTCCCATATTTGAATAAAACTGCTGATTTTTGCAGGAAATTAAATCGGGGAAAAATACCACGTCATTTTTTATGGAAAAGAAGGACATCGTGCAAAATACGGACTCGAGGAGGCGCACGAGGCCCAAAAGAGTGGGCCCCACGCGGTCAGATTCCTTGACCGTGTGGGCCCACCTATCTGGGGCGTCGGGCACCGCCTCTCCCTCGGTCTTCCGCGTACCCTTCATATAGACGAAAAAGTGGACGCCCTAAAGGGGGGGAGAGCTTTCGCGAAACACACCGCCGCCGCCACCACGATCTTCGATTTCGGAGACAGATTGATCCAGGATTTCTCCCCCGGAGGAGGGATTCGGAGGCCGTCTCCACAGCCATCTTCACCGCCTCCATCTCCATCAACCATGAGCTCCCTCACCATCACCATGTGTGAGTAGTCCCCTGTAGGCACATGAGGTGGATGGGGATTGGATGAGATTGATCATGTAATGGTACCCGTTGTTCTAGATCCTAGGGGTTTATCTTGAAGATACTTTTGTATTGTGTTGATGCACTTATGCTATGTTTAATGCTTGCTACTAGGGCCCGAGTGGCATGATTTCAGTACTGAACTTATTTTGCCCCATCATATATTTGAGTCTGGTATCTATCTGCAAAGTGTATTACCTGCTATTATGTTGAACCTGCGAACCCTAAAAGTGACAGGTAGGGAAAACAAGGGGGAGATGTATTAGTTTGAGGATTCTATGTGTTCATGAAGTGTTAATGCGTTGTTCCGGGCTATTCGAAAGGGTAGACCTTAATTACCTGTAGTTCCAAGTTGGCCCCGGTGAAATGGGCAGGTAGGACAATAGATGTTGTGCAAATTCTCTTGGTTAGTACGCACAACTATTTATGGAACACATACCTACATATATCGGAGTTAGAGATAAGTCCCATTGCTGTTCGTATCTTATTATATGATCAATCTTATTCATGCAACACCCCGCTGTCACCTTGTGCCTACGTTTTAAACCACGGAGTTACACTTTCACTTTTCCGGTGAAAACTGGGAAACCCTTGTTACTACTGCTGTTTTATTTTGCTTGCTTGAATCACCTTACTGCCATCACTATTACTGCTGCAAGTTTATTGATATACAGGTGTGGTTGAGAGTGACGCCTCAATTGCCAAAGTCTTATTGGTATTCTTGTGTTCCCATCGAGTCGAACTATAAATTTGGGTAATACTTCCCAACGAAGATTTCAGCGATCCCCTATACTTGTGGGCATCACTTGCGCAGCCAGCGAGTCAGGGTCCGAGGCCGAAAAGGAAGGAGAAGAAAGGGGTGCCGCAGCCACAGTTCCAACCGCAGCAGCCTATCCAGGCCGTGGTGCCCCTTGCGCAGCAACAGCCGCCGCCAGTTCTGCAGCCTCAGTGTTTCTCGCCGTGTACGGTTCCGTTGCAGGGTCTGCAGGTGTCAGCTCCGTTGACTGGGCCAGTTGCCGGAATTGCTACCCCGGATGGTGTTCCTTCGACAGTCGTTTCCGGTGTGCAGGAGGGGACGAAGTCTGGGGTCGGTAGTAAAGCCAAGAAGCAACCTAAGTGCTGGAAGTGTGGGGTTGATGCGCACACAACTAAGGGATGCTCGGTGCAGCATTACTGTCTCGTGTGTGATAACGGGGCTCATCCAACTTTCAGGTGCCCAACTCTTCGGCTCCCTAGGCCCACAGCGTTCACGGCTGGCTATGGCACTGAGGAGACGATTTTCACGCTGCTACCTGATAGTGTGTACAAGCCTCACTTGCTTCCTACAAGCTCGCCCACAGCACTGGTGAAAATTGTAGGGGACTCGGTGCCTGCGACAACCGTTCAGAGCTTGATATCCAGGATGTGTCCGTCGAGCCAGTCGTGGACTTGGGAGGCTATATCACATGGTACTGATGCCTTTCTTATTGGTTTCCCTTCTGTCGGGGATCTTCAGCGGATGGACGGGATGCAGATGGGTGTTCTGGGTTACAAGGCTACAGCCACTATTTCTGTCTGTAAGAGGCAAGATGTTCTCCCTATGAGGGTGCTAGAGCAGGTGTGGGTCCACGTCCAGGGGTTCCATATCCGTTGAGGCATTTTCTTGGTATTTGGGATGTTGGTTCCTTGATTGGGACGACTCTAGATGTTGATCTTGTCACGCTGAGGAGTCGAGGCATTGTGCGTATCCTGGTTGCGATGCCTTGCTCCAAACCCCTGGACAAGCAACATGACCACATTGGACCTTATGTTGGCACGGCCTGTGTGGTTAAGTTGAAAGAGTATGCTTTCGTTTTTCGGCGAGAGACACCGGAGTTTGTCCCTGATGCAGAGTTTGTTCCTTATTTCTGGCGCCGTAAGGGAGATGAGGCTGATGATGAGGCCGAGGGTGCCGAGGAGGGTCTGGAGGACTCCATGGGTAATCCTAGCACAAGCACGTCACAGAATACAAGTATGGACGTGGATACGAGCCACTCCTCGGGGGCGGCGAATACTGGGAAGACCGTGGCCACTTTTGCTATCACTCCGTATAATCCAAACCCGCAAACTCCACGTGGGATCGAGATCATAGCAAAGATTCACCGGGTCTCACCGAGTCTACTGCGTCCGATCGAGGCTGAGAGCACATCTCCAGGCCTGGCAGCTGCCCCTGGTGTCTCTGTTAATCAGGCAAAGGTGGATGCTCATGCTCGACTGCAGTAGAGCTTCGCTGGGCCAGGTGGGCGACAGCCAGCGGAGTACAGCGCGGGGGCGAAGCGTTCTGGCCTAGCACGGGCGCTGGAGCCTCAGTCTACTGGGCTGGCGACGGACGCCGTGACGACAGTGGAGAACGGCCCAGCTGAGCCGCTGGTGGCCCAGCCAGGCCGCGCGCGGGCGACAGAGAGTGACCCATCCGGATCGCTGGCGGCCAGGGAGGCCTCGAGGAGCCCAGGAATAGCGGGGAGGGCCGAGCAGATGCTGCACCAGGCCGTCTCGGAGCCAGGCCTGGGCGCGTTTTCTGTGGGCTCTCCTGCTGGGCCGGAGCAACAGGAGGGGGGCGCTGGGCAGGTCTCCGGGAGAGTTTTTTCTTCTTCGACACCTCCCTCGGATGGACTTGTCGTAGGCGTTGTGGGGACGGGTGAGGTATCGACTCCGACAAATACTCACCCGCCTCACGCTGCTGAGGCGATGGCTGGGTCGGCTGCTACTTTGCCAATGCCGACCCAGGTTATTGCTTCCCCGGTGGCTACGTACACGGAGGGAGGCTCCATCACCCCGTCCACACCTCCACCCAGGATGGTGGGCTTCTCCGATGGGGTTTCCACGCCCCGTCGTAGCGAGAGGTTTGGGGCAGCGGTGGACGGGGCTTCGGCGACGGATGAAGACTCCTTGAGGAAGGCCATGCGTCGCAAAGCTGTGTGCAACTTAGACTACTCTGGTACGGAAATGAATTCGAATTCCATTTTGTCTTTTTCTCCTCAGTCGATTCATTCAAAGCTTAATAGGATAGGTGTCAATCTTGGTAATAATAAAAAAGAAGTACTTGTTTCAACTAGTGTCTTGAGGCATATGGAGTTTGACCGTCTTACGGTTATTCCTAAAGCTTCGACTGTGTTGACTTCCACCTATGTGGATGAAGAGGAAGCGATTGCCACCTCAGATGGTCAGCTTCTTTCTCATCTAATCGGTGAAGTGTTGGAGGGTGGTTTGGATGATGACGGTTTGAGCTCATTGTATGAGTTAAAAGCATCCGGTCGGAAATCTAAATCTAACTCCAACAAGTCGTCCCGGAAAAGGCAAAGTTATCCAAATCCCCCAAGGTTTCCCAATGAATGGCATGTTCGCAAATAGCAGAGGTCTTGGTGACTTGGCTAAATATTTGCACTTTGCTGGTTGCATTCGGGACCATAATTTGGATTTCTGAGCTATTTCTGAGACGGGAAGACGTGAGTTCTCACAATCTCTATTGAACCGACTTTCAGGCGGTATAGATTTTGAGTGGTACTTGCGCCCTCCCATGGCCGCTCCGAAGGCATCTTACTAGGGATCAGGACAAATACCACGGAAGTGTTGGATGTTACGGATGGTGATTTTCACATTAAAATGCACATCCGTAATAAATCCGACAATTTCATTTGGAGTCTTGTTACCGTGTATGGGCCGGCTCAGGAGGTGGCTAAGACCGCTTCTCTCTGTGAAATGGTAAATTTAGCAAAAGATAACCCTCATCCTTTGATCATTGGAGGGGATTTCAACTTGCTTCGTTTTCCATTTGAGAAAAGTAGGGGTCGTTTCGACAACCGTTGGCCTCTTTTGTTCAATGCAGTCATTGACAGCTTGAATTTAAGAGAGATAACAATGGTCAGGAGACAGTTCACGTGGGCTAATTCTCTCCCGGAACCCACATACGAAAAGCTAGATCGTGTACTGATGGATACTGATTGGGAAGCGAGGTTCCCATTGGTGTCAATACGGGCTCTGGAACCTATTGAGGGATTGTCGGACCATGCTCCCATTCTTTTGACCACTGGAACACCCAGGCCACAATGTAAACCACGTTTCAAGTTTGAACTTGGGTGGCTGCATCGTGAGGGGTTCCATGAGATGGTTAAAAGAATTTGGGAAAGACCGGTTGCTGGTGATACGCCGATTAAGAGGTGGAATAATAAAATCCGTGCTCTACGCACACACCTTGTTGGTTAGGCTCATCATACTACTGGTTTACTTAAAAAAGAAAAGATACAGCTATCCTCGATTATTGATGCTCTATAGGCTTTAGCAGAAGTTCGTTTGCTATCCGCGCAAGAGATTGAGTTAAAAAGCCAATCCAATGCACAGATAGCGAAACTACTGCGCGAGGAGGAGTTAAAATGGTATCAACGTTCCAAAGCCCAGTTCATCCTAGAAGGGGATTCGAATACTCGCTATTTCCATAGTATTGCCAATGGCAGACACAGGAAAAAGCGTATTCATTCTCTAGTCCAGGAGGAGGGAACGATTGAGGGCCATGAGCAACTAAAGTCGTATATTACAAATTACTATAAAGGCCTGTTCGGAGCCCCAGAGGAAGGAAACTTTACACTAGATGAGTCTCGAACAGGGGATATACCCCAGGTTTCAGACGAGGAAAATAGTCTACTTACTAACCTCTATTCAGAGGATGAGGTAAGAAAGGCGGTTTTCCAAATGAAACATAATTCAGCACCTGGCCTGATGGCTTCCCGGCTGAGTTCTACCAGAACTTTTGGGATGTGATCAAGCCTGATCTACTACAACTGTTCGCATGTCTTCATGATGGACAATTAGAGTTGTTTCGTCTCAATTTTGGTGAGATAATCTTATTACCTAAGGTTAATGAGGCTGAAAGGATTCAACAATACAGACCTATATGCCTCCTTAACGTTAGCTTTAAGATATTTACCAAAGTTGCTACGATTCGACTGAACAGTGTGGCAGATCATGTGGTTCGTCCGTCTCAGACGGCTTTTATGCAAGGTCGCAACATCCTGGATGGAGTGGCAATTTTGCATGAAACGGTTCACGAATTACATAGCAAAAAGCTGAATGGGGTAATCCTTAAAATTGATTTTGAGAAGGCTTATGATAAAGTCAATTGGTCTTTTCTTCAGCAGACCCTCAGAATGAAAAGTTTTTCAACTGAGTGGAGAGCGTTAATAGATAGCTTTGTTTCTGGAGGAAGTGTAGCCATTAAAGTCAATGATGACACTGGCAAATACTTTCAAACGAAAAAAGGCCTTAGACAAGGTGACCCATTATCGCCAATACTATTCAATATAGTGGCTGATATGTAGGCTATCTTGATTGAACGCGCTAAAATTGAGGGCCAAATTGAGGGAGTGATTCCACATCTAGTTGATGGTGGTTTATCGATTCTTCAATATGCCGAC
Organism: Poa pratensis; assembly: GCA_947311845.1. Classification (NCBI taxonomy): domain Eukaryota; kingdom Viridiplantae; phylum Streptophyta; class Magnoliopsida; order Poales; family Poaceae; genus Poa; species Poa pratensis. The sequence continues at coordinate 17,966,449 of CAMZMU010000010.1, forward strand.
GACACAATTCTTTTTATGGAACACGACATTGAAAAAGCTCGTAATTTAAAGCTGATTTTGTCAGCATTCGAGCAACTTTCGGGTCTGAAGATAAATTTCCATAAAAGTGAACTGTTTTTCTTCGGCGAGGCTCAAGAAAACGCCGCCTTGTATGCCAAACTTTTTGAATGTGAGCAAGGACAATTTCCTATCAACTATTTGGGTATTCCGATTCATTATCGGAGACTTAAAAATGCTGAGTGGAAAAAGGTGGAGGAAAGACTACAATTACGTTTAAATAGCTGGAAAGGCAAACTCTTATCCCTAGGTGGAAGATTGGTTCTCGTAAATTCGGTACTAACTAATATGGTACTGTATATGATTTCATTCTTCCAATTGTCCAAAGGAGTCTTGAAACGATTGGATTATTTCCGGTCTAGATTTTGTTGGCAAGGGGATTGTGAGAAGAAAAAATATCGTCTGACTAAGTGGAGTGTGGTTTGCTGCCCTAAAGACCAAGGAGGGCTCGGAGTTCATGACCTTGAGGTCAAGAACAGAGCCTTACTGGGTAAATGGCTCTTCAAGCTTCTTTCGGAAGATGGAGTTTGGCAAACCCACCTTAGGAGAAAGTACGTGGGATCTCAAGCCGTATCTCAGGTTCTCTGGAAACCTGGCGATTCGCACTTCTGGGCTGGCCTTATGGCTACAAAGAAGTTCTTTTTCCCACATGGATCTTTCTCAATTAGGGATGGATCGGAAATTCGATTCTGGGAGGATAAATGGCTAGGCCAATTTACCCTCAGAGAACAATATCCGGCTCTATATGCGATTGTACGAAACAAGGGTGACACGATCGCTAAGGTGTTGGGTGTTAGGTTGATCTCATCCGGTCGAACCCCAACGGGTCGATCGGTCCCCTTGACCGCGTCCTGATCGGGGACGCCCAACCGCAACCAATGGTTGGTGGGCCCCTGTGGCTGCGCTATAAAGAGAGGTGGGGGGGCCGGCAGCACGTCTTGCGAGGTTCACCGGGTGTGCCACAACCCCACCGATACCCCTTCCGATCTAGGGTTTAGCGCAGTACCACGGGAAGCTCCATCACCGCCGCCAGTACCCTCTGCCACCACTTCCGCCGTCCACCATGGCAGGCAGCTCAGGCGCGTCCGCACAAGGTGAAGGTGATCGTCCTCCTCCAATCTCTCTGTTCTACACGGTTTTGATCTACCCTAGTCGATTCTCTGGATTTAACATTGGTATCAGAGCCAGAGGGTTCTAGATCACGTGTAGATCGAAAAGGAAAAGCAAAAGAAAAGGAAAAGATCCCTCCCGTGGATACCCCAAAACCCTAACCCTAATTTCAAAAAGAGGGCAAAGTATACTCACCAGAAGGGCCTCGGGTCACCGGAAAAGAAGCGCCGCCGTCACGGCCGCGCCGTCCCTCTCGATCCGACGCGCATCGGCAAGCCGAGGCGTCGGAAGAAGGAATCAACCCTCACGGGGCAAAGTGCACCTCCGCCTCGGCGGGAACGACAGCATCAGGGCGCCGCGGCCAGACCGCTCGACGGCGACGTGCTCACCCGCAAGGGGAACACGCGCACCGGCGAGTGGGTCGGCGACGGCGCCATCCTCTTCCTCCACGACGGCTTGCTCCGGCGGCCGCGAAATCCTCACAGTGTGCTGGTAGTGGATGGAGAAAAGGAAAGAAAGGAGGGAACGGGAAGGAGGCCGCACGGTACGGTCGTCTCCGGCGGCCGTTCGCCGTCTCCGGCAGCCGGGCGGCCGGCGGCCGGCTCGTTTATTCCGTCGCCGTCACGCGCGGGAGCGAGAGCGACAAAGAGGAAAAGAAAATGCGGGGCTAGGGTTCTGCGGGAGCTGGCTGCGCGCCGTTTTTGTTCGGGCGAGAGTCGCGCATGGCCGTTGGATCTCATCTGACGGCCAAGAGCGAGCGCAGCGCGTGGAGGCGGCAGTGGCAGGCCGCGGGCTGCAAACAGGCCACTGCTGGGCCTCTGCTGGGCCTCCGCAGGGCACGCGCACAGCGCGCAGTGAGCTGGGCTGCGGCCCAGTTTTTCTGTTTTTTTCTCCGTTTTATTCTTTACAGAAGCATGTTTTAATTGTTTTGTCCAATTTTGGGCAAATTTCATCATAGTTTTTCCTATTCAAATTTTATCCAACGAAATTTTTGTTTAGAGAAAAGAAAGGTGACAGAAATGCTTCTGAAAAGTACAAAGTCCATGAATTTTTATTCATGTAATTTCCGCTGCAAAATAGTTAAAAGTAATTGCATAAAAGCAATAAAGTGAGAATAAAAGCGTGATAAAGTTATATTTATGATAATTATGATTCTGTTATTAATTGACCAATGTTGTTAATAGCATTATCATGATTTAAAGTGAGAATTAAAAGCTTGATTAAAGTGATATTAAAGATGATTATGATTCTGTTATTAAATGACCAACGTTGTTAATAGCATGATCATGATTTGTTTATTATGTGTTAAAAGGTGCATTTATTTCTTTTATTGCCCAACGGTAATATAGCTTTAATTGCACAAACAGTGACAGAAATAGTTGTGAAAAGCATAAAGTTCATGAATTTTATTCATGTTTTCCGCTGCAAATAAATAAAAGTGCTCTTAAAGTGTAAACAGAAATAAAGAAAGAATTAAATTACAAGAGCATGTTAAAGAAATTATTGAAACAATTATGATCCTGTTATTTTACGACCAACGTTGTTAATAACATAATCATGATTTGTTAATCGTTGAACAGTGCAATGTTTGTGAAATACAAATAAATTTTTTTTTACAGTTTCTGTTGTAAAGTAAAAGGACTCTCCTCTAATTAAATTGGAACCAACGGGAAAATTTAATTAGAGAGGAGGAAAAAGAGAAATACTTGTTTAACAGATTAATTATGGTATTGTTATTTTCTGACCAACATTGAAGATAGCAGTACTATAATTATATGAGGAAAAAGAGAAATACTTGGTTAACAGATTAATTATGGTATTGTTATTTTCTGACCAACGTTGATGATAGCAATACTATAATTATATGAGTTCTATAGTCAAAGGGCTAGATCTCTGATAATTTTGCATGAAAGTGATCAATTTTCAGAGAAAAGATAAAAGATCAAGAAATGCTCTTGAACTATAGAAATATGTATATTTCATGTTTCCGCTGAAATAAGTTGATGATAATGTCATTTTCCAAACAGAGTTCTTTAGAAATATTATCATCATATTGTTTATGAGTTTTATGCATTGATTCTATTTCTGCCCAACGGTGATGTAGAATTAGTGTAGAAAGATGATGTTTTATTCTAATTCTGCCCAACGGTGATTTAGAATATAGAAGAAAGTTTATTATTAACCAGACCAACGTAGGGTTATTTTTATGCTCATTATTGTTTATTATTATTGAATATTTTCTCAGACAAAGATTCTCATGTTTTCATTCGTGAAAGCAAAAGAATGGGTACTTGTGACCCGAAAGATGACCAAGAAAGGTCATAAAGTGAGAGAGTATGTTCTCTCTAAAGAATGACTGCAAAAGAAAAAGAATTCTTGGATGTTAATCCAAGAATACAAATAGATCATCGAGAGTCTTGTTTGACAAATGTCTTTCATGTACTCTCATGCAGAAAACAAATAAATCATTCAGAGTTTTGTTTAACGAATTTCTTTCATGTACTCTATATGAAGAAATTTTTTAAACGAGCAACATGAATGCTTAATTTGACCAACGTTGGATTAAGCATGTGTATAAAAGAGTATTCAGATTTATTTCTGAATTTGATGATTGAATATGCAGTCTAAAGAGCCAATTGTGGCATCTATGTATCTTAATTACCCGCATGACGGGAAAAGACGATAATAATACCCACGTGTGGGAAAAGTCTGGGAAAATACCCGCATGGCGGGAGAAAATTTTGACAAAGGACTTATCCTGTATGACAGGAGAAAGATGTGATGACTCATGTGTTTTTATATCGACCGCACACCTTGTGTATCATAGTTATAAAGCACTTAATGAGTCAAAAGAGAATAAAGTTACAAATGAACCTAAAGATAAGAATGTTATGCAAGTGTGACTTGCAGTACCATTGAGAAAGAACTCTTGTGAGTTTTGAAAAGGAATGAGGAAAAAGTACTCCCATACGTTAAAAGATAACTTCATATTGAATAAAGCAGATAATCAAAGTTTCGAAATTGTGGCAAAAAGGTTCTTGCCACATTTCGAGGGGGGATAGAGAATGTTACAGAATAAACTCCCCTATACTTCAGATGATGAATTGTGATCGTCTGGAGTGTACGACGGTCATAATAATGATACCCCTAAAGTAAAGAAATAGATGCATTCTTGGATATTTTACAGCTCCGAAAGGAGACTAAGGACGGTACTCAAAGTGCCATAAAGAAGACAGATTAACAGGTTAACAGAATAAACCCAAATAAAAAGGATTAAGGATACACCATTTTGGAGAAAATGGAGTAATCTGGGGGAGCATGGTATGAACATACCTAAGGCTCGAATAGATTTTATCTGGGGGAGCTTGTTGCTTTATAATAGAGATGAACAAGCAAACATGGATCTTGTGTTTTAGGTCCTTGTAAGAGCTATAGCAATAGAAGACTACAGAATTAATTGCCTCTAGGCAATGACAGAACAACAACATCCCCATATGAGAAAAACAGATGACTATAAAGTCTATATCAGAGAAATTTAAATGAAGGTTGATCCCACCTCATTTACAGAAATTATAAGAAGCGCTCAATCGATTTTGACAAGTGTCTACTTGTCTTAATGATTAGAGACTATGTGAATCCCGACGATGTTTGGGACTCATAAGTAATTTCCAATGGAGCCAAAACAGTAGGCTATAAAGGGTCTACAACGCCAATGTGACTCCAAAGGAAATATGTAAAAAGCGATTTTAAATCGAAAGATTTGCGCTAAGAGAATAAACAGATTATAATGAGTGCTAATGGCACATAATGATCTGAGTTACATCAGATGAAAGTAAAGATCACAAGGGATCTTATGGACTAGAGCAAGTCTCTAGAATCAAAAGTTATTTTGGGTTAAAGAAAATGAGAGGACAATCGCATTTGTGCAAACTTATAGAATGGGAAATTCATTTCCTAATCCCGTGTATGTGGATGATATCCTACTTGCTAGTGGTGATGTCAATCTACTACCGGCAGAGAAAAGAAGTTCTTGTCCTCAAAAGAGTATTCTCGGTAGAGTGTCTCTCGTTAAGTATCGAGATTTACTGAGAAAAGAAGAAAAGGGGTATTAGAAATATCACATGGACATGCTGAGAAGAAGTCTCTATAGCATGCATGTCGAGAAAACCTACGCCTGTTCTTATTGACAAGGGTAATGGAATTGGGAACTTTAGTGTTCCAAGAGATAACATAGAACGGATCAAATGGATATGGTACCATATGCTTCCGCTGTTGGTTGCTCAATATTACCCTGACAATTCATGTATCCGGGTTGTTTTGGCAATGTCCAATCCAGATATAGATCACTGGAATGGAATCAAAGATATTGGCCTCATGCTAAAAGAAACAAGTGCTCTCAAAAGGTTGTGAGTACAAAGATAGATCTATAAGAGTGCTCTCAAAAGGTTGTGAGTACTCTGAAAGAATTTGTGAAATGTATAGCGAAATCCACAATTGTCGCTAAATTTTCACATTTGGAGTTTTTGTGTGGAAAATCTCCAAAGAATTAAAGTTTTGACATCAATGTGATGTAAAGATATGTTATAGCATCATATGAGGCTGAGGGATAGGCAAAATGGTTAAGAAACCTGTACCCGGAATTGATAATGGTTGACAACAGCAATAACCATTAAGTAATTCACTCCTAAGACAACGAGTCAAGTGTGGTGCCAAACACATTGACACAGAGTTATACGTTGTAAAGGAGAAAGTCCGGAATTATGTTGAAATGCTTGGAGCATAAGAGGAATAGATAAAAGAAACACACAAGTGTTTGCAGATCTGCTAATTAAAGGCTTACCGCCCAGTGTGTTTTGGAGAACACATAGTCGACATGGGTTTATGGTATAGTCTATATTATTTCCGGACAATAAAGAGGCCCAAAAAGATCAAAGAATTTGTTTCAAAACAAATAGGTATATTGTAGCTGTCTGATTCTATCGGCAATTGAGCTGAGACGATGAAACATGCTCTATGTATCGATCTGTGATGAAATGAGTAAAAGTGAAAAGTTGAGATCAAGGGGGAGAATGTTAGGTTGATCTCATCCGGTCGAACCCCAACGGGTCGATCGGTCCCCTTGACCGCGTCCTGATCGGGGACGCCCAACCGCAACCAATGGTTGGTGGGCCCCTGTGGCTGCGCTATAAAGAGAGGTGGGGGGGCCGGCAGCACGTCTTGCGAGGTTCACCGGGTGTGCCACAACCCCACCGATACCCCTTCCGATCTAGGGTTTAGCGCAGTACCACGGGAAGCTCCATCACCGCCGCCAGTACCCTCTGCCACCACTTCCGCCGTCCACCATGGCAGGCAGCTCAGGCGCGTCCGCACAAGGTGAAGGTGATCGTCCTCCTCCAATCTCTCTGTTCTACACGGTTTTGATCTACCCTAGTCGATTCTCTGGATTTAACATTGGGTACCTCCCCACCAAATGTTTCGTTCAGAAGAAGTTTATTTGGAACAAGACAAGCATCCTGGAATGCTTTGCTCATCCGATTGGATTCCATCCATATGTCGGAAGGTCTAGATAAATTTCGATGGAATCTTACGAAGAATGGTAAATTTTTGGTTGATTCTATGTATAGAGCTTTAATCTTACCCGAAGTCCTAGTCGATATTAAGGATAATAACAAAATTTGGAAGATGAAGATCCCGCTAAAAACTAAGGTATTTGCGTGGTATCTCCGTCAAGGTGTAATTCTTACTAAAGATAATCTTGCCAAACGCAACTGGCATGGAAGTAAAAAGTGCGTCTTCTGTCAACATGACGAGACTATTACACACCTTTTTTTTCAGTGCGAGTTCGCTAGGTCTATATGGTCCGCCATCCAGATAGGTTCTACCTTACATCCCCCGTGTTCCGTTGCAAATATTTTTGGCAACTGGTTAAACGGGGTAGATCCTAGGTTTAAACTCTTCAGTAGGGTGGTAGCGATTGTCGTTATTTGGTCGCTGTGGCTATGTAGAAATGACAAGGTTTTTAACGATAAAGATGCTTCTATTATGCAGGTTATCTACCGGTGTACAGCAACGATACGAGAATGGTCGGCACTGCCGCGTGTGGAGCACCGGACTTGTTTTTGGAGGTGACGTCACGTTTGGAGGCTGCGGTCAGAGAGTTATTCTCCCGGCATGGATGGCAACATAGTCTCCGGATAGACCTACCAGCATCTTAGGCGGCTTTACAATTTCTCATGATGATATGTAATTCGCCTTTTTAATTTCAGCATTAGATTCTCTTGAACTCGTAAACTTATGGCTGTGTGCATCCTACTTATACAGAGCCCGGGTGTAATGCTTAAAACTCTTAATTAATAAAATTCCCTTTATCTAAAAAATGCAAAGCACACTGCTGCACACCTGCTTGTCCATGGAGATCTCGCTCATCCATGCCTCGCTCTTAGCTCCTCTCCTCCTTCTCCTCCCCTTGTACTTGCTCTCCTGTCGTCGCAAGATCCAAAGTAATGGCCGCGGAAGTGGCTTAAACATCCCGAGCCCGCCCGCTCTCCCTGTCCTCGGCCATCTCCACCTCCTCAAGAAGCCGCTTCACCGCTCCCTCGCAGCCCTCGCCGCGCGCTACGGCGGCGGTCCCGACGGCGCCGGCCTCCTGCTTCTTCGGTTCGGCGCCAGGCCGGTCGTGCTCGTCTCCTCCCCGTCCATCGCCGAGGAGTGCTTCACCCAGGCCCGGTCCTGAGGGGGGGCGGGAGGGGCGGCCGCCCCGGGCCCCGGAACCAAGGGGGCCCCAATTCCCGGCTAGCTATATACAGGTTGCCGTCGCGCCATTAGATCAGTTTGGAGAATTTTTCTCGTATGGTTGAGGTAGACGAGACGAAGGGTTAGGAACGAAGATAGGAGAAGCTATGCTGCTTCTAGTGGACCAGATTTGGGCCCTTTTTTCCTTTGTTATATTGGGCCTTATTCCGTTGGTCAGTGTGGGCATTTTTGCTTTTAGCTAGGTATACGAGGCTACGAGCTAGGTATGAGCCCTAAAAACAAAAACAAGCTAGGTACGAGGAACTAAGTGAGGTGTGCTCAATTTCAAAAAAAAAAGTGAGGTGTACTCAAAAAAAGTGAGGTGGGGCCAATGTAGTAACCAGACTGGAAACTGAATAAAACTATAAACATTTGTAATATTAAATTGATTATTTTCAAGTGTATATTGGTATATTTCATATATAGATACATATTATTATTATTATATGCTTATAGGGCCAATATTAAAGAAGGATTAGCATGCCGATTTGATTCTTGCAATACATAGAATAAGGAAAAACTACAACTCGTCAATTCGCGAACATCAAACATCGCGCATTCACAAAATTCTTCGTTGTGGCAAATAACTAATCATGCCATCTAAAATCTGCGTGTCAGGCAATGAAAAGAAAATGAGTTGAGTTAGTCACATAGATTTTTTCAATTATTGAAGCTAATATCTGCAAATTATTTTATATAAATAAAGCATTCAAATGCTCTTTAAATATTTATTCATATGAGTTAGTATATAGTAAAATATTGCTTAATATTTTAATAATTATATAAGGGCCCTAAATTCTAGCTTCGCCCCGGGCTCCCAAAATCTCAGGACCGGCCCTTCACCGTCCACGACGTCGCACTCGCGGACCGCCCGGGGCTCGCGTCGTGGCGGCTGCTCACCGGCGGCGACTGCCCCAGCATCGCCACTGCCAGCTACGGCCCTCTTTGGCGCGGGCCACCTCCGCCGCATCACTACTGTGCACGCGCTCTCTGCTCACCGCCTCTCGCTGACGACTGCCGCGCGCGATGTCGAGGCCCGCGCCATGGCGCGGAAACTCTGGCGCGCTGCCGCCGGTCCCGACGCAACGTTGGTCAGCGTGAAGTCCACGGCGTACGAGTTCGTTGTCAACGTGATAATGACCATGGTCGCCGGGAGGCGCATGCCGGAGGACGAGATGCTCCGGTTCAAGGCAATGACAGAGGCAACGATAGCGGCTGGAGGGTCAGCCAACCGGCAGGACTTCCTGCCGTTTCTGCAGCTGCTGGACTTCGGGAGGACGGGGAGGAGGCTCGCCTCTGTCCAAGGAGCGGCACGAGTTCGGCCAGAGTCTCATCGACGAGTACAGACGCCTTCACCACCACGGCGAAGCCGAAAGCACCGTGGCCGACGACGCGTTGGTGCCGCCGACGCCAAGGACGGTGATCGGGGACCTGATCCGGCAGCAGGAGCGGTCGCCGGAATCGTACACCGACGTGGTCATCCGCACCGTCTGCCTGGTGAGTCAGCGCTATTTGCACCGCCTAAATCATTTGCTGGAATGCTTAATTACCTAGACGTACTACCAGCCTGTACTGCTCAGTGTGCATGCAGTATAATTAACTATTTAGTGTCAATAATTCAGGGTTGCTAGCCATATGATCTACCACTACACGTTAAAAACTGGATCAGTGTTGAATTAGTGCAGTTGTTGTCTAATTTATTATTTAGTGTCAATAATTCAGTGTCGTTGAAGTATAGCAATTGCTAGTGTGTTTGCAACTTGGCAATAGACAGTGCGCACATGATGTTTACACTAGCCTTCCATTTGTTAAGGAGAGCAATGTGACGTGTACTAATTATACTGGCCATTAATTTGCTAGTGACAATAATTCAGTGTGTTTATTAAGTTAATTACACTGGTAACGCGATACATCTTCAACATTTTGTTTTTGCAAAGACAGTTGCTTTTGTTTCACTTTGCACTAGGATGCTAGCAACTGCTATTTTGTTATCCTGGTAATGGAATCGGCCGTCAGGTCATTTGGAGAAAAAACACGGATTTTGCCACCATTCTACACTTGAATCGGAACTTTTGAGTCAAAAGCATGCATGTGAAATAAACAGACATTTTAGCTAGTATGATCTGAACCCCACTAATAGTAGGTGAGCATTCGAAGAAAATTCCAAGAAGTTAATGCTCTACATGACTAACTCAGTTGGGAGTACATAGCCCCTATTTGTTGCGCAGCTCTTGACTTGCCCGTGATATTGGCTTTGGTTCCATCATGACGTGAAAACACGCTCGTTGTGAGACCCAAGAGGAGGTATGAAATAGTGCAGCAGCAATTTTCGCTTAAAATCTACCAAGGTTATCGAACCAGTAGGAGGTGGAACCGATTCAACACAGTGTCAACAACAGCGTCGTTAAAATGCTGTTGACGCGTGCCCCAACGAAACAGGAAGGTTGTCAATCTCCCTTACTTGCTAAATACAAAGGATTAAACGTATGGTGTGGAGAATAAATATAAATGCAAAAAGGAACAACGAACAAGTGATTGTAAAGCGTGGTGGAAACGGTGGTTTTATCAGTGTAAAAGAATGGACGGGTTCCACGGTTCACTAGTGGTGTCTCTACATAAAAGATAGCATGCATGTTGGTTAAACAAATTACAGCTGGGTAATTGACAAATGGCAAGAGCATGACAATGCATATTATGACAAGATGTTCATGTTGGAAATATGCCCTAGAGGCAATAATAAAGAGTTATTATCATATTTCCATGTTCATGGTAATGTTTATTCTCCATGCTATAATTGTATTAACCGGAAACCTAATACATGTGTGGTTATGTAAACAACACAGAGTCCCTAGTAAGCCTCTACTAGACTAGCTCGTTGATTAATGATGGTTATGGTTTCCTAACCATGGACATGAGTTGTCAATTAATAACGAGGTCATGTCATTGGAGAATGACGTGATGGACAGACCCAACCAAGCATAGCAATATTGATCGGATCAATAAGTATATATTGCCATGTCTTGTATTGTCAAGTATCTTGTTTCTTTGACCATGAGATTATGTCTATCCCAGGTACTGAGGAATACGTCTTGGGGACTTCAAACGTCACTTCGTAACTGGGTGACTATAAAGGTGTCTTACAGGTATCTCCGAAAGTACTTGTTGATTTGCATGTATCAAGACTGGGATTTGTCCCTCCGTGTGACGGAGAGATATACTCTGGGCCCACTCGGTAATGCACATTCGGTATCGCTTGCAAGCACGTGACTAAAGAGTTAGCCACATGGAATGTTGTATTATGAAACGAGTAAAGAGTACTTACTAGTAACGAGATTGAGCTAGGTATGGTGATACCGCCAATCAGATCTCGGGTAAGTAAAATATCGTGAGACAAAGGAAATGGAATACGTTGACATTGTGGTTCACACCGATAACGATCTTCGTTGAACTTGTGGGAGTCATTATGGGCATCCAGGTCCCGCTAATGGTTATTGATCGTAGAGGAGTCTCGATCATGTCCACTTGTTCTCGAACCCGTAGGGTCACACACTTAAAGTTCGGTAACGCTAGAGTAGCTTTGGGATAATTATAATGGTGAGACCGAAGGTTGTTCGGAGTCCCGGATAGGATCCGGGATACCACGAGGAGCTCCGGAAGAGTCCGGAGATAAAGTTTCATATATAGGAATGTGGTTTTTGGGTTCCGGAAAGGTTCAGGAATTAACCGATATTGTATCAGGGTTTTTCCTGAAATGTTCCGGTGGGTCCCATGGTGGGGCCCACTATCCCGAACGTCCCACTTAGGATATTTGGCAGCCAAGTTCCTTCCTTGAGAAGTCTTGGCAGCTAGGTTTCTTCGTGGATAAGTCTTGAAGACGGGTTCCTTCCTAGGGAAGCCTTGGAGACGGGTTCCTTCCTGGGGAAGCCTTGGAGGCTGGTTCTTTGGTTGAGAAGCCTTGGAGGCTTAGCAACCAAGTCTCCCCGTGGGCCCGCCAGCTCCAAGCTTAGGAGGCAAGCCTCACAGCTCCTCCCCACATCCTACATAAGGAGGGTACCATTTGGGGAAAGATAATTTTTGATTCCTAAGCCGGTACACTTCCTCTTGCTCCTTTCTCTTGTGGTCTTGGCTTGGCGCAGCCCTGCCCGTGTGAGAGCTCACTGAACCACCACACCGTCGTGCTGCTGGTTTGGATCCCATCTACTTCTCCTTCAAGCTTACCGGATCAAGAAGAGGAGACGTTGCTGAGCCGTACGTGTGTAAATCTCGGAGGCACCGCTCATTGTGGTGCTGATCGGGTATGTTGATTACCCTCCCCGTTACTTGCATCTCCTTAGATAAGATCTTTGGGTGTTGCTTCCGCATGTGAGTGAAAATTTTGATTTTCTGTCGCGCATTTCCCTACAGTTCAACGTAGTATTTATTGGGCATTACAACATTTTACATAGACCACTTACCAGCTGCATCTATGACTAATAATCCACTCCCGAGATAACATCCGTGTCTCTCACGAGTATTAAGTTGCAAGCAACGGATAATTGCATTAAGCATGGTGTGTAATGTAAACAATGCATGAGACATATAAGCAATGCATATAATCAAAGCAAAGTTATTTTCTCCCTAGTGGCAACAACACATCCACAAGCTTAGTCGTTTATGTCGCTCGAGCCCAGATTACTGGGGGCATGAACCCACTATCTAGCATAAATACTCCCTCTTGGAGACACTAGCATCTACTTGGCCAAAACATCTACTAGTATCGGAGAGCATGCAAGAACATAAATAAAACAGTAGATAAATAGATAAACAACTTGATCATAACTTCACAATTCATCGGATCCCAGCAAACACAACATGTAGCATTACAATAAGATGATCTTGATCATGTTAGGCAGCTCACAAGATCTAAACATGATAGTACAAAGTGGAGAGACAACCATCTAGCTACTGCTATGGACCCGTAGTCCAAGGATGAACTACTCACGCATCTGCCCGGAGGCGGGCATGGTGGTGTAGAGCCCTCCGGCGATGATCTTCTCCTCCGGCAGGGTGCCGGGAAGAGCTTCAGAACCCTCCCGAACTAGGGTTGATGACGGCGGCGGCGACGGAACTTTTCGTGGAATAATGCTCGGGTATTTAGGGTTTTTGGGAGGAGGAGAATATATAGGCGAAAGGGCGGCGCGAGGAGGCACCCGAGGGCGCCAGACGACCCCTCGGCGCGCCACTAGGTGGGGCCGCGCCGAGGTGGCGTCTGGGCCCCCGGGACGCCTCTTCGATCGCCCTTCGGACTTCGTCTTCATGTCGGTGTAAAACTCCACCTCGTTGATTTTCGTCCAATTCCGAAAATATTTCCTGACTAGCTTTTCTGAAACAAAAAGACAGCAGAAAACAGGAACTGGCACTGTGCCATCTTGTTAATAGGTTTGTCCCAGAAAATGCATAAAATGATATGAAGTGTATATAAAACATGTAGCAATTGGTATAAAACATGCATGGAACATCAAAAATTATAGATACGTTTGAGACGTATCATTCCACTGCCAATCTCCCAGTTCCCACCTTAATTTGTCTGTCGCTGTCTTTGGAAAGGCTTCGTCATGTTGACCTTAAGCCAACATCGACAAAGCTGCTTCGCGCCTAAACCCTTGTACCAAAAGCTTATCTCTCGGGCTATATGCACCTCCTTGGTCAAATCCATGTTTACATCAAGCTGCTCTTGAATTTCAAAATTTTAGCACCCCCCCTCCTCCGCTGGTTATGGTATGAATCGTGCCCCCTGATAAACTTTGTGTTCATCACCTGATTTTCATAGATGTAACTGATTGAAAGTTTTTCAACACTACAACCAAGGTCGCCGTGGGTGATGTCATGGAAGACTCATTTTTTTGTCTTCCTCCCGATACCAGCTCCATCCCTAAGTCCATTTGCTCTAGGAAAAAGTGAGGCTGCCAATGCAAGAATAGCTCAGTCCATGACGCCATCTCCGACCAAAATGGATCTCTAATTTATCTACTGACAACTTCATGGCCGAGCACATCTTTTTTGTAGATCCGTCTTTGGGAGCTTCTTTCTGACATCAACGTTCCCCTAGAAGTGGTTGATTCGATCCCGTAGATCTCACAGACTACGCGCTCTCTGTCCAGAAGAGGTTTCTAACCTCTAATCGCCTGGCCATCCGCGGTTATCACCATTAGGCTAAAGTCCTAGCCTGAAGTCAAACACATCATTTTCGAGTGTCGTTACTCCACAAGGATGTAGATTGTTGCTGGCTTGCCGCCTCGTGGCTTTCGTGCCCCTCTACTGCAAAAAATGTAATCTTGATATCCAAAGGTTGCTCGGTACTGGCGATCCATATTGAAAGGACAAGGATGTCGCCTAGGGGGGTGAATAGGCGATTAAAACTTTTCCGGTTTAGGCTTGATAATTGCGGAATAAAACTAGGTGTTTAAATTAACAAGCCAGCAACCTAAATATACTAGGCTCACCTATGTGCACCAACAACTTATGCTAAGCAAGACAAGCAACAAGGTGATAGCAATATAGAATACTTCAAGCATGAAGGCTATCACAATGTAAAGTGCATAAGTAAAGAGCTCGGGTATAAAAATAACCGAGGCACGCGGAGACGAGGATGTATTCCCGAGTTCCTCCTTTTTAGGGGAGTACGTCTCGTTGGAGAGGTGTGAGCCACCACAACAGGTCGGTCTCAACGCCACAAAGGCTTCACCTTCTTCTCCGATGAACCGCACCACAAAAGGTTTGGTTCACCTTCCACTACCGGAATCCTTCAAGGCGGAATCTGGAGCCTTTACAACAACAATCCGAGGCACAACCCACAACTGGATTGGGGGCTCCCGAACGGCTACAAGTGACCACAAAAGTTCTCAACCACCACAATGGCGTCTAGGGTCCAAAGACCCAAGAGTAACAAGCTCACAAACTTTCAACTTCCACGAATCCTCGTGGAGAGCACAAACCGATGCACAAAGTAATGGCAAGAGCACAAGTGCTCAAATCCTGCACTCTCAAATCCCACCAAAAGCAACTAATGCTTACGGGGGGAGAAGAGAGGAATAACAAAGAAGAACTCAACAAATGGAACTCCAAGATCTAGATCCAAAGGGTTCCCCGGGGCTCCCGAACGGCTACAAGTGACCACAAAAGGTCTCAACCTCCACAATGGCGTCTAGGATCCTGTAACACCCCGAAAATTCGAACCTGATTTTAGCGGTGTTTTCTGACGCCTGAAAAACTTTTTTCTGTTTTCCTAAATGTTTCTTCAAATCCTTTGGGGATGATTTGACTTTGGAATTACCCTCTCAAAATTTCCCCGGTGATCCATGAACCCCTCCAAAGCCCGTGGTAATTTTGTTGCCTAAGTTTTCTCTCGAAAACCCTAGCCCCGACTATCGAACCGTTTAAACCCTTTTCCTCCACCCACAAAAAGGGAACCTATTTCCATAGCCAGGTAAATTCCACTAAAAATACCAGAGGACTCCCAGATCCATATAAAGACATCCCATGCAAAAATATTGCATACTCCAATGCAATATTTCCAAGTTAGACATTATTTTCCGAAATGCCATTTCTGATCCAGAAATTAGCTAGACACCTTACACTCCTCCAGAAATTAGGCCATTTTGGGAAGGTGCATGATTTCACCTCCTGAACATTTCACTCCATTGCCCCAACCTCATTTGAGCAATATTTGAGGTACTTCCTTTGTAATGCCCTTTTCATGCCTTTTCGCAATTCCCAAAGGAACCCCTATTTGCATGTCTCCAAAAATTCTACAAAAATTTGGGAATGATCCCTAGGCAGTATGTAGCCCATTTATGCAAAAACTTTGGGTAACTTGCTAGGAAAATGTTGGACTTTTTCCCTGCGCAAGTTTCTGCCCTAAAATCCATTTGTGTTCAAAAACACACCAAATGATTTTCGTAGTGGGAAGTGAGCACTTAGATGCAAGCACTAGGAGATCCTACACCCCTGGAACAAGCCTTGTTCAAACCAAAAATGGTTTGCCCCTCCAAACATCAGTTTTCAAAATGGACCAGTACTGTATTTAAAAAATTCTAGTCGCACCAACTTGAGATTTGGCAACAACTTTGGTCAGGAAAGTTGCTGGGGATTGAATTAGGCACGAGATGACACGGTTAGTTTTTCTTCTAGAGCCCAGGGATGAGAGAACCATCTCGATGCCGATGTTGGCATGCCATTTGGCGTGGTCACCACCGGCTTAGCCGTGCCCAAACAGCGCCGCCGCACTGCTCCTCTGGCTCCCCCTGCTGTTCCCGCGTCCCAGCCCAACCCGGCCGCGACCCAGCCCTCTCCTGCTCCCCTGGCTCGGACCAGCGCCGCCCTTATCCCCTCCCTGTGGAGGGAAACGTCACGGGTGACCTCGGTGGCCATTAATGGCAGCACCGGCCACCACCTATTTCCCCTCCTTCCCCTCTATATTAAGCCATCCCAGCAGCCCCCGAGCGAACCCGAGCCACTCCTCCTCATTCTCTCCCCCCTGCCCTTCTCGTTCAGTGCAGGAACGTGAGGGGAAGACCTCCAAAATCCTCCACCATGGCCACCATGGCCGGAGCTCGAAAAAGCTTGGGGAAGGCCACCCCCGGCCCTGGTTCCACCTCCCCTGGCCACGGTCCACCTCCCCGGGTCCGTCCCCGCCGCCGTCCGGCCTCCCGGCGCGCTCCCCGGCCGTCCCCGGCCGATCCGAGCTGCTCCAGTACGGGTTCTGGAGGTGGGAGACGATGGATGGATCGATCCCCTGTTCGTTTCTTTTTTCCTGGTTCCAACCGTTTTTCCAGCCAAGTCCAGCACACAGCGCACAGGAGCAGGCCGGCCTGCCAGCGGCCCAGCCAGGCTTAGCGCAGTGCACAGCACAGCAGCGGCCCATTTGCGGCCCAAACTGTTTTTTTTCACGCAGAACTTTTTCTTTTCCCTGCTGGACCGATTTTCAAACGGCCACAACTTTTGAACCGTAAGTCCGTTTTCGGTGATTCAAATTTCTAAATCTTCGTCTCGACGAGCTCTTTCCGGTGGTACTGATTTCATCTCATTCCAAAATACTTCTATGAGGTGCCCTTTTGTACGGACATTCCGGAGTCCGTGGAACGGGGCTATCGCTGCCCTACGCCGCGGAACCAACCCGGCCTCTCCAAGCCCATTGAATCCCCGTCTTCGCAGGCAAGCTAACCCCTTGCTATGAGCCATCCTGCAATGCTTGTTTGTTTGATTGCTTAATACCATGCCGGGTGTTTATGTCTGTCTACTGTTAAAATTGTTATGTCTGTCTGCTATTATCGTTGCGGTTGTCCATATTTTATATGAGCCTTGTATTATTGTATGTATATCATGTTGCATTTTAAATTATTGCATTACCTTATAATTGCTTGTATGCACATCACTCCCGTTCCCTAGACGATGGCCGGAGGAACCGCCTCAGTTGAAGGAATGGGGGAAAATATTACAACTGTGCGTCTCGCGCTTGCGGGGCTTTGTTTGCTTTTTCCTCTTCGCCGAGGTGAGGAGCGGACGAATGTCGTCTTATGATCCTCGGAGTTGGGGCATTTGCCAAAAGAGTTATTTGCTCTTGTCCCTCCGTCAAATATGGTTGGCATAGACCACCCGGACTGCGACGCTTGGGAGCTGACTTTCCATTTGGTTCTTTTTGCCGAGATTGCTGACACCACGTCGAGATAACCCTCGAGTGGAATGGATGCTCTCTCATTCTTATGAGTGCTTTTCGGTTCATTCTTTACGGTGACACCGGCCGGGTCTCCCGCCACCGTCATCCGTTTGAAACATTATGCGATTATTCTGTGAACACTAACCCCCGAGTGACACCGGCCGGGTCTCCCGCCACAGTCACCCGGGTATTATTATTATTGTTATGTTGATATCTATACGTGCAAACATTATGTTGCTAATGCCTTGTTGTTGTTGATATATGATATTGATGTCGTGATTATTATGCTGGACTAACCCTCTGTTTTGGGACTTGTTGTGGTAAAACTTGATTTAAATGAAACCACCCTCCATCAGCGATAAGGTCTGTTCATAGTGCCACTAATCTGAACCCTTGAATGCGATACCACCGTTGTCCCATGGAAACCGTGACCTAGTAGGTTGTTGAGCCCCTTTTGTGCCATCCATTGGGCGCAGTCGTTCGGTTGCGCTGTCCGAGGGGAGTGGTCGACAGGCACGGGTTTGACTGTGATAGGGAGTCCGGAGCTAGGCATACCCGGTCGCGCCGGGGGATGTGCCGGATTTACTTGCCCGTTGTGCCACGCGCATAGGGTGGTGCAGGAGAGTGTCTTAGCAAGTGGACCGTCATGTGAGTGTATTTTGCTTAGTACGACTTTGGGCGTGATGAACCTGAAGTATCGGCTGAGTGGGGTGCATTCTGATAGGTGGTAAAGCAAACTCTCGAGAGCATCAACCTAGCAAGCTAGCCCCGTTCCTGGGATATGGAACAACAGTTCAGTGTCGATCACACTGTGTGTCCTCGTCGTGTCAGGAGGTTAAACTTAAGATCTGTTTGAAAGAAAGATGAACAACCTGATTTCACTAAATGAACAATAAGATGATGCAGGGAATATTGTCCTGAGATGTTGATGGTAACCCGTGATAGGGATGGCGGTGTGATGCGTTGGGAAGCCTATAGTGATATGGGCACGATGGGGGAGGTGCAGCCCAATTTCAGGACTCCACCAAGTTAGCTGTATTCGTCGTGTGTTGCTATTTGTAATAATTAGTTTTAAATAATTATTAGAGTTGAGTATGGGCCTGTCCAACTCAACTAGGGCGTGGCCCACTAGTGGGCGGTACTGTAGCGCGCACTGTAGCTACAGTGCGGCCGCACCCCCTTCCCTCCATATAAGGGGCTGGGCGCATTAGGTTAGGGTTAGCTTGAGTTTAGATTAAAAACAGTCCATAGACTTTGAGCTCGTTGGTGAAGCATCCCTCCGGGGACGGCGATGCCGTGTTATCAATAAAGATTGCTGCGAGGGTGCTTGTGTTCATCAAGTGTTATCGTGCTGTGGTTAGAGGCGTGGTGATCTTCATCACGTTGCTTGCTGGATTCGTCCTTACCTTCAGGTGACGTTCATCGATCGTTATTGGGAGATTTCTATCCAGGTTACTCGCTGTGAAAGATTGGGACAAAACTATAGGATCGATGGGGTTGATCCTTTTATCATATAGTTAGGCCAGAGCCCACATCAACCGTGCGTGCCCAGAGTGAAATGAAGAGGCCAGAGGGCCTAGCAGTGATCACAGGTGATGTCGTGTATTATGTGGTACCAACTGGTACACTCGTCTACTCGTCACAGGTAAGCTCGTTGTGTGATTACCAGTATACGATCCAACCCCACCTGGCTTGGACTCTGTACTGGTGATAACCCCATTGCTTGCTTATGACATGTTTGGTTGTCAATGCCATGCTACTTTATATCATGTATCTAGATTACACCTTGCCATGTTATAGGATTTTATATCCAGTGTATACCTTGCTGCATGATTGTTGGAATGTTTGTAGTAAGTGGCGATTCTTGCTGAGTGCATACAAATGTACTCACGGGCCTTGTGATTGTGGCCAGGTTTTGTCGAGGATTCATCTTCCACCTTAGGAAGGATTTGAAGCAAGAGCGTGCTAGGATCAGTAGCCCAGCCAGAACCTGTGGAGTGGAGCCGCTCCAAGCCGTAGCCTCACATATGTCTTCCGCTGCCAGTTAAAAACTCTGTCCAGAGCCATACTGGGATTGATATTTCGTCATTCCTTGATGGCCTTGTAAACCATTTGTAGCACTGATGTGCCTGATTGTGTAATGATGTCCATTATGTTACACTGTTGTGACGTGCGGCCAGTTATCTTGGGATGGCGCACGGGACGACTGCCTCCCTGGTGATATGTGCCAGGGAGGGGTGTCACAGATCCAAAGATCCAAGAGTAACAAGTTCACAAACTTTCAACTTCCACGAATCCTCATGGAGAGCACAAACCGATGCACAAAGTAATGGCAAGAGCTCAAGTGCTCAAATCCTTCACTCTCAAATCCCACCAAAAGCATCTAATGCTTATGGGGGGGGGGGGGAGAAGAGAGGAATAACAAAGAAGAACTCAACAAATGGAACTCCAAGATCTAGATCCAAAGGGTTCCCCTCACTTAGAGGAGAGATGGATTGGTGGAAATGTGAATCTAGATCTCCTCTCACTTTTCCTCAAAGATATGCAAGAATCATGGGAGAGATTGGGAGGTAGGCAAGCTTTTCCAAAGGTCAACAATGGAGGAGAGAGAAGGGAAAAACGTGCTCAGCTTGTTGGGGACCCTTTGGGGAAGAAGGCCCCTTAAATAGGTCCCCAGAAAATCTGCCCGTTGGGCACAGATTCGTGCCGTTCGGAATGAATCTGGATTTGGCTCGGAATTCCGAGTGGCTCGGAATAATCCGGATGAAAATTGAACGATTCCGGACAGACATGAGAGAGCAAAAGTTAATCTCGGAACCAGTTCGGAATGAGTCCGGATTTGGCTCGGAATTCCGAGTGTCTCGGAATAATCCGGAATGAGTTCGGAATCACTTGGAATTACTAAAACACACATACGAAAAACATGATATCTCTTACATACGAACTCCGTTTTTGATGTTCTTGGGCTCGTTGGAATCACCACAACGAGCACGACAAGATTATGCAGAGAAACATTATAGTCCAAAGATGGAGGATAAAACCAAATGTAGAAAGGTAAAACCTCTCTATAAAATGAGAACCGGTAAAACCTCCAACATAAAAAATGTAACAAGATATTCATATGAAATCTGTTTTTGATGAACTAGAGCTTGATATGGAGATGAACACAAGCTATAAATTCTCACATGGATAAAAGACAAATAAGAACCAAGAAAGATGATATGCCAAGAATGCAAAGGTTTGAGCTCTCCACAAAAATGCGATCAAGTTACTCACTTGAGAGCCCCTCTTGATAGTACGCCGTCTATCCTATAACCCAGTCTCCCACTAACACCATGAGACCGGTAAAATAGAAACCCTATCAATATCGTACCTTTACCTTGCGCATTCCATTTGAGCTAGATGATGACGATCTTGACTCCCTCAAGTTGGAACACCTTTCTTGATTGTGCTTGCTAGCACATGCTTGATGAAGACTTCTCCAAATACTCCCCCATAGTCCATGATGAGAGAGCCTTGCTAATCTCCGTCTTCATGAATCCACGTGCACTTCATCTTCTTATCTTGTATACATGATGGCTTGGAGATAACATGAATGTTCACTCAATCTTCTTTTCCAAGCCATACTTGCAATAAGCTCAACTCTTCACATGACCATTCGTCATATAAACCCTTGGATAGAACCTTGGTCATCATATAAGCTTCTAGAGTCCAACACATGAACTCCAATCTTTTCCTATGGACAAGATCTACAAGTATATCTTAATGCAAACATTAGTCCATAAGGATTGTCATTAATTACCAAAACCACACATGGGGCACCATGCACTTTCACATATCCAACACTCCAATCTCATCTTTGGGGATTTGGACCGTCATCAAGCGGATATGCTGGGAATTTCGGAAGGAGAAAAATGCAGGAGTCTTAAATAACAAAACTTCAATGTCGCATGCGTTGTTTAAAAACAAAACAAATAGAAGAGCAAGGAATGTACTCTGGAAGGTGCAAAAAATACTTGCGATGATTATTGGTTAATTACCTATATTTCTCTTTTTTCGGGTGGCTTCGTGCTCTTTATATTTACTCCTCCTACATCAATAAGAAGACAAAACTTTGACTCGTTTAACAAAACTCTCTACATGATAAAACCCATATTGTGCACATTGTGTCCATCTATATATGTATATTGCAGAACTTGTGAAATTATTCTTTAGTCTTATATGTTTGCCTGGTAAATTTTCAAACAATTTTGGAACACACTAACATTTTCACAACATATGATTGTGCAGAGTCTGCTACAAGGTGGGACTGATACGTCATCCAGCACAATCGAGTGGGCGATGGCACTCCTTCTTAACAACTCAGACGTGCTGGAGAAGGCGACAAAGGAGATCAAGACTGTTGTAGGCATGTCTCGGCAGCTCGAGGAGCGTGACCTCCCATGCCTCCCTTACCTCCGGTGCATCATCACCGAGACCCTCCGGATGTATCCTCTCTCCCCTACTCTTACCCCACACCAAGCCTCGCGTGACTGCGTTGTTGCCGGCGGGAAGTACATCATTCCGCATGAAACGATGGTGTTGGTCGATGTGTACTCTATGCAGCGGGACCCCGCGCTGTGGGAGGACCCAGATAGGTTCAAACCAGAGAGGTTTGTTGTTTTCAATGACACCGTTGGTGAGGCCGATGGCAAACCATTGATGATACCGTTCGGGATGGGTCGACGGAAGTGCCCGGGGGAGGGGCTAGCATGGAGGATGGTTGGGGTAGGGCTTGGTGTGATGATCCAGTGCTTCAAGTGGGAGCGAGCAGAGAAAGAGGAGGTGGACATGAGCGAGGGCTTGGGGTTCACCATGCCGATGGCCGTGCCGCTCGTGGCAATGTATCGACCATGTGAAGAAATGGATGCAGTCCTCAACAGCATAAAGTACTCGATTATTTCAACATCATGAACTTATTAGGTACCATTGCAAGGGCAAGCATGCATATGGTTGTATCGACCTCGTGAAGAAATGGATGAAATTCTGAAGATGATTAAGAGTTCGGTTGCCCCAACATGGTGAGCTAATTGTACCATTGCAAGGGCAAGCAAAGTAAAGGAAAACGTTTCATTGTACACGCTCTGTGTCTATGCATAGCATGTGAACCAACCGAACTTGTCTAGTTGCAACCATGCTCCACCATGCATGGCCGTCACTCAAGTACATCAATTTCGGTGCACTGCTTGACATCCTTAATGCAAGGTCCTTCACGATACCATCCAGACTTCCCTGATCTTATATACACGTCGCCTGCAGCCTGCCAATCATGTTATGTGCAATGTAACAACAAATGTAAAAAAAGAAATTGCTTCCATGTGAGGAACTCAGGATGCATGTCACGCTCTCGCCGTGCCGCATAAATCTGAAGTACACAATCTGTTTAAACTGCAGGTCACACATTATTCAGTTCAGCTGAGTGTATCAAACTTAGCTGAAGTACCCAATCAGGCGGTGTGTTGGCCTTTGTCACATGCGACAGAGGTTTTGGTTACCGGTAGAAAAAAAAATTCCCGAGGGGTCGGGATTACCGGTTACCGTGGTTATCGGAAAATTCCGACCGGTTACCGGACGAATGTGAAAAGCAAATTTTAAAAACTCAAAAAATTTGGTTCTTTATTTGACCATTTACCTAGGGGTTTTGTTAAAATTTAATTTTTTTAAATTTTTTGGGATTTTTTGCTCGGTATGACCATTTCCCGAGGGTTGTCGGGATATCCGGTTACCGGGCGGTAACCAGATTTCCCGACCGGTAACCAAAACCTTGCATGCGACCCACAATTGACTTCTGGTTCTGCTCAATGGCATGTCACGTCAAATGATAAATACTTTGGAAACCAAAAAAATTCACAAGCATAAAACATCAAATGACCAAGAACAAAAAATAATCATGAGAGGACCGGATCCAACTTCAAATGAAATACAGAACACCCAAAACAAAATAAACATTACATCGAGATTTTTGTTACCACCTAACAAGCACATTGTGGCCGCTCCGTTTCTAGATCGTGTCTAATTTTTTGGATAACAATTAGGAATGTTTTACGCACATGCCACCAAGGATAGCCAAAATAGTCGCCATTGAACACTTAAATCGATTTGAATCTTCTGACAATAGTCGCCATATAACTAAGTAGATCAGCCCCACTAATTTATTTCTCTAAACATGCAGGCTATACACATCAGCAAGTTTCTAATTGGTCCACATCATTCAGCCATCCATACCATGTCAGCATCAGAAAAAAAAAATACGGTCTACCTCTTCAGCAAAAATAATGACCCTCCCAGCTTGACGCTTGCTCTCCAGTTTCTAATCGCAGCGAGGGGCCATGCTAGAAACGGAGCTGAATTGAAGCGTCAGTCTTAATGAATGCTAATTCTCTCCTCTCCTCTTCCGTGCCTCTTATGCACACGCTCCTTCTGCTTCAAGATCCATCCATGACCTCACCTCCACAACCCAGCTTGCGCCAGGTTCGTCTCTCTTTGCTTCTTCAGATTTACAAATACCACTGAAAACTACGGCTAAGTCTTTGCAACTCTTCATGTTCGGAGATACTTTGTTGACGAACAGCGACATGCTGATCTCCTCTCCTCTGATGAATCCTGTTGTAGTTGTGGATCCAGGTAAACGGCGGCAATAAGCATTCAACATATTGCTGAGTGGCGCTACAGCTTCATGTCGGATAGGAGAGAAGCACCCAACACCAAAGCAAACACTTTTCCCAGGCCCTCTACTGGTGCAGAGGCATCGACCAAGCCACAACACCTCCTCATTCTTCCCTAAAAGGTTCGCTTTGATTTAGTGTTAGGTTCTGGTCGATTTAGTGTTCAACCAAGGAATTATTTACCACCTGTGAGTTATGAGTATCAGATGAAATACCCCAAGTGGAAAACATAATCTATGATTGTCATGTTGTTGCAGGTTGGGACATCAAGGTACCAACAAATTAATGTACTTTTCAAGTTTATAATGTTTTATATCCATTACCCTGAACTTGGGTGGCTACCTTTGTCTTACACGAGTGTTCTGTAATTTTCTGTGGTGCTCTCTCTACGTCTCTGAATTTGCGTACACTTTCAGGTGATTATTATGTTAGGTTCTCGGTTGCTTTGCTAAGACCCAATGATGCTGACACACGCTTTGATCCTCTCTGCATCGTCTGTCCTGCCCCTGCCATTTATTTGGATAATAGCTCAAGATAGCTTTCCTATATAAGTTATGCCCCACACTACAGGAATGCAGGCATACGCCGACGGCACAACTCTACGCCGACGGCTATTTGTCGGAGCCGTCGGCGTAGACCCCGGCGAGGCCACCCTCGGCGTACAAACGGCCGTCGGCGTAGACTACCTATTTTTTCGTATATAGACGCCGACGGCTTTGCCGTCGGCATAGGTAGTATGTTTTTTATCTTCAGTGTACTATATTGTTTTTAATTGATATATCTACGCCGACGCCTTGGCCGTCGGCATATGTACCAAGTTTTTTTCTTTATTTTATTTTTATGTATTTTATTTATTACTATCAATTAAGTTTAATATGTTTCATATGTTTTTATTCATTTTTATGTTTTTATGTATGTAACTACTGTGTATAGCAGTCTCCACCCACATAAAATGACGTCACGAATCTTCTCAAGGGTTTCACCGAAGCGGGGCCCCAGAGCGTCGGAACCCCACCCAAATCTAGGTGTTGCCATACCATATGTATACAAGTGTGTTGGGTGTTTGAAATATGAAATATCCCACTTCGTTGTGTGATCGGCTTCACCGGCATCACTTTCTCTCTACTAAGTTTCCACACTTATAGGTGAAAACTCACGTTTCGGGCGAACCGGGGGCAACCTTGTGACAACTTGTGACAAAAGTTGGTTTCCCATGTTCCTATGGCCTAACACAACCAAACAAAAAATTCCACTGGCCTACCCCTCTCGGCTCCGGTCAAGGGGGTAGACGGGAACTTTGACTTTTTTCCAACGGGTTTAGGGTTTCGTCGAAGCGGGGCCCCGGAGCGTCGGAACCCCACCCAAACCTAGGTGTTGCCATACCATATGTATACAAGTGTGTTGGGTGTTTGAAATATGAAATATCCCACTCCGTTGTGTGATCGGCTTCACCGGCATCACTTTCTCCCTACTAAGTTTCTACACTTATAGGTGAAAACTCCCGTTTCGAGAGAACCGGGGGCAACCTTGTGACAACTTGTGACAAAATTTGGTTTCCCATGTTCCTATGGCCTAACCTAACACAACCAGGCAAAAAATTCCACTGGCCTACCCCCTCTCGGCTCCGGTCAAGGGGCTAGACGGGAACTTTGACTTTTTTTTCAGCGGGTCTAGGGTTTCGCCGAAGCGGGGCCCCGGAGCGTCGGAACCCCACCCAAACCTAGGTGTTGCCATACCATATGTATACAAGTGTGTTGGGTGTTTGAAATGTGAAATATCCCACTCCGTTGTGTGACCGGCATCACTTTCTCTCTAGTAAGTTTCTACACTTGTAGGTGAAAACTCCCGTATCGGGCGAACCGGGGGCAACCTTGTGACAACTTGTGATAAAAGTTGGTTTCCCATGTTCCTATGGCCTAACCTAACACAACCAAGCAAAAAATTCCACTGGCCTACCCTCGGCTCCGGTCAAGGGGGTAGACTGGAACTTTGACTTTTTTCCAGCGGGTCTAGGGTTTCGCCGAAGCGGGGCCCCGGAGCGTCGGAACCCCACCCAAACCTAGGTTGTGCCATACCATATGTATACAAGTGTGTTGGGTGTTTGAAATGTGAAATATCCCACTCCGTTATGTGACCGGCTTCACCGGCATCACTTTCTCTCTAGTAAGCAGTTTCTACACTTGTAGGTGAAAACTCCCGTTTCGGGCGAACCGGGGGCAACCTTGTGACAACTTGTGATAAACGTTGGTTTCCCATGTTCCTATGGCCTGACCTAACACAACCAAGCAAAAAATTCCACTGGCCTACCCCCACTCGGCTCCGGTCAAGGGGGTAGACGGGAACTTTGACTTTTTTCCAGCGGGTCTAGGGTTTCGCCGAAGCGGGGCCCCGGAGCGTCGGAACCCCACCCAAACCTAGGTGTTGCCATACCATATGTATACAAGTGTGTTGGGTGTTTGAAATGTGAAATATCCCACTCCGTTGTGTGACCGGCATCACTTTCTCTCTAGTAAGTTTCTACACTTGTAGGTGAAAACTCCCGTATCGGGCGAACCGGGGGCAACCTTGTGACAACTTGTGATAAAAGTTGGTTTCCCATGTTCCTATGGCCTGACCTAACACAACCAACCAAAAAATTCCACTGGCCTACCCCCTCTCGGCTCCGGTCAAGGGGGTAGACGGGAACTTTGACTTTTTTCTAGCGGGTCTAGGGTTTCGCCGAAGCGGGCCCCGGAGCGTCAAAACCCCACCCAAACCTAGGTGTTGCCATACCATATGTATACAAGTGTGTTGGGTGTTTGATATATGAAATATCCCACTCCGTTGTGTGATCGGCTTCACCGGCATCACTTTCTCTCTAGTAAGTTTCTACACTTATAGGTGAAAACTCCTGTTTCGGGCGAACCGGGGGCAACCTTGTTACAACTTGTGACAAAAGTTGGTTTCCCATGTTCCTATGGCCTAACCTAACACAACCAAGCAAAAAATTCCACTGGCCTACCCCCTCTCGGCTCCAGTCAAGGGGGTAGACGGGAACTTTGACTTTTTTCCAGCGGGTCTAGGGTTTCACCGAAGCGGGGCCCCGGAGCGTCGGAACCCCACCCAAACCTAGGTGTTGCCATACCATATGTATACAAGCGTGTTGGGTGTTTGAAATGTGAAATATCCCACTCCGTTGTGTGACCGGCATCACTTTCTCTCTAGTAAGTTTCTACACTTGTAGGTGAAAACTCCCGTATCGGGCGAACCGGGGGCAACCTTGTGACAACTTGTGATAAAAGTTGGTTTCCCATGTTCCTATGGCCTGACCTAACACAACCAAGCAAAAAATTCCACTGGCCTACCCCCTCTCGGCTCCGGTCAAGGGGGTAGACGGGAACTTTGACTTTTTTCCAGCGGGTCTAGGGTTTCGCCGAAGCGGGGCCCCGGAGCGTCGGAACCCCACCCAAACCTAGGTGTTGCCATACCATATGTATACAAGTGTGTTGGGTGTTTGATATATGAAATATCCCACTCCGTTGTGTGATCGGCTTCACCGGCATCACTTTCTCTCTACTAAGTTTCTACACTTATAGGTGAAAACTCCTGTTTCGGGCGAACCGGGGGCAACCTTGTGACAACTTGTGACAAAAGTTGGTTTCCCATGTTCCTATGGCCTAACCTAACACAACCAAGCAAAAAATTCCACTGGCCTACCCCCTCTCGGCTCCGGTCAAGGGGGTAGACGGGAACTTTGACTTTTTTCCAGCGGGTCTAGGGTTTCGCCGAAGCGGGGCCCCGGAGCGTCGGAACCCCACCCAAACCTAGGTGTTGCCATACCATATGTATACAAGTGTGTTGGGTGTTTGAAATGTGAAATATCCCACTCCGTTGTGTGACCGGCTTCACCGGCATCACTTTCTCTCTAGTAAGTTTCTACACTTGTAGGTGAAAACTCCCGTTTCGGGCGAACCGGGGGCAACCTTGTGACAACTTGTGATAAAAGTTGGTTTCCCATGTTCCTATGGCCTGACCTAACACAACCAAGCAAAAAATTCCACTGGCCTACCCCCACTCGGCTCCGGTCAAAGGTCTAGGGTTTGTGAGCTGTAGTATGCCCAATCAGGAAGAAGCACACGGATCGTGTGTTTCCTTCGAGCGCTTATGAGCCGTTGGATCAGCAGTGTATTTCTTTCGAGTGCTAGTGAGCCGTTGGATCAGCGGTGTGTGTTTATTTTGAGGGCTTATGAGTTGTAGTATGCCCAATCAGGAAGAAGCACACGGATCGTGTGTTTCCTTCGAGCGCTTGTGAGCCGTTGGATCAGCGGTGTGTTTCTTTCGAGCGCTAGTGAGCCGTTGGATCAGCACTATCACGACCACTTCGTGAGCCACGCGACCCTATATATAGCCCACCTCTCGGACATCTTCGGCACTCTCAGTGTGTACTCATTGTAGTTCATTTGGTATATAGAGCATTCGGATTCCCTGCATACATCCGACGGTGCATTTGATATGCAGGCACTCTCTAGCCACCGTCGGGTTGTATGCAGGGGAAACCGTGTGTTTTGTTCTATCTAGAAATCCTTCAGTTCATCAATCGAATACAAATCATTCGGATTCCCTGCATACGTCCAACGGTTCATTTGATATGCAGGCACTCACGAGCCACCGTTGGGTTGTATGCAGGGGAAACCGTGTGTTTTGTTCTATCTAGAAATCCTTCAGTTCATCGACTGAATACAAATCATTCGGATTCCCTGCATACGTCCAACGGTGCATTTGATATGCAGGCACTCACGAGCCACCGTTGGGTTGTATGCAGGGGAAACCGTGTGTTTTGTTCTCCATGCCGAGTTCCTTGCAAGGACTGGGGCGAATCTTGATTTTGGTCTTCCTATGTCCTAACCTAACACAACCAAGTAAAAAATTCCACCGGCCTACCCCTTTCTACTCCGGTCAAAGGTCTAGGGTTTCGCCTTTCCCATCACCTTTATCAATATTATATAGTAGAGATAAATTTATACATTATATAAACAATATTTGATTTCTTTTAAAAAAGCAATAAAAAAAGCAAAACCATATTATATAGTAGAGATTTTATTTTCGATGCGATTTGAAGGGGGTAGACGATCCGGGGCCCGCGGCAGGTTTCGTCGGATACTACTGGCAGGTGAATTAAATGAAAATAAAAAGTTTTATTTTCACCTAGACATATGTCAGTGCAAGGTTGAATTAAACGAAAATTAAATTTTTTTATTTTCTTTAAAAAAAATTGTAACATAGTGGCGGCGTTCAACAGCAATCAAACGCCTATACTACCGGAGTTTTAAAAAAACCCTAGATCTAATCCACCCCGCCTCTCACTCTCTCTCCCCAACCCGCGCCTCCCCCGACACCCGACCGCGCCTCCAACGACCTCGCCGTGCCTCCCATGACCTCGCCGCGCCTCCCCCGACACCGTGTGCGCCTCCCCCGACCACGTCCGCCGCGCTCTGACCCTGACCTCGCCCGCTCCGCCGCAGGTACCCTCCGCGCCTCCCGCGACCTCGCCGCGCCTCCCCCGACACCCGGCCGCGCCTCCAACGACCTCGTCACGCCTCCCACGACCTCGCCGTGCCTCCCCCGACCGCGCCTCCCCCGACACCGTGCGCGCCTCCCCCGACCACGTCCGTGGCGCTCCGACCCCGACCTCGCCGCGCCTCCCCCGACCTCGCCCGCTCCGCCGCAGGTACCCTCCGCGCCGCCAGGTACTCCCCGCCCCCTCCCCTATTTTCTGTGTATTTTAGATTTAGGGATTTTAGGAGTAGGATTTTAGGAAAATAGATGGAAAATTAGTGGTAAAAAATAGAAAAATAAATGGAAAATTAGTGGTAGAAATTAGAAAATAGCACAATAGAAATTATAGATGGAAATTTAGTGGTAGAAAATAGAAAATGACAAAATGATTTAGGGATAGATGTAGCAAATAAAATGTTGTTGAAAATAGAAAATAACAAAATGATTTTAGGGATAGATGTAGCAAATAAAATGTTGTTGACAATTATAGAAGGAAAATTTAGGTGGCCGATGATTAAAATGTTGGATGCCATCTGGGGACGGTGTTAGTGTTTACATATATTCACGTCATATATAACTAACCCCTGTATCAAATGCTTTTACTTAACTAAGTATCATGTCGGAGCCGGAGCGAAAGTTTCGTGGTGTTCACCGGAGACCCACGAAGATCTCGACTTGGGCAGCTCAGATCACAGTGGATCACAGAAAGATCCAGCTTGGTACTTTCAGGTGCCCGTGGCAGGCGGCCCGCGCCTATGACTGCGCGGCGGTCCAGCACTTTGGGGCGAGAGCGATCCTCAACTTTGAGGATGAGCGGAGCGTGGCGCATATGTTAGTGCCAGATGGCATGAGGATCGCGACGAGGTCCGAGGAGAGGGAGCACCGGCGGGCAGAGAGGCTGCTCAGGGCGCGCCACCAACGCGAGGAGGATGACCCCTTGGTCAAGGATCTCCTCCTTGATCCCCAGGTGATGGCGGTCCAGTACCAGGTCCTCAGCGAGAGCCGGCAGCAGCGCGGGCAGGGCGAGGCCGGCCCCTCCGGCACGCAGCAGCAGGGCGAGGTCGGCCCCTCCGGCACGCAGCAACAGGAGGACTCTAGCAGCACCCTGTCCTCTTGGTGGGACCACTTGGACGACGTCACTGACACCGGCGCGAGTCGAGTTTAGGATGTCTATCATCCTACCTGTCGCACTACTAGACTTATCTTGCTACCTGTCGTACTGCTAGACTTATCATGCATGCTACCTATGTATTATTGTGCTACTTGTCTATATGTGTTATGTTTAGCTAATATGGTTACATCGTTCTATGGTTTATTCTGTTTTATGTTTAATTAAGCTTGCATGATCCTCTATATAGGTATAATCACTACAGGAATGCGTCGATCCCCATCGTATGCATCGATGGCCAGACCGAGAGTAGTTTACATTGGTTGCATCCAACCTCTATAAAAGTACTTGATATGTTCCTCCATCGTATCAAGGAGAGACGGAGAGAGATAGCAGAAAAACGCAAAGCAAGTTCAAATAAATAGCTAAGGGTAAATAAAATTGACATATTCAGTTAACCATATTCAGCTTTAAGGCCCATAATTTCTCCCAAACTTCCCTTGCAAGTTAAGAACTTGTTTTGATTTTGTAACTCTGTTAACCATACTCCTCATGTTTTTTTAGCAAAGGGAATGAAAGTCACATCCACATGCAATTAAATGCTACCAACGAGCCATACTCCTCATGTTTTCCCTTTCTCAATGCACGTGATTGAACAATATGAGCCAAGGCAAGGAGAACGCGACGACCTTGTCTTCTATGTTGCTCCAAGAGAAGCCTTTACTAGTTAGACGAAGTGAGCGACCACTCGTTCCCAACTCGCGTTACGCCGAGGACGAGGGTGCGCGAGGAGGACGAGGACGATTACGAGGACGAGGACGACGTGGAGGTGGAGGACGAGCTGGAGGACGAGTTGGAGGTGGAGGCTTCCGAGTTGCCCTCCGCTTCTGGCGAGGTGGCTTCTGTGTTGCAGTTCGAGGTGGAGTCTACAGACGATCTGGAGACGGAGTATAGAGACGAGGCAGAGTCTACCCAGGAGACGGGCGTGGAGGTGGAGGCGGCGCCGAAGAAGGTGCGGCTTCGTGGGGAAGCGAAAGTCCCCAATGAGGACAAGGAGCCTAAAACCGAGGAGGCAAAAGCCCTCATTGAGCCTAACGGCATTGAGTAAGTGTACAAAATTTGTAATTTTGAACATGTAATTTCATTTTGGGCATAACAATTTGGCATATGTACTAATGTTCGATTATTGTGCAGCAATTGGAAATGGGATGTTAAGCCTCCCCGCACCCCTGCGAGCATGATTGGAGCTCTGATTAGGAAGTATTGGCCGGGCATGTACGAGCAATTGACATCTAAACTATCTTGCAGTCGGTGGTGACGTTTATGAGCACTGGAGTGCGGGCAGCCGTGCCAGGAGAGCGGCCTCCTAGGCCGGGGCCTAGCCCACGGTTTCCAACGAGGGAAAAATTCGCTCTCACATACTACTCATCGATCCCGGTAAGTTCTTTGTCAAACCACCGGTTACCGCTTTCCTTTGCCTTGCAAGTTGCTAACTCTTGCTCAAACATGTAGGGAACGGGATGTTCGAAGAACGAGCACTCTGGTTCTGCTTCTCCTAGTGACACAGCGGGTTCGCATCAGATCATCCCGTTTGATCGCGATGGTGGTCGCTCGCCTGGTGCTTCGCCGGGTTCCCGTGAGATCACACCGGTACATTCCGGTGGTCCTTCTCATGGTGCTTCGCGTGGTGCTTCGGCTGCTGCTTCGCCTGGTGCTTCTTCTGGTGCTTCTACTGCTGCGCCGAGCCGTCGGTCGCCTCTTCTCACCGGGGGAGACATTGGGCTCACCCCGTCGCCGACCTAGATGTAGGATGATAGCCCTATGTGTGTATCTACACTTATGATATAGCATTTTGCTTCATGATATTGGTTGTGATCTTGTTTGTGATATTGCGTATGCTGCTGTGTGTGATGTTATTGTGAAATTGCTGCTGTCAATTTTCTGTAATTATTGCTGAAAATCGAGCTGCTGGCATCAATATTAAAAAAAAAAAATCTGGAACACACCTGGGGCAGCTTATGCCGACGGCAATGCCGTCGGCTTATAGGTTGCATCGGACGTCCCAGATCGTGACACGTTGATCCTATACACCGAGGGCATTACCGTCGGCGTAGGCGATGCGTCCGTCCGAGACCAGGAGCGGCCCCACTGGTAAGCGCCGAGGGCTTCTGTACGCCGACGGTCAGGTATTGCCCTCGGCGTATGTATACGCCGACGGCATCGCATACGCCGACGGCCAAACTGGCTGAGTCGACGACCACAGACGCCGACGGCCAGACGCCGACGGCGGCCGTCGGCGTATACGTACGCCGAGGGCAACGAGGCCTGTGCCGACGGCTTGCAGCCGTCGGCGTATCGACGCATTCCTGTAGTGCCAGCCATTTGTGTGGATAATAGCTCAAGGTAACTTTTCCTATAAAAATTCAAGTAGCTACGGTGCATGTATATTACATCTTATAATTTTGATTGACTGACATACATCTCACAAATTTTGAATTAGGTGTCAACTGTCGTTGCTTTTCTTACAAATTTCAGATGTTTGCCTCATGTCTTTGTTTTGTATGGTTAAACTATGTGCATTCAGGTAGTCCGTATTTAGTACGGCTTTATTTTTCCAGTTGTATCTTCAATTTTTTTTGCAATTGGTTTGATCCCAAGTTCAAATCTTATTACAGCCTTAATGATGAAAATTACCCCAAAAATTCCGTACGGCTTATAATTTTTCAAATGTATCTCCTACGAAATCCCGCTGCAACGCGCGGGGTATCATCTAGTCACCATAACATCGCTGCCGTTTGACCGAAAACAATGACTTCAGAAATCTAACTGCCGAGACGATTATCGGACGGAGACGACGGGGTATGCATGCTCCTATGCGGCCAAAGGCGGGCACGCATTGTGGCGCACCAAGCAACCTCCCACAAAGCCCCACAACTGCCAATGCCATTTTTCCTGTTTTTTCGAACAAGCCAATACTCCTTTTCCTTGTCACGTCGCTACCCAGCACCCACCACGAAAAGAAACCATGGTGTTGTTCGCATTTTACATTCACGTCGCTACAACTGTGCAATCACGTGTCGTACAAAGGCTCGGACCTTTCTCTACGATGGCAGTGATGCCGACACCACCCATGGCCGCCACCACGGAGACGGAGGGGATAATGCCCAGCAGCGGCGTCCTCCCACTCCTCCTCCTGCTCATCGCCGGCGTCGCTGCCATCTTTCTTCATCTCCAGCGACGGTGGGGTGACGGCGGCGCGCCCAGCCCGCCGTCGCTCCCGCTGCTGGGCCACCTCCACCTGCTCAAGATGCCTCTGCACCGCTCCCTCGCCGCGCTCGCCGGGGCGCCGCTCCTCTCGCTGCAGCTGGGCGCGCGCCGGGCGCTTCTCGTGTCGGCGTACGCGGCGGCCGAGGAGTGCTTCACGGCGCACGACGCCGCGCTCGCTGACCGGCCGCGCGTGCTCGTCGGGGAGCACCTCGGGTACGGGCGCACCACCGTCTCGTGGGCCTCCCACGGAGACCACTGGCGCCGCCTGCGCCGGTTCCTCGCCGTCGAGCTCTTCTCGGCCTCCCGCCTCGCCGCACTCGCCGCCGACCGCCGCGCCGAGGTCGCGTCCCTCGTCGAGAACTTGATCCACGACGGCGCCACAGGCGGCGCGGTCACCCTCCGGCCCAGGATCTTCGAGCTGGTTCTCAACGTGATGCTGCGCGCACTCACTGCACGCCGGCACGCCGGTGACGTGCACAGGTTCCAGGAAATCGTCGAGGAGTCATTCGTAGTGATCGGCGCACTCAGCTTGGGGGATTTCTTCCCGGCGCTGCGGTGGGTCGACCGCCTCCGCGGCGTCGAGGCGGCGCTGAAGAGTCTGCAGACGAGACGTGACATGTTCGTCGGCAACCTCATCGACGACCACCGGCGAATGCGCGACGCCGGTGGCCGAGACGTGGGGAAGATGGGCGTAATCGACGTGCTCTTGGAACATCAACAAACCGATCCGGAGTTCTACACTGACACCGTCGTCAAAGGCATCGTCTTGGTGAGTACCCTCTTCTGCAAACTGCATTCGTGACACTGACACCACCGATTTTTGGCCTGTGACAACATGGTTGCTGCAATGTCTGATATTCAGGTACTGCTCACCGCCGGCACCGACACATCGGCGCTGACCACCGAGTGGGCGATGGCGCAGCTGCTGACGCACCTGGAGGTGATGCGGAAGGCGAGGGCCGAGATAGACGCCATGGTCGGCGCCGGCCGGCTGGTGGAGGAGTCAGACATCACCAATCTCCCATACTTGCAGTGCGTTGTCAAGGAGACCCTTCGGCTCTGCCCGGCCGGCCCGATCATCCCGGCGCACGCGGCTACGGAGGACTGCACGGTGGGCGGCTTCCGCGTCCGACGAGGCACGATGATCCTCGTGAACGCGTGGGTGATCCACCGGGACGCCAATCTCTGGGACGCGCCGGAGGAGTTCAGGCCAGAGCGGTTCTTGGACAGCGACGCGGTCACCACTCCCATGCTGCCGTTCGGGCTTGGCCGGAGGCGGTGCCCCGGGGAGGGGCTAGCAATGCGCCTAGTCAGCCTCACAGTGGCAGCACTCGTGCAGTGCTTCGAATGGGATGTGGGTGAAGGCGGTTCCATCGACATGGCCGAAGGTGCCGGGCTGTCGATGCCAATGGCGACGCCATTGGCGGCTGTTTGCCGGCCACGGGAGTTCATCAAGAGTGTGCTCTCTGCTTCCACCTGATGGACTGGAAGAAGTTGGATTAGAATTGTCTTGCAGTCCAGCACGCAGGCTAGTGTTGTGACAAGAATACTTGCAGCAAGTTTGCATCAGATGATACTGAACCTTCTAAATCACAGGGGTGTAAACATGTTTCAGTGAATCAGTAGTTGGCAGAAAGCCAGATTCAACTTTATAAGACATCACCAAATTTGTTGCTCGATGTATTCCACTGTATAGTCAGTATTTCTCGGTGCAATGAAAAGTACTCCCTCCGATCCGTAAAGGCTGTCGTGACCTGTGTAGGAATTTGTACTAGCTTAGTGTGTTTTCACGACAATTATTTCTGACCGGAGGTAGTATTAACCGACCAACTTTTTTTTTTATTTTGAGAAAATCGACGAAAGATTAGCGAAGGTGAATCAAGCGTTCCAGTTGGGAAATGTTCTTTTGTTTTGCGAATAGTTGAGAAATGTTCGAACAACAGCAAAACCTTCTGATTCAGAGATCGACAAATGCTACTGGTCGGTAATACCGTAGCAGGGATTCTGTATTAGCTCGTCAGCAGTTTTTTTTTCCAAAAAGGACGGAAACCATCCATTATTACAAAGTACCATATGCTAAAAAATATAATTAGAGTTTGCTTTAGAAAAAGAATCAAAGAGACTAGCTTTGAATAACGAAGCCAACAACCATATGCAAAAAATTGCATTTTTTGAGTTTTCTTCATTTTCAATGATTTTTTTTAATGGGGTCAGAATGGTCAGCAGCTCGGCATGGCTATTCATAGTAAGGGGTTGGATCTTCCAATTTTGCTTGTGGCTACGACATACAATGATGCTCCCTCCGATCCAATAAGTGGGCGAGCATGGATAGGAGAAAGTTAGATTTGTAAACTTTATGGAGGAGTCAAGAATCATGTTTCAAAACGATAGGCCTATGTATGATGACAGCGCAAAGTGGGTCATGCACATAAAGAAGAAGATCGCCGAGCGCGACTTTGGCGGTCTTTGATTCATTCTTGTATTGTTTATTTATGAATTGTTAAATTTTATTTTGGATTGTGTTGAATTTACGTTTAATTGCGGAATTGGTGATGAATTGTGATTGAGGTGCATGTGTTTGCATAGATTTGAGGGTTTAGATATGGGGATGTGGTTACCGGAGAGGAAAAATAAGGGTTTACCGGTCCATGTTTGCAAACATATCATATAGGGGTAAATTAGCCCACTCGGGTTGAAGGTGCTCTAAGGCCACAGAGGCGAAGCAGATTGGTGACGCGCCGCCACCACTGTTATCTCTCTAGATCCAAACGAAGGGGTATTGACATAATGACATTTGAGATATTCCACCAATTTTTAGTCCAAAGTTCAAGGCATTGGTTAAATAAGAATTATTTTCTTTAGAGATTGTCTAATACAGAGCAACTTAGATTTAACTAAATCTCAGTGAGTTGCACACAGTTTCAAACCATGTGTAACTATAAGACCAACACGAATCATGCCACAAATTTAATGGCTAAGTTGTTGACTGATATTTACGTGGACACAGTTGCAACTCTCATGTCAATCACCACGCAAATCGAACGACTATGGGGATGACTGAGATGTACTAGTTAACTTTTAGATGACTTAGAATTTGTTTTATATTAGTGGTGATGATTTGATCATCCTATGTGACGTTGACGTTGGTAGGTGTAGCCGTCGCTCGCAGCTAACAACGCGGGGCACACCAATTCTTTTTTTGTTTTGACGGAAGGCAGCGAGCACTGCATCCTTTTATATTAAGAGGAAAGGGCACACCAATTCTCACCTGGCAGCTGCCTTCCTCGCAGCACGACACGACATGCCCTTCTGTTCCCCACCACGGAAGGAGTCCCAACTGCAACCTCCTCTGCATCAATGATCGCTCGTCCACTACTATCGTCCTTCATCCACCCCACTCCACTGCGCTCAGGTCACCTCGATCGGTGCAAGGTTGGGATGGAGCTGGGAGCTCTAGCTTCTCCTCCGCCATGGCGCCCCCGTCTCCTCCACCTCGCGCTCGTCATCTTCCTCTGCCTCTGGTCAGTGATGATCTCTTCTCGTTCCTTAGCCCCAGTGCGCCCCTTTCCGTTAGCATTGGTTCCAGATTTCCTATTGCGATCTGACTGTCGACGAGATTGAGTTGAGTTGTCCAAGATTATATGCTTCAAATCTCTCAATCATGCGCGACGATGTAGAGAAAATAGGAGAGGAGAAATGGGATGTGCTTCTAGCCTGTTTGTCACAGTTCCGTTAGTGACAAGTAAACAAAACGGATCCTGGATGATCCAAAGTTCACGTGCCGTGCACAACTGCAAACCGACAGCAGAAACACCACTTTGTTTATCAAAACACAAAAGCTATTGCAGTTTTCGTTTGAGAGCATATGTATATAAGACTTGAAGTCTTCCTCCATGCCTACATCTGTTCTGCTCCCACATGGTGGGTTTGTTTGTGTTGATCAAGATTCCACCTTTCTTTATTTATTATAGTTGACATTATTCCTAGCTTTCCATTTATTAGTAACTTTCTACTAGAAGATTATTTTAGTAATTAGTTAAACAAAATACACTTCATCAGCATACTTCTCCGCTCTTGTCTACCCATCCCTGTTCTAGTCTGATGTACGATAAATGTATGTAAATATAAAACAAGTACTGAGGTAAGTGCTCAGAATTTTTTTCTCGAAAAGGGGAATATATCTCAACCTCTGCATCAGTTGAACAATAGTTTTTAATCCTTTGACGCCGAACAGATACATTACGTAAAGAGAAATAACTCCAGTTAGTTCTGAACAATTTCAGGGTTACTTCTGCGGCAAGTGAACAACTTGCTGAGTTACCACCAAGAGGATGGAATTCGTATGATTCCTTTTCTTGGACGGTTGACGAAAATGCATACTTGCAAAATGCAAAGATCTTGGCAGAAAAGTTACTCCCACATGGATATCAGGTTACTCGCCAGAACACTTCTAATTTTGCTCTACTTAATGGAATAAAAAGTGTGAACAAAGACAAACTGGATTAACTTTTCGTCCCATGTCTATTGGCAGTATGCCATTATTGATTACCTCTGGTACCGGAAGTACGTTGACGGGGCATATTCAGATTCATATGGATTTGACAACATTGATGAGTGGGGTCGACCATTTCCTGACCTTCAAAGATTTCCATCATCCAATGGTGATAAAGGATTCACTCAAATCGCCAAGAAGGTTCATGAGATGGGCTTGAAATTCGGCGTCCATTTAATGAAGGAATAAGTACGCAGGCTGTTAATGCTAACACACCCATCTTGGACATTGAAACGGTATGATTCCTTCTTTGAAATGCTATTACATTATGAATACTGTTGCTTCAGAATGATCTGTTAGCACAAAAAGCAAAAGTCAATTATTGTCCACGTAATTCTTCAAATTTATTAGTGAAATATATTGAACTCAAGGGATATGAGAGTAGGAGCAGAGGGACATTTATGGACTTTCAAGGGTCTAGGTCTACCATGCTTTTATAAACATGCTAGCATTAGAGGGATTTACTGATGTGCTTTGTCGTCGTAGCATTTTTTGTTGTCCAGACACAGTTTTCTGCACACTTCAAAGAGTGTCCTGGGCCTTCATTTTATTGTTCTTAGTGTTTTATCTTTTATCATTTTCAGGGAAAACCTTATGTAGAGAATGGTCGGCAATGGACCGCTCGTGATATAGGGCTGATCCATAAAACATGTGCATGGATGTCACATGGATTTATGAGTGTAAATACGGACATTGGAGCTGGACGTGCCTTCTTAAGATCTCTTTACCGACAGTATGCTGATTGGGGCGTTGATTTTGGTATGCTATTTCTGGATATGTACTTTGCTTTAGTTGCATGATCCTCAGGATAGGGTAGCGAGCTCACAACTTGGAATTGTTGACATTTCTAAATGCTTCGGTAACTGAAGTTTGAAGATATGATTTCATACGTACCATTCTTGCAGTGAAGGTTGATTGTATCTTCGGTACTGACTATAGCCCGAAAGAACTAATCACTATTTCGGAGGTAAATAACTTCATCCTAGAGTTAGTTACGTAAGTCCTGCTGAAACTGGTGCACCTTCAGAATCAGTTAATTCTCACTTTGCAGCTCCTGCAAGAGCTTGACCGCCCAATAGTCCTGTCCATCTCACCAGGAACTGAAGTCACTGCAGCATTAGCTGAAAACATCAGCGAGCATGTTAATATGTATAGGATAACAGGAGATGATTGGGACAACTGGAAAGATGTTAGTTCACATTTTACTGTGTCAAGGTAATCAGAACAGATATTCTTTATATATGTAATTACACGCTCTTTATTTTCTATTTTGAGTTTATTTGGATGTACTCTAGTATAAAAAAACTTATTTCTTTGCATATTGACAGCGCCTTCGCTGCTGCGAACAAGATTGGGGCCACTGGATTACGCGGAAAATCTTGGCCAGACTTGGACATGCTTCCGTTTGGCTGGCTAACTGATGCGGGTGATGATTATATCATTCCCTGAGTATAATAATCTGATTCTCCTTGCTTCCTGTGGGTGCTAATCACTTGCCTTACCATAAAAAAAGCTGTACACAATTGTCTAGAAATTAATGTTAGTACGTTAGATATGAACTGTATGATGCAGCATTACTTATGCAACTTTTGATGTGTAGCAACTCAACATTTAGTTGCATCTATTAGCCTATTAGGACAATGCGGTGGATTATGGATTTTCTCAGATTGCTAGTTTTCATTGATTGGGACTAGGCTGATAAATTATGCCGCAAACTTCATAAACAGTTCTGGAGCATGACATGTCTCATTCTATATATTTAATTTTGAAACAAATTCAACTAACACTGGTCCTGATTCCTGAACTGTAACTTGTAACTTATGCACTAGTTTTTCTTCAAAGCGAAAATTAGCTTAGTACCATCACAAAATTGTGCAAACTGGAAAATATTGTCCAGTGTGAGGCTTATATGTAGGGCCTGAGACCACATGTCAGTGACACATTGATGGTATTTTCCAACTCATGTATCTTTACCGTGGTACTGAGCAATTTGCAGATTCTGTGGAGTGATGACATACCTTTTTTCCTTTTTTAATACAGATGTCAATCAGGGTCCTCATAGGTCATGTAACCTTACATTTGATGAACAGAAAGCACAGGTTTGCACTTCTTGATCTTCGTGCCTGCTTTTCCTTTTGTTTTATCCACTAAAATCATTGTCTCATATGACCCTGCAGATGACACTTTGGTCAATGGCTAAGTCGCCTCTCATGTATGGAGGGGATCTGAGAAATCTCGACAATAGTACATTAAGCATAATAACCAATCCTACTTTATTGAAGATAAACCACTACAGTAAAAATAATATGGAGGTACCTGCATTTGAGCATTCTTATTACAACAATTTGTACGCATACGTGGCCAGTAAGCTGACCTTTTGATTTTTTTCAGTTCCATTATGTGTATGGTGAATCAACTTCCAATACGGACAATCTGGTCATTTAAGTTCTCGGTATCCTGTACACCTGACAAATCATGATGACATGGTTGTGAGTCTCACTTCCTGCAGCAGTGACCAAGCTAATGGATGGTTTGTAGTTTCACAAGATGGGAAGTCAGATCACATATGCAGGAACTATAGAACAGAGAATGGAAAAGACATCCCATATTGCTTGGGAAAAACACAACCTCATGTTGCATCGTAAGTACAACCCAATTATGAATGAAGAAGTAGTCGTGTTATGATTTGTATGATCACATTCTGTATGTTCTAGGGATGACGTTATCATAAACAATGAAGAATACCAGGCAAAGTTCCATTTAGCAGTCGCATACATGAATGGTTCTTGTTTGGATGCATCTGCTAGTCGGCGGCGGACTGCCTCAGAGATCAAGATTACCATGTTCTCCAGGTGCAAATGGCATGAAAAGCAGGTACACAGCACATACGTTTTGCCCTAATAATGAAGATCTTACAATATTAATCTGCTTGTATTTGGACTGTTCGCATTACGACTGATCGAATTTCCTTTAGATTCTTAGAGATTCTTACAGTATGAGCAACATGAAACCACATTTTCTGTTGCCACCTGTGTTAAATCCATAACGTTCCTTAATGTATTACATTGTTGTGGCAACCACAACCACTATGACCATATTGGTCTCACAACGCCAATACATGACCATGTAACTACCTAAGTTAAAAGCTAACAAAGGCAACACTTAAATAGAGAAAATGCTGTACGGAGGTCTCATGGCTTTACCGTAGTCCATCATGTAGGAGCGAACATATAACAATTACATTGAAATGCGTAATGGAAATAAATAGTCTTTTCATCTATAAATAAATGGCTATAGCTCATCATGTTTTACATCTGATTTCTATAAGAGTGTATTTCTCCATCCAGTCACGAAGTTGCCACTTTCTTTGAATTATCTTGGCCATTCACTCTAGAGAAAAGTACCGTACTATGATGAAGTCCTAGAAAACTGGTCTCTTATCCTACTTTGTTATTTAATTCGTGCTATCATTACTTGCACGAATAATTACAGATGTGGCAGCTGAATGACAAGGGTAACCTTGTGAGCAGCTATTCAAGATTATGTGCCATAGTGGAACCCAGCAAGGAAGCAGGTACACATGGCATCATTCTTTCTATGTGAATTGGTTGGGAAAATGTTACATAGTTGATACAATTCTCTATGCAGTTGGTATTACTGGACCGCGTGCATGGATTGCAACTGGAAGTAAAGGTTAGTGATCGTGTACCTATAGCCAATATAAGATCCTACAAATCCAATCCTTTGAAATTTCGATAGGATTCATCATTTTGCTAGATCAGTTTCTGGAATAATTTGTTTCATTGATGCACAATGTCTTGTTTATGCACTTATAATAAGAGTAAATTTGGAGTTGATGTTTTCTCCAGGAATTATAGAGCCCCGTAAAAAACTTGCGTGTAAACTGAAAAACTTCCATGCTATAAGATTCATAATGTTTTGTGTAATCTTTTGTTAGACATCAAAACCCTTTTTAAATAATCAAATAATTGTTCTGTTATATTAATATTGCTAGTCCTGTCACCTTTTCGCAACTTGATATACTCAACTTACGAAAAAAATAGAGAGGAATTTTATGTGCAGACTCAGAAAAAAGTATTGCAAAAACATGAACATATTACCTTCTTTCTTAAGGTGGAACATGGTACAATTTTTCTTAATAAACTAGATGATATCCCGCGCTTTGCTGCAGAATATTAGTATGCCAAAGAAACTCAGATCAGCTAACCAAACATTGTAATCAAAAGACATATTGCATATGTGGTAGGGACTGTTGAGAAGAAAGAAAGATAAATTGTGGACAATTCAGTCGGATGATATAGCTTTTCACGATTTTCCTACTCTATTTACCATCAATTAAGTCCTAAGAACTATCATAGCAAAGCACAAGATCTATCACATATCAGCTCAACATTGTACAACAAATATTAATCAGTTTACCAAGACTGCAATTCTATACAGGAAAAAAATCAGCCGCGAATACCATGAGGAAACCATTAGTATGAAATAATTGTATGAGAGAACTGAACATGAAGGGAATAGCATGGTAATTACTTTAATCAGTTCGCCAAGATTTATTTACCGGTTTTTGGCTTTTCACTTTATTCTCAGCCTAATAAATACACAAATTGGTATATTACTTTAATCAAGTTTTTTTGAGTGGATCACGTGACATCAAGAAGGTAAAAAGTATTTTTTGTTTATCCTTTTGGTGATTGGTTTCATGCTGCAGGAGAAATCTTCCTCGCGTTCTTCAACCTCGACTCAACGAGCAGGAAGATTACCGCAAGAATATCAGACCTGGAGAAGGTTCTTGGGACAGCGTTCGTACGCACACACTCGTGCAGCTGCACTGAGGTTTGGAGCGGCAGGAATCTGGGTTTCCTGAAGGATGAGATCTCAGCAGCGGTAAATCCACACGGTTCGGTGGTGTTTGAGCTCATGTGTTGAGGTTTGCGACAAATCTCTCACGGTACGAATAAATTTGGGAGCCTAGAGCGATGAATGTTAGTCTTGTTCTGAACAGTGTGAACCTTGAATAATACTCTGTACTGGTTTCGAGTAATCAACTCAGCATGATACAACAAGAATAATTGATGCATTGATACATACTCCTATCACATAAGGATAGCAGATACTCCCTCCGCATGATACAACAAGAATAATTGATGCATTGATACATACTCCTATCACATAAGGATATCACATCCTGGAATGCTTTGCTCATTCGTTTGGAGTCAATCCAATTGTCGGAAGGTCCAGATAAATTTCAATGGAATCTTACGAAGAATGGTAAATTCTCGGTTGATTCTATGTATAGAGCACTAA
This sequence comes from Poa pratensis, assembly GCA_947311845.1. Taxonomy (NCBI): domain Eukaryota; kingdom Viridiplantae; phylum Streptophyta; class Magnoliopsida; order Poales; family Poaceae; genus Poa; species Poa pratensis. The sequence continues at coordinate 18,010,596 of CAMZMU010000010.1, forward strand.
TTCTACCCGAAGTTCCAGTCGATAGTAGGAATAATAACAAAATTTGGCACATGAGGATACCGCTAAAAACTAAAGTGTTTGCGTGGTATCTTCGCCGAGGAGTAATTCTTACAAAAGATAACCTTGCCAAGCGCAATTGACATGGAAGTAAAATGTGTGTGTTCTGTCACCATGACGAGACTATTACTTCTTCCGATGCGAGTTCGCCAGGTCTATATGGTCAGCCATCCAGATAGGTTCTACCTTACATCCACCGCGCTCTGTTGCTAATATTTTTGCAACTGGTTAAATGGCGTGGATCCTAGGTTTAAACTCTTCAGAAGGATGGGCACGATTGCTGTTATTTGGTCGCTGTGGCTATGTAGAAATGACAAGGTTTTTAACGATAAAAATGCTTCTGTTATGCAGGTCATCTATCGGTGTACAGCTACGCTACGAGCATGGTCGGTCCTGCAGCGTGTGGAGCACCGGGACTTATTTTTGGAGGTGGCGTCGAGACTGGAGGCTGCAGCCAGGAGTTACTCTCCCGGCATGGATGGCAACATAGACTCCGGATAGACCTTCCAGCATCTTAGGCGGATCTACAATTTCTCATTTTGATATGTAATTCGCCTTTTTTATTTCCTGTCGAATTGAGTACTGGTGAACTTGTGGCTGTGTGCATCTTAGCTGTGCAGAGCCGGTGTAATGCTTAAAACTCTTAAGTAATAAAATCCCTTTATCTAAAAAAAAACTCCCTCCGTTCCTAAATATAAGATGTTTTAGGTGCTACACATGTTGTCTACATGCATAATAAAATGGATGAACATATACATGTAATGTGTCTAGATACATTTGTGTACACGTGAATGTGGACAAACACTAAAACATCTTATATTGTGGAACGGAGGGAGTATGTATTAACACTGTACTAAGCACTAACACAGTACCAATAACACTGAATCCTTACGGAGTACAACATGCACAAACCAATATATAAGCTTCTCTGTTTATTTGCTTTGGGGATATTTTGAGAAACTAAAAATGAACAAATATGAGAGAAATAGACAGCAGCAGTCACATTCTTCCGTGGACAGAGAAGCTTGACATGAGAAGTGAGTTTCTGTCAAACAATCTAGTAATTTGGATTCTGGTCAAAATCAAATGAGTGAAATTCAGATTACTAGATTGTTTGACATGCTTAATTTTTTTAATACAATCAGCCACAATTTTGGTTTCAGAAATTGTGCAGCAGCGGAAATTGTCCATCACAAGGCCCAGCCCGTTCAACTGTTCAAGGCTAAGCCCAGTCTGTTGTTTTCTTTCATGAAAGCCGAAAGAGAAAGAGCTGACCTACCCTCCGCCGCCACCGTCAGTAGAACAACACCGACACCACTCCTCTTGCTCTGCTCCTGGCCGGGACGGAATCTCGAGGACCATGGCGGAGGCCGCAGAACCGGCGCCTCTGCACCGCGCCCTCCCGGACGAGATCGCCGTCAGGGAGATCCTCGTCCGCCTGCCCCCCAAACCCCTCCTCCGTTGCCGCGCCGTGTGCCGCGCCTGGCGCCACGCCACCTCCACCCGCGACTTCCTCCCCGCTCACCACCGCCGCCAGCCCTTCCTCCCCCTCCTATGTGGCTACCACGTCAGCGGCGACGGTATTTCCCTAGACGTCATCCCCTTCGACCACCGGGCCACCGCCGTCGACCAGCTCCAGCCCGTCGCGCAACTTGGCTACTCCTTCTTCTGTCTCCAGACCTCCTGCGACGGCCTACTCGTACTCGGCGGCCGGTACAGGAACTTGGAATACTCCATCTGCAACCCAGCAACTCGTCAGTATGCTCCCTGTCATGTACACCATCCATTGGGCGTGGACTGGTCTTTCTCATCATGGGCTTTGGGCCAGCTGTGCTTGGGCTGGGCGTTGGTGTATAAAGAAGAAGGAAGGGACACTGGGAAAGGATCAAAGAGAATGAATCAAAGGCAGTAGCCTTCTTCCTCCCCCCAAGTTCGTCTCATTCCCCACCTCATGCTCTGCTGATCCCGTTCCCAAACTCTGATTCCTCTACTTCCCAACCCCCAATTTCTGTTGAGATACAACGATTAACACGAATTACAACAGAAAAACTATTTAACCTATTGCATAAAAAACTTTTTGGATGATAGCTAGCATACTATGATGTGCCTTATAAGTTGCATTGATTAGTTTTGGCTTAGTTTTATATTCTGCCTTGAACGTAAAGTAGTAAATTTTGAAAACTTTGTCCTTCAAAATGGTGGTACCATGCTATTAAGTTGGTTAGACCATCTACTATGAGTGGAAAACGCGGTTCAAAGGGGGTCTAAAGGGGTCTATGAATCGATTCAACACATAGCAAGGCATCGGTTTCATTGCTCCTGACAAGAAAAGCCACATCTCCTATTGGTTCGGTTCATGCTGAAAAAACTATTCTTATTCATTTTAATAACTGGACCCGTCGGTGCTGTTTGATGTGGTTCCATACATTTTTTCTTTAAAAATTATTAATATTAAGATGATATCAAGTATATACACTCGAATGTCTAGACCTAGTAAAGACATCGGGATGCGCACACCCAAAAACAAAAAGAAAAGAAAAAAGATCTAAAAGACACGTAGTAATGAGGCTGATCATTTTGTATGCCGTAGCAAACCTCAAGTGAAAATCAAACATGGTGTCTCCCTGTCGTTAACTTGTTGAAGACATTGCTTGAAGACTGTTGAGACTTGAGATCTACTCATGATGAAAATTCATGTACTGGTTGTGATAGTTGGACCAAGAGACCGAGGCGCCCGCGCGCGTCATACCCTTCTTTCTTGAAGTCGTCGTTTTTGAAAACCCTTTTTCGAGTTCCATATTGCGGTTCTATACATGGTAGCAAATCGGCAGGGCCGGCCCATAGGGCGGGGCGCCTGCCCCGGGTCCCTGGGAGGAAGGGGCCCCGGCCCAGGTCAGTGTACTTTTGCATTAGATTTATAAAAAGAGAAAATAAAAGATGGCCCAAGCCCACCACGCAGCTAGCGGTTATGGACCAAATCAATGGATCGGTACTGCTGAAGAAAGCTAAATCGATCGCTAGGCTGCCTCATGGTCTCCTCTGTACTCGTACAGTCTCCTAGCTAGTCGTCGACTCGTTTCCTCCCCCAATATTTTCTAATCCGTGAGAATAGCGCCACCGCTCCCTGCCTTTCGGATTCCAAGGGCACCGCAGCCATAATGAAGACCAACTGCCCTATTTCGTTCCCAAAACATATCTCTTTCCATCCTCACCGTTCTACTTAGTCATTCCCCTAATCTAGTTCCTCATTTTAATTCGCTAAGAAATAGCAGGACTCCCCTGTTCTAACTGCTCCACGTCTCCAAAGCTTTTGTTCTTAATTTCTGTAGGATTGTTCTTCAATGCTTCATTGGTTCCAACTTCCAATAGAGTGCTCAACAAATAAGGAGAAGAGAAGGGGGGCGGGAATGAGCAAGCGACCTTCTGCAAGACTGCAAATTCGACAACGAGCCATATGCCCATGTCGAGATGGTTTTTTTTTCCTGTACTAAACATATCCACTTAGAAGAGCGATTGTATGTATGTAGAACTATATTGTTTCCTACTATCACGATGTAGTTCTATTGACCATTACATATAAAATAATGTTTGGTGTGTGTTTTCTATAGTTCAAAGACCATCTATGCCATGTATTCGATTGCTTTTGAAATACAGTCTAGATTTTTATTTGTCAGAAAGGGCCTTGTTTTGTTAGCTCTGAACCTAAAACTCACACTCGTAGTGAACAAGAACAGAGACTCTGAAGATTTTGGTGCCGTGTAAACCTTACGGCTTTTCTGGTTGTTCTCTCCTTTTATTCAACAAGAAGGGAAAACGTGGCCGGTAGCGATCCTACCCCTACGCCACGACCCGGCAAACTCGCGCCATCCCACGAGGACCCGATCGTGTCAAACCACGATGCTACGTGAAAGCAGGAAACTCGAGACCTGATGCAACAGGCTCGTGCACGGTACGCACAAGCTGCGACTCGTGCCTATCTACTGAATAGGAAAACTGCTAACTGAACTAACTGAATCCTAACAGACAAGATTAGAAACATAACAAATCACCTCCCTAATCTTGTAGTCAGTTTATTCCTGCCATCCCGATTTTGCTCCTTAGCTCCTGAAACCGGATTCGCCCAAGGGCCTTCGTCAGAATGTCAGCAAGCTGCTCCGCCGTGCGGACGTAGTCAACTTCAAGCTCTTCCTGCTCAACACATTCTCTGATGAAATGGAATCGAGTAGCGATGTGCTTGCTACGCTCATGGAACACGGGGTTCTTGCAGAGAGAGATCGCCGACTTGTTGTCAACCAACAGTTTCGGCGCACGTGGCTCCTCGTTCATCAGTTCACCGAGGAGACGACTGAGCCAGTTGCTCTGGCATGCAGCAGTGGCGGCCGCGATCTACTCGGACTCGCATGACGATAGCGCCACCACGCGCTGCTTCTGTGACTGCCAACATATTGGACTCCGACCGAGGAAGAAGATGAGGCCCGTCGTGCTCTTCCTGTCATCCACGTCTCCAGCCATGTCGGCGTCACTGTATCCCAACAGCTTGGGATCTCCCTGTCCCTTCTCAAAACGGACACCAAGGTTCAGGGTTCCTGCAACATATCTCAGCAGGTGTTTGACAGCAGCAAGATGCTCTGTCGTAGGTGCCTCCATGAAACGGCTGACATAGCCAACCGCGAAGGTGATGTCAGGCCTTGTGTGGACAAGGTATCGGAGGCTGCCCACAATGCTGCGATAGTACGTCGCGTCTACCGGTTTCCCAGCGCCGGTCTTGCTCAACTTCAGACGCGTTTCCATGGGTACAGCGCAAGGATTGCAGTCATCCAACCCTGCCTTGTGCAGCAGCTTCTTGGCGTACGTGCCTGATTGATCATGATCTGACCTGCCTTCTGCTGCACTTCTATTCCCAGGTAGTAGCTGAGCTCACCCAAATCGCTCATCTTGAACAGATTTGTCATCTCCTGCTTGAACTTGCTTATCTCCGCAGATGATGAGCCGGCGATGATGAGGTCGTCGACATAGACACCAACAAGGAGCCGTGTGTCTCCGCCGCCATGTGAACCCGAGTGCACGCAGGCTGGAGTCCAACTTCGCGTTCTAGGCACGCGGCGCCTGGCGCAGCCCGTACAGGGCCTTCTGCAACCGCAACACCTTGTGCTCCTCGCCAGCAGCGACATACCCAGGAGGTTGCTCGACGTAGACCTCCTCGAGTAGCTCGCCGTTCAAGAATGCCGTCTTGACGTCCATGTGGTGGATTGGCCACCCGTGGTGTGCAGCGAGGGCGATGAGCAAGCGTACTGTCTCCATCCTCGCGACCGGAGCAAAAACCTCTTCAAAGTCTACTCCTTGCCTCTGCACATACCCTTTTGCGACGAGGCGTGCTTTGTACTTCACCACTTGCCCGTTTGCGTCCCGCTTGAGCTTGTACACCCATTTGAGACCAATGGCGCGGTGCCCCGGCGGCAGCTCACTGAGACGCCAGGTTTTGTTTGCCTTGATGCTAGCCATCTCCTCGTTCATGGCGGCACACCACCCCTTCTCCACCTTCGCCTCGTTGTATGACGTCGACACCTCCGCCATTAGCAGACGGAGAGGTGGCATCTCCTCCTCGCCGACCAGGACGTAGTCAGCAAGAAGGGAATTTGGCTGCACGATGCCGTCCTTGGCACGGGTGCGCATGGGGTGGCCTTGTGCTGCTGCAGCAACGTCTTGCACGGTTTGTTCTGCCCCGGCAGGACTGTCGTCAGAAAACTGTTCTGCAGGTTCAGTTTCAGCCGGTGAGCTTGAGCTTGGTGTCGTGGGCGTGGAGCTCGTCGTGTCCTGGCGCATGCCACTCGACGGTGAGCGCGTCGTCGTTCGCGTCACCGCACCATCTGCACCACCTCCAGGCGCTGGGATGCAGAAGTGCTCCACGGCAAAGCTTTCCAGCTCGCCGTGTCGTCCGTCGGCAGGCTGGGCCACGGACCAATCCCAGCTTGCATCTTCATCGAAGAGGACGTCGCGGGAGACTTGCACGCGGTGTGTCATTGGATCGTAGACACGATAGGCCGCCGTGCCGGGCTCGTAGCCGAGCAGGACCATCCGCGAGCTTCTGTCTTGCAGCTTCTTCAGCTTCGGCCGCGTGTTCTTCACGTGCGCGATGCAGCCGAACGTGCGTAGATGACGCACGCTGGGACGGCGTCCAGACCACGCCTCGTACGGGGTCTTGCCCGCGACGCTCTTCGTGACGCCGCGGTTGAGGATGTAGACTGCTGTCGTGACAGCCTCTCCCCAAAACTTCGTCGGGACGCCCTTTGCTTTCAGCAGGCTGCGTGCCATCCCAACGACGGTTTGGTTGCGGCGTTCAACCACTCCGTTCTGCTGCGGCGTGTAGGGCGCCGTCAGCTGGCGCTTGATGCCGATGTCGGCGAAGTACTCGCCGAGCTCCTTGGAGGTGAATTCCCCTCCTCGGTCAGTACGCAGCGCCATGAGTTTGCGTCCTGACTCCAGTTCAGCTTCGGCCTGGAACTTCTTGATTGCCGATGCAGCCTGGTCCTTGGTGGCAAGCAAATACACCCACATGTGTCGACTATGATCATCAACCAGCAGGAAGAAATACCGTTTACCTCCGGGTGTCGGTGGATCGATCGGACCGCAGAGGTCTGCGTGTACAAGACCGAGCTGAGCCCCTGCTCGGTTGTACGCCTCGTGCGGGAATGAAGCCCGCTTGTGCTTGCCCGCAAGACAGGCATCACACAGCCGATCGACCTCCTCCAGCAGTGGGAGGCCGTGCACCATGTCTCCACGCGCCAGCTGCCGCAGCGCTTGGAAGTGCATATGTCCGTAGCGAGCGTGCCAGCGCCAGCGTCCTCGCCACCATGCATCGCGAGGCATACTGGACGTGCAAGGTCGAGGTAGAGCACGTACAGACGCACATGATTTCTCTGAACGCTGGCGAGAAGGCGACCGTCGGGGTCGCGTAGGCGAAGCAGGCCATGGCGGATGTGCGTGTCAAAACCGATCTCGTCCGGCTGTCCCAAGCTGATGATGTTGCTGCACAGACGCGGGATGAAGTACACCTCCCGCAGCTCGAGGTGCTCGCCGTTGCGGCACGTGAACAGAATCGTGCCGCGCCCCTCAATCTGCACGGACGTGTCGTCACCCAGCTTGACGGAGCCACGCACGCCGGTCTCCAGCGTGCTGAAGAACTCGCGACGGCCGCACATGTGGTTGCTGGCACCAGTGTCTAGGAACCACGCCGTGTCGCACTGGCCGGCGTCCGTCGTCGCTTTCGCCTTGGAGCGCTCCTCGTTGAGAAGAACATGCTCGACAGGGGTCGTGTTCTTGGTGGTCACCTCCAGCGCGGACAGGCTCGTGAGGTAGAGGGCCGCCTCCTCTTCATCCTCTTTCGCAAGGTTTGCGCGTTCCTTGCGATCTCGCTTCTGCGGCTCAGGGCACTGCTTGGAATAATGTCCCATCAGGTTACAATTATAGCACTTTACCTGGGACATGTCCCGTTCACCATTGCCGGCGTTGCCGCCGCCGTTTCGGCCGTTGCCGGTCTTGGTCTTGGGCTTGCCCTTCTTGCGGCCGTTGCCGCTGCCGGAGCCTTGCCCCTGCTCGCGCTGCTTCCGCCGTGCCTCCCACTCCTCCTCCGTGAGGAGCAGGGTGCCACCCGCGCTCTGCGTCGTCGTTCCGCTGCCGCGCCCCTCCGAGGTACGCAGACGCCCGATCAGCTCCTCCACCGACAGGGTGCGCAGATCGAGCAGCGTCTCAATCGAGCACGCCATCTGGGAGTAGCGATCTGGGACGACGCGCAGAAATTTCTGCACGATCTTCACCTCCTCCACCGTGTCGCCGAGGGATCGAAGGCTGTTGACGATGGACGTGATCCGCATGCCGAAGGAGTCCAGGGCTTCGCCGTCGCGGAACGCGATCTCCTCGAATTCCTTGTGCAGTCGTTGCGCAGTGACCTCCCGGACGCGGTCGACTCCGAGCCGCATCACCCTCACCGTCTCCCACGCCGCCTTCGCCGTCTTCTTCACCGCGAGCGCGCCCATCATATCGGGAGGCACAGCTCGGATGATTGCAGCGAGCGCAGACTTGTCGTTCGCCACGCTCGTCGGGTTGCCCTCCACCGCGTCCCACATGTAGCAGGCCTCTAGGTTGATTTGCATCACCAGAGCCCACTCAATGTAGTTGGTGGCCGTGAGCGTTGGCCACACCACGTTGCCGCCGGTGAAGACGCGCTCCTGCACCGTGCGCTCGTGCACGATGACCTGCTTGCCGCGCCGGCGCGATTGGCTCCGACCACGGCTCTGCGTCCGTGTCGGTGGTGGAGTCTCCGAGCGTGCCGCGTCGCCCGTCCTCGCCGCCGACGTCTCCTCGCCGTTCGACATTGGTCCCAAAGCACGAAACGTGGTGCTCTGATACCAGATTGTTAGCTCTGAACCTAAAACTCACACTCGTAGTGAACAAGAACAGAGACTCTGAAGATTTTGGTGCCGTGTAAACCTTACGGCTTTTCTGGTTGTTCTCTCCTTTTATTCAACAAGAAGGGAAAACGTGGCCGGTAGCGATCCTACCCCTACGCCACGACCCGGCAAACTCGCGCCATCCCACGAGGACCCGATCGTGTCAAACCACGATGCTACGTGAAAGCAGGAAACTCGAGACCTGATGCAACAGGCTCGTGCACGGTACGCACAAGCTGCGACTCGTGCCTATCTACTGAATAGGAAAACTGCTAACTGAACTAACTGAATCCTAACAGACAAGATTAGAAACATAACATTTTTGCTGTCTCGCCCCAAGGCCCCGAATATGTATGGACCGGCCCTGCAAATCGGTGGGGCTTTCAATCTAACAACTTTCTGTGTTGAATCGGCGGGAAGTAGTGGATGGTCTTACTGGCCGCCAAACAACCCAGTCCCCACAGTCCTCGATCATCTCCTGCGCCGCACGCCCTTGAGACGCCGGGACGAAGTGCCCGGCCCCATACACCGCGACGTGCGTGAGCGCGCCATAGCCCTGCAAACCGCCGGCGACCGTCCCTTGGCTGCTCCGCCACACGGTGCGCTCGGCGTCGAGGAACGAGGCCAGCCCGTCCCACTTTAGCTCCGGCAGCCACGCCTCCGCTGCCACCGGCCCGACCTTCGCGTCGCGGATCCCCTCGTACAGAAGGACACGCGTCTTGGCCTTCAGCAGCGCCTCCACCTCTCCCTTGACGCTCTTCATGATGTCGTCGTGCAGCGCCGCGTACACGGCCGTGCTGCACGCCCCCACCGGCGCCGCGGCGCCGTCCCGGGCGCGCAGCGCGGCCTTCACCTCGCCGTCGTTCAGGAACCCCTGCAGCCCGGCCGCGGCGAAGTCCAGGAAGGAGTTCCCCTGCACCGCCACGTCGAGGAGCGTCGCGATCCCCGCGGCGTTCTCCAGCCGCGCCACCAGGCGCTCCCAGGCGGTCGACGCCTCGCGCCACCTCGCCGCCTTGATCAGCTCCACGGTCTCCGCTGCATCGCCTCCACCTCCCTCCTCTGCTTCGCGTTGATGAGCCCCATGAAGTAGGCCACGTCGGCGTGCGTGGTGGTCTGCGCGACGGGGTGCACGATCCCGTTGCCCACGGCCACTCCGCGCAGGTTGATCCTCTCGCGCTCCGGCAGGGCCGGGTTCGTGGCCAGTATGAGCGCGCCCGCGCTGGGGACGGACTTCCCGGCGTAGCTCTCGCCGGTGATGAAGAGTGGGCGGGCGCGAAAGAAGCCCGGCTGGGCGTCCAGGAAGGCCTGGATGGCCGCGACGGTGTGCGCGGCGATGGTGGACTGGTCAGTGGGGATCGCGGCGGGGGTCGGCACGGCGCTATAGCCGGTGCCGAGCGGGGTGTCCAGGAAGAGGAGCCCGAAACGACGGTTCCACGCGAAGGGGTTGGGCGAGAGGGAAGCGTTGCCGCCGTCCAGTAGGTAGGGGCCCAGCTGGAGGAAGTTGCTTTGCATGGAGCTGCAGCCAGGGCCGCCCTCCAGCCACACGAGCAGCGGCGTCAACTCCGGCGCCGTGAGCGGGTGGGTGGCCTCGTAGAAGGCGAAGTAGAGTGAGAAAGAATCGTTTGCCGGTGGGATGGGGAGGTACCCGGACTTGGTCGGCAAGGCTTCTTTGGGGAACACCACTTCTGACGCGGTGGCCCTGACGAGGAAGAGGAAGAGGAACAACATAGGTGCCATGGCGCTCGTTGCTTAATTAGTATTCTGTGGCTGTGCATTTGGCTGGCGCCGTGATAGCTATATATTGGCAGTCGGCATCCATCCATGTACTTCTTCAACGGGCTTAGTCCGCCGCCTCCGCGTGCCTTATCAATTAAGTACTTGACTAGTCAGTGCTGAAATGTCTTCCCCTCACAGCATCTGCAACAGACGCTCAAAAATTTCGGCACGCCCCTAAATAACTGTTTTTAGCGTGCGCGGGCAAAAAACACCGCTCCAATAGACGTTCTAAAAGCCAACGCGCTGTAAAAACTGTCCAGCGCGTTGGCCGACGCTGGACTGAAAGCTGTGTATTTTGTGCGCGCTGAGAAAGAAAAAGTCACTGGCGCGAGAACGAACTGCCACGGAAGTTTCCTCCCGCGCACCGCCCCTGCCATCTCTTTCTCTCTCTTGTGCAATCGGGCGCTGCTTCTCCGTCTGGACGCCGCCGGCGACCACGTCGGGTTAGGGGCGAGCTCTACACGAGCTGCTGGTGGAGCCGCGCCGCCGAGCGGTGGTCCTAGAGCACGGCTGGCGCAAGAGCGGCAGGACAGCCGCGCATCCGCGAGGAGGGAGGCGGAGACGGCATGGTGACGCAGGGGCCTGGGGTAGGAGCTCGCGGGCGGCGGAGTGGGGCCCGGGAGGCCGCCGGCGTCGCGAAGGTACCTGCTCGTCGCGGTGGAGGCCGGCGGCGCCAGCGCATGGCCCAGCTCCCCATCCGCCGGAATCGCGCCGCGCCGATCTCGACCAGCCGAACGGAGCAGCTGGTCGACTGTGAGCACGAGTCGGCGAGTGAGCGAGTCGGCGAGGTCGAACGTGTGGCCGTGCCCGTGGCCTTGCGAGCTAGCTAGTTGCTCCAACGATTGGGGCCTGACTGACCTGTTTGTTATATATGCGTTGAAGAAACATGTTTGGGTGTTCTATTTTAGCGCGTCTGGTAAACTGATGCATTCTGCGCGCTATATTTTTTGGCGTCTGAAAAAGCGATTTCGACCACGGCGCGCTATAAAAAAAATTAGCGCGCCAGACCATAGAGCGATGTTGGAGATGCTCTCATAAGCAAAAAAGGTAATCAGTTTACCTGGAGAAAACCATCTTGTCAAAACATGAGAATACCGTTCATGTTCAAATTAGAGGATCAGCATCACCGTACTTAATAAAACCAACCACGACTCATGGTTTGCAGGAAGGACACATTGGTAGTGTTACATAGAATCCCGAATCATATTGGTTACATGTAAATCCTACCAAAGTGGTCCCAATGGATTGCTAGGTTTGTACAAGGTGGGAGTGTAGGGATTAAAATTAATGATGATATCAGTCATTATTTTTAAACTCTAAAAGGGTTACGCCAAGGGGATTCACTCTCACCTATTTTATTTAACCTTGTTGCGGACATGTTGGCAATTTTGATTTCTACAGTAAAAGAGGATGGTCAAATTGGTGGTTTGGTACCTCACTTAGTCGAAGGGGGTGTATCAATTCTACAATATGCGGATGATACTATTTTATTTCTTGAACATGACCTAGCGAAGGCCGTGAACATGAAATTAATCTTATCTTTCTTCGAGCAACTTTCTGGGCTAAAAATTAACTTTCACAAAACCGAGATTTATTGTTTCAGAAAAACAAAAGAAATGCAAGCAGAATATCAACATATCTTTGGGGTGAGAGCGGCTCGCTACCTTTTAAATATCTCGGTATTACTATCCACTATAGAAAGCTTTTAAATAAGGAATGGAAAATGGTAGAAGATTGTTTTGAAAAGAAACTAGGAGTTTGGATTGGAAAATGCTCTCATACGGAGATCATTTAGTCCTAATTAATTCGGTTCTAACCAGTCTACCTATGTTCCTTTTATCTTTCTTTGCAGTACCTGTCGGGGTACGAAAAAGATTGGATTTTTATCGATCTCGTTTCTTCTGGCAAAGTGATCAAAAAAGGAGAAAGTATAGGCTTACCAAATGATATAATTTGTAGACCAAAGGATCAGCGGGGTCGCGGCATTGAGGTTTTGGAAATGAAGAATAAGAGTTTACTTTCTAAATGGTTGTTTAAGATTTTAACGGAAGAAGAGGTTTGGCAGGAACTTTTGTGTAATAAATATGTAAATAGAAAACACTATCCCAAGTCCAGGTAAAACCAACAGACTCACCCTTCTGGAAGGGTATTATGGGGGTTAAGCAGGACTTTTTCTCCTGTGGTTCTTTTATTGTAGGAAATGGTTTGCGAACCAGATTTGGGAGGATACATGGCTAGGAGATGCTCCATTGGCCTCCCAATATCCAAACCTATATAATATTGTGCGACATAAAAACGTTTTAGTAGCACAAGTTCTGAACAAGGTTCCGCTAAATTTACAATTTCGCCGAGCTATCTTAGGCGATAAAAGGATAACTTGGCTGCACCTTGTTGAACGCCTCATGCGAGTGAGGCTCTCTGTTGACGATGATTCTTTCAAGTGGGAATTAACAACAAATGGATCCTTCTTGGTTAAATCCATTGTATGCAGATTATATGAATGGGCATACGAGATTCATGCGTAAATACTTGTGGAAATTACGAATTCCATTGAAGATAAAGATCTTCTTATGGTTTCTAAATAGACCTGTTTTGCTAACTAAAGATAATCTTATTAAAAGACAGGATGTAAAAAATGTGTGTTTTGCGATACAGACGAGATTGTAGAACATTTGTTTATATCATGTCATTTTGTTAAAAATATTTGGAGACTAGTCCATTTTACTTTTAACATTACACCTCCGACCAGTGTTTCTAATTTGTTTGGGACCTGGTTAAATGGTATTGGGAAAGGGACCAAGGCTCACATTCACATCGCGTTTCAGCTTTTCTATGGGCAATTCGGAATTGCCGAAATGATATTGTCTTAATAAGATACAAACTCCTCTTTTTTTTTTGCAGGTTGTGCTCAGGGCTACTCACTGGATCCATCAATGGTCGCTCCTACTCCCAGAAGCCCAGCGGGATCATATGGATTCCAGATGTACTCGAATGATGGCGGTCATTCGGGATATCTTCTCCCAGAATAGGTGGCGTCATGCTAGAAAATTAGATGGCTAGGCTTCAGCTTTTCTTCTGCCTTATTTTTATTTCAACATTGTGCGATCAGTGAATTGTAATAATGCGATACCTTGCTACGTTTGGATCTGGATGTGGTTATTTTTAATAGTGAAAAATGAGCCGTATGCATCATTTTGATGCTGGGGCGCCGCTCCCATTTCTAAAAAAATCCTACCTAACATAATCTGTAGAAGCTTGGGAGAAATTATGACAATAGACGACTTGAATCTCAAGCAATAGTATATCTGACTAAGTAAACTTTGCCTTCGAAGCACCCAATCTATGTATAGAAGAACCGCTAGTCAAAATCTGAAAGAAGGAAATAAGATAGGTAGGTCTTCAGAGTCTTACATATGAATGCGGAAAATTTATACTCCCTCCGGTCCAAAAAATGTTTCGTGGGTTGTGCTACCGATTTGAGCTACCTACGTTGTTTCTCAGTGACAGTAATAACGATCAGAGGGAGTAGCATTTGCTATTAGGCAGGCAACAAGGAAAAAGCTACTCAACCACATGGTAAAGTGGCAGAAGATTTGTAGGTCCAAAAACAAAGGTGGGCTTGGCATTAAAGATCTTAGGCGACAAAATATTAGTGTCCTTGCGAAATGGTGGTGGAAACTTGATACTCAAACTCAACATGGATTATGGCAAGAAATTGTTAAAGCTAGGTATATGAGAAATAAGACAGTGGGCTCTGTTACTCCTAGATTCTCTGATTCACCTTTTTGGAAATCAGTGCAGCAAATCAAAGAGGTTTATTTTGCTAGGAGAAAGTTGGTCCTTCATAAAGGTAATGCTGTGAGGTTCTGGAAGGATCCCTAGAGGGGGGGGGGGGGGGGGGGGGGGGGGGGGGGGGGGGGGGGGTACTCCTTTATGTGATGATTTTCCTGATCTGTTCGATATATGTCAGTTGCAAGATTGCAATGTCAAAAAAAAATTGACCATGGTATCAACTGTCCTTTCCGTAGACGTTTTCATGCTGACTTCCTTGAGCAGTGGAACGATACTGTACATGATTTTGATCAGATTCATCTTGGCTGATCCAGATACTGTTGTGAGGGGCTTATGCAAAAGCATGAAATTTTCTACTAAATTGTGTATTCCATCCACTGTTTTTTTTTTCGAAATGGGGTACGGATTCCCGACCTCTGCGATTCCATCCACTGTTGACAAACCACTCTGCCTCACTGAAAGTCTGCTACGTTCAAATTCCAACAAAGACATACACGTTGGACGTTGCTGAATGTTGTATTATGTGGTAGAACCATACTACAGTAAAATGCCGCATATCGTTTTGTTTATGTTTCATCAAGTCCTCGACCCCGTCGCACCGCCACCTCAGGGCGCCGCCGGGGGAGTCCAATCCACCGCCGCCCGCAACCTCCTCTCGACCGGTGAAGCTTGCCGCTGTTACCGCCGGCCTTGGCCGTGGCGGCGGCGGCGCCCGGCGCCAAGGGCGATTAGGGCAGGAGGGCGTGGTGGCGGCTCCCGGCGCGACTGGGGCGTCTCGGGCAGGGCGCTGCGCACGCCAGGGCGGTTTCCTGGCCGTGTGGCGACTTGCGGCGGCTTCGGATGGACGGCAGTGGCGGCCGTGGAACAGGCATCTCGGCCTGTTTCGTCGGCGGCAGGCGGCGGTTCCGGATGGGCGGCGGCGGTCGCCGTGGTTCCTAGCCGGGGCGGAGGGTTGGTGGCGGAAGCAAGCCCATGGACCCTCCCGGCGGCGACGACCTAGGATTTGGACCTTTTGGTCCGATCTAGGATTTACAGAACGCTACTGGTCAAATAAAACAGAAATTTTGCACGAAAATAGTATACAGGACTTCAAAAGAGACATATTTTCCACAAATACTCGTAAGTTACATCATGGTAGTACAAATCAAACCACACCGCACGAATTACACTGCATGTAGGTCTAACACGGCTGGCTAACATCTACTTACTTGCCGGGAACAAAGTTAGTGGCGAAAGCCCATGCGTTGTTGTTGACGGGGTCAGCAAGATGGTCGGCGAGGTTCTCAAGAGGGCCTTTGCCGGTGACGATGGCCTGCACAAAGAAGCCGAACATGGAGAACATGGCTAGACGACCGTTCTTGACTTCCTTCACCTTCAATTCCGCGAATGCCTCTGGGTCGTCGGCAAGGCCAAGGGGGTCGAAGCTGCCGCCAGGGTAGAGTGGGTCGACGATCTCACCAAGCGGGCCGCCAGCAACACGGTACCCCTCCACAGCTCCCATGAGCACGACCTGACAGGCCCAGATAGCGAGGATGCTCTGGGCATGGACGAGGCTGGGGTTGCCGAGGTAGTCGAGTCCGCCCTCGCTGAAGATTTGTGATCCGGCTTTAAACCATACTGCCTCTCCGAACTTGACGCCGTTGCGGGCAAGTAGCTCGGGGAAGACGCATCCGAGCGCGCTGAGCATAGCCCACCTGCAGTGGATCACCTCCAGCTCACGGTTCTTGGCAAACGTCTCAGGGTCAGCCGAAGGCCAGCAGTGTCCCACCCGTAGTCGCCCGGGAACTCGCCGGTCAAGTAGCTTGGGGCCTCGCCGGAAAGCGGGCCGAGGTAGAGCACACGGTCAGCACCGTACCATGGGCTGCCCGAGGAAACCTGCTGCTTTCGCCGCAGTCTTGCGCATTGTTACACGGGCCTCGCCGAAGAGAGCCAATGACGCGGCATTCTTCACTGCCTTGCCAGCGAAGGTCGAGGAAGAGAGGGACATGGTGGTGGTCGCCATTGAGCTGCTAAGACTGCTGTTGTGTTGTATGCTCTCCAAAGATTTAAGCGTATGTGGAGATGGTTTAAGATGCGAGGAAGATGGAAGTATTTATGGCGCTGGAGATGACACAGGGCTGAGCTTTGCCGTCTCAGCTGGCAAGATAGAAGATAGAGATAGAGAGAGCAAAAAACTTGATCTCCGACGCCATTGGTGCAGCAGATGTCTCTTTAATCTGTTAAGACGTGGCATTGTGACAGCCAGGGAAGGGAGATAAGTTGTGGCTAGGCTTATGATGATCTGGTTGGAGAATGGGGACCTGTGATTGGATAACGGATCACATGTACACAGTCAGATCAGCTCAAGGTTTGCATGCAATGAGACCGTCTCTGGCTCTCTGTGTCGCCAAAACAAAGGGAGAGTGAAATTTTCTGTTTATTTTTCCATGGTGATGACTGACGAACTGTAAAAGAAGTGGACACTGTGTTTTGACTTGTAGTTCTAGATGCAAACGTTATAAAAACATATACTAAATGCATTTTAAAATTTTAAAAAATCGTGTGTACATCCGAACATTTTTTGTCCCACAAAAAAATTGTGAAAAAAGATTTTTCTGTGGGGTGTAAAAAGACAAAATAGATGTGTCGTGAAAATTATTTCGGACCAACATAATTTGTCTTCTTGCACAGGCCAAAAAAATGTTTTTTCTTCACTAAAATTTATGTGCAAAACTAAAATGTCCGGATATACATCGGATATTTTTGTATGGATTTTTGTTTGACATTTTAAAATACATTTTTTGAATAGTGGTTGCATCTACACCTATGAGACAAAACAGATTTCCCAAGAAAAACCCCCCTTCATTCACATACCGATGAAAAATTAGAATATATAATATAAATAAAACTTGCATTTCGTATCGTAAGCACTGAAACACATTTATCAGACGGGGCCTATTAGAATATATTATATGTGATATCTTAACTGACGCCAACGCTAGATAGAATCACAACTCAACACAAAGTAACTACAAAGCTAGTGCATGATCATGTGTTCATTCACATAATACATGCAATGGAATTTATCTTTTGATTAAATTTATAGGTGGCATGTCATGTCTTTCAATTTCGTATGTTTGTATGAGTTTGTATAAAATTGTATCGTAAAAATATCGCAATCACTTTGCAAGGGACGCTGTGCCACCCTTTCATGTCGTTCTCCGTCAGCACACTTGCAATTGCAACACATATAGACGAGTTGGTAGATTTCTCCGGTACCGACCATTTCTGTTTTCCCCGGGAAGTATGTGTGATTTTTTCACCGAGTTGGACCTGCTTTAGGGTTCAGGATGGATTTTTGAGTTATGTTATTCTACGGAAAGTCCAGGCGCCTCACATATAGACGAGAGACGACGGTCGATTGAAAATCACGAACTGAACAAATCATCTATTATTTTTTCGTGTTCATCTACTTCATATGTCCCTCTCTCATTATCTTGCTTCCCGTTTTCACCCTGTTGTGGTGGTGCGCTGGCACTGTGGTGGTGATGCGGTGGCAACACGCTAGTGCTGACGATGTGTTGGTCACACGCTGATCCCCGTCGTGCTCTCATGTTTGTGTGGTGTGCCCCAGTCGCGGCAACGCACACACCCTGTTGTGTCACGCCGTGTCGGATGTGTCGTCGATAGCCTCCCCGATGAGTTTTTCCCTCTTGAGTCTCCCTTCCTCTGCTCTCACCCCAATCGTTGCGGTTGTGGCCCTCGAGCACGCATGTCTGCTTTGTCTTCAACCGTCGTGTTGTGCCTGGAGTAATGGGCCATATGGACTGGTTAGTGCGATTTGATCAAAACGCAGAACACACGCTGCAGGGAAATAGCGGATGATACGTCTCCAACGTATCCATAATTTCTGCTGTTCCATGCTTATATTATACCCTTTGCTACATGTTTTATATACACTTCATATCACTTTTATGCATTTTCTGGGACTAACCTATTAACAAGATGCCACAGTGCAAGTTCCCTGTTTTCTGCTGTTTTTGGTTTCAGAAAGTTACTTCTGGAAATATTCTCGGAATTGCACGAAACAAAAGGCCAAGTCCCTATTTTTCCAACACGTACACGGAGTCCGAAGGAGAGACGAAGGAGAGCCACGAGGTGGCCAAACCACAGGCCGGCGCGGCAGTGGGCCCAGCCGCGCCACCAGGTGGTTTGGGCCCCTCGGGGATCCGCCGACATCGCCCCTTCGCCTATTTATTCCCCGAGACGTGAAAACCCTAAGCCACCGAGCCTTTCATCCAGAACATATTCGCTGGCGCCGCCGTCGTCAACCCTAACTCGGGGGGTTCTGAAGCTCTTCCCGGCACCCTGCCGGAGAGGGGAATCATCACCGGAGGGCTCTACATCGCCATGCCCGCCTCCGGAGTGATGCGTGAGTAGTTCATCCTTGGACTATGGGTCCATAGCAGTAGCTAGATGGTTGTCTTCTCCACTTGTGCCATCATGTTTAGATCTTGTGAGCTGCCTATCATGATCAAGATCATCTTCTTGTAATGCTACATGTTGTGTTTGCTGGGGTCTGACTTATATTGATACCTATGTGGAGCTGAATATTATATTATCATGTCTATGTCATTTGTGATCTTGCATGCTCTCCGTTACTTGTTGAAGCCTTGGCCAAGTGAATACTTGTAACTCCAAGAGGGGGTATTTATGCATGATAGTTGGGTTCAACCTCTATTTAACCTGGGATAGTGACAGCAAGTTCTAAGGTTGTAGATGTGTTGTTGCCACTAGGGGTAAAATAGCAATGCTTTATTCAAGGATGAATGTATTGTTTACATTACGCACATTACTTAATGCAATTGTCTGTTGCTTGCAACTTAATACTGGAAGGGGTACGGATGTTAACCGGAAAGTGGACTATTTAGGCATAGATGCATGCTGGATAGCGGTCTATGTACTTTGTCGTAATGTCCAAATGAATCTCATAGTAGACACCACAACTCACACATGCATGTTATATGCACTTATCAATTGTCAATTGCCCAGCTGTAATTTGTTTACCCAGCATGTTAGTTATCTTATTGGAGAGACACCACTAGTGAACTGTGGACCCCGGTCCATTCTTTTACATCTGAAATACAATCTACTGCAATCATTGTTCTCTACTGTTTTATGCAAACAAACATCATCTTCCATACGATACGTTTAACCCTTTGTTTTCAGCAAGCCGGTGAGATTGACAACCTCACTGTTAAGTTGGGGCAAAGTAATTTGATTGTGTTGTGCAGGTTCCACGTTGGCACCGGAATCCCTGGTGTTGCGCCGCACTACACTCCTTCACCAACACCTTCGAAGCAACCTCGTTTTCCTACTGGTTCGATTAAACCTTGGTTTCATACTGAGGGAAAACTTGCTGCTGCACTCATCATACCTTCCTCTTGGGGTTCCCAACTGACGTGTGACGTACAAGCATTGTTTCTGGCACTGTTGCCGGGGAGATATTCCCTCGTCAACTTAGAGCTAGCAGCGGAGCATAGTGGTTACATGCACCTATCGAAGCTGCGGTTTTTTCTGACGTGGAGGATTGCTGATCTGGTATGCTTGCATGTTGAGAGAAATCATGTAGGCCTTGTTTAACTCTAGTGCATTTTACGGGATTGGAGGGAATTATCCCGAATCCCGGAAAATCCCGACTACTGTGTTTATTTCTAATGTATTTTAGGTCATGAGATGGGATAATCTCTAGATATCCCCCACCAACCAACTCATTTTTGTCTAAAATAAAAACTCTACTCCATGCCCGGGTATTGTAGGGAAAAAAGGGAACGACTATGTGTAAGGCGTCTTATATTTGGCATAACCGTAAGGTGTTAGGATAATTTTTGCTAATCACCGAACTCATGCATGCATGCGCATGCGCATGCGCGCAGGCCGGTACGCCCAGGATGAGAGATAGAATAGCCCTCCTTTGCATGGATGCACAAAAATCCAAAAAAGCTGATGTCATCCCGCATTAAATGCGAAACTCGAAAATTCAAAAAGTTTTGTAACCCAAACCATTTATCCGATTTAAAATTCGTTTTCACCGTTGAACTAGTCGTGACGAGATCTTCGAAAGTAGATCCCATGTCGATATGTTTCGAAGAATTTTTTTTGACCCAAAAGTTATCCACCCCATAACATATAAGTTACCCGGGCTCGAATACGTAAGTTACCCACCATATTAACGATTAGTTTTCGGGTTGAAATAGAACTATTTCTTTTGTTGTTCTTTTAGATTATTACGAGTTTTGAAGTTACCACACCTAGTTTTCATAACTGAATATCAATTTGAGATGGTAAATTTATCGTGCATAAGTATTAGGATGATGACTATCGAGTTCATACTGACAACTGGTGGATAACTACATCATGAATACATGGATAACTTCATAAGTACTGAGTGGGTAACTCCGTTACTATTGGGTGGGTAACTATTACCAAGAGAGTATGTAACTACATTGATTTCGTGCTGGATAACTTTATCAGTACTAGGTGAGTAAGTATTACCGATAGATTACGGGTAACAACATCGATTTCGTCGTGGATAAATATATCATGAGCACATGGTTAACTCCAGCAGTATTGGATTTTCGTGCTGGATAACTGCATCATGAAAACATGGGTAACCTAATCAGTACTGGGTGGGTAACCCTTACCGAGAGAGTAGTGTAACTATATTGATTTTGTGGTGGAGAACTGCATCATGAACATATGGATAACTTCATCCACTAGTACAGAACGACACATCGGAAACGGGCCAAAAAGCCCATCGGGAAAGGAGAAAGGGTCCGTGTCCCCGCCTCTGTCACTGATGTGAAGCCTCACAATGGCAACGGAGATTTTGATCGTTTGCAATAAGTTTAGCAACGGGCATAATATATAATCGTTGCCTTTAGTCTTTACATCAGATACGGAGATTAGTTTTTGACCATTTGTAATGAGGGATAAAGGAAACAAAAAAAAACCGGTGACGCCTGCTGCGCCGTCGACGGAGCCCTGTGGTTCCTGCTTGACGGCCGCCGGTTCTTCACCTTCCTCTTCGCCCAGCTTCATTGCGTGGTCTTCTTCTACCTATTTAGTACTGCACAAAAGTCTTGCTCCTGGAGGCGCCGGCTTAAGTGGACCGTGTGGACGGAGCCCCGCTCCTACGTCTTCACGGTCGCCGCATAGTCTCCAGGTTTCCTCCTCGCCCTAAAGGAGATGAAAAAAATCAAAATGTAAGCTCCTTCATCTCTATACACAAGACAGATGCTTCTTCATCGGCATTACAGAAAATATAGAACTAATTACAACTACAACATAGTCTAAACAATGTCTCATATATAGGTAGATTTGACACACAAATTCCAGGGATGGAGCTAGTGAGCCAAGTAGGATGCACAAGATCGGTATTTGTGCATACCACAAGGATCACTAGCGCCACCCACGAATCACACAGTGTCACCTTATTTCAATCATCGGCATTACAGAAAATATAGAACTAATTACAACTAAAACATAGGCTAAACAATGCCTCATATATAGGTAGATTGGACACACAAATTCCAGGGATGGAGCTAGTGAGCCAAGTAGGATGCACAAGATCGGTATTTGTGCATACCACAAGGATCACTAGCGCCACCCTCGAATCACACCGTGTCACCTTATTTTAATCATCGGCATTACAGAAAATATAGAACTAATTACAACCAGAACATAGCCTAAACAATGCCTCATATATAGGTAGATTGGACACACAAATTCCAGGGATGGAGCTAGTGAGCCAAGTAGGATGCATAAGATCGGTATTTGTGCGTACCACAAGGATCACTAGCGCCACCCTCGAATCACACCGTGTCACCTTATTTTAATCATCGGCATTACAGAAAATATAGAACTAATTACAACTAGAACATAGCCTAAACAATGCCTCATATATAGGTAGATTGGACACACAAATTTCAGGGATGGAGCAAGCGAGCCAAGTAGGATGCACAAGATCGATGTGTATTTGTGCATATCACAAGGATCACTAGCGCCACCCCCGGATCACACGGTGTCACCTAATTTTAATAATCGGCATAACAGAAACAAAGCTAAAATCTATGTGTAAACAATGCCTAATAAAAACAGAGCAAGTCTATGGATAAACAATTAGCTACTTACAATTAGAAAACAACTAAAATCTATGTGTAAACAATGCCTACTAAAAACAGAGCAAATTTATGGATAAACAATTAGCTACTTACAACTAGAAAACAGCTAAAATCTATGTGTAAACAATGCCTACTATAAACAGAGCAAATCTATGGATAAACAATTAGCTACTTACAACTAGAAAACAGCTAAAATCTATGTATAAACAATGCCTACTAAAAATATAGCAAATTTATGGATAAACAATTAACTACTTACAACTAGAAAACAGCTAAAATCTATGTGTAAACAATGTCTACTATAAACAGAGCAAATCTATGGATAAACAATTAGCTACTTACAACTAGAAAACAGCTCAAATCTATGTGTAAACAATGCCTACTATAAACAGAGCAAATCTATGGATAAACAATTAGCTACTTACAACTAGAAAACAGCTAAAAATCTATGTGTAAACAATGCCTACTAAAAACAGAGCAAATCTATGGCTAAACAATTAGCTACTTACCACAATGCTTAATAAGAACAGAGCTAATCATCTGAAACGAGCAAAAAGAAGTGCAAAAAAAAATCCTACTGAACTGGGGTCTTACATTAGGCGAGGCGGGCTCGCTTAGCGTCGCCGCCGGCGACGGAGCTAGCGCCGGCCTCCCTTGGCGGCGCCTTGCCCTCGCCGTGGACCAAAGTGAGGGCTATGGCGGCCCGGAGGTCAGACTGGTAGACCGCCTCCTCGGCGCGTTCGACCTGGGTCGAGGCCTCAGAGAGGAGGACCGCTGCCTCCAGATCGCCTCGCCCTGACGACGCTTGGCGTCATCGCGCTCGAAATCGGCGCGGGAGAGTTGGCAAGCGATCTCCAGATCACGATCCTCTTCCTCTTCCTCTTCCCCTTCCTCTTCCTTGTCGTCGGAGGACGAGGAGGAGGAGGAGGAAGACGGATGGTTCAGAAAGCGAGGACGGCGGCCGGGGTACATCGCCTGGCGGAGCTCGCGGTAGCTGCAATGGCGGCCAAATGAGAGGGTGCGGCCGGAAGGGTGCGGATCACTGGAGCCTTCGCCGTGCTCTTCCTGCGGACGAGCGCCAAGGGTGCGGGACCGGCCCGCGAGGGCCGGAGCGGCGGCGACCTGTTCCGCAAGCTCGTCACGCAACACCAGCTGATGCTGCTGCTGCCTGAAGGCCCGGAGGGTGGGGCGGCTACGGCCGCGGCCGCGATGGCCGGATCTACCAGCGCTGACGGTGGAAGCCATGCGAGAGAGTGGAGAGAGAGGAGACTGTGCGGCGGCTAGGTTGGAAATGAGACAGTGAGAGTGAAGGACATAGTAGGTTCTTATAGGCCGCGGGTTGTCGGGCTGCTTCTAATGGCAACGGAGATTACGAAATTGTCCGTGTGCGATGAGCACACATCGGTAACGAAGGTAAACTAACCTCCGTTGCCAACATATTCCACTATTCACCCGTTGCCTTTGTTGTGGGCCTGCTTTACGGCCCAGTGCGGGCACGCGGGGGTGTCGCGATTCTCCGTCGCCTAACTCCTGTCGTTGCCATAGAGGGGTATCGGATGTGTCGTTCTGTACTAGTGATCAGTACTGGGTGGGTAACTACAACAGTACTGGGTGGTAACTATTGCCGAGAGAGTAGGATAAGTACATCGATTTCATGCTGGATAACTGCATCATAAACACATGGGTAACTTTATCAGTACTGGTGGGTAACTCTATCAGCAATTGGTGGGTAACTATTACCGAGAGAGTAGAGTACCTAAAACGATTTCGTGCTGAATAACTGCATCATGAACACATGGGTAACTTTATAAGTATTGCGTGGGTAACTTTATCAGTACTGGGTGGGTAACTCTATCAGTAATGGGTGGGTATCTATTACTGAGAAAGTAGAGTAACTACATCGATTTCATGTTGAATAACTGCATCATGAACACATGGGTAACTTTATAAGTATTGGGTGGGTAACTTTATTAGTACTGGGTGGGTAACTCTATCAATATTAGGTGGATAACTATGAGTAATTATAACGATTTCGTAGTGGATAACAACATCATGAACACATGGTAACTTCATCAGTATCGGGTAGGTAAGTCCAACAGTATTGGGTGGGTAACTATTACGGAGAACGGAGAGAGCAGGGTAACTGTTATCAGTAAATTGTGGCACCTTCATGTGGTAACCATTTCTTAAACAAGACGATAACTCTATTGGTACAAATGCAGTAACTCTTTTGATCTACGCGGTCTTGGATGAAGATGACGTGCTATTATCATGTGTTTTCTCCTTCCCGAGACGACGAATGACAAGAACGACGCATACAACAAAACAATATGTTTGGTGCCAAATTGAAGGAACAACAAAATAAGCATGTAGCTGGAATAATATGTTTGGTGTCGAACTGAACTGAACTGAACGAACAATATGTTCGGTGGTAACTATTACATACACTTCAGGGTAACTACAAGATCACCACCTTGGTAATTATTTACTTGCAACCTAGTAGAGCATTCACAATTTAGTTTCAGGCTACACAAAAATCTAATCCACGTGAAGCAAGTAGCGACTTATAAATGGTGCCCATAGCCTCTAGACCAGGAGAAGTAGAGCCCCCGATGACAGCACGGCAAGAACTGCGCGTCATGCCGGCCCATGCATCGTGGCCGTCATCCGCCGTGGTACCTGTTCCACGCTGCCAAGAATCGAGCATGTCTACGTGGTCGGATAGCGTCGCGCAACGAATAGTTCATCAACGTCACCATCCCTCGCACCTTGCCACCAAACGATCAAGACAAACACAGAGTCAAAGAAGGATGTAGCTGGAATAACCAGTTCCTCAATGCCATGAAGTCATTTAATTCAGCAAGGGATACATTACAGTTGAGATTAATTCAGCAAATGACAACTTAAATATTTGTGGAGCAGCGTATGAGCAGGTTGTAACTTACAGGTAAAGATGGCAAAAGGGTGCACTTTCAGAGTAACTTAACTGCTACTATTTATCACCAGCTGTACAAACATATGGATCACCAAGCAGAAAGAAATCTCCAGCTCCTCATCAACATAATATTAAGCTCTTGAATAGTGCTATTGAAATCGTTTAATCGACTTATGTGTGCTAGTGCTATTGAATAGTTCTTGTTGCACGCTATCTCTTTGGTAAATAATCTTGCCATTGCTCGCAGCAAGAACAAAACACCGAAACAATAACCTGAACTTGTATCACACTCAAAAAGCATATCCTACTATTTTTACCTGTGCATTACTATTCTGGTATAAGTTGAACTAACCTTCTTCAGGCTCAATGTTACAGATATCAAAAGAAGTTTCTGTGTAAGAGCATAATATGCCCTATGTGATGAACTCCATTTGTCAACTACACTACTAGCATGTTTAAATATTAATCGACTCTTGGCATCATATGAAATGAAACAAGGATAACCACCAACGAGGCATTCAATCCAATTGTTCAAGACATGTTCAGGATCAGCTCAACTTGGAACCTCATCCAGCAAGTAACACTACCCTATAACAGCAGCATCAGTACCTGAACAAAGACGGTGTCGTCGGTGTAGGCATGTGGGCTGATGGAGCGGGTGGTGCGCTGCCCGCAGACATTGCAGGTGAAAAGGCACCCGTATCCGGTCGCGGGACTTGGTGAAGAGCTACCACAGCAGCGTTGACATCACGTGCCGGTCCATGGCGCCAGCCGTCGGCAGGCCCTCCTTCCCCAATCTCGTCGTCCAACGGCTCGCCGTCGCCATGCTCATCACCAGCCTCATCCCGCGTCCTGCAGGTAGTCACGGTGACCCAATCAGCAGAACTTCTACATGATCCGGTGGCAAATTGTCAAATGCCCCACATATCTCTACACTCCCCCATTAGCCAGAGCACTAGTTCATGCTGATAAAACCAATTCAATATAAAATGTGCTACTCCCTCCGTTCATAAAAGGATGTCTCAACTTTCTCTAAATTTGTATGTATCTAGACATATTTTAGTGTGTAGATACATGCACCTTTAGGTAAAGTTGAGACATCCTTTTATGAACGGAGGGAGTATTTAAATCGATCAAGGCGAGCAGCGGCATCAAACAGTGGCATAAAACTGGAACTGAACCGAAGCCAGAAATTATTGGGATCGTGTGTTGCATCTGCCACTGAGCATGAACGGAGTTTGATCCAACAAATGGCACGGAGATAAAAATCGTGTGAGGAAACCCAGGGAATCAGAGCAAGGCGCATCGGACTACGACGGCCAAGGATGAGATCGGGGGCCGACCACCACCGCCGTCACACTCCGTACCTTGGAGAAGGTCGAGACGGAAAGCCCGTACGGCGCGAGGCTGGTGGGATAACGGTGTCCGGTGCCCTGGCCTTCCGACAAGGGCGCCCCCTTGCCGTCGTCATGCCCTGCAGGTAAGGATGGCAATGGGTAGGGTATGGGGCGGATAGACCAATACCATATCCATACCCGTGTAGTCAGTGGGTACAAAATTCTACCCATACCCGTACCCGCGGTTATAAAACCTTACCCGTACCCATACCAGGCGGATACCCATACCCATTGGGTACCCACCGGTTAGATCAAATAGTACACAAGTTACTCAAAATTTTACAATCATCGGTAAATTTTTTATAAAAGAAAAACATTTATCTCAACTCAATAACATATATTCGAGTACATGACAATTATGTCAACTTAAATTGAGAATTGATGACAACTTCACATAGATTCACAAACTCACGAGAATAAATATTGGACCTCAATGGGTAAGGTATATAAATGGGTAGGGTATGGGTATACCCACGGGTACAAGGTTATACCCGTACCCTACCCACGACATAAACGGGTAGGGTACGGGTACTACCATGGGTATAAAATTGTATCCATATCCTACCCATGCGGGTACGGTACCCGCGGGTACCCGTACCCATGGGTAAAAATTGCCATCCTTACCTGCAGGCAAATGGGGACATGCACACCGGTGACGACGCGCAGCAGTAGAAAATGAGAGGTGCGGCTACGTACGCTTGTGGGCGGTCGCCATGGGAACGAAGCAGTCACCGGAGAGTGAGGCGACCGGTGGTCTGGCCGGCTGTGGATCGAGGGAAACGGAGCTCTCCCTTTTCGCCTCTCTCGAACTGTAGCAGAGAAAGGGGAAAAGCTGGAGTGGATATTGGATAGGGTCAACGCACCGCATGAGTAGATCGATCCATCGCGCCGAAAATCTAAGCCGCGGGTTTGCTTATCAACGGTCCACGTACATGCGTCGAGTTTTGCTAGTTGTAAGGCGCCTGCTAGTTAGATTTTCCGGGGAAAAAATATATGTGGGGATTGAATGTTTACCAAATAGCCTCCCATCCCACTCCTCTCATTCCCCTCAAAGGGTTTGTTTACTCAAAGGGTTTTATTGGGGATGGGAGGAGTGGGGATAGGAGGGTATTTGGTGAACACCTAATCCTCTCAAATATTCTTCCCCTACAATATACTAGTATGGATTAGAGTTTTTGTTTTAGTAAAAAATGAGATGATTGGTGGGGGATATCTAGGGATTATCCCCTCCCATACCCTAAAATACACTAAAAGTAAACAAATTAGTGGGCATTTTTAGGATCCGAGATAATCCCTCCAATCACCTAAATGGATATGTGGTGAATCTAGTGCGGCAGTTGTTCTTCTTTTATGCTAGTGATAGGTTTTACTAGTGTTGTTTACAGATAGTAATATAATATACAAGTTTGCAAATTTTTGATTCAAATTCGTTATATTTTATACTGGCAGAATGACAAATGGATGGACTAAATCTGTGAGCAGTACACATTTTAAGAAAGTTGAAATTTTCTCAGATTTGTCAATTTTGTGTAGCTATTAAAATAATACGAATTTTGCATTGAAATTGCACACATATAGATCAGAATTCGTTTTTCTAAATATCGAGCTATATCACTCTCTGTTACGACCCCACCGCATTGTCATCCTTACTAACAAAGAAAATAAAAATGAAAGTAAAGTTTGTAAATAGTTGCGCCCACACCTCATTCTGCATGTCATACTTCCAATTTTTTAAAAATATGAAATAAATCACGAACAGTGTTTATGTTGTTTCACATGAATCCACAAATTTTCATCCAAAATTTTGACATTATGTGGGCTGCACAAAAAAGGCAAATGATGTGTGAATAGTACGTGATACTATTAACTTATGTATTCTCTTTTTTGCACAGGACATATATGGTCATATTTTGTGATAAAAATTTCTGGATGCACGAGAAACAACATAACCAATGTTCATGATTTATTTCGGATTCTTTGAAAATTTAAAAATAGGACATCAAATATTAAAATGTGGAAGCAACTAGTTGCGAAATACTCCATGCTTTGTAGTTCACGCATGGCTTTCTCTAACGAAGCTAATGCCGAATTAAAGACCTTAAACGGAAACAGGAGTATTCGCTTTCCGTTTCAAAAAAAAAAAGGAGTATTCGCTTCCGAAAAAACATTAGAAACCAGAGAGAGGAAAGGAGCCACCTTCCGCACTCGTCACGTGGTGGCCTCCCAGCCTCTCGCGTAGTCCAGCAATCTGTCTCCATCAATCCAACTAGATGAATCCCAAGACGTAAAGCTTCCATTGTTAACACCAACAGCAATTTGTCCACGCACGTGGAGAGGATTCCCTTCATGCAATCTGCCAGGTCTACTGTCTACCACGCTACAACTACGTGCAAGGTCCTCGCATTCGCAAGGTTCGACGCTTTCAGAGGCGATGGCGACAATGCCGACCCCATCCATGGACGCAACCGCGGAGGGAATGCCCAGCGGTGGCGTCCTCCTCCTCCTACTCCTCTTCATCGCCGGTGCCGTCGCCGTCTTCGTTCGGCTGAGGCGACTATGTGGGGACGGGAGCGGCACATCGCCGAGCCCGCCGTCTCTCCCGCTGCTCGGCCACCTCCACCTTGTCCTCAAGAAGCCGCTCCACCGCTCGCTGGCCGCGCTCGCCGGGGCCCCGGCGGCGCCACTCATGTCACTCCGGCTGGGAACGCGCCGGGCGCTGCTCGTGTCGGCGCACGCGGCCGCCGAGGAGTGCTTCACGGCGCACGACGCCGCGCTGGCGGGGAGGCCGCAGGTGCTCGCCGGGGAACACCTCGGGTACGGGCGGACCACCCTCTCGTGGGCCTCCCACGGTGACCACTGGCGTGCTCTGCGTCGCTTCCTCGCTGTCGAGCTCTTCTCGTCCTCCCGCCTCGCCGCGCTCGCCATAGACCGCCGCGCCGAGGTCGCGTCCCTCGTCGAGAACCTGCTCCAGCACGCTGCCGCGGCCGCTGGCGGGGTCGTCACCCTCCGGCCAAGGCTCTTCGAGCTGGTGCTCAACGTGATGCTGCGCGCGATCACCGCGCGCCGGCACGCCGGCGACGTCCACAGGTTCCAGGAGATCGTCGAGGAAACGTTCGCGGTGAGCGGCGCGCCGTGTCTTGGGGACTTCTTCCCGGCGCTGCGGTGGGTCGACCGTCTCCGCGGCGTCGAGGCGTCACTTGCAAACCTGCAGACAAGGCGCGACGCGTTCGTTGCTGGCCTCGTCGACGACCAGCGGAGGATGCGTGAAGCCGATGGCCGAGACGTGGAGAAGAAGGGCGTAATCGATGTGCTCTTGGAACATCAACAAACAGATCCGGAGTTCTACACTGACACCGTCGTCAAAGGCATCGTCTTGGTGAGTACCCTCTTCTGCAAATTGCATCCGTGACAACCACCGATTTTTGGCCTGCGAGACAGTGACAACATGGTTACTGCAATGTCTGATATTCAGGTACTGCTCACCGCCGGCACCGACACATCGGCGCTGACCACCGAGTGGGCGATGGCGCAGCTTTTGACGCACCCAGAGACCATGCAGAAGGCGAGGGCCGAAATAGATGCCATTGTCGGCACGGGTCGTCTGGTGGAGGAGTCAGACATCACCAACCTCCCTTACCTGCAATGCGTCGTCAAGGAGACCCTTCGGCTCCGCCCCGTCGGGCCGGTCATCCCGGCGCACGAGGCAATGGAGGACTGCACGGTGGGCGGCTTCCGCGTCCGACGCGGCACGATGATCCTCGTTAACGCGTGGGCGATCCACCGGGACGCCAATGTCTGGGATGCGCCGGAGGAATTCAGGCCGGAGCGGTTCATGGACAGAGACATGGTCACCGCGGTCACCACCCCGATGCTGCCGTTCGGGCTAGGCCGGAGACGGTGCCCCGGGGAGGGGCTGGCGATGCGCCTAGTACCACTGACACTGGCAGCATTATTGCAGTGCTTCGAGTGGGATGTTGGTGAAGGCGGTACCATCGACATGGCGGAAGGTGCTGGGCTGACGATGCCAATGGCGAGGCCGTTGGAAGCTATCTGCCGGCCCCGAGAGTTTGTCAAGAGTGTGCTCTCTGCTTCCACTTGATCGACTGAACACAAATTTCAGGAGAAAAGAAGAACAAATTGGATTAAAATTGTTCGTCACTGAAATTGTTGTTGAGAAGTATACTTGCAGCAAGATTCCATTAGATGCTACTGAACACTATAAAATCACGGGGGTGTAAAACCGTTTCAGTGAAACAGTCATGTGTAGAAAGCCAAAACTACAGCAACAAATCCGTTGCTTGATGTATTCCTATATACTATTGTACTCTGTCTTTCTCCGTGCATCGGAAAATATAGACAAACCAAAGATTAGCCATGAAATCACGCAGACACGCAGGTCTGGAGAGTGTTTTTTTTTTCCACATATATTAAACCGACAAAGAGTACACGATTACATCGATTACAAAAACAAAACTAAAAAAGACGAGCAAATCTATGAGATCTTCAAGCTCTTTCTTCATCCATGACACAATCTTGTACTTTTCTGAAGGCAGCCGTAGAACAACGTCGAAAACACCAAACTACATACCTGTGAATACCACCGAAGGTTCTCCCTTTTTAATTTTGAGCCGCAATGCCAAGGCTTTGTGCACGCACGCAGCCATTAAATTAATCAAGCAACATCGGCAAGAGCACCACCACTGATATTTCAGGGACAAATAACCGTACCACTTTGTCGACGTCGTTGGGAGACGAGAGAACGAATCACCATTGCCGAAGACGTAGTAGCCGGGATAGATATTGCGAGGACAAACCTCCTCGCGGCAACCATGAGAAACAATCCAAGATTGATCTGGCGAAGCAAGATCTGAAGAACCATACCTAGACAAACTTAATCTTCCAAATACACCATTGACGTCGAGAAGAAGATCTCGCCGTCGAACGAAGTGCGGAAAACCACTTATTGCAGACGATGCCATCTCCATTGACGAAGAAGACCAAGCTCTAACATTAAGGACCCTTGTGTAGCGCCCTGCGCAGGTCGAGGTCCCCACCCTGCTAGTGCCAGAACGACAACTAGAGGAGGCGAGGACCCGTCAAATCCAAGACCAAGGCGACGATGAAGAAGTAGATCGGCGTCGGCGGCGGCGGCTAGGGTTGAAACCCTAGGCCGCCGCCTCTATTCTTTCTTTTCCGTACGCGAGAGCTGTTCGCGAGTAACCCTTTGTTGCTTCTCAGGTCTGGAGAGTGTTTACATGGTTTTAAAGACTGCAATATTTATAGAGACAAACAATTCAAAGTCTGTTAAATATAGTAATTTTATTATTCCAAAAAAAAAAATACTTTGCAGCCAAATCGCACCCTTAAACGTGTATAGAGAGCATTAAATGAGAGTGGACCAAAGGCTCCCGAGCTAGATGGAGCTTGTTTTTTTTTCAAAAATTCGAAATCGGCACTTTTGATTTTCCAAAAGTCGTGAAAAAATCGCAGATGTAGACAATATCGATATCTACAAATGTGCAAAATTTTAAACTCAAATACATTGTATTGTGGGCTGGGCAAAAATGACAAATGGGTGGTGAATAGTACAGTTTCAAAAACTTAGAATTGTTCCCAATTTGCCTTTTTTGTGCATCCCAAAATATAACAAATTTTGAGTTGATATTTTGCAAGTTTGTAGATCTCGATACTATCTTCATCTGGAAAATCTTTCATGATTTTTGAAAACTCAAAAGTGCTAATTTCGAATTTTTCAAAAATGAGCTCCATGTAGCTCATGAGTCATTTGCAGTTTCCGGTATTAAATAATTCATTTTGTGTAATACGAAATAGTTTATTTCTCATTAAACTTCCGGTCCTCCGATGTCTGTAAGTACCCTCAAACCCTAGATTTTTATCTTAGATCTGCGAGTATTAATTAGATCTGGTCATGATGTAGTTTGAGCAAATGTTTCTACATTATTTAGTGAGAGCTTATAGTAGATAATGAACTTGTGTTACGATTTGATTTTGCATGTTCGGCAATGATGTTTTCGATGATGTTGTGATAGATCTGAATGTTGTGATAGATATTGTTTTCATAGATCATGGTGTTGTGTTAGATATTGCTCTGGTAGATCATTGTGTTGTAGATATTGTAGTGATGTCAAGCCCTAGCATGATGCATTTGTCTTGGTCGTAACCATTGTAGGACATAAGCAATGAAGAATTTAACCAAACCCGAGTTCTATCAGATAACGATCTCTCCTATGTCCCGGACTCTCAAGTGTTTGAGGTGGCAGTTACCCAAGCTGTTGTTTTTCATGTTCTAATCTTATTCTTCAGTGTGGTAGTGGTGTGTGGTGTACAGAGGGAGGATTCCAGAAATGTACCTTTTCCAGAGGGAGGCTTACTCTATGTCCATGCTGCTAATCTCACCACTAGTGGATGCAAAGTAACCACGGTCCAAAAAAGTGAAACCGAACACAGTGTATTAAGCCTTAAACACAAATGGGGGCTTACTCTATGTGCATGCTGCTAATCTCACCACTACTGTGCTTCATTCAGTTGATCTGTAAGCGGGTAATAGACAATTCCTGTTGATAGGTTTGTCCGTGTTTCTAAATAGTAGAATTGTGTGCTTGAGCCATGATGGAATCCTTGCTATTTATTGTTACAGTATAATATTTTCACATCTTGTCAAGTATTACTGCTGGATGCATTGTTGCTTCCCGTTATTACGTGGTACCATATATAGACAAGGACATATATCTTAATAGTCAAAAGGAGGACTATAATATGATGCCTATCCAGCACAAATAGGGTCAATACTCAATAACCACAATGGTCACTGTAGGAAAAAATTAACAAATATTTGAGATCATAAAGCATATTGGTGCGTATGTATTTACTTCGAAACAGTTGATTTGAGACTACACTCGCGGTTGTTCTCCTAGGCATCTGGTTGTCAAATGAGCCAATTCTGCACTCCTTGATTTTTATTGCACTAGGATTGAATAACTTACATGAAAATTAAAACTTAAAAGGTTATTTTTGTGAAGTTATTCTGAGCTGTGCAGGGTTCATTTTAACATCATTATCTTTTTTTCCCAAAACATTCCTAAATAACGCAGCGATGAATCGAACATATTATGTTGACGTGATATTTGTTAACATGATCTTACAGCCAAAAAGCTTGGGTTCGCCTCCCATAGTGAAACCTGCACCTTCCTCAATCCTGAGGCTGGCATCTTCCTCAAATTTGACTAGCAATAGACACTAGCCCAGAAGCCTCTAGTGTTACCAACGCTGTTTGGGCCTCCCTCCCATTTTGCCTCCCATTGTTCCCTGTAATTCTTCTTTCCCTACCTTGTAATCACAGTATTTAAGCTAAGCTCACCCCAGAACATCCTTGATTTGCTGCTCCTACACTCATCTCTCTGTTCAACATGCCCCCTAGAACATTTCTTGCTTGTCCCTCGCTCGTGATTTTGTTCTTTAGGCTCCAGCACTCCTTTCCCCCTCAACTGTGGGTTGTCTCCCGATCTTCATTTGCTTTCAGCAACAATCGGTCACAGCATGCTGCCATGTTTTAGTGTCATGATTCTCCAAGCGCCAAGCCGTGAAGTATGGGTTGCAGTCCCCTCCATTCCGTTTTCATATCCTGTTGGTGGTAGGAGCAGCAACAACGCATAGTGAGGTTCTTTAGGCGTTGTATTCTATAAAATTGATTCTTCTTTTTGTGTAAAAGGAGATATTTCTCTGATCTTCGTGATAGCGGCTGCTGCTGTACTGATAAGCAGAGTTGGAATTGACCTGGCTTCAGAAATAACTCGCAACAATTGATAGAATTCGTGTAAGACATAGGTTGGCAAAATTGTAGATGAAATTGCAGGGATTTGATATCCTCCCGAGCTACTATGACTCAGAAGCCATAATTGTTGCAATAACGCAGTTGGGTAATTTACGTTTTCGTTAACATTCACCATCAGGACGACCTCCGATGCTTGGTTATTCATTTTAATTCCGAACTATGAAGTAAACTAGACGGTTGAAGAACTTGGGTGTATATTAGTTGAATTTCATTTAGATATCACTTCAGCTTTCATTTGTTAATTATGGGAACATATTTTCTACGTAGAATGAGAAGCATAATAGCGAAGGGCAGGCCTGGCGCAGTGGTGAAGTACTCACTTGTGCCAAGAGGTCCTAGGTTCGACTCAGCCTCTCTGCATTGCACTTTGTAGGGTAAGCTTGACTCGTATAATCCTTCCCCAGACCCCACCTCGTGTGGGAGCTTCTAGCACTGGGTCTGTCCTTTTAATGAGAAGCATAATAGCCTATTGTTGGAAAATAGGCAAGGCCTGAAGTTAAAATAATTGAGATATTTGTTAACTATGGGAACATATTTTTTATGTAGAATGATAAGCATAATAGCCTATTGTTAGAAAATAGGCAAGGCTTGAATTTAAAATTATTGAGATAGTATGCAACAGTTTAGAAGATAAAGATACGTCTACACAAAATATATTGGCAATCATATAGATAAAAACTAGTATTGCATGCATAATTGAGGTAAAAACAGATTGGAGCTTAAATTTCTTAGAGTAGTGATGCAGAGGAATAGATGGGTATGTAGTTGATGAAGCCAGTAGCGGTGCGAAGCACTTTCTAGAAATTTTATCGCCCGAGTACATGTGTAGGTTGTTGATTACCAGCGAAAAGTTTCGGAGACAAGACTTCTGATCTCCTTGCTCTGTTGTACAACAAGGAGACGCGAGGATAGGACCGGTTCTAGCCATGCCAAAAACTGTTCTGGATGTGTTTAAGGTGGAATTTACTATCGAGAGGGACGCCTCCCTCTTATAGACCTTGTATTGATAAACGTGCACGTTCTCCCGTGATTAGGAGTCCCCGCGTGATTAGGAGATTGGATATCCTAGGGGCTGTTTCTTTGATAGGCAACCGTGCTGCGTGGGAGTTATCGATACAAGGTCTATAAGAGGGAGACAGCCCTCTCGGCTGAACATTCCATAGAAAACACATCCCAGAATAGTGCTCAACGGTTGCCACCAGCATCCCTATCCCTGCTTTGCAATAGGGCGAGGAAAGCAGTAGTCTCCGGACTTTCTCCAGCGACCGATAACTTACACCTGGAGTTGGGTGGAAAAAGTGTTTGGGAAGTGCTTCCCACTTTTGCCTGTCTCATCCTCGACTACGTCCGACCACTGGCTTTCTCAACTCTTGCTCGTCTATGGTCGATTACATCTCTGTCTATTCCTCAGGAATTTAATCTCACGGTCTTTTTCTCAATGTATGATCTGGTTGCCTTAGGCGGATGTTGAAACTAGGGTGTATATCAATGATGCATGTGCTATTAGTTTTTATCTTTATGGTTGTTAGTAATTTGTGCCTTTGTGGTACATGTATCTCTGTCATCTGAATTGATGTGTACTATCGGAACTATTTTAACATAAGACCTTGCCTATTCTACAACAGCTGTGTTATCATCATATCATCATATGATGATGATAATAGCACTAGATGCTTCACTGTTAACTCGTGATTTGTGTCGCAGTTCTTTTCTACTGGCGTGTGTCTTATGTGCAATGCTAACAGTGTGACATTGATTTTCAGGTAAGCTTTATCTGCTGTCAGATTAGTCGAGGCCTCGACAGGTGGCAAGTAAGACTGGTTTATGAATAAGAGTCGTTGGACTTCGATGTATAATTGTCCAGCAGTTGCGCTGGCACTTTTTGCATAGGCGTGTACCAGCAGTTGTGCGCAAAAACAATTTGAGTACCAAACTTGTTGTATTGGATGTTAGATTCGTGTTGCAGATGTGTTTCAGTAACATGTTTGTCAATCTGTGTTTACAATTTAAGCTTATGTTTATGAATTACAGTGGCGGATACTTTTGATGTTTCTATTATGTGATCAAAATCAACAATACAAGATATATATAAGGTGGCGTGGCACTCTCTTGGTCGTCGGATGAATCTGATCAAACCAATAGTATAAGATATATAAGGTGGCCTGGCACTCTCTTGGTCGTTGGATAAATGTGATCAAAATCAAGAGCACATGTTCCAACATACTTGTTAACCTAACGGTTAGCTCGATTCAAACTCGACATGTAGAGGAAGTCACTAAGCTCAGATCGGCATATTCGTTGGGAAACTTCACTAGCACAAGAGTGAAAACCTTTTCCTCGCCCCTTCCATTCATCTTCCTTCTCCCTCTCTTGTTCCCCTTTCTTCTCTCACTGACCACGACTTAAGCTCCTCACGTGCCCGATGGCCCGGTCGCCTGGTGCGGCGTCCTAAGACTTGTTCTTCTCCGCTTCTTTTTGACGACTTCTCATTCCTTCTCAGCTTCATGCTACGTGCTTGTTGGAAGTAGGCCTTGGGGTTCGTACCTTAGCACACAATGGTATTCTCTTCTGCGAGCATGTCATTCCCGGTAGCAATAGTGGATGGCAGAATTGGCGTCAACAAGTATATGCATCCTCTTGAGAAAAACCCTATAATCTAACCTTTGTGGCTCGAATGGATCAAGCATGTCGTAAGCTTTCCTTCTCTCCCTCATGTTCCCGTTCATTCTCTACTTCCCGACCTTGACCGCGTCCCTTTTACTGCTCTCCTCCACACAACCGTTCACCTCGACGAAGATGGTGACATCAAGGCTTGAGGGAGCGGAGGCGAGCCCTAAACTCAGGATTGGGTGAGCGGTGCTCGCCGGTTCCTAAAACAAACTCAGGATTGGGTGAGCGGTGCTCGCCGGTTCCTAAAACAAATAGAGTGGCAGTGAAGCTTATAGGCAAGGCCGGGAGTGGCACTGAACTAGTAGCGCTGGCCAATAGTGAGACACATAGCTTACGCCAATTATTACATGTATCAGTGTGCATGTTCACTCACTTTAGTATTATCTAGACAATATGTGCAACACCTAAAACATCTTATATTAAAAAACAGAGGGAGTAGTTCACAAATATACTTCTTCTTATAAATAATGCGAAATAACCAAATAAAATGATTAAAAATGTGGTCCCACAGGTCAGCCACTGCTACGCCTGACGAAGCACCTCGTGTGGGAAGACATCTCTCGTATGCTACTCTGTTTCTTCCCCTATGCCCAAATCCCTCACTCCAGCCGTCCCTACTCTCCTACTCCTGTGGTGCCTCCGGCGGATCTACCAGGCCATCAGGCGCCGATGGATGAACGGAACGGACTCACGGCGGCGACGGAGATGGAAACGGCGAGGACGGACTGTGTCGCCGGGCTTCTCCTCGAAATCTTGGGTACTCGGTCATTAGCCATCGAATAGGATCGTCGACGGGTACAACTATAAAAAGAGTTTCCTTCGCAAAGGGAACTTTACCAGCTTGCGAGCACGCCACGTGGTGGTCCTCTGAGCAAGCAAAATCAAATTTGGTTAATTCGTACGGAGCTTAGACCACCGCGTCGCACGGCCGGCAAGTCGTGTACGCCTCTGGGAGCAGCAAAGCAAATCGTGTACGTCTCCGCGCGGCAGGAGCAGAGAAACGAGCTAAGACCCTCGGGTCGCGTACGTCGTGCGCCCGCAAGAGCCACTGCGTGTGTACGTTGCATGTTGTGCTGCTGCTTCCCGCAAAGACGTAGGCCGGCCGGCCGGCCGGCCGGACGTACAGAAACCAGTGCACGTGATGTACAAAACACACGACACGATGAATTTTAAAAACTAAGATGTACAAGCAATACGGGAGTACATTATACGGAACACATGTACATGATGCTACTGAATGTACACGCACGATGATACTGGATGTACACGATGCTACTGGATTGTACAACCACGTTGTTTCTGGATGTACATGATGCTACTGAATGTACACACATGCACAGCTACTGAATGTACACGCACGTTGATACTGGATGTACACGATGCTACTGAATTGTACAACCACGATGTTTCTGGATGTACATGATGCTACTGAATGTACACACATGCACAGCTACTGAATGTACACGCACGCTGATACTGGATGTACATGATGCTACTGGATTGTACAACCACGTTGTTTCTGGATGTACATGATGCTACTGAATGTACACACATGCACGGTTACGGAATGTACACTCACACTGCTATTAGATGTACACGCTGCTACTGGATTGTACAACCACGTTGTTTCTGGATGTACATGATGCTGCTGAATATACACACATGCACAGCTACTGAATGTACACTCACACTGCTACTAGATGTACACGTTACTACTGGATGTACAAAGTACATAGAACTGGTTGTACAAAGTACGAGAAAAAAAAGTTTCTCAAAACCTATCAACATGGGATCTATTTTTGAAGATCTTGACGCGAGGATCTCAAATATGAAAACCGTTTCTAATTCGGATAAACGGTTCTAAAGATATTTCGTTTTCAAAAAACGAATCTCGAAATAAATGTGTGCTACAACCACCGGACGTGAGAGGGGAAAATCCCACCAAAACTCTCTGGTGCTGCCACTTGTCACAAATGTAAGCACCCATGGGGGGCTGCGTGGTGGGAAAAGCTGCCACTTGGCGCGACCACGATGCGCGCATGTTCCCTTCGCAAAGGGAAGCCTTTTTTTTAGTGATTTCGATTCCGGATGGCAATGGGTACCCATTTCCCGCATACCCGACGGGTACCCGGCTTAAATGGGGAGGGTTTGGTGTGAAAAAATACCCGCGGGTATGCTTAGCGGGTAAAATCTATACCCAGCGGGTGAAGCGGGGCGGGTATGGGGGTGCCAAACCCGTCCCCTTTAACCCGCATACCCGGGTGACCCACCTGTCAATGAGTTTTGTACCCAGCCCCACCCCAGCTGCCCCACGCCCCCACCTGTCAATGGAAGTATAGAAAGTTAGAAACCCTAGCACCACATCTATTATATTCCTCAGTCCTCACCCAGCGCTCTGCGCTCCTCTTTTCCTCCCAGCGCCGCCACTCTTCTTTCTCCACCCCGAGTCTCACACTCTCACTTTTCTTCCCAGCGCCGCCATCCGCTGCGTCGTTGCGCCGCCGCTCCCCGGAGCCATGGTGTCAGGAGAACTTGATGGGAGCGAGTCCGGCGAGACCCCGGTAACCCAGCCGGACGAGCTCAGTCCCACACCCCCGCCTCCGCCGCCTGCAGATGCGACGGCCCAGTTGCCGTCGGCGGGCAGAGGCTCGCGGCTCGGCTTCTACTTGGGCGCGCCGCCGAGCTCCAAGGCAACGGCAACCAAGGGAGGCGGCGGGCGCGTCGGATTGCCGCCGGTAGCTGCGGCTGGGAGCGGCCGGAAACGTAGCCGTACGCCGGTTGCTTCCTCCTCCGACGGCGACGACGACGGCCAAGTCCAAAAGAAGGCGAAGAACATGGCGCAGAAGGACAAATCTCCAGGGTATGTGTAGCTGCAGTTTAGACTTTAGATGCAGAGATGACCCATTGAGATTTTAGCTGCTGTTAGGTGTTGTTTGGTGTTGATTTTAGATGAACATAATAGTTAGTGTTAGTTCATTTTAGCTGCTGTTAGGTGTTGTTTGGTGTTGATTTTAGATGAACAGAATAGTTAGTGTTAGTTAATTTTAGCTGTTGTTTTTAGGTGTTGTTTGGTGTTGATTTTAGATGAACAGAATAGTTAGTGTTAGTTAATTTTAGCAGCTGTTTTTAGGTGTTGTTTGGTGTTGATTTTAGATGAACAGAATAGTTAGTGTTAGTTCATTTTAGCTGCTATTTTTAGGTGCTGTTTTTATTTTGTTAATATATTCTGTACGAAATTGCAACTGAATATGTGATTCATGTCATGCAGTGGTACTGGTACAAGCTCTAGTAGCCGAGCCCCATCCAATTCGGTGGAGGAAATTTCTGATGATGAAGATGAAGTGGTGGAGGTGAATGTCGCAGCAGGAGGTAGAGCTACACGGAAGCTAACTTCTGTTGTGTGGCAGGAGATGAAGAAGGAGTTTGTGGGTGGAGAATGGAAAGGCATCTGCAACTACTGTCACAAGGCCCTTACTGCAGGTCCCAATAGTGGTACGTCACACCTGCGTGACCATCTCAGAGTATGTTTTCAGTGATGAATAGCTGCAGCTTTTATAGCTAAATAGCTGCTGTTTTTGTTGTTGTAGGTTCATATATGTGCCAGCACCACATACCGGAGATGCCATTGCTGAAGAGCTGCATAACACACTGATGGAATGGAATTTGGATGAGAAACTCATGACTGTGACGGTTGACAATTGCACGTCCAATGACAGGGCACTTGATCTATTGGTGGGCAAAATAGGGAAGTCCAAGCTGCCGTTAGAAGGTACAATGCTTCACATGCGTTGTTGTGCTCATATTCTGAACCTGATAGTACAAGATGGCTTAGATGCAATGAAAACTGCTACACACAATATTAGAGAAAGTGTTGGATATTGGACTGCCTGAGCCAAGAGAGCTGAGAAATTTGAGGAGATGGCTAGGTATAAGAAAGTAAAAATCCCAAATAAGATGAGACTAGATTGTAAGACTAGGTGGAATTCTGTCTACCTTATGCTCAACGTAGCTTTGCCTTATAGAGCTGTCTTTGAAAGAGCCAAAGTAGTAGACAAGCAATATGTAAACTTGCCTACTTCGGCTGAATGGGACTTTGCGGCAGATATTGTACCTAGGCTTAGTGTATTCTATGAGATAACCACATTGTTCGGGTAGAGATTATGTCACTGCCAATGTGTTCTTTCCTAAGATATGTGAAATCAAGATGAAAATTAGGCAGTGGACAACCTCTAAAGAGTTGGCTATCCAATAAATGTGTGAATTAATGACACAAAAATTTGATAAGTATTGGACTGATATCCAAGGGCTGATGGGAATAGCTACTCTACTTGACCC
Organism: Poa pratensis; assembly: GCA_947311845.1. Taxonomy (NCBI): domain Eukaryota; kingdom Viridiplantae; phylum Streptophyta; class Magnoliopsida; order Poales; family Poaceae; genus Poa; species Poa pratensis. Next base: position 18,052,019 of record CAMZMU010000010.1, read on the forward strand.
TAGATATAAGAGGCAGATGTTGGTTGCATGTTATGCAATGCTGCATGGCATTGAGCCAGCCTCTTATGAATGCATTTCCAAGGTTGATGGTGTTGTTGACAACCTCCAAAAATTGATCAAAGAGTATGAAGTGGAAGAAGATTAAAATCAGTCCATTGGAGATCCTTCTTTGTCTTCAATGCCAGCTCCTGCCATTATGTCTTTCTTCCATGGCATTGTAGCACAACAAAGACCTGCAGCTGCTAGAGTTCAAGGCGAGATAGAACATGTGATAACCCGAATTTTCGAGTTATCATTTAATTGAAGAAAATATATTTTTTGGCTTTCAAATATTTTACTTCGTCTAATTCGCTTTAGATTTAAATCTTGTATACGCTTGGTTGAGCTAAATAGTAGTCGATGGAGCTAAAAAGAAGTAGCAGAGGAGTTGCAAACTACGAGGAGCAAACCAGGAAAAGAGCTACGTGAGACAAATGCTTGCACTCAGGTGCTACTAGTGTTGTAGTGCAATAGGACTAGTACAAGATATTTATCAAGAAGCTACGTGGCTGGTTATTAGAGGTGGTGTCGGTATGTGCTGGCAGCTCTCGAAATAGGCTTACGCCCCGCTATATTAATATAGCACCAACCGATACAAGCCGAAACCACTGCTGGGGCGAAAACAGCACACATCAAGCCCAAAAGAAACAAAAAAGAAACGAAAAGAGAAAACAAAGCCGACACCGGCGGTTCGACGAAAACGAAGATGACCCTCAACCGCTGCGCCCTCCGAAAAAGTTCCACCACAATCCCAGCGTTTCGAAATGCCGCGAACAAAGCAACACCTCCAAGAAGGAAGCGACAACGACGACGCTGCTGCCCGAACACATCCTAGGGTTTCCCCCGGTTCGCAGGGGGTTGGGGAAGAGATACACCCGACGCCCTTCAGGAAGGAAGGCGACACCCACAGGCGCCACCACGTCAGTGCCGAGACGGCAGGAATTTCTCCCGACCTCCAAAAAACCACACCCCCGGACATTTCTCGACGCTCCACCGATCTTGCCACCCACTGGCGCACGCCACCACGGTCTTGCCACCACCGCCGTCTCACCATGGCCTACTTCGCGAGGCCGGTAACCGAGAAGCTAAAACACCGACGAGGGTCAGCGATACAGTGCCGCGCGGGAGGGAACTGCCTCCACCACCCGAAAGCGGTAGCCGACCGGATGCAGCAGTAGGACAAACCAGGCCCTCACTGGCCCGGCCGGGCCCGAGTGGGCCCGTGAAGTCCCGCCGCCGCACTGCAGCAGGGGCAGCACCGACATCGCCATCCCAAGCCCAAGTCTTTGCTCGTCGCCCACCGCAGGAGACGCCACCACGCCAGCCGCGGCCCGCCCAGGCCCAGATGGGCCCCACAGGGCCTAGATCTGGGCCGACAGGGCGTCGCCGGTCGCCCTCGAGCAACCAGCCGGTCACGGGATCTCACGCCGCGTCTCCCAGCAGCCAAGGGCCGCGCCGCCGCGTAGCACACTAGCCGGTCGCGGGATCTCACGCCGCCGAGCCGGACCGCCGCCTGCCTAGGTGCACCGCCGCCATCCGGAGTCCCGCCTCCCTTTGCGCGAGCGGGAAGAAGCAGTCCCGCCGCCGCCAGCCCCGCGCGGGAGAGACCCCGCGGAGAGCGGCGGCGGCAGAGGAGAGGTAGGGGGAGGGGGCTAGAGGAGGAGGCGGCGTCTATGGCTCGCCCGTCGCCCGCGGGAGGGCGAGCGAGCGAGCGGGTCGGGGAAAGGTCCTTCGGGAGCGCCGTGCTGGCAGCTCAAGACTGGCTTGGAAGCCAAGCCTCAGCGTGGACGTTCTGCACTGTCGCCAAGCAACAGCTTTTGACGTACTCCCTCTGTTTTTATTTAGTTTGCGTTCTGGGTTTAGTCAAAGTCAAATTTTGTCATGTTTGACCAAGAATGTAAGAAAAAATATGAATATCCACAATACCAAATGCATATAGTATGAAAGTATACTTTATGACAATTCTAATAATGTAAATTTTACATTGTATGTATTAATATTTTTTCTAAAATATTTGGTCAAACTCAACAAAGTTTGATTTTGACTAAACCCAGAACGCGAACTAAATAAAAACGGAGGGAGTACTTGCTCACGTCAAGGATGTCGGCCAGATTTTCCCGTCGACGGATCAGTCGGCAAAGCGGTAAGCGGCAAGGCGGCTTGATATTTTAGGTCGTGCCGCTAACCAGTCCTGTAAATAGCTAGCTGCTGCTGCTGTGCTGCTGCTCACTTCGTTGATCGATCGATCGATCGAAGCCAGAGCTAGCTGACTAGCGAGGGAGCTGAGAGAAAGAGTGAGAGAGCATCAGCTCATAACACTCAAGGAGGTGCTGTCGAAATAGATACGGAGTAGAGAGCGACGACGATAGTCATGAGCTAGGCGCCGGAGAGTTGGGGGCTTCGGCACCCGGTGGTATTCTGGAGGCTACGTCGTGTTTCTGAGTGGCACGGAGCCAAGAGGATGCTGCTGCTGTTCCATCGTATGAAAGGAGGCAATCTGTGTTAAGCGGCGAGTGGAGGCTGCCGGCCTTATCATCTTTGCTGGCCGTATTCTTTTGGCGTATTGGAGTATGAGCTCGTATGCGGTTTTGTCTACCATTTGGAGTTGTGTTATTTGAGTGCTATGACACAGTTTACCGAGGCAAGCGTTCTTATCTCTCTCATATAGTTTTGTAGAATATACTTTGACGAGAATATGCATGATACCTTATTGGTACGAGCTTATGTTGATATGTGTGTCAGGCTGCAAGTGGGACACGATGCGGGGGCCCGCATATTACCCGCATGTGCCCGCAACCAATTAGTGGGACTTCCGCGGCAGCCCACAAACATGATCGCACTTACACGGGCGCCCACTTATGCCCGCATAGCGATAGCATCTGTTGACACGCCTAAGAAATTCCGCTAGTTTACACAGCATCAGCATGCGATGTGAGGCGACAACTTGCGGGAGCATCACGAGCAGCCATACATACAAAAGGAGGTAGTGTGATGGAGTGGTACGAGTGGCTGTCCAAGGCGGGGTTGACGCTGCCGGCGATGTACGAGTCCGACAGTACGAGTACGGGCTGCTCTTGGAGCAAGAACGAGCTGGAGTGTGCCGACGCGCCCGACTTCGACCACGACCTTCTCAAGACGCCACGGCGGCGTCACGGTCGTCATCATCTTCCCCCATGCCTGCTCAGCTCGGCCGGCAGGTACGCCGGCTCGCCCGCGTGGAAGGGCGTCTGACGTTCGTCACCGTCGTGCCGAGGATCTGCATGTGCTCATGATTACCGACAGGCGACAGTTCACAGCGACGGTGGGGGCCGTCCGGTTCTCGTCGGGGCCGTCGTAGTCAGGCCGCCGCGGACGGCCGGTGGAAAGGTCGACGAGGAGTGGGTTGCTGGAGCTCCGCGGCGCGGTGTACACAGCCAGGACTCTAGTGGTAGCCACATCGGAGCTAGACTAGACGACGCCACTTTGGCTGCTCAGTGCCTTATCGACAGGCCAGGAAGTGTGTACTTTGATGTGGGACGATGCGGGGTCGTGGGAATCCCACTTTATCCCACATAAATTTGATGCCTGCCCACGGGTGCCCGCTTGCTATTTTATGTGGGCTTGGGTAAGTGGTGCCGTGGGAAGCCCACTCCCACTTGCACCCTGACATGTGTGGGCTAATGCGCTGGTGTCGTTATAGTGATGGATCCGTAGGAGCCACCGGTACGAACCGGGCTTAGCACGTATATTCGACATGTAAATGAATTCAATGATTTTCTAAAGAAAACTTGGTGTTACGAAGGTGATCGTATTGTACCGGTCACAGTACAGGTATGGGACTGTCTGAGTTCTCCGTGAGGGGTGGCCCTTGAATGGAAAGTGTCGGTGATGGATCCGTAGGAGCGACCGACATCGAGTAGGTCAAGGTGTCCGGTGTCTGAGCGGGCAAAAGGGGTCTGCTCGTTCTGGAGCCTGTGTGGTTCTGGTCGAGACTGTTGACGTCGGAGTACCCCTCTTAAGAGTGTAAAAGCGTGAATATTCACCCCTGTGAGTCCCGGGTAGGGAACCTTGCGGTCATATGTGATACCGATACGCGCTTATTCACCATCCTTAACTTTGTTCTACTCGGTGAATGAGTTATGCCTTTATATCCTTCGCTCATATTTTGTTTATCGCTTCCATTGATATCTTGCTTATTTCTTTTAAATACAGTTTATCCGTTATTACTGTATTTAACCCTGTTTTGTCCTCCGTTGCATAGTAAAGTATTTGCTTGCTGAGTATGACTTGTCGTACTCACCCTTGCCTCTTCATGTTTTTTATGATATCAGAGTGCGCAGCGGAAGACGACGTCATCCGAGGAGTAGGCTGGACCAGTTGGGTGGGACGTATAGAGAACTTTTCATTCTTGTACAATGTAATAATCCTGTAAAATGATTAAATGAGCTGTTGAGATCCACTTTGCTGGTTTATCCTGCTTCTCTAGCCTTGCGCGTGTATAGGCTTCACGGTCTATAGGCGCGCGGCGGCTGTCATTCTACCGAGCCGGGTCTCGGGACGTGACAGAACATTACTTGGCTGATGACTTGGCACCATTTACTGAGAAATTTGATGTGTTGGATTGGTGGAAAGTGGCTGGCACAAGGTACCCAACACTAAGGAAGCTAGCAAGAGATATATTTGCTATTCCAGTCACAACGGTTGCTTCAGAATCTGCGTTTAGTATGAGTGGCAAAATAGTGAATGATCATAGGAGCCGCCTCACTTCCAAAATGCTTGAGGTATTGATGTGCTATCAAAATTGGCTTAGAAACAAGTACAAAGGTGAGCAAATGATGCATTTTTCCTCATTGATCTCTTATGATACTTATTATTTGTGCTTGTGAGCTAATAATCCAAATTTTGTTTCTTATAGATGCTCATATGGGTGAAGGCAGCTTCTGGACTTGTCTTCAAGACACACAAGAAGAGAATGAGGTTTGTATGATTGTGTTTATTTGTACCATATTTTTGTGGCTGCAATCTAAAATTTATAACTTACTTATGCTTGGCAATTATATTTTTGACTAGGACTCATGCTTGACTACTTGAGACGTCCTTGTTGCTGAAAGTGGAGTTGGAGCTTCGACATGTACTTCCTGAAAGTTGTGGGCTGTGGAGATGAGACGTCATTTGTGATTTGAGAACTTGTTGGACTGTTTGATTCGTGCACTTGGAGCTGTACTATTTATTTAAGTGTTGAACTATTTGTTGTGTGATGAACTAATGTGTGATTGTGTGATTTGTGATTCACACTATGCTGCTATATGTGAACATCCTGCTCTATATTTGAACTATTTGGAGTGTTGAAATATATTGTGTATTTTGCTATGAAAATGCTGCTCTATGTTGCTTATTGCTGCTGTGAAAATGCTATTGTTTTCCTGTGAAAAACTGATGTTTTGCTGCTATAAAACTGCTATTGTGGATGGTGGCGGGTACCCGCCGGATACCGCAGACCCGGCGGGTGGCGGGTATGGTAAAGATCTGTACCCGGTGGCGGGTATGGGACGGGTATGGGGGCGAGGAAAAGGGACGGGACGGGTATGGGGTTGCCAAACCCTTCCCCATACCCGGCGGGTGCCATCTGGAATTTCGATCGTCGACCCGCTTTCGACCCCGACCCTCGATCTGGCACGGACCCCGTTTCCGGCTACCGGCCCGTATAGGCATGCGACCCACGTAAGCTAACCTTCGCGGCCCACTCTGCGGCTTTATGTTTGCCACTCCCCACTCACCCCCACCCGCCTCCTCCTCCCACTCCAAACCCTAGCCGCCTCCTCCTCCTCTTCTTCCCTCTCACCGCCGCCGCCGCCGCCGCCGCCGCAGCCATGGTAACGCCTCTCCCTCGCTTCTTTCTTTCACGGTAGCTCGCTCGACGTGGACATAGTTCCTGTGCTTAACACCTACCTGGGTATCGTGTGTCTGTTTGTGCTGCAGTCCGGAAGGAAGAAGACCCGGGAGCCCAAGGAGGAGAACGTGACGCTCGGCCCCGCCGTCCGCGAGGGAGAGCACGTCTTCGGCGTCGCGCACATCTTCGCCTCCTTCAACGACACCTTCATCGTAAGACACGCGGCCGGCCGGCCGTTTTCTTCCTTTTCTTTCTTGAGATGAGATGGCGCTAAAACTCTTGCTACTATCTGTTGCAGCATGTCACGGATCTTTCCGGGAGAGAGACGCTCGTCCGCATCACCGGTACGTCTATTCTTATTGCAAAGCTTTACCAGCAATTCTCCTTGTTTGTTCGTTTGATATATGTAGTAGGAACGTGTTCATGTGTACTGTCTCAAGCTGGATGGATTAAACAAATGTAATTATGGATGGGTTAAACCACCACGTACTTGCACGACTCTGCCGCATGTGTGCCTTTTGAGTTGTGTTACAATCCAGTGACCTATTAACAATATGCGTTATTTCAGAGCAAGTTAGTATTGCTTCGTCATATCCTTATTTTAGACAGGCTCATAATCCCGTCATATAAAACTTACAACTCACTCACTTTATGATGAACACACCTTTTTCAAATGCATGTACCACGTTCAGGTTAAAATAGATACACTCCTGTTATACATCCTTGTGTAAAGAATATGAAACAAATTTCCTTGCAATGCATTGAATCCTTCATGGTAGTACTACCATTCATTGAGTGCGTCCTTTATAGAAAATTCGCATCTAAGCACATGAGTGAACACATAGAAAATAAGTTATGCCCCTATAGAGGTCAATGCTAACCTGATAGCCATGCACTAAATGATCAGATAGAAAATCAAGTATATTTTTTAGGATGGCTTAGATGTGCCGAAATTTTCAGTCAGTACTTAAATCAAGATATTTATGTCATTTTCAAACCGCTTGACTCCCGCCAACTGAGAAACAAAGAAGTAACCTTGCAAACATTTACATTATCCCAAGAGAGTCAAATACGCTTGAGGAAGTTCGATCATAATCTCACCTGAACTGAACGGAGATCAAGCACATAAGTCAAATACGCTAAAGGAACATTACCCAGTTCGATCATAAGTTCGAATGGAGGTATCTAAATGTTGAAGTGAATATGCTTTGTATTATCTGTTATCATTTCTATTTTGACATTTGAAGAGTTTAGTGTTTTGCTGTCCTGTTCTCTGCTCCTCAGCATATATAATGTTGGTTACATTTCTGATGTATTATTTAACTTAACATTTGATTATGATTAGTTCCAATTGTTTTCAACCTTTTGCATCACATATCTGCAGCTGTTGTGCATATATTTGTATGTATGTGTATAGGTCAACAGTAGCCAGTTTTTACATTTTATTAGACCATTTTTATCCTCTGCTCTTTAGTCTAGATACAAGTTTTCTTAAGATTTAGATCTTGTATTTTAAACTTGTACATAAACTATGACACTATTTACTTCATTTATATCTTTGAGGCTGAACATCTATGAGTTTCATTTATATCTTATAAATATGTTGCTGTATTGACGAAATTGTGTTTTACAGGTGGCATGAAGGTCAAAGCTGACCGTGATGAATCATCCCCTTATGCAGCCATGCTTGCATCTCAGGATGTTGCAGTAAGATGCAAGGTAACAAATACACTACTTGTTCAAAAAGTGATCTGTTCTGCATGGTCAATTTACATATTAAAAAGTTGATGAATAAGTTGAAACTTACAATGATATTTCCCTCTCTAGGAGCTTGGAATCACTGCTCTGCACATTAAGCTCCGTGCTACTGGTGGAAACAAGACAAAAACTCCAGGTCCTGGTGCTCAATCTGCGCTTAGAGCTCTTGCCCGTTCTGGCATGAAGATTGGACGCATTGGTAAGCCTTTGACGCTCTTGTTTATTCTGTGCCACGTCATTTCATCTCATTTCATTCTATATTTTTCTATCTTGTTTTTTAGACTGAATGACAGACAAGTAATTTGCTATGCATAGTATATTGTATGGGATTTTTCATTGTTTTACCCAAGGCCTTTGTATTCCCTGAATATTGTCTGGTAGTTGTACTATGTTAGTATTTTCTTGTATAACTCGTGGTCAAAGTCTCAGACGTTCTGGTTACAGTACTTTGACTCATTTGCCAGGTTTTCCTTGGGAATGATGTTTTGTCATTTCCTGTGGTCCTTCCAATGCTTATGTTTGATCATGTTTTTTGTCCCTTCTACAATTATTTGTAGCTGGAACTTCCCATTTTAATGTATTTTGTGTTATCAAAGATAAATCCATGATTGTTCTTTTTTCTTGAGCAGAGGATGTTACTCCAGTCCCAACTGACAGTACTCGCCGAAAGGGTGGAAGAAGAGGAAGGAGGCTGTAATTCCATGCCTTCTCGAGGATGGAACAATACCAAGCTATCAATCTTGTGTCTTGCAACTTGTTATGTACTCTGGACTCTGGTTATGATGTTATATCACATTTCGTGGACTCATAGTTTTTGAGCAATATTGTATTGGATCTTTATCTTTTTTACATGATGCATTCCGATGATACCAGTTATGCAAATGCCTGAAATGAATTAAGTTTTTGCATTAGCATTCATTCATATACTTCTGTTGAATATTGGTCGAGTTCATAAAAATGCCTGTTGTGCCGTTGCTTTAACACGTGTGAGTAAAGATCGCTGCATTGCTGGTTCCTTGAATTTTTGCCAGAAGGTACTCCAACCCCAAGCCGTATTGCTCTATTGTGCTCATATCTTGGTCTAAACTCGTGCTGCCTGTGCCGCTGATCTTGTTGAGCAGTTTGGATATGGAATGTTTAGTTTCCATCTAAAGAATACATCACTTCCTAAAATGTTCCAAGTCGAGCGTGAACAGTCAAGATTACTAGGGTTAGTAAAAAACCATTTTTGGGAAGAACGTGTGATTTTCACTCTCAAATGATAAAGAGCAAGGCTCCCTATTTGACTAGTTGTGGTGCACACCCAGAAACGGAAAGAAAAGCACCGCCACTTGGCCAAAATTAGTAATATAGTGTGAGAGCAGACCAACCGTTCGTGTTTTGGTATGGTCCCCACTGAAAATATTTGCATTTTAGATATAATGCACTGATACGTCTATTTTGCATCACTATTTTATATCATAATTTACTCTTATTTATTGATATATTCATATTACGATGCAATTATTTTGCATGTTTGGCAATTCTCGAGATTTATCTGCCGGAGTGAGTAATCTGCTGGAAAAAGCACGGTCAAGATACTATATTTCTGGAACTCCGTTGTGATTATTGTATGATATCTTGCCTTTCCGTTGTGTACATCCAAGTCCTTAAATAAGGTGGAGGTTTTCCTTGATTTTGAGTTTTGTGGTTGCTAACACTTTCAGAAAAAACAAGTGTGACAATGATTTGTGTTATGTCTTGTGCCACATGTAGTTACAGATATCACATAATTTGAAGGTTGAAATATTCCAACAATGTTACAGTAGAACAACAATAAATTAGATGTTCGAGAGAAACAGGGTCCATGGGTTTTTTATGTTCAGATGGAGAAATTATCTCGACAAAACAAAATCACCTAATACTGAAAACCCATGAATCCAGTTCCGCTACATGCTTGGCTGTAGTTAGATATGTCCAAGTCGTTAAATAAGGTGGAGGTGGTCTTAATTTTGAGTTTTTTGATTGCTAATATCACTTTCAGATAAAGAAGTGTGATAATGATTAGTGCTATATCTTGTGTGAGATGTAGTAAAGGAGATATGACATAAATTCAAACGTTGAATTTCCAATGATGTAATAGCACTACAGCAGGTAGATGTTACAGAAAAACCAGGTCTTATGGATTTTTATGCTCATATGGAGTAATCATCATTAAAACAGCCACATGCTAATGAAAATGCAGACGACCCCAATTTCCTTGTGTAAAAGGTTCATGCTGTATTTTCCATCGCCTGACATGCTTGGCAGTTAAGGAAGCCAAAATGTAATTAAACATCTAAGTGAGTTTTGCTTACGCCCTTGGCGACCCAGTATTACATTTTAAAAAGTCGATCATGATTTCATATTAAATATGGGCCTAATGAATTTTATAGGACACGTTCATGCATGATGCAATATATAATTATATTCACTTTTCTAGGTCAGCCAGATTCTAAATTATTCTTCTTTTGTTTTTGCAATGACAAAATATCTCTATGAGGACAAAAAACAAGGAGTGTGACAATGACTAGTTTGATGCCCAGGTTCCATGTAGTTAAAGTTGTGACATGATTTCAAACCTTGGAATATTCCAGTGATGTTACAGAAAATGACAATACACTGGATGTAGAGAAAGGAAAAGGAAAATGTGGAATTTTATGTTCATGTGGCACAATCAGCTAATCCAAAAAAGTCATCTAAGACTGAAAGCCCTCTTCAATCAGAAAAGTCACATATCTAAATCAAATCATAAGGACCACAAAGAAGCAGATATCAGAACTGGATGCAGAGCTGTCCCGTGTACGCTTTCCTCTACTTCCATAAGACTTCTCATCGAAGCCAGTAAGGCTAATGGATTCACCAAGCTTTCAAGCTCTGAAAATAAAGCAGTCATTGACAATGATAGATGCTTTGGTATGTAGGTGCCGAATTTTCAACACGGGCAAGTAAGTGACAAAGAAAAGGAAATGAGTTATTTAGTTAAAAATCAAAATAGAAAAATTAAGTGGTGAAAACAAAGATAAAAAACCAGAAACTGGGACTACTACTTCTCAGAAGGAGCCGGAAAGATGTCGTCAGCTCGTTTTAACAGCGAGTACAGTCACAGCAGTACTATAAGATCGGCTAAATTTCCACTATTTTTAGAGGAATAAATAAATTTAGAGCCAGCTCAGTTTGAGACAGCCCCTGACGGAACGCGCCAATTACCAGACAATCAATCCAGGACCAGGACATTGGTCGAACACCTTATGCGCATTGGAACAGCATACGTGCGCTAACAACAGAGACATCAGAACGGAGAGCACCGGAAGTAGCGGGGGCCTAGGCAGTTGCTTGCAATGCCCTACAGGAGGAGCAAACGATTTCTCAGTTCTCTACGCACCTGCGGAGCTCCCAAGCGGCGGCGCGCAGAAGAGCCAGCATCTGTTGCACGACCTTACTTGAACAGGATCTGTTCTATAGGCTCGTACCGCTACATCCTTTACCAATAAGGAGGCAAGCGCTTAAGTCTGGTTGATGCATTCTGACCTCTGGGCCAGAGCGTGATTAACGGCCTGGGTTGCTGAGCAATCCGCCGGCTGTAGAGGATCGTTCCTGCCTGGCTCACGCCGGTGCAGGTTGGCCCAGAGGTTGTCTGACAGACTCCACAATTCTGTTTTGCTGCTGCGTACCAGTGACTAGTGAGATATGCTTCGTCTTTGCCAGCGGGGAGACATGTTTCATTTGGTGAGCCACCGTTAGGTTTAAACATGCCTGCAATCTTTGATTCTACTTAAATAAAGGTGAGTGAACCCTTAAAAAAATAGCATAAGCATAAATATTTTTAACAAAACAATATCCCATGCAACTAGTCCTAGAAGTACTTCAACACGCATGATAAAGTTATGTCTGTACACGTTTGCAGTATCTTTGTGCTCATAATCAGAATCTCGAAAACAATTATCTCTGAGGATCTTAATAGTAAATAAATCATGCAGCCCAGCACGAAACACACACACACACACACACACATCTTTGGACATTTTGTCTGAAGCTATTCAACCCAACACGAAATGAACACATCTTTTAAAAACCGTCTTCTCTGATGTCTGAAGTATCCCCTGTCGGTCTTCTGTCCGCAATCAGTTGCTCAGTCCACCAGCTTATCAGAACTCCAGAGTTCAAGTTAACCAAGAAATCTGCACGTGAAAAAGCATCATCATTCCATCTTGCGGCACAAAATCAGACAGCAAGACTTATGGGTTGCCTTCAACAGATGCAGGTAACTACAGATAGTTAGAGCATCTCCACCGGCGCGCCCAACTCCGCTCCCAATAGACGTTTTGGGCGCGCCGGCAGCAAATTAACCTCCAGCGGTGCGCCCAATAGCAAAAAAGTTGCCGGCACGTCCCAATACAGCGTCCAGCAACCCCGCTTCGCGTCCAGATTCTAAGGACGCAAGCGGGCGTGCCGGCAACCGCGGCAACGCACGGCTCGTCCAAACCCGACGGGTGGGGACGACGCGTCAGCGACCCAACGGCCCGGTCAGCGTAATTTAATGCGCTTAATGCGTCTTGAGCGGTTTTCTGACGCGAAGTGACGCGTTGCGCCTTGTCTTCCCGACGCGCGTCGCGGGAGTTACGTCGCCTCGGGAACCGGCGCCGGCGTAAATGGGGTGCGTTCTCGCGCCGTGTTCGCGCGCTCTTCGTCTCCCCCGCCCTATAAAGACCCCGCCGCACTCCGCTCTTCCTCATCCACGCCGCTCTTCTCCTCTCAAGGTCAAGCTCGAGCCGGGGACGTCCTCGTCCCGCGGCAAGAAGCGCGCGCCGCGCGCTGCTACGCCGCCGCCGCTGACGGACGAGCATGCCGAGGCCCTACCAGAGGGACCTCGCCATCGCCACCAAGCTCTCCTTCGACACGATCCAGCCGGCGTCGCGGGAGTTCGCGGAGCACTGGTCCTGCGTCGAGAACAACATCATCGACCTCGACGCCGAGGTCCAGATTCCCGCTGCGCCGGTGAAGGAGGAGGTGAAGGAGGAGGCGGAGGAGCCGGCCGACGCGCCGCCGCAGCAGGAGGCCGGCGCGTGGAACGTCGAACACGCGGTGGCCACGTACGACTGGGAACAGTTCTACGGCTACTGGACCGGCGGGCCTTAGATTAGGTTTAGTTTAAATTTTATCGAATTTTGTATAAACTATCGAATTTGAATAAAAATGTTAAGTTTAAATAAATTTGACGTCTTTTTTTTTCCTGGAAATCCTATTGGGAGCGACCGGTGGGGCGCGACGCTCCCAATAGGCGGCAACGCGTGCCGGCGCGCCCAATATCGTCTGTCCGACAACTTTGCCGGACACTCTATTGAGTGCGCCGGTGGAGATGTCAGTGTCATGCCAAAAGATACGGGCCATGCCAGAAAGATACTAGCTAATATGGCCACAAGATTGAGTTAGCATCAATTTATTATTATCATGGAGGCAGGTTTGATAATTCCATTTTTTTGCTGGCACTGCATGCCAACCACTCTCTGTACTTTGGCTGTTCGGCAGCACCAAACATGCACACCGCCACCTGATCTCGCCTTCTTCCCCATACTTCTAGATCTACATGAGGTTATCATTCAGGACGCCATAGGTGCTGTTGTGGCCAAACATGATCAAAAGTAGGAACCCTTTTTCCCATGGCTGCATGCATCTCTACTATCACCATCATCAGCATCGGTGCGATGCATGATGAGTCACAAATCCAGTATATGAAATGGCAGACAACAGTGATCAACCATCACAAGGAACTGCAAGGAGAAGTCATTTACTTGGCTTTTAGTTTTAGGGCTGGGATCATCTGCTCCCTGTTACGGAAAAGTTTATGCTAATTTACCGCATGGGAATGGGCTGGTTTCCAGTATGGATGTCTAAGCAGTTTGGGGAGCTTGGGCAGCCAGCAGGTAGTTCCCTTCACCCTGAAGAAAGGAATATCTGAATAAATAGGATTGCTCACCGTCACATTCAGATTGTGTACTATTGGATACCTTGAATGAGATCAGCATAGCACTTGCAGTTCCTGGAAACAAGTGATGTGTTCCTGTTTTAGGCCAGAGAAAAAGCAGTGATCAGGAACAAAGCCTAGGACCTCTCTAGTGATTTTTTTTTTTGAGAGCACGCAAAATGCGTGCCTTATTTATATAGAAGATAGAGTTTCAATACAAAGAAATGACAGCAACGTTGCACCCAACGTCTGTCAAACCACACCACACCACACCTCCAAAGACCTCTCTAGTAATGACCAAATAGAACAGGAGGAGAGTGGACAAAGGAAGGAACAAGATACCAATGGGTCCCTGATAAATTATGCTTGGAAAAATGCACATAGATCTGCATATCTGACCGAAAACGACGCATGTTGGTACTGCCCCCTGCAGATATGGTTAACTATGTGGAAGGGAGCTAGGTGCCTCTCCTTTTCTATCTTCATCAAGTTGACTCAGTATCAAATTGCAAGCTCTATCCATCCCAATAAAAGCATCACAATGCTAACATCATCATCACCACACTTGCACAAACAGAGGAAAGCAAGAGGGCAAGAACTCAGCTTCCATCTCCCAAAAAAGACTACCTAAAAAGTACAGGCGGACCTCTTCCAGTGCACTTGTGACAGCAACAGTCCCACTAAAGCAGACCATTGTGATGATGCCGAACAAGTTAAGAGCATATGGCCACAGCAATTTCTACAGGTAATATGTATATAACTCAATTATTGGCTCTTTGGAAGGGATAACACGATGCATAAAACAATACTATTAGCCTCACCGTTCTGACTCAACTTGTTATGTTAGTGTAACAGCCCCAAAATTTGAGTACCAAATTTTCACTTTTGTGTTAATTGCATCATGGCATCCATGCATAAACATGTCTCTTTTGAGTTAATACAACATTGATATCGAATTGATATGGATTTGCGAAAACGAAATGCCATAGTGCTCTAACAAAACTTCCACACTTTGACGGCACCCAAACTTGCACAACAAAAGTTTCTTGACATTTTATAAATTGTCAAGGAAGTTCCAAGAGCTCACAATATTATTTTTGCACTTGCACCAAATTTGTTAAATAGCAACATTTGAAATTAGCAAAATTGCCTAAATAAAACACTATGAACAAAGGTTGTCAAAACTAATTTATTTTGCAACGCCAATTTTTGTGGTGCCACTACATGCAGTTGGGAGGCTACCCAATTTTTTTCTCAGATTTTATTAAAAGATCTAAATGCCCTAATAAAATCAGAGAGGTAATACTGGTTTTAAAAAGAGCAGACAAGGGCCTCTTTGTAAGAACAGAAAGGACCAAACTGTGTTGGAACATTTTGGCCAGGGGCCTCTTTGCTTTTCCGTCATCTCCTTCGTCGCCTGTAGCGACCGTGCGCGTCGCGCTCCCGCCCGACCACCTCGTCGCCGTGCCTCGCGCCACTGCCGCCCTGGCCCCCCCCCCTCTGCTCTCTCCCCTGCGACGAGGAGCCACACGAGCTCGTGCTCCTGCCCTATCCACTCGTCCATTCCCGTTCTCCTCTCTCCCCTGCCGCGCCATGGCCGACGCCCAGCCCGAGGTCGCCGCGCCCATCGCCGCCGTTTGACGAGCCCCCGTTCAAATCGGAGCAGCCCAGCGGCTCCGCCGCGTCGTCAGCTCTGTCCACGCCAAGGGAATCGAGCCCGAAGGCCGTAGGACGCCGCCGCCGTCCACCTCCTTGCCGCGGCCGTCCGCCGTGTCGCCGGTTAAATCCCGCCGCCGTAGACCATCTCCGGCCACCCCGAGCACGCACACGCGTTCGTGGTGAGCTTCCCCGTGCCAAGGCACCCTCCTCCCTCCCTCTCACGCCCTAGCGAGCGTTCCCCGTAGCAGCACGCCGCCGTCGCCGTAACACGCATCGACGTGTTGACCCACCCGGTGAGAAATCCGGTTTGCTCCGGGTTCTACTCCGGTTTAGCGAAACGCTACTGGACCGTGCAGTTTTTATCCGGTCTATGTCCGGAGTTGGACCGGAAACAATTCCGGGAATTATTCCAGCCGGTATAAAATCCGGAAAATTCCGGGCTGGTATCCGGAAATCTTTACTGATTTTTGAAAGTTCTATTTTTCCTTTGCACCCTAATATCCCTAAGCCATGTATATTATATTTGGTGTTGTTAATTTATCAAAAGATCATATCCAAACTTAAAATGCATTAAAATGATGAATTTTATCGGTGTATCCCAAAAATGCTTGTAATATACCAAAATATCCAGAAAATCGTGATTAAAACTTTAACATAAATATCACGCATATTGATCACTTTTAAATTATGGTGATGCGAGTAATGATTAAACCATAAGTTCGAAGGAGGAACTTAATAAAATTAGTAACTTCTTACCGGGTCCTCCGCAAATTGTGTTCCTTATATCAAAATGATCAGAAAAACATGGGTGATCCAAAATCTTCTTCATCATGCATAATTGTCCACCATTACAATAATGTGCTCTAGTAGTAGTTACAATCACTAAGTTTAAATATGGGGTTTATCCCAAATAATGCAATAATTATAACGGGGACCCTATTTAACTTGTTGGTCATGTCTAAAGCTTCTAGGGTGCATTTAAAATGTCATATCATCATCCTTGTATGCATTGCACAATTGCCATGTGTTGATTGTTTTTCCGGTGTTGTTTGTGCATCGGTAGATCAAGGAGGTGAAGTGCCACCCCCGTCTTGTGACGATCCGTACTACCAGCACTCTGAACAAGGCAAGCGTAATCCCCCCTCTGAGCATATCTTATCCTATTTTCCGCAATTATTTTCTCCACTATAATATTGCATGCGGTTCTAAATGTCTTTTGCCTGGATTAGAGTATCCTACTAGTTGCATTAGAATCTTGTTGCCAATACCTGTTTTACCTTCCTATTACCATAGGTTTGTATTGTTGGCCTGGAATACTTACTATGCTATGCAAATGCTTAGCCATGCTTAGTTAAATGCCTAGTGGTACTATGATGGTGAATGCTGGAAACAGGTGTTAACTTGTGACAGTGATGTTGATGGTGGAGAATTGTGGAGATGGATAATAAAATGCTTAAAGGTGGGGATGAGAGGCCACATGGGATGTGGTGGGTTGTCTCGTTCTCGCCGCCTAGGTGCGAGTTCTGTACATCCTGAACCAAGACTGAGCGTGCAACCATGCGTGAGGCCTATGCATTCGCAGTGCAGGAACCCTCATAGACTAAATAACTCGAGCGGGGCTAGCCAGGGTCCTCTAGTTCGGGCTTCCATTTGCGCGTGCGTGATGATGGTGGTGAACTGTGATGAGGATGATGGCGTTAGGAAAATGAGTGGCCACGGGGCAGTTAGTTGGAGCTGCTGCTCCGTCCTCACTGATGATCCTGGAAAGTCCTTAACGAGGGAGAAGTCGACACCGCTCCCACCCAGCCGGCTTTCCAAGGAAGAGAGCTAATGCGCAGGTAATGGGCCGGACGGTACGCGTGGCGAAGGAACTGGGGCCCTCGGGACTCCGGGGACTTCCACTTTGTACACCCCTGCAGGGATAAATCTTTTCGAAAAGCCGTGTCCACGGTTACGGACGACTTGGGAATGGACGATGATCATAGAATAACTTTAACGGAATGATTAAAACTTGGGTACTAGAGGTACCACTCACGAATGTAAGGTTGACTTCCTCGAGGGTGATTCGGGGAGGTGCCTTTGATGAACAGGTACAAGTGGTGATGATGGTTGTTGTTGAGAAAGTGATCTCAAGAGAAAAGAGTTACTTCTTACCCCTTTTCAAAATAATCTGATTAGTCGATGCCATGGAGTTGTGTTTTATAAATAAAATCAGCTTTATGCAAAACAGCCATAAAACCTTTGAAAGCCAATCATGGAGCATATATTAGCTCTTAATCTTGCGAGTTCGTCGAACTCAACGTCGTTTGCTTTGTTTCAGAGGAGGACTTCACCGACCTCGAAGGTGGGTTCTTTGTGGACGTCGACGAGTAGTCTGGGGTTCCCAGGTGGCAGCTTGGGACATCCTGGAACAGCTGGCGCTGTGATGTTTATCTGTAGGCCTCTTAGGCCATATTTGGTTCTTGTTGTTTAGAACAACCTAATTTGCTTCCGCTTGTTGTAATGTTGGGTCTGTGACCTCTGTTGTCATTTGCTATCTTTCTCTGTATAAGAGTTGAACTATATGATTTTGTGTCGTAGAGTCTGTGATGTGCCAGTTGTTCCACAAGTCTTGATCTTACTATTATGCTTTGATAGTTGTGCCTGTGTTAAGGCATCAATCGGGGTGTTGCGTTGTCTGGAGTGAGGTGTACCCAGCAACGCCTGCCAAAGGTTTTGGCCGGGGATTGGTAAACCCGTAACCTCCGGTTGTATCGCTTAACCGGTGACACACAGCATCACTGTATAGCAGTCGGGTCGGGGCGCCACAAGTTGGTATCAGAGCAGTACTGCCTGTAGGAAACCCTTCTACTGGTCGATGTTGAGTCTAGTGTTTGTGAAAATATTTTAACCTAAAAATGAGTTGTGAAAACCATCTTAGGATTCTTTTTACTCCTTATCTGGTTACCCTCTAATCTCGGAGCAATCTTACCTCGATTTGAGTTAAAGGTTTTTCTTCTCATCTGTTACTTCAAAATGATTAGGAATCTCGGGGTTGGTTCACCTGTTACTTAGTGTTATGTGCCCAGTTGCTCCCGCCGCGCTACAATCCGAAGCTTCATGTGTCGAGAAACCATCTGGAGTACGACGAAAATTCCTATCAACTCAGTTGTTTACGGACCCTTGTATTCCTATCAAGTTTAATCTCTTAATCCTTTCTTTTGGGTTTTAACCCAAGGACTTGAACATAAGGTCCCGGATTGTGCCAACTAGAGGGTGTTAAGTTGTGATTTCTTAACTCTCGCTAGTAGCACATGATGCTGATCTTCAACCCAAGTCTTTCCGTGGTCTGTGTGGTAAATGGCTGAATCTTAATTTACTACACTTCAGCTGGCTATGTAACTTCATTTTCCTTAGCCTTGTTTTAGGTTCTGTCTTGGAACCATCAGGGTTACAGCCAGAATTCTCCTAACGAGTCTCCCAACTATGTTCGTGATTCCGCTGCATCTATCCTTTTGGGCATGGTTATCACAATTGAGTAATAACCGGTGCATCTTCAACATCTTAGGATTTCTCCTGAGCATGTTTCTTACTCTGATCTGTTTTCCGACCTTGTCTGTCGTTGACCGTAAAGTTCTATCGTGCGTTGGTATGTTCCGATGCAAGTCACTCTCTGGATCCGTCAAACTTTCCACTTCGTCTTGTTAGAAGAAATAGACTCCCGTATATGTCCACTTCTCGGATCTAGTCAAAGTAATGAAATCGCAGAATAAGGGCTTGTCTAGCTTTTGTGCTGCTCCACCTTAGAGTGTCACACTCTTTTATATCAAGGGGTCGTGCTTAACATCATGATCCTCTTGATGAAGTGATGCTCTCACACTTGTTACTCTTCGTTCTCCGAGTGACTTGTTACTCGGGAATGATAATTCGTGAGCAACGATGTGGCTATCGGATATTCTCAGCAGTTCCCACTGCGCGGAAATCCAAAGACCTTTGTGTCCTCCTTAGCATGATTGGTTAGCCGATCAATAAGCTGGATTCGACTGTGTTTCCAAGTTCCTTCTCTCCGGTGCCCTTCCTCGGTCAAAGAGCTAGGTTCGCGCCGAAACTTCCAAGACCACCTCGTTGTGCCTTGAAAGGCATGATCCTCTCTCGAACTCAAGATCCACTGCCATGTCGTGATATCCTGTGGTTCCTTCCAGAAGTATCGCCAGGTTGTCGCCTGTCCAAGCTCAACATCACGGACAACTCTTTTCTCCAAGAAAAATTGAGCTTATGAGTAAGCGGGTTCTCTGAACAACTCCTTTCTCCAAGAAAATCGTGCTGGATGTCCTGAATTATTCGGTTGAGCTTAAACAACTTGGAGAGTTAAAAGACAAAAGCTCCATCTGATATAGTTCACTTCTCAATGGATGTTTAGCTTCCTGTGTCGAAGCAAGGTGGTATCTCCTTTGTGGTTATGCTATCCTACAAATTTTTGATTTGATTTGGGCTATCGTCAAATCAAACTCAGACTAACACATTCAGTAGGTTAAACTCAGATTATAAAGATGTTAGTCTGACCAATACTGATGCCCGTTCATGTGACATATGAGTCTACCGTCGTGGAGTATCTGGATAAGTTTGTTGTTGAGCCCATCAACTACATTCTTATTCTCTCCATGTGTGAGGAGATTTATATTGGATATTGGGTATTAGCATTGGAAACTTGTTGGAACTAACTTTGTGTCGTCACAAGGTATGTGTTCTGGAAGTTAGAAGTGACTTTCTCTGGTTCACGTGCAATTGCTGAAAGATACCGCCGTGGATCTGAGTGAATTGTCTGGTTTCCTCGGAATCATTTCAACTCGATTATGCATGTGTAGAATATTCTCGGAATGGTATGTTGTTACCTCCATTCCTTGAGAATTTCATCTATGCATCCAAGCCACTGATTGAATTGTTCCAGAAAGAGAGGAAGTCTGAGAACTTCTTTTGTCTTCGTTGGTGTTCCCCCCGCAGAGACTCAATGGTGTATTGCCGCGAGTAATTCAAGTAGGGTAGCTGTCTCCTGACAAGTTGTTCATACGCGAGTTCAACAATCTCGTCCCTCCTTTGGAGTTTGACATTGTAGTCCAACTCTTGGGGTCCTAGCAATTGTACTCCGTTGGTATGCATTGCAAAGCCTCCTATTCCTACCGGTGCTGAGTCTGAGGTATCTCTACACCTAACCATGTCGGAATCTCAAACAGAAACGATAGTTGGTGATCCTCAAGAAGCTTGTTCCCGATGTCTGGAGAAATCAAGAAGTGTTCCTGATACTAACATTTGCGGAGATTCTGAAGTTTTCGATATCCATCTTCCTGACCCTTCTCCGGTGATCCGAAATGCTCCTCCGTGAGGAAGGTTCTACTCAAGCTGTTTGGTAGAAGTTACCTCTTCATCTGTTGGAATCTTGTTTCAACACTCTTCCTCAAAGACTTAAGGCCTTGTGCAAAGTTCATATCCTGAATCTTTGAGAAACAGTTGTCTACCAACTGGAAACTTCTTATCAATCTTCCGTCACCCTCATGTGTCTCCTAATCGTCAATTCAAGAGTTGATTAAAGTCTCATTCCAAGAGGTTACTAGGAGGTAACCGATCATCGTATCTTCGAGAAGACCATTCCTTCCGGAGTGGTTTCCTTCTTTCCTATGGTGTAATCGGATGATGACCTCGAAGTGAACCCGATGAAGATCTTCAGGATGCGCTGAATCAATCTACACCGAGAAGATCATTGAAGACCGTCGTAACCCTTTTCCCTCTTTCCTACCCTTAGAATCTCGGGACGAGATTCCTGTAAGGAGGGTAGAATTGTAACAGCCCCAAAATTTGAGTACCAAATTTTCACTTTTGTGTTAATTGCATCATGGCATCCATGCATAAACATGTCTCTTTTGAGTTAATACAACATTGATATCGAATTGATATGGATTTGCGAAAACGAAATGCCATAGTGCTCTAACAAAACTTCCACACTTTGACGGCACCCAAACTTGCACAACAAAAGTTTCTTGACATTTTATAAATTGTCAAGGAAGTTCCAAGAGCTCACAATATTATTTTTGCACTTGCACCAAATTTGTTAAATAGCAACATTTGAAATTAGCAAAATTGCCTAAATAAAACACTATGAACAAAGGTTGTCAAAACTAATTTATTTTGCAACGCCAATTTTTGTGGTGCCACTACATGCAGTTGGGAGGCTACCCAATTTTTTTCTCAGATTTTATTAAAAGATCTAAATGCCCTAATAAAATCAGAGAGGTAATACTGGTTTTAAAAAGAGCAGACAAGGGCCTCTTTGTAAGAACAGAAAGGACCAAACTGTGTTGGAACATTTTGGCCAGGGGCCTCTTTGCTTTTCCGTCATCTCCTTCGTCGCCTGTAGCGACCGTGCGCGTCGCGCTCCCGCCCGACCACCTCGTCGCCGTGCCTCGCGCCACTGCCGCCCTAGCCCCCCCCTCTGCTCTCTCCCCTGCGACGAGGAGCCACACGAGCTCGTGCTCCTGCCCTATCCACTCGTCCATTCCCGTTCTCCTCTCTCCCCTGCCGCGCCATGGCCGACGCCCAGCCCGAGGTCGCCGCGCCCATCGCCGCCGTTTGACGAGCCCCCGTTCAAATCGGAGCAGCCCAGCGGCTCCGCCGCGTCGTCAGCTCTGTCCACGCCAAGGGAATCGAGCCCGAAGGCCGTAGGACGCCGCCGCCGTCCACCTCCTTGCCGCGGCCGTCCGCCGTGTCGCCGGTTAAATCCCGCCGCCGTGGACCATCTCCGGCCACCCCGAGCACGCACACGCGTTCGTGGTGAGCTTCCCCGTGCCAAGGCACCCTCCTCCCTCCCTCTCACGCCCTAGCGAGCGTTCCCCGTAGCAGCACGCCGCCGTCGCCGTAACACGCATCGACGTGTTGACCCACCCGGTGAGAAATCCGGTTTGCTCCGGGTTCTACTCCGGTTTAGCGAAACGCTACTGGACCGTGCAGTTTTTATCCGGTCTATGTCCGGAGTTGGACCGGAAACAATTCCGGGAATTATTCCAGCCGGTATAAAATCCGGAAAATTCCGGGCTGGTATCCGGAAATCTTTACTGATTTTTGAAAGTTCTATTTTTCCTTTGCACCCTAATATCCCTAAGCCATGTATATTATATTTGGTGTTGTTAATTTATCAAAAGATCATATCCAAACTTAAAATGCATTAAAATGATGAATTTTATCGGTGTATCCCAAAAATGCTTGTAATATACCAAAATATCCAGAAAATCGTGATTAAAACTTTAACATAAATATCACGCATATTGATCACTTTTAAATTATGGTGATGCGAGTAATGATTAAACCATAAGTTCGAAGGAGGAACTTAATAAAATTAGTAACTTCTTACCGGGTCCTCCGCAAATTGTGTTCCTTATATCAAAATGATCAGAAAAACATGGGTGATCCAAAATCTTCTTCATCATGCATAATTGTCCACCATTACAATAATGTGCTCTAGTAGTAGTTACAATCACTAAGTTTAAATATGGGGTTTATCCCAAATAATGCAATAATTATAACGGGGACCCTATTTAACTTGTTGGTCATGTCTAAAGCTTCTAGGGTGCATTTAAAATGTCATATCATCATCCTTGTATGCATTGCACAATTGCCATGTGTTGATTGTTTTTCCGGTGTTGTTTGTGCATCGGTAGATCAAGGAGGTGAAGTGCCACCCCGTCTTGTGACGATCCGTACTACCAGCACTCTGAACAAGGCAAGCGTAATCCCCCCTCTGAGCATATCTTATCCTATTTTCCGCAATTATTTTCTCCACTATAATATTGCATGCGGTTCTAAATGTCTTTTGCCTGGATTAGAGTATCCTACTAGTTGCATTAGAATCTTGTTGCCAATACCTGTTTTACCTTCCTATTACCATAGGTTCGTATTGTTGGCCCTGGAATACTTACTATGCTATGCAAATGCTTAGCCATGCTTAGTTAAATGCCTAGTGGTACTATGATGGTGAATGCTGGAAACAGGTGTTAACTTGTGACAGTGATGTTGATGGTGGAGAATTGTGGAGATGGATAATAAAATGCTTAAAGGTGGGGATGAGAGGCCACATGGGATGTGGTGGGTTGTCTCGTTCTCGCCGCCTAGGTGCGAGTTCTGTACATCCTGAACCAAGACTGAGCGTGCACCCATGCGTGAGGCCTATGCATTCGCAGTGCAGGAACCCTCATAGACTAAATAACTCGAGCGGGGCTGGCCAGGGTCCTCTAGTTCGGGCTTCCATTTGCGCGTGCGTGATGATGGTGGTGAACTGTGATGAGGATGATGGCGTTAGGAAAATGAGTGGCCACGGGGCAGTTAGTTGGAGCTGCTGCTCCGTCCTCACTGATGATCCTGGAAAGTCCTTAACGAGGGAGAAGTCGACACCGCTCCCACCCAGCCGGCTTTCCAAGGAAGAGAGCTAATGCGCAGGTAATGGGCCGGACGGTACGCGTGGCGAAGGAACTGGGGCCCCTCGGGACTCCGGGGACTTCCACTTTGTACACCCCTGCAGGGATAAATCTTTTCGAAAAGCCGTGTCCACGGTTACGGACGACTTGGGAATGGACGATGATCATAGAATAACTTTAACGGAATGATTAAAACTTGGGTACTAGAGGTACCACTCACGATGGTAAGGTGAGCTTCCTCGAGGGTGATTCGGGGAGGTGCCTTTGATGAACAGGTACAATGGTGGTGATGATGGTTGTTGTTGAGAAAGTGATCTCAAGAGAAAAGTGTTACTTCTTACCCCTTTCCAAAATAATCTGATTAGTCGATGCCATGGAGTTGTGTTTTATAAATAAAATCAGCTTTATGCAAAACAGCCATAAAACCTTTGAAAGCCAATCATGGAGCATATATTAGCTCTTAATCTTGCGAGTTCGTCGAACTCAACGTCTTTGCTTTTGTTTCAGAGGAGGACTTCACCGACCTCGAAGGTGGGTTCTTTGTGGACGTCGACGAGTAGTCTGGGGTTCCCAGGTGGCAGCTTGGGACATCCTGGAACAGCTGGCGCTGTGATGTTTATCTGTAGGCCTCTTAGGCCATATGTTGGATCTTGTTGTTTAGAACAACCTAATTTGCTTCCGCTTGTTGTAATGTTGGGTCAGTGACCTCTGGTTGTCATTTGCTATCTTTCTCTGTATAAGAGTTGAACTATATGATTTTTGTGTCGTAGAGTCTGTGATGTGCCAGTTGTTCCACAAGTCTTGATCTTACTATTATGCTTTGATAGTTGTGCCTGTGTTAAGTCATCAATCGGGGTGTTGCGTTGTCTGGAGTGAGGTGTACCCAGCAACGCCTGCCAAAGGTTTTGGCCGGGGATTGGTAAACCCGTAACCTCCGGTTGTATCGCTTAACCGGTGACACACAGCATCACTGTATAGCAGTCGGGTCGGGGCGCCACAGTTAGTTCCCGCTTTTCAGATCACACAGTTATAATATTAATAACAGAGATGCAAAAAGGATGTATGTTTTTACCAGCACTATATTTAATAATACTCTTCAGAACAGTGACGAGATCAGCTGTTGGCGCCTACTGATATTGCTTCTTGTGAGTTCTGACCTAACCATCATGCTTCTAGTGCAAGTAATTAATTTGTGAAAAAAGGTAGCTGTAGTACAGATATGGGGTGAATGAAAAGATTGTACACAACTAGTAGAATAGTATCTGTCAAACAGTGTCCAGAAGTCAATAATATAGGATTGCCTCTTATGGCCTAACCTAATCAACATTCTAGAGCCTGAAGTGTGGGCTTTCCTGAATAGACTCAACCACAATCCTAACAAGATTCATGACTTTGTTATTAATGTAGAGTCGCTTTCATCGCCCCACCTGCCAAATAGTCAAATGGCACCTGTGCCAGGCATGCTTGCAAATGGAAGAAAGCTTGTCATGGAAACTTCATGCCTTGTACTGTGATTCTTGTTCTCTTTTAGAAAAAGAGTAGGAGTACACACAGCAGCAACATATATGGTGTGAAACTAGATATCAAATCACTAAGGCGAGTAAATGAAAAGATGACAGAAGCATGCATTGCCTTGAATTGTCCCCTGGGATATGTAGCATCTCTATTCTATACGAATGGGCCAGGTAGGAAAGAAAGAAGAGATCAAGAGATAATAATCAAATAAAAGACAGATATCCACTAACTCCAGACAAAGTTCTTTACCTCCTGATTCCTCACAGAGACCTCCCCACAAGCCTCAATTATTAGCCCAAAATATTCCCTGCACCTCCCAACCTCGTCCCCCTTTATAAGGCAAACTGCGAACTGGAAGAGATGCACCAAACATGAGCTGCAAGCAAACCTAGAGAGAGAGAGAGCCAGGAGACAAATTCATGGTAGGAGATGGAGCAAGCAGACGAAGCATCATCAGTGAACAAGGAGAGCCCAGAGCGGCTTACCATCCACCAGGACGATGGCGGGACATGGCTCAGCCTCACGCTGGGCGCGAATGGATCGCCAGAGGAGGTAGCAAACTGCTCGGAGCCTGACCCTGAGCCCAAGCCCTCTGCCCCACACAAGGTTTTCTCATGTAACTTTTGCATGAGAAAGTTCTTCAGCTCACAGGCGCTGGGTGGCCACCAGAACGCCCACAAGCGGGAGCGCAGCGCCGCCAAGCACTCCTACCATGCACAGAGGATGGTGATGGGCCTCCCTCTTGAGGCACACGCCGTCTTTGTGCAATCCCTGAGAGTTAACCAGAGTTCAGTGATTCAGAAGTCGAGCCAGCAAGCACAGATCAGGACAGCACCAAGGTTTCATGAAGGAGGGATAACCTGGGCAACAATTCCCTGCGAGGAGGTGCCGAATTCAACATGGCCAGGAAGCTTCAGATCAAGAACACAACCTGCAGACCAACCATCAGAACAAAGTAAGATAGACTTGAACCTCAGACTTTGATTGGTTGATGTATCAACTTTGACCAGTACAAAAGTTCTCAACAAATTTGTCCTTTTGAATAAATTGGTACGAAGAAGTGGTCAATTAAGTTCAGCTCGCCATCAGAATCAGTGGAAAGCATTGATGGTACTGAACTCTGAAGATACTATTGTTCTTTTTGAATTCATGGTGACATTGCTGCAATGTTTTTGTAGCAAGATACTTAATATCAGTTTTAGCCTAGTTGACACCGCTGTGAAGGAATCCACGGATTTTTGTACTTACTAGAAGCAGCATATATATTGTTTCGTTAGTCATCCTCATATTACAAGCTCTGTAAATTCTTGTTTTCATTAACCTAGCACATACCATGGAGTATATTATAGATTGTTTCGATAAAGTGATACAGATCAATACAAATAGCTAACAAAATCTCAGGAAAAATTGCAAATTAACACATAGCTAAATGAAGCTGTGATAAAACAAAGTTGCAGATTTAAAATCCTGAAGCTGCAAAGTGCAGTTGACAACAGTAAGTTCATCTAACTTAAGTTATCGTATATAAAAATTTATCCCAACAATACAGCATTTAAATTACTCCTTCCATTTAATACAGGGCATATTTGCCCTGCACTTAGACAAAGTAAACATTGAAATGGACTAAGCTACCCCTAATTTTTGTTATTCTCCGAAGTACTAGATTCAATGAATGCATGTAGGGAACACCAAGTAAAGCTAGATATCAGTTAGAGGTACAGATGGAATAGGACAGTTCTTTTGCATTAAAATGAGATACACCTTGTGCTATTCCAAACAGAATTAGTCCAGACACTAGATACAGTATTGCACACAATATTAGTTGTCACTATTCTGACCTTAGCAAAAAAAGTCACATGTAATCATTTATGACAAAGAAAAACAATACCAGGAAGTTTCAGCTGCATCAGTTGCCATCAGAAAAGAATTAAGGTGTCCTGCAAGGTATTGCGGATACTGGTAGTCCAGATCCAGATGCATATGGTAAATGGGAAGCATGTTCAGTGTTTCTTATAAAGCTATAGTATCTTAATAGAACATATTCTGATAGAAAGGTCCAAAGCAATTTATACCAGCGGTATTTAGTCTTACACTAAAATCTTATTTTTCAGGCATCTAATCAACAGACACTGATCGATTAAGATTATACTGTCAAAATCCATCTGTTAATTTGGACAACTGGACCAACTACCAAACATAACACATTACCTCAGTATCAATTTAAAATTACGCTTAGCAGATAAATTTATGCACCAGGCTGAAGAAAACAAATACTTCCATCTGGAATCATCTAGTTTCATATTACTCAGTATCTGTTTTGAGTATCTCAAAAGTTCTATGGTGAGGCATTCGATTTATAAGCACAACAGTCATTCAGAAGTCAACACGCTATAGGCATAAAATGGGTTGATGATTCATTGGCAATTGCTCAGACCTCTAGCATTTTGATTCAACAAAGAATCATCACACTAATAGAGGGTCTAAAAAGAAAAAATAAGCAGCATGCCAATTATGATCATTCATGCAAGCTATGCAATTTAGGCCCATTTCAAAATACAGACCCTTAATAGAAAGATACATACTGTAAGCGCACTGCTTGGTAACAGATCAAAACAAAAAGGAATCAGCAAAGGCAATGGACCAGCATATATCAAACATTACAAATATGTGGCCAAAATGACCAAGGCACAATGTTCTAAGATATACAGAGGTACAATTCTACAAAAAAAAAAATGCCTAGTCTCCTACTACTGGTGATTGACTAGCTCTAAATGAACTCAAGACGCTCCTGACTAGGCTTTAGAACTTCCAGCATCCTAACTTGACTGAGAATCTGCTCTGAAACTGTAAATTCTCCATTATCGCCAGGAGCTCAAGGTGAGCTCAGAGTTATTAGCTTTACAGTGGAGCAGTCCAAGAACGACTACTCTGTTAGTAGTCTTGGAAGTATGATGCAGGAATCTCGATGGGAGGAAGCAATGTCGATACACATTTGAACTGTTCCAAACGATTACAGAATTAGACCAACATATTGCCATCATAACAATATCAGAGGAAGATTACATAACTTATAGGAGTTGAGCATACCCTGTGTTGCTTATACTTCTCTCGAATTGCCGGTAAGTATGGACCCTTTCTATTGAGCTGCAACTCATGTATGGCTATGATGCAATCCTTTAGTTCTGATGGCCTGTAGCCTGTCAGTTTCTGCATTTCCTTGCTCTGCAACCACATAATCACAGGATAGCTTTAGCCTTGAGAACGTGAAATATCAAACCAAGATTCTAAGCTTTGAGAATATATTTCTCCATTCTTACCCAAGGATTAGTATCTGGTCCAATGGTCAGCCTAGCAAGAAAAATTGATGAGGCAGCAATGACTGATGGCAAGAACCGGAGACAGCTGTAGTCCAGAAGACTCAGCTCAGCAAGGTAGCTACCCAGGAACTCCAGTAACAAACTGGAACGCTGCAACAATCATGGAAGAATAATTTCAGGCGTCGATACACATAGGAAGCAATGGAGGAAAAATTAAGTCAAATGGATGCAACATAACGAATTTGAAGTATTGGTAATGACCTTTTTGTCTTCCGGACCAGATCTTGTGAAGCGCCTGAAATTAGTCAAACAAAGGGAAAATGCGCAAGGATTCAGAAGACAGGTTGAGAATAGGCAGAAACTGTGAACAATTGGGTGAGTATGCCACCTGAGGAAGGTCTTGATGGTCGGGCTGCCTATCTCGAAGTCGAGGAGCTTGAGTATGTCGCTCTCCATGGTGAGAAGCTCCAGCCTGGTGTAGGTGTTGTCGGTGATGTAGCAGAAGTCCTCCACATGCGGCGGGCTCATCTCCTCGTACTTCCTGCGAGCACCCCAACTCAATCCTCAAAATCCTCCTTACATTAAATGCTTTCGAGACAATGGAGGAACGTGGGAGGTTGCGCTTACGCAGCTATGAGCATCGCGGCGACGCCGAGGAGCTGCAGCCTGTTGCGGCCGAGCGGGTTGGCGGAGAGGAAGCGGTCGACGTAGGAGACGGTGAGGTAGAGCGTGTCCGCGACGAGCTTGTACTCCTCGGCGACCTCGACGAGCCAGTCGATGAGGATGGCGCGCATGTTGGCCGTCACGTCCGTCTGCACCGCCTCGATGTAGTCCGCCGCCGGCCGCCGCGCCGCCTCCACCTGCACCCAGACCCCATTCGAAGAAGGACACCCATCAGATCGCTCGTCTCCACCCAGACCCAGCACTAACGAGTAACGAATCGAAACACGTCTCTACCCACTGCGGGAAATGGGGATCGGGTTTCGGGGTGGGGTCCGTAGTACTGTACCTCCATGGTGCGGAGGTATGTGTAGATGTCGGAGGCGTAGGACCCGCAGAGCTGGGAGTCGCCGCAGCAGGCGACCTCCCCCGCGGACGCGGGCGGCGAGGTGGAGGCGCACCTGCTCCCGTCGGCGTGCTCCTCCTCCTCCTCCGCATCTGACCGGGCGGGCTTGACGGGGTGGTGCGGCGACGGGCGGAGGGCGTTGGTGGGGAGCTCGCCGAGCGCCACCCGCTTGCGCTTGGCCGCGCCGGCGGATCCCGCGGGGTAGGAGGCGGCGCGCTTGGCCGCGGCGCGGGTGAGCCGGGGACCCGACGCCGCGACGGGGGCCGCGTTCTCCTTGTCGGCCATTGTTGTCGGCGCTCCCCGGAGCGGTGGGTAGGGTTTGGGATTCGGGGGTGGGGGGACGCGGCGAGGGAGGAGGAGGAGGCGGCGGCGGCGGTTATGTAGACAGGATTGGATTGGAAATGGAGGAATGGGAGGGAAGCTTGGCCGCCAAAACACGCGAATTCGAACGCGGGGGAGGGAGAAGAATGCCGCGCTGCTCTGGTTTTTGCTTGGCTCGAGCCGAGGGTGTTTTGCTTGGCCAGATTGGGGAATTTCATTTGGCTCGACGAGTGGAGCGCACGTGGAAACAGGCGGGCTCTAAAAAGTTTTAAAATAACCCGGATATTACGCGGCGCCAGTAGGGATGGCAATGGGGCCCGTTCCCCGTATACCCGTGGGGAATTCATCTATTAGGGGATGGGTATGGGGAAATTTCATCCCCGCCATGTTAAACGGGGATGGGGATTAAAAGATCTCCCCATCCCCGTTCCCCGCTATTCCCCGTTATATACACGTATACATATAAATCAGTATACTCTTATATTTAACATGTTGCAATATGGTATTTAGTGTGGTATGTTTTAATATTATTCAACATACGATACTATTATTTTGTCATTTTACCACATTTGTGATACACAAATTGCCTAATTTTGTATTTTGAGAGTGTAAGATCATGAGATTATGACAATATCATTTGAATTTAGCTTCTTCATGGGAAACCCGATCCCCGCCCCGAACCCAGCGGGGATGGGGATGGGAAAAAATGCTCCCCGATTGTTATATGGGGATGGGGATGAGAAGGCACTCCCCGGCGGGGAGCAGACCCGTTGCCATCCCTAGGCGCCAGCCACCTTCGCAGTTCCCCGCTCTCGAAAGATCGTGTCTTTCTACTCCGCAAAAAATATGTTGCCTAAAATATTGAATTTGTCAAAGTGAAATTTTTGAAAAGTTTCACCAAGTATGTCGAAAATATATAATCATCTACAATACCAAATGCATGTAATATGAAATGTATTGTATGATGATTCTAATAATATCGAATTGGTATTATACGTGTTGATAGTTTTGTCAACATCATCAGAAATTATACAACATATTTTGGATGGGAGGGAGTATATGAGTATTCGACGCCGCGCCACAGCAACGCCTCGCGGCCGTCAGTGCCGCACGTGATTTGTCCGACATGCCCTCTTCGATGATTTTCAATACAAATTCGTGTGAGCTATCCTACATGATTGAGATCCATTTGCTATGATAGTTGTTGTCTTTGTTGGCGTATAATGAAATCTCACTTTATGATCATATTTGTTCATACTTTATATTGATATCTATAATATTTTTATGCATTATTTGTAGTCATATATGCTCTCTGATTTATTTATATGCTCTTGCCAAGTGTTATGCTTAGATCTTCACATGAGTGGTGTATGATAATAGGTTCAACCTTGCATTGCTCTTTATTCTGGTGACAGTGACAATAATAGACAAGATGTGCAATGTGTGTTGCTCCTAAAGATAAAATAACAGTTATTATACCACGCTCGGATGGTGTTTCTACTATTTACGTTATGTCATCTTACTTAAGGCAATACTTTAGTTGTATGAACTTCATTCTTAGAGATGCATACTAGATAGTGATTTCCAAGTGGAGTATTAGCTATAGATATTGTTCGATTATCAGTCTATATATTTTGGATGTAATGCCTATATGGATCCTGCCATGAATAATCATAGTCATAAAAGTAAATAATTACAATTTAATCATTGTCTAACTGTAATTTGTTCACCCAACAATGCTATACTTATTTGGAGAGATTCCTGTAGTGACTATATAGTCTTCACACCTTCCTCAAATTCTGCAGTCATGGCGACACCATTCTCGTCCCTTGTTTCTCGACCTTATTTTCAAGTTTACCCTCTGCAAGATCTCTCTTCATATTTCCTTGACTCACTATTTATGTGATTCTACTTGCTACAATAAAAGCAAATAACTATTTTTTTGTTGTTTTGGCTTTTATCTTTCCCTAGATTTTTCATTTCCTTGCTAAAATGTGGCTTGGTTGCGTCCGTAGTTTTCATTCCTACTATGGGATTTATCCACATACGCATCAGACTTGTTCCTTGTTTTTGCCTTTTCATTCAACATGTTATTCTTCACCATCTTTAGAGTCAGATTCTCGTCTCGAGCTGAACTGCTAACTGACATGACGAGCATGTTCCAACTATCAGGTATGGAACTCCGCACAACAATGTTTGCACCGCATCCTCAAAGTTGATCTTCATGGTTGAAAGTTGATTTAAATAGCACTGCAATACATTCAAGTATACAATCACACTGCGACTTTTGATTACCGAGGCCCTGTCCATAGTTATATTCCTATCACAAATTGACTCCAACTCCTACAACGTCTCATATGCACTTGTGTCATAGTGGAATATATTGTGCTTCATAACAATCTACTCGTACCTACTATCTTTTGGTTAAACTCCCTCCATTCTTCTTATGTGACACGAGTCGATATATTGTCTTTCACACTTGCCTCATACGAATATTTGCAGTACACGAGGTCTTCCACCATGGGCTCCTATAATGAGTAATCGGAAAAATCAAGTTTTATCATGACATTTGTGGTGGTGTCTTCTTCCAAATCCATAATGAGCAACATTCTTTGAGGAACACGTGATCTGATGCCACTTTGTTGGAGAATTAGCAAATTTAAATAACTTCGGCACTACTGATGTACTAACTCCACGAACCGTCACTCAATTACGGAAAGAAACATATGCATCCAATTTATATGGAGATACTAAGTTCAGCCTAAACCTAGGACAATTTGTCGGTGTAAACGACACCCAACAAGTACAAGTACTAGTTGATTTCGGAAAGCAGGCAATATAAATATTAGTTGCTCTCATCGCAAAGTACAACAACAACCATCAACACAGAGATATCAGATTTTACGTGGAAACCCACACAATTTGAGGGGGAAATACGAGCCGAAGCCACACAATTCTTCGACCGCTATTATCATTCGTGAGATCAAACAAGTTATTCTCTAAAGAGAACTAGAGGATCTTATAATTCAAGATATTACATATTTTGGATGCAACAAGAATTTTATAAATCAAGATATCACAAATTTTGGGTTTAACAACGATATTTAAATAAAAAGATATGAGAATTGGAACAATCTCACCAAAGATGGTAAAACCACAACTTGAAAGAGACAAGTAGTGGATCTATACTTTACAAAGTTGTGAGGAACACCCCGTGCTTGATCTCACACTCTTCCTTCAACTTCTTCTTTTTTACTTCGCTCTTTGTTTTATTTATTTATTCTAGAATGGAGGCTAATCTGAAATTTTCTTCACCCCACCCAGTGGTGGCTAAAAGGGAAGCTTAAGAGCATCTCCACAGTCGGTTAATGTGTCCGGCGCCCAGAGTAAAACAAATGGCTCAAATTTCATTTTCTACAACAGAATTGAAACTATAAAATTAAAAATAAAAACTGTAACTAAAAACGTAAACTACTGGCGGTCGTCGACAGGAGAAGGATCACTGGTGCTAGCCTCGCTGTCGTTTGTCGGCGGCTGGCATGTCCTCCTCTTCTTCGCGTGCCAGCCGGGGCCTTTCCGCCGCTGCTTGGCACCCCGATCGACGGCACGAACCCTCCATCTCCCGGCACCTCTCTCCCTCCCCCCCCCCCCCCCCTGCTTCGTGCACCTCCTCCATCTCCCGACAAGTGGAGTGCTATGCCTTCCTCTGGGCTTCCAGCACCGCTAGAACTTGGCTCGACGGCCATGAGCATGTACGCCTCCTCCCCCGTTGTAGTGCTGACATAGATCACTGTCACACACTACTCGACGGAGGCGTTCTTCTCCGGGAAGACAATCGCCTCATGCTCCTCGTCCTCGTCATTGGAAGGTGGAGGAGATGGGTGCAGCGACGGCGGCCGTGTGCGCGCGACAACGGTCATGGTGACCCAAGTCCGGGAGGTGGTCACTTAAAAACATTGGTGAAAACATATGTTGCTTTACCAGTGAATCAAAAAACCAAATCATGAGGAGAAGGTACATTGAGCACTTTTTTCGTACTTCTAAATAAACAATAGTTTTTTTTTGCAGAGCAGGGTTTAATAAAACGGGTCCACGTCTCACGGAACCCTCGAGGCCTTAGCCTCCGTCAGATCGTCGATCAGGCGGTGCAAGTCGTGCCACGACGACCCGTTCTTGCTGACCGCGGCGCGCGCGCTCTCCGCCAGCTCCTGTGCCCTGGCCCTCATCTCCTCCCGCCGCTCTCCGACCTCCATGAACTCGGCCACCGCCCGACCGATCACCTCCGCCGGCACGATGTCCGCGTCCTCCGCCCTCACGCTGCGCTTGCCGCCGTCCCACACGCGCGCGCCGAACGCCGCCACCTCGGTGACCAGCCTCTCGTTGATGAACTGCTCGAACACCAGCGGCCACGTCAGCACCGGCACGCCGGCGGACGCGGCCTCCAGCACCGAGTTCCACCCGCAGTGCGTCACGAACGCGCCCACCGACGGGTGCGCCAGCACCGCCAGCTGCGGCGCCCACCCGCGCACGACCATCCCCCGGCCGGCGACGAGCTGCTCCCACCCTTCCGGTACGTCGGGGTCGCCGGCGCGGACTACCCACAGGAACGTCTGGTTCGATGCCTCCAGCCCCAAAGCTAGCTCGCGGACCTGGCGTGGCGAGAAGTGGGCCCAGCTTCCGAAGCAGACGAACACCACCGACCGGCTCGGCTTGGTGGACAGCCACCGCAGGCAGTCCACGTCGCCGTCACCGCCGCGGTGCACGGCTGAGTGGCACGGCTCGCCGACGGGGCCAACGAAGTAGGCGCGGCGTGCATCTACGCGGCTGAACTCGTCGCAGTAGGGCCTCTCCAGGTCAACGAAGGTGTTGACGATGACCCCGAAGCCGGCGAGCTGGCCCGCCTTGATCCGGTCCCACGACATGGCGAGGTGGTCTTCCTGGACGAGGAACTCCGGGAGCTCCGACGCAGGGATGGCGATCTCCTTTTCCCCGGGCATCCCCGGCACGGACACCGGCGGACCCGCGGCGCCGCCGGCACGGATGATGTCGGGGCGGAGAGTGGAGAGTTTGTTCATGGCGAGCTGCGGGAAGACGCCGACGGGGTGGAAGGTGAGGCGCGGGACGCCGATCTCGGCGGCGACGTCCGTGGTCCGCCAGAAGGGCGCGTCGGCGACGATGGCGTCGGGGCGGTGCTCCCGGAGCAGCTCCTCGTGGATCGGCTGCGCCAGGTCCACGGCGTGGTGCACCCGCCAGGCGTCGTGCGCGGGTGCGTCGCCGAGGCACTCCACGCCGGTCGCCAACCCGATGCCCGGAAACGGGTAGAGGAGCAGGCGCACCCCGGCGGGCGTGGCCGTTGTGGCGATGAGCGCCGCGTTGGCCGGCGTGACCACCATGGTTGCGTCCACCTCCGCCGGGCGCGCGGCCACCATGCGGCACGCCAGGTCGGTCATCGGGATGAGGTGCCCCCGCGCGAAGAAGGGCAGGAAGAACACCCGCAGTGGCGGCGGCCTGTCGCCGGCGCCCACGCCCGCCATGGAGGTTAGAGTAGACTCGGCAACTGCTCTGTGCGGACGAGGTTTCATCACTGAGTTTGCGGCGCTACGGCTTTACACGGAAAACTGACGGATCACGGATGCATGCATGCGTATCTCCCGCCGCGGCATGGACGCATAGTTTGGATGGTTGAAATGTGCGGGCACGCATTCCCTGAAAACAAAATGTGCGGACATTATTCTGTTCCTCTTCGCTCCTACCCAGAATTGGCCATAGACTTCTTTGATTTGAACTAGTTTATCCAAATTAATCATCGCACACTGCTATACAAAGAATCATGGGTGTTTTAAAAAACCAGTTTATGCTCGTAAACACCTCTATAACTCTAAGCACCTTGCATTATGGACCAAACGTTCTTGAGATGCTACCAACCAAAGTGTTTGGTGTAGCACTGAAACTTTCTCAGAACGCCCTTCAAGTGAAAATACTTGTAATAATACCTAAGAGTACAGTTATCTGTAGACGGAGGGGAGGGAGTACAAAATGCAGATAACCAATGCAATTCAACTATATACAATAGAATACAGCCGCAGAATTATAGATAACCAAACTTTACAGATGACAACAGAGTCGCAGAGGTTGATTGCTAGACAAACTACCGGAACATATGCACAGCACGAGGAAATGAAAAGAAAACACCACCCGGTAACTTCACAGGTACTACCCGCCACTCCGCAGGCAACTCGAGCATTTGTGGCGTCAGAGAACAGGAGCTCATATACCCTGGTCCGCAGACCTTCTCTTTCCTGTGTTTGCGGCTTCAGGCGATACGGAGCAGCCAGAACGTTGCCGTGTTGCCGTGCCCGCAGGGAGACGACAACCGACCCACAAGAGCTTCATGATGTCGAGCATAGCAATTGTCACCACAGAAATCATGACCTCGCGTCAATAGACACTGCCAGGAGCTGCGAAAGCTCTAACCGGCGTTCAATGCCTCGGATGTAGTGGCCCAGCAGCATACACCTGAACAACCATTGCAGGTGAGTTCAGCCTCCACAATATCAATAGGAAACACAGAGAAAGGGAAAGATACAGATCCATTCATATTACCAGAATAGGAGACGCGCAAGATGATCCCGAGGAATAGATATGAGGGGCTGAAATGGGAGCGACACATCCTCCACCAGTTCAGCACGGTCATCATCCCCATTTCCATAATTTAGGTTTCCACCAGCCATGTTCTCCGATGGCGGAGGGGGCTTTGCATGCATCTTGGGGGAGAGAGTTGCTAGAAGACCATGTACCACGGAATGAATAGTTTCTTGCACACCGGGGCAGGAAGGTTCTGAGAGTTCGATAACCTGTAAAAACAGTTAGTAGCTCAAATCAGACACAACACAGGATCGTGAGAGGCTTATCTGGTTTGGTGCATTATTGATTTGTTCAACTAAGTGCCCACGGGAAGCACCTAATAAATATGTAGAAACAAGCAGAAACATATAACTGCTAGATGAAAAGGTCCGAGACAGAACAAACCGTGTCAGGTGATAACAATCTCAAGTAGTTCAGTAACTCATTTTTGTCTTCTCCAACAAACTGTTGCATTTGCAGGGAGGAATTTTTCCTCTTGAGTTCATGCAGCTCCTGAAAGATTGAAAATAGAATAAGCATCAAACAAAAGTCTCCAGCAATGGTCAACAAGTAAAAGATCAAGTCAAGAAGATTATAAAGAACGGAAGTGGGACCAATTTCTTGCTAAAGAAAGTAAGATGACCTCGAATATTACTGAAAGTAGCTTATTTTGCATGAGGTAATATTCTCAACAAAAAGGTAATTTTGCAAAAAAAATGCCCCATGGACTGAGCATAGTTGGTCCGTCAACTTAAAATGCCCCATGGACTGAGCATGGTTGGTCCGTGAACTTTGATAGCTTACATGTAGGAAAACAGAACAACCATCTAGCAGTGAGAAGTCTATTACTACCTCTGTTTTACTATATCTATCCTCAGCCCATTAAATGCACAGACCAAGGAAGCACTAATGATGAGAAAAGTGTTCCTATTAAATAACATAATATAATCCAAAGCAAATTAATAAGGGTATAGAGTGGAATCAACACAATAACTACACTCTTGAGTTCCCCAGTGGAATCAACACAATAACTACACTCTTGAGTTCCCCAGTGGAAAGGCATTTTGAAACAGAGTATCCCAAGACCTTAGGATAAATATAGTGAAAAGGATGGAGTAACAACCATCTGGGATTGGAAAATGAGGTATGAGATAGATGTTACCTTTTCCATGGAATCCAAGCGAGACTGCAATTGGATAATATGTTCTTTTGCTTGGGCGTTTAAGTTCTCTAGTCCACCCATCTTTTCCAGGAATAATTTATCGTCCCTATTTTCTGATTCATTGGTCAATTCACCATCTTCTGACAATCTCAAAGCAGCCATAGGTCCTCCCAGATCAAGGTCACTGTGACTATTTTCAGTGTTGTATCTTTCCTTGCATTCGAATTCATCATCAGACAACTCTAGGGTTCTTTCAAGAGAGAGCCTGTATTCAGCATTACACAGAGTGTACCTGAAACAGAATAAATTAACTTTGAGTAATAATCATCCCCGGTACACTCAAGCATTCTTATCATGTCCGTGAGTAGGTGATGCGACCAAATGCACATATAAGCAGGCTAAAAAGACCAGAAGGCAGGAGATGGTTCAGCTTTCTGTAATAGTGACAGTAAGTGAAAAAACAAAGTGTTCAATATCACTACAACCACCTATTAATGTTTCAGGCTGAAATCGGTTTGGTAGCAACCTGTTTCACCTGCGGTTTTCAGAATTATAAAAAAATTGCAGCCCTATTACAGAAATAGTGACAACACTTGCTACCAAACTGGAAGGGCATGGAAGACATGAACCAACATTTGCAAGTACACAAGACAAAACTTGTAGCAACACTAAAAGCATGTGGGTGGAGAAAATACGCAAGAAGATTCAGAATTGATAGACCACACTTTGCAGCCTCAAAACATGCTGTGACATGTTCACGTATATGAACCATGAACCGAAGTGCAGCGAACTGTCCTAACAACTGTGCAAATTACAGTGATCAGTAAAACTGAATATCAGCGCTACAGCAGGCCAGCCTACCACTAATGGCATGCTTCTCCAGTCCACCTCACACAATCAGCTGACCTACATACCACATCAAGTCATGTCCTACTTGTATATGCACACAATTGCAAAAGGTGATCATGCCAAAATGTGACTTCTTTTGACCCAACTAGATCGAATTCAACTACAAAACGTATGATTCAGAAGAAAAGTGTATATGTACACAATTGCAAAAGGCGATCACGCCAAAATGTTACTTCTTTTGACCAACCAGATCAAATTCAACTACAAAAAGGTATGATACAGAACAAAAGCAGCATACCCTGTCATTATAGAAGATATCACCAGCTTGAAGACGGGATCCCAGAGGGCCTCTACGACAACACTGAACTGATCGGAGGGAAGCAGGCCGAGCATGCCTGAAACAGTCCTCTTCATTGCATCCACGGTTTCAGGAGGGACATCTCTCTGGACTACACTTAGATCCAGAGGCTCCACATCTTTTATCAAGTTCCAAAGCGAAGATTTCTGCAAAAAAATACAAGCGCGTCATGATAATGAATAGTGACAACAGAGCAACTCGACAGGGTTAAGAGATGGCAGTTCCTATCTAGATAAGTTGTACAGTGGAAGAAGAACACAAGAATCTGTTTTTCGTTGGTGAAAGCTAAATGACTCTTCTTCCCACTAGTCTGGGGACATCTCAATCTACTACATAGGTTTAATCAGTCGAAATTCTCGTAATTCCAGCTGATATCCACATGATTTTGGTAAATTTATGTTGAATACAGAATATTACTCAAACAAGGACGAAGAAAGTTTTCTTTACTAGAAGGGACGAATAAACAGACGCTCGCTCCACGGAGGAGAGGAGAATAGGCGCTCACCTCGGGGAAGCCGTGGAGATGCCTCCCGCGGGCGTGGAGCTCGTCGGGCGACGCCGCCGAAGAGGCCGCCGCGACCAGCACCCCGAGCCTCCTGCGCCGGACGCCGCCCGCCGCCACGGACGCCGGAGGGTGGACAGGGAACCGCCTCCCAGGAACGGATAGGGATGCCCCGTGCGGCGGTGCGCGGATGCCGGCGGAGATCGGCATGCCGTCGCCGGCGGCGGAGTTTCTCGGGAAGTTTGGTGTGCGCTTGGTTGGTGGTGGTGGTGGTGCGGGCGGGCGCCTAGCTGGACCCAAGATAAGCGCCACGCTGGGTGTCACTGCCGCGTGGGCCCCGCCGGGCTGAACTCGTGGACACGGTCTGACCTCCCCACGTTTGGCCTCGCGTGGACCGTCGCGTCACGTTCACCAAACTACCAAAGTGTGTCGTTTACCTGTGTGCTGGTCGAGTTCCCGTGTACCGCGCTACAGCTCACATTTTTTTTAAACCGAACGCAAAATCCATTTATTAAGCAGAAGGTAGGAATGTCGACGGACGCGCCGGCGGACTAGGCGGACCATCCGCCAGAGAGTTTTCGTGCGTGGAATAAAAAACGAGTTAGTTAATTTCGGTAGATGGATTAGTGGAGCGGACAGGTCAGGGGTCCCAGGCGGACGTCCGTCGACATCCCTAGCAGAAGGTGTCCAATTTATTATCAGAAAAAAATGGACAAAACCATACAACAACATAACCGAAACAACAGGGACCAAGCCCACCCGAACCACAACTCACAAGCTACAGCCCACATGGGTGCACACGCCGTTTACTCATTTCTTTTTTCTACTCCCTCCGTTCTAAATTAGATGACTTTTCATTTATGTACATGTGGATGTACCTATCTTTACTATTTCGGTTTTGCTAGAGTTCAGGCGCCTGAGATTTAGCTAAGTCTCAGTCGCCTTAGTCACCGTTGGATTTGGTGCCAAGATTCGTGCGTTGTTTTCTGTTTGTGCATGAAGCCATGCGTGGATTCTCTACGAAAACAAAGTCTGGGCTGCTTCTGTTGGCGCACATGCATGGCCTGCTGCTACTGCATGTTGTTTGGGCTTTTTGTGTATTCGGTCGTTTTTGTTTTTCAAGCTTGGCACTGGATCGGTTCATTCAGTTACATGATCTTTTTTTTTATTGCCTGAAAAAAAATTGCATGATCTTTTTTCTGTCTTTTTTTTCCTTTTCTGTTGCATGTTGGCTTGTTGCACATAGCTCGACTATGTTGTCTCTCTTTCATACACTGGTTTTTTAATTTGATGGTTCCATCGGTTCAAAAATGATGGCATGATTATTATTTCCTATTTTGTTGTCCACTATTTTTCATTTTTTTTGCCACCGTGTTGTAGCAAGCCAGTTTTTCATGATTTTGCTACATTTTATGTGCTAATTAAAAAAATATAACAGTTGCATGTCATGTGCAACTGAGAATTAGTCAGTCGACTAAGAATTAGATAAATTCAAATTGTCGAGTTTTCTTAATTTTTGTGGTTTCGCTAATTTCCGGTCGATAGATAATTAATTAATCACCAGTCGACTCCTCAATTGCTAGATCACGCCGCAATTCGTGCTAGCGTGAAGGTAAACGAGATTTTTCAATAACATGCTAGTTGCAAGTGAACTCTTTTTTTTTTTTGCACCGGTAGCATCCTGGTTAATTTTTTTGTTTTCATTTTTTCCTCCCATTTGTGGCATATGAGAGCACCAGTTGCATGCTAGTTGCAACTGAGAATTTTATTTTGTTTGATTTTAATTTTAGTCGCAACTATCCTTTTTTCACCGGTTGCATGCCAGTTACAACTGAAATTTTTATTGTTCGAGTTTTTATTCACCAGTTGCATGCTAGTTTTATTTTTACAAGTTGCATGGTAGTTGCAACTGGGATTTTTATTGTTTGAGTTTTTTTCACCACTTGCACCAGTTGCATCCAACCTGCAACTGGTCATATGTTTTCATGTTTTTTTTACCAGTTGCGTGCTAGTTGCAACTGAGAATTTTATCTGATCGAGTTTTTATTTTACCAGTTGCATGCTACCTACAACTGGTCATTTTTTTATTTTTTTTTTTCATTTTTTCCCCATCCGTTGAGCACCAATTGCATGCTAGTTGCAACTGGAATTTTTATTGTTCGAGTTTGTATTCACCAGTTGCAATTGGATTTTTTTTGCACCAGTTGCATCCTACCCGCAACTGGTCATTTTTTTCGTTTTCATTATTTTTTCCCCTTTCTGTTGCATACAAGAGCACCAGTTGCATCCAACCTGCAACTGGTCATTTTTTATTCACCACTTACTACCAAATTTTATTGTATTGTGTCGGTGATCTAAACATGAAGTACATGACAAGCACCCGATATGAAGATACCAGTGAGAAGTGAGCGTGGTAGAAATAAACCCTAGTCGCGACTAGGATTTTTTATTTTGATTTTTTTAGTAACCAGTTGCATCCTAGTTGCAACTGAGAATTTTCACCGACCATTCTTTATTCACCAGTTGCATCCTAGTCGCAACTAGGTTTTTTTATAACCGGTTGCATCCTAGTTGCAACTTGGAATTTTTACCGACCATTCTTATTCACCAGTTGCATCATTAGTAACCAGTTGCATCCTAGTTGCAACTGAGAATTTTTACTGACCATTCTTATTCACCAGTTGCATCCTAGTCGCAACTAGGTTTTTTTATTGTTTTTTTAGTAACCAGTTGCATCCTAGTTGCAACTTGGAATTTTTACCGACCATTCTTATTCACCAGTTGCATCCTAGTCGCAACTAGGGATTTTTCTATTTTGATTTTTTTATTAGTAACCAGTTTCATCCTAGTTGCAACAAAGAATTTTTACCAACCATTCTTATTCACCAGTTGCATCCTAGTCGCAACTAGGTTTTTTTTTAGTAACCGGTTGCATGCTAGTTGCAACTTGGAATTTTTACCGACCATTCTTATTCAACAGTTACATCCTACTCGCAACTAGGGATTTTTTATTTTGATTTTTTGTTAGTAACCAGTTGCATCCTAGTTGCAACTGAGAATTTTCACCGACCATTCTTATTCACCAGCTGCATCCTAGTCGCAACTAGGTTTTTATTGTTTTTTAGTAACCAGTTCCATCCTACTTGCAGCTTGGAATTTTCACCGACCATTCTTATTCACCAGTTGCATCCTAGTCGCAACTAGGTTTTCTTATTGTTTTTTAGTAACCAGTTGCATTCTAGTTGCAACTTGAAATTTTTACCGACCATTCTTATTCACCAGTTGCATCCTATTCGCAACTATGGATTTTTTATTTTGATTTTTTTGGTAACCACCTGTATCCTAGTTTCAACTCGGAATTTTTACCAGTTGCATGCTACTTGCAACTAGAAATTTTATTGATCGATTTTCGAGACGGGTTGCATTTTTCTCAACAAATATGCAACTCCAACCGGTATTTTCAAGAAAGGTTCAAGTCACGACGGCTTTTCAAAATGGTTGCACTTTTCTAAAATACCCAAAATAACATAAGAACTAAAACCCACAAGATAACACAAGAATATATTTTACACCATGGATTACCGAGCCCACAAGAATATGTATGACACGATGCATTTTCTAGCTGTGCTTACAAAATCTGAAATGATTGAAGACATAACACAGGCTGATTGAACACCTAATAGGCTCTAGGTGGGCTAGAACGTGTCGGACTCGCAAACACAAATACAAGCCCAGAAAAGAGGGGCCAGGAAAGAAGAAACGAGCGGCAGCAGTCAAGAGGTGGAAGCGGGGGATCGAACGTAATTAATCCAATGATCGGGTCGGTCGACTGAGACTTAAGCATTTCTCAGTCGACTGAGACCAAGGCGCTCCCTTAATAGGGTAAGTCCGTGGTATGGTGTCACACATCTAACAAATTACACGAACAATGCCACCGCACAACAACCTTTCCTCAAACTTCTCACGCCGTCACGCGTCACCCTCCCCGTCGCGCACGGAAGACAAACAGAAACCGTTCTCCACTCACGCAGGAAATATCCCCAATTTGTAGACTGTAGCGCCGTCTCCCAATCGCTCGTCGCCGCCGCTACTCTGCCCTACCTCTCGTGCTCCTCGAGAAGTCGCGCCGCGCTCTGCACTCCCTCTATCCCCTCCGTTCCGCAACTCCCGTCGTACATGTGGCTAATCCCGCCCCGCCCCTGCCGCCATCCTGCGACGGCGGCACCGACCCAGCTGCCGCCTCCCACAACGGCGCCACCAAGCCGGCCCCTCAAAGGTACCCCTCCCACGCCATGTATCGGCCAGATATGGTCGCTGCACGTGGCGCTGACGAGCTGCCCGCCGAAGAAGGCCACTACCGTGGCCAATGCTAGGTAGATGGTGGAGAAGGCAACGCCCTGCACAACCACCCGCATCCCATGCGC
This sequence comes from Poa pratensis, assembly GCA_947311845.1. Classification (NCBI taxonomy): domain Eukaryota; kingdom Viridiplantae; phylum Streptophyta; class Magnoliopsida; order Poales; family Poaceae; genus Poa; species Poa pratensis. Next base: position 18,095,903 of record CAMZMU010000010.1, read on the forward strand.
TCAGCCAGCTTCCGAGCTGCACCACGGCGAGTGTTTGCACACGTTCCTCCACGGCCACAGCTGGGGCACCATCCGGGAAGGTATTTCCGTTCGTGGCTCTTGCAATCATAAGGTGAATATTTCAAATTCGTGTTCCACATAGCGTCATATTCAGATTACTATCTTCCTCTTCTTCCTAGCATTAACAGGAATTGATTTTGGCCTTCGTGAGCTCCATGGCCGACCTTGGATACTAGGTGTGAGAGGTGGATTTTTATGAGATGTAGGGATGCGATTGAGCTTGAGGATGACACGTCCATGGGGCGTGGGGGAGGTCAGATCAGACCAGAGAGAGAGAGAGAGAGAGAGAGAGAGAGCTTGCTTATTTAGTTGACCAGTTGTTGTGCAGATTCATTATTGCAAATAACTCTCGATTTACTTCCATATCTTACTGGTTGTATTTGTGATCTGTTCTTAACGCTGATTGTACCGAATAAAAGAGTACTTTGGGATTTGTTATCTTTGATTATTTTAGTTTTACTAGATTTTTATAAATTATATATAGGTGTTAGTAATTTGATAGAGGAGAGTTTGCGCACACAAAAATGCTTCAGTAAAGGTAAGAAACACGGAATAGACACTGACCAATTACCCTTATGGTTGATGTTGCAGTGTGCAGCCTGTTCTCCCTTTCACTGTGCCCCTTAACTTGGTAAAATAATATACTGTACAGGATGAATGACACAACTTCAAGATGCTCAAAAAGCTGCTAAAGTGATCTCGGAACTTACCAAGCGTCAAGTTGGAATTGAAGCTCAATTAGTTGAAACCAAAAGCTTCATTAAGGAGCAGGTATGTGGTGTTTAACCACTTCTGAATGACAATCATATGTATCATTCAATCACAAATACATCTGTAAACATAGTAATCATATTTAGAAAGAAGTGTTAAGTGCGAAAGTTGTATTTATATGGATTCAGTTTGTAGTGTCTAAATGTCTTTCAGTAACACGGCAGGTAGCTCAGGTTCCAATTCAAATTCCTTCCATAAATAATCGTGGTGACTAATTGGTTTAAAATAATGTACTGTATTAGTTAGAAATAGAGTAATAAGCATTATATTAAGACATCCAAGAATGCTTTACATTTTTGGTTAAGCAATACTTAGCGGTTAATGAATAGACGAGAGATCAAAAAATAATGCAAATGAACCAGTATGTTTTGAAAGATCGGATACAAAATTTCATCAACTGGGCATAGAAACAACAGTCCTAAGGTTATCTAAGAGGTATATACCTTACAAGAACAACACTGCAGCATAATAATGGTCAAATGGGAAGACCAAACACACGGATCTGAGAGGTTTATAGGTTATCCAGTGCTGCCCTCTTGGCTACTTCTTCTAATTGGCAGTAACATCTATTTACATTAGGATGGAACCTGTATATATTTGTTACAATATTTTAACTCTGGTTAAATTGTGTGAAACGCAGTGATTTTCTTGAAAGAAAGAAGAAAGTTTACATGATTTCCCCTTATTGATAGATGAACCAGCCATGAAGGGTGGCAAGTGTTGAGGTCGGTTATTACGGTGGTGAAGAAGGAATGTGTTGCATGAGGGGATGGACACTGATTATTATGTCTGGCTTGTACTTCTTCAATCCAGTCTCAACCTGATTATTTGAGTTAAATACCAGTTAACGTATGGTTCTGATCTATGCTTGTCCTATTATTACAGAGTATTAGATTTGGTTGATTTGATAATGGTAGTTTGTTAAATGTTAGTACATGCATATGTAGGACAGGATTCTATCCTTACATTACTTCATTAAAAATCAGAATCTTGGCAATAATTTAGTTGCGCTACTAAAGGAACATATTTCATATGTAGGGCATCTAACTAAATGTTTCGCAGATGGATTCATTTGTGTACTACAATTTCTGATAAATTCCTAAACTATCCTTATGGTGCCATATAGTTTGGAGGCTTCTTATCTACCCTACATGTTTGCAGCTATTCCATATTGCAGACCCAAAGTCCATATAAGGTACATTGGATCCACAATTATTATTTTTATATAGTCTTCTGGATCACAGAATGCATTAATGCATAACATGAATATTCGTCTGGAGTTATTTTGTCCCATGTTCACATATTTGTTGTTGTGTCTGTATTGACCATGCCATTATTTTATTGAGTTTTGTTGGGGCACAGTCAATACATAGTCTCGATTTAGTTTTGTAATTAATTGCCTTAGAACTTGTATGCCATTTTATATCCTTTGTAATTTTACGGAAGTTTGAACAACACTGAGCAGATGTACCAGCGGGTAGAGCCAGAGGGACAGTCTAGAGATGAGAGGCATAATAACGAAGATTGTTTGGAGTAAGGGAAGCCCCGTGTGCATTAGGGCGATCGAAAGAAAGAAAACACAAGTTTGTTGCAATATCCTTGGAGCTAAAGTCTGTGTTGTCGTGGAATAAAACGACCTTTCAGATCATGGTGTGTGTGTGACTGTGTGTCTGTTTTGTTTCGTGGTTGTGCAAGGGTTTACCTATCTTTACTACGTATTAAAGCTTACTCCGTCTAACAATTTACCGAAATAATGCCACCGCAATCTCAATTCCTCTCTCTCCCTAAAAACGCCCGATAAGCCTTGTCCAACATGGACGCTAACGATTGGCACTACGTTTGCGTTGAGGCGAAACAGTCGTTGGACACCCTGGCCGATATTTATGCACAAGCGGGAACTAAGCTTTAGCAAATCTAACTGCTTCCATGAGAAAAGAGAATCAGGCTAAACTACTAGATGCAAAAATTAATAACCTACCTCTCACGAATCGCGCCTGTGCTTGGGCCTTTTTTGGCGTATGTTCAAACTACCACGTGATATTCTCTGGATCCCGCCGCCGGCTGGCATGTCGAAAGTTAACGTGGACGCGGCAACGTCCAAGAATTCTACTATCTCGTCGATCGGAGCTGTGGCACGACGGGAGGATGGCGTCTTCATGGGGGCATCGGCGGTGGTGCTTAACGGTATCAAAGACCCGGAGACATTGAAAGTCCTAGCTTGCAGGGAAGGAATGGCTCTCATGGCGGATCTAAACCTGCAGCAAGTTCGAGTGGCGAGTGACTGCAGCAACGCGATCAAAAGCGTGCTATCAGGTGCCAGTCAGAGCAACTACGGTCAAATAGTTTCAGAAATAAAGGCTAGAGCGGCTAGCTTTGGCGTAGTTGAGTTTGTCCATGAAAGTAGGAGGGCAAACGTTGATGCTCATGGCTTAGCGAGAAGTTCTCTTTCGCTGTCAGCTGGTCGGCATGTCTGGCTTCAATTTCCGCCTGATGGCGTTTGTATGATTCATAACGTTGAGTAATAAAGGAGGGGGGTGATCTCAAAAAAATAATTATCCAACGATACGGTCATACAAGTAGACGTTGAGAAAAAAACTGTATCGTTTGAATACCATCTCTCATAGTCATCGGTGTTCATGAAAACCAAGGTGACAAGAAGAATTAGTCGGAGATCGCAAGCAGAAGAGTATGTTGGTATTCTCAACATTGGAGGGCCTGAGTGCCCTCCAATGTTGAGAATATGAACGTTGTTTACATGCTTCGTGTGGGGTTGTCCTTTGTGCCATCCCACGGGTCAATGTCAGATAAATGGCAACAGGTAAACGAGCTTATTAATCCGCTGACTGGTACTTGGGATGAAGTACGCCTCAATGAACTGATGAACCCTATTGATGTGGGTCGGGTCCTCCAAATCCTGGTGAAGAATCAAGGCTTCGACGACTTTATTGCTTGGGCTCATACAAAGCATGGTCGGTATGAGGTTAGATATGGTTATCATGTTCAACGGAAACACCAATTTGGGGCCTCGGCTGGAGCGCTAGGAAGTTAAATTCATCACCCGGTCTGGAAAATTCTCCAGAGTCTCAAAGTCCCAAGTAAAGTGAATCTCTGGGAGTATTCTTCGTTGATGGCCCGGGAGACACTGTGAAGACCAATCTTTACTAGGCACAGCTCGGGTTCGGCGCGAGGGAAAGATCACAGTGGCCATAGCGAAGTTGGTTGCCGCCGCTTCATGTCTGGAGGCAAGAAAACATACTCGAGATTCAAGATTCCACTAAACATTGAAGAAGGGGCATCATGCAGCCTCACTAAGCAGAGTGGAACAACAAAGCTTCTGAGGATGTATTCTCTCATGACGAGGCCAACATGACGAAGGGCGTGCGTTTGAGGCGCTCGACGGAAGCATCCGCGAAATCATAGGTTGTCTAGACCAACCTTTCGAGGGAAAGACTATGGTGTGTTTGATGGGGGATTTTAGACAGGTGATTTCGGTAGTGAGGAAAGGGTCACTGTGTCTAGAAGCTAATCGACTATGTCTTTGTTTCCCTAGACACAATCATGGACAATTCGGAATTCTCGAGCGATCCAATCCACAAAAAACGACAACGTCGATGGAATAAACATGCACATGATTATGCATTTTCAGAGTGAGTTGATGATCAATCATATCTTCGATACTGCAGAGAACGATCCAGATGGCTACTACCCTCCCGACATTCTGAACTCGCTGACTCCTAATGAGATACCACCACACACGCTTAAACTAGAGATAACCTCCCCGATATACTTCCGGGGATTAATCTAGCTAACGGGCTGTATAACGACACGTGGCTGGTGGTCCATGGGTTCCAGGAACGTCATCGACACAGAGATCATGGTGGGATATCACGCTGGGCAGAGGGTGTTTCATCCTCGGATACCTTTCTACCCTGCCGACATTGACATGTCCCGTTTAGACTCAAAAGGAAGCAGTTCCCAACCAAATTCAGCTTTGCCATGAAGAGCACAAGAGCAGACCATCCTGATTGTCGGTGTGTGTCTACCGAAAACGATATTGTCTCATGGTTAGCTCTATGTCGCGTTGTCCCGAGCTACTGCGAAGAGCAACATCAAGATCCTCGCCATGAAGGACAAGGAAAGGACCGGACCAACAATTCAAAGAAGTGAAAAAGAAGTAACTCCTTCGTAACAAACACACAAAACATAGTTTACACGGAAGTCTTTAGCAACTAAAGTAGTGGGACCAAGTTTGAGTATCTTCCTTGATAATTACCATGTTTCCACCATTTGTGGCGTCTTAAAATACGTAATTGTGGCAAATATATTTGAAAATTTCAATTTTACATCCCTATGTTTCTATTATTGTGAATACGTGTGTATTTTATGGTTACATGCAAGAAAATGTGTGACGAAAAAACAAATTCTAGGACCCGTTGCAAAGCACGGGCATTCAACTAGTACATGTAACATGTCTAGATAAATCCGCATGTATACAAATGAAAGTTATCTAATTTGTAACGGAGGGAGTAGAAAGTATATTTTTCTATAAACACGAAGTGGAACTATACATTGGATGATTCCCTAAAAAAAGAACTATACACTGGATGTAGACATGTTGTAAAACCATACCACTAATCATCCATTGAAAACTAAACTAACACTTCAAAGTACTCCTTTTATCTCAAAGCATGTGACGCTTTTCATGTTTTATTTTAATGACTAAATTGGTCAATAATATATATGTTATCGGTCTGTTCCATAATATAAGCCGTCTTAGCTAGCTGTATTGTGGAACAGAGGGAGTATTTGTTATAAAAGATTATACCATTGAATTTTTTGTTCTAATATGTGTAACTTTCTCGTCATATAGTCTATGTTTCTTAATGGTCAAACTTAAACCTTGAGAAGAGCGTGTGTCGTATTAACAGGGAGTGCTATAACTTCTAGAGACATCATGAGATTTTGCATTATTTTCTTCGACTTTTTTTGCAAGAACATTCAAAAAGTGTGAGTGTCTTTGCACCGAAAAATAGGACAGCGATTACGACATCGAGAAATAGAACAACCAATACAATATTATACGTGCACCGCCAACTGGAAATCCCATTTATGACTAAATGATTACAATTTCATTAACCCTCAAAATACGCTTTCAGCACGATTTTAAAATAAAACAACCACAACCTACACAAAGTGCAAATATAAGAAAATAATAGGACCATGCACGAACATACAATTTCCTTAAGCCACCCGCGTCCACACCTTCCAAGTGATGGGGTTCGTAGCAGAAAACAATAATTTTTCTAACTATCGCAACACCGAAACTAGCCAGGATCTATCTATCTAGTAATGCGGTAACGGAGAAGTCATCGGAAACATACCCTTGTAGACCGATAGCGGGAATTACGCTCCCGCACAAGCGTTGCCGATGAAGACGTACGTAGCCGACCTCAAGGTCGCGGAGAACTTGGCGCGACGAAGAAGAAGGAGACGCGGCGATGAAGAAGCTCCTAGTGCCGAACTCGTGAGAGAGCAGCACCTCCGAGTACTCGCACACGTACGGACCTTGACGATGACCTCCGTGCTCCCCGATCCAGCCGGAATAGCGGAAGCGAGAACTTTGGGTGGAACCCGCAGCACAACGGTGTGCTGCGGTTTATAGGTCTCCCGTATACGCTGTCCAGACTTGGGACCGCGCACGTCGAGAGATGGGGAGGGAGGAATTGGACTAGGGAGAAGCCTGGGCCAACCGGAATTAATTCCTGAATTTTCTGTGTATTTTTCCAATTAATCCGGGTCCCTATTTATTGGAGGAAAAGGGTGTGCACCTCTCCTCAACTCTCCATGTGGGACTAAAGGAGAGGGGGGGTGGTGCGGCTGCCTACATGGGCCAGCCGCACCCCACAGCCCAGCCGCACCCCCTCTTGGGGGGGGAACTTCCCCTCTTGGGCCCTAGGCCCATTAAGGTGGCAGCCCCTTTTTTCTCCTTTTTCTTTAATATTAAATTAATATAAATATATATAATTCCATAATTAATATATTTACATACTATTTAATCTCCCGTGACTCCGAAACAATTTCCGGATCACTCCGAACTCACTTCGGTCTCCCCGGAACTCTTCCGGTCTTCCCCGGAACTCTTCCGTTCTTGCCGGAACCTTTCCGAAACCTCCTATCTCTATACCTAAGCCACTCCGATGTTTCCAAAACGTTCTCCTAGCGTCGTCAAGACCTTAAGTGTGTTACCCTCGGTTCGAGAATACTCCGGACATGGTCGAGACCCTCCCGCCAATGACCGTCAGGGAGCCCTGGATGACTATGACGGCCCCGTGCATTCTAGAATAAATCATCCTTGAATCATCTTTGAACCGTTAACATGATATGGTCATTCCCTTTGTTCGTTGATACTTCCTTGTCCGAGATACGATCGTCAACATCCGATGTTGTGTTTTATCTCGTTACCGACAAGGTTGCTTTACTCGTTCCCATGAAATTATATCTCAATGACCTAGTCATACGCTGCGCAGCTTTACAGATATAATCTCACCGAGTGGGCCCAGCATATCAATCCGTCACACGGATGAACAAATCCCGCTCTTGATCACTCGCCCCGACTACTTCCTTCCAATACCCGAAAGTGTCACCTTATTGTCGCTTATGAGCATGACGTTGATGCGATCAGCCGTATCTTTCAGAAGCAGCGACTTGATGTAATCTCACGGTCTAAGGAATAAGCTACCACGTTATAATCCTATTGCAGTGTTGAACTATCTGATACGATCCTAACTGCAATACTTTGGGTAATGTCCATCAAATTATTCTCCCAATAAAATGACTCCACCATCAACTGTTAATGCAATATGATCGGGAAATCACGATCATCCATTGACTGATGGACTAGTTTATCTAGAGGCTTAACTAGGGACTCTGGTTTGTTTACATACCACACGTGTATTAACAATTCCGATTAATACAGTTATAGCATGGTATAAAACTATTTATAAACTTAAAGAGATAATGCAATAAATCTTATTATTTATTTGCCTCTAGGGCATATCTCCAACAGTCTCCCACTTGCACTAGAGTACAAATACACTAGCTGCATTTCTATACCAATCATACAACCTTATCTTTTATAAGTGTTTATGATAATGCTCGCTCGTGGAAGAGGTTTCCTTCGGCCTGAACCTTTCATAACCGTAAGCTCTTTGCAAACCATTGATATCACCTTATTTGATATCATCATGCTATCTTAATAACAAATATACATATTTGGCAACTAAGTGAGACTTTTGTTTCCCTGCGCTTACTCTGATCCAATATCAGTTAATTGCATTAAACACACTCAGTTTTAGAGAATACCTTTTCTCTACCAACTCTATGTACTTTTGCAGTATCTTTATACTTCTATATTTACCTAAGTAGATCCTGACATTCTATTGTCAGCCTAATGCCTTTTAGTTTATCCTATAACGACTTGATCCTTATTTCTTTCTGTCATTTAGGTTGATCCTTTTAACACAACATTTGTTAAACTCATCATCCTTTACAGATTTGAAATAACCACATATCCTTAGTTTCTTTTAAACTATGAAGGATAATTTTGGTTCCACTAATAATGAATCACAAATTCATCTCAGCGCTTATTCTTCTTGTAAGAATACTAATCATATCTTTTCGAGTATATAATATGGTTAATATGCTGCCACCTTATCATGGCATAGAAGTGCAGCATATTTTACAACCATGATTACTTTATCCAGATTTACAAGGACCAATTCCTCGTTACGTCTTATTCTGACACATCAGAATCTAATCTGGAAAAACACCTCGACTTCTTTAAAATGATCTATTCAAAACAGATGCTCACATTTTAAACATATATGATTTTATCGTAATTCAATAATTACTTCTAATTCATTTTCCTAGTACCTATCTATTATATGTCATTTACATATAAACACCTGACTAAGCTCCCACTCAAAATGTCAATTACATTTGAGATTGTGTAACTTGTAATGCTCCCACTCAAAATGTCAAACACATTTCATATTGTGTAGCCCACAAGCTCCCACTTAACAATATGTCACTTACATATTATTCCGGTAAGCTGTCCTACTCCCACTTAAATTATACGGATATAATTTCCTTCGATATTTCGGTCATAACCGAAATCCTTGATCATGTATCAATTCGAAAATTCCAAATACGATGTATTATACTTGTTAATACAAATCCAAAAGACTTAGGCATGTCTACATCCAATGTAGTCAAAACAATTTTGATTTTGTCAAAGACATTCTTCATGACAAAATTAGCTTTATGTCCTTCTCACAGTTTCATTCTTTTCACACAACTTGTCATGTGAAAAATCAAGTAACCCTTTTACTTAATAAGATTCAAGCAACATTTACTAATACAATCTTGAATGCAACCTTTTGGATTTATGACTCTATAGTCACAATTCGAATTTGGCATCACCCCAATTTCTTTGTATTTCGTAGGTATCCCTTGTTCTAGTAACAAGCTCATTAAATCATGAAATATTAATCTGTGACCGGACAGAAAATATTCTTTAATGCCTACTATTTATAAAAAGCTCCTTGCATGAAAACACCATGATCAAATATCATCATTTTTCATTTCATTTGTGGAGTTTTGTTGTCGGATCAAATTCCAAACAATATTTCTCTCACAAATCGAGTAAGGTCAATTACCCCTTTTAAGCTTTTCTTTATTTCATATCCTTTCTTGAAACTTGTTTTCAATGAATCACCAAGTTAGCAATACTAGTTTTGCCCTTGTTGGTGTTTACCATATGAAACATATATTCATTCCTATGAATATTTTACAAAGAACTATTTCGTACATAGTTTCGTATTATCATATAATCTATAAACCATGACACACAACTTATTGTCGTTCATACGAATTTTGGGTGAAGACTTCAAAATAGGGAGTTTACTAATTCTAACGGAAAAACCTTCTACGTGATTTCTAAAATATTAAGAGATAATTTTTAGGACTATACTTTATTCAAAATAGAGTATGATTATAATGTCTACATAAATCAACATGTTTGATTATGCATCATAATTTTGTGAACCGAATTTCACAAGTCCTTTTGTGAACCGAATTTTCACAAACCTTCATGATAAAATAAATCTTTAAAATCCTTGCTATTATAATCCAATTACAATGACTTGATTTTATATCCTCCTTTTCTATCCGAAAAATCTTTCTTGATCAAATCAAATAATTTCAGATAATTGTATCTTTTAGTAAATACTTATTATTTACTTAGACATACAACAAAGGTTTCAATAATAATTTCCACTACACAATTTAATTTAACAATCATCTTGCATGATCTCAAATCAAATTTCTTCTCATATTGACTTATCAATATTTTTCAATCATCATGTCTCATTAGACATCACGCATGCAAATACACAAGATCAAATATCCAAAATATTTGCAATGATTAAAAATTCGGTAGTGCATTTTATTATTGACTTAGGATATTTATTTTAACATTCAAATCCACTTTGCTATCAAAAAGATTAATGCATGAATAACTTATTCATAATCGAAATATGATCATAAGAAAACTTTATTCATAATAAAACAACTTGCTTGTCTCTTACAAATATGAATAACTTGTCTCATCGAATATAAGACATACTTATTACAATCACTCTCAAATTCGACTACAAAACTCTTATTCAAAACTACTAATCAAAACTTGATAACTATGGGCGTGAAACTCCTTGGCCATCAACTACTTTGCCTTGCCATCATTCCGCAGCATCATGTCGAACTCTGCAATTTTCCTGTTATATTCTGGTGCTGTTTCAATAAAACAGAACATAAGTATCAAATACTTTAATATCAACAAGTGTAAGAAATAACAATTATAACTTTGTATATCAAATATACCTTGCGTGTCATCTATTTCTCCTTCGATGGGTTCCACCTCCACATCTTTGATTTCGACCAGGAAATCATTGAAGAGGAGGAAATCACTCTTAAGTATATACTCATCGACAAGCTCCTCATAGCTAGGAGGTAGAGAACGCAACACCGCCTGTATTGCAAAAGTATCCGCCATCCAGTAATCGCATGTGTTTGTGAGATCATCGTGAATGTCAAACATCTTACACAAATGTGTCTCCAAGCAGGTATGTTCTTCCATCTTGAGTGAAAGAAACTTGTCCAGCTGCTTGTACTGCTCTTGCTTCATTCGGTTCAAGAACCGAACTTTAAGAGCACCTATCATCACAGCGGGTTCCATATGGCGAAACTCATTTTTCAGCTCATGATCCATGCAGACATACATCGTGATCTGAACACTTCTCCAGACCTCACGACGCTGACGAAAATCCTCTTTCGCCTCTGCACTTGCGGAGTCTCCTGGTTTATCTCCTAACAATTCTCCTATCACGTAAGAAATGTCGTTCTGGTAGAGGACGTCTTTCAGGTTTCTGTACCACGTCATGAAGTTGGATCCATCGTTCCGGAGACTTTCTTTTCTAATAAAATGGTTGAACTCAAGACTTTCTTCCTTAGGATAAGGCATGATCTACAAAGATAATTTGCAAAGACTAGGTAAGGCTAAGTTTATAATATTTGAGTTTACTTTAATAATCATATTATCAAACACACTCCACTAAGAGAATTATCCCTAAAAACTGTCTTAGTGATTACACGATCCCAATCCATTAAATTACCCCCTTCGATCGGGCGGGTAACGTAACTTCAGAGGTAGGCAACGAATTACCAATCGCAACAATCATGCGACTCATGCTCGATCTTTCGATCACCCGTGTTCCGAGGCCATATACTGGTATATGCTAGGCTCGCCAATTTAACCTTAGTGTTTTCGCGTGTGCAACGTGGCTTACACCCACTGTATGCGAACGAAGAGACGAGTGTAGATGAAAAGGATCGAAACCCGAACAACGTACCCCGTAACGTAGAACTTTATTGGTGGTGCACACTAAGGCAGAACACAATTTTGGTATTAAATTAGGGATCATCCTATTACGGCTACCGTTGTATATCTTTATATAAGCACTCAAATAGGATGCAAACACACAACAAACAATATCAAAATAATGTAATGAAGTGCGATATGACATGGCCTCGCGCCTGGCCTTCATGGCGCGCCTCCAATGCTCCGAGTCTACGGTGCCACCTTTGCCTCCGATAACATAAAACTTACCGTAACCATGTCATATTAAAATGCCCCACTGCAAAACAAAGTTAGACGCTCTCTACTTTATCTTTTGCATTTTACGTGGCTGCTAGGGCTTTCGTGAAGAACCGTTTCTTACCTACGAACATACAACCACAACAGCGATTAAATAATTGTCTCTATTACACCCTTTTCAGGGCCCTCCATTGAAAATGCCATGCCGTCTAAAGAGAGAGAGACAGACACCCGCCAGCCGCATATATGGTACAAGCCATATGTTAGTTGCGGAACCAGTCTCGCGTAAGCGTACGCGTAAGGTCGGTCCGGGCCGCTTCATCAACTCAATGCCAACAACATTAGCAAGTGCACGCGAGAGGGTAACAATTACAGAATCGATGCCCACATTCAACATGTGTTCTAACCGTACCAGCAATACTACGCATAGATCGGCTCTGATACCACTGATGGGGTTCGTAGCAGAAAACAATAATTTTTCTAACTATCGCAACACCGAAACTAGCCAGGATCTATCTATCTAGTAATGCGGTAACGGAGAAGTCATCGGAAACATACCCTTGTAGACCGATAGCGGGAATTACGCTCCCGCACAAGCGTTGCCGATGAAGACGTACGTAGCCGACCTCAAGGTCGCGGAGAACTTGGCGCGACGAAGAAGAAGGAGACGCGGCGATGAAGAAGCTCCTAGTGCCGAACTCGTGAGAGAGCAGCACCTCCGAGTACTCGCACACGTACGGACCTTGACGATGACCTCCGTGCTCCCCGATCCAGCCGGAATAGCGGAAGCGAGAACTTTGGGTGGAATCCCGCAGCACAACGGTGCGCTGCGGTTTATAGGTCTCCCGTATACGCTGTCCAGACTTGGGACCGCGCACGTCGAGAGATGGGGAGGGAGGAATTGGACTAGGGAGAAGCCTGGGCCAACCGGAATTAATTCCTGAATTTTCTGTGTATTTTTCCAATTAATCCGGGTCCCTATTTATTGGAGGAAAAGGGGTGCACCTCTCCTCAACTCTCCATGTGGGACTAAAGAGGAGAGGGGGGGGGGGGGTGGTGCGGCTGCCTACATGGGCCAGCCGCACCCCCTCTTGGGGGGGGGGAACTTCCCCTCTTGGGCCCTAGGCCCATTAAGGTGGCTGCCCCATTTTTTCTCCTTTTTTTTAATATTAAATTAATATAAATATATATAATTCCATAATTAATATATTTACATACTATTTAATCTCCCGTGACTCCGAAACAATTTCCGGATCACTCCGAACTCACTTCGGTCTCCCCGGAACTCTTCCGGTCTTCCCCGGAACCTTTCCGAAACCTCCTATCTCTATACCTAAGCCACTCCGATGTTTCCAAAACGTTCTCCTAGCGTCGTCAAGACCTTAAGTGTGTTACCCTCGGTTCGAGAACACTCCGGACATGGTCGAGACCCTCCCGCCAATGACCGTCAGGGAGCCCTGGATGACTATGACGGCCCCGTGCATTCTAGAATAAATCATCCTTGAATCATCTTTGAACCGTTAACATGATATGGTCATTCCCTTTGTTCGTTGATACTTCCTTGTCCGAGATACGATCGTCAACATCCGATGTTGTGTTTTATCTCGTTACCGACAAGGTTGCTTTACTCGTTCCCATGAAATTATATCTCAATGACCTAGTCATACGCTGCGCAGCTTTACAGATATAATCTCACCGAGTGGGCCCAGCATATCAATCCGTCACACGGATGAACAAATCCCGCTCTTGATCACTCGCCCCGACTACTTCCTTCCAATACCCGAAAGTGTCACCTTTATTGTCAGCTTATGAGGCATGACGTTTGATGCGATCAGCCATATCTTTCAGAAGCAGCGACTTGATGTAATCTCACGGTCTAAGGAATAAGCTACCACGTTATAATCCTATTGCAGTGTTGAACTATCTGATACGATCCTAACTGCAATACTTTGGGTAATGTCCATCAAATTATTCTCCCAATAAAATGACTCCACCATCAACTGTTAATGCAATATGATCGGGAAATCACGATCATCCATTGACTGATGGACTAGTTTATCTAGAGGCTTAACTAGGGACTCTGGTTTGTTTACATACCACACGTGTATTAACAATTCCGATTAATACAGTTATAGCATGGTATAAAACTATTTATAAACTTAAAGAGATAATGCAATAAATCTTATTATTTATTTGCCTCTAGGGCATATCTCCAACACCAAGCTACTTAATTTTCGAATGAATTTACCAGAAGTCTCTATTGTGAACTGATTGTCGTTGTGCAAAATAACTCAAGGGGTGCGAATGATTTGAGAGTTTGTTCATTTCTTCTTAGAGAGATAAAATTTCCAATGACCAAAGTCAAGAATATATGAGGGTTAGAGAGCAAAAGACTATCTTAAGTGGATGCAACCAAAATTATTGATTATATTTACTTTGGCACTTGAAAACTTAGTAGCGCGTCACTAATTGACTCTTGCTCTTGGTGACAAATGGACCACACACTGATTGGTCGATCCCTTCCTTCAGAGGATGCTGGCAGTTCATTTGCCGTGTGGCGCAATTCGAAGAAACAATCTGCGCTTCAAATGTTGTTGATGGTTTTTATAGCCAGTCCACATGAGGAAAGTGTACAAGTCCAACGATCTCCCTTCTACCCCTCTAGCAATGGAGTGTCAACTACTTAGGGCTTGTTTGGTTCGCAGGATTATAAAAACGCAGGAATAGGAAAAACGTAGAAATATGATAGGAATGCAAGTGCAAAACAGAGGATTGAAAAACACAGTGATTTTGTAAACTTGGTTGTTTGGTTCACAGAAATAGGAAAAAAACATACGATTACTAATAAACATGGTCAAATCAAAGTCAAACCAATGGAGAATGTATAATTAGCATTTTATAATGCCAAGATAGACCTCGGTCTCGTTCTTCGTGCATAGGATTTTAAAAAGGAGGTCCAGGTGTATTGTAAAATCCCTGCGTTTTCCTTTAAAACCTACATCAAAAGAAATTTTCCCGTGTTTTTCCTTTACTCAATTCATTTGAACCAAACGGATGAAGTGTGTCCCCATAGGAAAAATTCCTATTATATTCCTACGTTATTTCTCCACTTTTCCTTTGAACCAAACAAGCCCTTAGCGTGCGTGCTCATGTAAATGTGTGCTTTCAGTTGTGACGAGAGAAGAGATGCACACTGGTTACATGTCCACAATTTTCTTTATCTGACCGAGCATGGAACCGTAGAAATGCACATGGTACAGGGTATGAGTGAGTTTCGTGAGCAATGATCTTAACACGTCATCTTCTGAAGGGAACATCATCACAAACTCGTGAAAAATGTCATGTGAAACAAATTATGGATTACGTACAAACATAAGGTTTAGCACGCGAGCTTTATGAGCCGTGATGATCGATGGGTCAAACGTGTAGGGAGGTGGTAGATGGTTGTTGGCTATTGAGGGCTAGGTGGCTAGCTGGTTTGGTTTTGTCAACAATACATTAGTGATTTGTCAAAGCCCAGCTATACTCTACTTGTACAGAAAAATGCCAACTTAATTAGCTAGTGCTACCCAGCGAGGCATGTTCTTGACCTGTCATCTTTTTTATGCGACGACATATGCGTATATTTTTAAAAGATGATTGATCAGCAAGGTTCTGTACCTGTCATCGGATTGAAAGTAGTCACCAACAAACAAAACAACTACAAAACATGATCTGTGCTGGTCGACATAATCATAATTTCAAAACTGATCATATATTTTAGGTGATTAGTGGTGGTTTAAGCCGATTATTTATCCGTAATCGCTGGTAGCGAGGAACATGTTTTGACTTTGTTCATCTGAAAGCTTCTCCACTCCACATTTTTTTCACACACACGCTATATCTATGTTGTGTTGGGTGTTTTCAAAAAATGATTTTGCTACTCTACTTTATGGACGACTGAGAAATGACTATTTCCAAGTCGGTGATCCAATTATTGATATTCTTATTTTTTTACTCCTTGTGGGGTTCTAATCTTTGCGGTTGGTACGAGTACAAATAGATTATCTGGATAACCTTGAATCGTGAACGAGAAAATGACTATTTTATAATTAACTATAAATTGATAAGTAGAATAATCACTTGGGGTGGTGTGTGTGTGGTGGGTGGGGGGGGGGGGGGGGGGGGGGGCAAAGCCCCCTCCGCCTCTGGGCAGGAGCATCGCACCACTTGACAAATCACATTGGGGTCACAAGTATGCTGCCGCAACCAACAAGCATGTTGCCAATGATGAGAAGATCATCCACAAACACAACGCTGATGATGGGGTCGGGCACATCAACCTTCGTCACGGAGGTGGTTGGGGGCGTTGGCGACTAGGCCTCACGGACCGCGGTCGCATCAGCAATTCGGCCATCTCGGATTTGTAGTCCACGACAATCTTTGACGTGGACGGACGTCTTGCACAAACAATATCTCCAAGAAGACTAAAATTGTCTAGGTACGGTTCTTCATATCTTGTTTCGCCGTATCGATTTTGGATATTTTCTCATGGTTACCGCAAGAAGGATTGTCCTTACAATATTTATCCCGGCTGCTACATCCTCGATAGTGGTAATTTGTACTCTCGGCTCCCAGCGGTGTCGACCATGTTGCTCGGCTGTTTTCTCTTGACTATTGGTGTCGACACTCTTGCCGATGTCGTTTAACTTTTTCTTTTAAAGTGGTGGCAAAAATTTGCCACCTTTCGTTAATTAATTAAGAAGAAGAATTATGACAAGGAATGAGGCACGGTTGATTAGTTTAATGGCTACATGCGTGCACGTAGCGTTAACATTGCGGCTCGAAACTAAAAGTACGAGAGACTCTTGTTGTTATTTACAGCTCTGTGGTATGTTTTTATGGATGCCTTAAAAAATACAAAATTGTGTCATGCAAAAAGAAAGAGTTTGATGATCTAAAAAATGTGTATTGATTGAGAACTTGCCTGTGTCAAGATGGTTAGGAGGGTGGTTGTATCCCAACCCATCAGAGTTTAAACCCCACGTTTGACGCTGGTGTTTCTCATTTAAGGCGTAATATTCTTCAGTGGGAGGCGACGTTCCCGTCGACAGCGAGGCGCCCGTGGTGACTTCGTCATCTCAAGACTCGACCCGCCGACTCAGTCTTTCGGAGGTGCTCATAGAGATAGGGTATGCGTGCGTTCATAGAGATGAGTGTGTGCGCGTGTATATTAGCGCCTGCGATGTACTGTGTTTCAAAAAAAAAAGTGCATTGATTATCAAGAAGAAAAAAAAACCCGGATCCGGGATCGAAAACTGTAACCGGCTGCGTACTGATCTGGAAGACAGGAATCCGCTGCCACCGTAGACCCCCTTTTAAGCTAGGCACAATCCATCAGCTCAGGCGATCCGTGATCCAGCCTATCTACTCCAACGACCACATGCACCTCAACAAACAAAGATAGGTACAGTAGATACCATGTAAACTGAGCTGCAGAGATCTGGTCTGCATTTGCCACAAACCAACCAGGCAACCACACCATGAACGCGCGAATAATCTTCCCTCCATGCGTTCGGGCGCCCGGCAGCAATCTGCACCACACGCTCTCTCAAGGGGATCTGTGCCTAAAGCTGAGCCTAAGTTGCTTTTTGATCCCTATGCTGCCCCCCTACTCGACAGAGAATACGGCTAGCTCCGTATGGACAGCGCAGCATCGCCATCAGCGTCGCCCAGCTAATCCCCTCGATTCGAATTTGACAGCAGCTCCGGTGCATGCTGCATGTGACCAGCTAGCTAGCTCTAGCTTTTTCTCCACCATGTGGGACCTACACATGTGCATGCAAGCTGATCGATTGGAGAAAGTTTACAACCTAGCTAGCTCATTTGCATGTAAATCTTTGGAGAATCATATCTCATAAACAGTTTGTTAAAATTGTAATTTATTTACACCATTGTGTTTGTAGATGGTGAACTCTCTAAAATGAGTCCAATATCATATATATATATATTCTTACATAAATATTGTGTATCTCATTAGACCCACATGTCATACAAAATAACTTTGCTACTTAACTATAAATTTGCCGTTAAAAATACATCAAGCAGCTATTTAAATATTGTGTATCTCCCGCTAGAACTGTCTTTTCATATTATTTTATTTTTGTTAAAAAGTTGGTGCTTTTTGTTGCAAATGAATCTGCCAAAACGTTATTCTTGAAGATATCCAAATACTGACAAATTTAAACATGGATAAACGGCGATGAATATCCCTAAATTCTTGAAGATATCTAAACTCAGGATCAAGTCTAACAGGTGATACACATTGAAGATATCCACACGTGGGGCTATGTGGATCCGTAAAGGCGAACAAATCAATTGGTTTAATATTCTTTTACAAAATTTGTCCAAGAGGATGTTACACTTGTGTGGTTAGCCTTGATCCCCATTTTGGATATCTTCAAAAAAATTGGTTTACCATCTAGAAATGAGGTTTGGACTCCATACCCCTACATGTGGATATCTTCAAGAATCTAGGGTTAGCCATCACCGGTTATCTATGTTTTAACTTGTCGATGCCTTTGTACAAATCATGAAACCTCTAAAAATACTTTACGGATCCACACACCCCCACGTGTGGATATTTTCATTGTATATCACCGGTTAGCCTTGATCCTGAGTTTAGATATCTTCAAGAATTTAGGGATATCCATCGCCGTTTATCCATGTTTAAATTTGTCGGTATTTGGATATCTTCAAGAATAACGTTTTGGACAGATTCATTTGCAACAAAAAGCACCAACTTTTTAACAAAAATAAAAATAATATGAAAAGACAGTGGGAGATACACAATATTTAGCTAGCTGCTTGATGTATTTTGTACCACAAATTTATTGTTAAGTAGCAAAGTTATTTTCTATGACATGTGGGTCTAATGAGATACATAATGTTTACGTAAGAATATATATGATATTGGACTCATTTTATAGAGTTCACCATCTGCATCACAATGGTGCAAATAAATTATAATTTTGACAAACTGGTTATGAGATATAATTCTCCAAAGATTTGCATGCAAATGAGTTAGCTAGCAAATAAACTTTCTCCAATCGATCAGCTGCATGCATCAGGTAAATAAAAAGCAAGGCAAATGCAAGGGGACCACAAGCTCTCGCCACTACGCTCCCTTTTCGCCTCCCCAATCCGGCAAAAAAGGCAGATAAAGGTAGGACTAAGTATGGAGTAGACATCAATGCAATCAGCCTCCTGCCTGATTAGTACTGCCAGGCGCATAAACGAGATCTACAGAGAGAGAGATTCCACGTGAGATGGAGAGGCCAAAAGCTAGTCAGAACCACGTACGGACGAATCTCCCGCGGAATACAGAGGTAAAAAATTATCGCTATACCAGACACCAGCAGACACAGCAGCTGTGGGGTTGGTGGTCAACATGCAGGCACAAATCCACAATAGAAAAGGACGGAAGAGATTACGCATGGGCACCCGAACGCCCTAGCAAAATTCGCACTCGACGCGCCACTGCGACGATCTCCTTGCTAAAAACATATAAACCTGTAGATATCATCATGCAGTACCATAGTGGTAGAATCTCTTGTCTCGGTTGTTCTCTTGTCTCAGTTGTCACTCTCATAAGTAGTGCGTGCGTGCCATTTGGCTTTTGGGCAGAGCACAGGATGCTCGGTCTCGTCGCCACTCGCCGGCCGTCCATCTTACTCCTTCCGTTCTAAATTAGATGACTTTTCTTTTTCCACATGAACATGTCTAGATACATCCACATGTAGAAAAAAGAAAGTCATCTAATTTGAAACGGAGGGAGTAGTTAGGGTGTTCTTTATCGTGTTGGGAGAATTGTTAGGATTTCATTACTATTCGGTACTATTTTGGCCCATAACAGGGACAAGGGATGTG
Source organism: Poa pratensis (assembly GCA_947311845.1). NCBI lineage: Eukaryota > Viridiplantae > Streptophyta > Magnoliopsida > Poales > Poaceae > Poa > Poa pratensis. The sequence continues at coordinate 18,115,854 of CAMZMU010000010.1, forward strand.
ATGACAGGTCTTCCAAACAGAGATGTTTACAAGTTTTTAAAAAAAGCTTTAAGACCTCACCTTTTACTTTTATCCAAAAACCCAATACCTTTTATAATTTTACAGTCATGTGGTGTCGACTAACATACGAGTCACACCCCTAAAAGAATAAACAAAACATGCACAAGGTCTTGATAGATAAGTACGCCGAGATAACACGGCACGGTCTCGAACTCGATCGTGTCGCCACATGCAATATCTACAAACCCACTTCGGATTCTAATATTCTATCGCATAAATGGTTTTATTCTCAACTCATTGGCCGCCCCTATCACATGGCCAACGAAAACGTCATTATCAGTGGCGGAGCTAGGGTGACCAGCAGGTGCCCTGCCCCCCCCCCCCCCCTATGGCGTTGTACACCTGAACAATTATGTGGTTAAGCTTAGATTAAACATGGGATTTTAGAGATAATTAGCTTTGTTGGCCCCCTTAATAGAAATTTGCCATGTTTTCCCCTTTAATCTCTAATTCTGCCTCCACCCCTGGTCATTATTACATTAAAAAGTTAGCAATTTAGCATAGTGTTTTCCGTAAAGCGGCTACGTTGCAATGGATTATCTAAAAATGGCTATTTGCCAATCTGTGTGTGCGGAACTGCTCAATTTTCTTGCATTTTAGTACAACCTCTGTTTCGAAATGTAAATTGTTTTGGTAGGCCATTTTAGCCTACCGAAACATTTTACATTTTGGAATTACATCCTCGTGCGGTAATATTATATGTTTGTTTTAGTGTAGTAAGTGTTCTATGTTTTTCAGATATAGATACAAATCAAATTCTACTAAAGTCAGAAACATATCCAAATATGTTACAATTATTGACTAATCAGGTAAAGAAATAATTAAGTAGCTACATGACATAAAACAATAGACTTATGGAATGCAATAATAAGTCAATGATAGGCCAACATAAAAACAAATATAATACTACTATGATAATAATTTTTGGTCGCACATATTTCTACTTTCATACCCATTTGTTCAAAATCATACTTCTCATCCATTTTCGTACTTCCTTGTTTGGATGCGGATGTTGACTTTCCATATAGGCATTTTCTCAAATACTATTATTGGATATGCCACTTTCCACCTTGGATTTACTTTTTGTTGTTGTTGAAATACTCCTACAAGAGATAATCGATGCTTGTATCTACACAATTCATTTCGATTTAATCTTGATATCGATATCTTTTTTGAGAATCTCTTGACATCGATATAGTTCAGCTTATATAAGCTGCAGTAGCAGTCGGACTAGGATTAATAACATGATATAAAAAGGCCCAAAAAAGGAGCCGAGACTGAAGTTCATGATGCATCCGGTTGGAGAGCCTGGCACGTGCCGACCACGTGCCTGCCTCGCCAAATCGCCGCACGCACCTCACCGTCCGCACACAAACGCATCTCGATGGCCGCCCACGCCGGCGCCGGCACCGCAGAGCCGGCCCGGGCCGACGATGAGGCGCGCGCCCTCCTCCCGCCTCGGCGCCCGTGGCTGGCCACGACGGCGGCGGCGAGGAGGAGTCGGAGGACCTCGAGGAGCGCGCGTTCGAGGCGTCCGAGAAGGTCATCGTGTCCCTCTCCTCGGACGACGCCGACGCCGACCTGGAGGCGCAGCTCGCCTCGTCCTCGGCGTCCCCGCCCTTCTCCTGGCGGAAGCTCTGGCTCTACACGGGGCCCGGCTTCCTGATGAGCATCGCGTTCCTCGACCCGGGCAACCTCGAGGGGGACCTCCAGGCCGGCGCCGCCGCGGGGGACACGCTCCTGTGGCTGCTCATGTGGGCCACGGCCATGGGCCTCCTCGTGCAGCTCCTCGCCGCGCGCCTCGGGGTCGCCACCGGACGGCACCTCGCCGAGCTCTGCCGCGACGAGTACCCGACTGGGCGCGCCGCGCGCTCTGGCTCATGGCCGAGGTCGCCATGGTCGGCGCTGACATCCAGGAGGTCATCGGCAGCGCGATCGCCATCAAGATCCTCAGCAGGGGGTACCTGCCGCTCTGGGCCGGCGTCGTCATCACCGCCTTGGACTGGTCAGTTTGGAAATTTGCTGATTGGCTGTTGAATTTTTAATTTGCAATTGCTGTAATTTGATTGGGAGGTGCTGAATCGCATGATAATTCCAAAACCAGTTACCTTTTTTCTTGTCTAATCGGCATTAGAGATTTTTCCAGAAAGAGGATAAAAGACAAAAGGTTTCAGATTTTAGTCCTAGCTGTTGCTATTGAGATTTGGGTGAGGTTTTGGTGTGAGATCTCAGTTAGTTATGGAGTTACTCTTAAAATCTTTACCATACTTTCGGCATGGTTAGGCGTTGGTTTGGAGTGGATTTGATTGTAAATCCGATGCGTGCTTGCTTTAATTTTCAGCTATAGGAATGTTTGATCTTTTTTGTTGAGACTGTACTATCAGTGAAGTGAAAGTTGAGGATGTACATTTGATCTTCTTTTAGTTCATGATGCTCTATGAGATATGAGGGTTCAGATATTTACCTACCTTGACACAAGAATCCACAAAGCTTGATTATTCTCAAACACGGATCTAAATGCAAAGTTGTTACTACTACACCATTTCAACTTGAATTTCAATTTTGATTGGTTTTTTCGAAATAGCTAATAGAGTTTTTGGATTTTTCATTCATTAGGAGTTGGTTTGGCGTAGATTTGATTGTATGTCACGATGCGTGCTTCCTTTAATTTTCAGTTATATGAATGTTTGATCTGTTTATTTAAGGCTGTAATATCAGCGAAGTGACAGTACATTTGATCTTCGTTTAGTTCATGATGGTCTATGAGATGAGGGTTGCAGATATTTACCTCCCTTGATACAAGAAATCATGAAGATGTTTTATCCAACACTGATCTGAATACCCGTCGTTTTGGATTCAGAAAACTTTCACTACACCCTTCAAGTTTGCTTAAAATTTTTTTTAAGTAACTGCTAGACAATTTGGAATTTTCTTAGCCGGCAAGGTGAAAGAACTAAATAATTTTTCGTTTTATTTATGGCATTTGGTTTTATTGCTAGGTTTTGTTTTCGAAATATATTAATAAAAAGGAACCGCTAGCAGTCTGGCACCCCGGTTTCTCTTACGAACTTAAAATCACATCAGTGGTTAGATTATGGTTTATAGTATTCAACATTCAGGCATGTATGAAAACTGAACTTGCACTATCAACTATTCAGATTTCCTGACTAGCGATTAACTTGTGTACGTGACGTTTCCTGCCAACTTGAGATTTCCATGTTAGATTTTGTTCTCCAAATGCTGTTCTACATTTTTCTGAGATATTGTGGGCTCATGGCAGGAGTGCCTTTTATGAGTTTTTTGGTTGACCCTAGCGAGTGCAAAGCCAAGGATTGTGTTGGCTTTTAAATGTCGTATTTATGCTGCTGTACTATATTTAATTTTACAAGAGTTAGATTTTCAGCAACCTTTGTATCCACTTTAGGATTGTTAAGCACTGCTTAAAATTCATGCATAGATGCTACTTTGCCGCTTTTGACAAAAGTTGGAGATCCTGCGATATTAGTTTTTCTTCTGTCTTGTTCCATAGTTTATTGGATGGTCCTTGCACTTTTCTCTAAATCATCACAAAATCACAATTGACTAATCAAGAACTCTTTTGTGTATAACATAGCAAGAACCGGTATTGTCTTGGTTGAGCTTATGCCTTGTGTTTTGCAACTTGATTGGGCTAGCCTCCTTGTACTTTACATGCTTAGTTGAGTGCCACTAGTATGTTTGTTAATAGTCAAATACATGAAACCGATGTAGCTATCGTTATTTGAATCATCCACTAACCCTGAGCTTTTTCAGCTTCATTTTTCTTTCTCTGGAGAACTACGGGGTGAGGAAATTGGAGGCCATATTTGCAGTTTTGATTGCAACAATGGCTGTTTCCTTTGCATGGATGTTCACTGATACCAAGCCCAATGGAAAGGACCTGCTAGTAGGTAAGGATCTCACTGATCAACTGTTTATGCTTAAAATTTTCCTCATACGTCTTACCCATTGATCATATGCAATTTTATCAACAGGTATCTTGGTTCCCAAACTGAGCTCTAAGACAATAAGACAAGCGGTTGGGGTTGTTGGCTGTGTTATTATGCCCCACAACGTCTTCCTCCATTCAGCGCTTGTGCAGTCTAGAAAAATAGATCCAAAGAAGGAATACCAAGTTCGTGAAGCATTGAGATACTACTCGATAGAGTCAACGGTGGCATTGGCTATATCCTTCATGATAAATCTCTTTGTCACGACTGTTTTCGCTAAAGGATTCTATGGCACTAAAGAAGCTGGCAGTATTGGTCTTGAAAATGCCGGACAATATCTACAAGAGAAGTTTGGTGGAGGATTTTTACCTATCCTCTACATTTGGGGAATTGGGCTATTAGCGGCCGGGCAGAGTAGTACAATAACAGGAACTTATGCTGGACAGTTCATAATGGGTGGATTTCTGAATCTGAAGTTAAAGAAATGGATGAGGTCAATGATAACCAGAAGCTTTGCAATCGTGCCAACTATAGTCGTGGCTCTGTTCTTTGATTCATCTGATTCACTGGATGTTCTAAATGAGTGGCTCAATGTGCTTCAGTCCATTCAGATCCCTTTTGCACTGATTCCGCTGATAACCTTGGTGTCCAAGGAGCAAGTCATGGGAGTCTTCAAAATAGGTCATAAGATGCAAGTAAGTAATCATCCTCCTTTCGCCATAATTTTGGACCCTTTCTTTTACGGCGTAGTGATATCTTCCGCTGAAAATGCTCGTCAAGTGGGTAGTGTTGTTGCAGGCACTGTTGTTTTCCTTTCGTACATTCTTCTTACCGAGTTATGGCATATCTTTTCAGGCCGTAACCTGGACAGTGGCTGCACTACTGATCACAATCAATGGCTATCTGCTGTTGGATTTCTTCTCATCCGAGATACGAGGTCCATTGTTCGCATCAGTTCTCTGCGTGGCAGTACTTGCTTACGCATCCTTTGTACTGTATCTCATCCTGCGGGCACCGAGATGTCTAACCAGATCATTGTAGCGATACGGAAGAGACTGTCATGACAACTGTAACCAAAATTTTGCCCTTTTACACAGCCTTAACCTCTCTCAACCTTATAGAATGGTTCCGAGAAGAGAGACTGGAGATCTCGCTGTACAGTGACATCCGGTCGTTGAAATGGATGGACCCACAGCCCTTGGTGAATTTGTTGTAGCGCTCTGACTTCATCCTGGAGGAGGAGAACACAAAAAATGAACTGCTTGACATCTTGGCATTTGTTTCTTTTTTCTGTAATTTTTTTGTCGCGAACTAAAGCATAGAGAGGAATAGAAAAAGGACTAGAAGGAGAAGAAAGCAATGTAATTGTATTCTTGATCTGTACATGAAACTGTTACAATCTGGACAATGAATATTGATCATCCAATCCTCCGTGTCAGCGTTTGAATTGTGCCGCAGTGATATATATGTTCTGGTCCTGATACTTTTGGTCCTTGAACTAATTTTTATCCATGCGAAGATGTGCAGAGGTTTTGTGCTTTCCTGAATGAAGACTGAAGAGAAAGAAAGAAAGCACTCTGACGCTGGTGGGAATTTGTTCCTGAACCTATGATGGTTGGTTGGGATGGGATGATGAACAGAATGAATACCCAGAGCATAAAATTATCAAAAAGTGGGCACTTCGTGCCTGCCAGCTTAAGGGAGTCATCCGTAGACGAAACCAAGGGGACAGTAGCACTGTAGCAGCACAAAATCCTCTCTTCGTGGTGGTGACGTTCTCCGTGACCAACCGTTCAAGATATTTTAGTTGTCCAAGTCGAGCTCAAGACTTTTCTGGATATCTTGAGAAAATATTTTCTCAAGATATTTTAGCACATGCATCTGGTGTGTGCGGAGTTATCTCTTCAAGAAAATGTTTATATTCCTTAACTTTAGGGAAACAGTCCCGATCGTGAGGAAAAGATCGAAAATGTTTAGCAAGACAAACACATGCATGCATCTGATCGCTCGCACGCTGACGCCCAGCAGGCCTCCTCCAGCCCAACCAGTCCATAGGCATTCCAACCACCCGCAGCCCAGTCCACAGCGACTCCATCACTCCCACCAGCAATCCCGCCAGCCCAGTATGCAGCGATTCCAGCACCCGTTCACCCATCGCGTTATCAATTTTTACAACTAAGTTTTATTTTCCAGGTTTTTTCAAATGTTGCATACGTATTTTAAATTTAAAACAAAGTCGGAGGATTTTTCTTGAGAACTAACACGCGAGGTGTTGCAAGATTTTTCTGAACGTTTTGCTACAAGTTTGTAGCTCCCCTCTTTTTTCCAATGTTGTATGCATATGCTTCCAAATTGTAACAAACGTACAATTTTTGTTGCGAATTCACACATAAGATGCTGCAAGGTTTCTTTGGTGTTTTGCTACAAGAAACCTCATAACCCAGACTTTCAAATGTGAACATAACCTTGAATTATTGGCATGACTTAAAGCACACCTACCTTTCAAGAAATTTCTGCCGCTTTGATCACCGTCTGCATCGTTGAGGGAAGCTAATGTTAGAGTTCGTGCATAAATATTGTCGGGGCACGACGATGTGCATCCCCCTAAGCTCAATGTACACCGCGTGGTTTTTTCTCTCCACAATTTGGTCCCAACTTATGGGTGGGTGGGTGAGTGTGTGTGTGTGTGTGTGTGTGTGTGTGGGGGGGGGGGGGGGGGGGGGGGGGGGGGGGGGACTTGCCGCGTAAAATCCGCATCTCATAATACCCAGTTTTAGCTAAAGGCAGCTGGCTGCTATCTGTCCGTGAGATCCATCGTCGAATACAAAAAGACAGATCCATGGAATCTCAATCAGGTGTGATCATGCTCCGTGCCCTCCTTACCTCTATTTATAGGGCTCTCCAATTGATTCATGCACACGCTTGCTTCCAACACCGCCACTTCGTCGTTCAGGCTTTCGCCACCGTCCTCCTTCCACACCGCAATGGGTTTCTTCTTCTGCAGCGTAGGTGCTTCGCACCCCCTCCTGATCACCATCCTCCACCCAGTATGCTTCTGCATCAGCATCAGCACTCGCGCCCCATTTTTTCCAAGATATCCAAAACATGATCATGTCGTGCCCAAATATGACCGATCGTATGTTAGGCAGTTTCATATCGGAGTTGCAGTGACATTTGCTAGTCGCTAGTCGCAGGGGCAGATCCAACAGGTTCGAAGGGTGGGCAGATTTGGCCCAGTAACTCTATAATATTATATGTTTGATAAAAAATGCCATCTCCAGGCTCAGTCAAGGAAGACAAGAAGCTATGAACCAATACATAGCAGAATATACATTCACGAGTAAGTTCATGTCGATCCGTTCAACCGTTTTCCGAGACGTGCCCTAGTCCTGATCAAACAAGAAAACAATCTGCCGCGCAGCGGCGAGTCGGCGACAACTGCCAGTGGCGTACAGCGTATTGCTTACACAACAACAGTCTATGGCTCTAGGCGAACAACTGATCGAGTTTATTGTATTCCTCTCGTCAGGTTGGGTCTAGCTTCTACTTTTCTCTTTGCAAATTTGATTAACTTGTTCTTATGGCATTGTAAAATTACAACATCCATTCATTAGTTATGTGGGTAATTGAATTTATGCAATTGGACAATCTGGTAAATTGATTTATTACATTGTACTGTTAAAACATTACAGTTATGTAAAATTACTATATCCATATTTTAGATGTAACCATTGAAATCTATGCTGCTTGTGAGACCTTCGTGCTTATAGAAATTTTTATAAAAGGTTCATTTGCACGTTATTTTTTTGGTATTGATTTTTTTGTCTAGCTGCCCACCCTAGCACAAAATCTAGATTCGCCACCGCCACCTAGTCGCTAGAGTGTGTTGTGATCGAGTTGTGAGTTGGTGAAAGCGCCGTGGTGATGGCCACCGTCGTCGTGGTCCTACAACGGTGCTCGTGATGATCAGCGGTTGGGTCCGACGCTTGAGCTTACTGCTCCTCCAACCTTCACTAGTTGCTCGCTAGAGTGTGTGTGAGTTGAGACCAGCATGTTGTGGCTCAGGGCTCCTTTAGTCATGTGGCTTTGAAGAGTGTAGTTTCGACTGAACATAACAATCTTGGGAGGCATGGTCAAGTCTTCAGTACCTGTGTTTGGGCCACATTGGACCGTTCGTATTAGGCCCATTTGCATCACTTAATTTTACCCGATGATATTAGTTGGGAGCTCCTATTTGCCGTTCTAAGCGGCGCGAGCGGGAGGCGCCGCACAGGGGCTCTTCCCTGTGGCGCTTATATGGGCCGCGGCCCATCAGGTATGTCAATTTTTTCCGTTTTATTAAATCTGAACATTATTAAAAAATCTTAATATTTTTTAAATCTGAAACATTTTTCAGTTCTAAAACAGTTTTCAAAAACTGTTTTTTGTTTAAATTTGAAATTTTCACTTTTGAACAAATTCGAATCTGAACAAAATTTTCACTTTTGAACAAAATTCAAATCTGAACAATTTTTCGAATCTGAACCAATTTTAAAATTTGATTTTTTTTGAATCTGAACAAATTTTAAAATTTGTGCAAATTTTGAATCCGAACAAATTTTTGAATATGACAGAATTTTCGAATGTGAACAAAATTCGAATCTGAACAAATATTAAAATGTGAACAAATTTTCAAATCTGAACAAATTTTGAATCTGATCAAATTTTGAATCTGAACAAAATTTCAAGTTTGAACAAGTATCAAATTTGAAATATTTAAAAAAGAAAAAGAAAAAGGTAAACAGAAAAAGAAACAAAAAAGGAAACGAGAAAAAAATGCAAAAAAATGTTCAGATATTATTTTAAATTTTCAATGCGGCGCGGGGGTGTGGGGCGCGAGCCTCCCGCGCCGCAAAAGGCGGCAATAGGATTTGCCGAGATCAGTTTCCGGTTTCTGGGCTTTTCGGTTCTTTTTTTGGCTGTTTCTTTATTCTTTATTCTTTTTCTTTTTTCTTTTTATTTTCGTTTTCTTTTTTGGATATTTCTTGTTTCTTTCTTCATTTATGTTTTCTTTTTAGATATTATTTTAAATTTTCATTTTTAAAAAATGTTCAAATTTAAAAAGTGTTCAGATTTGAAATTGTTCGTATTAAAAAATTGTTCAGATGTGAAAAATGTTCAGATTTGAAAATTGTTCATATTTCAAAAATCGTTCAAAAATAATTTCCGTCCATTTAGTTTTTTATTTTCACTTTTTAAAAATCGTTGAAAAATAATTTTCGTTCATGTACCTTTTTCTGTTCACTTTTTAAAATTGTTCAAAAATCAATTTCGTTCACTGGTCTTTTCTGTCACTTTTAAAATCGTTCAAAAATAGTTTTTGTTCATTTTTTAAAATCGTTCAAAAATAGATTTTGTTCACGGCCTTTGTGGTCACTTTTAAAATCGTTCAAGACCAAACTCCGTTCAATGAGTTTTACAAAAATCCTTCGAGACTAAATTCCGTTTAGCGGATTTTTGAAATATCGTTGAAGACCAAATTCCGTTCAACAGGGTTTCCAAATATCGTTCAACGGGTTTTTCAGATATCGTTCAAGACCAAATTTGGTTCCACGGGTTATTTCAAAAATCCTTCGAGACTAAATTCCGTTCAATGGGGTTTACAAAAATCCTTCGAGACTAAATTTCGTTTAGCGGATTTTTGAAATATCGTTCAAGACCAAACTCCGTTCAACGTGTTTTTCAAAAATCGTTCAAGACCAAATTCCGTTCAATGGGTTTTCAAATATCGTTAATGACCAAATTCATTTCAATGTGTTTTTCATAAATCGTCAGAGACTAAATTCAGTTCAACTGGTTTTTTTCCAAAATCGTTCAATACCAAATTTTGTTCAACGGGTTTTACAAAAATCCTTCGAGACTAAATTCTGTTCATTGGGTTTTTCAATATCGTTCGAGACCAAATTCCGTTCAACGCGTTTTTCAAAAATCGTTCAAGACCAAATTCTGTTCAATGGGGTTTTCAAAAATAGTTCGAGACTAAATTCAGTTCAACGGGTTTTCAAATATCGTTCATGACCAAATTCCGTTCAATTGTTTTTTTTTCAAAATCGTTCAAGACCAAAATCCGTTCAACGGGTATTTCAAACATCGTTCGAGACTAAATTCCGTTCAACGGGTTTTTCAAAAATAATTCAAAACCAAATCCGTTCAATGGGCTTTTCAAATATAGTTCGAAACTAAATGAAGCAGATGTTTTTTCTCGTTTTTCTCTTACATATGAATTCTTATACCTTCGATCATACGCCAGTTCAAAAATAAAACGAAGTGCGATGCTACTCTGTGAAACGCGTACAGAAACAGGAAAATGTAACGGAACCACAACACACGAAGTGTAGTTGAACCGGTCGTAAGAGCATCTCCAACAGGCGCCCAACGCGCCGGCGCGCTATAATTTTTTTGCAGCGCCAAAATAGCCATTTAGCGCGCTGGGCACATGTTTTGCTTTAGCAGTTGCGCTATAATTTAGCGCGTCGCAAGCAGCTGTTCAGCAGTGGCGCTAAACTCGCGCGTGCCCGTCAGAAACAACAATTGCACTCAAACATACAACCAAGAAGATCAAACATACACCAAATAAATCAACAATAAATAGTTTAATTATTATTACAACACAAACAAATAGTTTTTCTTCAATACAAATAGTTCACCAAACAATAGAATGAATAGTTCATCAACAATACAACAAACATACACGTGAAACTCATTGTTGCCCATTCCATGCCCACCACTCCTCGATTAGATCCTTTTGAAGCTCATCATGTCGGTCATTACGTCGAATGGCATGATAAGATGCAACAAAGCGGGCTGTCCTCTAAGCCCTCCTCCGCACTTGCACGGGATGTCCCGTCAACTCATAGTGTGTGTAGTCCAAATCTTGCCCGCGCTCATTCTCGATGATCATATTATGCATGATCACACAGCCGGTCATGATGTACCAAAGAATGTCTTGATCCCAAAATCTAGCCGGTACTCTCACAATAGCGAATTGAGCTTGCAAAATCCCAAATGCTCTCTCCACATCTTTCCACAGGGGCTAGTCCCAGATTCTTCATCGGAAGAATCCCAAAATCCAAATTGTTGGCGTGCATAGCTAGAATCATTGCGACGTCCTCCTCCTCTTGAAGATCAAATTCTTCATCGGAAGAATCGTATGACGAACTCATCTACATACATTAATTTATACTACTTCAAATCTACAAACGAATGCACCAAAATCATCTATTAGAAATTAAAATTCATAGTTGGAATATACCTTGCAAGTGTTTTGTCAAACACCTTGTGCGCGCGGAGGTGCAAACGGTGGCGACAGAGGTCCAGCGCTGGAGGGGTGGCGGCGACGAGGGGGTCGAGCAAGCAGCGGCGTGATACTATTTTCTTTAGCGTCTTGACGGGAGCTTATTTGAGGATGAAGATTTGTAGTCCCCGGCAACGGCGCCAGAAAATAGTCTTTATAACCCACAAGTATAGGGGATCGCAACAGTCTTCGAGGGAAGTAAAACCCAAATTTATTGATTCGACACAAGGGGAGACAAAGAATACTTATAAGCCTCAACAGCGGAGTTGTCAATTCAGCTGCACCTGGAAAAGCACTAGTAACAGGGGTGATGCGAAAGCAGCAGTAATATGAGAGCAGTAGTAGCAGTAGCACAGAATCAATGGCACTAGGAAATAGTTGCTTGCGTGGAGTTGACGGAAAAAGCAATGATGATTACAGATGGACCGGGGTTCCCAGCTATCTACACTAGTGGTAACTCTCCAATAACAAGTGCTGGGTGAACAAATTACAGTTGGGCAATTGACAGAATATTGAGCGCATGACAATGCATATATATGACATGATGACTACTATGATATTTAATTGGGCATTACGACATAATACATAGACCGTTATCCAACAGCGTCTATGACTAATAATCCACCGCCGGGTTGTCATCCGAGTTCCCCGTTGGTATTAAGTTGCAAGCAACGGATAATTGCATTAAGTAAAGTGCGTAATGTAAACAAATACATATGACCGTGGACATAGCATTGTTAGGTTATCCCTAGTGGCAACAGCACATCCGCAATCTTAGAACTTTCTGTCACTGTCCCAGGTTAAATGGAGGCATGAACCCACTATCTAGCATAAATACTCTCTCTTGGAGATACAGGCAACTACTTGATCAAGGCAACCACAAGTACCGGAGAGCATGCAAGATCTTAAATAACATATAAGATAGATTGATAATCAACTTGACATAGTATTCAATATTCATCGGATCCCAACAAACACAACACCGATTACATCATATGGATCTCAATCATGTAAGGCAGCTCATGAGATCATTGTATTGAAGTACATGGGAGAGAGAGTACCAACTAGCTACAGCTAGAACCCGTAGTCCATGGGGGAACTACTCACGGAGCATGATGGAGGCGGTGGCGTCGATGGAAAAGGCTCCGGGGGTCAATCCCTGTCCCGGCAGGGTACCGGAACAGGACCTTCTGACCCCCGAAACGAAGTTTCGTGGCGGCGGAGCACGGAGATGTATTCGGGAGTTTCGTCGATTGTTCCGTGAGTTTTAGGTCAGGGGCAATATATAGTCCAAAGGGCGTCGCGAGGCGGTGACCGAGGAGACGACACCACCCCAGGGCGCCGGGCAAGGCCCAACTGCGCCTGCCCACGCGTGGGGCCCTCGGGCCTCCCCGGACTTGTCCTTCTGGCCCATGGAGTCTTCTGGTAAAATAGGGGCCTCCGTAAATTTTCGTCCAATTCCGAGAATATTTCCAGACTAGCTTTTCTGGAATACAAAAACAGCAGAAAACAGGAACTGACACTGTGTCATCTTGTTAATAGGTTAGTCCCAGAAAATGTATAAAAGTGATATAAAGTAGATGCAAACATGTAGCAATTGGTATAAAACAAGCATGGAACATCAAAAATTATAGATACGTTTGAGACGTATCACGGCGGCGCGCTGCTGAGAAGCGGCGGAAGTGCCAGCGGCGTCGGTGAAGGCTGGGCCCGACTCAGCGCCGCGGCGACCTGCGCGCGTCCATAGAAAGCGGCGGCGCGCTGGGGAGTAGCGGAGGAAGCGCCGCCGGCAGGTAAATCGAGTGCGTGGTCGCCGGAGGAGATGGGGGAGAGATGCGAGCGGCGGTGTGAGCGGCGGGAGATTTCAGATCTGGTGGTTGGTCACGCGCGTGCTTTTTCCCTTTCCTCCCGCGCGCTGGACTGGACGCCCCAAATATGATGCAAAATGTCCCGCTTCGTCCAGCGCGCTGGACGCTTTTTCGAGCACGTGGGTTTATGCCGCGGCCGCTGGAGGACTGGATTTGGCCGCGCGCGCGCTATATTGGCGGTTTATTCGACGCGAGGCTTTTTAAGCGCCGCTGTTGGAGATGCTCTAATAGTGTGTTGAAAGGTAGCCACCAGTCATACATGGGCCGAGCCCACTATCGCCGGGAGGGTATGTGGAAGCAGGTTATCGACGCAATGGTCGATAGGTAGGCGCTCCCAGATATCAGTTGCTTACAAGTCACAATAGATTTCTTCTAGATACTGGGTCGGTTTGCTCTGGGCCGTCCTCGCAACACCTTGTCACTTGGCCTTTCTCGTTCTAGACTAGCATGTTTCCATGAGCCACTGGTTCGGCCGTGTTTAACTTAGTACTCCACGGGTTCTTCCATGTGTGTTAGCGGCGAGCCGGTGATGGTGCCAGCATGTTTTTGCAAGTGGTTCTTCTGTTCTACGTGTCCTCTTCCTCTCCATGGCGTGACGAGTTCTTCAGCCTACATTGCAAGTTCGCAACTACTCCCTTCGTTCCAAATTAATTGATTTAGTTTTGTGCAAATATGGATGTATCTATACTAGATACATCCATGTGTAACTAAATGTGTGTCAATTAAATCCGAACGGAGGGAGTACAAGGGATTTGTCTTGAGCCTGCACACATGTCGGGTAAACCAAAGGGGCAAATGGCATTATGTCTGGTGCCAAAGATGCTCATCTTGCTCGTCCGTCCAAGTGTCCAATTGTAGCAGAGCAACCCAATGGCTATGGCATCATGTTTGGTCAGCCCTCGGCACCGGGCCCGCCCTCTAACGCACAGAACCGTTGTGGTCAAACGCAAGCAGCTACGAGGACACCGAACGCAAGAGACACGGCTCACATTGGACACAGCTTCAGTGACTTTGCCAAATACAAAGTCACGTGATTTTGAGTCACTGCCAGTGGGGCCCACCGTGTATAGGGGCCACATGTCAATCACCACAAATTCACCCACGCAAAGTTACTGAAGCTGCGTCCGCTCACATCACATGCCGAAGCAAGTCGCCAGATTAGCTCTGCACTAAGCTAGTCGACAAGGTGGTGAGCACTCAGGGCAGAACCGGCTCATTGGCATGCAATGCAGGTCAGACAGCTTGGCCTCTTGTTACTTGCAAACCTTAGGCTGTAGCTACGCGTGTCACGTGTCCACTTAGACCTAGACCACAGTGCATATAGATTCAGGGTACAGTACTGTGACAATGTGACAAGCATATGTGTATGCATGCGGTACGCGAGCTGCAAGCTCAAAATAGTGTATTCTTCAAGGGGATTCATAAGATTGCCAAAGAATTTGTATATGATTGGAATCTTGAGAGATTTTTTCTTTCGAAATCGTTTGATTCATAGGATCATTTTTTCATAGGAAAAATTGCTATAAAAATCTTGTAGTATAAGGAAAATAACATGAGGTCTAACCTCATGGAAATATTCATTCACCATAAACAAACAAACTTCCTCTTACCATAGGATTTAAGGTCTAAAAATCTGCGGATGTGAGGAATCCGTAGATAATTTGTTCATCACGTGTCCATTTGCTAGACTCATATGGCGGGTGGTTTTTTTTTACTTATAATATTCCTCCACCTACAAGTGTTTCCAATATGTTTGAGAATTGGTTGAATGAGATTGACAAAAAGACCAAAGTTAGAATTCGTATTGGCGTTTGAACTATCTGTTGGTCTATTTGGATTTGTAGAAATAATCTTGTCTTTAACAGAAACACAATTTTTTATGTCTTACAGGTTATCAATATGGCGACTTACTGGATCCAGCTATGGGCTACCCAGCTACCTTCGGACCAGCAGAACTTATGGTTTCTGGATGCGCACGGCTCCTGTTGGTGGTACATGAGTTTTTCTCCCGGCGTACGTGGCAGCATATTAGTCGACTTTTATAGTTGAATTATGTTGTTATTTCGTTGATTGATACATGTCTCAACTTTATATGACCGCTGAATTGTAATAGGATGACTCGAATAATCTTAATAAAAAGATGTGTGCATCACTCGATGCGGAGGCTGGGGCTTCTCCCCATTTCTAAAAAAAACCATAGGATTTAGTTAGACAAGCCATCCCAATTCTATGAAATCTCTATTCCTACACTTTCCCATTCCTACGAGCCCTGATTGATCTTGCGGTTTTCTCCCCTCCATACATTTGATGTCTCGATCTGGTAAAGATGATATCAGGTTGGCAAACCAAAATAATTCATTCCTTCGAGTTCCCCCTTCTTCAAGCTTGCCTCACGCGGTCGTTTTTCTTTTGTAAGTCTAACACGTGAACGGTTGCACAAGTTAGATTTCGCATGGCTTGTATGCCTAGCTTCGACCTCACTCAACCAGCAAAAGAATGCAAGATTAGCAAAGACAAAAAGAAGCATGATCACAAAGATCGCGGTAAAATCTGGCAATACGTACGAACCCAGTAAATCTTTATCCGCCGGCCACCTTTTACACACATTTCACCCACCACTTTTACTGCTCGCTTAGTCGCTTTACATGCACATGCTGCAGGCAACGATAGGTTAGATAGTTAGTTAGCTAGCTAGCTAGCTTCCCTTTGACTTCTTAGTTCCTTTCCTATGAGCTTCATAGAAACAACTCATACTTTGTTGACATAGTATCCTTTCAATCCTATTAACCCTTGGACCATGATGTCACATGCCTCTATTTTTGAATCCAAACAATTATTTAAGTAAACAAAAAATGAATAAGTAATAATAATAATCTTTAATTCAAATACAATAATGGATTTTCCCACTTTTCCATTTATATTGAATTAATTCATATCTATAAATCGGAATTCGACAATCATATTTCTAAATCGATCAAAAAATGAGAAGAATCCAAATATGTTTAAATCAAATCCAAAAATGAGGTGTTACTGCCAAACTTAGGCACCAAATGATCATGTTGGAATGGGCCAATATCTGGCACAGTGGAGCACATGGCATTGCAAACAAACATAGCCTGTGTTTGGGGTGTTGGGTGTGCGGTATAGGGTCACCCCAGGAAAGTTAGGTGTCAAAATTAGGATTTCTAGGGAACATGCAAACTTTGGCATGAAATGATCAAACCATGTTGGAATGGGCCAAGATTTGGCACAGTGGAGCACAATGGCATTGCAAATAAACATAGCGCTGGGTTTGGGGTGTTGGGTGTGTGGTATAGGGTCACCCCCAGGAAAGTTAGGTGTCGAAACTAAAATTTCTGGGGGAACATGCCAAACTAGGGTATTAAATGATCAAACCATGTTGGAATGGGCCAAGATTTGGCACAGTGAAGCACAATGGCATTGCAAACAAACATAGCCCTGGGTTTGGAGTGTTGGGTGTGTGGTATAGGGTCACCCCCAGAAAACTTAGGTGTCGAAACTAGGGTTTCTGGGGGAAACATGCCAAACTTGGCAATCAAATGATGAAACCTTGTTGGAATGGGCCAAGATTTGGCACAATGGCATTGCAAACAAACATAGCCCTGGGTTTGGGGTGTTGAGTGTGTGGTATAGGGTCACCCCCAGGAAAGTTAGGTGTCGAAACTAGGGTTTTTGTGGGAAATAGGCTAAAATTGGGCACCATATGATTAAACTATGTTGGAATGGGCCAAGATTTGGCACAGTGGGGCACCATGGCATTGCAAACCAACATAGCCCTGTGTTTGGGGTGTTTGGTGTGTGGTAGAGGGTCACCCCAAGACAAGTTAGGTGTCGAAACTAGGGTTTCTGACGGAACCTACGAGTCTAGGACTTTACTAAGTGCTACCGCGTGTCTGTGAAGAGGGTCACACTTTTACACATAATATAGGGCCACATGCAAGTTTTTGAGGGATTCCGGTCCTACAGTGGTCTTTTTCCGTGAAACCCTAGACTTATGCTCGGAATTCTACAAGATATCAAATTTGCAAATCCAAATCAATAATAGGATGAACTAGTCTCAATAGGTGTTTTAGGTCGTAAAGATAGTGTGGCTCACAAATCAATGTAAGTGAGGAGAAGACGCATAATGTTTATACCTTTCATCGATGGTCTTCACCCTTTATTGTTGGTTCCGTCCTTACTCATAATTTTTTAGTAGAATATAGCTTGAACAATGTGTATGATGATGTAGATCTCCTTCTCCTATTTGAAACGAGTTAAAGAAAATCAAAATCCGATTTCGAATGCAAAAGTTATGCTAAAACGGTGAGTAGGTCAAAATAGTTTTTCTGCGCGATAGAGCTATGCCGAGGCAATACCGTCGACATAGCTCAAAAGAGATCTAAACCGACGACTGCCTGTGGGCTGGCCTGTTCGGGGTCTAAACCGACGGCCCGACAAAAAGCCATCGACGTAGCATGCCATTCCTGTAGTGCCCTTCTTCCAGCTTGCCTCTCACGCGGTCGTTTTTCTTTTGTAGTGAGTCTAACACGTGAACGGTTGCACAAGTTAGATTTCGCGTGGCTTGTATGCCTAGCCTTCGACCTCACTCAAACAGCAAAAAGAACGCATGATTAGCAAGGACAAAAAGAAGGCATGATTAGCAAAGATCGCCGTAAAATCCTGGCAATACGTACGACCCAGTAAATCTTGATCCGGCCGGCCACCTTACACGCACATTTCACCAGCCACTTTTACTGCTCGCTTTACATGCACATGCAGGCAACGAAAGGTTAGATAGTTAGAGCATCTCCAACCGCACCCCCCAAAATCGGACCACATACTGCGCCCGGACGCATCCGGACGCGTTCGCGGAGGAGTGACCGGACAACCCCTAAAAACATGCTCCTACAACCACACTCCTCTTTTCTAGTTGACATATTACTACAAAGGCATGCAACACGTCCGCATTTGCTACACTAGAATGGAAACTTGCATTGCATCCGCCTTGCTACGCTAGAATCTCCCTACTCGTCATCGGAGAGGACGATGACCGTTGCCGCTGCGCCGGCGGAGCCGCCCCGTCCCGCACTGCCGGCCGGAGCCGGGCAAGAACCCTGCTCGGAGTCGGAGAAGAACCCGAACGAAGAGGAGGAGGAGGCCCCGGCGTAAGGGCGGCCTTCACGAATCGCCGCCTCCGCCTCGAACTGCTTGTCGAGGAACCCGGAGCGGTTCCTCATCTGCCTCATGAAGAGGCGGTCCGCCGCCTCCGCCTTCAGCTGCGCCTCCGCCGCACGGTGCTCCGCCGCATCGTCGTTGCGCAGCGCCTCCTCGCGGATCCGGCCCTCTTCCGCCTCCGCCTGAGCTCTCCACCGCTCCGTCGCAGCGCGTACCCGGGCGCGATGCGCTTCGGCCGCCGCCTCCGCCCGGCTGTGAAGCGCTTCGGACGCGCAGGCCGCCGCCTGCCGTTCGACCGCCGCCTCCGCCGCCGCGCGTCGGGCTTCGTGCTCCGCCTCCGCGCGGACGCGCATCCTCTCATCCTCAGCCTGGATGAACTCCGAGTCGGTGATGTCGACGATCTCGGCGTCGTCGGAGACCATGAAGTATCCGACGGCCGACGACTCCGAATCCGCCTCCGCCGCCGCATCCGCCTCAGCCTGAGCTCGGATTTGGGCCTGCTGCCTCCGCTTTTCCGCCGTCATCCTGGCGAAGATGGTGGGGAGGCGGCGAGGCATGGTGGATGTGGATGAACTAGGGTTTCGGCGGCGGATGTGGATGTGGATTAGGGTTCCGGCGTCGCCGGTAGATATAGTGGTGTCCGGACCGCCATGAATGCGGGTAGTTGGGGGTTGGCCGCTGCCCCTGGCCGCTCCGCCATGAATGCCGGCGCCGGTCAAAGGCTAGATCCTCCCCTCCGGTAGGCTCCGGTAGGCCGGTCAAGGGAGGGTCCCACTGTCAGCGAGTGAGGGCGCGGACGCGTCCGGGCGCCCCCAAACCCGCCCCAGTTTTGTGCTGGGTTTGGGGTGTGCCGGACCGTCCGGTCGTTTGGAGCCGCTATAGGGGCCGTCGTTGGGTTGCGGTTTTTGGGCCAACCCCGTCCGGGCTGTCCGCCCGGACGTTTGGGGTGGATTTGGGGGCTCCGCTTGGAGATGCTCTTAGTCAGCTAGCATCCCTTTCACTCCTCGATCTGATTTTATCACATAGTACTGTACTACATATATAGGTGGTTAACTTTGCTTGCTGTCACAGCACCGACCGGAGGCCCTCTGAAAACCTAGCAATTTTAATCAATTTTTTGAGTACGCCAAAAGCGCATCGTAGTTTTATAAAAGGCAGCAAAAAAATATTTACAAGGATTTGCAAAGGTTGTAAAAAACCAGAGCATACAACACCAGCACAGCCACCTAAGCCTGGTAGCTCAAAGTTTCAGGCTCTCACAATATAATTTAGACCACCAGCACCTGCTATTTTCCAACGCTCTAGTTCAACAAGTACGTAGGACGCTAGCACCTGTGTGGTTTGATTCGAGAGGCAATCAAAACTCAATGTTGGATTCCTATTTTACAAGCATAGCTAAATTTAGGGGGGCGTCTTCTCCAGAAAGCTGGTGAAGGGGTAGCTTCTCGGAGAAGCCGTCAAAAGAACTGGGCCTAGTTCAACCAGTTTGTAGGAGGCTAGCACCTGTGTGGTTAGATTTGACTGAAATTATTGAACACCCGGCCTAGCATTCCGCTGCTTCCGGAGGTTCCATGCCGCTAGCATCACAAGCGAATCCAGCCAAATTTGATTGAAAGTTTAATCAAATTCCATTTCAGTGTAAACTCTTGGTCTCTCTAAAGGTCGCGGTGAGGTGAGAATTGATGATATTCGGATATTGATCCAATTTTTATGATAGAAAAAATAGCTAAAATTATAGAAAAGTAGAATCCTCGGTGATGGCCTTGTCCCCATTTCATTGACTGTTTAGGCGGTGGTACGGGTCTTCTTCCAGCTTGCTTCCCTTCCAAGCACCATATCATCGATGGAGAAAAGGAGAAAGAGAGAAGGAAGAAAAATGCGAAGGTACCTGGCTAGCTAGCTGCCTGCATGGTGGCATCCCGATCTGCCGGCCGGCATCTTTACACCAAAGGAAGTGCACACTGCTAGGCGCTCTCTCTCGATCTTTAATTTGTCTGGGGTTCTCACTTGGATCTAGCTACATCGATCGATAGGTGATCATTTTTTCCCTTTATCGTCACTCTCTAGCTCGCCTCTAGGGTTAATTGTGCACTTGCACACTGATCGTCTCATGACAACCAACCAAAATATCTAAGATTTTACGCATAAGTCAAAATATCTTCAGGAAGGGATGATGCCACCAGGCGGCACTGCGTCAGTGTTGGCCGAGCCGATAAGGATTTTTTCCGAATAAACCCTATCCACAGCCCCGGAAAATCGGTAGCACATGAGCCCCGCAAGGGCGAGGCCTCGACACCACCAGACTAGCCACCTACCAACATGCGCCACCACGTCGAAGCCACCATCATTGTCTCACTGAAGAAGTTGTCACGAGGTCTGCAAAACGGAGGCAAGGAGTAACTTGTACCGGGGGTCAGCAGTACAGCAGCCGCGTGGGAGGAAACTGCCTCCACCGCTAAGGGCGGTAGTTAGCCGGACACGGCGGCAGAGCACACGAGCCCCTGTTAGGTTCGGCCAGGCCTATAAAGCCCGCCACCACGCTGGAACATGCTGGCTGCCGTCGCCTCCGACCTTGCACCATCTACCTCGGCGTCATCTGTAGAGCAAACGGCAGGGCAGGCGAGCCTGCCTCGATCGACTCAGATGGGGCTCGATGGGCCCAAGTCGGAGCCGCTTGGCCCTGCTTGCGCAGACCCCAGCACGCCGCCACCTGCATCTCTACGATGCCCCACAGCTCGGTGCTAGCACCGCCGGACCGCCACCACCTAGCTAGAGCCGGGCCGCTGCCAACCTGGGTCGCACCGCCGCCGGAGAAGCACAACCCCACTTGGCCTCCTTCGTGCGTGAGTAGAGAATATCCGTCGCCGCCGGCACCGCCAGAGCTTCGCTCGGTGGCTCACGCCGATGGCGGAAGGAGGGGAGAGGCGGGACAGGGGGGGGGGTGGGGGTGTCGGGGAGGGAAGAGAGGCGCAGCCGCGCCAGCCGCCGCGGGACGGCGCGGACGCGGGTGAGGAAGGGTTTTTCGACGCGGGGAGGAGTTCAGTATTGTCATTTTTTGATCAGTCGGCTGGCGTGGACGCGAGGAGAAAGGGTTTTTTCGACGCGGGGGAGGAGTTCTGTATAGTCATTTTTTGATCAATTTATAATCAGGTAGGTTGGGTACGGTACTCAGGTGTGTGTGTTACTGATTAAGAATTACTCCCACTTCTGTAGTTCTGTACACTGGCGCTCGAATGCATGCCATTCGTGAATACGCATGTAGAAGTGCAGGCCCGAGTCTGCAGTTTGAAGAGATCATGCGCTTAACCCAACCTTAAATTTGTACCTTCCCGTGCGGCTTTTAAACCCTATATATTGCTAGCTGAAGGGTGTAGCTTGGTCCAGACGTGTTTCAGTGCCTGGACCGGCCGCTGGGCCGCTGTTTATACTGCATCATAAGGATGATTCCAACGGGCCGACGCAAACGGACGCGCGTTTGGTCCGCGTTTGGTCCGTTTGCGTCGGCAACGTGACGCGCGTCCGGCCCAGGTCCGTCCCTTTCCGGCCACTGCGCCCAACGGGGCCGACGTATTGAGTCCGCCCGGTCAGGGTTTTTGATCATTTTCGGCCAGGGTTTTTGATCACATGGTAACAAAACAAGTATAAAACATAATCCCGGCCTCACACAGGCCATGTCTGGGTACATACCCAAAATATTAAAATCCCGGCCATCGGCCATAGCATGCAACATAATAAATAGAAGGACCGAGATTTGATCAATCTTGATCCATGTAGTACCTTTGCTTCTTGAGGTAGTAGGCCTTCTTCCTAGTGGTGAAGGCCGAGATAACCATGTCCATGATCATGGCCTCCTCGGCGTAAGGCGAGATCAAGGTCCTTGGCCTTCAGGTCGACCTCCCTTGCTCTTACCTCGACCTCCTTGGCCCTAGCCTCGGCCTCCTTGGCCCTTGCCTCGGCTTCCCGTGCTCTAGTCTGAGCATTTTCCTCTTCTATATCGAGCCTCTTCTTTTGCAATTCGAAGAAGAGCTTGGAAGACGCTCTCTCTCTAGGCGTTCCTTTTCTCTCCCCTCCTCCTTCTTGTCATATGTCTTGTTCTTTTGGGATATGAACCCGTTCAATGTCTCTTGCAACGCAAGGGTTGTTGCATCACGTTTCAACTCGGCCTTCGAGTTGTTTCTTCCCCCCTTGGCCTCCCCTCATTCTCCGTTGTGGCCTCTTCCTTATCAACTGACTGTCCATCTTGCTTGAGGGAGGCGTAGAGGTCCTTCCACTTCTGCTGGTCCTTGAGTGCCCGGTAACAATGGGTCAAGTTGAAGGTCTTCTTATATTGAGCCTGGAAGGTTTCCAAAGCTTGCAACACCTGTGCATACAAGGTTATAGCAATCAAAATCATTGCAACCAAATGCATAAGAAGGGAGGAGGAATTACCAATTCCTTCACTCCATAGCCACTTTGCGGCCGGGCTTCAACGTTTTCAACGGAGCCGCAAAACTTGCTCATCTCCCCTTGTATGTGGAGCCACCTCTTGGAGATAGATGTCTCGGTCCGCAGCGTTTGAATGTTATGGGGCGGAAGGATTCTGCATTCATTGTAGCGCTTGGTGAACCGGCCCCAATATGCCGACCCTCTTTGCTCGGCCCCGAGAATTTGGTTGGTTCCAACCTCGATCCAGGACTCGCAAATGAGCACGTCTTCCTCGGACGTGAATGAGGCGCCCCTTTGGCTGATCTTCCTCTTCATGGCCAGGGATTGGGTGTCGAGCTCGTCTAGGAAAACCGGCTCAACCTCGACGTTGATCACATCGGGGCCGGGCGGCGGAACTTCATCTTCTCCGGCATTGTAGTCGTCATCGGCGTACTGAGTGTTGTCCCTGACCATGTCCTGGAGGACGTCCTCCCGTCGTAGCCGTCCTCCTCCTCCTTGATATGTCTCAAACGTATCTATAATTTCTGATGTTTCATGTTGATATTATACCAATTGTTACATGTTTTATATACACTTCATAGCATTTTTAGTCATTTTCTGGGACTAACCTATTAACAAGATGCCACAGTGCCAGTTCCTGTTTTCTGCTGTTTTTGTATTACAGAAAAGC
This sequence comes from Poa pratensis, assembly GCA_947311845.1. Lineage (NCBI taxonomy): Eukaryota > Viridiplantae > Streptophyta > Magnoliopsida > Poales > Poaceae > Poa > Poa pratensis. The sequence continues at coordinate 18,139,356 of CAMZMU010000010.1, forward strand.
TAGTCTGGAAATATTCTCGGAATTGGACGAAACTTGGATATAACCTCCTATTTTTTCCAACACGAACACACAGTCCAGAGGAGAGACGGAGGGGAGCCACGAGGCACCCGCACCATGGGGCCACGCGGGCCCCCCTGCCGCGCCGTGGGATGGTGTGGGGCCCACGTGGGTCTCCAGCCGCCGCCCTTTCGCCTATTTATTCCTCCCGACGCGAAAATCCTAAATACCCGAGCCATTATCCACGAAAAGTTCCAGAGACGCCGCCGCCGTCAACCCTAGCTCGGGAGGGTTCAGAAGCTCTTCCCAGCACCCTGCCGGAGAGGGGAATCATCACCGGAGGGCTCTAAATCACCATGCCTGCCTCCGGAGTGATGCGTGAGTAGTTCATCCTTGAACTACGGGTCCATGGCAGTAGCTAGATGGTTGTCTCTCCACTTTATGCTATCATATTTAGATCTTGTGAGCTGCCTATCATGATCAAGATCATCTTATTGTAATGCTACATGTTGTGTTTGCTGGGATCCGATGAATATTGAATACTATGTCAAGTTGATTATCAATCTATCTTATATGTTATTGATACGTCTCAAACGTATATATAATTTTTGATGGTCCATGCTTGTTTTATACCAATTGCTACATGTTTTGCATCTACTTTATATCACTTTTATACATTTTTTGGACTAACCTATTAACAAGATGCCGAAGTGCCAGTTCCTGTTTTCTGCTGTTTTTGTATTCCAGAAAAGCTAGTCTGGAAATATTCTCGGAATTGGACGAAACTACACGGTGTCCCTATTTTTCCAGAACTCACCTGACGGAGCGAAGAAGCAACAGAGGAGGGCCACCAGGGCCCCACACGCCACTAGGGCGCGGTTCCCCCCTCTGCCGCGCCCTAGGGTGGTGTGGGCCCCTCGGGGGTCTCCATCCGCCGCCCTTTTGCCTACTTATCCCCCCCGACGCGAAAACCCTAAGTGCATGAGCAAATATCCACGAAAAGTTTCAGAGACGCCGCCGCCATCAACCCTAGCTCGGGAGGGTTCAGAACCTCTTCCCGGCACCCTGCCGGAGAGGGGAATCGTCACCGGAGGCTTCTACATCGCCATGCCTGCCTCCGGAGTGATGCGTGAGTAGTTCATCCTTGGACTACGGGTCCATAGCAGTAGCTAGATGGTTGTCTCTCCACTTTGTGCCATTATGTTTAGATCTTGTGAGCTGCCCTACATGATCAAGATCATATTATTGTAATGCTACATGTTGTGTTTGCTGGGATCCGATGAATATTGAATACTATGTCAAGTTGATTATCAATTTATCTTATATGTTATTTAAGATCTTGCATGCTTTCCGTTACTCGTAGATGTTTTGGCCAAGTAGATGCTTGTAACTCCAAGAGAGAGTATTTATGCTAGATAGTGGGTTCATGCCTCCATTTTATCTGGGACAGTGACAGAAAGTTCTAAGGTTGTGGATGTGCTGTTGCCATACTCCAGGAGGGAGTGCTGGTTCGAACTCAAGCCACAAGTCTGCATCTTCTAGAGGGACAGGAGTGTTCCTCGGAGGGCGCTACACGATGGAGGAGGTGATCAACTATGGAGGCATTCCAAAGGAGATGGCACTCGACGTGCGGTCAAGTGACCGCCTCCGGGTGCAGCCAAATGCTGACTTGACGCAGCTGGAGCGGGCACAACAGCGTGCCGAAGCTCGGGATGACATCTCTGGTTCAGGTACTAAACGTGTGCCCTTGTCTTCAATTGCTTCTATTCCGAATGAATTTATTATAGATAGGGCTTCGAGATAGGGGGTGTCCTTGGGTCTCTGTCAATCTAATTAAAGATATAAATCTAAAACGAACTATTACCTTTCTTAAGAAAAATGAAGATGAACTTAGAAGGGGGAGGATGATTCTAGTAGTTCGGTTTTGGATATAGCTACTAATTTAAGTAATGACTTGGAGGAGGAGGCTTTGCAAGATGATAATGATCACAAGGATCAAAAAATCATGCGCACTAAGGCTAAAAAAGGAGCTAAACCGAAAATCAAACAAGTGAATTCTTCGGTTCCTCGTAGAAGTGCTAGATTAAATAAAGATTAATTTCAAAAAACGATGAAAGGTTGTTTTTGGAATAGTGATGGGTTTGCTGATCCAGCTAAACATTTAAGAGTGAATGAAACTATTACGGAGCATAAATTAGATTTTTTTGCGGTCATAGAAACAGGAAGATCTAATTTCTCAGCCCCGTTTTTATCTCATATTTCTGGTGGCCTTGATTTCCACTGGTATTGCCTAGCTCCACAAGGGAGATCGGGTGGTATTTTAGTGGGCTTTAATAATTCCTCTCTTCGAATTACAAAGGTAATCTCGGGAGATCACTGTATCAAGTTTCATGTAATCTCAAAAGTTGACGGGTTTGAATGGGCTTTAGTAGTAGTTTATGGGGCAGCTCAAGATGAGAATAAGCATCAGTTTTTAGCAGAGTTGGTTCGGATGTGCGAATCTGATTCATTACCACTTCTTTGTGGTGGAGACTTTAATATTATCCGCTGCAAAGAAGAGAAGAATAATGACAATTTTAATACTAGGTGGCCTTTTTTGTTCAATGCTATAATTGAGAGTCTGAGCTTGAGAGAAATAGATCTCTCGGGACGACAATATACTTGGGCTAATAATAGGGTGACGCCAACTTATGAGAAGTTGGACAGAGTCCTAGCCACCACTGATTGGGAATAGAAGTTTCCCCTTGCTTCTGTCCATGCGTTGTCTAAAACTGGACCAGATCATACGCCATTATTCTTAGATACCGGGGACCAAGCTTTCTTAGGCAATAAAGCATGTTTCTCCTTCGAGTTGCATTGGCTTCAGAAGGAAGGTTTTTACGACGTGGTGGTAAAGGAGTGGAATTCGGTCCCCTTGGGTGGCTCCCCGATTGAGAATTGGCAACGCAAGATTCGTCATTTGCGCAATTACTTGAAAGGTTGGGCTAGAAATTTGAGTGGTGTTTACAAAAAAGAAAAGGAGCGTCTTCTTACTCTTATAGACCAACTTGATGTTAAAGCAAAATACTCCTCTAAATGTAGCCGAAAGGGATGCAATGAAGAGTGCTAATGAGACTTTGGCCCAACTTAGACGGGATGAAGAGTCTAGATGGCTCAAAGGCGAAAGTAAAATATGTTCGGGAGGGTGGAGATAACACAAAGTACTTCCATCTTATTGCAAACGGCAAGCATGGAAGAAGAAATCTTTCAACTTGAGCAAGAGGAAGGGACGATTGTTGGTCAAGAAAATTTAAAAATCTATATCTTAGAATATTATAAAAGACTATTTGGTGCTCCGGATAAAAAAAAATTCACCCTGATAGAGAATCAGGTGCATGATATTCCGCAGCTCTCAAGAGAAGAGAATGAAATTTTAATTGCTGAAATAACTAAAAAGACGTGTTTGAGGCTATTGATCAAATGGAAAAGAATAAAGCTCCGGGACCAGACGGGTTCCCTGCTGAATTCTATAAGAAGTTCTGGCAAGTTATAAAAGTTGATTTCATGGCTATGATAGCTCAGTTTCAAAGAGGAGAGTTACCTCTTTTCCAACTGAATTTTGGTACAATTATTTTGCTGCCAAAGAAAGAGGATGCAGCACAAATTCAGCAAATATAGGCCAATTTGTCTGCTAAATGTTAGCTTTAAAATCTTTACAAAGGTAGCAACCCTTCGTATCTCCCAAATTGCACATAAAGTCATTCGTCCGACTCAAACCGCCTTTTACCGGGACACCACATCCTAGAGGGAGTAGTGGTGCTTCATGAGACTATCCATGAAATTCATAGGAAAAAAAATGGATGGGGTGTTGTTTAAAATCGATTTGAAAAAGCTTATGATAAGGTCAATTGGCCTTTCCTTCAGCAAGCAATGCGGATGAAAGGTTTTGATCCAATTTGGTGTAGGTGGATTAATGATTTTGTTCAAAAAGGTAGTGTTGGTGTTAGAGTTAATGATGACATAGGTCATTATTTTCAAACACGGAAAGGCTTAAGACAAGGTGACCCGCTTCACCTATACTTTTTAATGTCGTTGCCGACATGCTGGCTATTTTAATTGCAAGAGCAAAAGAAGATAGCCAAGTTGAAGGGCTTATTCCACATTTAGTGGATGGTGGGATTTCGATTTTACAATATGCAGACGACACGATACTTTTCATGAATCATAATTTGGAGAAAGCTCTAAATATGAAACTCATTCTCTGCATTTTTGAACAACTCTCCGGCCTAAAAATTAACTTTCACAAGAGTGAAATTTTCTGTTTTGGGAAGGCAAAAGATGTTGAGAACCAATATACGGAGTTATTCGGTTGCGAAGTAGGTACTCTCCCATTTCGTTATTTGGGAATCCCTATTCATTTTAGAAAATTGACAAATGCAGAGTGGAAATCGATTGAAGACCGCTTTGAAAAGAAATTGGCTTCTTGGATGAGCAAGCTCCTCTCTATGGAGATAGATTAATTTTAATAAACTCGGTTTAACGAGTTTACCTATGTTTATGTTATCTTTTCTTGAAATTCCAAAAGGGGTACGGAAAAGATTAGATTTTTATAGATCACGCTTTTTTTGGCAGAGTGTTGGTCATAAAAAGAAATATAGACTTACAAAATGGAACATTATTTGTAGACCCAAAGATCAAGGAGGTCTCGGGGAAGAAGTTCTAGAGTTAAAAAATAAATGTTTACTCTCTAAATGGCTATTTAAACTCCTTAATGAGGAAGGGGTTTGGCAGGAGCTTATCACAAACAAATACCTTCATTCGAAATCTTTGTCTCAAGTTCAATCTAAACCAACAGATTCTGCCTTTTGGAAGGGACTAATGAAGGTTAAGGAAGATTTCTTCTCCAGAGGTTCTTTTCAAATTGACAATGGACAGAACACTAGGTTCTGGGAGGATGTTTGGTTGGGCAATACACCACTGACCATACAGTATCCAACTTTATATAACATAACCCATAGGAAACAAGTTTCTATTGCGTATGTGCTGGAGCATGAGCATCCGAACATTGAGTTCAGGAGGGCTCTGACAGGGAACAAATGGTTCCGTTGGTTGCATTTAGTTAGTCGCTTGATGGATATAAATTTGAGTGCTGTTCAGGATACATTTATTTGGAGGTTAACTAACTCAGGAGTTTTTACCGTCAATCAATGTATCTTGATTATATGAATGGCCATACAAAGTACCTCCGTAAATACATTTGGAAAATTATGGTGCTATGTGGTTTCTACATCGGAGAGTTCTGTTAACAAAAGATAATCTAGTTAAGAGAAATTGGATGGGAATACTAAATGTTGTTTTTGTGATCAAGAAGAAACGATACAACATTTATTCATATCTTGTCCACTTGCACGTGTTATTTGGCGCATTGTCCATGTGGCTTTCAATTTAACTCCACCAACTAGTATACCGAATTTGTTTGGAAATTGGTTGCATGGAGTAAGCAGAAAGAAAAACCCAAATAAGAGTGGGGGCTTGTGCGCTGCTTTGGGCCATATGGCATGTCCGAAATGATTATATCTTTAACAGAGCCAAAAATACATCTTTCTTGCAGGTTATTTCATTTGGCCACGCACTGGATCCGTACGTGGGCTTATCTCCAGTCGCAGGACCGGCGGCAGGTGATGACGTGAAACACACGTTCGTTGGGAGACCCCAAGAGGAAGGTATGATGTAGTCAGCAGCAAGTTTTCCCTCAGAAAGAAACCAAGGTTATCGAACCAGTAGGAGCAGCAACTCTTCAGAAGGTTGTCAACGGCGCCAGAAAAATAGTGTTGTTGATGGGAGTCTGGACTGTTGACGTGGAATCTGCACACAACACAATCAAACTACTTTGCCCCAACGAAACAGTGAGGTTGTCAATCTCACTGGCTTGCTGAAAACAAAGGATTAAACGTATGGTGTGGAAAATGAGTATTAAATTGCAGAGAATGAAAAAGGAACAGTTTGCAGTTTGTGGTTGTTTAATCAGTGTAAAAGAATGGACCGGGGTCCACAGTTCACTAGTGGTGTCTCTCCATAAAAGATAACTAACATGTTGGGTGAACAAATTACAGCTGGGCAATTGACGAATAGTGAGCGCATGACAATGCATATACATGACATGTTGACTACTATGATATTTAATTGGGCATTACGACATAATACATAGATCGTTATCCAACAGCATCTATGACTAATAATCCACCGCCGGGTTGTCATCCGAGTCCCCCTTGGTATTAAGTTGCAAGCAACGGATAATTGCATTAAGTAAAGTGCGTAATGTAAACAAACACATATGCCGTGGACATAGCATCGTTAGGTTATCCCTAGTGGCAACAGCACATCCACAACCTTAGAACTTTCTGTCACTGTCCCAGGTTAAACGGAGACATGAACCCACTATCTAGCATAAATACTCTCTCTTGGAGTTACAAGCATCTACTTGGCCAAAGCATCTACGAGTAACGGAAAGCATGCAAGATCTTAAATAACATATAAGATAGATTGATAATCAACTTGACATAATATTCAATATTCATCGGATCCCAGCAAACACAACATGTAGCATTACAATAATATGATCTTGATCATGTAGGGCAGCTCACAAGATCTAAACATGATGGCACAAAGTGGAGAGACAACCATCTAGCTACTGCTATGGACCCGTAGTCCAAGGATGAACTACTCACGCATCACTCCGGAGGCAGGCATGGCGATGTAGAAGCCTCCGGTGACGATTCCCCTCTCCGGCAGGGTGCCGGGAAGAGGTTCTGAACCCTCCCGAGCTAGGGTTGACGACGGCGGCGTCTCTGGAACTTTTCGTGGATATTTGCTCAGGTACTTAGGGTTTTCGCGTCGGGGGGAATAAGTAGGCGAAAGGGCGGCGGCTGGAGACCCCCGGGGCCCACACCACCCAGGGCGCGGCAGAGGGGGGCCCGCGCCCTGGCGTGTGGGGCCCCGTGGCTCCTCTGCTGCTTTCGTCCGTCATGTTCTGGAAAAATAGGGACCCCGTGTAGTTTCGTCCAATTCCGAGAATATTTCCAGACTAGCTTTTCTGGAATACAAAAACAGCAGAAAACAGGAACTGGCACTTCGGCATCTTGTTAATAGGTTAGTCCCAAAAAATGTATAAAAGTGATATAAAGTAGATGCAAAACATGTAGCAATTGGTATAAAACAAGCATGGAACATCAAAAATTATAGATACGTTTGAGACGTATCAGCATCCCCAAGCTTAGTTCCTACTCGTCCTCGAGTAGGTAAACGATAAAAACAAATAATTTTTGAGGTGACATGCTACTATCATAATCTTGATCATATAATATTGCAAGGCACATGTAAATGAATGAAGTGATCCAAGTCAATGGTCTATAATTTGCTATCAAATAGATAATGAGTAAACAATGAATCACACAAGCTAAACGTTTTCATGAATAGTACTTTCGAGACAAGCATCAAACAGTTTTGCATAAGTGTTAACTCATAAAGCAATAGTTTCTAACAAAAGGTATTTAATCAACACAAAGGAAGAATTTAGTTTCAGCATTTGCTTCAACTTTCAACATATTTATCTCATGGATATTGTCAACACAAAGTAGTATAACAAGTCCAATACATTGCATATAACGCATGTTGTAACAAAGTTGACACTAGTGTTTGCTTGTGGAAGACAGAAAGAATAGGAAAACTGACTCAACATAAAAGTAAAAGAAAGGCCCTTCGCAGAGGGAAGCAGGGATTAAATCATGTGCTAGAGCTTTTAGGTTTTTGAAAGCATATAGAGATTGCATAAAATATTTGATACTCCTCCCAACCTTGCTAACACAAGCCATGGCTAACCGAATCCTCGGGTGCCTTCCATCAATCACATACCATGGAGGAGTATCTATTTTTGAGAGGTGTTTGTTAATTGTCAACGAATGGTAGCGGGTGAGAACAGTATTCTACCTGTCGAACGGACTTTTAAGAGCGGCTCCCATGAAGGACGTTATTTCTACCAGCAAGGCAGATCATCCCTCTTTCTCTTTGGTTTACACACATTCAGGTATTTCACTGTTTGTCATTGCTTACTGATGAATCAGGGCAAAAGTGTGAAGAGAATTAATTGGTTAAAGTTGTAATTAATTGGGACTGGGCACCCCGTTGCCAGCTCTTTTTGCAAGTTATTGGATAAGCGGATGTATATGCCACTAGTCCAGGTGTAAAAGTCCACTCGACAAATAGAATAAAGAATAACCACACTAATTCCTCATGAGCTAGTAAACATTGACACAAAAAGGGAATAATAACATTTTGAATAATTTAAAGGTAGCACATGAAAAATTTACTTGGAGTGGCAAGGAAATACCACATATAGGTAGTTATGGTGGACACAAATGGCATGGATTTTGGCTCAAGGATTTGGATGCACGAGAAGCATTCCCTCTCAGTACAGAGTTTAGGCTAGCAAGGTTATGTAAGCAAACAAGAATATCAACCCGTACACCAAGTTTTATATGACAAACATATTGCAAACGTTATAAGACTTCATACCGTCTTCCTTGTTAACCAAACCCTGTTATTAGAAAATATCTAGACCTTAGAGTACCACCGATGCAAACCAAATTTTCAACAAGCTTTACGGTAGTTCTTCACTAATAGGCTTAACTCATGTGATGCACAATTTAATCATGATCTACTTGTTAACTCAAAACAATTGACAAGCATCAAGTTATCCATTTTAGTGATCTACAAGATTAAGCAAGTTTTTCCTTATACCAATTACCACATGCAACATTTTCTGAACCAACCAAACACCAATCAATTTATTTCATCAACTCTCCAAACAAATATAAGTGAAGCAAGAGAGTACTTTCTACAAAAGAAAGCTAATAGCTCTGACAAGAGATACATGAAAACAAGAGCTAAAAGCTGAACAGCGCTAGATATGAATACTCAACAAATATAAGTGAAGAATAGGAGTATTCTCATGAAAAAGCGGAGCGTGTCTCTCTCCCAATCAAGAATGCTAGGGTCCAGTCAAGCTTTATTGAAAATAAAAATGCAATACTGAAAATAAAAAGCACACAGACGCTCCAAGAAAAGCACATATGATGTGAAAGAATTAAAATATAGTTTCACTAGAGATGACCTGATAATTTTGACGATGAAGAAGGGGATGCCTTGGGCATCCCCAAGCTTAGACGCTTGAGTCTTCTTGAAATATGCTGGGGAGATCCATGGGAGCCTCCCCAAGCTTAAGCTCTTCACTCTTCTTGATCCTATTATATCATCCTTCTCTCTTGACCCTTGAAAACTTCCGTCACACCAAACTCAAAGTAGATCTCATTAGAGGGTTAGTGCATAATCAAAAATTCACATGTTCTGTAAAGACGCAATATGATTTGTTACTTTAAACATTAGCTACAGCCACTGATGTTATGTGAAGCTCTTCCACCCAAAAAAGAATTTCACTCAACACTAGTAAAAGAGAGAATGCGAAAAATAAAAAGGCATAATCTGTCTAAAACAGAACAGTCCGCAAAGACGAATTTTTTCGAGGCACTTACGACGCTCAGATCGAGAAACTCTGAACTAATGAAAGTTTCAGACATTCATAAAGATTACGCACAAAAATTTCAGATTTTTTAACAATCTGGTGATTTTAGGAATTTCGTACAGTGAACAGCAAAAATCTGTTTCTGCGCAGCAATCAAAATTAAGCATCATCTTATCATTAGAGGCTACTCTTGGCACAACAATGCGAGAAAATAAAGATACAAAGGAGTTGCTACAGAAGTAAACAAACTCCTTGACTCAATAAAAGAAAAATTGCAGAAAAATAAAATGGGTTGCCTCCCATAAGCGCTTTTCTTTAACGCCTTTTAGCTAGGCACAAAGCATGCATCAAGTATTACCAAGTGAAGAAGCATCAACATTCTTACGCTTAGCTCTCTTACCTTTACCTTTATCTTTAGGAAATACTTGGTTACACATAGGTGAAGAGGCGAAATTCATAGTGCCTTGGCCCACATCTATTATTGCTCCAAAGCGTTTCAACAGGACCTTCCAAGCGTAATTTGTCCTACTCCTGCACATTCAATGACAAGATAATCAATAGATATTGTTATCCCTAAGAGTTTTGTAAATACTCCTTCAGCTACTCCCCTTGGTAATTTAATAGTATTATCACCCAAAGTTATACAATCTTCGCATTTGGAAAGCTCCCAAAGATTTAAGGAATCATAAATATTCTTGGGCATTAAACAGAATTCAGACATAATATCACAGCGAGAATGAAAAGTTTCACCATTTATAACAACTTTTACTGAGGAATCCATCCCGATGGTTCAAAATTTACTGGCACATTATCATAATGTTCACGAATCTGATTATACCCTCTTAGACCAGATATGTTCGTTTCAAGAGCGTTAAGTCTATCACTTATGCTTGTCAAAGCCAAATCAATTTTAGTGATTGGGGAGCCAGAAATTGTAATCAATTTTTTTATAGCATTAAAAGCTTGATCCCCATCATAACGAAGGAAATCTCCTCCTACCACAGCATCTAAAGCATATCTATAGCAAAGAACAAGACCAAAATAAAAGCTACTAAGAAGCAGGCTTAAAGTCATTTTAGGTTCAGTTTTAGCATAGGACTCAGATATTCTAGACCAAGCATCTTTAAAACTCTCCTCACTCCCTTGCTTGAAAGTGAAGATCTCTTCTTCAGGTGACATTACTACTGGAACAGGGCTAGACATGATGACTAACAGAAAACAAAACTGAAAATAAACTAAATGCAAGTAACTAATTTTTTTGTGTTTTTGATAATTGAAAGCAAACAAGATAAAATAAAATAAACTAAGCAAGACAAAAACAAAGTAAAGAGATTGGAAGCGTGAAACTCCCCTTGCAGAAGACTGCTGTCTCCCCGGCAACGGCGCCAGAAAAATAGCTTGATGACGTGAAACACACGTTCGTTGGGAGACCCCAAGAGGAAGGTATGATGTAGTCAGCAGCAAGTTTTCCCTCAGAAAGAAACCAAGGTTATCGAACCAGTAGGAGCAGCAACTCTTCAGAAGGTTGTCAACGGCGCCAGAAAAATAGCTGTTGAGGGAGTCTGGACTGTTGACGTGGAATCTGCACACAACACAATCAAACTACTTTGCCCCAACGAAACAGTGAGGTTGTCAATCTCACTGGCTTGCTGAAAACAAAGGATTAAACGTATGGTGTGGAAAATGAGTATTAAATTGCAGAGAATGAAAAAGGAACAGTTTGCAGTTTGTGGTTGTTTAATCAGTGTAAAAGAATGGACCGGGGTCCACAGTTCACTAGTGGTGTCTCTCCATAAAAGATAACTAACATGTTGGGTGAACAAATTACAGCTGGGCAATTGACGAATAGTGAGCGCATGACAATGCATATACATGACATGTTGACTACTATGATATTTAATTGGGCATTACGACATAATACATAGATCGTTATCCAACAGCATCTATGACTAATAATCCACCGCCGGGTTGTCATCCGAGTCCCCCTTGGTATTAAGTTGCAAGCAACGGATAATTGCATTAAGTAAAGTGCGTAATGTAAACAAACACATATGCCGTGGACATAGCATCGTTAGGTTATCCCTAGTGGCAACAGCACATCCACAACCTTAGAACTTTCTGTCACTGTCCCAGGTTAAACGGAGACATGAACCCACTATCTAGCATAAATACTCTCTCTTGGAGTTACAAGCATCTACTTGGCCAAAGCATCTACGAGTAACGGAAAGCATGCAAGATCTTAAATAACATATAAGATAGATTGATAATCAACTTGACATAATATTCAATATTCATCGGATCCCAGCAAACACAACATGTAGCATTACAATAATATGATCTTGATCATGTAGGGCAGCTCACAAGATCTAAACATGATGGCACAAAGTGGAGAGACAACCATCTAGCTACTGCTATGGACCCGTAGTCCAAGGATGAACTACTCACGCATCACTCCGGAGGCAGGCATGGCGATGTAGAAGCCTCCGGTGACGATTCCCCTCTCCGGCAGGGTGCCGGAAGAGGTTCTGAACCCTCCCGAGCTAGGGTTGACGACGGCGGCGTCTCTGGAACTTTTCGTGGATATTTGCTCAGGTACTTAGGGTTTTCGCGTCGGGGGGAATAAGTAGGCGAAAGGGCGGCGGCTGGACCCCGGGGCCCACACCACCCCAGGGCGCGGCAGAGGGGGGCCGCGCCCTGGCCACTGTGGGGCCCACGTGGCTCCTCTCCGTCGCCTCTTTGGTCCGTCAGATGAGTTCTGGAAAATAGGGACTCCCGTGTAGTTTCGTCCAATTCCGAGAATATTTCCAGACTAGCTTTTCTGGAATACAAAAACAGCAGAAAACAGGAACTGGCACTTCGGCATCTTGTTAATAGGTTAGTCCCAAAAAATGTATAAAAGTGATATAAAGTAGATGCAAAACATGTAGCAATTGGTATAAAACAAGCATGGAACATCAAAAATTATAGATACGTTTGAGACGTATCAGCAGGGCATGGATATTGGGTGCAACCGTTTTGGAGACGGTCATGCAGGAGTTCTTCACCCAATTCGGCTGGTGATGTGCAAATAGAATAGCATGTTAATGCATAGGCGTTACATGATGTTCCACTTTTTCCGCTGGTTGATACATGTCTCAACCCTTTGTGATCCATGAATTGTAAAACTTTTTGAATAATTCGTAATAAAAGCAATAAAGGCTGTATGCATCATCCTGATGCAGAGGCTGGGGTGCCCTTTTCAAAAAAAAAAAATCAATAGAAGTAAACAAAACTGTGTGACATACTCCCTCCGTATCAAAATTTAAGACTTTGTGCATGTTGGGCCCAAATGCACCTAGACATCTTTTAGTGCAAGATTCATGTCGAACATGTTGGACCCAAATGCACCTAGACATGTTTTAGTGTAAATGTTGCACTAAAAGATGTCTAGGTGCATTTGGGCCCAACATGCACAAAGTGTTGAATTTTGCACTAAAACATGTCTAGGTGCATTTGGGCCCAACATGCACAAAGTCTTATATTTTGATACGGAGGGAGTATGAAACTTTGTTGGTCGAACATTTTCCACTGGTGGGAGCGGATTAATGTGACGTACAGCTTGGTTTTTCCATGCTTCAGTTCAGCATAAAATTTCTCAGTGATCTCAGATGGCAATGAGTTATGTATATTAGACCCATGGTCTCATTGTCTGCATATTGCAGAGCTATCCGTTCCTAGTATAATCCAGTATAATGATTTTCCTCGCATTACTCCTTTAACCATTGTGATGTTGCTACAGACTTGGTTTAAGGATTACTGATATTTCAATTTTCTTCTTCATATTGCGTCCAGGCGTACTATTAGTCTATTACTAATCTGATTTTCTGCATTATGTACAACAGTCATCTGATTTAACACTGCGTAACGATTGTCAGTTGTATTTTGATTGGTCTTATTGCTTCTACATGAACTGATGGATTGATTTGTTAAACTCAGCTTGAGTATGGTGACTTCTCATTGGTGAAAGTCATTTTTCTACATACAGTTCAAAATCTGCTTCCATGACAGAAATACCAGACATACATATATGGTATGTTTCTTATCGTGCACCTCTTTTGCAAGCTGTTTTGACTCCTATTGTCTCGCCGCAACGCGCGGGGTATCATCTAGTTGTTTACTATGACAATGTCTTATTTACAACATAGCCATGCAAAGCATATAGAACCTGACATTCACTTAATTTATGTCGAAGCATGATGTCCCAGGCAACCCAACAAGTTTTCCGTTTGCCTTTCTCCGCACCCCACCAGAATCTTCTGATCATTTTCGTGAATTCGTCACACAGTCCGAGGGGAGCTTAAACACACTCATCACATACACAGTTAGGGACTGTGCCATAGACTTGATGAGAACTTCTTTAGCCGCTTGGGATTTATGGTTGTCATCCCACTCCACCAAGCATTTAGCAAGTCTCGATTACAGGCTCTTAAACTTTCCACTTGTCACACGACCCTCCGGCGTCGGCAAGCCTAGATATTTGGTTTCAAAAGCTTCTTGGGTCACTTGCAGCACCTGTTTCACTTCAGTACGAGTTACAACCGGGCATGAATTTGCAAATAGGATTGAGCATTTATCGGGGTTGATCAGTTGACCCGTGCTCTGAGCATATGTGCCTAGAACAGCTCTGATCCGAGCGTGCTTTGAAGAACAGTAAACTGTCATCCGCAAACAAAAGGTGAGAAATCCCAGAAGCTTGGCGGCATATTTTAAGTGCCTCAATACGATTAGTATTCACCTCATGCTGCAACAGGGCTGATAAACCATCAGCAACAAACAAGAACAGAAAGGGAGAAAGGGGATCACCTTGGCGGAGACCCCGCGAAGGCGAAAATGAATCCAGGAGGGTTCCGTTGAATTTAACTTTGTACTGCACCGATGTGACACACGCCATTATCCAGTCCACCCATCGGTGTGAAAACCCTAACCTTTGCATCACTTTCTTTAAAAAATCCCAATCCACCCTATCATAGGCTTTAGAAAAGTCCAACTTGTACGCACAAAAATCCTTGTCCTGTTTTGTGTTATGCTCTATAAAATGAAAACACTCGAATGCTACCAAAGCATTGTCAGTAATGAGTCTCCCTGGCACGAAGGCACTTTGGTTCATGGAAATGATCTCTCCACGTGTAAATATTTAGCTAGTTTGCCTTATAGATACCAGTCCAATCGTCGATCTGATATAGCAAGGGCTGGTGAATCGAAGGACAAACCGATGGATACCGGTCACCATTGAGTGGATGCAACGAAATTGAGGGGTCATAGCACATATATATATTTCTGAACACCACTCTCTTTCCATATGATTGTCTTGGTCTCTTGGATACCACTTCTTCTGTATTCGTGGCACTACTCATATTCATGGCAGCTAGGTAGGCTCGTTCGTCGTACATGCACGAATCATGCATGAATGCCGCCAAATTCACCTAATTACTCGCGGCATTCATCCAAGCATGCAAAGCATGTAGCTATTGATCGATGGATATGTAGCTATTGGCAGGTCCAACACATTACAGCTCGATCGGCAGGAGTCTGTGTTAGAGAGAGAGAGAGAAATGAGTCCATGGGCCAGGACTCCGGGAGGTTGGTAGAGAGGGAGACGAACATCACTAGTGCTCTACTATTTTGTGCCACAGCACCTCTAGTCTATATCTGATTGTCTCTCCAATGGTCCCATGCAGCATCTGCATGCATGCGTATCTCCGGAGAGAGAACAAGTGTGTTTACGCTGATGAGCCAAGCTGAAGGATGCATACGGGGCCATGAGTATTAATGCAGCAGGAAGAAAAGCCAAAAAAAAAAAACTGTGCTCCGGACCCAGCAACCACGCTTAATTTCGGTCAGGTGTGCCATTGATGCACGCATGGTCTACTAGCAAGTAATTAAGTGGCATTGTCGAGTTTACTGACATCTAAACTTTAACATTGTGCATCCAACGGTTGCGGATAACATTTTACAGTTACAAGATTGTATTTCAACACGATCACCATGTTGCCCCCACTCGATCTCTTCACTCGTGGATTTGAATTTAACTGAACTACGAACATGTCACATACTACTATATATGAAAGTTCGACGGATTCACGCCCAGTCCCGCTTCCACATCGCGCGACGACCGCTGGCCATCCGATCTGGTCGACGGACGGCCCAGATGCGGCCACGTCCTCCTCCAGAACACGCGGAACTGTAGCAGTCGACTTTTAGCCAATCACAGCGCGCCACGTCGCCCGTGGCCAGCCGGTCACCCCGTTCCCAGCCGGTCACCACGCCATTTTGCAAAAAAAAAACCCTCGCAAATCCAGAAATTACCCGCAGCCCTCAACTCCCCATGGAGATGGACCTATATGCAATTTTCCGAAACCCCAGGGACCTTACTGGAAAAACACCCCCCACATCCCCCTCCTCTTCCGCTCTCTCCCGCGCGAGCCCGGCTCGCCGCCGCCGCCGACGCGCGACGCCGCCGCTTCGCTTCTCCCGGTCAAAATCGATGCCACAGGAGCTCCGCCGTCGCCTCCTCTCCCTCCTCGCCAAGAATCGCGTGCTAGACGGCGCACGCGCGCGGAATCGTCACCGCCGTGAGCTTCATCCGGCCGCCGCGTTTGGACGCCGCCGGCGACGCTCCGGCGACCAAAATACAGCGGCCCGCCACTTCCGGGCACCCCGCGCCACGCTCCTCCAACGCGAGCCACCGCGCATCCCAGCTCACGCTGGTTCGACGCCGCCGTGGCAGGTCCGCCCACTGCTGACTCATCACGACGTCACGGTGGGCCCGGTCTGTCAGATTTAAATCTTTTTGGAAGAATTCTAAAAATTGTTAAATTCCTGACAAGTGGCCCAACTTATTTAGTCAATTTCCAGAAAAAGATAAATGCTGCAAAATCAATAGATTCATATCTATTCATCCGAAAATATGAAAAATAACTCAAAATGATCTGAAAAATAAATGCTTAACTATTATGCAAAATACAAACATATTTAAATATTCCAACTTGGTGAATATATGGAAAAAATCCAAATGCACTCTCTAATTATACGGAGTTGAATTTAATAAATGCTCATATAATGCGTCTCCTCTAATTATGGACTTAAATTGAACATTTCAATTGGTAAATATTTGGAAGTAATCTAAATGAACTTTCTCTAATTATGTAATTAAAATTGAATAAATGTGCATTTCCACTCATTATGGACTTAATTAAATATTAATAAAAAAAGAAACTATTTGAACATTCCAATTGCTAAAAAATTGGAGATACTCTAAAAATATCAACATGCTCACAAAAATAAATGCTAACTATTTATGGCAAAATACAAACATATTTGAACATTCCAACTTGTTAAATATTATGTAACAATCTAAATGAACTTTATCTAACTATGGAGTTAAAATTAATAAATGCTCATATCATGCATTCCTCTAACTATAGAGTTTAAATTAAAAATTTATGGCAAAAACAAGCATATTTGAACATTTTAGTTCGCTAAAGTATTTGGAGATACTCTTTTTTTTAGAAATGCCTATTTGGAGATACTCTAGATGCCAAATTCCGACGGATTTCAACATTTTGAATTACAATGGGTGCATTTGTGATCTACTTTAGCCATGTTTGAATTGTCTTGACAGTCTATAGAACAAGATAAATGATAATGTGTTTTTGAATTTTTGATCTTTTTAATTGTGAAGTTCATTAAGACATTAACCTCTTTGAAACAATTCTTTATTGATCTTAGACGTGTCGTACACATGTATCAATGGACGTTCACGAGAGTTAGTTTAGTGGGATTCAAATAGGCTTAAATTAGGTTCGGAACAGTTCCCAATCATAGATCACTGAGCGTTGACAATATTGGTTTTACTGGGTTTCAAACTACTTCCACTCGGCCCGCTTAGATTTGTAAGATTTTGAGAAACCCTAATGAAAAAACACAGCTAACTTCTCTAAACCCCAATAGAATTTTAGCTATGTTTGCAATCCTCTTCTAAACCCCGATTAACCGGAAAAGATAACTAAACTAATAACTCGAATAGCTTGGTTAAGCCTTTATATGACCAGAGTTAGACTCGATTAAAACTGATGGCATGTCTGTAATATTTTGGGAGGTGGTATATAGCTCTAACATTGCATTCAGAAGAAGAAGAATTCGTCCATTAATAATAAAACCGTATCCAAAAAACAAAAATCACATTAAATAATTAAGGCAAACCAGCAAAAACCACACCTCGACTGTCACTAGTCCCAAGACCATCGGCTACACCTCATACGTAACCAAGTAAAACTTTGCCACCACAAGAGCACTCTCGCAACAAGATGAGTACTCCGCCCTAACCTTATGGAAAAGAGATTAAACATTAGCCTCTACTAACTCACGATCTGTCTGTATCGCCGCCATATAGGTTTCTTGTACATCCACAGATAAGACTTCATCTTGTTTTGGATATCCTCCTTGCTGCATTTTTTTAGATTGATACTTGGCAAAAACGTATTCTTACCCAACAACTTTTCTGTTTTAGAAAGTGATCACGTCAAGCGATTTGATTGAGATCGTGCAACTCTGGCGTCTTGGAGGCAACATTGCTATCCAAATCTTGGCAACACTTTTCAAATTTCAGTACCGATCCACATCTGGAAGCGGGTATGGGTGTCCTAGTTCATTGAGAAGTTTTGTAGGACCATCAAGGGTTGGCCGAGGTGAGAGGGGATGGCAGAGAGGATCATCGGTGGCGTGGTCATGGTCCATTATTTAGCGAGGTACTATCGATTTTGGCCTAGTGAAACATCATTAAGCCTACACATTGCCTGCGTTTCTCAGTTGTTTTTGTTTGAATATTTACCAGGAATTTTGATTTTTTTTCTTTGCATTTAGCATTGGGGTGGTGCTAGGGTTTAAATGAGCCACCATCCCCTACTCATTTGCCGCTGTATTCTGCATGAGATAAATGGGCATATGTTGTATATATACCACATATGGTAGAGCATGGCTGATATGATCGAGTTTTTGCTGGTTACATCACATTTATTTCAATTCTGTTTATATTGGACTGTAAGTTGTGAATCTAGTTTTATCTTACCATAATTTAGTCGTGCTAACATTTACCCTCTAAAAAAGTAGTTTCTCAACATATATAAGGTTTGTTACATTTATGCGTTGCATAACCACTATCCACAATGTATGGTTTTCTTAATTCTTGCCCACATACTTTTCTGTCTTAAAAAGTGCTCAAGTATTGTGCGTGTTGGAACTAGATCATGGGGCTCCCATGGACTGAAGTGATCGTACTTTATTTTTTGAGGCATAAGGATGTAATATAGGGGTGATCATACGTGTAGTTGGGGTTTACAAGATCTTTCCTCCAGCATAGACGAATGGTCTAAAATTTTAGTAATGATAAATCAAAGAAATATACCATCAATTAATTAGGGCCATCGGAGGGGGCCAATGCCCCCCTCACTCAACACGGTAAGGAAGTAAGACCAGTTTAACATAAAATTTTCTATCTGCACACGCAAGATTCAACAAGCTAAATTCTATCAACATGAAATAGTTGTTTCTTTAACCAAGTTTATATGTATGCGACCAAGTTGCAGGCGTGGCTGCGTAAGCAGAAGCTGGAGACCATGATGGTGCGTAAGCAGAAGCTGGAGTACACAACTTCACAGCAGATTTGGGATCATGACGTAGGCAGAAGCACGATTCGGGCTAATGATCTGAGCTTGCCCCATGATTTGAGTCCTACTATTAGATTGAGTTTTCCACAGCATCATCAAGACTCTAATACTGTTATAATTTTCCATTTTGGCATCATGATAAGTATTGCTTTCTAACACATGTGTTCGGTTGACCTTCTGCCATGTCACCGATCAGCGTCCTTTTGCATCTCAGCGGTACAACCACGTCTCTCATCAACAAATAACTAGGCAACTTGGCGCGGCGACACGCCACGCCCGTTGGTTATTAATAGTGTTTATTCTTGTAAATAATTAGTGAAACAAACTGTTATTAGGAGGGGAAATGTTAGAAGGGAGATCATGAGTTTATCTTGTTGTTGGCAGTCAAGAAACTATATGTAAATTAGAATGAGTTAGGCTAATAAGTTGGGGTAATCTATGAATCCATCGTTTTGTTTGTATAAGAACCAGTTACTGTCTTATTTTGGTCATTGTTCAATATCTGTGATCTGTGTTTGTGAACAGTAAGCTGCAGTAAAAACGAAACACAAACTACCTGTGGTATGTTAAACCATAGGAATAGACTGTACGTCTGTAAGTACGCTAGTCCACCGCATTTGTATAGTACTAGTTACATACGTGATTGACAGAACATGATAATAAATTCATATTTTTCTAATTTAAGAATCATGTTTTTACCAAATGGTGCCTAACGTCTTCTGGTATTTATTCATTTACACCTAATGTCGGCAGGCCACAGTGTGAAAAACAACATAACAACACACACAAAGAAACATACCATCATTAGATGTAGCTGCAAATAAAAGAGGAATGAGACACAAATCCAGCGCATTGAGCAAGGCCGAACAACCAGCAGGCACAATGCACTTGAGACAACATTACCTGACAAAGAAGGAGCACTTGATCGACCCAAGACAATTTTCTTCCTTTCCACCAAGTAGAGAGAACAATTTATAAAGGGAGAAAAATTACGATTAGATTGATCTGAACTAACAGATAATTAAGTGAAAGGCAAGCTAAAAATAAAACAAATCACCTCTGAAGTAACTCAAGATTGTACCGATAACTAAGCTATGATATTTTGTAAGCAATTGTTTTTAAATTTCTAATGGATAAGCAAGAATTCAGACAGATTTTTATTTTTTGGGCACCACGACGTCACTAAAGCATGACAATTGATGTAACATTAACCACTCACATTCAGGTGATGTAATAATTTACATCAAAATTATACATAGAAGCTTTATATTGCAAGTAAAAAATGCAGTTAGCCATAAAATTCATCTGATCATAGAGCCACATTTAATTTAGTTACAGATTGATGCTGTTTGTTTATTTAACTAAACACCACCAGTTGAGACATCATTTTCCTTTTGCTGGTGTTTAAATAGGCTTTGGGTATTATTCAGACTACATTAACATTGTCACAAACCTCATTCTATTTCTTATAGTGAACTATATGCTCTTTCCTTTTTATCTTCTTTGAGTCGACTGCATGATTTCCATAAGAAATGAAAATTTACAGGATTATATATTGTTGAGGAAGAACTCTATGTACCTTAGTGGTTTAAAAACCTGTAGGTGAACTACAGAAGTAGTTTAGTGCAAACATAATATACGATAATTTGTTTGCTACCTATCTAATTTTGCATAGATCGAACTGAATGTTGAGACATAAGAAGTTGTGTAGCAGACATCTACACAGAGTATGAAACACATAATAGATCATACATTTGAAAAGTGAGGGATTATATTGTAAGCAATAGAACATGATAAATATCAAGGAGTGCCAGTTGTTCTTTTATCCTGGTACATAAAGGTAAACTAAATGGATAGATGTCTCTGCAGCACTTTGCATTAGTTGCAGAAATTAGAAATCCAAACAGCTACAGTAAATGGAAACTATATCCTCTGAAACTCCTTGGTCCTGGCACCATGTCGCCATACAGCAACGACTAACTTGCACTGACTGTAAACCAATGTTGTACTCTTACACAAAAACAGATCTGCATAAATAGATAGAGGAGCAAATGCTGAGATCTACTTGTTGCCTAGGTGGTGCTTGACGGGGAGGGAGGCATGGTGGTTCTCGATACTTTGCAAGACAAAGTAACTTCGCTGATGTGGTAATCATCGAAAACAACAACAGCTGGACGCAGGACAAATTTCTTCCTTTTCTCGCTTGCCCAAGCTAATTTCTCGCCGCCGCGCAGACTGCTTGCGGACGCCACCATCTTGGTCGGCAATGATGCATCTGTCAATAAAAATTAAACGATTGGAATTGATGTTTACACAAGAAGAAGGTAAAAATATGCAACTCTATTTCCGGACGATTTTGCATCAAGATCTAGTTGGAAGAACTGTGAAAGGAAATAATCGCACTCAGCTTGACCATAGGCTCTGACTTTTCTACAAAAGTTGCCGTGTGTGTCGGAATTATTTTGTAAGCCTATACAACGCAATTTTTCTCACCTGTAGCAACTCGCACGGGCATTTTTTTTTGCGGGGGAAAAGGAATTACATCAAGAAGAGGTAGGAGAGAGACTACCTAGTAGTTACATAAATAGGATATCTTCACAGTAATTCAATCAGGTTACCTGATCATAAAGATCGGTTTGTTGCTATAAAATAATACGGCCAAAAACCTTCTTGACCTCCTGAAATGATATATGCATTTCCGGTTGGACCTATGGGTGAGAGTAAAATTCTATAAACACATTGCAGTAACCAAAATCGAAGATTTTTAGTTCTAAGAACCAGAGAGAAACAAAGTTGAGTATTTCTGTACATTCTTGGGGTCGGGCACAACAGTCACCAAACTGCACGACATGTCAACTGCCCTGCTTGTGCATATCAACAGATTCCGGCACACCAGGCACCCGAAGAACACTCAATGGCTTGGGATTCCTGAAATCAGATAAGCACGCACTTTAGTCCTGACATTAAAAGTATTTCCATCTATTAACCAACAAAAGGAAATTTGAACCAGAAACTTGGAACATCCACTTGAAGAATATACATGATTATTTTCCAATTTCTCTACATTAGCCGAAATATCATGTAAAAGCCTAAACTATGTGTGATACATATGTTGCCAAAATTTATCTCTTGATTCTTCCAACCATTATTCTAGATGGTCAACAAAAATCCAAGGGCCACCCATAAAGAAAAACTAAATAGAACATCAAAATTGTATGGAGCTACTTTAAACTTTGAAAACATAAAAAATGTGAACCTTCAGCAGTATTTTCTACTCGGTTTACTTTCTTGTTTTTTTTCCAATGATTTACAACATATTGTCATAACTTCTATGAAAATCAGAAATTCCACTTGCCTTTTCTGTCATGGTGACCAAAGGAGTTTCTCGCAACCACATCACTTACATTACCTTTTCTATCATCTAACTGCAATGAGAAGATTGCGCTGACAGCCATCCCCTATATGAAATCCTATATGAAACCTGCAACAAACAAATAGTCCAGCTTGAAAAAGCAGAAAAGTTTCTTTGCTACAGAATTCAAGCAAGCACGAACATGTTTCAAAAAATTACGTCAAAAACATGAAGAAATAAGTAAAAATTGGCAGTACGTGCATGATTCAGAGTGGCTTGTGTTATAACTAAATTAAGAATAAATTTATTCACACGCAATTCAGAATGACTTGTGTTATAACTAAATCTAAAGAAATATATTTTTAATCCTGGAGCACTCTATTCCCAACAGCTGAATTTTTTACAAATGAAAGAATTGCGGCCACTGCGAAAGCTAATGTCTACCTCACGAAGCACGAGACCAGCCGCAAGCAGCAAGCCTGATGTGAGAGTGCAGGACTGAAGAACAGCACTCCTCGGGGCACCAGCAGCTCTCTCGTCACTAGTAACATCTCCACTGAGCTGAAGGATGCTAGCGGGATTTTCGTCGTGCTTGAATAAGTTTCTTCAGCAATCAATGATGGACCTTTGGACATATTACGGGGGCGTCCCCGTTTCCTTTCATTGTTCTTGGCTGCAGATAATAATTATCATCACATCTAAAGTTCTAACGCCTTCTTGATCATCCTGTTCCGCGGGAATAAAATGTTAGCAGTCAACTTTTCCAAGGCTATGTTACTATAATGAAGCAAAGAAGAACTCAATTGTCAATTCATGAGTAAGAGATTAGCAACAAAGCACCCTTCAAATATTCACTTGGGAACAAAACGTTGGCACAATCAGTTAACTGTTCAAGGCCAAATCACTATAACGGAGCAAAAGTACTACTTCCTCGAATGATAAATAGATGGTCAAATAGCTAAGTTGAGCATAAAGAATGGCTATGTGTTTGCAACTATTATCAAGAATCCCAACCTAAGCAGGTTTTGTTTTGCCACATTAACGCAGTAAAAGGAGAGTGACATGGAAGGATGCACACATACGCCTTCCTCTCCTCCTTGTCATAGATAGCGGATCTGACACGCACGGTGTTGCGGGGAGGACATGGCGGAATTGCTTGCCGGAGCGAGCACTACGGCGGCGCACGGCGGCAGGACGACACAGGACAAATTAGAGAGGGGAAGAAGGTCTACGATGTCCGATTGCTCACCCTAGAGTCGTTTGTGAGCTCGGGGAAGCCGGAGAAAGACGACGCATTGCAAATCGACGACGCGAGCGGCGGCTGGCCCCGGGGAAGAGGAACTCGATACGGCGCGCCCCGGGCATCCCAGCACGCCTCGGTTGACGGGGATGGAAAAGAGGCGATGGAGAATCTCGTGGTGCTCTCAGATTCGTCCGCGGAGGAGAGGACGCGTCGCGCGTCGACGGCGGCAGCGACTTCGGTCGCTAGCGTGCGAGAAGATGAGAGAAGAAGGGTAAGCGAAGAGAGAGAGAAGGAGGGGCGGGCGGCACGAGCCGCCGCCGAGTCCGCCGAGGAGGGGGAGGCAGGTTGTGATGGCGGTGGAAATGGTGGAGAAGGTAGGACACGAGTGTAAGCAAGCCTGGGAGAACCGTCGGAGAGGAGGGGCGGCACAGCTTACGACGGCGAGGTCGAGGGAGGTCATACGGTGGCGAATCAAACCGGCAACCGGCAGCCGGAGGCGGAGAAGTGGCGGTTGATCCGCTCGGTTCGGACCGCCCCGACACGAGGTCGTCAGCGGGGAAGGAAAAGAAGAGCGGCGGCTCTGATGGGACCTCCGATTCGTCCGGGCTCCCCTGCCCTCGCCGTCGCGGCGCGCAAAGGCGACGGAGCGACCGGTCGATGTGCGCCAAGAAACGTGCGAGCGAGAGGGTGGGTGGGTACGGGCCGGTTACGCCCGTGCGCCAAAAATCGTGCATGCGGGAGGTTGACTGGCTGCGGGCCGGCAACCGGTCGCCAAGGCGCGTCAAAAAGCATGCGGTGAACAGTAACCTCGCGGGAACGGGCTGCGCGTGCCGATCTCAGACGTTTATTCCATTGATCGTACGTGCAGTAAATTTTTGGTGATGTGGACATCGATTTGAAGCCTGATTCTTTCACCCTTTTATATATAGTAGTATAAGGGAATGTCCCTCCGATGATAAACTTGAGATGCATCACGAGCTGTGGTGCATCAATAATTAGGTAACTGTTAAATTATGTGGTACTATTGCCTACTAAAATGTCATGATCAAAATTGTTTATATTTTTCTATGCTAGTGATGAGTGAGTGTTGGGTAATATTACCTCTCATGATAACAGATTAGCTCAACACATGTTGCAGGCAACCAAATAATCAAGATTTGCATTAGCCTTACCTAGAATTAAGAAATGCATCCAATCAAATATTGGGTCCCGTTTATGTTCTCATGCAAGAAATGAGATATGGACAACCTAACGACATGCCCAACATGGGTCAAAGTACGTATGGTTTTGCCGGACCAGGCTCTAGCGGACATGCTCCAAGAGTTAAAAATCGGCCGTGACAACCGATCACACCCTACACGATTCAAGAAATAAGTGTCACATGTAGATTATCAACAAGCTGAGGTCAAGCAAGTATAGGTTTGTGATTAGTTATATCGCCAAGAAATGTTGGTTGCTTAACTTTACTATCACTCCTCCATAATAAGTGTAGACAGGAGACGGGCAATACGGTTGTCGAGCTACACATAGCTCTTTATTTTGAAAACTCAATCATATTTAGAATTTCATAAAAATCTAGAAAATATCCTAGATGTAGATGATGTTGTATTGTACCAGGCTTGTACAATCTCAACTAGAAATATGTCGTATTTTGGGCCGTGTAAAAATGAAATTAAAACTTGTGAACAATGCAAAATTTCACCTCTACAAAGTCTGACATTTTTATTTTATAACCTAGATTATGAAATTTTTTGGTTGAGATTTTGCACGTTGGTATGATGCACTATTATCTACATGCAGTATTTTTTTCAGATTTATTTGAACTCATATGATTCTTATTTTTGCAAAGTAAATCACTATATGTAGGATTCGTTTTGACTTTTCCGCAGAGAGTACTATATCTGCCTGTATTGGGCCACATTGGACCGCCTGTATCAGGCCTGCTGATAGCAAGTCCAGATCTTGGGCTGGTTTGCTCCTCGCAAGACCTTGTCACTAGCTCGGGCCTTTCTCGCCTCAGGTAGCTTTGTTTCCATGGGCCACTGGCTCAGCCGTGTTTATTAATCACATATTTCTTGTTCTAAGCAAAATATACCGCCGGTTCTTGTGTGTGTTAGCAATGAGCCGGTCATGCTGGCAAACATGTTTTTCAGCCTATATTGCAAGGGATTTGTCTTAATCCTGGACACATGTCGGGTAAACCAAAAGCGTCAGAAAACATTGCGGACCTCCGGAGGAAAACCGGTGGAGCCAAAGATGCTTAGCTTGCTCGTCCTTTCCACAGAAGCAGATCAATCAAGATCACTATGATTTTGGTCAGCCCTCTCACAGACTGAACTGTTTTGGTCAAACGCAGCTAATATGCCACCGAACGAAGGAGACACGGCTCACATCACATGCCGAAGCAAGTCGCCAGATTAGCCATCCATTAAGCTAGTCGACAAGGTGGCCGAGAGTCAGATTCGCTAGCCAGTCGCTGCATGCATGCGATGCTAATTTGGCCTTTTTCACGGCCCTGCTCTCTGGCCGGTTGCCGTCGGCGCGCAGCCCGTGGACGGGAGCTCAAGTAGTTAAATATATAAACACTTGATTTGGCGCTTGCTTCTACTTAGAGCAAGTACAATAGAGTCTAGTCAGCAGACTGTAAGGATTTAAATATTGTGTTTTTGCTTAGTTGGATGAGAGAAAATAGAAAAGAGAAGAAGCGAGCCGTAGATAAGAGCCAGCTGCAGCACATGTTACTAGGCAAATTGTGAGAGTGTAAGGTGGACTAGCTCTTAATAAAGTAGTCCATGTTAGCAGCCAACTATTATACTTATTGGCTATGAGGTGGAGATGACACTATCTTTAGCTAATTGTCGACTATATAAATATTGTCCTTGCTCAGAATCTGAGACCGATAACGGCTTGGAGAGCACTCAGAGCAGTATTGCAGCATTGGCATGCATGCAGGCAGCTTGGCCTCTTGTTACTTGCCAACCCTAGGCTGTAGCTACGCGTGTCACATGCCTTACTGTCCGATCGATGTCCGTCTACTCAGACCTCAGGACAAATGACAAATGACAAGCATATGTATGCATGCGGTACGCGACCCATGCTCAAAATGTAGTGTCTGCAGCTTCTTGTTTGACTGATCTTGCCGTTTCCTCCGAGCTTGTTCTTGTCTCGGTCTTGGCAAAGATTGTCAGGTTTGTAATCCATAGTAACCCATTTCTTTCACTCCCACACTTCTTTCTCCTTGCCTCACGCGGTCGTTCTTCTTTTCGTCCAACAGACCAACACGAGAACGGTTGCACACAAGTTAGATTTCCCGTGGCACGTACCTCGCCTTCGACCTCACTCAACCAGCAAAAAGAAGGCATGATTAGCAAACATCGCGGTAAAATCCCCTGGCAAAACGTACTGAACCCAGTAAATCTGGATATACTACAGGAAAACGGATAGTTGCCTACGCTAAATGTATGCCGACGGCATTTTGTTGGGGCCGTCGGCATATATGGTTGTATGCCTACGGCTTATAAAAGCCGTCGGCATACGTTTGGCCTCGGCATATACTTTGTATGCCTACGGCCTTTTAGAAAAGCTGTCGGCATATGTATGGCCGTCGGCAACTATGTTGTATGCCTACGGCTTTTCAAAAAAGCCGTAGGCATATGTTTGGCCGTCGTCATACAAATCTGCATCCGTTACCAAGCTGACGGCGCCACCTATACGCCGACAGCCACCTTATTTAGGCCGTCGGCATACAACTTTTTTTCCCAAATAAATAATCTGTGAGTTTGTATGTCACGTCTTTTTGTGAAGTAATTTTTTGAAAAGTTTGTCAAAACTCAAGTTTACCATTTTTTCTAGCAACTAATATACATAAAAAGACTCCAAGCCAAAGGATTTATTTTTTTGAGTATTCCTTCACTTTCTTTTATTTTTTTGAAAAAACGGTCAAAATGGCCGCCATGTCTATTCATTGAAAGGGGTCGAATTATTCAAAACTATCGACGGTCCTGTGATATAAGCACTACTTGTGTAATTTAAAATTATTTTTGTCAAATTTTCAGAGCAAACTATCACACACTTGTAGTTCAAATTTGAATTACTTTTGGAAAATAGCATAAAGTCATTTAAATAGGCAAAATTAGGTAAAAACCGAGAAAATTCCTAATATTTCTGGATTATCCATCAAATATGGTCCTTTGTGAGATATTGGATGGGTGCCATTTTGCACCATATTTTTTGTACTTGCTACACAAAAAATGTCATTTTTGACACTAAAAAAAAAGAAAATGATATTTATACAAGTAATTTGAAAAAACTCAGTCTGCAACATTGTTTGTAATATCAAGATACAGCTATGTGTCAAATATGGGCACATTATCACAAACTATGCCACGGGAATGATCATAGCTAGGTCATTGATCCGAAACTTATACATGTTTATAGATGATTGATCTTTTTTGTGAAGAAGTTTTTGAAAAGTTTGTCAAAACTCAAGTACCATTTATCCTATCAACTAATACACATAGAAGGACTCCATGCCAAATGATTTCTTTTTTTGAGTATTTTTTCACATTCTTTATTTTTTGAAAAACGGTCAAAATGGCCGCCATGTCTATTCATTGAAAGGGGTCGAATTATTCAAAACTATCGACATTCTGTGATATAACCACTACTTGTGTAACTTAAAATTATTTTGTCAAATTTTTCAGAGCAAACTATCACACACTTGTAGGTCAATTTGAATTACTTTTGGAAAATAGGCATAAAGTCGTTTAAATAGGCAAAATTAGGTAGAAACCGAGAAAATTCCTAATATTTCTGGATTATCCATCAAATATGGTCTACTTTGTGAGATATTTGGATGGGTACCATTTTTCACCATATTTTTTGTACTTGCTTCACAAAAATGTCATTTTTGACACTTAAAAAAAGGAAAATGATATTTATGT
Organism: Poa pratensis; assembly: GCA_947311845.1. Classification (NCBI taxonomy): domain Eukaryota; kingdom Viridiplantae; phylum Streptophyta; class Magnoliopsida; order Poales; family Poaceae; genus Poa; species Poa pratensis. The sequence goes on from CAMZMU010000010.1 coordinate 18,168,151, forward strand.
AAGTAATTTGAAAAAACTCAGTTCTGCAACATTGTTTGTAATATCAAGATACAACTATGTGTCAAATATGGGCACATTATCACAAACTATGCCACAGGAATGATCATAGCTCGGTCATTTGGGTTGAAACCTAAGATGTTTATAATGATGATAGACCTTTTTGTGAAGTATTTTTTTTGGAAAGTTTGTAAAAACTCAAGTTTATTATTTTCCCTAGCAACTAGTACACATAAAAGGACTCCATGCCAAAGAATTTCTTTTTTTGAGTATTTTTTCACTTTCTTTTATTTTTTTGAAAAAACGGTCAAAATGGCCGCCGTGTCTATTCATTGAAAGGGGTCGAATTATTCAAAACTATCGACGGTTCTGTGATATAACCACTACTTATGTAACTTAAAATTATTTTTGTCAAATTTTCAGAGCAAACTATCACACACTTGTAGTTCAAATTTGAATTACTTTTGGAAAATAGCCATAAAGTCGTTTAAAAGGCAAAATTAGGTAGAAACCGAGAAAATTCCTAATATTTCTGGATTATCCATCAAATATGGTCTACTTTGTGAGATATTTGGATGGGTATCATTTTGCACCATATTTTTTGTACTTGCTTCACAAAAAAATGTCATTTTGACACTTAAAAAAAGGAAAATGATATTTATATAAGTAATTTGAAAAACTCAGTTCTGCAACATTTTGTAATATCAAGATACAGTTACGTGTCAAATATGGGCACATTATGACAAACTATGCCACGGGAATGATCATAGCTAGGTCATTTGGGTGAAACCTATAAATGTTTATTGATGATAGATCTTTTTGTGAAGTATTTTTTTGGAAAGTTTGTAAAAACTCAAATTATATCATTTTCCCTAGCAACTAGTACACATAAAAGGACTCCATGCCAAAGGATTTATTTTTTTGAGTATTTTTTCACATTCTTTTATTTTTTGAAAAACGGTCAAAAAGGCCACCGTGGCTATTCATTCCTAATACTTGTGGATTATCCATAAAAATATGGACTACATTGTGTGAATAATTGATGGGTGTCATTTTGCACCATATTTTTGGTCTTTCTTCACGAAAAAAAGTCATTCTAGCACTTGAAAAATATAAATAAAAGAAAATTACACACATAACCTTAACTGGCCGTGACCCATAGGAAACGTGGCCGTCGGCCCATTTTCTGCTCTGTTTCCTCAGAGCCGACGGATGCGGATCAACGGCTGCGATTGTTCTGGCCAGAACAAAACGAGCAAAACCTAACCCTTAAACTTCCATTTCTTCTCTCCCTTGCCCATTCATCACGCTCCCATGACGAGAGAGGCGGCGGCGGCCAGAACAATGGCGGCGCGGCGTGGCCGGCTTGCTCGCCGGTGCGGGCGTGCACCCAGCGCGGCGTACCGTCGAGCTCGCCTACCGGCGTCTGCTGCGGTTGTTGCCATCCATCAGGTGCCTGCCTAGCCCGCTCCCACCGCTCCCAAATCGCTAGGGTTGGGTTCCTCAAATCCCGTAGCACTACTCCATCCCCTACGATCTTGCTGGCGGCTGACGTTCCTCGCCGGCCCCGGCCACGCTCGCCACCCCAGCAGCTAGGGATCCAGCCGCGTCTCCCCATCCTCTTCCCTCGTCAGCTTCCCGTCGCCTCTCCAGCCCAGACCTGCAGCAGCTCCGATCCGAGCTGGCCGCCTCCAACCGTCGCATCCCCAAGCATCTCCTAGCAAGGTACACCATCTCCTCTCTGTCTCTATGTCTCTCAGCCGTAGCTGCAGGATAATTTTTTTTTTGTAGGGACGATAGCCCGATCTGCTAATTTTTTTATTTTGCTCTGGCTTGCTGCAGCTTGATCTGCTGGCAGAGCAGCAGCTCCGGTCCGAGCTAGCAGTGAACCATGATCTGCTCGCTGCTAGTTACACTACTAGTATAGGTAGTTGTTGATCTGGCTGCTGCTGCTCTGCTTGATGTTCTACTTGCTGTCATTAGTGTCATTGAATATTGTTGTTGCTTGATCTAGCTGTCCTTAATTTTTGTTGCCTGGTGTGCAGGGGTCTATGGCTGCTTCTACCGCTGCAAGTTCTCAAAATCTCAACAAGAAATTCAGATGACATGGAGTGGCTGCCATTTAGTATTTTACACGTGTGGTTGTCATTTAGTATATCACGTACATAGCTGGGAGCATGGGAGTAATGGTATAACGTACAAAACTATAGATATTTTGCAATATGTTGGTTTAATGTACCGATTAATGGTCGACCGATTAATCCAGTTAATAGGCCGATTCACTGATTAATCGCTACTCCCAAGCCGAGCGAGCAGCTACCGGTTACCAGTTTCCTAAACATTGCTTAATGCTTTGTCTGTGCACATGGTGAGCTGACGAAAGATAGTTCAACAGAGGAAATACGATGTTCACTAACCGCAACCAGCACTATTCGGGGTCAACTTTCCATTTTTCTTGTATCTGGTCTTTTTTATCCTAGCTACAAGATCTCCCTAGTGACTACTGTTACTGTTAGTCTGTTACTAATAAGAAAAAAATGTTGTGTAATATATTTAGTTTCAATCTAGTCTTAACATGGTGAGATTCTATGTTTCCATCGATACTATTGTGCAAACTGTGAATACATATATCAGCGTATTGATAATCTACCTTGCTTGCCTTTTGAACACATATATCAGGTCAAGCTCAAATTCGTTAGAATCATGTTGTGCAAAGCACATGCGATGCTGCACTTCATGATCTGTTACCATTAGACAATGTCCAAAATTTGTAAATATCATTAGCCATTGGTGATGATCTGTAAATAGTATCATTTTTCTGAATGGCCGGGTGCTGCTTTTAGGATTTTTTTTTGTTATATATTATTTTCCAGCTTTCATTTTTTTTTGAATTTTGAAGGAGCTCTCTTGTTTATTCATATTGCTCCTGCTTGTGCAGACAAGGAAAAAGAACTTGCGATGTGTGGTGAGCTGCTACGACTACGCCCTAAGCTTCCAACCATGGCCTTGTCCGTCTCCGTGCTCGTGAGTACTACTTCATCTGTGGGGGATGATGTTCAAAGCACAATGATAATTATAGCTAGCTGTACTGTCTAATTAGGAAATTTGATGTTCACTGATAGGTAATGTCTTCGGTTCTAGCTATGGAACATGGTCGGTATCTCACTGGATGTTTTGCTTATATTATTCAACCTATGGAACTGGTAACAACACAACGATCCTAGTGACTCAACTAATGTCGAGTATTAACAAGAATCTGGATTGGATGTGAAGCATGGAATCGTGTTTGTAAATGCATGGTTGTCGAATTATGTATTGTAATCATCTCATGTGCAATTTGATTGAGGTAATACCGCTGCTGGGCAAAGCAGCATTCTCTATTTCATATATTTGTTGCCAGTATTTCATTTTTTTTTTGGTTCTGATCAACAAATATGCCGACGGCTTTTGCCGTAGGCATTAGCTATGGGTGGCCGTCGGAATAGGTAAATTGAGAAGCCACCAGATCGGGCCACGTGGACTGTATGCTACGGCTTTTGCCGTCGGCATATCTTCAGACGGCGTCAGACGGACATGACACACTTTTTTTGCCGACGGCAACTGTTGCCGACGGCCAAAGAAAACCGTCGGCACTGATGTATATGCCGACGGCTTTATATGCCGACGGCATTCTGCTTATATGCCGAGGGAGCAAAAGACGACGGCCTTTGCCGTCGGCATACACTTTTGGCCGTCGGCATACAATATGCCGACGGCATTAGTGCCTTTGCCGACAGCATCTAGCTGTAGGCAAATATCCGTTTTCCTGTAGTGATTATCGCATATGCACGTGCCACCACTTTTACTGCTCGCTTTTCAAGTTACACACATTACACCCTCAACCACCACTTTTACTGCTCGCTTTTCAAGTTACACCTCACACATGCACGTGCACACAACAACGATATAGGGTAGATAGTTAGTTAGCTAGCTTCTCTTTCACTCCTCGATCTGATATTTCGCATAGTACTGTACTATATATAGCTAGGTGCTTAACTTTGCTTGCTGTCACAGTGTCACAACACCGACGACCGGCGGCCGTCTGAAAACCCAGCAACTTTAATCAAATTTCATTTCGCTGTAAATTTTTGGTCTCTGTATATATAGGTCGGCGAGGTGAGAATTAATGAAAGTCGGACATTGATCCAGAAAATATAAATAAATCAGTCAAAATTATACTAGAAAGTAGAATCATCACTCGGTGATGGTGTTGTCCCAATTTCAGTCACTGTTTTTGCGGTCGTACTGGTCTTCTTTTTCTTTGTTCCAGCTTGCTTCCATTCCAAGCACCATATGATCAATGGAGAAAAGGCGAAAGAGAGAAGGATGAAAAGGCGAAGGTACCTGGCTAGCTAGGTGCATGCATATGCATGGCGTCCCGATCGGCCGGCCTCTTTACAGTTTTACACCAAAGGAACTAGTGCGCTCTCCCTCGAGATCTCTTTGTCTGGGGTTCTCACTCGGACGGATCTAGCAACATCGATCGATCGGCGATCTCTTTTGCCTTTTATGGTCACTCGCTAGATCGCCTCTAGGTTAATCGTACACTTGTACTCTCTTGCTTCCAAAAAAAAAAACTTGACTTATCTTTGTCTAGATACAGATATATCTAGACATGTTTTAGCGTGTGTACCTCGCATTTAGATAAATTCACGTCAAGTATTTTGGAGGGAGAGAGTAGGAGCTACTTCCAAGTTCCAACTCCCCAAGTCCAAACTCAACAGTACTTGCATGATACATGTGTACTGATCCTACCTACTAGGTACACTAAGGGCCTGCTTGGTTCGTCCTTTAACAGCCAAAACGATGGGAAAATCTCACGGAGACACGGACCATTCTCAAGGGCCCTAACTCTTCTATATCCTACGTATGCATGCGCGAGAGGTGTTGATACATGCATCCTTTTGTTTTTGAGATTTGATACATGCAATTGGGCCTTGATCAAAGTTTCAAACCAAGCGAGCATGCATGCATGCGGTGCCGATTGAGAAAGCACTGTAAGCTTAGTTGCTTACTATAAATTTTGCTCGTATTCGTACTTAACACTTGGCTGCAGTAGCATGTGCCATATGTATACTTTGTACCTAGTCTCCCGTGGTCCTTACATGATTCATATCTCTTTCTTTCCGTCTCCCTCCCCAGCGGTATGAACTACGTACTACTCCCTCCATTCTAAATATAACTTTTTTAGTTTTCTCTTAATTCGTACGTATACAGATTGAAATGATTGAATCAACATATTAAAATATAACTAGATACTTCCATATACGTATGAATCAATAAAAAACTAAAAAGCCTATAATTAGAAACAGAGGGAATACCTTTGTTTCGAAATGTAATTAAGCCTACTCAGGTAGTCAGGTGTGTGTCACTGATTAAGAATTACTCCCACTTCTGTACGTAGTTTTTTTAGATAAAGGGATTTTATTAATTAAGGTTTTAAGCATTACACCCGGCTCTGCATAGATAGGATGCACACAGCCACAAGTTCACGAGTATCCAATTCTGAAATTTAAAAAGGCGAATTACATATCATAATGAGAAATTGTAAAGCCGCCTAAGATGATGATAGGTCGATCCGGAGACTATGTTGCCATCCATGCCGGGAGAATAACTCTCTGGCCGCCGCCTCCAAACGTAACGCCACCTCCAAAAACAAGTCTCGGTGCTCCACACGCTGCAGGGCCGACCATGCTCGTAGCGTTGCTGTACACCGATAGACAACCTGCATAATAGAAGCATTTTTATTGTTAAAAACCTTGTCATTTCTACATAGCCACAGCGACCAAATAACGGCAATCGCTCCACCCTACTGAAAAGTTTAAACCTAGGATCCACCCCGTTTAACCAGTTGCCAAAAATGTTTGCAACGGTACGCGGGGATGTAAGGTAGAACCTATCTGGATGGCTGACCATATAGACCTGGCAAACTCGCACTGAAAGAACTTCTGTACGTAGTTCTGTACACTGTCGCTGGATGCGTGCATGCCATTCGTGAATACGCATGCAGAAGTGCTGGCTCGAGTCGCAGATTGAAGAGATCATGCATGCGCTTAACCCAACCATTAATTTGTACCTTCCCGTGCGGCTGGTTAAACCTTATAAATTGCTAGCTGAAGGCTGTAGATCTTGGTCCAGACGTTTTTCAGTACGTGGATCGGCTCGCAGGCCGCTGGTTGGCCGCTGTTAATATTGTGCCGCTGATTGAAGAGATCATGTGCATGCTCGCTAGCTATAGCCCGAGTAAGCCACAATCCTCTCAACAACTAACTCCAATTAGCTAGAGGTAACAAGGATCGATCATGGAGCTCAATCCTCGAGAGGATTACTATATTGCGTAAAAATGACAGTTAAAAAGAGCACAATTGAACCATATGTAGAGCGGTGAAATTGTACTTCTCGTATATTCCTCCACCTTAGGGTTCAGTTTGTAGTGTTGTACTCCGCTACAGTATCTTTACTATCTACAACATAAGCTGGCCGGCGGGCCCACGGTTCATCTATGCCTCTCACCCCAAAAAATGCCATTTGGAACCCTGGACTTGAAAGAGCCCATAACTTTGAAAAAAAACCCAATAATAATCCTTTGGGATTTCAGGAAAATAGACATGAACACGTGGATGTAATCTATGTAGGTATAAGTTTTCATGTAGTACATGTATTTCTATATGGGTGCACAAAATAAAAAATTCCGTCCACTACTGTAGCCGCCTATACCCTCTCTCCCAACCCTAACCACATCCACCTCCGCCATCCTCCATCCCTCGTCGTGGCCAAAGACCTCATGGTGGACGGTGGCGGAAGTGCTCTCGTCGATCTTCGCTTGTGGTGGCGGTCAGACGATGGGGACGGCAACCATGCACATCCGATCACAATCGCCATCTAAAGATGCCATATCAGGTTGCCTTATGGTGGACGGCGTGGTAATCTTTGAACACATATATATATTGCCTTTGAAATTTATTGATATGGAGAATACAAAGGTATGATTACAAGGGGGATCTCGGCGAGTTGTATATGGAACTTGACAAGATTATGAACTAGGTTTTAAGGGCCATATGGTGGATTGCGATGATGGATAGGTGTGTCATATAGCGATGATGGATAGGTCTCTGTTGGATTCAGAGACCTGTTGGATTCAGAGCCTACTTCAAGAACTATGAAGACCTATTTGCATCGCGTTTTTTTTATTATGACAATGTCAGTGATGTTTATTTATTGGCAAACTCAATAGAGCACTGCGCACGAAGCACATCGAACTTGACATTCACTTTGTACGTGAGAAACTGGCTCCCATCACCCTTCGTTTCCTTCATGTTCCGTCAAGGTCTCAATTTGCTCACATATTCACCATAGATCTTCTGTCAGCATTATTTCATGAATTCAGTTCTAGACTTCACATTGGTGATGTTCCGAGTTCAGACTGGGGGATGTGTTTGGGATACCTTCGAGATCATGCATATCGCAAGATATTGCCTACCCAGTTAGTTAGGATTATTTCTTATATAAAAAATTAGTGTAACTTACTAACCGTTACTTGGAACATAAGTTCATGCCCTTGTACTCATGTATATATTGAGGAGGAAATGGTCCATCGGGCGTGCATTGAGCAGCCTGAGTTTGTATCATTGCAACAAGGCAAATGATTTGTCATGGTTGACCGTTTCCGATGAGGGTTCACGTCGCCAACAAGTATATTGCCCACCCTTTTGCTTTGAGGCACCTGATCGAAACGTTAGGTCCTTTGTGGCTCACACATCAGTGATAAGAATATAGCAATAAGACACTTTTCTGTTGCCGAAGAAGATTTTCACCCCTGTCCAATGTGTTGTTGTATATTAGTGTAAACATACATTCACGATGACGATGACTTAAACATGTATTCTTTATCTTCATTGTAAATAGTGACGCACAAATATTTAGCTAATGTGCATTATAGATACCAGTCCAATCGTCAATCTAACATATCAAGCACACACTTGTGTGTTTAGTTATGTTTATTGCAAGGGCCATTGAATTTATGGACAAACCGATGGATACCGTCACCATTGAAGGATGCAACGAAATTTGAGGGGACCATATGCACATATATATTTCTGGATACCACTCTCTTTCCATATGATTGTCTTGGATACCATGTCTTGTAACCAACTAATCATTCGGTCCATGTTCTTGGATACCATGTCTTAACATATGTAGAATGCATCTATTTTTTAGTCTTTTTCCAAAGCTTTTAGTTAAACTTTTGTTCCCAATTTTTTCAGAATCGCTGGAGCCCGGCCTCCAAATTGCCCCCACTCGTCTCTCATCACTCTCTATTAAATTTGTAAACAAAATACTCCCTCTGATGCCATTTTAAGTGTCGCACATTACACATGCTAGTTGTACTAGCTCAGTTCAAATCCCACAACACATAATACAGATCGGAGGGAGTAACAAATTAACAAACCGAAACACACAAAAACAACTATTCTAAACAAACGGCTCTAATTAAGCGTGTATGCAGCATATAAATCCCAATGAGTCGTCAATCTGATCGGTCAAGAACACGCATCTGTTAGGTACTGTATGGTTATTACCTATCAACATTGAAGGGGACCATAAGCACACGTATATTTCCGGATACTACTCTCTTTCCGTATGATCGATTTTCTTGGATGCCATGTCTTGTAATCATTCGGCACTAGCTACTCATATTCATGGCAGCAAGCTTAATTAGCTAGGTAGGCTCGTACCCTGGTACGTGCGCGAATCATGCATGAATGCCGCCAAATTCACCTAACTAACTCGAGGCATTCATGCAAGCATGCAGAGGACTCCGGAGGAGACGAAACATCACTGTTCTCTCTACTATTTTTGTGCCATCGTACCTCCAGCTCTGCCTGATTGTCGCTCCAATGGTCCCTGCATCAGCATGCATGCGTATCTCCGAGAGAGAGAACAAGTGTGTTTACGCGATGGGCCAAGCTGAAGGATTCATTGGGCCGGGGCCATGAGTATTAACGCAGCAAGAAGAAAAGCCAAACATTTCTGTGCTCCGGACCCAGCGACCACGCTTAGTTTCGGTCAGGTAGGTGCGGCATTGATGCATGCATGGTCTACCAGTGAGTGAATAATTAAGTTGCAATGCCGAGTTCACGTTGTGCAAAAAAAAAATGCCGAGTTCACCGACTATCTAGACCTTAACAACATTGTGCATCCAACGGTTGCAGATAACATTTTACAGTTACAAAGATTGTAGTATTTCGACACAACCAACAAGTTGCCCCGCTGCCTTCACCCATGGATCTGAAAAACATTATCCGAACTAAGAAAATGTCACATTACCTAATCGGATGTCCAATTTGAGATCTATGATAGCAATGTTTTCATTGTCTTGACGAGGTCTTAATTCAGAACAAGATAAATGTTGAATGTGTTCTTGAAATTTAGTCTCTTTAATTGTGAAGTTCAACTAATACATTTAGAACGCTCTCTGGAACAATTTTTATTGATCATAGACTACGTGTTTCAATGGAGTTTCACGCGTGGTCTGAGTTTCAGTGGGATTCAAATAGGGTTAAATTTGGTTCAGAATAGTTCCGACTCAGAGTTCATTCAGGGTTGACAGGGTACTGATTTCACTGGGTTTCAAACAACTTCCACTCGGTCCTACTTAGGTTTGTAAGAATTTCAGAAACCCAATGAAAAAACACAACTAAATCTCTTAAACTGCAATAGAATTTTAGGTATGTTTCCAATTCCTCTTTGAAATCCCGATTAACTCGGGAAAGATAACTAATCTAATAACCCGAATGAGATTGGTTAAGCCTTTTTTCAAACAGAGTTAGGACTGGATTAAAACTGATGTTAGGTATGTAATATTTTGGGAGGTGGTATTTATTCATCACTCCGATGATAAACTTGAGATGCATCGTGAGCTGTGCATCCGTAATTCGGTAACTGTTAAATTACGTGGTACTTCCTATTAATATGTCATGATTGTGAATTGTTTATATTTGTCTATGCTATTTATGAATGAGTGTTTGGTAACCTTACCACTCATGATAGCATCCTTACCTATAATCAAGAAATGCATCCGACCAAATATCGGGACCTTGTTTATGTTCTCATGCAAGAAAATGAGACATGACCAACCAAACGGCATGCCCAGCATGGGTCCGAGGATGGTGTTGCCGGACCAAGCCCTAGCGGGGCGTATTCGAGGGAGCTAAAAATCAGCCTACACAACCAATCACAACCTACACGATTCAAGACATTATATGTGTCACATCACATGTAGATTGTCAACAAGCTGAGGTCAAGCAAAGCACAAGTAGACTTTTAACACAACACACACATGCATATGGGTGTGTGTGATTAGTTATATCCGCAAGAAAAATGTTGATTACTTAACTTTAGTATTACTCCCTCGGGAATAAGTGCCGCATACATAAGAGCGGCAATGTAAATGCCGAATTACACATAGCTCTTTATAAAAAAAAAAATCATATTTTAGACTTTAATAATAATCATCCTAGATGTAGATGATGTTATATTCTACCGGCGTGTAAAATCTCAACTAGAAATATGCAGTACTTTGGGCTGTGTACAAATGATAAAACCTGAATTAAAGGTAATAAATAGCGCAAAATTTTCATTTCTAGAAAATCTTATAGATTTTGTTATTTTTGTGTAGCCCAGATTATGAATTAAATTGAGATTATGCATGTTTACAGGATGCACCATTATCTACATTCGGGATTTTTTCAGATTGTTTGAAACTTCAAAATGTGGTTTTTAAATTTTGAAAAATAAATAGCTACATGTAATCGGCCTACGTTTTGACTTTCCGTGGTAGAGAGTAGTATATTTGTCTGTATTGGGCCACATTGGACCGCATGTATCAGACCCGCTGATAGCAAATTCAGATCTTTGACTGGTTTGGTCAGAACGTTTGGTTCCTCGGCAAGGTCAAAAATAGCCTCGCCGGGCAAGGTTATGCGTTTGGTAGTGAGTGGATAACCAACTTTTGCCAAGCAAATTAGCCAGCATGAGCTAGAAAATCCTTGCCCGGCTGGGAGAGCTAATTTGGCTCTCCTCGGATGGCAAGAAAAGGAAAGCGTAGCGTTTAAATGCTGCATTGCTAATGAATAAAGTAACTGCCTCTAGTACGTGGCTGGTAATGCTAGCGGTAGCGAATGAACCAAACGAGTAACCTTGCCTGGGTAGGCGATAGCCCAAACCAGCTCGCATGGCCTAGCCTAGCTAAGCTAGGCAAGCTAATGATCCAAACACACCTCACTGGAGCGTTTCTCGCTTCAGGTTAGGTTGTTTCCATGGGCCACTATCTCGGCCGTGGTTAATCAAATATTTCTTGTTCTAAGCAAAATATACCGCCGGCTCTTGTGTGTGTTAGCGGTGAGCCGGTTACGGTGTCAAACATGATTTTTTTGGTAATGGGTTCGTCTGTTTCGTTCTTTTGTGCTAATTGCCTTCATCCCATATTGAAAGGGATTTGTCTCAAGCCTGGATACATGCCGGGTAAACCAAAAGCTTAAGCTCGGCTGCGACCTCCGTAGGAAATGGCGCCAAAGATGCTTATCAACGATGATCGCTGTGATTTTGGCCAACCCTCGGCCCCGTGCCTGAACAACCGCTCTGAGCCGTTTTGGTCAAACGCATTAACCGAACGCAACCGACAAGGTTCACATGCCGAAACAAGTCGCCAGATTAGCTCTCCATTAAGCTAGTCGACAAGGTCGCTGAGAGTCAGATTCTTCGCTAGGTAGTCGCTGCATGCATGCGACTCTAATTTGGCCTTTCTACGGCCCTGCACTCCGGCCGGTTGCCGCCGGCTTGCAGCCCGTGGACGGGAGCTTGTGCTGAGAATCTGAGATCTATAACGGCTTTGGAGAGTAGTGCTACGGCGAATTGGCATGCATGCAGGCATCTTGGCATCTTATTACTTGCCAACCCTAGGCCGTGGCTGTCCACTCAGACCTCAGGCAAGCACAGCCTAACTTCTTGTTTGACTGATCTTGCCGTTTTCTCCCCGTCCATACATTTGATCCGGCGCTTGTTCTTGTTTCGATATTGCTAAAAATGCATGGTCAAGCTTGTAATGCATAGTGATCCATTTCTTCTACCTTACCTCACGCGGTCGTTTTTTCTTTTTGTTAGACTAACACGTGGGCGGTTGTAGCTAGACTTCGAGCTCACTCAACCAGCAAAAAGAAGGCATGATTAGCAAAGATCGTGGTAAAATACTGGCAAAACGTACGAACCCAGTAAATCTTGATCCGGCCGGCCACCTTACACACATTTCACCCACCTCTCTTACAGTTTTACCTCTCGCTTTATAAGTTATATATCTCGAATGCACGTGCACACAACGATAGTTAGTTAGATAGCTTCCCTTTCACTCCTAGATGTGATATATATTACTCCCTCCGTTCAAAAATAAGTGTCTCAAGTTTGCTCAAAAGTGGATGTATCTAGACATGTTTCATGTATAGATACATCCACTTTTTGCCAAACTTGAGACACTTATTTTTGGACGGAGGGAGTACTCCCTCTGTTTTTAATATAAGATGTTTTACTATTTGTCCACATGCATATGTATGTAAATGTATTTAGACACATTTTAATGTGCATGTTCACTCATTCTAGCATGCATCTATACAACATGTAGAACACCTAAAACATCTTATATTAAAAAAGGAGAGAGTCCTACTGTGCTATATATATTGTCACTTAATTAACTTTGCTTGCTGTCACAGTGTCAAAGCTCCGACGCCGTCTGAAAACCTAGCTACTCCCTCTAGATCCGGAAATATTGCCGGGAGAAATCTGCCTATCAGGTACAAAGTGTTTTTATAACCTACGACATTTATTTCGGACTCGTGGGAGTAGCAATTTTAATCAAATTTCATTTTAACATACTACTGTGTATAGGTCGTGGTGAGGTGAGAATTAATTAATGAGAGTAGAGGACATTAATCCATATTTGTTTTTAGAAAATCAGCTTAAATTATAGAAAAGTAGAATCCTCGGTGATGGTCTTGTCCCCATTTCATTGACTGTTTAGGCGGTCGATCGTACTGGTCTTCTTTTTCTTTACTTCGAGGTTGCTTCCATTCCAAGCACCATATATATGATCGATGGAGAAAAGGCGAAAAAAGGAGGAAGGAAAGGCGAAGGTACCTGGCTAGCTAGCTGCCTGCTGCATGCATACGCATGGCGTCCCGACCGTCCGGCCGGCCGGCCTGATCTTTACACAAAGGGAGGAAGTGCACTCTGCTAGGCGCTCTCTCTCGATCTTGGTCTGGGTTCTCACTCGGATCTAGCTACATCGACCGATCGGTGATCCTTTTTGCCGTTCATGGTCGATCTAACTCGCCTCTACCACACTTTTACGAGCTACTCCCAAGTGAGAACTACTTAACTGTACCCCAACTCGCCAACTCCAAACTCGTCAGTACGTACTCCCTCCGTTCCTTCCAAATAAGATTACTTCCATTTATCTATATGTATTTAGACATGTTACAACTATAGTCAGAAAATAGTAGAGTTTCTAAATAGACATGTTTCTGATCGAATTATAAGCAGCTATGTCTGTTACTCATGTGTGTGTCACACTTTTTTAAGAATACACCCAGCAGGTGCATTATATTTCATAGAACAACAACGCCAAGATGGCAAACCCGATACAAACACACGCAAAACGGCTTACAACGCAATGCACAACCAAATAACGAGAGCTCTCCTTGCACCGTCTCCCGCTGCGAAGGTGGAGAGGCGATACACTGAACTCTCGGACCGCGTCACGCTCGAAGGAGGACTCCTCAAACCAACTCTGCCTCTAGAAAGGCACAACCAACGCACCACCCACCCTTAAGCGCTTAAGAGTCGGCGAGTGAGCGGCGGGACCAGACCATCTTGGAGGAGATGTCGATAGAGAAGTGCCGCCGACGATGTGCCGCGCCCAGAGAGCTCATGCTCACAGCGGCCACCAACCTGGACTCCATCTTGCCACTCCACCACTCCAGGGAATCCTCAAGCAACCTAGACAACGCCTCCAAGGAGGACATGACAGCATGGTGTCGCCGTTGTCCGATCCGGCGAGCCAAATCTGAGGTTTCCCCCGGCGCTCGAGGTGGGACAACATGGGCAGTGCCATGACGACGCCCCCAAGGAGGAAACAGCGCCCATAGGCGTCACCGTCGTTAGCTTCAAGCAAGGCTTTCGCCCAAGCACATCCATCAGCCTCGAAATCCGCCAGAAGGGGCAGACTTGAGCCACCCTTGGCCGCGCCGCTAACACTAGTAGAAAACAAGGCATCGGTGTGCCCTCTTTTGTACCGGTTGGGCACGAACCGGTACTAAAGTGGGCATTAGTACCGGTTCCAGATGCGAGGCGGCGGGGCCCCACGGCGAGACACTTTAGTACCGGTTTGTATTATGAACCGGTACTAAAGGCCGATCTTTAGTACCGGTTGGTACTACAAACCGGTACTAAAGGTTGGCACAGGCGGCTGCTGTTGGTGGCCCCACGGCGAGACCCTTTCGTACCATCTTTAGTGCCGGTTGGTAATACAAACCGGTAGTAAAGGTTTCCCTATATTACCTTCTTCCACCCCGAGCCATAGCTCTATTTTCTAGCTCGAACACAACTCCATTTCTTCTCTCTCTTTGCTCTCCCAAGCTCTAGTTCACCCCATTTTTCTCCAACATTTGTCAAGATTGGTGGCACCTACATATACAAGGGTTAGCAACTTCATCTTCTCTTCCGGCATTTCAAGTTTAGCTCATTTTCTTGCTAGTTTAGCTAGTTTGATTTTTGTAGTGCTAGCAAGGTGTTTGATGAAATGACTAAGTTAGGGATTTCATTTGTTTTATATGCATTTTGAGCTCAAATTAAAGTATAATTTGTGGTTTTTTATAGTGTCGTCTCGTCCCCTTGATCCTCACCGCCGTCGATCGCCCGCGCCGCCCCGTCACCGACACCACCTCGGTGAGCCTCTTATTTTTATATTTTATTTTAAAAAATCTTAGTTGTATGATTTAGATGCATACTTATTACTTGTATAATTTTCTTATTTGTATAATTGTTTGTTATATATAGTGTCATGGTTTTGACATCTGTCCACACCGGCTCTCGTCCGCTCTATTATTCGGATGTGGTACGATTGTTTGTTATAACTATATATTTGTTTAATTTCGTGTTTATAACAATTATGCCGACCAACTTGACGTACATATATTTTTATCTAGGAGGTAGTTGAACCAGAAATTCCAACCGACCCTATTGTCGAGTTTTTTGTAAAAGAAAACAATGATTTGAAAGCAAAATTGAAAAGAAGTGAAGATCTTCGTCTCGAAGAGAAGATGAAATGGGAGTTCAAGATTGCCGACGTCGTCGATGATAACGAGGTCAAGATGGAGGCAATGCACTTGGATCACGAGATCAAGATGAATGCAATGCGCTTGAAGCTTAAAAAGATTAGAAAATATGTCATTAGTCAAGAGGCTTGGTATCATTATGTTGTTGGTTCAATAATTACCTTAGTTGCGATTTTGATCGCATTTGTCGTTGGATTTAAATTCTTTAGCTAGTTGTATGTTAGTTTCAATTAATGAATGTTTATGAGAACTATGTATTAGATTTGGTCGCTACTCTACTTTTGTTTAAATGTGGTGAACTGTTGTATTAATGAATTTTGTCACATATCTCTATTTGATATATTTGTATAATGCAGATGAGCCGGGAATGGATGTACGGTGACCGACGCTGTCCCGAGTTCATTGATGGCATGCATAATTTTCTCCGTGTGGCTGAGTTAAACAAGCAGAATGGTTTTATATTTTGTCCATGCGATGAATGTAAGAATAAGAGGAATTACCCTTCCTCAAGAACCCTCTCTCCCACCTGTTGCGAGCAGGCTTCATGCCCAATTATTTTTGTTGGACCAAGCACGGAGAAAGAGGGGTTATAATGGAAGACAATGAAGAAGAGGATGATGACAACTATCCTGTGTTCTCTGAACACGGTGGTACTACAATGGAGGAAGACGAAGCTGAACATGAGATCATTGTTGATGATTAGTCCGATGATGATCTTCGTCGGGTCATTATTGATGAGCAGATAAACTGCGGAAGTGAGAACGAGTGGTCGAAGTTGGAGCGCATGTTAGAGGATCACAAAAAATTGTTGGACCCAAATTGTGAAGATGGCCAGAAAAAGCTGGGTACCACCCTAGAATTGCTGCAATGGAAGGCACATAATGGACTATCTGACAAGGGATTTGAAAACTTGCTGAAAATATTAAAGAGGATGCTTCCAAGAGATAACGTATTGCCCCATAGTACGTACGAAGCAAAGAAGATTGTATGCCCTCTAGGATTAGAGGTGCAGAAGATACATGCATGCATCAATGACTGCATCCTCTACCGCGGTGAGCACGAGAATTTGAATGCATGCCCGATATGCGGTGCATTGCGGTATAAGATCAGGCGAGATGACCCAGGTGATGTTGAGGGCGAGCCGAGCCCCAGGAAGAGGGTTCCTGCCAAGATGATGTGGTATGCTCCTATAATACCACGGTTGAAACGTTTGTTTCGAAACAAAGAGCATGCCAAGTTGTTGCGATGGCACAAAGAAGACCGTAAGGAAGACGAGATGCTGAGACACCCCGCTGATGGGTCGCAGTGGAGAAACATCGACAGTGAGTTCAAAGATTTTGCAGCTGACGCAAGGAACTTAAGGTTTGGTCTAAGTACAGATGGCTTGAATCCGTTTGGTGAGCAGAGCAGCAGTCATAGCACCTGGCGTGACTCTATGTATCTATAACCTTCCTCCTTGGTTGTGCATGAAGCAAAAATTTATTATGATGCCAGTGCTTATCCAAGGCCCGAAGCAACCTGACAACGACATTGATGTGTATCTGAGGCCATTAGTCGACGAACTTTTACAGTTGTGGCGTGAAGAAGGTGTACGTGTGTGGGATGAGTATAAACAGGAGGAATTTGACCTACGAGCGTTGCTGTTTGTAACCATCAATGATTGGCCTGCTCTTAGTAACATTTCAGGACAGTCAAACAAGGGATACAATGCATGCACGCACTGTTTAGGTCAGACTGACAGTATATATTTAGGTAACAAGAATGTGTACCTGGGGCATCGTCGATTTCTTACAAGACAGCATCCCGTAAGAAAGAAAGGCAGATCACCGGACGAAGCCTACCCTCCCTACTGGTGATGTTATATATGACATGGTCAAGGATTTAAAAGTAATCTTTGGAAAGGGTCCTGCGGACAATCTGTTCCGAATGACGCTGACAAACGCGTACCCATGTGGAAGAAGAAATCTATATTTTGGGACCTACCCTATTGGAAATTGCTAGAGGCTCGCTCTGCAATCGACGTGATGCACGTGACGAAAAATCTTTGCGTGAACCTGCTAAACTTCTTAGGCGTGTATGGGAAGACGAAAGATACAGCGGATGCACGGCAGGACCAGCAACGTATACACGAAGGAGACAATGTGAATCCAGAGAAGTATCAAGGTACTGCCAGCTACGCTCTTACCAAAGAAGAGAAGGAGATCTTTTTTCAAGTCCTGAGCAGTATCAAGGTCCCGTCTGGCTACTCGTCGAATATAAAGGGAATAATAAACATGGCAGAGAAAAAGTTCAAAACCTAAAGTCTCATGACTGCCACGTGATTATGACACAATTACTTCCGGTTGCATTGAGGGGGCTTCTACCGGAAAACATTGGAGTACCCATTGTGAAGCTATGTGCATTCCTCAATGCAATTTCTCAGAAGGTAATCGATCCAGCAACTCTACCAAGTTTACAGAAGGATGTGGTCCAATGTCTTGTCAGTTTCGAGTTGGTGTTTCCACCATCCTTCTTCAATATTATGACGCACCTCATAGTTCACCTAGTCCAAGAGATTTCCATTTTTGGTCCTGTATTTCTACACAACATGTTCCCCTTTGAGAGGTTCATGGGAGTCTTAAAGAAATACGTCCGTAACCGTGCTAGGCCAGAAGGAAGCATGTCCAAGGGCTATGGAACAGAGGAGGTCATTGAGTTTTGTGTTGACTTTATTCCTGATCTTAAGCCGATCGGTGTTCCTCAATCGCGCCATGAGGGGAGACTGCGTGGAAAAGACACGCTAGGAAAGAAAGCAACAACAAGTATGAACGGACATTCTTTCACTCGAGCACACTACACAGTTCTACAAAATTCCAGATTGGTGGCTCCGTATATCGTGGAACACATGGATATTTTATGCTCCAAATACCCGGAGCAGACCGACTTCTGGATTAAAGGAAAACACGAAGACACTTTCGGCAGTTGGTTGCGTACACATCTCATTAATAGCACCACTGTTGGAGAAGAGCTATACTTGTTGGCCAAGTCACCATCTTCGACTATATTGACTTTCCAAGGGTACAGATAAATGGGAATACATTTTACACAGACACCCAAGACAAAAAGAGCACTAACCAAAACAGTGGTGTCCGTTTGATGCAACAAACAACAATGGGACAAAGGACACATATTATGGTTGCATACAGCAGATATGGGAACTTGACTATGGACCTTATTTTAAGATCCCTTTGTTTCAGTGCAAATGGGTCAACCTGTCAGGCGGGGTAGAGATAGACCCGCAGTACGGAATGACTACAGTGGATCTAAAAATCTTGGGTACCACACCGAGCCATTCGTCCTAGCCAATGATGTGGCTCAGGTTTTCTATGTGAAGGACATGTCTTCCAGACCGAAAAAAAGAAAAGATAAGCAAGCTGATACATCATACGATGAGCCAAAGCGCCACATAGTTCTTTCAGGGAAAAGAAACATCATGGGAGTGGAGGAGAAGACAGACATGTCAGAAGATTACAATAAGTTTCATGAAATTCCGCCCTTCAAAGTGAAAGCTGACCCAAGCATCCCGTTAAATGATGAAGATTCTCCATGGTTACAGCGCAATCAGAAGAAAGGGTCAACATACGCGAAGAAAAAAAAATTATACCCCAACAATAGATAGGGGGTGTTGTTGGTGATGTGTAATAATGTATTAAACCTTTTATGTAACTGTGTTATGAAAACTCAGAAGAAAACTCTAAACATTGATTTTTGGCTCAAAAAACTCCAACGACTCACAAGCGCTCGAAAAAACTGGAACAAAACACACGGTTTCCCCGTCATACAGCCCAACCTAAATTAACCATGCCCCTTTCATAACCACGTCGGATCGAAGTTGCCTACCTTCTCCAGTGGCCACTCTGACCGGCAAATCGGCAAATCATCGCGTGGTCGTGAGACGGCAAATCGGCCTTCGATCCAAACAGCGGCAAGACGTCTCTGATGATCTGCAACCGTCCGAACAAGTGTTGAGAATGTTGCTAATCATCAGAGATCCTTGCCGCTGCTTGGATCCGACCGAGGGGAGGGTTCACCTTCAGACTCCGCTCTAGAAACTCCTACCTCTCAGAAATCTTGCTCTCTGCTACCCGTGTACTGCCAAAATGAACTACAATGAGTAGACACTGAGTGCTGAACATGTCCGGTAGGGGGGCTATATATAGGGTACGTGTGCTTCTTTAGTCCCGGTTGGTAACACCAACCGGGTCATGTGGCTCACGAAGTGGTCGTGATACTGCTGATCCAACAGCTCACAATCCCTCAAAAAAACACACCCCTGATCCAACGTCTCACAAGCGCTTGAAAGAAACACACGATCCGTGTGCTTCTTTAGTCCCGGTTGGTAACACCAACCGGGACTAAAGGCGGGCTTTGCGGTCATGACTCGTGTCAGTCACGTGTCCTCCCCCAGCGCTGCCCTAGCCACGTGTCCTCCCCTAGCGCTGCCCTGGAGGTCTTTATATATTGTCGCCGACGGGGTAAACGCTAATCCACCATTCCTAGCCACGAACGCATCGTCTCCACGAGATGGATCCGCCACGCCCGCCGCAGCGCCTTCGAGCCAGCAAGTTGGATGTATGCAGGGAATCCGAATGATTTGTATTCGGTCGATGAACTGAAGGATTTGTAGATAGAACAAAACACAGGGTTTCCCCTGCATACACAGCCCGTCGGTGGATTTTTGGAAATTCATATTATATCAAGAACACTCAAACTTGCATTTAAATTCTATTTTTTAATTCATATTAAAAGCTTTTTTAGAAATTCAAATTATATAAAAAACAATCAAACATGCATTTTGCTTAATTTTTTTGATGATATAGATTTAAATCTATGTCAAATTTACTCAAATCATCATTTAAAATTTGAATATATTCAACATAGTCAAACTTGAAAATTACCAGTACCAAAATATTATACATGTCCAGGGTTAAGTTTGATATAAAGTTTGTCAAATTTGGACTATTAAATCAGTAGAATAAAGAAATCAGAAAAATGAACAAAGAAAAAAGAAATTCCAAAAAAGACCTTTTGCACCGGTTGGTGTCTACAACCGGTGCTAAAGGTTGGCTGCGCGCGCGCTAATTTAAAGCGGCCCAAAAAAGACCTTTTCCACCGGTTGTTGTCTACAACCGGTGCTAAAGGTACCTTTTGCACCGGTTGTTGGCTACAACTGGTGCTAAAGGCCTTTTTGCAGTTTTTAGAGCAGGCTCTGCCTCTTCTTCTCCTCATTCTCGTGTCTTCATCGATTCCTCCGGCCGGTGAAGCCCTGTGCGATTTTTCCGGCGAAGCCCTGCCCCGGGGCCGCCCCGTCCACCGGCGATTCTCCGGCGAGGCTCCACCCCACCGGCGCGCTCCATCGGCGTCCGTCCGCGCGTCCCCTTTGCCCCTGCCCCGGCTCCGCCCGGCCCGTCGATCTCGCCTTCCTCCGGCGTCGCCCTGCTCCGTGCTCCGTCGCGCGCTCCCCCCGCCGTCTCGTCCCCTCCTCGACCTACGGCCGCCACGAGCACGTCGACCTCTGGCCGCCACGAGGCCGGGTCTCCTCCACCCCACCACCGCCGCCGGCCGCCCAAGGTGAGGGCTTTAATTTTGCATTCTCTTTTTTTTTGTTATTTCTCCATAGTTGCATTATATAGCTATGAAAATTAGAATATTGATATGCAAATTGGTTGCTATTGTAGTTGCAATATTTTTGTTATTTCTCCATTTGTTGCTATCGTAGTTGCTATATAAAAATTACATTCTTATTTTTATTTTAAAATTGCTATTAGCTATGAAAATTAGATTGCTATTTAGCTATGAAAATTAAATTGCTATTAGCTATATGAAATTGTAGCAAAGTTAGAAAATGTAGCAAATTTAGCAAAGTTAGCAAAGTTAGCAAGGTTATTTGATGATTGGGTTAGCAAAGTTAGAAAGCAAATTAAGTTAGAAAACAATGTTAAAAATTGTGTTAGGAAAACAATGTTAAAAATTGTGTTAGGAAAACAATTTTTGTTAATACTCCATAATTAGTTGCAAATTTTTGTTAAGAAATATTTGTTGCAATTTTTGTGTATAAGAAATTTAAATTTGCTTGCTACTTAAAATTTGTGTACTTTCTAACCTTGATGCTATGAATTTTAAATTGGCAGTGACATTGAGAAATGGAGGACGACGCCCCCTTCATCCGAGACGAGGAGAAGGAAGAGCGAATGGCAGCAATTATTTTTGAGAAGACCCTTGGAGTAAATACCGATGGAGAAGATTCCGATGAAGATTCCGATGGAGAAGATTTCAGCGCAAAATGTTTGAACGACTCCGGTGAGGGACTTGAGCTAGAAGAAATAAGAGACGACGACGAAGTGCCCTTAGCAAACTCCGGCGAGGTATATATATATATTAAGTCTTGTTGATCACTGGATGCATTAATTGATTTATATTGCGCTTATTAACGAATCATTTCCTTTTAGCCCTCCGGATCTAAGCCTCCAAGTTCGCCAAAGACGCAACGAGGCCCGAACAAAGGATAAAGCTTCCAAATGGTGCAAAGTTGTCGATTGACGAAGTTGCTGCTGATGGCAAACCGACGAAACCCGAAGACACCTCCCGTAGATATGTAGTTCAATGCGGAGTTCTTGTTAGGGACATGATCCCGATCACCATTGCAGAATGGAATAAGCCGGTTAAAGCCAACATTGGAGCAAGTTATGTCAACAAAAGAGCTAAAGATTTGCTTTGGGACACGCTCTTGGAATCTTTCAGCCTACCGGTAGGTCTCGAAGAGAAGAAGAAGGACAAAGTCAAGCAGTGGACTCTTAAGAAGATGGCCACACAATTCAACAACTGGAAGAAAACATTGTGGAGAAAATATGGGAAGAAAACTCCAGAATTCACTGGAAATCTTGAGAAGATAAAAGATGTGTGGACCGAATTTGTGGCGTATAAGAAATCGGACGTCGCTGTGGCCCGATCGGCCAAAAATAAGTTGAATGCTAAGAAGAAGAAATGTTTCCATACTTTGGGGTCAGGTGGCTACAAGTCTGCCGTGCCTAAGTTGGAATCCTTTGAAAACGACCTACGTAAAAAAGGGATCACTCCACAGACAGATGACTGGCCCAAGAGGTCCAAGTTATGGTTGTTCGCGCATGGGGCAGGGTTGGACCCAGACACAGGGCTGATTGTTGCAAAGGGGAAATGGAAGAAAAGAATTACAAGGGTCGTAAAAAAACTAGAGGACGCAATAGAGAAAGTCAAAAAGGGAGAATTTGTTCCCGATAGAGAGGACGACGAGCTGACACTCGCCCTCGGGAATCCTGAACACGACGGACGATGTCGAGGCTGAGGAGCCGACGTTAATAAGTATCAAGGATTTCCGACGGACGTTGCAACTTATAAAAGCGTTTCAGAAATAAGAAGAAGGAGTTGGACCGGTTCACGGCATTAGAACAGCAGGTGAAGGGGTTACAGGAGCAACTGAACACTTACCCAGGCAAGGGAATCTCAGCAGCTGGTGGTACAAGATCCTGCAGTCGATGCCGCCCCATCTCAGCGGAAAAGCAACGTGGGTTCCACGCAGCTAGAAGATCGTACAGTCGAACCGCCGGCGGCTCACTACCCCGTGGATGATATCACGGAGAAGACAAATTGTGTGCTACACATGCCGATGAAGAACATTAGTTTTCCGGTGGCGGATGGGTATGCTTTACCAAATCAACCTGGAGCAATCTTCCATTTTGCTCCGATTCCAGCTGGCTATGCTCGTGTCGGGGTGAAAACAGTTATGCCCGGATTCCATTCAATGGATCTTGACATTCCTGGATGTGACGACGAGAAGACACTGGGAGAAGTCGAGTTAGGTATCGTTCTATGAAATAAGAAATACATCATCTTTCCAGACGCGGCGCCAAGGCCACCGACTCCTCCGAGTAGAAATCCACCACCTCAAAGTCCACCCGACCTCCCCGGCGATTGGGAGCCCGCCGCGAGTCCATCGCCCGTGCCGTCCCGTCAGCCGACTGATGCGCCCAGTAGTAATTTGCCAAAGCGAAAGCTGTTCACGTCGACTAGTACTATGCTCAGGAAAGACAGGTCCCCTGTCAAGAAACGTGCACGTGCAAACATACCCGAGAAAGTCAAGAGTCCTGAGAAGAAGTTAGCTTGCGAGATGACTTCAGAGGAAATAACTACTAGCTTGCAAGAAGAGTCAAGAGCCTTTTTTGAACAGAAAAAACAGGAAAAACTGCAGGCACAACTGCACCCCGTAAAGAAATTTCTGAAGACTATACCAATGGACAAAAAAGATTACACCGTTGACTGCTTATATGACCCTCCACCGAAGCCCCTTTCAGACTATGAGCGCTTTATTAACAAGCAACATAGCGCACAGATGAGCGCACAGACGGAGGAAGCAAAGAAATGCGGGAAACAAGTTGCTCAGCTCGGAGAACAAGAAGTACAATCGATCGCCCCGCTCATCGTGCCTTCTGATAAGGCGGCTCAGCAAATGCACGAGGAGGCAAGTTACGACGTTGCTCCGCTAGCATATAAATATGTTCATGGGCAGCCTCTGGTCATGGATCCGAAAGCTCTAACAACACAGTTATGGAAGTTGCATAACTGGTACATGGCCGCTGCAAAAGAAGGGAAAATCTATTTCCTGGCGAGAGTTCAGGAACATCACTACTTCCGAGAATATGCTGTGCAGGTTGAGTTCGAAGAACTTTTTCAGATGTACAATCAACGTGCACTCGACAAAGCTATCATCAGCTGCTATTGTCTGTAAGTAATTTATTTGTGTAATTTAATTCTTTTGTTAAGCTCTCGTTCATTGCTGTAATTATCCTCACGACATTCTTTTGTATGCTATTAATTATGCAGAATGAAGATTCGTGAATGCAGAGTGGGAGGAATCTGGGATATTGGGTTCATTGACCCGGATAAAATTCATGAAGTCACCGTAGAACAATGTGCCAGGCCACAGAGGATGTTTTGCTAACGTTTTTAAAGCGACAAAGTACCAAAAAAGAAATACTTTTTCCTTACAACTTCAAGTGAGTGTTACTGTCTTGTACACATTCTATATTTTGCTTTTCCGATATTAAGTTAATTGATGAGTTATGAATAACCGCGCATATAAACGTGTCCAGGTTCCACTTCATTCTGATGATCATTAAAATCGATGTTGGAGAAGTTGAAGTCTGGGACTCATTAAGGAGAGAACTTGAGGACTACAGAAGCGTGCGTGTAATGCTCAGGAGGTAATTTCAATCGCACTATATCGGCCTCTTTCGTTCATTTCCTGATATATCGGTCAAATAACTCCTCAATTCATTTCTTTGCCGGGCAGGGTTTGGAGAAAGTTCAGATAGGAAGAACCCGGTGAGTGGAAAGAAAAGCTGGAGTTTAAGGCTAACTTGGTAAGTAGTACTTCACGTTTCAATACCATTATCAATCTCTTGATTATTATTTGATTGAATTCTATTCTCGTATAGTGGTGCCTAAAACAACCACCTGGGACGAATTTATGTGGATACTACGTTTGCGAGTACATTCGCATGATGGTTAACGAGAGAGATAATACTCGAAGAACTAGAGAGGTACGTAAACATCATTCACAACTTTATTTTGCTACCATCAATTGTGTTAGTTTCCTTCATATAATTGATTTGATCTCCTTCTTTCAAATTAAGATGGCAAAAAAACGGAACGAGCTCCTACCAGAAGACCGCGTAAAAGCAATCGCGGAGGAATTGGCGGATTTTTCCTTACGGAGGTCATACCTGAATCCGAGAATTCCACTATATCGACAAGTAGCCTCTCCCTCCATGTACTAGGAGTGATCTCCATATGTAATTAATTATGAGTACTTTATATGTGTACATATATATACCAAGTTGTATGTGTGCTATGTGATCTTCACGTGTGCGAAAAACTTTTTTATGTGCATCGACGTGATCTCCTCCGAAACCCTAAACCCTGAAAAATAAACGAAAATAAAAAAACAGAAACCCTAAACCCTGAAAAATAAACGAAAAAAAAAAAGCAGAAACCTTTAGTACCGGTTCGTAATACGAACCGGTACTAAAGGTCCTCCACTGCGCGCTCTGCTCTGCCCACGTGGAGGCCTTTAGCACCGGTTTGTAAGCAACCGGTACTAAAGGGGTACCCTTTAATGCCGATTTATTAGCACGTTGCTCAACCGGTGCTAAAGGCCCTATAAAACCAGTGTTGTTGCCCCTTTTCTACTAGTGTAAGGAGAGGGGAGCCAAACCTCGATGCCAGCGAAAAGAAGCGTAGACCACCGCTCTACCTCCACCAACGGACGGACTGAACGGTGGAGGTCCAGCCCACCGCCGCCGCCTGGCCGGTCACCGGCACCACCACGGTGCCAGGAGGTCGTCGCTGCCAGGCGCCGCCATGCCCCCTGCCGACATGGCCTAGCCCCGCGGCCCATCCGAGCCCGGAACTGCTGCCTCGCAGCTGGGGCACGACAACCGAGCAGAGGTTTGAGCCCCACCGCCGTCGCCGTCGAGCCGCCTACCGCCGGGATCCCACAGCCCCACGCCGCCAAACCCATTCGGGGCCGCGCGCCGCCGTGCCTACAGGGGAGCCGCTGCAGGGAGAGAGACCCCGCCGCCACCGACCCCACCCGGGCTTTGCCTGGCAGAGCCTCCTGGCCGGCGAGGGAAGGATAATGGAGAAGGTCGCCGGCGATGCGATCTAGGGTTTCCCCCGTGTCGCCTCTAGGACGGACGCGGGGGCGAGAGGGGTGGGGTGGTTTCTCTGTGTGTGTCACACTGATTAAGGATTAAGTTCTGTACACTTTCGATCGATGCATGCCATTCGTGAATACACATGCAGAGGTGCAGACTCGAGTCGCAGATTGAAGAGATCATGCATGCGCTTAATCCAACCATAAATTTGTACCTTCCCGTGCGGCTGGTTGAACCTTATAAATTGCTAGGTGAAGGCCGTAGCTTGGTCCAGACGTGTTTGAGTCCGTGGACCGGCCGCTGTTAATATTGTGTCCCAAGACCTCGTTCATTCTGACGTGCATGCAGGATGCATGCTCGCTAGCTGTTGCCTCACTAAGCCACAATCTAATTAATTAACTCCAATTAGTTAGAGATACAAAGATCATGGATGATGTAGGATTACTATACTTGTGTAAGACTGTAAGAGCAATAAAAACTTTACCATCAAATCCCTAGTCGATAACTTGCAGCTGTTAGCACTACGGGAACGCGTCAAGACGCCGACGGCCGATTTATACGCCGACGGCCAAATGTCGGGCCGTCGGCGTACAAGTCGAGATAGGGCAGCCGCGACCTCGGCCGTCGGTGTATAAATAACCGTCGGCGTAGCCAGACCGGGCCGTCGGCGTACGGAAGGCCGTCGGCGTACAAACGCCCGCCGTGACGGAGCGAGGACGGTGTCCCGCTGTGTTCAGACGCCGACGGCCTTGCCGTCGGCTTCGTGGGTATTTATACTTTTTTCTATTGAATATGAAATAATTCTATACGCCGACGGCCGCCGTCGGCGTATACTTTTTTCTATTTTCAATTGAATATGAAATAATTCTATACGCCGATAGCGGCCGTCGGCGTATACTTTTTTCTATTTTCAATTGAATATGAAATAATTCATATCTTTAAATCCGTAAATCAAAATTTAACAAATTAAATGTCTAAATCGATTAGAAAAATGAGAGGAATCCAAATATGACATCCATAAAATCTTTTTCACCATGCACATGACATTTTGTAACATATGTTTGGTACTTGCTTCATTAAAAAGTCAATTTTGACACTTAAAAAATAGAAAATGATATTTACGAAAATATTTTGGAATTTGTTTTTGGCAACAATGTTTTCCATACCAAGACACCCCTATGTGTCAAGTATGGACACATTATCACAAACTATGGCATGGGATGGCCATAACTTGGTCATTTAACGCGAAATCTATACATGTCTATAGATGATAGACTTTTTTGTGAAGCATTTTTTTGAAATATTTGTCAAAACTCAATTTTATCATTTTTTCTAGCAACTAGTACACATAAAAGACTCCATGTCAAAGGAATTCATTTTTTGAGTATTTTCTCAATTTCTTTTATTTTTGTGAAAAACGGTCAAAATTACCGTCGTGGCTATTCATTGAAAGGGTCACATTTTTCAAAACTATCGATGTTTCTGTGATAAAGTCACTACTTTTGTACCTAAAAATGATATGTAGTACCCTTTGTGACAATAAGATGGGTGCCTTTTGCAACATATTTTTGGTATTTCCTCCATAACAAAAGTCATTTTTGGCACTTAAAAAATGAAAATGATATTTATAAAAATAATTTGAATTTGTTTTTGGCAACAATGTTTGCCATACCAAGGCACACCTATGTTTCAAATATGGACACATCATCACAAACTATGCCACGTGATGGCCATAACTTGGTCATTTTGGCGCGAAACCTTATATGTCTATAGATGATAGACCTTTTTGTGAAGCATTTTTTTGAAAAATTTGTAAAAAAAGAATTTATCATTTTTAATAGAAACTAGTACACATAAAATAACTCAATGCCAAAGGATACCTTTTTTGAGGTTTTTTCACTTTATTTGATTTTTTTTTCAAAAAAGAGTCAAAATGGCCAACATGACTATTTATCGAAAGAGATCAATTTTCTAAAACCATCGATGTTTATACAATGCAAAGGATGATATATGGATGTCATATTTGAATTCCACTTATTTTTCTAATTGACATAGACATTTTATTTTTCAAATTTTGATTAACGGAATTAAAGATATGAATTATTCCATATTAAATGTAAAAATGAAATAAAAGTAAAATTAATTTTATTGTCATTTATTCAAAATATACTATTACATAATCATTGTTACTTATTCAAATGAATTTTTTAAATTTAAACAATGAAAAAGTGTAACATCATAACTCAGGGGTTAATATGATTGATATGATACAAGTATCAGTAAGTTCTCATTTCTCATTTGGAAGCTAATAATGAAGGAACTCAAAGGTTAAGCGTGCTTGGGCTGGAGCAATTTGAGGATGGGTGAACGAACGGAAACTTTGACCAGCGTAATTAATTTGACCTATGATTAACTGTGTAATTAGAGATTTAATATGTAGCTGAGTTAGAAATTTCGAAATAGAAAAAATAAAAAGTTTTAAAAAATTCAAAAAAATCAAACTTTTTTGCATTCATAGGCCGACGGCATTGCCGTCGGCGTATGAGGGCTGACGGACGACTCGGACGCCGTCTTGTGGGGCCCACCACAGCGTACGCCGACGGGGTCGCAGACCCGACGGCCGGTCGTATCCATACGTCGACGGCATACGTGCATACGCCGACGGCGCCCGGCCGTCGGCGTCTTGTGCGTTTCCTGTAGTGTAGCTACCCATTACCGAACCGGTCCGTCCTCGCCCCCGGCTATGTCCCGCCTCCGATGACCTCCAGGCCTTGGAGGGGCGGCGGATCCCGGCCTATCGTCGGCGGGAGGGTTCTTGTTTGCTGTTATAGCTAGTTTCCATGTTTACATCCGGGTGGTGAGGCGGCGGCCACATCCCGGTGTCAGAGTAAGGTAATCCCCGCCCTATCCCCACTCTGTTGGTGCGCCTAGCGCTATTGGAGGGCGCATGGAGTTATGTGTCCGACGGATTTCCAGCGATCTGGATATAGTCGGTTTTCGTGATCGTCAGCGTGGTTGTAGGTCAAGTTCTTCCGATTTACGATTTTCATCTTTCGCAGTGATTGCTGCTATGGTGCGGTGGTCCTTTGGGGTCTTAGTGTCTACTACAGTAAGCTCTCATACGGCAAGTTTTGCCCGACTCGGGTGAGGGAGGAGCAAGGACAGCGGCGCACATTTGGCTCGCTCCAGTGTTCGTAGTCGTCGTTAGGTGGTCCAAAGACATATTTGTATTTTTTATTAGTTTTTGGGTCTTATGTACTGCCGTGGATGATTATTAATAGATTGGTGGACTTTTTTTTGCAAGAGTATCCCTTGTCGATCGGTAATAAAACTGAGCATATGTAGAGCGGTGGAATTGTACTTCTTGTATTTCCCTACCTGAGGGGTTCAGTTTGCAGTGCTGTACTCCGCTACAGTATCTTTACTTTCTTAACAACAGTAGCTGGCCGGCGAGCCCGCGGTTCATCTATACCTCTCATCTGAAAACGCCATTTGGAATTCTGCACTCGAGTGAGCCCAGAATTTTAAAAAACCCAACAATAATCCTTTGGGCTTTCAGAAAACATTAACGTGAACACGTGGATATATTTTATGCAGTTATAAGTTTTCATGTAGTACATGTATTTATATATATGGGGGCACAAAATAGAAAACCTCTGTCCTCAACAGTAGCCACCTATACCCTCTCTCCCAACTCTTGTCACCTCCACCTCTCCAGCCGCCCTCCCTCATCGCGGATAAAGACCTCGTGGACCGTGGTAGAGGGTGGTGGAGGGGCTCTCATCACCTTCGCTTGCGGTGATCTTGGATACAAGACATGGTATTCAAGACAATCATATAGAAAGAGAGTGGTATCTAGAAATATATATCTGCATATGGTCACCTCAAATTTCGTTGCATCCTTTCAATGGTGACCGGTGTCCATCGGATTGTCCTTAAATTCACTGGCCTAATAATTTGGACCACTGTTGTCCTTAAATTCTAGGTAAACAGAATAACAAATCGGAAGCTGTCTTTTGCTCCCGGGCACCAAGTGCTCCTGCCACTTAAAAAATCAAAAATCGTATTTATGAGTTTAAAAAAATTTAAAAAAATAGATGTAGCCAATGATATATCCCACGAACGTGTAAATTTTCAATTGGATATACCTTATATTTTGGGCTACACAAAAATAACAAATCTGATAGAATTTAGAGATTTGAACATATGCATACTTAGATCCACACTTTTGTGATTTTTGTGTAGCTCAAAATACAACGTATTTGAAGTTGATATCTTGCAGGTTCATGGGATATATCATTGACTCTCTCCACATTTATTTTCATAATTTTTTGAAACTTATAAATATGATTTTCGAATTTTTTATATAGGAGGGAGCACTGGAGCCCGGGAGCCAATAATCTTCACTCCAAACAAATTAACTAACCTAAACACATAACAACTATTCTAAACAAACTGATCTAAGCGTGTACTAAGGATGACAATGATTAAACATGTTCTCCCTCATTACCCAAATATAATAAGATGTTTTAGTTTTTCTCAAATTCGTATGTATTTAGACGGTTTTAGTCCAATACGTAGTCCACACTGCAATATCTAAAACATCTTATAATTAGGAACGAAGGGAGTTAGTATATGTTCTTCCTAGTAGTAAATGCACAGCTTGTATTTCGCTAGAAGGTGGCATAAACCACATTCAGTCGTCAATCTGATCGATCAAGAGCACGCATATACCTCAAGTAAAACAGGACAATGGGAGTACCTATCAAACATTGAAGCGGATCGATCGATCCATGCAACGAAATTTGAGGGGACCAAAAGCACATGTATATATGTATGTATATTTCTGGATACTACTCTCTTTCCATATGATCGTCTTGGATTCCTGTAAGCATCCCTCTACCAACCTCCCCGGCCATGGACTCATTTCTCTCCCATGGACCCTGCTGATCGAGCTGTTATGTGTTGTACGTGCGCGAATCAATCATGCATGAATGCCGCCAAATTCACCAACTACCTTGCGGCATTCATGCAGATCACGTAGCTATCGTTCCATGGACATGTAGCTATTGGCAGATCCAACACATAACAGTTCGATCAGCATGCCATCGATCGTACCTCCGGTGCTCTCTCTGATTGTGTCCCCAGTATAATGGTCCATGCATATGCGTACACTAGTGAAAAACAAAAACCGGGCATTAGTACCGGTTGACAAGGACCTTTAGTCCCGGTTCCGGTTGGGCAACCGGGACTGAGCAATCGGGACTAAAGCCCTCCCCTTAGTCCTGGTTGCTTACGAACCGGTACTAAAGGGCCTCCATGTGGCCCCGGGAGGAGACGTGGAGCTGGAGACCTTTAGTGCCGGTTCGTAACACGAACCGGGACTAAAGGTAGGTCTTTTTTTTTTTTTTTTAGGGTTTAGGATTTAGGAGGGGTTTAGGGTATCGGATGGTTTCATCGTACGAGAATCACGTCGATGCGCCAAAAACGCGCTTTGGTATATATAAATTACTACATGAAGATCAAATTGATGCATATATATATAACACATATAATTACATAAGATCACGTTGATGCATATATATATAACACATACAAATTAAGTAGTCCGTACATGAAGATCACGTTTTCGTATAAAGTACTTAATTATGGAGATCACTATTACATGGAGGCATACTATTTCGCATTATAGTGGTACTCTCCGAATTTAGGTATGACCTCCGCAAGGAAAAATCCCGCCAATTACTCCGCAATTGCTTTGAAGCGGTCCTTTATTGGGAGCGTGTTCCGCTTTCATGCCAACTTTAAAAGAATGAGATCAAAATGAATACATGAGTTGTGTGTATATATATCAAATCATAATAAAACAATTATGAATGAAACTCAGCACAACTGATGGTAACAAAATAAATTTGTGAATAATGTTACGTACATCTTGATTTGTTCGACTCTTTGTTCTCTCGCTGGTCCTAATGTGAATATACTCGCAAACGTAGTATCCACATAAATCAGTCCCCTGTGGCTGTTTCGCGCAAGTCTGTACAAGAATAGAATTCAATCAAACAATAATCAAGTATGATAATGGTGCGTGGACCTAGGTAGTATTATTTACGTCGTTCAAACGCCATATTAGTTTTGGTTTCCATCCACCGCCGGATCTTCCTTGATGAACGATTTCCCAACGCCGTTCGACAAAGAAAATGAACAAAAGATTTATTAATTACTTGATGTCAGGAAATGAACGAAAGAGGCGATAAGAATTGAAATTACTCTGTGAGCATATCAAAACAGGTCTTGAATTCTTTAGGATCTCTCCTGAATGAGTCAAGGACTTCAACTTCTCCATCGTGAATTTTAATGACGAGAAGAATGAAGTGGAACCTGCACACGTTTATATACGAAGTGTCATAGATAACTCATCAGTTAAAACTTTAACATCTGGTGAGCAAAATAGAATGTGTACAAGACAGTAACACTCACTTGAAGTTGTAAGGAAAAAGTATTTCTTTTTTGTCACGTTGTCGCTTCAAAAACCTTAGCAAAGTCTCCGGTGTATCCTTGTTATAAATGGGATCTTCTATGGTGACTTCATGAACTTTATCCGGGTCAATGAACCCAACGTCCGTGATCTCGTCCCTTTTGCATTCGAGCATCTTCAATCTGCATAATATAGCGCACAAAAGATTATAGTGAGGATAATTACAAACAATGAACGAGCTGAGCTAAAGACTTAAATTACAGAAATAAATCACTTACAGACAATAGCAACTGATGATAGATTTGTCGAGTGCCCGGAGATTGTATAACTGAAAAAGTTCGGTAAACTCAACGGACACAGCGTATTCTTGGAAGTAGTGCTCATCCTTAACTGCCACCATGATACTGATTGTCCCTGTCTTTGCGACTTTCTTGTACCAGGTATGCAAATTACGCATTTTTGTTGATAGGGACCTGACATTCTCGACCAAATTTCTCACCTCAACATATTTATATGCTAGATCAGTGATGGGGTAATCAGTTGTCGAACCTATGTGTTGTTGACTATGTGTTGTTGAGAACCTTGAGCGGCCTTGTCGTCAAACACCTTGAGCGGGGGGACCGATTGTACGTCTTGTTCTCCGAGCTGGGGAACTTGTTTCCCTTTTTTCGCCTGGTCCATCTTATCGTCATATGACCTTCCAATAGAACGCCTATAGTCTGATGGCGGCGATGGTACAGGGTCATATAGATTATCAATGGTACGCACAACGAGCTCCGGATCTAATGTCTTCACAAATGGTATCTCGGGCACTTTCGGTGTAAAATGGGCGACCACCTCGGCCCTCGAGATGGCGGCGCTTTCCTCGGCAGTCCTTTCCCAAGGTAACTTCTCAAGAGGCGGCGGTGTTTTCTCCTTTCTAGATTTCTTCCTAACCGGCAAACCGGTGTGGCGCTTCCTCGGAGCCACTTAACGGCGCTTCCTCACGCGGCAGAGATCGAGATGGACTCGCGCTGGGGTCCCTCCGGAGTAGGTGTGGACTTTGCTGCTGAGGTGGCGGACTGCTACAAGGAGGAGTCGGTGGCCTTGGCAAGGTGCCTGGAAAGATGATGTATTTCTTGTTCCATAGGGCGAAACCACGCTTGACATCTCCCAGTGTCTTCTCGTCGTCACCTCCAGGAATCTCAAGCTCCATTGTTTCAAATCCCGTCACAATTTCATCCACCCCGATACGAGCATAACCAGCTGGAATGCCACCATGATGGTAGCTTTCTCCAGGTTCATTTGGGTAAGCATAGCCGACCGCCACCTTCAAGGATATGTTCCTCATTGCCATATGTAGCTCACAATCTGCCTTCTCCGTGACATAATCCACGGGGTAGCTAGCCGCCGGCGGTGCAAATGCACATGCTTCTAGCTGCGTGGAACCCACGCTGCTTTTTTGTTGAGATGGGGCAACATAGGCTTGAGGATCTTCTAGCTGCAGCTGCTGAGATGCCCTTTGCTGACTAATTGAGTCTATTTGCTGCTGCTGCCGCTGCACCAGACGTTCCAATTCTGATAACGGGTCTAACTCCTGCTTCTTCTTTCTCCCACGGCTTCTATAACTATCAGCGTATTCCGGAAACGCTTCCTTCAAGGTGACACCACCTCCAAGGGCTCGTACTCGTCCAACATGTTCAGGATTCCCCAGGGCGAGTGTCAGCTCGTCGTTCTCTCTCTCGGGATGGTACTCTCCCTTTCTAACTCTATCTATTGCGTCTACAAGCTGCGGAACGATTTCATCAAAAAAATTCTTCCATTTTCCCTGTGCAACAGTCTGCCCTGTCTGTGGGTCCAACCCTGCCCTATGCGTGAACAACCAGAACTTGGACCTCTCGGGCCAGTCCGCTGTCTGTGGAATGATCCCTCTAGCAATCAGTCCCGCTTCAAAGGCTTCCCACTTAGGAATGGCAGTCTTGTAGCCACCTGTCCCCAAGCTATGGTGATATTTCTTCTTCCCAGCATTTATCTTATTTATGGCCGATCGGGACACAGCGGTAGACGATTTATTATACGCCACAAATGCGGGTCAGTCATCTTTTATCTTCTCTAGTCTTCCAGTGAAATCTGGATCTTCATTTTCATATCTTTGCCATAATTTTTTCTTCCAGCTCTGGAATTGTGTGGCCATCTTCTTAAGAGTCCATTGCTTGACTTTCTCCGTCATGCCTTCCATGAGACTTTGCGGTAGGTTGAAGTGTGTCATGAGCATCTCCCAAAGCAAATCCTTTGTATGTTCGTGGACATAACTAGCTCCATCGTCCTTCGGCTTATGCCATTCTGCAATGCTGATCGGTAGCATGTCCCTAACAAGAACTCCAGCTTGAGTTACAAATTTACAGCAGTTCTCTTTTGGTTCCAGCGGTTCGCCATTATTCTTAACTTTGTAGATGGGTAACCTTGGAGCCTCGCCCGACAACCTTTTCGTCGGGCCTCGAGGACCTTGCTTTTTAGCAGATTTGCTCGATGATCCGGAAGGCTAAAGAAAAATGATTCGTTAATAAGTGCAATGCAAATCAATTAATGCATCTAGTGATCAACACAGCCTTAATATATATATACACCTCGCTGGCGTTTGTTAAGGGCACTTCGTCGTCTCTTCTTTCTTCAGACTGAAGTCCCTCACCGGAGTCGTTCAGAAATTGTGCGCTGAAATCATCGTCTTCTCCACCGGAATCTTCTCCACGGGCCTTCGCATATATAATTTGTTGCATTCGGTTTTCCTCCTCCTCGTCTCTGATGAATGGGGCGTCCATAGCTCAATGTCACTGCAATCAATTATATAGCAAATTTGAAATTCATAGCATCAAGATTATATCACTAATAATATCACTAATACATCACGAATAATATCACTAATACATCACGAATATTATCACGAATACATCACGAATAATATCACTAATACATCTCCCATGCATGAACCTCTCAAACTAATTTCGACCGGGTCCTGAGCCGCGGGGTGCTGAGCCGCCGACGCTGCGCATCCAAAGACAAGGAACCCTCACAGGGTCATAGCTCACGTGATAAGGAACCCTCTAAAGAAACGACCAGCTATTGCTATACTGCCTATCCAACAAATACATGTAGTGACGGACGTGCTCGTCCTCTCTCTGATACGGCGACGTACCACCTCCTCGGGGGCCGGCTCCCCTGCACCGAGCGTGGCCCACGCGGCTGCCACCAAAGAAGATCCGGGTCGACGACGTCACCCGATTCCTCACCAAGCTGCGCGTCCCGGAAGGTAGCACCTCCCAGTGCCAGCTGATACGTCCAAAACGTATCTATAATTTTTGATTGTTTCATGTTAATATTATGCCTTTGACACTTGTTTTATATTAATTTATGATTTATTTGGACTAACCTATTAATAGTTGCAAAAGTGCACAATGTTCTTGTTTTACACTTTGATGTGTAGGAATTATCAAGAAAACAAGAGGAAACCTTGTTGGAGTCGAATTGGGACTTTTCTGAAATCTGTCTGAGAACTTTTACGAAGATGGGCTCGTTTGGGCCCGAAGACGGCGTCCCACGGAAGTCTCGCCGAAGACAAAGTTGCAGGAAATCTTACGGCGAACGTTCTAGACATAAAATTCGCCTGATTCCGAGTCCGGACGGCCGAGATAAGCCCGATTTACTGCAATCCTAGATGGGATGACGGAAATCCGAGAAGCTATATAAAGGGAGGAAACCTAACTCGTGGAGAACACCCCATACCACGAATTTGCAGCCACCAAAGCCACGTTTTTGCCTCCCCCATGGATCCCATCTCCATGGGGAGGGCTCCCAAGAAGC
The DNA here is from genome assembly GCA_947311845.1 of Poa pratensis. Classification (NCBI taxonomy): domain Eukaryota; kingdom Viridiplantae; phylum Streptophyta; class Magnoliopsida; order Poales; family Poaceae; genus Poa; species Poa pratensis. The sequence goes on from CAMZMU010000010.1 coordinate 18,204,615, forward strand.
CATGAAGGAGGGAGGCTAAGGGGCGGCGCTCCCCCATGATGCCGGCGGCGGGGAAGGAGCTCCCCGCGCCGCCGCCCTGCGCCACCGCGCTGCCTCTCCGCCGTCTTCACCGCCATCTCCATCACCAACTCCTCCTTGTATTCAGTGGTTCATCCTCCCACAAACCTCTGTACCGTCCTATGTAAACATGTTGTTTGATGCTATAATATTTATCCTATGATCTATGACATGTTTGTGTAGTTTATTTGTCTTTTGATTGCTTGGTTGAATGTCTTTGGTTCATTAGAGTTGTATGTTGATATGGTACTGTCCTTTGGTGTCCATTATACTTGTGCGCGCATGGATCAAACATCACGGGGTTGGTAGTATTTGTAAACGAAGGGGGGAGTCCTGCCGGAGTGACAGAAACCTAAGGGCGCGAACCGGTTAGTTACACGTATGGGAGTAAGAGGACCTTAAACTTAAGGCTATGGTTGGGGAAACCTTAATGCATTGTTAGTATTCGCGGATGCTTTCTAACAATCCAATCATATAGTACTTGTAATCCCAAGTAGTGGAGTGCATGTATATTTAGCCTCTCCCACATAGAAAACTGCATCGAAGACAATGAACCCGATATATTCGGTAATTAATCTTGGACAAAGCCATCACAATTACCACCACTTTTCCACACTCATGGTACTGTTAGTTTATGGTTACTTAGTGTACTTTATTGCTGCAGCACTAACATTTACTTTCTTGTATTTATTATCTCGCAAAGCTATCTCTCATACCCGTATTGTTACTCTAGTATTATTTCTAGATAAAGTAAACGTTTAGTGTGCGTAGAGTTGTATCAGTGGTTGATAGAACTTGAGAGAATACTTATCCTACCTTTAGCTCCTCGTTGGGTTCGACACTCTTACTTATCGAAAAGGCTACACGCGATCCCCTATACTTGTGGGTTATCAAGACCTTTTCTGGCGCCGTTGCCGGGGAGCCATAGCGTAGGTGAATATTCTTGTGTGCACTTGTTTGCTTTATCTCTAAGTAATTTTTATTTTCAGTTTTAAGTTGTTTTCTATCTTAGTATGGGTAGGAAATACGAATTATAAAAAAAATTAGTTGTACTTGTTATCTAAAAACGTTTTCAAAAAGAGAGTGATTGGAAAGATGAGCAATGGTTAAGTGGGGGTCGACCTTGAACACTTGTGTTCATGCCTATGAAACCAAAGCAAATCTTTCCATGGAAGCTTCTCATCCAAAAACATGTAAATATTGTGTATATACCTCTGTACATAAAAATAATATGATAATAATAATCTCTAGTTAATTAGAAGTTGATAGTTTTACTTTGCTGTCCAGAAACAGATTTTCTGTGCTCCACCGTATTAAATGTTTAAAATCACCAGAACGTGATCTTGATCTGAAATTTCTTGAGTGCAAAGTAATGCTTATTATATTTCTTTCATTAGACTAACTTTTTGTGATTTGAGTTACGTAGCTGTCTCGAAAAATTCGATCTTCACCGACTGTTCAATTTAGACAGATTCCTGTGCTTCACTGTAAAAAATCGTGATAAATCTCAGAATAGTATTTTGACCTGAAAATTTTTGTGCGTAAAACTGAGATTATGATCTGCCTTTCATTAGTTAAAAGTTTTTCGATTTGAGCTACTTAACTATCTCGTTGAATGCCATCTTTACGGACTGTTCAGTTTTGACAGATTTCTTTGTTTATTCAATATTGTACTTGGTGTTATTAGTTTCATTAGTTTTTCGACGGACAACGGAAATCATGAACACCTTAGTATATACAGTGGCTAATGTTGAGTAAAGATTATAAAACTTGTCAATGCTTGAACATGAGTGGATTTTATTTAATGAGTACTAACCCTACTAATGAGTTTTGTGAAGTTTTATGTGGATGTAGCCTATAAGATCTAATCAATATGGTGATATAAGATGAACAAGAAGACGCAAGAGCTCAAGCTTGGGGATGTGTAGGTATCCCAAGAACATATTCAAGAAGATACAATCATCTAAGCTTGGGGATGCCCGAGTCATCCCCCTATTCATCAACTAACATGAGGTTGTCTCGTTCATACTCTATATTACCCGTCCACATGATATGTATTGTCTTAACTTGTATTATAATTTTTTTATATGTCTTGGTTTTACCTTCTTTAGTTTTATTAGGCTCTTTATTTGGTTTTATTGCTTCTTTACTTTCACTTATAAATTCAAAACAACAAAAATATTTTCTTTTCTTTTGTTTCTTTATTTGGTTCTTTCTTTGTATTCTATAGGTTTTACTTTTGATTTTTATTTAGAGTTTTCCTTGATGTAGCTAGCATGTTTAGGTCTTGCTTAGCCTCTGGTCTTTTAGTTTATCAAAATAATGTACCAAGTTTTACCCTTTTAGCTTAGTTGATGCATATGTAAAAAGTGATTTTCTGTTTTCGGTATCTACTGCTCATTGCGCGATTTTTCATATTTTACTGGAAGCTCTAAAAATCACGAAAAATTACTGATGTTGTATCACCGAATCCTCTGCATGCACAAAAATTGGCTAAAATTTCGGACATGTTTTAGAGCACCTAAAAATTACGTTTGCCAGCTGCTGTTTTTCTGGACAGATTTGACTTTTGTTGCAAGAGTGGCCTCTTTGCGTTTTCATTTGATTATTAATGGTTCTTACCTTTCATTTAGAAGTTGGCCATTTAAGCAACCTTTCTGTAACTTAAAAACAAAATTTGATTTGGTTTAATAGCAGCACTTTGGAAATATTATGTATTGCAATAAGTGCCTAGCTAAAAGGCGTTAAAGAAAAGCGCTTATGGGAGGCAACCCATTATTTTTATTTCTGCAATTTTTCTTTTCTTGAGTCAAGGAGTTTGTTTACTTCTGTAGCAACTCCTTTGTATCTTTACTTTCATGCATTGTTGTGCCAAGAGTAGTCTCTAATGATAAGATGTTGCTAAAATTTTGATTGCTGCGCAGGAACAGATTTCTGCTGTTCACTGTACGAAATTCATAAAATCACCAGATTGTGAATTAAATCTGAAATTTTTGTGCGTAATCCTGATATATGTATGCATCTTTCGTTAGTTCAAAGTTTTTCGATCTGAGTAACGTAAGTGCCTCGAAAAAATTCGTCTTTGCGGACTGTTCTGTTTTAGACAGATTATGTCATTTATTTTGCATTCTCTCTTTTACTAGTGTTGAGTGGAATTCTTTTTTGGGTGGAAGAGCTTCACGTAACATCAGTGGCTGTAGCTAATGTTTAAAGTAACGGTCATATTGCGTCCTTACAGAACATGTGAGTTTTTGATTGTGCACTAACCCTCTAATGAGATTTACTTTGAGTTTGGTGTGGCGGAAGTTTTCAAGGGTCAAGAGAGAAGAGTGATATAATAGGATTAAGAAGAGTGAAGAGCTTAAGCTTGGGGAGGCTCCCATGGATCTCCCCAGCATATTTCAAGAAGACTCAAGCGTCTAAGCTTGGGGATGCCCAAGGCATCCCCTTCTTCATCGTCAAAATTATCAGGTCATCTCTAGTGAAACTATATTTTAATTCTTTCACATCATATGTGTGTTCTTGGAGCGTCTGTATCTTATTATTTATTTATCTTAGCATCAAACACCGGTTACATTAATAAGTTGATCGTCACATATTTTATTTATCCTCTGTTTTCAATGTTTACTTGGTTAATGGATTATTTGTTGAAACTTAAAAATGATGTGTGAATAATACTGTTTAGTAGTTTATGTTTTCTTATGGTTAGTCTCAACTAGCTAATAGTGCATATTATGTTATTTTGATATTAACATGCATTGTCCTGTTCATAAGATGGTATGGAATTGTGGTATCCTCCTCTGAATGATTTACTTGAATCGACTTGGCACATGCTCACACATGTTCATGACTGAAAAATAAAAGTCAATTAAGCCTTGATGATCTATTTTGCCTCAGAGTTTTAGTATCATTTTTATGCCTCCGTTAATTTTATTCTGTCGCAAGTATGATTATGACGGTTATTGCTCTCTTGATTGTCGCTTCCCAGTCTATTGCTAGCCTTCACTTGTACTGAGCGGGAATGCTGCTCGTGCATCCAAATCCTAAAACCAAGTTATCCCAAAGAGTCCACCATAAATTCCTATGCATGGTATTTCGAACCATTCCAAGTAAATTTTCATGTGCTACCTTTAAAACCTTCAAAATACTTCTCATTTTGTGACACTGTTTTTAGCTCATGAGGACGTAGTAGTTGGGTTTGTTATCTTCCATACTAAATTAAGTCCCCGACTTGCATGCTTCATCTGCTCGTCACTAATTTTGCAAAGAGCTGGTTAGACCATTATAACATCTAAAAAGTAAAATAAAATAGGCACTCCTCCATGGTATGAGATTGTTGGCAGGCACCCGAGGATTCGGTTAGCCATGGTTTGTGAAAGCAAAGGTTGGGAGGAGTGTCATGCTATATAAAAGTGCATGCTATAAATGCCTAATATCAATAACTCGGAACCGCTCTCAACTTGTTTAGTATGGAAGATAACAAGAACTCTATTGCTGATTCGTTGACAGGAACAACCACCTCCCAAAACAATTTTTACTTCTGTTTTTAATAAAAAGCTCTAGCACATGTTAATCCCTGCTTCCCTCTGCGAAGGGCCAATCTTTTATTTTAATGTTGAGTCATCATCCTTTCTTTGAGCACTTCCTAGAGCATAACTGTCATTCTTAGTGTAATGTGCTTGTCCCAGAATGCGGTTATCTGCGGTATAACTATGATGCTTTTACCTTTGATATCTTTACATCTAGTCTTCACTTGAACTTCAGAGGTGCCTTGGCATTTATGTTTTGCTCCACAATTAAGGGCAAGCGAGATACCACTCTATCATGCTTTATTATGATCATTACAATCTTGTTGATGTTTATAAATTTCATGTTATGAGCTCTTAGTTCGTTGATACTTTTCATTAGGTAACATGATTGCTAAGTTTTATTATCCATACATCATGCAATTGTTAAAGACCTGATCATAACATTTACAATCAAAAATTATTTTTTATCATTTACCTACTCGAGGACGAGCAGGAATTAAGCTTGGGGATGTTGATACGTCCAAAACGTATCTATAATTTTTGATTGTTTCATGTTAATATTATGCCTTTGGCACTTGTTTTTATATTAAGTTTATGATTTATTTGGACTAACCTATTAATAGTTGCAAAAGTGCACAATGTTCTTGTTTTACACTTTGATGTGTAGGAATTATCAAGAAAACAAGAGGAAACCTTGTTGGAGTCGAATTGGGACTTTCCTGAAATCTGTCTGAGAACTTTTTACGAAGATGGGCTCGTTTGGTCCGAAGACGGCGTCCCACGGAAGTCTCGCCGAAGACAAAGTTGCAGGAAATTTTACGGCGAACGTTCTAGACATAAAATTCGCCTGATTCCGAGTCCGGACGGCCGAGATAAGCCCGATTTACTGCAACCCTAGATGGGATGACGAAAATCCGAGAAGCTATATAAAGGAGGAAACCTAACTTGTGGAGAACACCCCATACCACGAATTTGCAGCCACCAAAGCCACGTTTTTGCCTCCCCCATGGATCCCATCTCCATGGGGGAGGGCTCCCAAAAGCCATGAAGGAGGGAGGCTAAGGGGCGGCGCTCCCCATGATGCCGGCGGCGGGGAAGGAGCTCCCCGCGCCGCCGCGGCGCCGCCGCCGCCCTGCGCCACCGCGCTGCCTCTCCGCCGTCTTCACCGCCATCTCATCACCAACTCCTCCTTGTATTCAGTGGTTCATCCTCCCACAAACCTCTGTACCGTCCTATGTAAACATGTTGTTTGATGCTATAATATTATCCTATGATCTATGACATGTTTGTGTAGTTTATTTGTCTTTTGATTGCTTGGTTGAATGTCTTTGGTTCATTAGAGTTGTATGTTGATATGGTACTGTCTTTGGTGTTCATTATACTTGTGCGCGCATGGATCAAACATCACGGGGTTGGTAGTATTTGTAAACGAAGGGGGGAGTCCTGCCGGAGTGACAGAAACCTAAGGGCGCGAACCGGTTAGTTACACGTATGGGAGTAAGAGGATCTAAACTTAAGACAATGGTTGGGGAAACCTTAATGCATTGTTAGTATTCGCGGATGCTTTCTAACAATCCAATCATATAGTACTTGTAATCCTAAGTAGTGGAGTGCATGTATATTTAGCCTCTCCGACATAGAAAACTGCATCGAAGACAATGAACCCGATATATTCGATAATTAATCTTGGACAAAGCCAACACAATTACCACCACTTTTCCACACTCATGGTACTGTTAGTTTATGGTTATGTAGTGTACTTTATCGCTGTAGCACTAACATTTGCTTTCTTGTATTTATTATCTCGCAAAGCTATCCCTCATACCCGTATTGTTACTCTAGTATTATTTCCTAGATAAAGTAAACGTTTAGTGTGCGTAGAGTTATATCAGTGGTTGATAGAACTCGAGTGAATACTTATCCCACCTTTAGCTCCTCGTTGGGTTCGACACTCTTACTTATCGAAAAGGCTACACGCGATCCCTATACTTGTGGGTTATCACCAGCCCGGCGGAGCCCAGTTCCGGACATCGCCCCTCTGGTCCAACAAGGACATCGTCGCCGAGAACAATAAACTAAAAACACAATTTTTATAAGATGATCGTTCCAAATTGACTTAGCATTTCTAACAAGTACTAAATTTTCTAATACATTTCCTAATAACATTTCCTAAAATTACAAAACTACAAAGTACTAAATTTGTAAGTACTAAATTCACTAATCTTCAAAATTTCTAACACACTAACACTAAAATTTCTAAATTTCTTAACACTAAAATTCCTAAATTTCAAACCCTAAATTTCCTAACAGTAAAATTCCTAACACTAACACTAAAATTTCCTAACACTAAATTTCTAACAAGTGTGGAATGATGTCTAACACTAACAATACCTAAACATTCCTAACATTGCCTAAACACTAATTAACATTATTTTTCCTAACACTAATTTTGCTAACTAAAATGTGTAGATTAACATTATTTTTCCTAACACTAATTTTGCTAACTAAAATGTCTAACACTAATTAACATTATTTTTCCTAACATTGCCTAAACACTAATTAACATTATTTTTCCTAACACTAATTTTGCCGGTGGTCGATCACCTTGGGCGCGGCGGCAAGGAGGTGGCGGACGTGACGGCGGCGGCGACGGCGAGCACGGACCTCGGGCGCGACGGGAGGGCAGGGGACGGGAGGCGACGGCGGCGGAGGAGGGTGAGGCGGCGCATGCGTGGAGGCGGGAGGCGCGCGACACGGCGGAGAGATCAGGAGGCTCGGGCGGCGAGGCAGCGCGACGGCGGAGGCGGAGGCGGCCTCGGGCGGCGGAGGAGGCTTGCCTCGGGCGACGCGGCGGGGCAGCTCGACGACGGAGGAGGAGGCGTCGGCGGCGTCAGGGAGCCCGGAGGCGGAGAGGCAGGCGTCGATTCGAATGGGAGTTGTGAAAAAAATTGGGCGCAACCACCCCAAATAGCGCGAAACAGACCTTTAGTACCGGTTCCATCCACGAACCGGTACTAAAGGGTCTTTAGTAACAGTTCGTGGCTGGCCCACCTTTAGTACCGGTTCTAGCCACGAACCGGTACTAGAGGGGGCTTTTGGAATTTCTTTTTTCTTTATTCTTTTTTGTTTTTTCTTATTTCTTTTATTCTATTGAATTGTCCAAATTTGACAAACTTTATATCAAACTTAAGCCCTGGACATGTAGAATCTTTTGGTACTGGTTATTTCAAATTTCAAATGGATGATTTAAGTAAATTTGACATAGATTTAAATCCATATCATCAAAAAATTTAAACAAAATAATTTGTAAAAATCATATCTATTGATTTTTTATATATATTCATTTCATTCATATCAATTGATTTAATTGTCCGGCTTTTCTCTAGCAGGTCTAGGGTTTCGTCGGAGAGGGGCTCCGGAGCGTCTGAATCCCGCCAAAAATTTGTAGTAATTATCTCTTTATTTTAAAAACATCCTTAACAACATCTCATACAATAACATAAAAGGTATAATACATTATTACACATCACGAACAGTTTTAATAACACAGTTACATTACTACATAAACGGACTTGTTGGGTCGGAGGCCGTAGGATTAGGGGGAACGGCGGGAGGTGCCAGCCCCGTTCGCGGCCGCCTAGTTCTCGCGCGCACATTTGTGTCGGAGGGCACGAGCCATGGAGGATGAGTCTTTCAGCGCCTAATCCAGTTCGAAAGCCTCCTTCGCCTTGAGCTGGTAGGCAGTCTTGACTCGCTGGACACGGTCGTCACAAACAGACTGGAAGAAGGCTTCCATGGCCTCCTGTATCTGCGCCCCACAGCCCTCTTCCCCGTCGTCGCTCCAATCAAAGTCGTCGTCGTCGTCCTCCTCCTGCTCGGCGGGAGGAGCGGCGGCGCCTGGTGGAGGTGCGGCGACACCTGGTGGAGACGCGTCCAAGTCGCCGTACGCGGCCGCGGATCCCCACGCCACCCCTGCGGCGTACGCATCCTCGTCGGGGTCGGGGACGTCAGACCACGCGCGCTCGTACGCCCTCCGCACCGGATCCGGCGCCGGAGCAGGAGGCCGGTACCTGGGCATTCCTCTCCACGCCGGGCTCGTGGGCATACGGCGGGATAGGCTCTCGCGGTAGCGCCCAAGCGCGCTCTGCCGAGCACGCTCGACCTCGTCCAGAAGGCGCTGCGGCGGGCGTGGCGGATCCATCTCCAGGGCAGCGCTGGAATGGTGGATTAGGGTTTACCCCGTCGGTGACAATACATATAGACCTGCAGGGCAGTGCTGGGGGAGGACACGTGACCAGGGCGAGGACACGTGGCCAGGGCAGCGCTGGGGGAGGACACGTGAGACCGCAATGCCCGCCTTTAGCCCCGGTTGGTGTTACCAACTGATACTAAAGAAGCACACGGATCGTGTGTTTCTTTCAAGCGCTTGTGAGCCGTTGGATCAGCACTATCACGACCACTTCGTGAGCCACACGACCCCATATATAGCCCACCTCTCAGACATGTTCGGCACTCAGTGTGTACTCATTGTAGTTCATTTGGTATACAGAGCATTCGGATTCCCTGCATACATCCGACGGTGCATTTGATATGCGGGCACTCACGAGCCACCGTCGGGCAGTATGCAGGGGAAACCGTGTGTTTTGTTCTATCTACAAATCCTTCAGTTCATCGACCGAATACAAATCATTCGGATTTCCTGCATACATCCGACGGTGCATTTGATATGCGGGCACTCACGAGCCACCGTCGGGCTGTATGTAGGGGAAACTGTGTGTTTTGTTCTATCTACAAATCCTTCAGTTCATCAGCCGAATACAAATCATTCGGATTTCCTGCATACATCCGACGGTGCATTTGATATGCGGGCACTCACGAGCCACCGTCGGGCTGTATGCATAGGAAACCGTGTGTTTTGTTCCAACTTTTTCGAGCGCTTGTAAGACATTGGAGTTTTTAGAACCAAAAATCAGAGTTTTCTTCTGAGTTTTCAGAACACCAGTTACATAAAAGATTTAATCAATTATTACACATCACCAACAACATCCCTATCTAGTGTTGTTGTATAAACTTTTTCTTCGTGTGTGTCCCTTTCTTCTGATTGCGCCGTAACCATGGACAATCTTCATCATTTAACACGATGCTTGGGTCAGTTTTCACTGTGAAGGGCGGAATTTCATCAAACTTATTGTAATCTTCTGACATGTCTGTCTTGTCCTCCACTCCCATGATGTTTCTTTTTCCTGAAAGAACTATGTGGCTCTTTGGCTCTTCATATGATGTATTCGCTTGCTTTTCTTTTCTTTTTTTCGATTTGGTAGACATGTCCTTCACATAGAAAACCTGAGCCACTTCACTGGCTAGGACGAATGGTTCGGTGTGGTACCCAAGATTCTTGAGATCCACTGTAGTCATTCCGTACTGCGGGTCTACCTGTAAACCGCCTTTCAGGTTGAACCATTTGCACCAGAACAAAGGGACCTTAAAAGAAGGTCCATAGTCAAGTTCCCATATCTGCTATATGTAACCATAATTTTTTTCCTTTGGCCCATTGTTGTTTGTTGCATCAAAGCGGACACCACTGTTTTGGTTGGTGCTCTTTTTATCTTGGTCGGCCGTGTAAAATGTATTCCCATTTATCTCGTACCCTTGAAAAGTCAATATAGTCGAAGATGGTTGCTTGGCCAACAAGTATAGCTGTTCTCTAACAGTGGTGTCATTAATGAGACGCGTTCGCAACCTACCGCCGAAAGTCTTCACGTGTTCTCCATCAATCCAATCTTCAAGTTGCTCCGGGTATTTCGAGCGTAAAATATTCTTGTGTTCCACGATATACGGAGCCACCAAGCTAGAATTATGTAGAACTGTGTAGTGTGCTTGAGTGAAGGAATGTCCGTCCATATATATTGTTGATTTCTTTCCTAGCGTGCCTTTTCCACGCAGTCTCCCCTCATGGCGCGATTGAGGAACACCGATCGGTTTAAGGTCAGGAATAAAGTTAACACAAAATTCAATGACCTCCTCTGTTCCATAGCCCTTGGAGATGCTTCCTTCTGGCCTAGCACGGTTATGAACGTATTTCTTTAAGACTCCCATGAACCTCTCAAAGGGGAACATGTTATGTAGAAATACAGAACCAAGAACGGCAATCTCGTCGACTAGGTGAACTATGAGGTGCTGATGCATGTAAAATGCATTCATGAACTTTGCATTATTTTACTTATATTCCAGTCATATTTGCATCATATAAGGGTTATATCACTGTTTTATAATGATTTTGGGAATATTTGACATGTTTCCTATTTTTTTATGGAATTAACCCTGCGCAGGCAAAAAACCATATTTCTATATTTTAATGTTTCAGGGACCCAAACGACGTCCAAATGACCTAGAAATTTACGAGCATCAGTTTTTGGAAGGAACAAAGCGTGGGAGCGAAGGAAGCAAACAAGCGGAGGCCCGAGGGCCCAGATGAGTGGGCCCACGCAGCCCATGTTACTGGCCGCGTGGGACCCCCCTTTTGGCCCTCGGAGCTCTGTTGCCGTCGATCTTTCCTCCACCGACTCGGTTTTGACCTAAAACCGCTATAAAAATAGTCCCCCGACGTTCTCTGGAAGGAGCGCCGTAGAAACACAGAAACACCGAAACAGAGACCTGGAGTTGCAGATTGGAGGGGAAAACTCCGGCGGGGCGCTGCCGGCGTGGTCTCCATCTTCTCCAACGATTTCTCCACCGTCTCCATGATGAACAGGGAGTAGTCCACCTCTGGACTGTGGGTTTGTGGAAGTAACTTATGTATCTCTCTCTCTTGAGCTTCACTAATTAGTACCGTATGAGCTGCTGAACATGATTACGGTCATCTATGCAATACCTTTGTGGTGGATCTTTTTATGAGTTAATATATGTTTGAGATTGCAATGGTTTTGTTTCAGTTATGAAAGTAGATGCATATTATGTACCCCGTTCTTATTTACTTGTCATGATCAAGCATGTTTATGAGAGCGTGTGAGGGGGAACGTGTGCATTAGTTGGAGTAACGGGGGGTGGCTAGTGCAGTGAACGTGAGAGAAAGTTCTGCGATCCACTTGGGTATTTTTACCTTACTTTGTTGCCTCACTAGGGATAAAAAGAAATACCATGCTACCGGAGGTGTGGGTGTGACGATTGCCACTTCCTCCATGACTTGATCTAGCATGTTCTTATTTTAACTTCATGTCATGATACTTATTGCTATACTCTGAGTTATCTTAATTACTGAGGTGTTATGATTTAGTTCGCATCTTGGTGGAGTATAAGAGAGACTAATAACTAAAAGGTCTCAATGTTAGGACGTGATGCCCATATAATTATAACTTGTCATTAAACTGTTGTTTGCAATCTCATATGTCAACTCTAGTGTTCCATTGTCTACCACTTTATTAAAGAGAGAGTGCATTTGTGAAACCATGAACCCCAGTCCATTTTTAATCATAAGAAACATCTTTCCAACCACTTTTACCAGTTTTCCATTTTCTGCCATTTAAAAATCTGAAAATACAAAAAACACTTTTACATCTTGCATTCATCATATAAAACAAAAAATATCATTTATCATTGCTACCACCATCCTTGCATATTTATTTACCACCATTGCATATTTATTTCTTGTTTGCATTGCATATTATCTTGATATCATTCTCACACCTTGTGCTTGACAACCACTAGGTGAGGTTGAGGACCAAAACATTTACTTTGTTTTGTAGGTAACCAAAAGAAGGATAGGAAAGATAAATCTTCACTACTGATTCCCCGAGAGTTCGATATTAAACACTCGAGTCACCCCTCGTGGGGTAAACACGTCTTCCACTTACTACACACTCTGCACTTGGAGTTTCAACCTAACCCATTTACTTTTCACGCAGGTAACTACGTGAAGGCCATCAAGACTGTTTTCTGGCGCCGTTGCGGGGGAATCATTGCTGAAAGGTTTATCCAAGGATATCTCACCAAGTCAACTTCATCACCAACTTGTGCTAACACCTAAGCTTGGGGAGGTTGCACCTACGTGAGCATCATCTTATCCATCTTTACCTTCAAAGCAATTTATCTTGTTTTGTCATTGTCTTGCATTTTTAAGTTAGGTTTGCATATTTATTTTCAGTTTTGCATAAAAAATTAAAAAACACTTAAAAACTTGCATTCATGGTTCTAGGAAACAAACAAGGAGTGAGTCCTCCATTGAATTCGGTTTCTAATTTTAAACAATATCATGGAGAAACATTAAAAGATGCTTGGGTAAGAATTAATAGGATGCACTATGAAGATCCTACACCTTGTGAAGATGAAAAGCTAAACCTTTACTTCTATTATGGAATAGACCCTTGGTACCAAAATGCTTTAGATGGGGCTACAGGGGGAAGTTTTGTGTTGTCAACACCACCTTGTGCAGCCATGACACTTAGAAGAATCTTTGGTAGCTTTTTGGGTAGCAAGAAAAGGTTGGAGGACACCGCGGTAGCACTTGCATTATCCAAAGATAAATTTGAAACTAAGTTAGAGAAGCTATCAAGTAAAGAGGATTTTGAACAACTAGTATCTTATTCTGCAAACATTATTCCCAAGATAAACAATGAATTAGTTAATGTCATGCTGATGCATGTAAAATGCATACATGAACTTTGCACTTTAATTGCTTATATTCCAATCATATTTGCATCATATAAGGGTTATATCAATGTTTTATCATGATTTTGGGAATACTTCACAGTTTTCCCATTTATTTGGAATTAACCCTGCAGGCAGAAAACCCTAGTTTTGTATTTTAATGTTTCAGGGACCCAAACGTCAACGAAATCACCTGGAAATTTACGGGCGTCAATATTTGGAAGGAAGAAGGACTACGGAAAAAGGAAGCAAGCAAACGGAGCCCGAGGGCCAAACGGGCTGGCCCACGCGGCCAGGTACTGTGGCCGCGTGGGACCCACCCGTTTGGGCCTCGTGGCTCCGTTGCCGTCGATCTTCGCTCCACCGCCTTCGTCTTGACCTAAAAACGCCTATAAAAAAGGTCCCCCGTCGTTCTCTGGAAGGAGCGCCGCACAAACACAGAAACACCGAAACGGAGATCAGGAGCTGCAGATTGGAGGGGGAAAACTCCGGCGGGGCGCTGCCGGCGTGGTCTCCCTTCTCCATCGACTTCTCCACCGTCTCCATGATGAAGAGGGAGTAGTCCACCTCTGGACTATGGGTTTGTGGAAGTAACTTATGTATCTCTCCTCTCTTGAGCTTCACTAATTAGCACCGTATGAGCTGCTGAACATGATTACGGTCACCGTTGTAATACCTTTGTGGTGGATCTTTATGAGTTAATATATGTTTGAGATTGCAATGTTTGTTTCAGTTATGAGTATAGATGCATATTATGTACCCCGTTCTTGTCTACTTGTTTTGATCAAGCATGTTTATGAGAGCGTGTGGGGGGAACGTGTGCATTAGTTGGAGTAACGGGGGGTGGCTAGTGCAGTGAACGTGAGAGAAAGTTCTGCGATCCACTTTGGTATCTTTACCTTACTTTGTTACCTCACTAGGGATAAACTAAAATACCATGCTACCGGGGATGTGGGCGTGACCATTGCCACTACTCCATGACTAGATCTAGCATGTTCTTATTTTCACTTCATGTCATGATACTTAATGCTATACTCTGAGTTATCTTAATTACTGAGGTGTTATGATTTAGTTCGCATCTTGGTGGAGTATAAGAGAGGTTAATAACCAAAAGATCTCTATGTTAGGACGTGATGCCCATATATCTAAGTAACTTGTTATCAAACCCTGTGTTGCAATCTCATATGTTAACTTTGTGTGTTCCATTGTCTACCACTTTATAAAGAGAGAGTGCATTTGTGAAACCATGAACCCCAGTCCATTTTTAATCATAAGAAACACCTTTCCAACACCATATACCACTTTTTATTTTCAGCCATCATTAAATCCGAAAATACAAAAATACTTTTCATCTTGCATACATCATTAAAAACCCAAAAATATCATTTACCATTGCATCCACCATCATTGCATATTTATTTCTGTTTGCATTGCATAACTATCCTGATATCATTCTTACACCTTGTGCTTGACAACCACAGGTGAGGTTGAGGACCAAAACATCTAACCTTGTTTTGTAGGTAACCAAAAGAAGGATAAGAAGATAAATCTACCACTTCAGATTCCCCGAGAGTTCGATATTAAACCCTCGAGTCACCCCTCGTGGGGAAAACTGTCTTCCACTTACTATACACTCTGCACTTGGAGTCTCAACCTAATCCCGTTATTTGTGCAGGCATCAAGACTTGCTCTTCGGGATCATCAAGACGTTTTCTGGCGCCGTTGCCGGGGAATCGTAGCTGAGAGATTTATCCAAGGGTGTGCATCATCGCATTCATCTCACAACAAAGTCAACGTCACCAACTTGTGCTAACACCTAAGCTTGGGGAGGTTGCACCTACGTGAGCACCATCTTATCCATCTTTACTTACAAAGCAATTTATTTGTTTTGTTAGTGTCATTGCATATCATATCATATTTATTTCAGTTTTGCATAAAAAATCAAAAATACCAAAAAAAACTTGCTAAAATGAATCCTAGTGCTGAAATGAACAACTTTGGTCAATACTATGGAGAGTCATTGATGGATGCTTGGTATAGAATTAAGGACACTAGTAAAAATGGTGTCATTAAATATACTCCTGCCACTGTGATAAGAAACTTCTATAAAGGTATAGATGGCTGGTCTAAATGTTTTCTAGACTCATTGACTAGTGGAAAATTTGCTTCTGGAAATCCCTCACATGCTAATAATTTGATGGAAAATTTATTTGGGAATTCTATAGAATCCAAATATGAAACTGGGATCAAACAACTAAAAGCTTCTATGGATAGGTCAACTTTATGTCTACAAACTTATGTGGAGGACTATCCTACTAAAAATGATTTGCATTCATTTATCCTTCATACCAAGTCTAGGATGAAAAAGACAAATAACACTCTTTCTGGAATCTCTTTGAAAATGGAAACAATATTGAACTATGCCAAGTCTAAAAAGAAGTTGACTAGGGAATTGAATGAAAGAATATCTTCTATGCTGGAACCTTTAGATAGGGATATTAAGAATCATGTTGAAGGGAGGATGACCTCCTAATAGCCTTGAATCTTGCTTTAAAGAAAAGGAATGAGAATCTTGCTTGGGAAGAAGTTGAGGAAGTTAAAATGCTTAATGAAGTCAAGGATCCTTTGCTTGACTTAGAAAATTGTAGCTTGCATGAATTAATATCTATCTTACAAAAATTTGCAAGTGATCCTTCCATCAACACTAACCAAGCAGGTTTTGGTTCTTATATTGCTAATCATGTCTTGAAAGAAAAGATTGCTAGGTACAACCAAGAGGCTATGATACCACCTAAGCTTGGGGATATGTGGATACCTAAGGTACTAGTAACTATTGGAAAAGAGACACACCATGCCATACTTGATCTAGGATCTAGTGTCTCTGTTTTATCTAAAGAACTATATGAAGTGCTTGAATTGAAAAATCTTGAAAAATGCTCTATTGAACTAGCACTTGCTGATGACTCTATTAAACATGCTTTGGGAAAAGTAAGTGATGTTATGGTAGAGTTACATATGACTTTTGTGCCTGTGGATTTTCTAATCATGGATATGGGGAATAAAACCTCTAGTCCTATTATTCTTGGAAGACCTTTTCTTCGTACCACAGGTGCTATCATTGATTCAAAGAAGGGAATGTAAAGTTTCAGTTTCCACACAAGAAGTGCATGGAACACTTTCCAAGGAAGAGGGAACCACCAAAGTTCAAGCTCCCTCATGAGCTTCGTCCACAATAAAACAACAAGTAAGAAGCCTAGCTATATGGCTATAAAGAAAGCGCTTTGCGGGAGGCAACCCGGTTATTTTTATGTGTGATTTTTCTTTGTGTCCTCTTGCTGTAACAAGAGACTTTGTGTCTAGTTTAGGTTCTGGAGTTTTTAATAAAGTGCCAAGTTTTACCCTTTTTGGTTTGAAAAGTTGCTTATTGAGTTCGGAGATTTTATTCCTGCACGAGTCAGTGCACGGTATGATTTTTAATTCTTATTCTGTAACTCCGAATGAGCTCATATTTGAACTGTAGTTGCAACTTTTCATCCTCTGTATGCATGAATTTTTTCGGAATTTTTCGAGAAAGTTTGGTAGGGTAGAAAAATACGTTTTGCTGCTGCTGTTTTTCTGGACAGATTCTGTCCCATTTTGTTTGATGCATGCTTTGAGCTTTTAAGTTGAATCTTTTTGATCCAATTGAGTTTATGAGTAGGCATACAACATTATACACTTTCTGGACATTCATATGAATTTTTGTTCAAGGATTATATGCAGCAAGGAACCTATTTGTTTATCACTATTAATGCACCCCACAGAAAAGAGATGGGAGAAACGGTGTTTTGAAGTTTTTTCACAGGGATTGGAGGAGATGCACCAAGAGCTATCCAAGGATGGTGAAGACCATAAGCTTGGGGATGTGAAGACAACCCCACTGGACCTACACACTCTCGGTTTGCACACGTCCAACTTCTGTTTTTCGATCGAAACACTTTATCGCATAAACTTGGAGCGTCGTTTTTGTTTTTGTTTGAGTCTTGAGAGACCACCACACTATCAATTATATATGAGAGAGCTACTGGAAATATGGGTTGAAATATGTTGGATGCTTTTATAAGATTGGGAAAAGGGATGTTTGACTTGATTTTTAATGATACATATAGTTGCATGATTCATGAGCTTGTTTATGAGTAATAGTTTGCAAATTCTTTTTGTAGAGCTATCACTTATTCATGTTTTGGTGCTGATTGTTATTTTACTTGGTTTAACATGGATTAGTTAGTTCTATGGACACTCATGCATGCATCTAGATGGTCAACTTTCTCCCTTTTGCTAGCCCAAAAACTCCAACAAGCAAAAACTTGTTTCCAACACCTTCAACCAAAGTTATTCCAGTGAGTCCACCATATCTACCTATTGGCTTTATGCTATTCCGAGTATGTTCATCATGATATTTGTGTTATCTATACCTCTGAATGAAAATGATTATGTTATTGATTGCCATGAGAAAAATTGGTTATATAGCTCTCACGAACTTGATGCACATTTTACTAATTGCAATAAATAAAACATGACCCATTGTGATTAAGATTATGATGCTAGTGGCTTGATAAATGTTCGAGGTTGGGAGTTAGCCCATATGTGCTGTCACATGCAAAGCTTTCAACATGCTCCTTCATCTCATTTAGTTGATATCATGTACTTTTGTTTATGGATGCCTATCATGGTGAAACGAGGAGGAAATGAAGTAGTTCAAATGAGTTTGTATAAACTAGTCGTCAACCCGTGCACTTGCACGGGCTAGCATTTGTATATCATTATACCATGACGATGCTGGCCCAGTAAATAGTAGGGATGCAAACCATTTAAACATATTTTGAAAGATGACGTATATTCTTTCATTCATTAGTACTACATGAGTGTATGTTGACCGAGGGTTTTATGTAAACATCAAATATATTTTCATTTAGAAACATTGAAACACAGACAATAAAATTCTATAAACACATGAATTTGCGTCATTATCAGTTGAATTCATTCGTAATTTTTACTTCTATAGCAGTATATTTATTTACTTTGACATTCCAATTTTTATCAGAATAATAACATAGATGAAGATAACAATAATAACGGCGAAATATACAACCGAAGTAATCATAGATGAAGATATGAAACACAAATGAAGTGAAACTTATAACTAAATATCCATTTCCAATAGGAAACCTGTCACGGTATCTTCATGCCATGTCATCTTATCTACCTACTCATTTTTTTTCTCAATTTGATTTTCTCTCACTTGGATTTCACTCCTCATCTCATACAAAAATTATATGTTATCCACCAAGAAAATCATCAAAAAAAAAATCTTTGGCATTACTCTGTCATGTAGAAGCATCTAACCTGATTGACAATTGATTCTACCTATAACTTGATGCAATATTGAAGGGTTGATCTTGTGGTAGACTTTTCTAAATCCATGCGACTTTCAAGAAGCTATCGTGAAATTTTCTAAATTTCACGACCACTTGATTTAGGGAATCGTGCAATTATAAGCTGGCACACCTTCCCAAAAGACAGATTGATGCTGCCTCCTGTATGTGAAAGAATGCAAATAGAGATAAAGCATGGGAATAATGTTACCTATAGGACTATAATTAAAGTTTGGACTAAATGCATTAGTTATCTACTACGCAAAAATGATAATCAAAGGTTCACAATAAATATAAATCAAGAAAGAGAAAATAATTCTCACCCTTTTCAACTGTAGTTTATCATTTAATTCGTTATCAAAGTTTGAGAAATT
This sequence comes from Poa pratensis, assembly GCA_947311845.1. Taxonomy (NCBI): domain Eukaryota; kingdom Viridiplantae; phylum Streptophyta; class Magnoliopsida; order Poales; family Poaceae; genus Poa; species Poa pratensis. The sequence goes on from CAMZMU010000010.1 coordinate 18,223,632, forward strand.
TTTACTATACAAACAGAGTAGGGACTACAATGTAGTGGCACATTTGTTGGAAAGAAGATAATGCTGAAGCATCCAGGTACCGTGGCCTACATCACCATCAGCAATTCATGAGTACAGTGGCAAACCTTCATATAGTACTATATAATCTTGTCATAGTCAGTTAGTTATTGACGGACGCTGCTGTTTAGAAATACGAACTGAATAATATGAAGACGTTGATGCAGGATCCAAATACCTGGTTGTCAAAACCTGAGTATGTCTTGCCAGAGAAAATGAAACCTGTGGAAGAAAAATAAAGAGATCATTAGTTCATCAGAGAAAAATTATAATCACAGAGTTACGTGTGTAATAGCACGTTAGATTCAGTCACCTCGTTTTTGCACCATGGGCAGTTTAGCCAACTTCATCATGGGCAACCTAACCATTGTAGTGACAGTGGTAATCGTAGCCTGCTTGTGATTGTGTTTTGTCGGCCGGCCCCTTCTAATGACGCTACATGCATTTCTTGATCCTTCAAGAACGCACTTCTTGATAGTTTGATCCCTGGCTTGCTTCCAGTGAGAGCATACTCAAGGTGAGTTGGTGCAGAAGCCCCTGCAAGTGTCTCGACTCGACTCCTCGTTTCTGCAAGTGTCCTCGCCGGCAACTCTGACTCAACGGACGGTGCAGGTATTCAGCGTCTCGGCGACAATCATGTACTGTAGATATTAGATAGCTTCCCGTTTCAAAAAAGAAAGATAAACTGGTCTGGGTCGATTAGCTAGCAAACTTTGGAATCAAGTCATGGCATTGGTCGCCGCTGCATTTGACTCTCATCAGCAGAAAGAGGACGAATTGAAAATATAGACATGGCTCAATACCACTGATCGAACTCGAGATTAGCAATGCAAGCAACACATACCAGGAAGAAACAGTACTATTTTCTAATCCTAGAAGGTTCGTTCAAATATTTGTGGACAACCAATACTCCTATAGTTCAATTACTTGGTCCCTTAGAGAATCTGTGGTCTCACCTCGTGGATTGCAGATCGAATCACCGCATGGATTAGACGGGAAAGAGACGATAATGCTGCTTGACCTGAGATCAGCAAAACAATTCCCGAAGCCGATCGTTCCGGGCTTCCGGCCAACACAGTCCGCTTCTCCACCATGAATTGGCTGAGTCAATCAGATGTATGTCAAGAGGGTCAGATGGATTCAAACTTAACTCGTCGTCGCTAGATTTAAGCGGAGATGCCAAGCAACTTCAACTCGTACGTCGTCGCCTGATCGCCAGATCTAAAAGGAGACTCCAAGCAGAATTCTTTTCTCTTTTCAAGAAAAAACGGGTAGAGACCTAGAAGATGACGACTTACGTGAACGAACAGGGCTGCGCGTGTCTCAATATCCATCCGACGGCTACATATGCATTATATATCAATCCGATGGATAAAATTCTTTTAACTCCAAGGATTAACGTGGAGCCTCCTACGGTGCCTCCAATTAGTAAATATAAGATGGTTAGAGAGACGCCTGGGCCGCTAATCTAAGCCATGCATCATTCATGGTGGAAATTTACTTACATACTATGGTGAACCTTCTGTGATACACCTTGCAATAAAAAACTATTCCAAATGGTAAATAAAAAGGGTGTTGAGATTGTTCATTTTGTTTGTTTGTCTTGTCATTTTGATATGGGCTTGTTCCATATCATGGGAAAAGAGGTACCCCAGTTGACGCTCTTGATGATACTATTATTACTTACAATGATAGATAACTTGAACTTGCTTTGTTTTCTAAGTTGAGTAATCATGTTGTAGTTACTTGTATTCAAGGGGCATGAGACATCCAACCTTTACTTTGTCAAGCACACTACTCATATTTGCTTTCACTTTAACTTTAATCATTCAATATGCTATGATAGGGGCAATGAGAGCTTGACATCAATGAATACCTTATTGCAATCATTAACTTAAATAGAAGAGTTTGGAAGTTGGATGAAACTTATGCATGATTTACCTCTACTCACATATACATCTTTCCAAAGTGTACACCTATCATATTCAGATTTTCATCTACACTCTATGACCATTGTAGGATGTTCTACTTATCATTATGCATACATGTGTTCCATATTACTTGCTACTATGTTACACTTTGTGAACTATCAATGAACATCCTTGTCTTGAATACTTGATATCACTTCATAAACTATTTGCATATTGCTACTCCTTTGAAGAATGAATCATTTGACTATATGTAGCAATAGTAATCATCTTTGATATCCATTGTTAAATATTAAATTGCAAAGTCCATGTTAGTTTTATCATCTTCATACTCGAGGACGAGCATGGATTAAGCTTGGGGATGTTGATGAATGTAAAATGCATACATGAACTTTGCACTTTAATTGCTTATATTCCAATCATATTTGCATCATATAAGGGTTATATCAATGTTTTATCATGATTTTGGGAATACTTCACAGTTTTCCCATTTATTTGGAATTAACCCTGCACAGGCAGAAAACCCTAGTTTTGTATTTTAATGTTTCAGGGACCCAAACGTCAACGAAATCACCTGGAAATTTACGGGCGTCAATATTTGGAAGGAAGAAGGACTACGGAAAAAGGAAGCAAGCAAACGGAGACCCGATGGCCAAACGGGCCTGGCCCACGCGGCCAGGTACTGTGGCCGCGTGGGACCCACCCGTTTGGGCCTCGTGGCTCCGTTGCCGTCGATCTTCGCTCCACCGCCATCGTCTTGACCTAAAAACGCCTATAAAAAAGGTCCCCCGTCGTTCTCTGGAACGAGCGCCGCAGAAACACAGAAACACCGAAACGGAGATCAGGAGCTGCAGATTGGAGTGGGGAAACTCCGGCGGGGCGCTGCCGGCGTGGTCTCCACCTTCTCCATCGACTTCTCCACCGTCTCCATGATGAAGAGGGAGTAGTCCACCTCTGGACTATGGGTTTGTGGAAGTAACTTATGTATCTCTCCTCTCTTGAGCTTCACTAATTAGTACCGTATGAGCTGCTGAACATGATTACGGTCACCGTTGTAATACCTTTGTGGTGGATCTTTATGAGTTAATATATGTTTGAGATTGCAATGTTTGTTTCAGTTATGAGTATAGATGCATATTATGTACCCGTTCTTGTCTACTTGTTTTGATCAAGCATGTTTATGAGAGCGTGTGAGGGGGAACGTGTGCATTAGTTGGAGTAACGGGGGCTGGCTAGTGCAGTGAACGTGAGAGAAAGTTCTGCGATCCACTTTGGTATCTTTACCTTACTTTGTTACCTCACTAGGGATAAACTAAAATACCATGCTACCGGGGATGTGGGCGTGACCATTGCCACTACTCCATGACTAGATCTAGCATGTTTTTATTTTCACTTCATGTCATGATACTTATTGCTATACTCTGAGTTATCTTAATTACTGAGGTGTTATGATTTAGTTCGCATCTTGGTGGAGTATAAGAGAGGTTAATAACCAAAAGATCTCTATGTTAGGACGTGATGCCCATATATCTAAGTAACTTGTTATCAAACCCTGTGTTGCAATCTCATATGTTAACTTTGTGTGTTCCATTGTCTACCACTTTATAAAGAGAGAGTGCATTTGTGAAACCATGAACCCCAGTCCATTTTTAATCATAAGAAACACCTTTCCAACACCATATACCACTTTTATATTTTCAGCCATCATTAAATCCGAAAATACAAAAATACTTTTCATCTTGCATACATCATTTAAAAACCCAAAAATATCATTTACCATTGCATCCACCATCATTGCATATTTATTTCCTGTTTGCATTGCATAACTATCCTAATACCATTCTTACACCTTGTGCTTGACAACCACAGGTGAGGTTGAGGACCAAAACATCTAACCTTGTTTTGTAGGTAACCAAAAGAAGGATAAGAAGATAAATGTACCACTTCAGATTCCCCGAGAGTTCGATATTAAACCCTCGAGTCACCCCTCGTGGGGAAAACTGTCTTCCACTATACTATACACTCTGCACTTGGAGTCTCAACCTAAATCCCGTTATTTGTGCAGGCATCAAGACTTGCTCTTCGGGATCATCACATGCATAAACTAAGATTATGTTAGAAGGAATTTCTTGAAAAAGATGTTTACCTCAATAGAATTGAGGAAAAGCTGGTTTGTGTTAATGATTCAATAAGAAAAGAATCATCATTTAAACATGTGAAAGAAGTTCCTGTTAAGCAACAAGTTTGGGTTAAAAAGGAAAAGGAAGTTGAGGAAGTTAAAATGCTTAGTGAAGTCAAGGAACAATTGCTTGACTTAGGGAATTGTAGCTTGCATGAATTAATATCTATCTTACAAAAATTTGCAAGTGATCCTTCCATCAACTATAACCAAGCTGGTTTTGGTTCTTATATTGCTAATCATGTGTTAAAAGAAAAGATTGCTAGGTACAACCAAGAGGCTATGATACCACCTAAGCTTGGGGATATATGGATTCCCAAAGTCCTAGTAACCATTGGAAAAGAGACACACCATGCTATACTTGATCTAGATCTAGTGTCTCTGTTTTATCTAAAGAACTATATGAAGTACTTGAATTGAAAAATCTTGAAAAATGCTCTATTGAACTTGCACTTGCTGATGATTCCATTAAACATGCTTTAGGGAAAGTAAGTGATGTTATGGTAGAGTTACATATGACATTTGTGCCTGTTGATTTTCTAATCATGGATATGGGGAATAAAACCTCTAGTCCAATTATTCTTGGAAGACCTTTTCTTCGTACTACAGGTGCTATCATTGATTCAAAAGAAGGGAATGTGAAGTTTCAGTTTCCACACAAGAAGTGCATGGAACACTTCCCAAGGAAGAGGGACACACCAAAGTTCAAGCTCCCTCATGAGCTTCGTCCACAATAAACATCAAGTAAGAAGCCTAGCTATATGGCTATAAAGAAAGCGCTTTACGGGAGGCAACCCGGTTTTTTTATTTGTGATTTTCTTTGTGTCCTCTTGCTGTAACAAGAGACTTAGTGTTTAGTTTAGTTTCTGGAATTTTTAATAAAGTGCCAAGTTTTACTCATTTTGGTTTGAAAGTTGCTTATAGCGTTCGGAGATTTTATTCCTGCACGAATCTGTGCACGGTATGATTTTTAATTCTTATTCTGTAACTCCGAATGAGCTCATATTTGAACTGTATTGCAACTTTTCATCCTCTGTATGCATGAATTTTTCGGAATTTTCCGACAAAGTTAAGTAGGGTAGAAAAATACGTTTTTTGCTGCTGTTTTTCTGGACAGATTCTGTCCCATTTTGTTTGATGCATGCTTAGAACTTTTAACTTGAATCTTTTTGATCCAATTGAGTTTATGAGTAGGCATACAACATTATACACTTTCTGGACATTCATATGAATTTTTGTTCAAGGATTATATGCAGCAAGAAATCTATTTGTTTATCACTACTAATGCACCCCACAGAAAAAGAAATGGGAGAAACGGTGTTTTGAAGTTTTTTCACAGGGATTAGAGGAGATGCACCAAGAGCTATCCAAGGATGGTGAAGACCATAAGCTTGGGGATGTGAAGACAACCCCACTGGACCTACACACTCTCGGTTTGCACACGTCTAACTTCTGTTTTTCGATCGAAACACTTTATCGCATAAACTTGGAGCGTCTTTTTGTTTGTTTAGGTTTGATTTTTATTTTGTGAGACCACCACACTATCATTTATATATGAGAGAGCTACTGGAAATTTGGGTTGAATTATGTTGGATGCTATTATAAGATTGGGAAAAGGGATGTTGAGTTAATTTTAAAAGATACATATAGTTGCATGATTCATGAGCTTGTTAATGAGTAATAATTTGCAAATATTTTATCAAGAGCTATCTTTTATTCATGTTTTGATGCTGAATGTTATTTACTTTGTTTAACATGGATTAGTTAGTTCTATGGACACTCATGCATGCATTTAGATGGTCAACTTTCTCCCTCTTGCTAGCCCAAAAATTCCAACAAGCAAAAACTTGTTTCCAACACCTTCAACCAAAGTTTTTCCAGTGAGTCCACCATATCTACCTATTAGCTTTATGCTATTCCGAGTATGTTTATCATGATATTTGTGTTATCTATACCTCTGAATGAAAATGCTTATATTGTTGATTGTTATGGGAAAAGTTGGTTATAGAGCTCTCTCGAACTTGATGCACACTTTACTTTCATTGCATAAATAAAACATGACCCATTGTGATTAAAATTATGATGTTGTGGGCTTGACAAATGTCTTTGGTTGAGAGTTAGCTCATATGTGCTGTCACATGGCAAGCTTTCAACATGCACTTCATCATTTAGTTGATATCATGTACTTTTGTTTATGGATGCTTACCATGGGTGAAATAAATGTGGAAATGAAGTGAGTTTAAATGAGTTTGTATAAATGGTTAGAGAGACGCCTGGGCCGCTAATCTAAGCCATGCATCATTCATGGTGGAAATTTACTTACATGCTATGGTGAACCTTCTGTGATACACCTTACAATAAAAAGCTATCTAATGGTAAATAAAAAGGGTGTTGAGATTGTTCATTGTGTTTGTTTGTCTTGTCATTTTGATATGGGCTTGTTCCATATCCTGGGACAAGAGGTACCCCAGTTGACGCTCTTAATGATACTATTATTACTTACAATGATATTTAACTTGAACTTGCTTTGTTTCCAAGTTGAGTAACACATGGAGTAGGTACTTGTATTCAAGGGGCATGAGACTTTCAACCTGTACTTTGTCAAGCACACTACTCATATTTGCTTTCACTTTAAACTTAATCATTCAAGATGCTATGATAGGGGAATGAGAGCTTGACACCAAGGATTACCACATTACAATCATTAACTTAAGTAGAGAAGTTCAGAAGTTAGATGAAATTTATTCATGCTTTACCTCTACTCATATATATATCTTTCCAAAGTGTCCACCTTTTATATTCAGATTTTCATCAATACTCTATGACCATTATAGGATGTTCTTTCTTTTCATTATGCATACACTTTGTGAATTATCATTGAACATCCTTGCATTGAATACTTGATATCACTTCATAAACTATCTTGCATATTGCTACTCCTTTTAAGAATGAATCATTTACTCTATGTAGCAATAGTAATCATCTTTGATATCCATGTTAGTTTTATCACCTTCATACTCGAGGACGAGTATAGGTTAAGCTTGGGGATGTTGATGCATGTAAAATGCATACATGAACTTTGCATTATTTTACTTATATTCCAGTCATATTTGCATCATATAAGGGTTATATCACTGTTTTATAATGATTTTGGGAATATTTGACATGTTTCCTATTTTTTATGGAATTAACCCTGCGCAGGCAGAAAACCCTATTTCTATATTTTAATGTTTCAGGGACCCAAACGACGTCCAAATGACCTGGAAATTTACGAGCATCAGTTTTTGGAAGGAACAAAGCGTGGGAGCGAAGGAAGCAAACAAGCGGAGGCCCGAGGGCCAGATGAGTGGGCCCACGCGGCCCATGTACCTGGCCGCGTGGGACCCCCCTTTTGGCCCTCGGAGCTCCGTTGCCGTCGATCTTTCCTCCACCGACCGTTTTGACCTAAAACCGCCTATAAAAATAGTCCCCCGACGTTCTCTGGAAGGAGCGCCGCAGAAACACGAAACACCGAAACAGAGACCTGGAGTTGCAGATTGGAGGGGGAAAACTCCGGCGGGGCGCTGCCGGCGTGGTCTCCATCTTCTCCAACGACTTCTCCACCGTCTCCATGATGAAGAGGGAGTAGTCCACCTCTGGACTATGGGTTTGTGGAAGTAACTTATGTATCTCTCTCTCTTGAGCTTCACTAATTAGTACCGTATGAGCTGCTGAACATGATTACGGTCATCTATGTAATACCTTTGTGGTGGATCTTTTTATGAGTTAATATATGTTTGAGATTGCAATGGTTTTGTTTCAGTTATGAAAGTAGATGCATATTATGTACCCCGTTCTTATTTACTTGTCATGATCAAGCATGTTTATGAGAGCGTGTGAGGGGGAACGTGTGCATTAGTTGGAGTAACGGGGGGTGGCTAGTGCAGTGAACGTGAGAGAAAGTTCTGCGATCCACTTGGGTGTTTTACCTTACTTTGTTGCCTCACTAGGGATAAAAAGAAATACCATGCTACCGGAGATGTGGGTGTGACCATTGCCACTACTCCATGACTAGATCTAGCATGTTCTTATTTTAACTTCATGTCATGATACTTATTGCTATACTCTGAGTTATCTTAATTACTGAGGTGTTATGATTTAGTTCGCATCTTGGTGGAGTATAAGAGAGACTAATAACCAAAAGGTCTCTATGTTAGGACGTGATGCCCATATAATTATAACTTGTCATTAAACTGTTGTGTTGCAATCTCATATGTCAACTCTAGTGTTCCATTGTCTACCACTTTATTAAAGAGAGAGTGCATTTGTGAAACCATGAACCCCGGTCCATTTTTAATCATAAGAAACACCTTTCCAACAACTTTTACCACTTTTCCATTTTCTGCCATTTAAAAATCCGAAAATACAAAAACACTTTTACATCTTGCATTCATCATATAAAACCCAAAAATATCATTATCATTGCTACCACCATCCTTGCATATTTATTTACCACCATTGCATATTTATTTCTTGTTTGCATTGCATATTATCTTGATATCATTCTCACACCTTGTGCTTGACAACCACTAGGTGAGGTTGAGGACCAAAACATTTACTTTGTTTTGTAGGTAACCAAAAGAAGGATAGGAAAGATAAATCTTCACTACTGATTCCCGAGAGTTCGATATTAAACCCTCGAGTCACCCCTCGTGGGGAAAACACGTCTTCCACTTACTACACACTCTGCACTTGGAGTCTCAACCTAACCATTTACTTTTCACGCAGGTAACTAGGTGAAGGGCCATCAAGAGTGCTTTCTGGCGCCGTTGCAGGGGAAGATACGAAGCTTCCTGCAGAATATTTTTCCCGTCAACTACACGCCATCAGTACATCTTCTTCACGCCACAACTGTAAAAGTTCTTCAACCAATGGCCTCAGGTACACATCAATGTCGTTGCCGGGTTGCTTCGGGCCTTGGATGAGCACTGGCATCATAATGAACTTCCGCTTCATGCACAACCAAGGAGGAAGGTTATAGATACATGGAGTCATAGGCCAGGTGCTATGACTGGAGCTCTGCTCCCCGAAAGGATTAAAGCCATCTGTACTTAGACCAAATCTTAAATTCCTTGCGTCAGCTGAAAATGTCGGGAACGCTCTGTCGATTTTTCTTTGTGCCATCGCAACAACTTGGAATGCTCTTTGTTTTGGAACAAACGTTTCAACCGTGGTATTATAGGAGCATACCACATCACCTTGGCAGGAACCCTCTTCCTGGGGCGAGGCTCGCCCTCAACATCACCAGGGTCATCTCGCCTGATCTTATACCGCAATGCACCGCATACCGGGCATGCATTCAAATTCTCGTACTCCTCGCCGCGGTAGAGGATGCAGTCATTAATGCATGCATGTATCTTCTGCACCTCTAATCCTAGAGGGCAGACAACCTTCTTTGCTTCGTACGTACTGTGGGGCAATACGTTATCCCTTGGAAGCATCTTCTTTATTATTTTCAGCAACTTTTCAAATTCCTTGTCAGATGTACCATTCTCTGCCTTCCATTGCAGCAATTCCAGTGTGGTACCTAGCTTTTTCTGGCCATCTTCGCAATTTGGGTACAACTATTTGTTGTGATCCTCTAACATTCTCTCCAACTGCAACCTCTCGTTGTCACTTTCGCAATTTATCTTCGCATCAAGAATGGCCCGACGAAGATCATCATCGGGCTCATCAACAATGGGCTCTTCTTCAGCTTCATCTTCCCCCATTGTAGTACCACCGTGTTCAGTGAACATAGGATAGTTGTCATCATCCTCTTCTTCTTCATTGTCTTCCATTATAACCCCTCTTTCTCCGTGCTTGGTCCAACAATTATAGCCGGGCATGAAACCGTACTGCAACAGGTGGACGTGAAGGATTTTTGAGGTAGAGTAATCCATCGTATTCTTACGGGCACTCCATGGACAACAAATAAAACCATTCGACCGCTTGTTTGCCCCAGCCGCGTGGAGAAAATTATGCATGCCACTAATGAACTCGGGACTACGTCGGTCACCGTACATCCATTGTCGGTTCATCTGCATTATATAAGTATATCAAAAACCATTACACTACATCATGAATAGATACGTGACCAAATTAATTAATCCAAGTTCTCATCACATTAAAAGCAAAGTACAGTAGTGACCAAATGTAATACATAGATCTCATAAAACATACATTAATTGAAACTAACATACAACTATCTAAACAATTTAAATCCAACAACAAATGCGATCAAAATCGCAACTAAGGTAATTATTGAACCAACACATAATGATACCAAGTCTCCTGATTAATGGCATATTTCTAATCTTTTTAATCTTGAAGCGCATTGCATCCATCTTGATCTCGTGATCATCGACGACGTCGGCAAGATTGAACTCCAATTTCATCTTCCCTTCTAAGCATTGGAGACGAAGATCTTCACTTCTTTTCAATTTTGCTTTCAAATCATTTCCGGTTCAACTACCTCCTAGATAAAAATATATCTACGTCAAGTTGGTCGGCATAATTGTCATAAACACGAAATGAAACAAATAGTTATAACAAACAATCATACCACATCCGAATAATAGAGCGGACGAGAGCCGGTGAGGACAGATGTCAAAACCATGGCACTATATATAACAAACAATTATACAACTTAGAATTATACAAGTAATAATTATGCATTTAAATCCTATAACTAAGATTTTTTAAAATAAAAGATAAAAAACAAGAGGCTCACCGAGATGGTGCCGGTGACGGGACGGCGCGGGCGATCGACGGCGGTGAGGACGGGGACGGGACGACACTAAAACACACAAATCATAATTTAGTTTGAGCTCAAATTGCATATAAAATTAATGAAATCCCTAACTTAGTCATTTCATCAAACACCTAGCTAACACTAGAAAAATGAAATGAGCTAAATGAGCTAATCTAGCAATGAAATGAGCTAAAGTAGCAACGCCGGAAGAAAGGATGAAGTTGCTAACCCTTGGATAGATGGGGCGCCGTCAATCTTGACAAATGGTGGAAAAAAATATGGACAAACTCGACCTTGGGAGAGGAGAAAATGGTGATGAACTCGAGCTGGAAAAATGGGGCTGGCTGACTCGGGTGGAAGATGATATAGGGATACCTTTAGTACCGGTTCGTATCACGAACCGGTACTAAAGGTCCATCTTTAGCACCGGTTCGTGATACGAACCGGTACTAAAGGGTGCTCGCGCTGGTCCCAGCTCTGCGGCCGCCTGCTGCAACCCTTTAGTACCAGTTCGTATAACGAACCAGGACTAAAGGTTCCCAACGAACCGGGACTGGAGCTTGCCGGCGTCCTGGGTATTCGAACCGGGACTAAAGGTCCCATTAGTCTCGGTTCGTAATGGAACCGGGACTAAAGTTCCAAACCGATGGCCTCTTTTCTAGTAGTGGTATCTCCGAGAGAGAGGGAGAGAGAGAACAGGTGTGTTTACGCTCATGGGCCAAAAGACGATGCATACAGGGCCATGCATGAGTACTACCGCAGCAAGAAGAAAAGCTAAAAAATTCAAGTGCTCCGGACCTAGCAAGCACGCTTAACTTCGGTCAGGTAGGTGTGGCATTGATGCATGCATAGTACTGTACTGGTGAGTGAATAATTAAGTTGAAATGTGGAGTTCACCGACTGTGTAGACCTTAACATTGTTCATCCAGCGGTTAATATTTGGCACTCTGGACTTGTGACGCTGGTATATATGGCACATTTAGAAAGCGAGGAATGACTTGGTGTTCAACGCCAACACCCTCTCTCCCGCCGATGTCATCCGTCGCGCCGCTCATGACTTACTCGTCTTGTAGGGGCGGTTCCCCGCTGCTGATCGATCGCCCTATCCTTTCACTGCCTTCACTCATGAATTTGATACTTTATCTGAACTAACAAACACCACATTTTTCTAATCAGATGTCCAATTTGGAATCTGTTTAAGCAATGTTTTCATTGTCTTGACGAGGTCTTCATTTAGATCAAGATCAATGTTGAATGTGTTTTGGAAAATTTTCTCTCTTTAATTGTGAAGTTCAACTAATACATTTAACTCTCTCCGAAACAAATCTGTATTGATCATAGACATGTCGTACGTGTTTCAATGGAGTTTCAAGGAGGTTTGAGTTTCAGTGGGATTGGAATAGGTTTAAATAAGGTTTGGAACAGTTCCCACTCATAGTTCATTGAGGTTTGACAGGGTATTGGTTTCACTGGGTTTCAAACAACTTCCACTGGGTTTCACTTAGGCTTTTAAGAAATTCGGAAACTCTAATGAAAACACTCATGTAATTCTCATGTACCCCAATGTAATTTTATGTATATTTGCAATGCCTATTTGAAAACATGATTAACATGTGAAAGATAATTAAACTAATAAACCGAATGATCTTGGTTAGACCTTTTTTTACCAAACAATTCTGGTTAAATATTTAGAAACCTAAGATAATTATTTACAAATTTCCACCTAATCTCGAAACCCAAGAAAGCGCATAATTCTTTCAGATGATTGTGAATGCATATACATATGCATCTTATTTGCTTGACGAGATGACAGCGCAGTAATAGACAAGTGTCAAATCTAGCCTCACAAGCAGGGGGGGGGGGGGGGGGGGGTTACCGATGGCAATGGGTACCCATTATCCGCTTACCCGGCGGGTATTTACCTATTAGGGTAAGAGTTTGGTAAAAACAATATACCCATGGGTAAGCAAATGGTGAAAAATGTATGCCCAGTGGGTTTAGTGGGTGCGGGTGTGGTAAAGCAGAACCCATACCCGCATACCCACATACCCAGCTAAATTTGTATATGACATGTGTGTGGTAAAACATAGGGTCGTTTCCTGATTCTTTTTCCCAAAACCTATTAGCAACCGGCTCCACCAAGGTTCACAGCTTGTAGCCCACCGCGCTGTCAGGTCAGATTAACTTCCCTGCGACACCTCTGTTATTTTTCATATATGTATTGTTATTATTTTTATATTTATAGTATTTTTTGTTGTTTTGAAGTTATTCTTCATATGCATTGTCATGTTTTGTTGTTCATTTTCATATACATTGCATTGTTTTGTTGTTTTCCTGAATCAATGAATGCAAGATCATACCTGTCGTTGTTTTTCTTATATGTTTTGTTGATATATTGCCTCGTTAAGAATTTGTGTGGGTATACCCGCGGGTTTTTTATACCCTGCCGGGTGCGGGTATGGAACAAAATCTGTACCCAGACGTGGTTATGGGTATGGGTGTGGTTAAAATACGAGTACGTGGGTGCGGGTTTGGTTAAGCTGTACCCACACCCAATTCCCTTGGGTGTCACAAATTAAATCAGTACAGTACTAATTAATGACCAAGTCAGATTATATAGCAGCACCGAGCCACCGACGTATCTGCTCCATCGTACTACGCATATATGACCTGCAGATCTGGATGGACATGAAGTAACCAATCAGAACCGGAGGTCAATCGTTGATCGTGCTTCCGTACACATATGTCGAGGTGCAAGAGGTTCTTGTGTGAACTAAGAGAGAAGAAGAGCTCAGTCAATTTGAGCTTACAATACTTACGTAATTAACTAACAATGACGTATAAAAATATTATCTTTCTATATGACGAGGCATGTATCAGAATACTTTGCTACACTTATAATATAAAACGGTTGTGTGCATATCGTCACGATGTAGAAGCTGGGGCTATGCTCCCATTTCTAAAAGAAATATAACGAGGCATGGTCATCATGTAAGTAGAACCCTAGCAACTCTAACTTATATATGTTGCCAAAGCTAAGAAATTAAGGATCCTGGGAGATTATGTTTAAGTGCAAGAAAACCAGACTCGGGAGCCGTATACATGTGCGTACTACTGCATTGCACTATCTACTCCTACTTGTTGAACATACTTGCCAAAAAGAACAGGATCAAATACTTGGAGCTTCATTAATCTTGCATGAATTTGTGCCCACCAAAAGATAAAGAAGCTAGCGAGGTTGTCCTACCCTGCTTTGCTCTAAGCTTTTCTGCATGACGTACATTGTGTTACCTGGCTGCTGGTACAGATTAACAGCTATCCGAGCGAGTGTCTTAAAACTTAAGCGCACGGAATCGTACCAAGTTGGTCAGACTTTGAAAGCGGCGGGCACAAATCAGTTAAGTTCCCATCAGCAGTATAAAACCGAGTTATAGAGTAAGCTGTTGGGGGTCGGTTTGTGCTGAGAAATACACATAGAGGTTATAAACTGAAAGTTCTCTAAAAAATCAATTGACTACACTAATATTATCATACTGGATCGAGTCGGGTTTCGGTTTTGGTAAGTAAACCAACTCCAAAAACATCTCAGTGTTATATTGAAATGCAACTCTGAATCTCAATTTCTTCCAATAACCTCCGTTGTCGACACCTTTCCACCTCCTACTGCCTGCCTAACGCCGCGCTACATTGACTCCTCCCCGGCGCCAGCGCCTCGTCGATGCCACCCTACTCTCGGACGCTTCCACCATCTCGTAACATGGTGGTGGCGGTCCTCCCTCGCTCCTACCATTGTGCGGTGACGCGAGCTAACTGTGCAACAACAGTTGTGGCTTCTTTCATGCACGCGGCTTGATAATTCTTCCTCCTATGTTATTTTGTGTGCCCTGTTTGGCACGGCCTTCGTACCATCGACGACTTTGTGGCAGTTCTTGAATTGAATTCACTGATCAGTTCACCAAAAATTCCGAACTAATGGAGAAAGGGAGGGCACTATATTTTAGCATTCTCCTCACATCAAGGCTAAAGGCTAGACACAACTTACATGTGAGATTAATGAAAGGCCATAAGTATTTATTTAGTAGTGCATTGATCGGGTCTTAAACTCGAGACCTCTTACCTCTCATGAGTAGCGCACAGCTCAAAGCCCTCCCCGCCGGCTTACCTTCTCATACATAGGAGTGATTGCAACAATTAAAATTCACTACCAAATAGATATAATTAATATATGGTTAGATAACTAGATTATTCTACCTATACTAAGAAATGACAAATCCTATAGCAGATCTTATACGTGACGTGCATGCATACACTTTATCAGCATCCCCAACCTCAGTCATAGGGAACTGTAGTGCCAGCGGCTTCGCGAAGATGTCTTGTTGTTTTGTGGTGATCCAAATTCATATATAAATATATTCAGATAAAGCTAACGTTTGCCAGAGCGAAGGGAAGCCCGTCGCTGGGAGGGTGTTAAAATCTCGTGTACCCTGTGTTGATCTCACTTTCGTTTCATCATTTATTGCTCATCGTGTATAACATGTCTGCCACCCGATATCTGGAAGACACGAAAATTTCATATTAGTAATTTTTTTGCAACTCTCTCTCGAACAAAATGAAAATCTAATTCAATTTGTATGGTGCGAGCATGTGACACGTGATTGGCCGACAATATGTAGCACCAAAATTGTCGCACCAAAGAACAAGTGGTTGGGACCGAACAATATCAGGTTCTTGAAGAAGAGACTGAATCCATTGCTCGTGCCCCGTGGTCCCAGGACGACGCATGTCAGGAAGAAATGACCCTAGAACACCAGGGGTGGAATGTAGACCTCGACCTTACCTCTGAGGAGGAGAATGACGCCTGAAGCGTCGTTGTCGTGATCACTAGCGGCGGCCAAAGGTTTCTCTCGGACAAAAGCTCACTAGCCACCCCGACCGGGCTATAGATCCGACGAGAGGGCACCGGGATCCAGAGTCATGGAGATGGGATGAACAACGTCTGAGGAACGCTGTCTTCACACTTAAACCTGAAGTTCAACAAGGCATCGCTAGTGTTGCGACCAGCATTCACACCCTGTTGTCGCCTCTGCGGTTAAGGAGGACGACCATCAACACCACTGTGCGTCCCTTGCCACAATATCAATCATTGCCCCCTCCTCCGAAGGCAGCCACCCTAGATGCCGGAGCTCCAGTGACATGCGGAGCAGCGAGATCCTCACTGCCACCTTCCTTCGCAACCGCTTGACATTCCAGTGGACACCTCTCGCGGTGGTGAGAGGAACGAGAAGTGGGGAGGAGCTGGAGTTCGTTTGCTAATGTAATTTTGAATTCAAATCACCCGAGGGGTTCTCATAAACTTATATATGAGTTAGCTAGCGTATCAAACGGACTAAACATGTGTGAAGTTATTATTATTTTTCTTGTGACTATGGCTTTAAAATCCAATTATGGAAAATCACAATCCCATGTCAATCATACTAATCAATCGGTGCTAATATATATATGAGCTAGATGATAGGCCATCTCATATAAAAGGTTAAATTTGGCTTTTGGTCGCCGTCGCTCGCGCCGTAGCTACCCCTCAAGTAAGCCACCCCGTGGCATATGCCGTGAACATCCCACGTCAGTACATATAATTTAGAGGTCACGTCGGCGTGTGGGGGTTAACTAATGCAGTTGCCATGCTGAGAGCTTAATCATGATTTGCTCCATATGCATGATAGCTAGTTGACAGTGGACTCTCAACACTCTTGAGAGCACCTCTAGAAAAAAAACTCTAGAGAGCATTACAGCCGGTCAATGTGTGAGGGTGACGAAAATCTGATACAGGTGCGGTCATCAACGGACTCCATATGCATGATAGCTAGTTGACAGTGGACTCTCAACACTCTTGAGAGCACCTCTAGGAAAAAAGAACTCTAGAGAGCATTACAGCCGGTCAATGTGTGAGGGTGACGAAAATCTGATACAGGTGCGGTCATCAACGGAGTGATTGTAAAAGAAGTAGCTTGCGTTTGATGATCATGGACGGTGCTCAACCACACGGATGATTGATTGTGTGTATTCAGTCACTATTGATGTTGATTTCGAGTGAAATATTTGAAATTGCGGAGTAAATTTTGAGGCATCATTAGTCGCTTAATGATGTGTAAAGACAGCTACTACTCGTTTCCTATTTATGAACAGATATTGAAAGGCAGCGACCTTATCCCCTCCCCGTCACTGTGCAGGAGGAGAAGGCGATTTTTTGGGCGACTCCGTCGATCCACCGCGTGCGCGCCGCTGAGGCGTGGCATTCTCCTCCTCCGCCGGCTGCTTCGGCGGCGGGAGGGTGGGGATCCCCGGCTCCGGCCTGTACATATGGTAGGGTAGGGTGGAGATCCCGCCGGCGGCGCCTTGGAGGAGGAGGTGCTGGTGGCGGGTGGTTTGGTGTCGGTGCGGCCTTCTCCGGCGGTGGAGCTCCTCGGGGCTCGTCGTCGTCGCGCTCGACTTGCAGGTGCTCGAGGCCCGGCGTGGTGCTCGAGTTCCTCTGCCTCCCGTCGGATCCGTGCTGGCGGAGGATCCGGTGGCTGGAACTCAGGGCCGGGCGAGGTTGGAGGCTCCTGCCGGCGTTGGGGACGAAGATGGCCGCGGCAAGGTGGAGATGCTGGTGCGGGAGGGTGCTCGCCGTGTTCGTTCATCGGCACAAGCTCCGTCGCTGCGCGGCGGACGGGCTCTGCGGCGATCTTCAAAGAAGGAGGTGCCCTTGGGCTGTGGCTAGAAGGAGGTCGGCGGTCTTCGTCTTCGACGCCGGTGGAGCTGCCGATGTTTGCTCTGCTACTGTTTCCCCTGCGTATGGTTTTCTGTACTTCGTATTTGTACTGTGTACGGTGTATGTGGTACTCTGTTGAATATACGTGGGCTTTCAAAAAAAAGATATTGAAAGGCAATGATATATATAGAGAGAGAGAGAGAGAGAGACTGACTACGATGCATGGACAAAGGGCTAGCTAGCTTGCTAGCAGAACTATATATGTGTGCAATTACTTAAAGACGAACCGCAAGGTGAAAGTTAGCTAGTAAACACCTGTTACTTGCTAACATAATTTTGTAGTGGCTCTATCATGCTCATTTCTCTGTAAATCAATATTTAATGGACTCCTGACGTCTACGAAGGAGTGAGGCTCGTTCGATTGTACCTCTATATCTATCACTGAGGTGTTTGGGTTTTGCAAAACTCCATAGACATATCGAATATAGTGTTTCAGTAATTGAAGTCTACACACCTTAGTTTCCGTAAACAAGTGGTGCAGAATTAGCTAGGACATCGTCACCCTATTATTCTTCTACTAGAAAAAACATGCTCTTATGGAGAGTGACTAGTTGACATTACCATCCACACATGCTAATCAACACGCCTCGCACGCCGATCTCCTTGATGGAGATTGTCCTCACAGCTAAGTATTAGATAATATCCATACAATAATCATATCAACCTTACATAATTAACTATATACCAAGCGGTTCTACGTGTATTTTTGGCATATAAAAATTAGCCAGTTATACTTTCAAAAGGCAATATATAAACTAGAAAGAGAAACTGAATACGATGCATGGAGAAAGGGCTTGCTAGCTTGCTAGCTACACTAAATATGTGTGCAATTACTTAAAGATGAACTACAAGGTGAAAGTTAGCTAGTACACACATGTAACTTACTAATCTAATTTTGTGGTGGCTCTATCATGCTCCTTTTTATGTAAATGAATATCACAAACATGTTTACGAAGTAAATATCACAATCTTTTACGGCTAGAAAAAATGCACATGAAAAATACATTGCGGGTTCTTACAAATGATCTTTCCTTATTTGCAGGGTCAACTCTATCAGAATAGTTAATCAAACAACGGATCTCAACTACTATTAGATATTAGTCCACACTAGTGTCTTAGCAATTGAAGTCTACACACCTTAGTTTTGGTAAGCAAGTGGTGCAATTTAGCTAGGTTGTCGTCACTCCATTATTCTTCTACTAAAAAACATGTACTCTTAATGGAGATGCCAAGCTAGCTAGGTCATCATGCTCTTAAAGGAGAGTGATTAGTTGACATCAGCATCCACACATGCTAATCAAGACGCCTCGCACGCCGAGCTCCTTGATGGAGATTGTCCTCACGGCTAAGTATTAGACAATATCCCTACAATAATATGATCAACATACATAATTAACTATATATCAAGCGTGTCTCCGTGTATTGTGCAAAATCGAATACAATATGTCCAAATGCGGTACGAACAAAATCATACAAAATCAACCGAGAATTCCAAATGGTGCCGCGTGCGGTCGGTTGGATCCCACCACACTGATACCCAGGCCCACATGTCAGCGGACAAACCGCTGCGATTTTGACGAAATTTAGTTTTGTTTGCACGTATTTCCAGAATGCTAAAAATATTAGGTGGCGCCCTCCAAACGGTCGGGTGCGAAGTTCTAAGAAGCATGGTAACAGTAGATGCCCTCATGTACTTAACTATTCTACCTCAAATAAAGACTATTATACGGCACACATACATCTTCGATTGATAAATTGCATGATTATAGTAGTACATCAACTACTGCTCTCTAGGAGTATTTAATTAGCCACTGCGATTAGTAGGTTAATTTGACTTTACCATCTGATTTTGTAACATCTATAGTTCTGAAGACGCGGGAAGCTGCATTTTTCAGTTTCTTGGCACCCGCAGATCCGGCGGTGTCGGCGGCGAAAACCGTACCATGAATTTCGCGCGCGAAAGAGCAAGAGCAAGATGAGCTCTTTTCACCTTTAAGTGAGTGATTAGAGGGGAGCAAAGCCAGTTAGTGGTAGCACCTCAACCTTATTAAAGCTAGTTAAAGCACGCTTTGAATGTAATCTAAGCAAGTAGAATTAGGAGTGGATAAACTAGACGGAAGCTAAAGATCCGGGGTGTGTTCCTGTGATGCGTGCCACGTGAGTAGAGTATGACTGTACATACGTAACGGCAGGAGAAGCTCTCGTCCTATTTATTTTTCTTTTCTATCCTTTTCTTATACACGAGAATTGCTTGTTGTTTGCTATGTCAGGAAAGGAAGCGCGTGTCCAATCTGGCTTCACCTTTTTTTTTAAAGAATAGGACAAAAAGGAAATGTTATTCTGCATTGTACACAAACATGCGATATACACTAAAAAGAAATAGATTATCTAATGAAATTTTGTTTTAATTTTCGCTCTCAATGAAACTCGCCGTCATCCATGTAACTAATAACTACAACTTTATACGTGTTTACGTTGCACTGATTACGCATCCGGATAAATATGCAAAACAAGACTCAACCTCCTAAATCTAACTCTAACTCGCACACCACACTTCCAAGTTCCAACCGACCCCAAAGCAGCTGAACCACGACTTCAAACATCGGCACTCCCAAATTCAACATATTTAAGACACACACGTTTAATCGAACCCAAACCGCCAGATCACATATCCAAGACGAAAAATGTTTATGCTCCCACTAGCAAATATTGAAGAGAGGATTCCTGATGTTTCACTCGAACTTCTATGGCACATATTCATCATTTAGAAAATCTCCCCTTTTGGAGCCGTAGCTGCCATTCCAGTGATAACCGTAGCCAAAATACAGGAGGGGAAAAAGGTAACCTAAGGATGACTCCAACGGGGCGACCCAAACGGACGCGCGTTTGGTCCGCGTTTGGTCCGTTTGGGTCGGCAAACGGACGCGCGTCCGCCCCCTGTCCGGCCATTTTCTGGCAGTGCGCCCAACGAGGCGACGCATCGAGTCCGCCCCCAATTTTTTTGTTTTGTTAAAAGGCCATATATGGGCCATTTTCATTTATATATAAGGGGGTGAGCCACAAACGGCCATTTTACATATATTTTTAAAAAACCAAAAAAAATAAAAACTGCCCTTCGCGGGCAACTAGTTCTCGTCGTCGTCGAGGATGTAGTACGGCGGCTCCTGGTAGAGGTGCGCCGGGAGGCCTTGTCGCTGTGGGACGGCGGCCGGCGGCTGCTCCGCGTCCTGCTCCGGGAGGGGCGTCGTCCAGCTACCGCCGTTGAAGGTCCAGCTCTGCCCTAGCAGGCCGGCTGGAAGGGGCGGCGCCGGTGGAAGGTCCACGTCCATGGGGACCTGCCACCATTGATGCGGCTCCTCGAGGACCGCAGCCTGCTGCGCCTGCAGGGCCTCCTCCTTCTCGCGGGCGACGGCCTCGAGGATCTTCACCCACCGCTTCTCCTCGTCCTCGACGATGGTGTGCTTGGAGGCCTCGAGGGCGGCGGCGAGCTCGTCTTCCACCTCCATCTTCACGGGAGGCGGCGGCGGCGAGCCAATCCTCAGGGACCGCACCGTGGACCGCGGCGTGGACCGCGGCACTGGCGGCGCATCCCGGCGCCGCATGTGCGGCGGCAGGTCCCAGCGGCTAGCCGGCGGCGGCGTCGGCGCCCGCGTGTAGCAAGCCTGGCGCCGCAGGCTGTGCTCGCCGCTGAACCACGTGTCCCAGTTTGGGGACGACGCGGCGTAGGCGGGGTCGGCGCGGAGGGACGCTGGTAGGCGGCGGCGGCGGTCGACCTCCAGATCGCGGGCGCGCTGGCTCGTGGGCATAGGCGGCACCGGGATCTGCTGCGGGTTCAGATGCCAGCCCTCGCAGAGCTTGACATCTGGCCATGGCAGCGGGCACGCGTGCTCCCAGTACCATTCGCAGTCATCGCGCCGCACGTACACGCGATCGCGGCGTGCGATCTGCGCGCCCGGTGGCGCGAGCTCGAAGGCGGCGGGGGCCTCCGGCTCCGGGGAAGATGGCGGCGTCAGGGATGGCATGCGGAGGCGGAGGCGGCGGCGGCGGCCAGACGACGACCCCGCCTCGGCGTCGTTCTTAGCCTTGCCGAATCCGGGCCACCGGAGCGGCATTGCGTCGCCGGCGAGGGTCGCGGGCTAGGGTTTGGTCGCCGGTGAGGGAGCGGAGTGGGGCAGTGGAGTGGGTGGGGGCTGGCCGTCCCTATCCCTGGCATTAAAAAGGACTGGGCCAGGGGTAGGCTGACCGGCGCCCTGTCACTGACAGGTGGGAGCAGGGAGGACCGACCGCGTGGGCGCGCGGACGCGTTTCCAGTCCGCCGCGCGTCCGCGCCCGACGCATCGGTGATCCAAATTTGGGCCAACAATGGATCGCGGCGGACAGAAAACCGGACCGTGATCCGTTTGCGTCATCCCATTGGACCCTGGTTTTTGCAAAAACGGACTGGAACGGACCAACGCAGACTCGATGCGTCGGTCCGTTGGAGTCATCCTAAGCCAGGCGGTAACCGTAGCCAGCATCCTCCGAGTGATAACCGCCGACCCGCAGTCCAGTCTCAGTCGCTCAGGGGTTCACACACTCGGCGCCGCGCCTCCATTCTGCTCCCAACCTTTTTCTGCCGAGCTCCCTCGGCTTCGTTTATATTCGCCCTCCACTCCACTCCACTCCACTCCCCCCTCTCTTCGTCGCAAACACAGCTACACACTGACCTGAGTCTTTGTCTTGGGAGTGCCTGGTGTTTCGCGTATTCGCGACAAGGTCCCCGCCAGCCAGCCATGGACAGGAAGCAGGGCTTCTTCTCGGCGCTGCGGGAGGAGGTGGCCCGCGGGCTATCGCCGGCGCGGGCGCGGCGGAAGGCGGAGGAAGTGGCGGCGGCGAAGGCGGCGCAACGGTACGCGGGGGGTGGCGGCGGGGAGGCGCTCGCGCCGCTCATGGAGGGCCCGGATCCGGAGGAGGCCGGCGGCGGCGACGGCGCCGGGCGCCCCCGGAGGGACCGGGACGGCTGGGGCCGGTGGGTGCGCGGCCAGCTCGCGCGCGCGCCGTCCGCCGGTCCGGCGCCTTCCGCCGGCGGCGGTGGCGCGGCAAGGCGGAACGACCTGAGGATGCTGCTCGGGGTCATGGGCGCGGCCCTCGCCCCCGTGCATGTCTGCGCCGCGGAACCGCTCCCGCACCTCAGCATCAAGGACACCCCCATTGTGAGCGCTCTCGTTCTTTGCTCGCTTGTTCTTGCTCTAGATTGGGCTCAGTCCAGTGCTTCTATGAAATCTGCAAGTTCAACAAATCTTTCTGCCCATTTCTACGAGATTTCTGTTCTTTATTGCTGAAGCCAACTTCTCTTAGCTGGAATTAGCTTTTTTTGGTGTGTTCTTATCAAGTTCTGAACTTAAGAAAATGTTCTTTGACGTTTTCTCTGGAATGTGTTTCAGAAACTTGTTGGTTCGTTAGGAGAAATACTGTACAAAGTGGGTTGTTGATGTGATGTGTGCAGTAAGGGGTTCATGCATTTGCTACAAAATTGGCATCTGAACACATTGCCGCTCTGAAAAAGGGGAAATGGCTTTCCTTGTATGTTAAATCCCTATTTGCTGTAAAGAAGAAAGATTAAACTTAAAGCTGCGTGGTAAATTGAGTTACATGCTGTAAAAATGGTTCTTTGACATAGCTTTGTAGCTGTCTAACAGTGAGGTCTGAATCTGATCTATCCAGGAGACTTCGTCGGCGCAGTACATTCTGCAGCAGTATCTGGCTGCCTCCGGCGGTCAGAAGCTCCTCTCTTCGGTCCGAAACGCGTATGCCATGGGGAAGGTGCGCATGGTGGCCACCGAGTGTGAGACGGCTGGCCGTGTTGTGAAGAACCGCATGGCGGCACGCTGCGCCGAGCCTGGACGGTTCGTGCTCTGGCAGATGGCTCCGGAGATGTGGTACATTGAGCTGGCTGTTGGCGGGAGCAAGGTGCACGCCGGATGCAACGGCAAGCTCGTCTGGCGCCACACCCCATGGCTCGGCGCACATTCTGCCAAGGGACCTGTCCGCCCTCTCCGCCGCGCACTTCAGGTACGACACCGGCACCAGCTTCACCGTTTTTTAGGTGGTCTTCTCTCAAATTTTTCTGTACACAATGCATGAAACCAGAGTTTGAAGATTATTGTTCCTCTTCTCTCTAGGGCCTGGATCCTTTGACCACAGCGAGCATGTTTGCTGGTGCACGCTGCATTGGCGAGAGGAAGGTGAATGGGGACGATTGCTTTATTCTGAAGTTGTGTGCTGATCCTGAGACGCTAAGAGCACGCAGCGAGGGGCTTGCAGAGATCATCAGGCATGTTCTCTTTGGGTACTTCAGCCAGAAGACCGGGCTCCTTGTCCACCTTGAGGATTCGCACCTCACCCGAATTCAGTCCACGACCGGAGGGGATGCAGTTTACTGGGAGACTACCATCAATTCGTTCATCGAGGACTACCGGCCAGTGGAGGGGATAATGATTGCACACTCTGGACGCTCGGCCGTGACCCTTTTCCGTTTCGGAGAGGTAGCCATGAGCCACACAAAAACTCGCATGGAGGAGGCATGGAGCATCGAGGAGGTCGCGTTCAATGTTCCCGGTCTCTCCATGGACTGCTTCATCCCACCCACCGATGTCAAGTCTGGATCCATCAGCGAGACCGTCGAGCTCCCGCACAGTGGAAAGAGCAAGGTCGGTCTTCTCCCATGCCATGGTGCTAAGGTTGCTGCTTTAGACAAGGCTGATGGTAATGTCGCGTGGAGCGGAGCCCTGCAGCGAGATTGCAAGTGATTTACAGCCGGGTTCATACTGCTCCTGGCAGTGCTACTGACTCATTTTGATGAATGTAGGGTAGAGAGAAAGGGCTAAAGGAGGATTTGGATCTTTGGAATTCCAAATGCCCCCTGTAAATAGGGAAGGTTGAGCAACCACATGGTCTTCCATATCTATCCCTGAGGAGAGGCCTTGTGTGAAGAATCCTTTCTGATCTCATCCAGAGATATGATGTAGTAGGTAGTCTTGTTTTTTTACTTTCTGTTTTTGGTTTGGTCAGTGCCTATGGAAGAAGAACCAGGGGTGTTCTCCTCCATCCAACCACATGATAAGTAAGGATCATGGTGGTAGTGCTGCTCTTTTCTTGGTAGCAATACTAATTATCAGAGGCCAGCGAGGAAGAAGGATTTCTTCGCCGGTAATCGAGAGTGATTTCGTCATCTAATTTGGCAGTTCAGTGTGCTTTGGTTGTGACAGTCTCCGGTCAAACTAACTTTTAGGGGAAACTGTAAGGTCCAGAGTGGTTGTTGCTCAGTTTTTTTAGTGTTCCATGTCATGGGTCTAGCTGTTTTCCCCCCTTTGTCCTTGACACCATCTCTCTTATTTAGTATGAGATTGTGGTTGTTGTATTCTAGAGAAGCTGGTGTAATCCAAAAACTTCTATGAATGCCATGGATTGAGGCTGTTCTTTTTTTTGTGCACTCGTTTCTTCCTCCACTTTTACATGCTAAAGTAATGGTGGTATTAGCTTTGTTGCCATATTGTCAGCTTACTATAATGCACCACCATCAGTGTAGCTTTCTTGCATTCAGCTTCAGCTTGCAGCATGTCGGGGGGCATGATTCATCAGCGTGGTGGTATGGTCCCCATGTGCTTCACCTCAGGTGCTGTGCTGCATACAAGTATTGTGTAGTTCTTTTTTAAGGTACAATTAGCTTTGCCTCTTTTGTTATCTCTTTGCGCTCCATTCCTTGCGATTCTTCAGCGCCATGATATTACACCTCAGCTTGCAATCTCATTATGCTACTGCAAGAACAACTGTATTCTTAGGGCTCATAGGGCTTTGCTTTCTCCTTGGGAAGATCAAGATGAGACCAATGACCAAGCTCAAAGGATAAAAGAAGGGGCTAAAGGCCTCATGGGTGATGTATATTTCCAAGATGTATGTCTGTGATGGCCTACCTTTCAATCCCACATGCATGTTGCATTCT
This sequence comes from Poa pratensis, assembly GCA_947311845.1. Classification (NCBI taxonomy): domain Eukaryota; kingdom Viridiplantae; phylum Streptophyta; class Magnoliopsida; order Poales; family Poaceae; genus Poa; species Poa pratensis. Next base: position 18,249,357 of record CAMZMU010000010.1, read on the forward strand.
CTGATATGTAAATCTTCAACGTGGTCCCAAGCTAATTTTCCTGAAAAGAGATCGAAAAGACCAATACTCTCTAGCCATTGGCTCAAATTCTCCACATTTCACCAATCTCCTTGGCTCAAAATCATCTGGTTTGAAGCTTTTGTAGGAATTCGTGGCTTGCAACATTTTATATATTTACTATATTGCTATACTCCTGAAATTAAAACCCTCAATATGGAAGTATCATGGAAATTATAGGGAATATTTGATGTGTATTTCCAACATGTATGTCTTTGTGCTGGCCCACTTGTCCATCTCACATTCAATTGCCTTGTCCGATTTGTAGATCATAACAGTAGTCTGAGCAAATTTCTCATAAACAGAAGGTGGAGAACACTGCTCCTCTCAGTCACCGGCTCAAATTCTCCACACTCCACTTATCTCATTGGCTCAAAATCACCTACCTAAGATTGAAGCTTTGCACTACTTGCAGATATACTGAATTTCCGGGCTTCACCCACCTAGATTGGGCCTACATCTTTCTTCGGAACCTATGAAAAATACTCGGATATGAAAACGAGAAGGAAGGGAGAGAAAAATATAAGAAAATCCCGTGTGATGCATGCATGACGAAACCGATCAAAACAAGCTGCATGAATCCAGCAAATCCGTGCAGCTTTTGGCGCGTTGTTAAGGAGTAAGGACCACAGCACTGTCGCAGGAGCACACTCTCGGAGGTTGGTTGGTTGGTTGGGCTGGTTGTTAGGGGCGGCGACCTCTTTGTAGACTTGACTTTGAACAGCAAACTCCAATCAGTTAGTCACTCACACAGCAGCAACAACAGGTAGGGCACCGCGATGCAAACGCACAATAGAAATGCAGATGCAAATGCACTGCTGCACAGCTCTCTCTTTTTTGACTTGGTGGCTACTAAAGCCTAAAGGCATGCATGAAGGAGAAAAAAGTTGCCGGCTTTACATCCTCTAGTGCAATTGCAGGGTACTTTGTTCTGGAGTACTAATATATTCCATTCCGTTCCAGGCCATGGCATCTTATCGGCAATGCTTATTGCTAGGGTGGAGAGAAGTTACCTGTGTGAATTGAAGCTGTTGGTCGGTGAAAGCTTAGCTCAGATCAAGAAATGACCTGGAATGGTTTAAAGAGCAAGGATGGTTAAAACAGTTGTTAAGTATTGAAACTGAATTCTGCAGGCAATTTGCTGTAAAGTGCAGGAGGTCTGAGGAGGTTATGCGGAAGGAAAGGCTGGTCCAGTCTTGCAGGGCTGTGCCGGTGCCTCAGGCTCAGAGATGTTTATCATCGAAGACCGTGCGAGGAGACGTTGAATGAACAAATAAACAAACAATCATGACCGAAGAAGATCTCAAACAGCCCGACCTTTTGGATGATTCTGTAACATGGAATCGAGCCCGTGTCTATCTGCTGCGATGATTTGAAGTTACCACAGCAGCACGTTTGAGAACTAGCCGCGGTAGTGCTCGTTGGCCATGGACGCGGTCTCCATCTCGCAGCTCCCGAAGCTTCGTGTGCGGCTCGAACTCCGGGCGAAAGGCTTGCATCGACTCTGGTCTGTGCCGACGATGGCGGCGTCCTTGGGTATCGTTCTCCTTCTTGTTTGCATCGTCGTGGAGTTTCAACAACCGGCCCGACGGGAGTGGTTCGATGATCTCCGGGTGAAAGCCCAAGCCCCATCGGGGGCGGGCGACGGTGACGGACGCGTCACTACCTTGTTGGATGCGTCGTCTTGGTGTCGCCGGCTCTCTCGGTGCGACGGGTTCGCGACGGATGGGTAGGATTGCTATGTGGTCATGGGAGGTGAATGCCGGGTGGCGGCCCCGGACGGTGGTGGACGCCGAGGCGGCGGGCTCGGTCTCCCACGCTATGACGGTTCTATGAGGCAGCGCCGTTGCCCGTGGGTCGGTGTGGCGACCTGGATGAAAACTGTGGGGCAAAGGGTTCGTCGACCCGACTGGATCGCCTTCGGGCAATGCAAAGGTCGATCTGGTTGGTACGCCGGGGCGGCGGCCCCGGAACAGGTTGATTTTGGTGGCGACCTGGATGAAGACTGCGCGGGCAGAGTGTTCGTTGACCATAACTGGACACTAGTACAGAACGACACATCGGAAACGGGCCAAAAACCCCCATCGGAAACGGAGAAGTGCTCCATGTCCCTGCCCCCGTGGCTGATGTGAAGGCCTTCATCGGGAACGGAGGCCAAAAACCGTAGCCAATGAGAGCTCTGTTTGGCAACGGTTGTGCGCAGACCTCCGTTTCTTTAGTTTTCCTTCATCATATACGGAGTTTGCCATCCACCCGTTTGCACTAAGTTTTTCTCATATTTCGGATATATGCCACAATACATGAAAGACTGATTGCACAATGCACTAAAACGTTATTCAATTCATAACATAGAACAAATGTCATCATTACATTGGTATACAATAATATCACCGTTTACGATTTGACTACAGTCATATCTATCACATATTGGCATAATGTAATATCACCTATTAAAATTTGACTACAATCATGAACTCTAAACCTATAAGAAACTAACCTAACAAGATGTAAGGTTGGCTTAATTAAGCCAGCCTTCCATCTTTGACTTGGAGCTCACCTACAATGAGCTCTCGGTCGTCGCTGTACCCGCTCCAAGACCAGCATCCCCGAAGTTTCCGTGCCTCAAGGTTTCTGGTTCTCGGAATGGTACATTGGTACTTTTATGCAGTGTTGCCGAAATAAACTCCTGCGTGAAAAAAAAGATTAGCAAAATGTACAAAATACATCTGGATATAAAAGAAACATCGGTGGCTATTTTCTAGCAACTGCTCTGTTCAGTTGCCATTTTCAAGCAACCGCTAAGATCGGCGGCAAATATCCAGGACTGCTCTGTTCGGTTGCCATTGTCTCTACTTTGTGGTAGATAGTTCGCATTCCTTCTGTCTCTTCTTCCTTGTTCCACCCCAATCCCCCACCAGCCATGGACGACCGCAACAGAACAACAGAGACAACTACCGTCCGTGCCCGCGGCACCACCCACGAACGAGGAGCATACCGTGGAGCGGATCCTCGACAAGTACGAGGAATGGCTAGCAGAGGAGGAGCATCGGTTTGTCGGCCTTGACATCGAGTACACCCATAATCGTCGGGACATGGCTGTTCTGCAACTCGCCATGTGCCGGCATGTCCTCGTGTTCCACTAGTGCAAGTCCGAGAACCATTGTCCAGCGTTGGGCAAATTCTTTGAACGCAAGAATATCACCTTCGCAAGTGTGGACATAACCAACGACCGCAACATGCTTCCTCGTGCCGGCTTCCACATTCCAGCGGAGTACTACGTGGACATCCAACTAGTATACAAAATCAAGGGTGGAGACGAGAGGGACGGAATGGGTGATCTAGCGACGGACCTCATCAACAGATCATACTCCAACATGAAGAAGGAGTTCCCATCCAAGCAGCAAAAGTTTTGGGAGTGCAAGCCTCTGCAGAAAGTAAACCTCGACTATGCAGCAATAGATGGGTACGTGACCTACGAGTTGTATCGCAAGATCCAAACCTTGAAGGACAGGCTACGTCCAACATGGCGGGAAATACTCGGCCCTAGGTGCAAGAATGCCCTAGGTGAATTGCAATAGACCTTGGATGTCGGTGTTTAACTAGTTTGTACAGTTGGTGCTTTTAACGATAAGTGTTTGTAATTATCAGAACATGTGTGTGTGAATTTGCACTAGGCATTGGATGTCTATGTTTATATATTTGTAATAATATGTACACATGTTTGTGAGTGAATTTGTTTATGTGCTGAAATGCTCATATGTAGAACCTAGTTCATCGGCATCACAGCCGGTCCAACAAAGATTTTTACCTTTCACGTGGCGGGAGAGGAGGTGCCGGTCTCTTGCATACGCCAGCCTCGCCGGAAATGAGGTGCCAGCATCTGCCACACGCACTGTGACACTACCAGCAACAGATCTGGCCGGAGAGGAGGTGCCGACATCTGGCACACGCGCTGCGACGCTACCAGCAACAGATCTCGCCGGTGAGGAGGTGCCGGCATCTTCCACACGCGTTGCGAATCTACCAGCACCAGATCTCGCCGGAGAGGAGGTGCCGGCATCTGCCACGCGCGCTGCGACGCTACCAGTGATAGATCTCGCCAAAAAGTAGGTGCCGGCATCTGCCACACGCGCTGCGGCGCTACCAGCAACAGATCTCGCCGGAGAGGAGTTGTCGGCATGTGGTGTCGGAGGAGACGGCGAGACCGGCGATAGCTGGGCGCCAGTACGAGCCGCCGCCACAAACAGACACTGGGACAGTGGGAAGAGAGTAAGTGTTAGGTTATTCTGTGGAGGCCAATATATATATATGAATGCAGGTACCACATCGGAAACGGTTATTAATTGCAACTGTGTCCTTTGCTTTTATACCATTAACAGAGTAGACCTACTTACAGATATTCTAAATTACATATGAACGCACAGACCACATAGGAAACGGTAATGAACCACATAGGATACATATATTAATAATAAAGATGACTAAACTACATACGGACTTTATATTAGTAATGAAGTAAACGATTACATATGCTACTACTAGCTAATGCTACTACTAGCTAATGCTACTACTAGCTGCTGCTGATGATGACTTGGGCTCGTCGTCGCTGTACACCAGGGCCTCCCTCCAACATAAAGTACCATCGAAGATCTTGATGAAGAACTCGTTGTCGCCGTCGAACTCGAAGCACAAAAAGTGTGAAAGGGCATGACGCCCCCATGTGTGGTCTTGGTAATTAATGACAATCCCTATGGACTAATGGTTGCATTGAGTTATACTTATAGTGTTTGTCCATAGACCATGCTTGAACTCCATAAGTTGGATTCAAGGTTGATGCCATGAATATATTGATATAATGAAGTATTTGGCATCAAGATCATCGAGGTGTATGGATATATATTAGATATGATTAAGAAGAAGAGTATGTGATGACCAAGTTGTTATTCGAGGAGTTATCCGATGATTGGTCATATGTGAGTTGAGCATATTGCAAGTATGTCTTGAAGAAAAGGATTATGTGATCATTCATTGTTATCTTCAAGACATCATCTATTGAAAAGAGAAGAAAAGATACAAGGTTGATCAAGATATTGTTCAACACACAAGATACAAGATGTACCAAGTGGGATCATGTATCTCTTGGTATGGTAAGCAATTGTCCATATAGCTTTGTGAACTAACCCATGATATGTGTGTGGCATTTCTATGTGTGGTTAGGTATCTTTCTATGGGCTTGCATCAAATGAAGATTTCATATAGCCCATGATGGATGGCGTCAAGTGGTGATCGTCATCAAGCTTGAGATGTGCAAGTTCAAGAGAAGTATCTTGAAGATATCATATGCTTGATGCTTGCCACCCTCTTGGAGATAATGGTCAAGTGAAGTTGTGCCTATGAGAGGCTCTCACATAGTGGAGTATGGGGAGCAATATGTGAGACTTCACCAAGCGAAGCGCAATCAAGAAAGGTGGTCCACTTGAAGAGATCAAGGTCGACATCATCTAGATCAAGTGGAGTGCGCAAGGCAAAGATATGATCTTGATAGGGTTTCTATTTTACCGGTCTCATGGTGCTAGTTGGGAGACTGGGTTATAGGATAGATACCGTACTATCAAGAGGGGCTCTCATTGAGCTTTAGCGTATCAGTTGGAGAGAGCTCAAACCTTTACATACTTGCCTTCATCATCTTTCTTGGTTCTTATTTGGATTTTTCTCGGTGTGGGGTTTTGGAGCTTGTTGTGATCTTCATAACAAGCTCAAGTTCATCAAAACAGATTTCGTATGGAAAATTGTTGAGTTTTTGATGTTGGAGGTTTTACCGGTTCTTATTTTATAGAGAGGTTTTACCTTTCTACATTTGGTTTTATCCTCCCATGTTGGACTATGATGTTTCTGTGCATAAAATTGTTGTGCTCGTTGCTGTGATTCCAACAAGCACAAGAACATAAAAAACGGAGTTCATATGCATAAGTTATTGCGTTTCTCGTCCGGGCGTTCCAGGAATTCCAAGCCAGTCGGAATTTTCCGGACCAATTCCGAACGGGTCGGAATTTTGCGGACCAATTCCGAACTGGATCCGAACTCGCTTTTCAGTACTGTACTCAGTCCGGATTCTAGTTGGTTTTCATCCGGATTATTCCGAGTCAACCGGAATTCCGAACCAAATCTGAACCAATTCCGGATTGCACGAATCTGTACCAAACGGTCGGATTTTTGGGAACTATAAAATGGGGTCTTCTTCCCCAAAGGTTCCCCAACTCTTGAGCACGGTTTTGACCTCCATTGTTGACCCTTTGAAGCTTTGCTATCTCTCTATTTCTCCATTATTCTTGCTTCCAATTAGAGGGAAAAGAGAGAGGAGATCTAGATTTATCATTCCACCAATCAATCTCTCCTCTAAGTGAGGGGAAGCTTTTTTATCTAGATCTTGGAGGGATTTGGTGTCCCTCTTTGTTCTTCCTCTCTTCTCCCCCCAATAGCATTAGTTGCTTTGGTGGGATTTGAGAGTGAAGGATTTTGAACACTTCTTGTGTTCTTGCCCATTGCATTGGTTGCATCGGTTTGAGTTCTCCACAGTGATACGTGGAAGTTGAAGTTGAGAAGCTTGTTACTCTTGGGTACTTGGGGTTCCCTAGAGCTTGTCCTCTTGGGTACTTGGAGTGCCCTAGATGGTCCTTGTTGATCTCGGAGTTTTGGTGGCTCGTGGGATAGTTGGGAGCCTCCAATTAAGTTATGGAGACGTGCCCCAACCTTGTGATTCTTGTGGCTTCGGGAGCCGCGGGAATTCGGTGAGAGCTTCCAATTAAGTTGTGTAGTGTGCCTCATCCTTGTACGGGTTCGGTGACCACCCTTAAGTGTCCCATAGTGGTTCGTGGCACTCCGCATTGGTGGAGGCACGAAGGAGATTACGGTGTGCCATTGACGGCTATTCGGGAATCACTTTGTGACTCCGCACCCCTCCAACGGAGACTAGCTTCCATTGGGAAGTGAACTTCGGGATAAATCATCGTCTCCAAGTGCCTCGGTATTTCTATACTCGAGCTTCTTACTTATGCTATTTACTTTGTGATAGCCATCGAGTTTGAAGTAATATATCTTGCTATCACATATTTGTTTATCTTGTTTAGCATAACTTGTTGGTGCACATAGGTAAACCTAGCTTGTTTAGGTTTTGTGCTTGATAAATTAAACGCTAGTTTTATTCCGCATTTATTCAAGCCTAAACCGTAAAGAATTTTAATCGCCTATTCACCCCCCCCCCCTGTAGGCGACATCCGTGTGCTTTCAATTGGTATCAGAGCGAGTTCTCTCTTTATTAGGCTTCACCGCCTAGAGAGTAATGATGTCGTCTAGTGAACTAGTGCACAATGCTTCTTTTATATTAGATGGCACAAATTATGATGTTTGGAAAATTCGCATGCTTGATATTATTCGGGTCATGGACCCATACATGGAGCGAATTCTAGATAGGGGTTATTCTCCTCCAAGGAATCCCAAAAGACTATCTTTAATGGATGAGAATAATTCCTATCTAGATGCTCAAGCCTCTAACTTGATTTTCAATGCTTTGAGCGATATAGTTATTATGTTGGTCTCTCCTTTTCGGAATGCTCATGAGTTTTGGACCAAGCTAAAAGATAAATATGATATGTCCAAGAATTGTGGAGATGATTGTTCTCCCTCCACTTCCAGGCGTGATGAGTTCTCAACTTCTTCTACTTCACCTACATGTGGCAAGCCACAAAGTATTGCAATGGTGAGTAGTGATAGATATTGAAAAAATGATAGTAAGCTTATTGTTGATGATACTTCACCTCTATCTTATTGCAATGATTTATCTTTGGACTTAAACGCATCTAGAACCAAAAATGATCTACATGCTTGTGTTGATTGTCCTTGCATATCGTGTACAAATTGTTTGATTAATCCTTGTGATGATATGCTCTCTATATCTTGTTGCCATGATAAAAATGTTTCTATTTCCTCTAGTATTTGTTTGGCTAACAATGTAGAGGAAACCAAACACTCCATGGAACAAGATATGGATTTAAATGATGACTCAAGTAATTCTTCATCGTCATCATCATGTACTCACTTTTGCCTTATGGCTAAGGCTTCCGAGGTATCTCCTACTATGGATCCCAATATATCTCATGATAATATTGATGATGAAAATGAACAAAATGATAATGATGCTTTCATACTTGAGAAGGGTAAAATGGTTATTTTTTCTCTTTCAAAGAATAAAAATGCTCGTGCTAACTTCTTAGAAATCATGTCTACCCTTGTTGAGCGCAAACTTATCATTGAGGGGTTGGAAGCTCGTATTGATGAAAGCCTTAACCGCGAATACAAATATGCAGAAGAGATCGCCGATCTCAAGGAAGCTCTTGAAGGGATCGCTTTCGGGCAATGCGAAGGTCGATCTGGTTGCGACGCCGGGGCGGCGGCCCTGGAGCGGGTGGTGTGTGTTGTGGTGTTTGTTCGACTTGTGTCCTGTGGGCGACAGGTGGAATCGTCTGTGCGATTTTTTTTGCCTTGTTTTCCTCATAAACAGGGTGTTGTACAGTTTGTATGGTTTTTGGGCCCAGTTTCCCTTATAAACTGGGTCAATTCAATTCTATCTATTCGAGCGGTGGATATCAAAGCTCAAAAAAAACTCCAGTCCATCAGTTTCTTCAAAGAACCCAAGGAAGGTGAACTACTGCTCCATCAGCAATCACACACGCTGTGTGTTCTCATCAAGGTTCCCCAGTGGGAAAACATGGTATAATCAACTAGGTGGACACAATAATGGTCGCTTAAATATATCAAAATATCCTCGTTCAAGTATCTCGGTACTTCAACCGGACAATGGAAAACAGAAGGAGGTCGGGCTACTTATCACGCATGTACATGTGCTGATCATAACACCAACTCTGCAAACGCAAAAAATGCTGCACCAGGACCGGTGAAATAGTATCGAAAAAGATACGAATCCCATTTCGTGCTTCACAGACGTTTAGCACAAGCGCTGGATTCGGCCTTCCTTTTCCTTTCCATGAGTAACTCAACTCTTCTCCTTTTTATCTCCTTGCTCTTCTGCGGATCGCAGGGCATAATAGGTTAGTCACATTAGGGGTGGGCACAAAACGGTTACCATGCTATACAGAATTTGCAATAGCGCTAAACTTTTGTCAGATATGAAGAAGGGAGATGAACTAGCTTCTCTCAGGCCTCAGCCGGTTTTACCCGGTGTGACTCCAAACTGTTTTTGCACACCCCTAAGTAACATCTCAAAAGGCCATCACGGTTTAGTGGACATAAAGGCAGTTTCAGACATCCAGCTAAGCATGATATCATGGTCTTTGCGGCATTAGAAATGCGCCCAAACAAATACTCAAAAAAAAAAAAAACATGGATGTATACCGTGGTAAGATTGGACACAGTTTTTGGTACTATTTCGATTCAGATGTGGTACATACCAAAAGAAGATTATGTGGTTCATTTGTAATAATTTTTTCATGCTTTTTGGAATGGTGAGATATAAAAATCGCTGACAGTAGTAGTGACACAGTAATACAGTAAAAGCTACTCCAAGTTTGGCCATAAAAATAAAAAAACACAACGTGTCCACCCCAAAATATTGACAAGTAAACCATTGCACAAATACGATAAATAGTAGTAACGGCAAGTGTGGCCAAGTATTTACAGATACTCATCGAACAATGAATCTACAATGGTGCACAGGTAGAAAATACTAAAAACAGAGGGCATATTAGCTGTCGGTGACGAATATATTTTATGGATCGATGCATATAAGTATAAGAAAATGTACCATGATTGCATTATAAAGACCTCTCTTCTTGCGGGACATGAGAGACAAAGCAATGTCGTTCTCGTCCTTCTCAGCTTGCTTAACAGGATCAACCTCATTGTCGTTAGTTTCCTCAGCATCATCTTCGTCCCCAACATGGGGTGGATCAACCGCCTTCTTACTTGACAAATTAGAGAAAGTGTTTCCCTCAGTTTCCATCTTCAACTCCTCGTGGTACTGCTTCTCTAGCATCATCTTCCATTACAAAAAAGCAAAATGCATAAAATCTTAAAACAGCAATAGGACTATACAAGTAAATTATGTAGTGCAACAAGGAGCTAACCTTCCTCTTCTTTTCAGCCACTTTCATTATTCTCCGACCTCGACGCATTCGCGGATAAAATCTAGCCCCCTAAATTTCGCAACACATGAGCCGGATAGAACACAGTGAACTGGGCGAATCAGCTTCACAATTGCACTACATTACTAGCAGCACGCAAGTGTAAATCACGGTGATTTGAACTAATAAACATCTAAACGAAGCTGCCTTCGTACCGGCAATTGTAATTGGTTAGAAAAATCCCACACGGCTGATTAAAACTCAGCACAGCCGAAAATTCCCCAGCGATCGTGTCCAGAAGCAACACCTAAGATAACCCTTGGAATAAAGGAAGGACGAAGGGAGGGTTACCGGAGTGCGTTAGTGCTTCGGCGGGGCGGCGGCGGAGATCGCTCTTCGTGGAAGGAGGAGGAAAACGAGAAAGGGGAGGTGGGTTTTGTGTTTGGGTTTACGAGTCGCCTCCCACCTGCCAGGTCAATGTCGGCCCAAGACGAAGATGGGCCGCAGAGACATGACGGGCGATAGTGGCCACGGATTACAAATACCGTATGGCTCCCTGGCAATGATGGGCTTTCTGATACGCTGGCTTGTTTCGGGTAAAACCATTCACGGTTCCATAAAAAAAGGTAAAAACAATTCACGCTCTTTTTCATTAAAAAAAACTTTATTCAAATATTTTCACGAGAAATAGAGTGAGCGCAGGAGAAAAAGTTTTTAATAACAGGAAAAGAAAACAAGAGAATCTGACTGTGGTAGGATGGTTAAGAGGGTAGTTGCCCCACCCCCACCAGAATTCAAATCACAGATTTGACATTGGTGTTTTTCATTTAGGCGGAATATTCTTCAGTGGGAGACGACGTTCCCGTCGACAACGAGGCGCCTGTGGTGACTTCGTCAATCTCAAGACCCGACCGCCGGCTCAGTCTTTCGGAGGTGCTCATAGGGGTAGGATGTGCGTGCGTGCATAGAGGTGAGAGTGTGCACGTGTATGTGAGCGTCTGCGTTGTACTGTGTTTCGTAAAAAAAACTCTTTGTCAGTGCCACGCCAGGTTGCACACGGCAAACACAGCTCCTGTTATGCTTACCGAGTGCACCTGATATGGCACTCGGCATAGCCCTCCAAATTTTAGTTACCTCCTTGTGCGTCGGTAGGTGCCACATGGCGCTCGCCTTTTTTCGAGTGTTGTTTTGCTGCCGAGTGCCGTACTCGGCATATCTCCACATTTTTCTGAGTGCTCGTTTGTGTCGAGTGTTCGTTTGTGTCGAGTGTTTTTTATCGGCACTCGTGTTTGCCGAGTAACTAATCGGCAACGTAGTGATTTGCGGTATTGCGCTCATTGTGGAATGGCTTTGGATCCTCTACTGCAGCATAACTTTTTTCGTTGTTTAGAGATTGCATCTCAGCCTCTCGCATCCGTGCGGCCACACCAAGATCCTCCCCGCCCGTCTCCTCTCGCCCAACACCCTCCCATCCTCTCGCCGCTGCCGGTGACGCCGTCGGGAAAGCCCTGGTGCTGTAGCGGGATCTCTATGGCTTCGATCGGGGGAGGGAGGCAGTCCCACTTCGATTTCTCCAACGGAGGTGCGGCGGATCAACAGCGACCTCATGCGGAGGGTGACTGGTTTGTAGGCGTGGGCTGGCTAAGTTTTGATGTCTGTGTTGTGGTCATCTGTCCCGAAGTGGACAATCCCACGCGTGGGGTGTGCAGGCAGATTCAATCTTGTGCAGGTCCTTGAAAAAATAATAGACATGTACATTATCTATTTTATCTAGTATTAAGCTTTCAAATTCAAATTTATCTAATATTTTGCGAATGGTACCAATATTTCTTGATGGGGGGACGAATGTAACGATGAGCGTCCGGTACCGGATAACTCGGCCGAGAAAAGAAAAACCCTGTCATTTGTTTTTCGATCAAAGGGCCACACGGCCCCCAATTTCATTACTAAAATTGAGAGTTCAGTTTGTTACACCATCCAGCGCAAGAGGTTGGGTACAAACCCACAAACCTCGAAAGAAACTTCTAAAACCAGCTAACAAAACTAACCACCATCCAAGAAACTACTCCCTCTGTTCCAATTTAATTGACTTGCTATGCAGCACATGTGGATGTATCTAGACATGTTACAATTTCTATATACATCCACATGTGATGCATAGCAAGTCAATTAAATTGGAACGGAGGGAGTACCATAGAACATGACAACCAACTAGCACACTAGAGGTCTCTCACAAACTTCTCCACCATCAAACCACCAAACTTTTAAACTTTAGTTACAATGCTTTTTCGGAGGGGAAGGACAACACAAAGATCCTTCAAAGTGGAATCATCTCCGCACGTCGCAAAGCCTCAAGATGTCAGGGCCCCAACCGTGTCGTCGACAATACACCTCGTGTGCGACCTTTGCCATCCTACTGGCTCCCCGCCACAACTCCCTTCTTAGACATAAGGCCGTAGCCCAACGTTAAAATAATGACGCCAATGGCGGAAGATGCAAAGTGCTGAACCAGCTTACAAACACCTTCACACTTATAAACAAAGGATCAAGCTAAAGGCTTGTACAAAGAAACTAGTGAAAGCAGAGCTGCTAGTAGGCTAGGACAAAAGCAACATGAAGCCGAAACAAACAACATTTGAAGACACGAAGACGCCGCCGCAGTGATCACATCCAGATCAGCAAGACATCGCCGCCCGGTTCAATCTGTGTCGCCAAAGGGACCCCTATCCCGGCTCAACAAGAGACACTGGCGTCCAGTGGCGGAACTAGGGGGACCAGCAGGGGCCTTGCCCCCCCCCCCCTAAGACATGCTACAGCAAGCTAATTTGCATACATAAGCCACGGTTAGAAATATTTTTTAGAGAAAATTACTATGATTGGCCCCCCTAATGCATGATTAACACGTTTGGCCCCGCTGAGCTATATTCCTGGCTCCGCCCCTGCCGGCGTCGATGGACTAGAGCTCCGCCTAGAGCTCGAGCCAACACACAAACGGACGCTGCACCCTGCCGCGATGGGTCGAACCACATAAGCAAACTCTGCCTCCGACAAACATCACCGTCGCCACCACCATGCTACCACCGAAGAGAGACAAACCGTGAATTCCAAGGCGTCGCCTTCAGGAAGGGAGCAACACCCAAGTACCGCCGCCGCCCGATCCAAAGGATCTAGGGTTTTCACCCAGAGCATCGGGGAGGGTGAGGGGAAAATGTCATGACAGTGCCTTCAAGAAGGTAACGGCGCCCAAGGGCGTCACCGCCGTCAGCCATGGCAGCACCACACAGGTTTTCACCTCGACAAGGAACCCCGTCTCTAGAAGCCCCGAGGGTGGCCTGCTGCCGAGGAGGCTACCGAACGACATCCACCGTTGCCGCTCGCTAGATGACACGCTGTCCTCACGGCCATGAACGCTAGCCAGCAACAAAGCCACGGCCCGACTCGGCGTCGCGACTTCCACATCCCGGGGCCGCCGCCCGGCATCCAACCTCCACGTACATCCCGGTCAATCTAGAGAGGACGGACAAAGCACCAACCGGAAGCCAACACGACCATCACGCCACCGCAAGACACCAGGGCGACGCTCAGGCCCAGCGGAAGCCAGATCCAACCCAGATCCGGCGGGCAGCCCTCGCGGTGGAGCATAGCTCCAGTTCTGCGAGCAGGGCAAGTCGCGGCCATGGCCAGCCTGAGCAAGGATAGGGCCGCTATCCTGGTCTCTAGCTCGGCGGCACGGGCCCGACCCCCACGCTCTAGAGGAGCCGCCACCAGGAGGCCCGACGAAGTCGGCGTCCAACCACACAGCTTGGCCGCGTCTGCTCCCGAGCGCTGTGAGATCCACCTCTGGACGGAACCGGGCACGGGGAGAAGCCCCCCTGCCGCCGCCGCCACGCGAGCGGAGCCTGGCAGCGGTCACGGGCGGTCGAGGGAGAGGCTCGGAGGTGAGGGGAGAGAAGGCGGCGCTAGGGTTTTTCCCCGAGTCGCCCGAGACGGGCTACGCGACTTCTTTTCTGTAGCATAGCCCATTCATTCAAGAATTGGCATAGGTATAACACCACATTAGTGCGGTCTCCAGATCTAATACTTTGAAAGCAAAACCGATTTCTTCTTTTCCATACAGTCCAAAAAAGAGTAGCCGTTCCGATCATAAGAATCCTTCTATCTCTACCAGATGATGCAGCAAACCATCCCTGATAGTGATCATAGAAAGATTCAGGCTTATTCTGAAAGCTTAATGACACACTAGGAACATTCCAAATATATTTTACTAGAGGACACGCAAAAAATAAATGTTCCAAGGATTCTTTCTCACCACAGAACTCACATAATCCCTGCTAGAAAAACCTTGTCATTGCAAATGCTGATACGAAAATCAGTCGACTGATCGGGCCATTCTACCATATTTTGAATCAGTCGACTCGCATGCGGCTTTGATTAATTACATTTTTTCGAGGGAAGACGGGGGGATGAATCCCCACCGGTTATTATATCTCGAAAGCAGGCCGGGGAGGCCAAGTACATGCGTAAAGAAAGGGCATGGCACCCCTATGTGTGGTTTTGGTAATTAATGACAATCCCTATGGACTAATGGTTGCAATGAGTTATCCTTGTAGTGTTTGTCTGAAGGCAATGTTTGAACTCCACATGTTGGATTCAAGGTTGATGCCATGAATATATTTATATAATGAAGTATTTGGCATCATGATCATCCAGGTGTATGGATATATATTTGATATGATCAATAAGAAGAGTATGTGATGACCAAGTTGTTATTCGAGGAGTTATCCGATGATTGGCCATATGTGAGTTGAGCATATTGCAAGTATGTCTTGAAGAAAAGGATTATGTGATCATTCATGGTTATCTTCAAGACATCATCAATTCAAAAGAGAAGAAAAGATACAAGGTTGATCAAGATATTGATCAACACACAAGGCTACAAGATTTACCAAGTGGGATCATGTATCTCTTGGTATGGTAAGCAATTGTTCATATAGCTTTGTGAACTAACCCATGATATGTGTGTAACATTTCTATGTGTGGTTAGGTATCTTTCTATGGGCTTGCATCAAATGAAGATTTCATATAGCCCATGAACGATGACGTCAAGTGGTGATCGTCATCAATGCTTGAGAAGTGCAAGTTCAAGAGAAGTATCTCGAAGATACCATATGCTTGATGCTTGCCACCTTCTTCGAGATAATGGTCAAGTGAAGATGTGGCTATGAGAGGCTCTCCCATAGTGGAGTATGGGGGAGCAATATGTGAGACTTCACCAAGCGAAGCGCAATCAAGAAAGGTGGTCCATTTGAAGAGATCAAGGTTGACATCATCTAGATCAAGTGGAATGCGCAAGGCAAAGGTATGATCTTGATAGGGTTTCTATTTTACCGGTCTCATGGTGCTAGTTGGGAGACCGGGCTATAGTATAGATACCGTACTATCAAGAGGGGCTCTCAATTGAGCTTTAACATATCAGTTGGAGAGAGCTCAAACCTTTGCATACTTGGCATCATCTTTCTTGGTTCTTATTTGGCTTTTCTCTGTGTGGGATTTTGGAGCTTGTTGTGATCTTCATAACAAGCTTAAGTTCATCAAAAACAGATTTCGTATAAAAAACTTGGTGAGTTTTTAATGTTGGAGGTTTGACCGGTTGTTCATTTATAGAGAGGTTTTACCTTTCTACATTTGTTTTTATCCTCCCATGTTGGACTATGATTTTTCTCTGCATGATCTTGTAATTCTCGTTGCGGTGATTCCAACGAGCCCAAGAACATCGAAAACAGAGTCCGGATGAAAAATTTGTTGTCGTTTTCGTGTTGGTGTTTCTACAGTTTTCTGGGGGGCGGAAGTTCCGGTGTCCGGACCGGAAGTTCCGCCCTGGCCTCGAAATTCTGGCTAAGTCAATTTGTAGAAATGCTACTTCATTGCACCGGATATTTGTCCGGAAGTTCCACCGAAAGTTCCGGTCCTGTCACCGGAAGTTCCGGTCCAAGCTGTCTCCAACTGATAGAAATCTGGGAGGGGTATAAATACCCCTCCCCCTTCTTCAAAGCTTGGGCACTCGACCAAAATATCTTTGCCCACCATTGTTGAGAGCTTTAAACTTGTAGATCTCTCTCTCTACCCACTCAAACATCTTGTCCTTCTAGGATTTGAGAGAGTTGATCTAGATCTATTATTCCACCAATCAATCTCTCCTCTAAGTGAGGGGAAGCCTTTGGATTTAGATCTTGGAGTTCCATTTGTTGGTTTCTTCCTTGTTCTTCCTCTCTTCTCCCCCCACAAGCATTAGTTGCTTTTGGTGGGATTCGGGAGTGAAGGATTTGACCACCTCTAGTGATGGTGATGACACTGATGATGATGATTCCTCTGCGATGGAGTGATCTACTTGGGTCGTAGCATCGCTCTTTTCCCTTTTTGGCGTTTTAGTGCCAAAGGGGGAGAAGTAGTTCTATTAGGTCTCCGTGTGGGATTTGCATGGGTTTTCGGGCACAAGCATATGCTTTTACCATTCTTGTTGCGCTTGTGTCCATTTATGTCGAACTTATTCGTGAACTTATTTGTGTTGAGTTTTCATGTGGAACTTATGTGTGTGAACCTTTAAGTTATGAGACATATGGATTTCTAATATGGTTATGAGTTGTATTCTTGTGCTAAGGTTCATTTCTACTCTATTATGCACAAGGTATAGTCCACTATCGAAACTCAACCTATTTTGATATGTCTCCATCTAGTTTCCTCAATATTTGGAAGTGTCCTCCTCCTATATGTATTGCATTTGTATTCCAATGCAATTTAATTATATGCACACATTCAGGGGGAGCTTCTCATGACTTAAGCTCGGGAATCTAGATAATATATAACTACGCTTTCCTTGCAAATCCTAGTGTTGTCATCTAACACCAAAAAGGGGGAGACTGAAAGGACATTTATTAATCCCTTGTGTTTTGTGTGTTAGGCAACAACACTAGTGACGATTTAACATGTGAATCAAGTGATGCAGGTTTTAAGTGTGTAAAACATCTTTGCATCGAAACCAAAAAGGGAGTTGAAAAGAGCCAGTTTTGTTGCTGAAGTGAATCGGATTATCCGATGTTGGATGTATCGGATTATCCGATTTGCACATTTCGCTGGAATTCTGCTAAGGACTAGAAGAAATCTCACACTGAAGATGTTCGGATTATCCGAGTTGGAAATATCGGATTATCCGATGATCAAGATTTCGCTGGAATTCTGCTAAGGACTAGAAGAAATCTCACACTGAAGTTGTTCGGATTATCCGAGTTGCAAAGTATCGGATTATCCGATGATCAAGATTTCGCTGGAATTCTGCTAAGGACTAGAAGAAATGTCACACTGAAGATGTTCGGATTATCCGAGTTGGAAATATCGGATTATCCGATGATCAAGATTTCGCTGGAATTCTGCCAAGGACTGAAAGAAATCTTCACTGACGCTGTTCGGATTATCCGATGATAGTCTGATCGGATTATCCGATGTTGACTTGAATCGGATTATCCGATTTACCTGTCTGCAACGGCTAGAATCTGGGGGCAGTATATAAAGGCCTTCTCCTACATTGGAGAGGGCACCACGACCAGAAATATCTTCCCCACCATTGTTGCAAGCTTAAACTTGGTAGATCTCTCTCCCTAGCCACTCAAACACCTTGTCCTTCTAGGACTTGGGAGAGTTGACCTAGATCTACCCTTCCACCAAAGCGATTTGATTTCCATATCCATTCCTTAGAGGAACTTGTGCATCTTGGGTTCATTGGAACCCTAGACGGTCGTTGGTCGTTCTTGTGGCTTTGGGAGCCGCGGGGACTAGCCGGGAGCCTCCAATTCGGTTGTGGAGACGTGCCCCGGCCTTGTGATTCTTGCGGCTTTGGAAGCCGTGGGAATTGGTGAGAGCCTCCAATTCGGTTGTGGAGTGTGCCTCATCCTTGTAAAGGTTTGTTGCCGACCTCGAGGGCATCATATAGTGGAGGAGATACGGTGTGCCATATCACGGCTATTCGGGGATCACTTGTGACCCCGCACCGCTCCAACGAAGACGTAGCTTCCATTGGGAAGTGAACTTCGGGAATCATCTCCGTGTCACCGTGTGCTTATCCTTTTTATATATACCTTTACTTGTATTGCTAGCTTACCTTGTTTAGTATATCTTGTTAGCTAGCTTCTTGCTCATCATATAGGATTGTTCACCTAGTTGCATATCTAGAGAACTTATATTTGAGCAATTCCTTAACTTGTTGAAAAGAAAATTAAAATTGGTAGTTGCCTATTCACCCCCCCCCCCTAGTCAACCTACTCGATCCTTTCAATTGGTATCAGAGCAAGGTCTCTTTATTAAGGGCTTAATCGCCTAAAGAGGAGGATGGCTAGTGCGGAGGATGTACAACGTGCTAAAGATGAGGAGTTAAGACTTGCTAAGGAACAAGAAAAATTTGATAGAGAACAACTTGACAAAGAACTAATCGAAGCGGGAATAATCCCTCCCGAGGGTGATGCCCCAATCACCATGAAGTCCATGATTGAACTTTTTGGGTTCATGAAAGGCAAAATGGTGGATGAGGTGTATACTCGGGTATCTAATCAAAATGGCTCCTCATCAACCGCTAGCCCTATTAAGGGAGCTAGTGACAAGGATAAAAATGATAAACCTTGAGAAGCCTTCTCTTAACTTTGCTCCACCTAGCTCTTATCTCACTCAAGTTGCACTCACTCAACCTCATATAACCAACCTTGGTAGACCCCCTCCTAAGCTTGATAATACTCGTTATTTCACTTGGAAGAAATCTATGGAGTCTTATTTTCGCAGCTCATCGGTGCATCTTTGGAGGGTGGTTCTACATGGTTTCAACCCAGTTGATCCCAACAACTTGACCAAGCAAGAAGAGATTGATGAGCAACTTGATGCAAATGCCAAGTACATTCTTGAGAGTGCTATGACCGCAAATGATGAAGATCATGTGCGGAATCTCAAAACTTGCAATGAGGCTTGGCTCTATCTTGAAACCGTGTATGAAGGAAATGAGGGCATTCAACGCTCCAATGCGGCCGTCCTTCAACATCAAGTTGACAACTTCATCATGCTAGACGAAGAGACTCCGACCGAACTTTACCGAAGACTCTACAAGCTTGTGGTGACATGTAGGGAAAATGGAAAGAAGGATATGGATGATGAATGGGTCAAGGCCAAGTTCCTTCAAGCAATTATGCCATATAGTGAAACTATGGTGATGAACCTCCATGCAAGAGCGGATTACACAACAATGACTCCCAATGACATCTTGGCTCAATTTGTCACCTATGATACATTGAAGTCCACATCCAAGTCTTTCAACCAAGTCCGTGGCCCAAAGACTCTTGCTTTGAAGGCTCGTGTGGTAGACCATCCAAGATATGAAGAAAGCCCGGTCTATGAAGGTGAAGAAGACTTGGAGGGTGAGCTCAATGAAGTTCTTGCACTTGCCGCCACCCGGTTTTGGAACAAGAAGAACAAGAGCGTCAACCCTCCACCAATAAAAAGAATGTGCTTCAATTGTGGAAAGGACACTCATCTTGTGAAGGATTGCCCCTATGAAAGAAGAGAGGATAATGGTGGTCAACTCATTCTAAAGAAGAACAAGTACCACCCCAAGCCTACCTACATGAAGAGATCACCTCAAAAGGCTCTTGTGGCATCCCATCAAGAGGAATACGAGTCCGGAGGTGAGGAGGATAAAGAACCAAGTGAAGAAGTAGGAATGGCGGCTCTTGCAATGGGCACCCTTCCTCCATCATTGGCCAACCTCTTCTCATCTCCAAACGACGACAAGATCTCCAAGCCTATGTGCCTCATGGCCAAGGAAACAAAGGTGAATTCCCCACCAAAAATTACTATCTCCTCTAACCCATCACTATTGGATTGTGTTGAGGATGTAGGGAAAATTGAAGAAGAGGATAAAATTTCTATCTTCATTAGCAAGCTCCAAGGTCCAACCAAGAAAATGGTTGAGGCCCTCATGTATCAATATGGAGAAGCCAAGCATCTTCTTAATGAGAAGGATGTTAGGATTTGTGAGCTCGAAGGGCATGCATGTGATCATGCCGACAAAATTGGTGAGCTAGAAGATCAACTTGTTGAGGAACAATTGCTCCGTGAGCAACTTGAGGAGACACATGCCATGGATCTTTCCAAGGCAAAAGAAACTCGTGAAACCTCTATTCAAATTGCTATTGATCTAAAAAGTAAAAATGAGGAACTTGTAGAGAGTCATAACAAGCTCTTTGAGGGTTTTGAGCAACTTAGGGAAACCCACAAGGTGACCTCAAGTGAGCTCACTACACTCAAGGAGTCATATGCCAAACTACAAGCTCAATTTATCTATGCTAGCTTCACCACTTCTCATAATGATAAAGATGCAAATGCTTGTTCCACTAACCCTTTATGTGTCAAGGCATCTCTTATTGAGGAAAACACTAGTTGAAGGCCCAACTTGAGAAGGGCCTAGCCACTTGTATCCAAGGGGAAAAGAACCTCAATGATCTTTTGAGCAATCAAAAGGGAGTGGTTGGCAAAGAAGGAATTGGGTTCACACCCAACTCTAAGAAGGTCAACAACAAGAAGAAGAAGGCGACTCCCCCTTCCAAAGATATTGTTTTTGTGAAGGAGGGGGAGTTAGCCAAAGCAAATGACAACTCTATTGGGAGTGGTAATGTCACTAGGGGCAATGCCACTCACAATAACTTTGCGGGAAAATACAACCCCTCATATGTTCTTTTGAAATCTACAAATGGTTGTGTTTTTGCTAAATATGTTGGCTCTTCATATGGAGATGATTATCACTATGCTATTTGGGTTCCAAAGACCCTTGTGACTAACAAAAGAGGACCCATTCCAAAATGGGTACCTAAATCAAAGACTTGATTATTGTAGGGTTTCTCTTCCGGTGGATCTTCATGGCTCATTGATAGTGGATGCTCATCCCATATGACCGGAAGCAAAGAACTAGTAAAGGACTTATTGAAACAACTACTCTCATTCTCTCATGTCACCGTTGGCAACAATGCAAGACTCAAGGTAGTGGGAGTTGGTAAGTGGTGATCACTCCGGAGTTATCCATTGAGAAGGTCCTTCTTGTTGAATCTCTTTCATACAATTTACTTTCCGTTGGTCAATTATGCAATGCCGGTTACACCGTTATTTTTAATAAATACCACGTGACCATCCTTTTCACTCAAACACTCAATGTCGCCTTTGTTGGATTTCGTGAAAACGGTTTGTATGTGGTTGATTTCTCAAAAGAGACCACTCAAATCGCTACATGTTTAATGGCTAAAGGCGACAAGGGGTGGCTTTGGCATCGCCGACTTGGCCATGTCGGTATGAGAAATTTACAAACTCTTGTAAAGGGTGGACACGTGGTAGGACTAACCGATGTTAATTTTTCCAAAGATCGTCCTTGTAGTGCTTGCATAGCCGGAAAGATGCATGAAAGAATCACCCCAAGAAGACCATTATCTCCACTAAGAGGCCTTTGGAGCTCCTTCATATGGATCTTTTTGGGCCTCCCACATATGATAGTCTTGGTGGCAAGAAATATTGTTTGGTGATTGTGGATGATTATTCAAGATATTGTTGGACTTTCTACATCAAGAAGAAGAGTGAAACTCAAAAGATATTCATTGACTTTGCAACCCTAGTTCAACGCCAATATGACTCCAAGATTTTGGCAATTAGAAGTGACAATGGTACGGAGTTCAAGAATTACACTATGGATGATTTCCTAAGTGGGGAGGGCATTCAACACCAATATTCCGCTGCATATACTCCCCAACAAAATGGTGTTGCCGAAAGGAAGAACCGCACTCTTATTGATATGGCAAGAACTATGATGGCCGAATTTAATTCCCCATACAACTTTTGGGCCGAAGCCATCAACACCGCTTGTCATTACTCAAACCGGCTCTTCTTCCGTCCTCTCAAGGACATGACACCATATGAACTCCTCACCGGTAAAAAGCCAAATGTATCTTACTTTCGAGTCTTTGGATGCAAATGCCATGTTTACATTAAAGGTTGCAAAATTGCTAAATTTGAATCTAGATCTTTTGATGGTATATTTGTTGGATATGCCGCAAAGTCTCATGCTTATAGGGTCTACAACATATCCACCGGGTGTGTTGAAGAATCTATGAACGTGGAGTTTGTCGAGGATAATGGCTCCCAAGCGGAGCATATTGATCATGATGATGTAGGTGATGATCTCCATCTCAAGCCATAAGAACTATGGGGATTGGAGAACTAATTCCTATTGAAGGACCTATTGATGATACTCAAGAAGAAGGAACAAGTTCTACTCAAGTTGAGCCATCCACCTCAAATATTGATCAAGAAGATGGTCAAGACCCACCCAACTCTAGTGGTGAACAAGAACATAATGAACCCACAACTCCAAGAACTCCACTTCGGTTGACCATGAGCAAGATAAAGGCAATGATGAAGATATTTGTGTTGGTGAAACAATTGGTCAAGCCTCGGAACGCCGGGTCATCCGGCGTGCATCAAAATTGGATTACCAACAACACTTCAAAGAAAATATCCTTGGGAGTATCCGTAGAGGTGTGTCCACACGCAATCAATTATCTAACTTTTGTGGTCATGTCTCTTGTTTGTCTAGCTTAGAACCTCTCAAGGTATATGATGCTCTTGAAGACATGGATTGGGTTGCGGCTATGCATGAAGAGTTGAACAACTTCGAGCGCAACAAAGTATGGTCATTAGTGGAAAGACCCAATGACTCCTCCCATAATGTCATTGGAACCAAGTGGATATTTAAGAACAAGCAAGACTCACATGGTCAAGTCATTCGCAACAAAGCAAGATTGGTTGCACAAGGCTACACCCAAATCGAAGGAGTCGACTACGGTGAAACCTATGCCCCCGTTGCTAGACTTGAATCCATTCGCTTACTAATTGCTTATGCATCTACTCATAATATTGTCTTATATCAAATGGATGTTAAAAGTGCTTTCTTAAATGGTCCACTAAATGAATTGGTGTATGTTAAACAACCACCGGGTTTCGAAGACCCTAAATTTCCTAACCACGTCTACTTACTACATAAGGCTCTTTATGGGCTCAAGCAAGCTCCACGTGCTTGGTATGATCATCTCAAGGAGTTCTTAGTAGACCGTGGCTTTGAAATTGGGGTAATAGATCCCACTCTTTTTACAAAAAGGGTAAATGGAGATTTTTTCGTATGCCAAATATATGTTGATGATATTATCTTTGGTTCCACTAACCGTGAATTTAGTGATCAATTTGGCAAGCTAATGACCAAGGAATTTGAGATGTCCATGATGGGAAAATTGAATTATTTTCTTGGCTTTGAAATCCACCAATTTCGAGAAGGAACATTCTTATGTCAAGCCAAGTATATTAAGGACATGCTCAAGAAATTTGATATGAACAATGCCAAGCCATATAAGTTTCCCATGGACTCCAAGGCGGATCTTCACTTAGATCCGGATGGTAAGGAAGTTGATCAAAAGCTTTATCGTTCTATGATTGGATCTTTGCTTTACCTTTGTGCATCTAGACCGGATATTATGTTTAGTGTGGGTATGTGTGCAAGATTCCAATCAAGTCCTAGGGAAAGTCATGAAACCGCGGTCAAAAGGATTCTAAGATATTTGTTGGATACTCCCAACTATGGTCTTTGGTATCCCCATGGTACAAGCTTTGATCTTGTTGGTTATTCGGATGCGGATTGGGCGGGTTGCAAAATGGATAGAAAATCAACTTCGGGTACATGCCAATTCCTTGGTAGGTCCCTTGTGAGTTGGTCTTCCAAGAAGCAAAATTGTGTGGCCTCGTCATCCACCGAAGCCGAATACATCGCCGCCGGTAGTTGTTGTGCACAATTATTATGGATGAGGCAAACTTTAAAGGATTATGGTGTCATTTGTGACAAAGTGCCTCTTTTATGTGACAATGAAAGTGCTATTAAAATTGCACACAACCCGGTTCTTCATGGCAAGACCAAGCACATTGAGATTCGGTATCATTTTATTCGAGACCATGTTGAGAAGGGTGATATTGCAATCAAGTATGTCAACACCAAGCATCAACTCGCCGATATGTTCACGAAGCCTCTTGGTGAAGCAAGATTCAAGGAGTTGAGAGGAGAACTCAATGTGGTGGACATATCCAATTGGATTTAGTGGATTTCTTGCATACCTACCCATATTAGACGATACTTATTTGGTTTAGATGTAGGCATGGACATAGGGGGAGTGCGGTCCTAATCCATTGGGCTATCCCTCCCCCCATTATGCCGATAGTAAGAACTCATTTTGTCTCTATATTTTCATTTCATGAATTGTGAGCTTAAATGACGAGTAGTGGCCGTGAACCCGAGATACATCTTCGCGGTGTCACACCACAAACTCATACATGGTGGCCTTGGCCACCGCCCTCTTCTTTATGAAGAGTTGGTTCTTTTCGGTCTTAATTGAAAATCATTTGGAATTTTGGTCCTATTGTTGGTTTTATGGGAAACCCACTCATCTTGGCATTTCCGTGTTCGATTTTTGCAAGTTTGAGTGTGGAGTACCAATGTCAGTTTGACAATCTTATCCCAAGCCTATCTTCCCTAAAAACACTTCATCTTATGCACACAAGTCCTATTTTGAAACTGAGGAGAAAGGGTTAGCAGGCCAGAATTTCTAACGAAATCCTGAAAATCGGATTATCCGATTCTGACTTGCTCGGATTATCCGACTATCGGAATATCCGATCCAAGTCAAAATCGGATTATCCGATTTGGCGGTTTGTCTCCAAATAGAACAGGGGTCGGGGTGAAGGGCTCATTCGAGCATCTTTCTCCACCCCCGACCCCCTCTCTCCACCAACGCCGCCCCTACTCTCCCGCTCCTCCCCGGCATCTCCGGCCGCCCCAACTCCGGCATTTGGCCGGATTTGGTGCTCCTCCTCCCCGGGAACCCATTCACCGAAGCTTTTTCCTCAATGGACGAGGGTAACTTCTTCTCTCTCATCTCCTAGGTGTTCCTCACCTAAATCTTTGGAAGAAGTTGTTTTGGCTGGTGGTTGTGGTTCCCCTTGGTACTTAGAACACTAGGCTAGCCCCCCTTATTGTCGATCTACTGCTAGACCTAGGACTTGAATCACTTTGTTGCTGCCAGATCCAGATCGGATTTTCCGATTCAGTCTGAACCGGATATTCCGACCAGTCGGATTATCCGATTCATACTGAATCGGATTATCCGAAATTGCTCAGTGCTATTTTTCAGCCACATCTTGATTTGTCCAGGACTTAGTAGACTCAACTTAGGGATGCTCTTCTAGTGTACATTGTACCATTCCTTGCTCTGTGACTTGTGTGTACTCATCTATGCTATCCATCTATTATTCTATCTCACAGGTGGTTCCGGCAGTCGTGATTCGGGTAGTCCTCCACAGAAACATGCTAGAAAAGGCAAGCAACCCATGAAGAAGAAGCAAGTTGCTCATAGAACCAAGAAGCTCAAGGAAACTCGCCCCAACTATTTGACCATGAACCCAATTGACTATGCCCGAGTCCGTCAGTCCAACTGGTATACGAGTATGCCAAGAGATGATGATATTGAAGATCCCAACTTCTGGTGCATGGAGCAGATATATATATACAATGACATCTATAAGCACTATAACCATCCTATTCGCCCGATGCAGCCCTACAGAATGCGAGATATCAAGGCCAAGGCCAGTTATGCTCAAGCTGCAGATGTGATTGAACAGATGGGCTTGGTTTCACTCATTGAGAAGCAATGCCCCTACAATGTGGAAATGATTCTGCAGTTTTTCTCCACCTTGGTGATCGAGACTGACCACATAAAGACCATGAAGTGGATGACGGGTCGCACTCAGTGCACATCCTCCTTTGCTCGGTTGTCTACTCTTCTTGGCTATGCACCCTACCAGAGCAACCTCCTCCCAGTGGTTACACTATGCACACTGTTGAGAAGTTCAACAAAAACATAATGAAGGATATGTATGGGGCTGGTGCAATTATTGGTGAAAAAAAGGGCCTCCTGCCCCTCTATGACCAGCTTGCGATCATCTTCCGCTCAACTATTGCTCCCAGTGGAGGTAACAATGACAATATAGTTGCTCCTCTTGCAAATCTGCTTTGCCTTGCTAAGAAAATTGTTGAGAATGAAAACCCTGAAGAGGATTTTACAGTGGATGTGATGCATTTTATCTTTCGTGAGTTGTATGACTCTTTGGTCAGTGGGCTCACTATTCCGTATGCTCCTTACATCATGATGCTCATCAAGGACACTCTGAAGAACCACAACTTCACCGGTATGATATGGAGCCCCATACGTACAAGAAGGTTTATCAGAAGAGGAAAGAGGTCATTCCATCTTCTGCTGCTGCAGCTCCTGCCCGTGGTTCCTTCATGGGTGATGCTCGTCGTGGTGCCACTCGTCCGTCCTCTCGGTTCCTTCCTTTGCTCCGCCCAAGAAACTCAACTGGTTCCAGAGGAACATCTGTGCATGAATGCTGACATCCGGAGGGGACAATATGACACTTATCTTAGGCAGGAGAACATTCTCAAGCACCTTCCTCGCCTCCCAAATGATCCTCCAGAGTCTGCTCCTCTCTCTTTTGCTCAGTGGAACGAGGGCTCTCAGTTTCCATGGACTCAGCTTGAGTCTCATCTGCTAGAGACAGCGTCTGCCGGCCCTTCCCGTCCATCCTACACTCGTGCCCGTACTTATGAGTCTTCAGAAGGGATGGTGATGACACTGATGATGATGATGCCTCTGCGACGGAGTGATCTACTTGGGTCGTAGCATCGCTCTTTTCCCTTTTTGGCGTTTCGATGCCAAAGGGGGAGAAGTAGTTCTATTAGGTCTCCGTGTGGGATTTGCATGGGTTTCGGGCACAAGCATATGCTTTTACCATTCTTGTTGCGCTTGTGTCCATTTATGTCGAACTTATTCGTGAACTTATTTGTGTTGTGTTTTCATGTGGAACTTATGTGTGTGAACCTTTAAGTTATGAGACATATGGATTTCTAATATGGTTATGAGTTGTATTCTTGTGCTAAGGTTCATTTCTACTCTATTATGCACAAGGTATAGTCCACTATCGAAACTCAACCTATTTTGATATGTCTCCATCTAGTTTCCTCAATATTTGGAAGTGTCCTCCTCCTATATGTATTGCATTTGTATTCCAATGCAATTTAATTATATGCACACATTCAGGGGGAGCTTCTCATGACTTAAGCTCGGGAATCTAGATAATATATAACTATGCTTTCCTTGCAAATCCTAGTGTTGTCATCTAACACCAAAAAGGGGGAGATTGAAAGGACATTTATTAATCCCTTGTGTTTTGTGTGTTAGGCAACAACACTAGTGACAATTTAACATGTGAATCAAGTGATGCAGGTTTTAAGTGTGTAAAACATCTTTGCATCGAAACCAAAAAGGGAGTTGAAAAGAGCCAGTTTTGTTGCTGAAGTAATCGGATTATCCGATGTTGAAGTATCGGATTATCCGATTTGCAGATTTCGCTGGAATTCTGCTAAGGACTAGAAGAAATTCACACTGAAGATGTTCGGATTATCCGAGTTGAAATATCGGATTATCCGATGATCAAGATTTCGCTGGAATTCTGCTAAGGACTAGAAGAAATCTCACACTGAAGATGTTCGGATTATCCGAGTTGGAAATATCGGATTATCCGATGATCAAGATTTCGCTGGAATTCTGCTAAGGACTAGAAGAAATGTCACACTGAAGATGTTCGGATTATCCGAGTTGGAAATATCGGATTATCCGATGATCAAGATTTCGCTGGAATTCTGCCAAGGACTGAAAGAAATCTTCACTGACGCTGTTCGGATTATCCGATGATAGTCTGATCGGATTATCCGATTCCATCGGATAATCCGATGTTGACTTGAATCGGATTATCCGATTTACCTGTCTGCAACGGCTAGAATCTGGGGGCAGTATATAAAGGCCTTCTCCTACATTGGAGAGGGCACCACGACCAGAAATATCTTCCCCACCATTGTTGCAAGCTTAAACTTGGTAGATCTCTCTCCCTAGCCACTCAAACACCTTGTCCTTCTAGGACTTGGGAGAGTTGACCTAGATCTACCCTTCCACCAAAGCGATTTGATTTCCATATCCATTCCTTAGAGGAACTTGTGCATCTTGGGTTCATTGGAACCCTAGACGGTCGTTGGTCGTTCTTGTGGCTTTGGGAGCCGCGGGGACTAGCCGGGAGCCTCCAATTCGGTTGTGGAGACGTGCCCCGGCCTTGTGATTCTTGCGGCTTTGGAAGCCGTGGGAATTGGTGAGAGCCTCCAATTCGGTTGTGGAGTGTGCCTCATCCTTGTAAAGGTTTGTTGCCGACCTCGAGGGCATCATATAGTGGAGGAGATACGGTGTGCCATATCACGGCTATTCGGGGATCACTTGTGACCCCGCACCGCTCCAACGAAGACGTAGCTTCCATTGGGAAGTGAACTTCGGGAATCATCTCCGTGTCACCGTGTGCTTATCCTTTTTATATATACCTTTACTTGTATTGCTAGCTTACCTTGTTTAGTATATCTTGTTAGCTAGCTTCTTGCTCATCATATAGGATTGTTCACCTAGTTGCATATCTAGAGAACTTATATTTGAGCAATTCCTTAACTTGTTGAAAAGAAAATTAAAATTGGTAGTTGCCTATTCACCCCCCCCCCCTCTAGTCAACCTACTCGATCCTTTCAGTTACTCTTGGGTACTTGGGGTGCCCTAGAGCTTGTCCTCTAGGGTACTTGGGGTGCCCTAGACGGTCCTTGTTTATCTCGGAGTTTTGGTGGCTCCCGGGATTAGTTGAGAGCCTCCAATTGAGTTGTGGAGTGTGCCTCAACCTTGTGATTCTTGTGGCTTTGGGAGCCGCGGGAATTCGGTGGGAGCCTCCAATTAAGTTGTGGAGTGTGCCTCGTCCTTGTACGGGTTCGGTGACCACCCTCGAGTGTCCCATAGTGGTTCGTGGTACTCTACATTGGTAGAGGCACGAAGGAGATTACAGTGTGCCATTTGACGGCTATTCGGGGATCACTTTGTGACTCCGCACCGCTCCAACGGAGACGTAGCTTCCATTGGGAAGTGAACTTCGGGATAAATCATCGTCTCCAAGTGCCTCGGTATTTCTATACCCGAGCTTCTTACTTATGCAATTTACTTTGTGATAGCCATCGAGCTTGAAGTAATATATCTTGCTATCACATAGTTGTTTATCTTGATTAGCATAAGTTGTTGGTACACATAGGTAAACCTAGCTTTGTTTAGGTTTTGTGCTTGATAAATTAACCGCTAGTTTTATTCCGCATTTATTCAAGGCTAAACCGTAAAAGAATTTTAATCGCCTATTCACCCCCCCCCCCTCTAGGCGACATCCGTGTCCTTTCAATTGGTATCAGAGCGGGTTCTCTCGTTTTTGGCTTCACCGCCTCGAGAGTAAAGATGTCGTCTAGTGAACTAGTGCACAATGCTTCTTTTATATTAGATGGCACAAATTATGATGTTTGGAAAATTCGCACGCTTGATAGTTTTCGGGTCATGGACCCATACATAGAGCGAATTCTAGATAAGGGTTATTCTCCTCCAAAGAATCCCAAAAGATTATCTTTATTGGATAAGAATAATTCCTATGTAGATGCTCAAGCTTCTAATGTGATTTTCAATGCTTTGAGCGATGTAGTTATTATGTCGGTCACTCCATTTCGGAATGCTCATGAGCTTTGGACAAAGCTTCAAGATAAATATGATGTGTCCAAGATTTGTGGAGATGATTGTTCTCCGTCCACCTTCGGCCGCGATGAGTTCTCAACTTATCCTACCTCACCTACATGTGGCAAGCCACAAAGTAATGCAATGGTGAGTAGTGATAAACATTGCAATGATGATAGTGAGCTTATAATTGATGATCCTTCACCTCTAACTTATTGCAATGATTTATCTTTGGACTTAAACATATCTAGCACAAAAAATGATTCACATGCTTGTGTTGATAGTCCTTGCATATCATGTACAAATTGCTTGACTAATCGTCGTGATGATGTGCTCTCTATGTCTTGTTCCATTGATAAAAATATTTCTATTTCCTCTAGTATTTGTTTGACTAACAATGTAGAGGAAACTGAACACTCCATGGAACAGACATGGACTTGAATGGTGCTCCAAGTTTTACTTCATCATCATCAACCACTTTGCACTATTGCCTTATGGCAAGGGGATCAACGGTAACTTCTACCTTGACTCCCAATATATCTCAAAATGATAATGATGACGATAATGAAGAAGATGAGAATGATGCTTCCCTTATTGAGAAGGGTCAAATGGTTCTTCGTGCTATTGCTAAGAATAAAGATGCTCGTGCTAAATTCTTAGAAATCAAGGCTACTTTTGTTGAGCGCAAGCTTACCATAGTGGATTTGGAAGCACGCATTGATGAATGCTTTAGCCGCGAATATAAGTACGCGGATGAGATCGCCGATCTCAAGGAAGCTCTTGAAGAAGAGCAAATCACTAAAGAGTCTCTTGAGGAGACTTTTACTCTAGAACTTTCTATGGTAAAGGAATCCCATGATAAAGCTATTGAGGTGGTTAATGAATTCAAAATAAAGAATGGTGAGCTTGTGGATGCTCATGCTAGACTCCTTGGGGATTTTGCGCTCCTCGAAAATGGCTCTAGGGTCATTAAGAGTGAGCTCATCAAACTCACCGAGTCTCATGTACAACTCCAAGCTTCATATTCAAAAGAGCTTACCAAGTTATCTTCTCCTATTTCTACTAATGATAATGCTTGTGCTACTAACTCTATTTATTGTGAAGTACCAATGGTGAAGGAGAATGTTGAGCTAAGGGCTCAACTTGAGTTACTATCTAGCAAATATGGGAAATTGGAAGAGAGCCATGAAAAGCTCTCGAGCTCTCATGAGGATCTTCTAGTCTCCTATGATAAGCTAAAGTTAGCCCATGAGGCTATTATTACAAAGGTTAAATCTTGTGAGCTTCATGTGGACAATGACACAACTTCTACTCAACATGCTTTATTGCCATGTGCTAGCCCTAGTAATTCATCACTCATAATATTGCTACATCTTGTGATGAATTACTTTCCATACCTTTTTGCTCTAACAATGAAGCTTCCACTTACTCTAGTGTTTTTGTTGATACTAACCATGTAGAGGAATTAAAAGAGCTCAAGGCCCAAGTCACTTCCTTGAAGAAAGACTTGGAAAAGCATC
Organism: Poa pratensis; assembly: GCA_947311845.1. NCBI lineage: Eukaryota > Viridiplantae > Streptophyta > Magnoliopsida > Poales > Poaceae > Poa > Poa pratensis. The sequence goes on from CAMZMU010000010.1 coordinate 18,280,866, forward strand.
ATGATGGGAAGTCCACACTTGACAGCATGTTGAGTGTGCAAAGACGCCCCAATGACAAAAGTGGACTTGGATTCAACTTCAATAACAAGAACAAGTCCAAGGATAACAAGAAAAGGAAGGGCCAAGAACAAGTCAAGAATCCGGCCAAGATTGTTTGCTTCAAGTGCAAAGTTGAAGGGCACCATGTTAGATCTTGCCCTTTGATGAAGAAGTCTCTTAGTGAGAAGCAACAAGGGAAGATGTCTCAAGTTCAAACTAAAGTTCCCCAAGTTGAAGAACGGCCACTTCCCAAGAAGAATCAAGCTATTCCTTCTCAAGTTGAGATTTCAACAAAGAAGAAAGGAGGAAGCAAATGTTGCTACTTATGCCGTGAGAAGGGTCACTTTACTTCTTCATGCACTAGTGGTAACTTATCCAACCCTATAATAATTGATAATGTTTATTCTCTTAGGAAGGATAAGGTTGGCAATATGTTTGCCAAATATGTTGGTACTCAAAGTGGTGTCAAGAAAAGAACCATTTGGGTTGCCAAGCCTATTGTGACTAACCTCTTAGGACCCAACTTGGTTGGGGACCAACAAGCTAAAACTTGATCAATAGTTGTTGAGGAGGGCATTGGAGATTTGGCTACATCATGAAGAATTAAGGGATCTTCATCAATTATATTCTCTCAAGCCAAGTCATTTGGATTATATCATTCTATCTCATATCCAATGTTTCTCCTTGCGGTAACTTGTATTTAAATCATACATACATTGAAAGTTGCTTGCACCCTTGCATGTGTTTGTATATGTTGTGCTCTCTACTTACTTATCTTGAGTAATCAAGTATGTGTATGTTGGTTTGCACACCATGTACATGTGATGTTGAACCTTTATATCAACTTGTTTATATCTGAATTGGTTCTTTTGAGAGATTAATGGACTATCCCATTTTTTGGGAGTGATAGCACTTTGGCTCTTCACAATCCTAAAAATGTGTGTACATGAGGAATACCACTTAGTGTTGATATATCAATATTATCTAGTCTCTATGTGGTATGTCATGCTCATGAGAAATTCAAATCCTATAATGTCCATTAGTTATCTCTTGTTGAATTATATATTGTCTCTTGTTACTATAAATGGATTATCACATTATGGGGGAGTGATGCGTGTTAAGTTACACGTCCGTTGGGAACCCCAAGAGGAAGGTGTGATGAGTGTAGCAACAAGTTTTCCCTCAGTAAGAAACCAAGGTTTAATCGAACCAGTAGGAAGTCAATGGTCTTCTGAAGGTTGTTGGTGGCTGAATGTGCACGGCGCAACACCAGGGAATCAGCAGCAACGTGGAACCTGCACACAAGACAATCAAACTACTTTGCCCCAACGAAACAGTGAGGTTGTCAATCTCACCGGCTTGCTGAAAACAAAGGATTAAAAGTGTGGTGTGGAAAATGATGTTTGCTTGCAGAGAATTAAAGAGAACAATGATTGCAGTTGGTTGTATTTCAGATGTAAAAGATTGGACCGGGGTCCACAGTTCACTAGTGGTGTCTCTCCATAATAAAATACTAACATGCTGGGTAAACAAATTACAGCTGGGCAATTGACAAAATAGAGAGTGCATAACAATGCATATACAAGTCATGATGATCACTATGAGATTTACTTGGGCATTACGACAAAGTACACAGACCGCTATCCAGCATGCATCTGTGCCTAAATAGTCCACCTTCAGGTTAGCATCCGCACCCCTTCCAGTATTAAGTTGCAAGCAACTGACAATTGCATTAAGTATGGTGCATAATGTAAACAATACAAATATCCTTAGACAAAGCATTGCTGTTTTACCCCTAGTAGCAACAGCACATCCACAACCTTAGAACTTTCTGTCACTGTCCCAGATTAAATGGAGGCATGAACCCACTATTTAGCATAAATACTCGCTCTTGGAGTTACAAGCATAAACTTGGCCAAAGCCTACACTAATAACGGAGAGCATGCAAGATCATAAATAACATAGGCATGATAGATCAATAATCAACTTGACATAGTATTCAATATTCATCGGATCCCAGCAAACACATCATGTAGCTTTACAATAAGATGATCTTGATCATGATAGGCAGCTCACAAGATCTAAACATGATGGCACAAGAGGAGAAGACAACCATCTAGCTACTTCTATGGACCCATAGTCCAGTGGTGGACTACTCACACATCACTCCGGAGGAAGGCATGGCGATGTAGAGCCCTCCGGTGATGATTCCCCTCTCCGGCAGGGTGCCGGGAAGAGCTTCAGAACCCTCCCGAGCTAGGGTTGACGACGGCGGCGGCTCTGGAACTTTTCGTGGATGGAGGCTCGGGTGTTTAGGGTTTTCCCAAGAAAGGCAATTTATAGGCGAAGGGGCGATGTCGGTGGAGGCCCGAGGGCTCCTCACCACGTGGCGGCGCGCCAGGGGTGGGACCCGCGCCACCACATGGTGATGGCACCTCGGTGCCCCCCTTCGTCTCTCCTTCGGACTCCGTGTACGTGACAGAAAAATAGGACCTTGGCTTTTTGTTTCGTCCAATTCCGAGAATATTTCCAGAACTGCTTTTCTGGAATCAAAACAGTAGAAAACAGGAACTGGCACTGTGGCATCTTGTTAATAGGTTAGTCCCAGAAAATGCATAAAATGCTATAAAGTGTGAATAAAACATGTAGCAATTGACATAATATAAGCATGGAACGTAAGAAATTATAGATACGTTGGAGACGTATCAAGCATCCCCAAGCTTAGTTCTACTCGTCCTCGAGTAGGTAAAACGATAACAACAAATAATTTCTTAGGTGACATGCTACCACATAATCATGATCAAATAATATTGTAAAGCATATGTTATGAATGAAGTGACTCAAGGCAATGGTCTATAGTTTCCTAACAAATAGATAATGAGTAAACAACTAAATCATATAAGCAAAAACTTTTCATAAATAGTACTTTCAAGACAAGCATCAAAAAGTTTTGCATAAGAGTTAACTCATAAAGCAATAGATTCTAAGTAAAAGGCATTGAAGCAACACAAAGGAAGATTAAAGTTTCAGCAATTGCTTTCAACTTTCAACTTGTATATCTCATGGATAATTGTCACCACAAAGCAATATAATAAGTGCAATAAGTAAGCATATAAAAATTGTTGCACACAAAGTTGACACAAGTGTTTGCTTCTGAGATAGAAAGGAGTAGGTAAACTGACTCAACCTAAAGTAAAAGAAAGGCCCTTCGCAGAGGGAAGCAGGGATTAAATCATGTGCTAGAGCTTTTTAAGTTTTGAAATCATATAGAGAGCATAAAAATAAAGTTTTGAGAGGTGTTTGTTGTTGTCAACGAATGGTAGTGGGCACTCTAACCCCCTTGTCAACCAGACTTTCAAGAGCGGCTCCCATGAAGGACGTTATTTCTACCCAAAGGCAGATCATCCCTCTTCTCTTTTGTTTACACATGTACTTTAATTTGGGTGACACTCCTCCCAACCTTTGCTTACACAAGCCATGGCTAACCGAATCCTCGGGTGCCTTCCAACAATCACATACCATGGAGGAGTGTCTATTTTAAATGATCAACTTTTTAAATTGCTTACTGATAAATCAGGGCAAAACATGTGAAGAGAATTAAAGGTGAAAGTTGTAATTAATTGGGACTGGGCACCCCATTTGCCAGCTCTTTTGCAAAATTATTGGATAAGCGGATGTATATGCCACTAGTCCATTGGTGAAAGTCTGTCAGGAGTAAATGACAAGGTTGAAAGATAAAACACCACATACTTACTCACGAGCTATAAAACATTGACACAAATAAGGGATAATAGCTTTTGAATAGTTTCAGGTAGCACATGAAGTATTTACTTGGAATGGCAGAAAATACCACATAATAGGTAGTTATGGTGGACACAAATGGTATGGGTTTTGGCTCAAGGATTTGGATGCACGAGAAGCATTCCCTCTCAGTATAGAGTTTAGGCTAGCAAGATTGTTTGAAGCAAACACAAGATATCAACCGGTACAGCAAGACTTATATGAAAACGCAAGCATTATAAGACTCTACACTGTCTTCCTTGTTGCTCAAATACTTTTACCAGAAAATATCTAGACCTTAGAGATAGCAAACATGCAAACCAAATTTCAACAAGCTCTATGGTAGTTCTTTACTAATAGGTTTTTAACTACATGATGCAAAAGATTAAACATGAAATACTTGAGAGCTCAAAACAATTGCCAAGTATCAAATTATCCAAGACAATGATCTATATGTGTGTCTTTTCGATATACCATCTACCACATGTTGCATTTTCTGTTTCCAACCAAACACCAATCAACTTATTTCAACAAAAACTCTCCAAATAATTTACAAATGAAACAAGAGAGTATTACTCTACAAGAACTAACAGCTCTGAATAAGAGATGCATGAAAAACAGGAGCTAAAACCATAGCAGTAGCTAGATAAGAATACTCAACAGATATAAGTGAAGAATATGAGTATTCACATGAAAAAGCGGAGCGTGTCTCTCTCACACACAAGAATGCTAGGATCCAATTTATTCAGAAAATAAAAATAACAATGCGAAAATAAAAGCACACAGACGCTCCAAGTAAAGTACATAAGATGTGGAAGAATTAAAATATAGTTTCACTAGAGATGACCTGATATGTTGTTGATGAAGAAGGGGATGCCCAAGGCATCCCCAAGCTTAGACGCTTGAGTCTTCTTGAAATATTCTTGGGTGACCCACGGGGGCATCCCCAAGCTTAGGCTTTTCACTCTTCTTGATCACATCATATCATCCTTCTCGCTTGATCCTTGAAAACTTCCGCCACACCAAACTCAAAGTAATTCTCATTAGAGGGTTAGTGCATAACAAAAATTCTCATATTCTACAGTGACACAATCATCACCAATACTTCTGGACATTAGCTACAGCCACTGATGTTTTATGGAGCAAAGAAATCCAATCAAACATAGTAAAAGAGGCAATGCAAAATAAATGGCAGAATCTGTCAAAACAGAACAGTCTGTAAAGACAAAAAAATTCGAGGCACTTAAGTTGCTCAGATTGAGAAACTAAAAACTAATTAAAGTTGCGTACATATCTGAGGATCACGCACGAATTTTTTCAGAATTTTTCAATTTTTCTGGAGTGAATAAAGCTCAAAACCGTGGACAGCAAAAATCTGTCCCTGTGCAGAAATCCAAATCTAGCATCAACTTTCTACTAGAGACTTTACTTGGCACAACATTGCAAGAAAATAAAGATACAAAGGAGTTGTTTCAGAAGTGAGCACACTCCTTGACTCAAATAAAATAAAAATAACAGGAAATAAAATGATGGGTTGTCTCCCATAAGCGCTTTTCTTTAACGCCTTTCAGCTAGGCGCAGAAAGTGAAAATCAAGTGTTCTCAAGAGAAGAAGCATCAACATCATAATTTGTTCTAATAATAGAATCAAAAGGTAGCATCATTCTCTTTCTAGGGAAGTGTTCCATACCTTTCTTGAGTGGGAATTGATACCTAATATTCCCTTCTTTCAGATCATAATAGCACCAACAGTTCGAAGAAAAGGTCTTCCCAAAACAATAGGACAGGATGCATTGCATTCAATATCCAAAACAACAAAATCAACGGGGACAAGGTTATTGTTAACCATAATATGAACATTATCAATTCTCCCCAAAGGTTTCTTCATAGAATTATCAGCAAGATGAACATCCAAATAACAGTGTTCCAAAGGTGGTAAATCAAGCATATCATAAAGTTTCTTAGGCATAACAGAGATACTAGCACCAAGATCACATAAAGCATTACAATCAAAATCATTCACCTTCATTTTAATGATGGGCTCCCAACCATCTTCTAACTTCCTAGGGATAGAAGCTTCATGTCTTAATTTCTCTTCCGTAACTTGCATGAGAGCATTTGTAATATGTTTTGTAAAGCCAAATTTATAGCACTAGCATTAGGACTTCTAGCTATCTTTTGCAAGAACATAATGTAACATCCCAAAAATTTTATCCAGAATTTTATTCCAAAAATGGGAACCAACAAAAACTTTTGTTGTTTATTGTCTGTTAATTGCTTCTTCTTACTTGTGTTGTTGTTCTTGCTGGTTGTGTGAGTGTTTGCTCTAGTAAACACTAATAAGAAATAAAGAAACCAAAATCCAAATTAAAAGCAAGAAAATAAAAATAGCAAGTTATCACTTTAAAAATCTCAAAGTGACAAATTCAATTATTTTCAAATCAAAGTCAGTGGAGATGCAATGTAAACACTCTCCCTTTTTGTTCTTACTACTTTCCCATCTCAAATATTATTTTTGAACTTGTTTTAAAATTCTAAAATAAAAACAAATAGAAATAAATCAAATTACCTTAAACAAGTACTATGAAAGAAAATGTTGCCAAACATTTTATTTGGCAATGCCAATTTTTGTGGAGCTTCTACATGTTATGGGGAGGCCCCACAAATATTTGCAGAATTTTCTAAAATACTTAAGTACCTCAAATAAATCCAGGAAAAGCTTCTGGATATTGAAATAAAACTGAAAAATAAAAGAAAAGAGGGAGGAAGGGGTTTTCTGCAAAAAGGTCATCGACCTCAGACCCGACGACCGTCGCCGTGTCGCCTTCACCGTCGACGCCGTTTTCTTCGCCGCCAGGACCCCCCTGGCCGCGCTCTCCCTCGCCTCTGCACCCCTGCACCTCTCTGCACCCGCAGGGAAGAAAACGGGCACCCCTCCCGTCGCCATTACGCCGTGGTTCCCCGCTGACCGCCGTAGAGCACTTGGACGGCGCCGGCAAAATTCGTCCACCCCTTAGCTCCCCGACACGCACCGTTCTTCTAGATGACTCTAGAAGCTTGCCGGACCCCGTTAAGCCCCAAGCCACCACGAGTCTCTGCACCGTCGCCGTGTAATCGCCGAATTGATCACCGTGGACGCGCCATGGCCGCCGCCGTAGACCCCGACCATCGTGGACCGCCCTGGCCCTATAAAAAGCACCCCGAGGCCTCTCTGGAACACCACACCTCCCTCCCAAGCTTTCCCTCGCTCCAATTTGCTCTGTGCACCGCCAGAGGGCAGTGCACGGCCGTGCCCGACGCCGCCGTTGAGGTCGAGCACCACCGCCTCGCCACACCTCCCCATTCTTCCCTCTGACCCCTCTACGCTCTTCCTTGTGGACACCGCACTCACCAGAGAGCTTTTTCCCTCTTTTTAGTGCACGGACGCGACCCCGACGCTCCGCCGAAGTTGCTGCCCGACGCCGACGAAGTGCGCGACCTCACCGCCGACGAACCAGCCTTCCCCAGCAAGCACAGCTCGCACCATCGCCTTCCCCGAGCCTCCGCCGTCGATCTGCGTCGTCTCCGCGATCTTCCGAGCCCTCTAGGTGAGTCTCCGATCATCACCGTGCCGCCGGCGCGGCGGCGCCGCCAGTTTTTGGTCGCCGCCGTTGCCTTTGATCTTGGACCGTTGGATCCAGATCCAACGGCCGCGTAACGCTTCGCTGTAGTTGAGCCACTGACGGCCTGACCCCACCCGTCAGTATTTTAATCAAATCCACGTCCACGCTGAGTCACTGACCAGTAGGCCCCACTAGTCAGAAATCTCAACATTATCCAGAAGAGAGGGAATTTCTATTTCTTTTTCTCTGGAAAAACAGTACTGGCATCAACTTTGAAATTCAATATCTCGAGATTTAGGAATCCAAATAAATCAAACTCAACTGTTCTGGAAAGCTTATGAAAGTGTTTAACCAACACAATTGGTCCATGTCATTTAATTAAATATTAAAAAGTATTATTGAAAATGCCACAGAAGGTTTAAAATCTAAACTTGTTTGTTTCTGATACTCTGCTAGTCCAAATAATTCCAAACCAATTTTGCTAGCTTAGTACTGCCTTGTGTTAGCTCCCCTAATTTTGGTAGAATTAATTAAGCAATATTAATTGCTGACTTTAAAATAAACCCTTCTGGACTAAAACAGACAAATATGTTTATTGGTTGATCCAAATGAGTTAGGACCAATTTTGTTAGCTCACATATATCCATGTTTAGTTACCCCTAAAAGGGTTTAATTTTTGGAACAATATAATTTAATTGGTAGCTAAAACTTGATTATTAAGCTACTGGATTCAATCCAATGTGTAGGGAGTTTGGTAACTCCAAATGATCCAATTCAAATTGGGTTGTATTCTACACATCAGTGGCTTTCCATAGAATTTTAGTTTGTATTTTTGTGACCAACAGAACTCAAGTTGTGGAATTAAACATGAATAACTAGTTTCTGCCATAATTTGGACTTAATTAAAAATGTTTAATTCAATTTATTTGAAAACCAAATTGTGTGGTTTGATGTGTGCAGTAGCCAATTGTGATGTTAATGATGGTTATGTTGAGGTGATTGCTTGTATAGCTTAGTGATTGTTTGTATTGTTTGTTTGTTAATTAGACGAGAACGTTGTCGGATATATCGAGGAAGGAGAGTTTGCTGAATTTGAAGAACAAGAGCAAGATCACTTTGCCAAGCAAGGCAAGCTATTCTCTGAGCTTGCACTACCAACATATGCATCTACTTTCATAACATGTTTACTCTCAAAGCAAGATTTACAAAACCCATTTCAAAAATATATGGATATTATTTTGCCACCCTATGTAGTAGTTTATATAAAACTTTAGGATGGGAAAACAATGTTGTTTATTCAAAACTCCTTTGAAATGTCTTGTGAGTTTATGGAACGACGAGATGTCGGTGCTGTGTTGGAAAGGTGGAAAAATGGTGATGTTTGTGAAAAATGCACAGTGTCCTAGTACTATGGAAACCAATCCTACCCTGTGCGACCACATTTACCACATATGGGAAAAGGCGTAGTCATGTAGTTTGCTCTTATTAGTATGGGATACCTCATCGACGGAGATGACTCCGTTATGCATGAGGGGATGGTCCGAGGATCTACCCCCTGACCCGGGTCCTCACACAAGTTGGTGGGGAGGATAGAAGGTTCCACCATAAACCGCCGGACAAAACTATGAGTCCTCACACTTAGGGTTTCTGACGGGAAACCGGACTGGGTGTCGATGGAAAGTGTCATATGGGAAGGATCCTATACTAGCATGAGCAAATAAGAGGCTATGGCCGGCGGCTTACTTCGCATACACCTGGTATGGCGAGACGTGGCAGACACGATGAGTTGCCGGATGGATGTGGGTTAAAAGCGTGCTACCTCTGCAGAGTGTTAAAAACTATTCGAATAGCCGAGTCCTCGGATATGGACAATTGGGAGACTGTCCTAAGACCTTGTGCAAGTTTTAAAAAGGCTTTGAGTTTTTAAAGAAAAATGGAGTGGAGAATGTTTCCTACACCTATACCAACGGATCGGTATGAGGTGGTGGATGAAAGTGGACCATGACGGGCTATGGTCGGAAAAGGAGGAGTTTTGGAAAAACAGATGAAAAGGTGACTTCTTTAAAGATAGTTATAAAGCTCTTCTTACCTTTTTCAATAAAGATATAGAGATGTTTTAAATAAGAAAAGTTGTCAACTAAAATAAAACTGGTGCATACTCATGTTGGGATAGTTTGCGAGTACATTCAAATGTACTCATATTGGTTTCGTCCCTGGCTATTGTCCTAGCCAGACTACGAGGAGGAACACTACGCAGAGCAGGAATATGGCGACTTCTACGCCAACTAAGGATCTCCACAAGTCAGCTGCCTGTCGGGTCGTCATCGTTAGAATATGATGTCGATTACGCCGTAGCTTCCGCTGATATATTTGGTTTGGCCCATGAAGGCACCTATGTAAGAACTTGGTCTAAATGACCATTTATGTAAGACTTTTATTCGGTACTGTAATGGATGTAAACTTTGGTATCCAATTCGGATTATGTGCAACGACAGACTGATCACGGGATCGTTGTGTTAAGCATAATCGGGTATTTCGGACAGCTAGTCCGGGGTCCCCACAGACTTGGTATCAGAGCCATCCTGACTTTAGGAAACCTTAGTTAGCATGGTCGTTTGTCAAATGTTACAAAAAGATGAATTTCTAAAAAGAAAGAATGAAGTATTTTCGAAAATTGCTTACCTCCAATCCTCTTACTCATGCAAAATTTTACTCTCATTAATTGTTACATTTTCCTTAGTATCCCTAAAATTTTGTACACCTCTCATTAAGTTTAAAATTTGACTCACTTGTTGCCCTACTATATTAAAATTTTGATTTACTTGTCATCTAACTAACTTAAAATTTTGCTTAAAAACTGTAGATGGCACTCCACTGGACCGAGTTCGTTCAGCTGGAGAAGGACAGCAAGCTGACGTTTGAGAGGGACTTGTTCGAGTTGACCAAGCTGTTAGGTCGCCCCGCTCCAGAGTTTGAGGGAGCTCAGATTGATGTTCACGGTGTTGGAAGGCTGAGCTGGCTCATCAGATCGTCAGTTCGCAGGAACATCAAGTCTCCCAATTCCCGGACACTCATCTTCACCACCAAGGAGGCCACCTGGGTTGACGGTCTCTGTACTGCTACACAGAGGATGCTATCCCGACTTTGTGAGGAGCACAAGGCGGAGTTAGTAGACTCCCGGTTCCGGTTCTACGGGAGGCGCAACTGTGATGGACACCCTACTCCTTCACCTTACCACCCGATGTTTGGGAGCTACATCATGGACATGGAGATCTTACTTCAGTGCACTCAGGATGATCTGTTGCGCACTAGGATTCAGCTCCACTTCGACCGCGAGTCGCTCGTTGAGCTTCGCGAGAACGAGATGAAGCTGATGGTGGAGAAGGTTGCTCTTCTCAGGAAGAGGGCCCAGCTGAGGAAGACTATCGTGAAGCTCCGCACGAAGGTGGCAGAGCAGGATGGACTGATTGAGGATCTTGAGCACCATACTGACGAGATGGAGGAGGAGGGCGAGGATCTCCGCAAGGAGAACGACGCTTTCCTCAGTGACGATGATGACTTCGTGGAGGAGATGGACTGTGAGGAGGAGGATGATGAGGAGGAGTTAGTTGACGAGGAGGAGGAGCCACTCGAGCCAGTTCTCGAGGACGAGGAGGAGGATCCCGAGGAGCCAGCCTACCAGTCAGATGCTGACGTGTTAGAGCTGGAGGTTCCACCTCAGTAGGCGAGTGACTTGATCACTACCGCAGGATTAGGTTGACCCCCTATAGCTAGTCGAGTAGTAGCAGTGGTTCTTTTGGAAACCAGATATTATGTTGTAAGCTTGAGGTTGTAAGCTTGATGTTGATGTGAACTCTTTGATGTATTGTTTGTGAAATATAAGTATGTTTGTCTTGTTTAAAATTGTGTGAACTATTTTCATATAACTCTTAGGATTAATCAACCGCTTGAGAGATCATCTTTTCCCTTAGTCGAACTTTTCTTGCCTTGTCTCTTATACCCGGTGTGCTTCAGGATGCCACCCCGTCGCAGCAATGCGGAAGGATCAGGATCAGCACCACCACCACCGGACCCAACCCCCACCCAACTTCTCGCACTTATCATGGAGGAGCGTGAAAATGCCCGGCAAGAGCGCCAAGCTCATCTCGCTGCCTTACAACAACTCGCAGCCGCTTACAATAACAACAACAACAACAACAACAATGGTGGTAACGGCAATGGTGATGGAAACCAGCGATCTACCTTGGGTGATTTTCAGAAGACCAACCCACCCACCTACTCCAAGGGACTTCACCCACTAGAAGCCGATGATTGGCTTCGCACCATCGGCAATAATCTTGAAGTTGCTGCTGTGGGAGAAAATGAGAAAGTGCTGTATGCAACCCACTATCTCGCTGGACCTGCAAGAGCTTGGTGGGAAACTACCAAGACTCTCCAGCCAGCTGGTCATGTCATCAACTGGGCTGAGTTCCAGGAGAAGTTCCGCAAGAAGCATATTCCCAGTGGACTTATTGAGAGGAAGAAGGATGAGTTCCGCAAACTGAGGCAGGGAAGTAGAGATGTGGTCGGTTATCTTGAGGAGTTTACCGACTTATCTCGGTATGCTCCTGATGACACCGACAAGGAAGAGAAGAAGATGGAGCGTTTCATGAGTGGACTTCATGATGAACTTCAGTGTGCTTTGGTTATCCATGACTTCCGTGATCTGGAGTCACTTGTGGACAAAGCCATCCAGCTGGAGACCAAGCGCAAGTCGATGTATGAAGGTCGCAAGAGGAGGATGAATGCTCAGGAAGGCTCGAGCAGCCAGAAACCTCGTATCTTTCAGCAGAACACCAGGCCTGCCTATCGTCCACCCCAAGCTCCACGCCCAAATTACCCTAACCGCCCAAACAACTTCAACCGCCCCAATGACAATAACCGTCCCGGAGGAAACTTCAACAACTTCACCCGCAATCCCAATGTGATCTGCTTTGAATGCGGCAACAAGGGTCACTACTCCAAAGAATGTCCCAATCCCAAGAGGAATGTCCAGCGCCCCAATGCGCCGGCACAGAACAATGGTCAAGGCCGCAATGGAAATGGAAATGGCAAGAATGCCGCACCTCGCGGAAATGCTGCTGTTGCCAAGGGTCGTCTGCACCACATCAATGCTGAAGAAGCTCAGGATGCTCCGGATGTTGTGCTGGGTACGTTCCTTGTCAACTCAGTACCTGCAACTGTTCTGTTTGATTCTGGTGCTACCCATTCATTTGTTACCCAAGAATTTGTTGCTAAGGGAGGTTTAGTTAAGAGCCTCTTACCCAAACCCATGGTCGTCCAAATCCCAGAATCCACCGTAGAGACCAGATGTTTTGCTCCGATGTACCCCTTGAGATCAAAGGAGAGAAGTTTCCAGTAAACTTAATTGTTCTGGGAACCCAAGGCATCGATGTTATACTCGGTATGAATTGGTTAGCCAAGTACCATGGTCGGATTGACTGTGCCAGAAGAGCTGTATCCATCACCACCGACAAAGAAGTAGAAGTGGAGTATGTGTCTAAAACTAGTCAACCTCACCCAGGCTGCCATGAGAGCATAGCTCGACCCGCCCTAGATGAGATCCGTGTTGTTCATCTGTTCAAGGATGTTTTCCCAGAAGAATTGCCTGGTATGCCGCCAGATAGGGATATTGAGTTCATAATTGAGCTTATTCCAGGAACATCCCCCATATCCCAAAAGCCTTATCGGATGAATCCGGAAGAACTGGTTGAGTTGAAGAAACAGTTGGCTGATATGCTAAGCAAAGGTCTTGTCCGCCCAAGCGCTTCACCATGGGGATCACCCATTATTTTTGTGGACAAGAGAGACGGTACCACACGCCTGTGTGTGGATTATCGCAAGCTGAATGACGTGACCATTAAAAACAAGTACCCTCTTCCCAAGATCGAGGATCTGTTCGATCAAATGAACGGAGCCCGAGTCTTTTCAAAGATCGATCTTCGGACAGGTTACCATCAGTTGAAGATCAGAGAGACAGATATTCCCAAGACCGCCTTCACCACTCGTTACGGTTGTTTGAATACACCGTGATGTCTTTTGGTCTGACCAATGCCCCAGCCTATTTCATGAATCTCATGAACAAGATTTTCATGGAGTACCTCGACAAGTTCGTGGTAGTTTTCCTTGATGACATCCTTATTTATTCCAAGAACTGAAGAAGAGACTAACCTCAGCCCCAATTTTAATTATGCCAGACGTCACCCAGAGTTTCGACGTGTATTGCGATGCATCACGCCTCGGACTTGGTTGCGTTCTGATGCAAGAAGGCAAAGTTGTGTCGTATCTGTCCCGGCAGTTGCGACCGCATGAAGAGAATTACCCAACTCATGACTTGGAGTTAGCTGCTGTAGTCTTTGCTCTTAAGAAGTGGCGTCCCTACCTTGCGGGACATCGCTGTGAGATCTATACGGATCATAAAGCCTGAAGTATATTTTCACCCAGAAAGATTGAACCTGCGACAGAGGAGATGGATGGAATTAATCAAGGATTATGATATTGGAATCCATTATCACCCCGGAAAGGCAAATGTAGTTGCCGATGCCCTTAGTCGCAAACCTGTACCCTGAATGTCTTGATCCAAGCGAACAACCAGCCTTGTTCAAGAGTTCGAAGATTTTGGACTAGAACTTGTTAGCCATGGTTATCTCGCCAATTTAGAGTTAACCCCAACCCTGGTGGATCAAATCAAAGAAGCCCAGAAAGGTCATGAAAGTATAGAGGGAATTAGGAAGAAAATTTCCCTCGGCAAAGCACCCGGTTTTACCGAAGATGCTGAAGGAGTGCTGAAATTCAATGACCGTATCTGTGTGCCTAATGTCACGGAACTTAAGGAGTTAATCCTGAAGGAGGCCCATGAGACCCCTTATTCAATCCACCCCGGCGGAACCAAAATGTACCAAGACCTTCGAGAAGATTTTGGTGGCATGGAATGAAGCGAGAGATTGGTTCATTCGTAGCCAAGTGTGATATCTGTCAGCGAGTCAAGGCTGAACATCAGCGTCCCGCTGGATTGCTTCAACCTTTGAAAATTCCCGAGTGGAAGTGGGATGAGATTGGAATGGATTTTATTACCGGACTTCCAAGATCCAACCGAGGCCATGATTCAATCTGGGTCATCGTTGATCGACTGACCAAGGTTGCCCACTTTGTTCCTGTCAAGACCACTCATACCGGAGCTCAGTTAGCAGACCTGTATATTTCCAGAATAGTGAGCCTGCATGGTGTGCCTAAGAAGATTGTATCTGATAGAGGCACGCAATTCACCTCAAGATTCTGGAAATCCCTTCATGAAGCCCTCGGAACCAAGTTAGCCTTTAGCACAGCTTATCATCCCCAGACCGATGGCCAGACTGAGCGAGTGAACCAGATATTAGAGGACATGCTTCGCGCATGTGTTCTATCCTATGGTTCCAAGTGGGAAGATTGTCTTCCGTTTGCAGAGTTCTCGTACAACAACAGTTATCAGTCTAGTCTGCAAATGGCCCCTTTTGAAGCCCTTTACGGCAAGAAGTGTCGTACACCCCTGAATTGGTCCGATACCGGAGAGAGCAAATTGTTCGGACCAGATACCCTCCGAGAAGCTGAAGAGCAAGTTCAGCTTATTCGTGAACGTCTCAAAACTGCCCAATCCCGTCAGAAGAGTTATGCTGACACCAAGCGCCGTGATCTCACTTTCAGTATCGGAGATTATGTGTATCTCCGAGTGACACCCCTCAAGGGAATGCAGCGTTTCCATGTCAAAGGAAAGTTAGCACCAAGGTATATTGGACCCTTCAAGGTCATTGCTCGTCGAGGAGAAGTATCCTATCAGCTGGAGTTACCCCAGGAGTTAGGAGATTATCATGATGTCTTCCACATTTCCTTGCTCCGGAAGTGTCTTGAAGTTCCTGACCAGCCTGATGTTTTCAAAAACATCGACCACCTCTCCATCGACCTGAACCAAGACCTGACTTATCGTGAGAGACCCCTCAAAATTCTCGAAGAAGATGTTCGTGTTACCCGAAGACGTGCGATCAAGTTTTACAAAGTCCAGTGGACTAACCACTCTGAAGAAGAAGCAACTTGGGAACGCGAAGATTATCTTAGAAGCGAATTCCCAGACCTCCTTAAAACCTAAGCCTAGCAAATCTCGGGACGAGATTTATTTTAAGGGGGGAAGGATTGTAACATCCCAAAATTATTATCCAGAATTTTATTCCAAAAATGGGAACCAACAAAAACTTTTGTTGTTTATTGTCTGTTAATTGCTTCTTCTTACTTGTGTTGTTGTTCTTGCTGGTTGTGTGAGTGTTTGCTCTAGTAAACACTAATAAGAAATAAAGAAACCAAAATCCAAATTAAAAGCAAGAAAATAAAAATAGCAAGTTATCACTTTAAAAATCTCAAAGTGACAAATTCAATTATTTTCAAATCAAAGTCAGTGGAGATGCAATGTAAACACTCTCCCTTTTTGTTCTTACTACTTTCCCATCTCAAATATTATTTTTGAACTTGTTTTAAAATTCTAAAATAAAAACAAATAGAAATAAATCAAATTACCTTAAACAAGTACTATGAAAGAAAATGTTGCCAAACATTTTATTTGGCAATGCCAATTTTTGTGGAGCTTCTACATGTTATGGGGAGGCCCCACAAATATTTGCAGAATTTTCTAAAATACTTAAGTACCTCAAATAAATCCAGGAAAAGCTTCTGGATATTGAAATAAAACTGAAAAATAAAAGAAAAGAGGGAGGAAGGGGTTTTCTGCAAAAAGGTCATCGACCTCAGACCCGACGACCGTCGCCGTGTCGCCTTCACCGTCGACGCCGTTTTCTTCGCCGCCAGGACCCCCCTGGCCGCGCTCTCCCTCGCCTCTGCACCCCTGCACCTCTCTGCACCCGCAGGGAAGAAAACGGGCACCCCTCCCGTCGCCATTACGCCGTGGTTCCCCGCTGACCGCCGTAGAGCACTTGGACGGCGCCGGCAAAATTCGTCCACCCCTTAGCTCCCCGACACGCACCGTTCTTCTAGATGACTCTAGAAGCTTGCCGGACCCCGTTAAGCCCCAAGCCACCACGAGTCTCTGCACCGTCGCCGTGTAATCGCCGAATTGATCACCGTGGACGCGCCATGGCCGCCGCCGTAGACCCCGACCATCGTGGACCGCCCTGGCCCTATAAAAAGCACCCCGAGGCCTCTCTGGAACACCACACCTCCCTCCCAAGCTTTCCCTCGCTCCAATTTGCTCTGTGCACCGCCAGAGGGCAGTGCACGGCCGTGCCCGACGCCGCCGTTGAGGTCGAGCACCACCGCCTCGCCACACCTCCCCATTCTTCCCTCTGACCCCTCTACGCTCTTCCTTGTGGACACCGCACTCACCAGAGAGCTTTTTCCCTCTTTTTAGTGCACGGACGCGACCCCGACGCTCCGCCGAAGTTGCTGCCCGACGCCGACGAAGTGCGCGACCTCACCGCCGACGAACCAGCCTTCCCCAGCAAGCACAGCTCGCACCATCGCCTTCCCCGAGCCTCCGCCGTCGATCTGCGTCGTCTCCGCGATCTTCCGAGCCCTCTAGGTGAGTCTCCGATCATCACCGTGCCGCCGGCGCGGCGGCGCCGCCAGTTTTTGGTCGCCGCCGTTGCCTTTGATCTTGGACCGTTGGATCCAGATCCAACGGCCGCGTAACGCTTCGCTGTAGTTGAGCCACTGACGGCCTGACCCCACCCGTCAGTATTTTAATCAAATCCACGTCCACGCTGAGTCACTGACCAGTAGGCCCCACTAGTCAGAAATCTCAACATTATCCAGAAGAGAGGGAATTTCTATTTCTTTTTCTCTGGAAAAACAGTACTGGCATCAACTTTGAAATTCAATATCTCGAGATTTAGGAATCCAAATAAATCAAACTCAACTGTTCTGGAAAGCTTATGAAAGTGTTTAACCAACACAATTGGTCCCATGTCATTTAATTAAATATTAAAAAGTATTATTGAAAATGCCACAGAAGGTTTAAAATCTAAACTTGTTTGTTTCTGATACTCTGCTAGTCCAAATAATTCCAAACCAATTTTGCTAGCTTAGTACTGCCTTGTGTTAGCTCCCCTAATTTTGGTAGAATTAATTAAGCAATATTAATTGCTGACTTTAAAATAAACCCTTCTGGACTAAAACAGACAAATATGTTTATTGGTTGATCCAAATGAGTTAGGACCAATTTTGTTAGCTCACATATATCCATGTTTAGTTACCCCTAAAAGGGTTTAATTTTTGGAACAATATAATTTAATTGGTAGCTAAAACTTGATTATTAAGCTACTGGATTCAATCCAATGTGTAGGGAGTTTGGTAACTCCAAATGGTCCAATTCAAATTGGGTTGTATTCTACACATCAGTGGCTTTCCATAGAATTTTAATTTGTATTTTTGTGACCAACAGAACTCAAGTTGTGGAATTAAACATGAATAACTAGTTTCTGCCATAATTTGGACTTAATTAAATAATGTTTAATTCAATTTATTTAAAAACCAAATTGTGTAGTTTGATGTGTGCAGTAGCCAATTGTGATGTTAATGATGGTTATGTTGAGGTGATTGCTTGTATAGCTTAGTGATTGTTTGTATTGTTTGTTTGTTAATTAGACGAGAACGTTGTCGGATATATCGAGGAAGGAGAGTTTGCTGAATTTGAAGAACAAGAGCAAGATCACTTTGCCAAGCAAGGCAAGCTATTCTCTGAGCTTGCACTACCAACATATGCATCTACTTTCATAATATGTTTACTCTCAAAGCAAGATTTACAAAACCCATTTCAAAAATATATGGATATTATTTTGCCACCCTATGTCGTAGTTTATATAAAACTTTAGGATGGGAAAACAATGTTGTTTATTCAAAACTCCTTTGAAATGTCTTGTGAGTTTATGGAACGACGAGATGTCGGTGCTGTGTTGGAAAGGTGGAAAAATGGTGATGTTTGTGAAAAATGCACAGTGTCCTAGTACTATGGAAACCAATCCTACCCTGTGCGACCACATTTACCACATATGGGAAAAGGCGTAGTCATGTAGTTTGCTCTTATTAGTATGGGATACCTCATCGACGGAGATGACTCCGTTATGCATGAGGGGATGGTCCGAGGATCTACCCCCTGACCCGGGTCCTCACACAAGTTGGTGGGGAGGATAGAAGGTTCCACCATAAACCGCCGGACAAAACTATGAGTCCTCACACTTAGGGTTTCTGACGGGAAACCGGACTGGGTGTCGATGGAAAGTGTCATATGGGAAGGATCCTATACTAGCATGAGCAAATAAGAGGCTATGGCCGGCGGCTTACTTCGCATACACCTGGTATGGCGAGACGTGGCAGACACGATGAGTTGCCGGATGGATGTGGGTTAAAAGCGTGCTACCTCTGCAGAGTGTTAAAAACTATTCGAATAGCCGAGTCCTCGGATATGGACAATTGGGAGACTGTCCTAAGACCTTGTGCAAGTTTTAAAAAGGCTTTGAGTTTTTAAAGAAAAATGGAGTGGAGAATGTTTCCTACACCTATACCAACGGATCGGTATGAGGTGGTGGGATGAAAGTGGACCATGACGGGCTATGGTCGGGAAAGAGGAGAAGTTTTGGAAAAACAGATGAAAAAGGTGACTTCTTTAAAGATAGTTATAAAGCTCTTCTTACCTTTTTCAATAAAGATATAGAGATGTTTTAAATAAGAAAAGTTGTCAACTAAAATAAAACTGGTGCATACTCATGTTGGGATAGTTTGCGAGTACATTCAAATGTACTCATATTGGTTTCGTCCCTGGCTATTGTCCTAGCCAGACTACGAGGAGGAACACTACGCAGAGCAGGAATATGGCGACTTCTACGCCAACTAAGGATCTCCACAAGTCAGCTGCCTGTCGGGTCGTCATCGTTAGAATATGATGTCGATTACGCCGTAGCTTCCGCTGATATATTTGGTTTGGCCCATGAAGGCACCTATGTAAGAACTTGGTCTAAATGACCATTTATGTAAGACTTTTATTCGGTACTGTAATGGATGTAAACTTTGGTATCCAATTCGGATTATGTGCAACGACAGACTGATCACGGGATCGTTGTGTTAAGCATAATCGGGTATTTCGGACAGCTAGTCCGGGGTCCCCACACATAATAACTTCAGAAATATTACAATTATCAAAATCAAGATCATCGTCATCTAAGGCAATGGGACCATTGTCCCCCATAGTTCGAAAAATTTCAGCACTTTTATCAGGAACAGTTTCAGTGGTTTTAGGCAATTTCAAACGTTTTGCAATGGAAGTGGAAACATTGCCAACACCAATAATGTTACCATTGATAGTAGAAGGTTTACTAACATGTGATGCTTCAGCATTACTAGTGGTACTGATAGTACAAACTCTAGCTATACTATTCTTTCTAGCAATTTCATCTTCTCTTTCCCACCTAGCATGCAATTCAGCCAACATCCAAATATTATTATCAATTTTAACTTGGATAGCATTGGCAGTAGCAAAAGTCTTAGTATCTTTAACTTCATTAGGCATAACTTTCAGTTTCAAAAGATCAACATCAAGAGCAAGGCTATCAACTTTAGAAGCAAGAACATCAATTTTGCCAAACTTTTCCTCAACAGATTTATTAAAAGCAGTTTGGGTATTGATAAATTCCTTAAGCATGACTTCAAGATCAGAGGGTACACTCCTATTATTGTTGTAAGAATTATCATAGGAATTACCATAACTATTGCCACTATTAGAAGGATATGGCTTATAATTGTTGTTACCAAAATTATTCCTATAAGCATTGTTGTTGAAATTATTATTTTTAATGAAGTTCACATCAACATGCTCTTCTTGGGCAACCAATGAAGCTAAAGGAACATTATTTGGATCAACATGAGATTTACCATTCACAAGCATAGACATAATGACATCAATCTTATCACTCAAGGAAGAGGTTTCTTCAACAGAATTTACCTTCTTACCTTGTGGAGTCCTCTCAGTGTGCCATTCAGAGTAATTAATCATCATATCATCAAGAAACTTTGTTGCTGCACCCAAAGTGATGGACATAAAGGTACCTCCAGCAGCTGAATCCAGAAGGTTTCTTGAAGAAAAATTCAGCCCTGCATTAAAGGTTTGGATGATCATCCAAGCAGTCAGTCCATGGGTGGGACAATTCTTTACCAATGATTTCATTCTCTCCCATGCTTGGGCAACATGCTCATTATCAAATTGTTTGAAGTTCATAATGCTACTTCTCAAAGATATAATCTTAGCAGGAGGATAATATTTCCCAATGAAACCATTTTTGCATTTAGTCCAAGAATCAATACTATTTCTAGGCAAAGATAGCAACCATTCTTTAGCTCTTCCTCTTAAAGAGAAACGGAATAATTTCAGTTTAATAATATCTCCATCTATATCCTTATACTTTTGCATCTCACAAAGTTCAACAAAATTATTAAGGTGAGCAGCAGCATCATCAGTACTAACACCAGAAAATTGCTCTTTCATAACAAGATTTAACAGAGCAGGTTTAATTTCATAAAAGTCTGCTTTAGAAGCAGGTGGAGCAATAGGAGTGCATATGAAATCATTATTATTTGTGCTAGTGAAGTCACACAACTTGGTGTTCTCAGAAGCAAACAAGATAAAGTAAAAATAAAATAAGCAAGACAAAAACAAAGTAAAGAGATTGGAAGTGAGAGACTCCCCTTGCAGAAGGTTTGACTTCCCCGGCAATGGCGCCAGAAAACTGGCTTGATGCGTGTTAAGTTACACGTCCGTTGGGAACCCCAAGAGGAAGGTGTGATGAGTGCAGTAGCAAGTTTTCCCTCAGTAAGAAACCAAGGTTTAATCGAACCAGTAGGAAGTCAAGGGTCTTCTGAAGGTTGTTGGTGGCTGAATGTGGCACGGCGCAACACCAGGGAATCAGCAGCAACGTGGAACCTGCACACAAGACAATCAAACTAATTTGCCCCAATGAAACAGTGAGGTTGTCAATCTCACCGGTTTGCTGGAAACAAAGGATTAAAAGTGTGGTGTGGAAAATGATGTTTGCTTGCAGAGAATTAAAGAGAACAATGATTGCAGTTGGTTGTATTTTAGATGTAAAAGATTGGACCGGGGTCCACAGTTCACTAGTGGTGTCTCTCCATAATAAAATACTAACATGCTGGGTAAACAAATTACAGCTGGGCAATTGACAAAATAGAGAGTGCATAACAATGCATATACAAGTCATGATGATCACTATGAGATTTACTTGGGCATTACGACAAAGTACACAGACCGCTATCCAGCATGCATCTGTGCCTAAATAGTCCACCTTCAGGTTAGCATCCGCACCCCTTCCAGTATTAAGTTGCAAGCAACAGACAATTGCATTAAGTATGGTGGATAATGTAAACAATACAAATATCCTTAGACAAAGCATTGTTGTTTTACCCCTAGTAGCAACAGCACATCCACAACCTTAGAACTTTCTGTCACTGTCCCAGATTAAATGGAGGCATGAACCCACTATCTAGCATAAATACTCCCTCTTGGAGTTACAAGCATAAACTTGGCCAAAGCCTACACTAATAACGGAGAGCATGCAAGATCATAAATAACATAGGCATGATAGATCAATAATCAACTTGACATAGTATTCAATATTCATCGGATCCCAGCAAACACAACATGTAGCTTTACAATAAGATGATCTTGATCATGATAGGCAGCTCACAAGATCTAAACATGATGGCACAAGAGGAGAAGACAACCATCTAGCTACTGCTATGGACCCATAGTCCAGGGGTGGACTACTCACACATCACTCCGGAGGAAGGCATGGCGATGTAGAGCCCTCCGGTGATGATTCCCCTCTCCGGCAGGGTGCCGGGAAGAGCTTCAGAACCCTCCCGAGCTAGGGTTGACGACGGCGGCGGCTCTGGAACTTTTCGTGGATGGAGGCTCGGGTGTTTAGGGTTTTCCCGAGAAAGGCAATTTATAGGCGAAGGGGCGATGTCGGTGGAGGCCCGAGGGCTCCTCACCACGTGGCGGCACGCCAGGGGTGGGACCCGCGCCACCACATGGTGAGGGCGCCTCGTTGCCCCCTTCGTCTCTCCTTCGGACTCCGTATACGTGACAGAAAAATAGGACCTTGGCTTTTTGTTTCGTCCAATTCTGAGAATATTTCCAGAACAGCTTTTCTGGAATCAAAAACAGCAGAAAACAGGAACTGGCACTGTGGCATCTTGTTAATAGGTTAGTCCCAGAAAATGCATAAAAATGCTATAAAGTGTGAATAAAACATGTAGCAATTGACATAATATAAGCATGGAACATAAGAAATTATAGATACGTTGGAGACGTATCAGGGAGTAATAAGCTTTTTTCATATTACAATCCTAGAAAATGTGAACATGTGAGGTATTTCCATTTAGAATTGATATTGTCAATTATCTTGTTCCTATGTGGCATATTTCTCAAACAAGTTCCAATTTGGTTATATGATTTTGTTTTCTTATATTTGGATCTTGTTTGTGAAGGAAGTTCTTGGTACGGTTTTCCTCTAATATATTCACATATATCTCTTTGGGAAACCGATTGCTTCAAGCTACTCTTTGTAGTTGCTTTGCATGATCGCGTGAATATTTGAAGCTATCAAGAACATTTATCTACATAAGCATCACGCTTAAATCTTATCCTTCACCATGTGCTTATTGGTTGTGAAGATGATCTTGAATATCAATCCAATACACCACTAAGAAATTTCTAAATATACTCCTTTTCTATGACAATTGATAATCATAATTGTGGTGAAATTTGTAGATCATCTTCATATTGGCTCTTGATTTTATTGACTTATTTCTTGCCAAAATTTTTTTTTGTTTTAACTCCCATTGTCTTCCTTACCTCTTGTAGGTCATTTTGCTTTATTCAAACTTTCCTAGTGTTTTATTTGGTGTAGGAGAGGCATTGATCCCGTCATTGTGCACCTTGCATTCAAAGGCTACTTATAGATAATGCACTATTCTTGGGTGAGCTATCCTATATTCAGTGCAACTTATATTTTCATTAGTATTGGATCTTATCGCTTTTCTTGATATATGACTAGTGTTTGAATAGATATTTGGAGAGCGATGATTCCATGTGTATGCATTGTGTATTCAAATACAAGATCATAAATAGTGCACTTTTGTTGGGAGAGCTATCATGTATCCTTTTAAAACACTATTTATATTCTATTGGTATTTGATCCTTTCCATTGGTCTTTGATCCCGATGACATGTCTCATGGAAGACAAACCTTTTTGGCTTGGTACTTTGTGCCATCATGAAAAGTGTAGAGGGTGTGGTTTATTTGTTGGAACCCTGCTCTTTCTTTTTGAGAGTTTGTCTCAATTGGCATCTCTCTTTGGGAGTGGGCTATATCATTCGTTGACATATCTCTTTTTGATATCTCTTTTGGAAATTTGATATCTATTCCTTTTATTTATTAATTAAATTGTATCTTATTTCCTTTTTGCTATTTTTGTCCAATTGGTGTCTCATCAATCATATGTTGGTTTGTTTTAGTTTCAATTGGCTTCTCTAAATCAATTTTTGATTTGGATCTTTGATATAATTTGGACTTTCTTTGATTTCTTGATATTTGTCCAAATTGTATCTCCGTTTGGTTAAAGTTAATAGGCATGCATATCTACTACATGTTTATTTTATGGCATACTTTCCTTCTTTGTACCAATATATAGGTGAAACTCCATAGAATCCTAAATCGGCTAAGATGTGCATGAAATTCAATTTCATATCTATATGCACATATTTATGTGGAGTTCCTTCTATGTATTGTAGTTTGACTAACTACTTTGGACCCAATTAGTTTGGGAACAATTTTACTTGAATATGTTTTAGGTACATGGAGATGCATTGGTTGCTTGTCTCATTTACAATGAAAGTGTATTCACCACATGCTTATTGGAGCCAAGCTAGGATGGTTGATTAACTCTTGTCTACTACATCAACCCCATGCCATCTCGGTAACAAGTATCCACCCTCGTGCATACTTTTCTAGCATCCAACCTTGTGTAGGTTGCATCATGGCATGAAACTTATTTATATGCCTTTATTGTGGTTCTTACAAATTTTAAAAAGAAACTTTTTTTCAAATAAGAGTAAGTTGAGATGATTGCATATCAAGGGGATGATATAAAATCATGTTCATGATTCACCTATCCCATATATGTCAATCTAACAATTACATTGTATATCTTTTTCTCAAAATACTCGCATGTGCAATATTGATGAATTTGCAAATTCTATTCGAGTTGTTCTTATGATACTTGTTGCTTTACTCAATGCATCCCAACTATCTCTTTTTCCCTTAGTGATATTTGTGATGCCTTGGTTATGGTTGAATTTGAAGTTCATTATTATACAATATGAAAATATTGAGCTATGTGCTACGATCCTAAACAAATATCATATGTGTATATTATATGACTTCCTTTTGGATATCTTGTTCTTTTCTTTACTAACTAATTTTGTGTATACATATTTCTTTGTGGATGTATATCATCATGATTGTTGTCTACATAGAAACTTATATACATGAGAAGAGTTACATCTTTACTTGATATCTTAATTCTTTGGTGTCACCTCTCTATTACTTTTTATTCTTTGTGACCCAAAAAATTAACTTATCTTATGAGTGCATGTCCTATGTTATCACATCTTGGTACACTCATATTGGTGAATATTCTTGACCTCATGCTTGTCTTGATGAGCCTATTACCTTCACCATGGGATAAGACAAAAGCTTTGATTTTTATTTGCATATTTTTGAGCTTGTGAATCCATTTAAATTTTGTGTTTTAAACGATACTGGGTGAGTGAGGATTCCATTTTTGTACACCTTGTATTCAAATAAAAAATTCTAAATTGTGTACAAATATTGGGGAGCTCCTCTATTTTCTTTAAAGCACTCTTTTGCTCAAATCATAATATTTTTTTTGTTGGATCATTTGGTTACTTGCTTTCTCTTTGGAAAATGGTAAAAAGTTTTCCATAACATTCTTTTGCAATCTTCGATCCTCAATATAGTTTGATCTCACTCAAACTACTCGTAATTGGATAGGTGCATTTGACTTCACTCACATTTTGAGAAATGAACACATTATGGGGGAGCTCTTACTATATTGACTGCCTAAGATTTTTCGCCCATTTTGGAAATGGATGCCAATGGGGGAGAAGTTTTAGAGGGTTCAAGGAAATTTGGTTCTATGCTTTTGATTTGTTCTCAAGCATTTTTCCTCTCATGCTCGTGCATTCTTGCTTGTTTACTTGCATGGTTGCTTAAATTCATTATATAAACCCTCGTAAAAGAGATTGTCATCAATTAACAAAATGGGGGAGATTGAAAGGGCATGGCACCCCTATGTGTAGTTTTGGTAATTAATGACAATCCCTATGGACTAATGGTTGCAATGAGTTATCCTTGTAGTGTTTGTCTGAAGGCAATGCTTGAACTCAACATGTTGGATTCAAGGTTGATGCCATGAATATATTTATATAATGAAGTATTTGGCATCAAGATCATCGAGGTGTATGGATATATATTTGATATGATCAATAAGAAGAGTATGTGATGACCAAGTTGTTATTCGAGGATTTATCCGATGATTGACCATATGTGAGTTGAGCATATTGCAAGTATGTCTTGAAGAAAAGGATTATGTGATCATTCATGGTTATCTTCAAGACATCATCTATTCAAAAGAGAAGAAAAAATACAAGGTTGATCAAGATATTGATCAACACACAAAGCTACAAGATGTACCTAGTGGGATCATGTATCTCTTGGTATGGTAAGCAATTGTTCATAACCCATGATATGTGTGTAGCATTTCTATGTGTGGTTAGGTATCTTTCTATGGGCTTGCATTAAATGAAGATTTCATATAGCCCATGAACGATGACGTCAAGTGGTGATCGTCATCAATGCTTGAGAAGTGCAAGTTCATGAGAAGTATCTCGAAGATACCATATGCTTGATGCTTGCCACCTTCTTAGAGATAATGGTCAAGTGAAGATGTGGCTATGAGAGGCTCACCCATAGTGGAGTATGGGGGAGCAATATGTGAGACTTCACCAAGCGAAGCGCAATCAAGAAAGGTGGCCCACTTGAAGAGATCAAGATCAATATCATCTAGATCAAGTGGAATGCGCAAGGCAAAGGTATGATCTTGATAGGGTTTCTATTTTACCGGTCTCATGGTGCTAGTTGGGAGACCGGGCTATAGGATAGATACCGTACTATCAAGAGGGGCGCTCAATTGAGCTTTAACATATCAGTTAGAGAGAGCTCAAACCTTTGCATACTTGGCATCATCTTTCTTGGTTCTTATTTGGCTTTTCTCTGTGTGGGATTTTGGAGCTTGTTGTGATCTTCATAACAAGCTTAAGTTCATCAAAAACGGATTTCGTATGAAAAACTTGGTGAGTTTTTAATGTTGGAGGTTTGACCGGTTGTTCATTTATAGAGAGGTTTTACCTTTATACATTTGTTTTTATCCTCCCATGTTGGACTATGATTTTTCTCTGCATGATCTTGTAATTCCCGTTGCGGTGATTCCAACGAGCCCAAGAACATCGAAAACGGACTCCGGATGAAAAAGTTGTTGTCGTTTTCGTGTTGGTGTTTCTGCATTTTTCTGGGGGGGCGGAAGTTTCGGTGTCCGGACCGGAAGTTCCGCCCTGGCCTCGAAATTCTGGCTAAGTCATTTTGTAGAAATGCTACTTCATTGCACCGGATATTTGTCCGGAAGTTCCACCGAAAGTTCCTGTCCTGTCACCGGAAGTTCCGATCCAAGCTGTCTCCAACGGATAGAAATCTGGGAGGGGTATAAATACCCCTCCCCCTTCTTCAAGTTTGGGCACTCGACCAAAATATCTTTGCCCACCATTGTTGAGAGCTTTAAACTTGTAGATCTCTCTCTCTCTACCACTCAAACATCTTGTCCTTCTAGGATTTGAGAGAGTTGATCTAGATCTATTATTCCACCAATCAATCTCTCCTCTAAGTGAGGGGAAGCCTTTGGATTTAGGTCTTGGAGTTCCATTTGTTGGTTTCTTCCTTGTTCTTCCTCTCTTCTCCCCCCACAAGCATTAGTTGCTTTTGGTGGGATTTGGGAGTGAAGGATTTGACCACCTCTAGTGGTCTTGCCTTCTTGCATTAGTTGCATCGGTTTGAGTTCTCCACGGTGATACGTGGAAAGTGAAGTTGAGAAGCTTGTTACTCTTGGGTACTTGGGGTGCCCTAGAGCTTGTCCTCTAGGGTACTTGGGGTTTCCTAGACGGTCCTTGTTTATCTCAGAGTTTTGGTGGCTCCCGGGATTAGTTGAGGGCCTCCAATTGAGTTGTGGAGTGTGCCTCAACCTTGTGATTCTTGTGGCTTTGGGAGCCGCGGGAATTCGGTGGGAGCCTCCAATTAAGTTGTGGAGTGTGCCTCATCCTTGTATGGGTTCGGTGACCACCCTCGAGTGTCCCATAGTGGTTCGTGGTACTCTACATTGGTAGAGGCACGAAGGAGATTACAGTGTGCCATTTGACGGCTATTCGGGGATCAATTTGTGACTCCGCACCGCTCCAACGGAGACATAGCTTCCATTGGGAAGTGAACTCCGGGATAAATCATCGTCTCCAAGTGCCTCGGTATTTCTATACCCGAGCTTCTTACTTATGCAATTTACTTTGTGATAGCCATCGAGCTTGAAGTAATATATCTTGCTATCACATAGTTGTTTATCTTGATTAGCATAAGTTGTTGGTGCACATAGGTAAACCTAGCTTTGTTTAGGTTTTGTGCTTGATAAATTAACCGCTAGTTTTATTCCGCATTTATTCAAGCCTAAACCGTAAAAGAATTTTAATCGCCTATTCACCCCCCCCCCCTTCCCCCTCTAGGCGACATCCGTGTCCTTTCAAGGGGGGTTTGGGGAGAGAGAGAAAAGAGAAAAAATACATGGCGATCTAGTCTAGTACAAGACCGGTGGTACAAGAAATAACATAGTTCCGGATAGCTTCAAGTCCTTGGCGATCGCAGAGGGGGTACCGGAAGGCCCAGAGGAGGATATCCTCTGCACAGAGCTGACGCACACACCGGGGAGAGCGCAGAATCGAGTTGAAGACCAGGTCGTTCCTGGCTTTCCAAACATGCCACATAATCGCGGCGAGCCCGACGTACCACCGGCGGGTGTGGACACCGATCGGGGAAGGGAGGTCCCAGGGGGAGGGGACAGACCCGGTGGCGACGCCGAGGTGGTGCCAGATCATAGCGGCGCGGGGACAGTCGAAGAAGAGATGTCGGCAGGTCTCCTCGGCACCGCAGGATGCGCAGGCATCGGAAGGGGCGCAGCTCTTTGCGAACAGGTTGCTACGAGAGCTCAATCTGTCCGAGGCGGCAAGGTACATGAAAATCTTGATCTTGGTGGGGAGCCGGGTGCCCCAAGTGATGATCGCATCGCGATCGGGGGGACGTGGCACCTCGAGGAGTCTGTAGGCCTCGCGAGTAGAGAAGGTGGGCGAGCCAGGGGCGACGAGCACACGGACGTCGTGTCTGGGAAGGACGGAGGTGGAGTGGATGATGTGCTGGACGTAGGTGAGTTCTGCCTCGGCAGCGGGAGTGAGGTATGGCTGAAGAGCGAGCCCAGAGTCGAGTACCGAGGCAACTGTGGCGTTGGGACGGGTGGAGTGGGAGAACAAGGCGGGAAAACGTAGATGGAGGGCCCATGGGGGGTCCAAGAGTCCATCCAGAAGGCGGTGGCGCGCCCGTCACGAACGGACGAGCGCGTGATAGAGCGGTAGAGCGGGAGGCAAGTGGAGACAATCTTATCAAGGAGCGAGAGGTTTGAGGGAAAATCACCGAGGTCACAAGCGGAGCGACGGTACCATTAGATCCAGGGGAGATCGTCGGGTTGGTGGAGCCGGTGGACGAAGCTGAGGAGCAGGCACAAGTTTTGTCGACGAAGATCCCGAATCCCGAAGCAGCCAACCTGTTTAGACAACAACAATTTATCCCAAGCAATTAGACAACGGGCACCAGAACACGTATCCTTCCTGTCCAGAAAAAGGCACGACGCCTCTTATCAATACTCTCAATAATACCCTGTGGCAACAGGTAAGAACACATAAAGTAGGAGGGAATGTTGTTAAGGACAGAGTTGCACAGCACCAGGCGGCCTCCCAAGGAGAGGAGCAGGGCGCGCCAGCCGGAGAGACGCCTGTCAATGTTGGCAAGGAGGGGAGCATACGCGGAGGCGGGGAGCTTAATCGGCGAGAGTGGTAGGCCAAGGTAGGGCTGGGGAAAGTTGGAGATGGGGCAACCAAGGATAGAGGCCAGGTTGACGACAGTGTCGTTGTCAACATGCATGGGACAAAGCATGATATATGAAAGTTAATGGCGAGTCCGGTAGCCGAGGCGAAGTTGTCGAGAATGCGTTTTAACCGTGTGATGGAACGGGATGTGGCAGGACAAAGGATAAGGGTGTCGTCGGCGTCTTGTAGAACGGGGCACGGGAGAGAGGGGTCGATGGGGTGCGTGAGGTCACCGTCGGAGAGAGCGTTGCGGATGAGCTTTTGGAGGACATCAGCGACGATAATGAGCAGGTAGGGGGAGAGGGCGTCGCCTTGACGTAGCCCATTTCTGCATCTGATCCAGTTGCCGGGGACGCCATTGAGGAGGATGGAGGTGTGGCTCGAGTTGAAGATATCGCTCATCCACCGGCACCAGCGTTCGTCGAACCCGCGAGCCCGAAGGATGGTGAGAAGGCTAGTCCATTTTTTTTTTGATTTTTTCCATATATATTAAACCAACAAAGAGTACACGATTACATCGATTACAAAAACAATACTAAAAGAGACGAACAAATCTATGAGATCTTCAAGCTCTTTGTTCTTCCATGACACAATCTTGTACTTTTCTGAAGGCAGCCGTAGAACAACGCCGAATACACCAAACTACAGACCTGTGAATACCAATGAAGATTCTCCCCTTTTAATTTTGAGCCGCAATGCCAAGGCTTTGTGCACGCACGCAGCCATTAAATTAATCAAGCAACATCGGCAAGAGCACCACCACTGATATTCCAGGGACAAATAACCGAACCACTTTGTCGACGTCGTTGGGAGCCGAGAGAACGAATCACCATTGCCGAAGACGTAGTAGCCGGGATAGATAATGTGAGGACAAACCTCCTCGCGGCAACCATGAGAAACAATCCAAGATTGATCTGGCGAAGCAAGATCTGAAGAACAATACCTAGACAAACTTAATCTTCCACAACAACCATTGACGTCGGAAAGGAGATCTCGCCGACGAACGAAGCGCGGAAGATCACTTACTGTAGACGATGCCATCTCCATTGACGAAGAAGATAACAACCAAAACCAAGCTCTAACATTAAGGACCTTTGTGTAGCGCCATGCGCAGGTCCGAGGTCCCCACCCCTCTAGTGCCAGCGGCACCTAGAGGAGGTGAGGACCCGTCAATTCTTAGATGAAGGTGACGATGAAGATGCAGATGACGCCGGCGGCGACGGCTAGGGTTGAAACCCTAGGCCGCCGACTCTCTTTCTTTCTTTCTAGTTTTCCTATCACAAGGCTAGTCCAGTTGATTAATTACATAGTAGTACTATTCTATCATATCCCGGATCCTGGTATCAAGCTAGCGTTGAATCACACTAGGTGAAATTGGCGCGCTTTGCAACGCCCGATTAGAGTTATTGGGGTGTGTTTGTTTCCTTTTGTAGTTTTGTAAAAATTGGTCAAATTGATCGAACTATTAGAAATGGTTGAAATGTTCAAATATGTTTGTATTTTGCCATAAGTAGTTAGCATTTATTTTTCTGAGCATTTTGATATAATATTCATATTTTTCTGATGGACAGATTTAAAGGTATTGATTTTACAATAGTAAGCATTTTCTAGAAATTGTTTAATTAAACTGGTACCACCTGTCAGAAATTTAACAATTTGTAAAAATATTT
This sequence comes from Poa pratensis, assembly GCA_947311845.1. Lineage (NCBI taxonomy): Eukaryota > Viridiplantae > Streptophyta > Magnoliopsida > Poales > Poaceae > Poa > Poa pratensis. Next base: position 18,312,354 of record CAMZMU010000010.1, read on the forward strand.
TCGAAAAGAATAAAATTCTGACAGGCCGGGCCCAGTGTGATGTCGTGGTGACGTCAGCGATGGCCGGAACTGCCCTGCCGAGCACGGACGCGTCGCATCCGCGAGAGCCGGGACGCGCGGCTGGGCGTGTCGGACACGCGTGGACGCGGGCTACCCGCAGGTGGCGGCGCCGCTGCATTTGGGTCACCGGAGCGTCGCCGGCGGCGACCAAACGCGCCGGCCGGAGCAAGCTCACGACGGCCGGAGCAACCAAAGCGAGAGGAAGCGGGAAAGAGGTCCTGGAGGACCGGGGACTCACCATGGAGCTCGAGGAGGTGTTGAATCGTCGAGGCGAGGTCGAGGACGGCCGGAATGAAGCTCGCCAGCGGCGGACGGAGGTGGAAGGGAACGGCGAAATTCGTCGGGCTCCTAACTTCCCAGCAAGCACGAGTCGACCAGGAGGGAGAGGGAAGCACGGCGAAGCTCTAGGAGGCCTCGGTTCGTCGTGGGGAGGCCGGAGACAGCGGCGCCGCGGCGGCGGCCGTACGGCTAGGGTTACGTCGTCTTGAAGATGGAAGGTGTTTTTGCAGAAAGGTACCTGAATTTTCTAAAAGTTGCAAATAAGTCCCTGCGGGTACTGTAGATTACTGTAGAAATCTACAGTAATGGTGGGCCAGGAGCGAGGAGAGCGGGCGAATTGCTCCGTCTTTCATATATACTCCTCCGTTCCAAATTAATTGACTTTCATTTGTCTACACATGGATGTATCTAGACATGTTACACGTATAGATACATCCACATGTGAACTAATGGAAGTCAATTAATTTGGAACGGAGGGAGTAGTACTGACTGATACTATTGTATCATATATCCCGGATCGTGGTATCAAGCTGCTAATTTTTTTTAAATAATACACAAAAATTATTTAATTCCGGAAATAATACGCAGTTTTATTTTTTTCAAAAATATTACCCGGTCGGCCCCGTCGGAGCCGACAGGGCCTACTCGGCCACGGCGAAGCCGACAGCCCTAATCGGTCTCGACGAAGCCGACTAGTGGCGTGCACCCATAAATGAATACCAGTGGCGTGCACTCATGTATACACGCCAGTGGTAATAACCCAGACATACTTGGGGGCTTACACGTGGACGAGTGGGGCCTCTCGGTCTCGACGAAGCCGATTAGGGCCTGTCGGTTTCGACGGGGCCGACTGGGTAATATTTTTGAAAAAAATAAAAACTACGTATTATTTCTGGAATTAAAAAAATTTCGTGTATTATTTAAAAAAAATATTGCGACGTTGATGAAGGAAAATTTGCTCGGCTGCACGTTGGCCTGAAATTAATTGGGTGCAGTAGCAGTCATCTCTTGGTGGAGAGATCTCTCGTCGATATATTACATACATGCGCTTGCCTGTCAATCTAGCTAGTTTCTTCTGTACATGCTTAAGTAGTATACACACAGCTGACTATACAAAACAAACAATGGCGACTGACTCAACAGGATCGGTGGCCTTCGTCGCGGTGCCGTTCCCTGCGCAGGGCCACCTGAACCAGCTGCTGCACCTGTCCCTGCTGGTCCGGTCGCGGGGGCTGTCGGTGCACTACGCGTCGCCCGCCGCGCACCTCGGGCAGGCGCGGTCGCGCGTCCACGGCTGGGACCCCGACGCCGTCGGCTCCGTCCACTTCCACGACCTCGACGTCTCCACGTACGAGTCCCCGGCTCCCGACCCGACGGCCCCGTCTCCCTTCCCCAACCACCTGTTGCCCATGTGGGAGGCCTTCGCTGTCACCGCGAGCGCCCCTCTCGCCGTCCTCCTCCGAGGCCTCTCGGCCACACACCGCCGCGTGGTGGTCGTCTACGACCGGCTCAACTCCTTCGCCGCGGTGGAGGCGGCGCGGCTGGGCAACAGCGAGGCCTACGGGCTGCAGTGCGTGGCCATCTCGTACCATCTGGGGTGGCTGGACCCCGGGCACCAGCTCCTGCGCGACAACGGCCTCCGGTACACCCCCGTCGACGTGTCCATGTCCAAGGAGTTCGTGGAGTACATGGTCCGGACAACGGCGGAGGCGCGGGACCGGGGAGGCCGAGGCGTGGCCTCCACCGCAGGGCTCGTCATGAACACGTGCCGCGCGCTGGAGGGCGAGTTCATCGACGCCATCGCCGAGCTCCCGGAGTCCAAGGACCAGAAGCTCTTCGCCGTAGGGCCACTCATCCCGGTGCTGGACGCGAGCGCGCGCACGCCGGGGAAGACAACGCGGCACGAGTGCATGGACTGGCTCGACGCGCAGCCTCCGGCATCGGTGCTCTACGTCTCCTTCGGAACGACGTGCTCTTTCCGGAGAGAGCAAATCGCCGAGTTGGCAGCCGCGCTCAAGGGCAGCAAGCAGAGGTTCATCTGGGTGCTGCGCGACGCCGACCGTGCCGACATATTCGCAGAGTCGTCCAGCGAGAGCCGGCACGTCGAGCTCCTGTCCGAGTTCACTAGAGATACCAAGCGCACGGGGCTAGTGATCACCGGGTGGGCGCCACAGCTGGATATCCTTGCGCACGGCGCGACGGCGGCGTTCATGAGCCACTGCGGCTGGAACTCCACCTTGGAGAGCCTGAGCCACGGCAAGCCGATCCTCGCGTGGCCAATGCACTCCGACCAGCCCTGGGACGCCGAGCTCCTCTGCAAGTACCTCAGGGTCGCGCTCCTCGTCAGGCCATGCGAGAAGCACGCCGAGGTGGTGCCGGCGGAGGCCATCCAGGGGGTGATCCAGGAGGCGATGCTCTCAGAAAATGGAATGGCGATGCGGCAGCGGGCGAAGGTTCTCGACGAGGCAGTTCGTGCTTCTGTGACGGAAGGCGGCTCCTCCAGCCAAGACCTGAACCGCTTCGTTGCTCACATCACAAGGTGATTAGGGGAGGTTTAGTTACCGAATGGCTACTGAAACATACCGAACAGCTGCCGTACGTAATCCCTGATATTTACATATTGGCATACATAGGCTTCAAATTGATAGTTCTAGGGTTGAACGGATCTTTCTTTTATTAATATCTAGCTTGTTAATTATAAGTGAATGTACCTTCAACGATTGCACCAAGAGCGGAGGATGAGGCTTTTGTATCAGGGATAACTTCCAGGGCAATGTGCAAGGATGCATATACACTTTATGCTGAAACCATAGCTTGCATGAAGGCTATCGAGTCCGAAACTGACGCAACTACTCTTTTCGGCAAGCTCTCCTGCCTTGTGACCATGATTGGCTCGCCATGGTGTGCTTTTCAAGGATGCAAAATAGCATCAACTTATCATTAGTTTTTTCTGACTTTCATAGTTTGTAAAAAGAAAAAATAGAAGGAAAGAAACGCCCACCGTGGGGCTCGAACCCACGACCACAAGGTTAAGAGCCTTGCGCTCTACCAACTGAGCTAGACGGGCTTTGTTCATTGCCACAAATTTCTGGCCAGAACTTAAACAAACTTCTTCATTAATCAAGGTAGTATATTACCATTAGTTGGAATTATTCATGATGCCAAGCAAGCTCCAAATCTTTCTTTGATTTGTATCTATGCCAGATCAAATTTCAGAATAAAGTCAAAGTTCCATGCACCAGTAACAGCACCTTATTAAACCGCAAAACAAAAGTAAGAGCTCCCTTTTGGTAATAATACATTTTGCTGCTCTCTTTTTTTTAACAAACATTTTTGCTGCTCTCATGAAAGAATAAAGCATATATGCTAGTTACCTCGGATGCCGGAACACTTTTGATTATCTATTCTGCATTTGGCATGCCTACATAACCAACCAGAGAAAGATGCACAAAATTAGAGTTATTTTGCAACAGGCCTACAACATTATATCTGTATCATATCATTGTGCCAAATATACATATTTTGCACATCTTCTAAGGCCCATGTCCAGCCTGCCAAAAGATACTTCTTAAGCAAAAAAAAACAGCAGTTTTACATAAACAGTGAGATGACATCGCAGTAGCCAAACACTGATCGAGCCTCATTAATCGCTGTGGTCAGAACAGAGCCAGGTAAACTTCTCAATTAATTTCTGGTTAAGGACGCCAGCAGGATCGAACATGGGACAACGGAATGACTGAAAGATTCATCTCCACAGAAGGCATTACTTTAGCTCAAGACCTCCCTAATGGTACAACTATCTCTCCAGAATCAGTGTAGTTGACTGGAATCTTTCCACAGATGAAAATGGCTACTACTACCTCCATATCAAAATATAAGATGTTTTAGCATTTTTCAGATACGGATGTACCTAGACGCGTATCAGTGTGTATATTCACTCATTTTAGCCCCTATGTAGTCCGTATTGAAATATCTAAAACATCTTATATTTTAATACGGAGGAGTAGTAAACTATTATACCTTCCTTCCGGTCATCATGCGCGCTTCAATATCTTCAGGACAGTCGATGCAGCACAGCAGCAGTGCCAAACAGCCTTCTGGATCGACGAGCAGTTGCTAATTTTGGATCATTTCAGTCACTACAGCTTCAACTAGTAAAGAGAAAAGTGCAAAACTATTCTCTTTCAGTCACTACAGGACCAGGAAACACCGAAAGAGCGGGAGCAAGCCTAAAATAGATATATCATGACCTCCAGGCTAAAATGGTTGCAAAATGGCAGCCCAAGTCGTATTCCCTCGAGCTTCAGGCTAGTCATCGTCGACTGAATGTAACTGACTCTGTAGTGGCCCTATTATATCTGGGACTTCTTCGATATCTTTGGTTGGCTGAGAGGAGCAGAAAAACTCTATTACAATTTCGTCAAATCTCTGGAGAAAAATGAGAAAAACATGGGTAAACAAAGTGTACCTGCAGGAATTCTAGGAGGCACCATATGAGGTAGTTTATGATCATCACAAGGCAAAACAGTTTGCCTGCCCAAGCTCCACATGCGAGGTATCTACGCCATTATAGAAACACAGACATTAGTTGCTTTCTTTTTACTTATGTTTGATGTCGTTGCAAAAATGCAAGTGGTACTGCACAGACACTGACTTGCAGAACTAAACCATTATATGGAACATAGTAGAAAATAGTTGACAGCAACGAGGACAATATATTCAACTGCGGTAAGAAGATCAAAAGGGAAAACTATTGTTTCAGCTACAACTACTTTTTCTGAAATGGCAGAAAAGTACAGTCAGTATTCCGCTTTTTACTCACTGGGGAAGACGGTCTAGCAAATTTGTATCTGTGGACTGCATTGCACGGTCGTACACGATCTCTGTTCTTTTGGCCACATCATCCCAACTGTAGAGTCTTTTCATCTACGAGGCGCAATAGATTGAATAAGCATGAAACAACTTGCATATCAAGTTTGTACTAGAGGAAAAAGCTGATGCAGGATGCCCATTTCTGTAAATGGTCCAATGCACAATAAGGTCGCAAGCCAGGTGTATAGAGTCGAAACTCACCCGAAGATGCATAGTTTGGGGTTCTATGCCAGGAAGTATGTCAATAGCTTTCTTCACAGCTCGCACCATGTCTTCTGGATCTGGTTCTGCAAGTACTATCATGTCATCTGGTAGAACCTGTAAAAATAGTCGTTTATAGGGAGCTGCAAATTGCCCAACTAGCTGAGAAGATTTATGGTTGTCGACAAAAAAAACTTTTAAAATCGTAAAGGACATATACCTCCGGAACTCCTCCGACTCTAGTGCTTACTGTCAGCAGTCCACAGCTTGCTGCCTCCAAAATGGCTATGCAAAATGCTTCTGTAAGCGAACTACAATAGGGAAAGGCCAAGTTTCAGTACTACTATGGTTAACAACTGCACTCTGCTCAACGGTCATAAACAAGGTTAATTTATCCACCTTCTAGTTTCCCAAATAGTACGAAGGTTATGCTTAAAGTGAAAATAAAACGGAACGAAAAGCTCTTCTCTTTCTGTTTGCACTGGATCCATGTAATATATACTTAAAAGTTCCAGAAGAAATATTCCGTCAACATTAGTACGCTCAATTATATGATAGTCTAAGTACATGTTTGAAAAACTAGATGTTCACAATAACAATTCAATGATCTGGTACAAGAATGACCAAGTGCAGGAAGGATCCACTGGATCCGATATGGCTTAAAATTATCTGTTCGAGGAGCGCTAAGCATTCCAAACATTCAAATACAACAATTTTAGCTACCCTGCTAATGGTAGTGATCATTTCCACAGAATCCTTGGGTTTTTCAGAATTGAGCGGACAAGTTTAGTAAAAGTAATTCTCTTTGTCGCAATACAAACTGAAAGTTGGAACACGCAGGACTACTGCAACACACCTAGGTATCATACAATAATCGACGGAAAATAGAAAGACAGGAGAACAGAAAAAAGGTGCATATATCACACAATCCAGATGAAGAGGGATAAATGGATGAAAGAAACATATATTTTAAACAGAAAACAATGAAAATTCAGAAAACTACCTGTTAAGAAATATATGACCAGATATCAGAACAGATCGCACTTGAGCATGAGGTACAGCCCCTAACATCTCAACTCTATCCTGAAGGGAGAACTTCTCCCTCATCTCTTCAAGTCGCACACGTTTTGGACCATCACCTCCAACAATAAAGCGAACCTGACAAATCCATAGATTTATTAATCGAGGGAACACAAGGAGATCCAAAATGACATAGAGTAAGAAAGTAAGGATGCAACATGATAATGTAGGAAACAAAATATTCTATGAAGCTGAACTGACACCCAATTTATTACACAGATCAGACCAGAAAGGATGACACTGATAAAAACCAGTATTTCTATATGCTGAATAACTAATCTGTTTGGCTTAGTGCATAAGTGTAGTTCAGCTTCTCTTGTTCCATGCATAGCTCGTGCAAAGAGAAGCTGTAGTTATAACCCACCTTTGGAAACAGACGGCATACTTCTGGAATAACTTCAACAAGAAGGTCAGCACCTTTTCGATATACTAATCTACTTATCACAACAATGATGATTTCATCGCGGCTTAAGCGGTTGGGGGAGGGAGTAAACATTGCAGTATCCACAGCATTAGGGACCATGAAAACCTTCTCTGGAGATATCCCTGACCTCAAGACAGTGTTCTCTTTGCTTGTGTGAGACACACATATGGCCTGATCAATATCTGCAAGAGTAAACTGCAGCACCTTATTCATGTGAATGCTTCCAACGTCAGCGAAACCATAAAGCGAGTGGTCTGTGAAGACGACTTTGTACCCCATCGTCCTAGCATGCATTAATGCTTCATGGCACAGTGTAGAAAAGGCCTGATGTCCATGCACAACAGAAATCCTCTCACGGATAAGAATGGTCCTTATAATTGGAAACGTCATGAATAATGTCGGCAATGTATTTTGCATCAGGAATGGCCTCCATGGCACATAATAAACCTTCAATCCTCCGGTAACATATCGTACTCCAGAACGATTTCCATATGCATGTGTCATGACAACAACCTATAGAAGAGCACACCGAAATTGATCAAATGTTAACACAGATATTGGTACCATAAGTTACTTTGTACAAACTTATTATGCTCGTTGTGTTCATTAGAAGGTAAGATCTACAAAGCAGTGCATCCTCAAACAGAAACTATATGCAACAACAACAACAAAGCCTTTTATTCCCAAACAAGTTGGGGTAGGCTAAACAGAAACTATATGCATGCTCCCAAACAAGTTGGGGTAGGCTAAACAGAAACAGAAACTATATGCATGCTCCCAAATTCAGCATAAGGCCCCGATTGGTTTGCTGTTAAATAACCAATGCGACAGGGAAAAATCACGGATCACCTGAGGTCGTGCTAAAAATCCTGCGAGTGCGGGTGGAAAATTTCGGCTCCGTAATCTCAACCGGCAAACAAAGCGGGCCCCAAATGGTGCACTTATGTGCATACTGCAGACTGATAAGAGCGGATGAATCAAATGCATGTCCATGATCTCATCTAACATCCTTGAACCATAAATGAGCAGGATAGTAAATAGTTTGTTCGGGAAAGACCTTATGACCAAGCTTCAGCAGGCATTGAGATAGATAATAGACGTGGCTTTCCACACCACCAAAGTTTGGGAAGAAAAGTCGGACACCATAAGAATCCTGTGCTTCCTGCTTATCCCATCCATTGACATGAAATCTGAAATAGCAAAAACTAAATATCATGTATCAGCAAACATACTCGCCCATTCGTACATGGATCAAAAAGTCTATACATAACATACATGACGGCTATTTAACACAGGAAGGCAATATGCAAAACAACAAGAGCGGTAGTCTTCCGATGGCAACATGTATCAGCAAGTCCATCCCAATCCCAATTTAATTACCACATGATGTTAGAGACAGCAGGGGGAAATGCTACCTTAATACGGAGGGGTATGGTATGTACTGGAGTATCTATGTAAAATTTCTTCACTGCCAATCCAGCAGGCTCGCCGGCTGCAGCGGGAGGCCTCCCAAACACGTAGGCTGCTCCCTGCACCTCCAGCCAGCTTCACTGTAACTTATTCCCTATCGCGATTCTTCCGTAAATAGGCTAACTATCGATCGATTTCATCTTCGCTCCCTCAATCCCCCTCAAGTTCGGAGAAATTCCATCTCGCAGACCTAGGGTTTCCAAGATACGTATGCACTTCTGTTCTGGGGCATAGGAGGAGGAGATAAGAGGGGGGAGGAGAGAGGAAATGTGGTGTACCTGCTCTTCCGGCCGTTCTCTGGTCGCCGGCCGCCGGTGCTTGGGAGATGTGGACGAACAGAAGAGGCGAGAGTCTGACCTGCTGCGTTGGGTGGGGGCGTGTATAACACTGGTATGTGGGACCTGCTGTAAGCGTCTGGACTCTGGAGTGTGGCTCTAACACGGTCTCCCGAGATCCAGGGCTCCTGTTACTAAAAACATTTAAATCATATTCGAGAGATTAACAAATTCCGAAACAATTTCGGATCGGATGTAGCCAATGCCCAATGGTTTATATTCCACAAAGGTGTAAAACATCAGTTTCAAATACTTTATATTTTGAGCTATACAAAAAATGACAAAAGTGTGATCTGAAGAAATAGGCTTTCGCCCCGCTATATTAATATAGCAACCACCAGGGGCGGAGCTGGAGCTCAAGGCACCCTGATGCACCACTTTAAGGGAAAAAAAATCAAGCAAAATTCTACCATATAGAAGTGTTTTCATAACTTTATTATTGACATAAAAAACAATGTGTAAATAATCTAAATGACTACTACGATGATGAAAAAGGAAAATAATTACTTGAAAAAGATCTCATGCATTTTCAAACTCCAAAGTACATCATCAAAACATCAGGGTTCAATAACCTATTTTAAACTAAATTTTACATGAGATCTTTTGATGGTTTAAAACATCAAGTACTAAAATTGGTCAAACTGATAGTACTTAATATTTAAGTTTTAAACATTACCTATTTTAAACTAAATTTGCACATAATAAATTTGTTTTTGTTAATAAATGTTTCACACGAGACATGAAAATTTGCCTGAACGATGAAAGCTACCTCACAAACCCTAAGGTCTCCAACCACTAATTTGCAAGAAATTTTCTACAAGCCACAATTTCTGTTGAAGAACGGAAATTTGTCAAGAAAAGTACCGCCGTGAGGAGTTGAACTGATGCCCATGGATCGAGGGCGGAAGCACCCACTGCCGGGAGAAGACGCGAGGGCCTAGCGTTTGGGCGGTGGCCGGCGATTGGAGCATGTGGGATTTCGCCGGACTCGCGGCTGACGGCCAGCCCTGTTGGGAGCCTGGGACTTCCTCCTGCAGATTCTAGATCAGAACCTGCCCTGCAGGGACTTCCTCACTAGTACAAAAACATTTATTAGAGCCGGCCCCAGAGAGTGATCTCAGCCGGTTAAACTGTCCGTCTCTGCGCGGGGGTCTCTAATGTACGCTCCATTAGAGCCGGTCTTCTGGGACCGGCTGTAATGAGCTCGTCCCTCAGACGGCCGGGAGAATCAACCGTCTCCAATATAGAGACGGCCAATAGAAACGCCCGTCGATGATCGTGACTAATCAGCGACGTATAAAATGGCTGGCCGTCGCATGGTACCCGTGGGGTCCGACATTGCCCTCCGACCGTAATATATGTTGCCTCCGGGTATAATATACATTGCCTCCGGATATAATATATATGTTGCCTCCGGGTATAATTCCGGGGGTCCAACTTTGCGAAGCAAAACAGAGTAATTAACAGATCATCACCACCAGGGAATCAGCCCCATGTTTCCATTTATAGAAGAAATTCACATACAACATGTCTCCAACCGGAATTTGGCAGAAATCACATATAACTAGTAATTAAGACATGCCAACAGCTAGCATAAGCACAAGTAGCCCTAACCTAAACAAGCTCTATATGAGCTGGAACTCAATCAGGACATGCAAGTGATTCATCTTTCTTAGAATGATCAAAACAGGTTGATCAGCCACAAAATTGTTGCCTTCAATGAAGTTCTTCCACCCAGCTTGTCGAAGTCAGAGCGTCCGTCGATTCTCCTGTTGTACGTGATGACGATGATGATGTCGGCTGCTCCAAGTCGTAGTCCAGCCAGGCCCTGAGCCGGTATGCCAGCCTCTTCTGCTATCACCTTAGGTAGTTTCTGTTCATATGGAAGATATAACATAACTATATATGTCATTTTTCTGACAAATTACAGAGGCATGAAAGAGGCGGTCTTGTGGGTACATACCATCTCATGCATGTTCAAGTTTGTGCTCGTCAAGCGAGTTACAAATAGAACTCCAACATAGACTCCTACTGGTAGAAGCTTAACGAGGCGGTTCTTCTCATGGTTGTTGAGACAAACTCTTTGGGCTACTATGATTCTGTCATCGTCGTCAATGTGATCTTCAGAACTGTCAGAATCGATATCAATCTCATTAGTTTCATCTTTGTTGTGGCCTCTTTTGCCAGTGGCTGTACATGGTACATACTGTTCAAGAAAAACAGAAAGAAACACATAAATTGTGTCATATTAAATCCACAAAACACAAATCATATCTATATTTGGAAGCCTTGTTTTCTTACCACACACTTGCGTTCACAATACTTTTCTAGCCGAACACTGAATGAGCATGCCTTTATCTGCCATTTGTGAGAGAATGAGTAAAAAATTCTTAACTAAGTATAGTTGCACCAATCATTATAACCAGAAGACAGTAAGTATGAGACATGAATCATTTTATGAAGATCCAAAACAATTCATTCACTTTGCAGCAATAAGTAAATTATATACTATCAAAGAGAATATTATGCATCTATTAATATGAAAAGTATTGTGCTTAATTAAAGGCTACACATGACAGTATGTATGAGACATAAATTATTTCATGAAGATGCAAAACAATTCTATACTATCAAAGAGAATATTAGGCCAATCTTCCAGGTTACAAGTAAATCTAGTTTCTTGATTGATACATGGGGATTGAACCAGAACTCGTTGGACGAGGGGGGAGGACCATCTCTTACCTGACGGGCCTACTGGCGAGTGCAATGGGGAGTGGCGGCCATACGGTTTCGCATCGGCGGCGAATCTAGATTTTTGCAGTGGCGGCGAGGTGGTGGAGGAGGTCACCGAGGCTAGGGATTTACATCGGCGGCGAATCTAGGAATTTGCAGGGACGGCGAGGTGGTGGAGGAGGTCACCGAGGCTAGGGATTTTGTGGCACAGGCGGCGAATCTGGGGATTTGCAGGGTGTGCAAGGTGGTGGAGGAGGGCGGCAAGGATAGGGATTTTGTGGCACAGGCGGCGAACCTGCGGATTTGCAGGGTGTGCGAGGTGGTGGAGGAGGGCGGTGAGGATAGGGATTTTGTGGCACAGGCGGTGAATCTGGGGATTTGTAGGGTGTGCGAGGTGGTGGAGGAGGGCGGCGAGGATAGGGATTTTGTGGCACAGGCGGCGAATCTGGGGATTTGCAGGGTGTGCGAGGTGGTGGAGGAGGGCGGCGAGGATAGGGATTTTGTGGCACAGGCGGCAAATCTGGGGAAGCAGGGTGTGCGAGGTGGTGGAGGAGGGCGGCGAGGATAGAGATTTGCAGCGGCGGTGGGGGAGTGGCGGCGGCGGCGGAGCAGCGGCTACAGATCTGCAAGGACGAGGGGCGGCGGTGAGCGAAATGAAGATGGATACGGGTTTGAAAGGTGGAGGGGCGGCAAATGGGGAAAAATCCCCATCCCCAATTTTGCCCCAAAAATTTCAATTCCCGCCAAACACAGGGTATCCGGAGTATCCGAATATGTTCGTTCATTCCGGAATAAGATTTGTACTTATAAAATTCAAAATATTCAACATTATTGAAGGAAAAAATAAATGCAAGTGTACGTCTGCCTGTTTGGGGTTAATGAAGCTCCATGACAAGAATTAAGGTCATATTTGGTACTATATATACTTGTCCAAACTTTGGTAATACTTGTCAGGCATCTCTTCTGAGAGGTTGAACCTGTCACCATACAGTTTCAGTGCACTTGTATAGTAATTTCGTAATTTACCGACCACACCAATTTGGTACTATAGATAACGCAAAAATGGGAAGTTTCATATAGTTTTCCAAATTGTTTACACATTAGATCGGATAAAAAGCTGAAAATATTGTGTGACTAAAAACTCGGAACGTTCCCGGACGCTCCGGAAAATGACTTTCTTGATTTTTTTTCATCATGAAAATAGAACAGTCCAGAGGAGATGTTGCGTTTGTGCGACGCGGCAGCAGCTGATTTACTGCCACACGGTAGCAGCTGCATTACTGGGACGCGGTGGAAATCGGTAACCGAAGGTGCGGTAGCTGGAGCCTCCGGATCACTGCTACGTGTACGTGCTCCTAAAGCGGTCGATGCCAGTGAGACGCGGCCGGTGCGGTACATTCCTTGATCATCAATGCAGCCGTCAAATCAACACGGGCCTACCTGTCAGCGACACAGGAGTAACCGCGTGCTGTTCCATTTTTTACCAATTTCTACTCGTCTTCCACGCCCGTGCAGTCAGTCTTCTGTGCCACAGTCGCTCTCTCTCTTATGCCTCCTCTGTTTGCCCCTTTTCGGCAATTGTGCATCGCCTTCTCCTCTGCTCTGCACCCTCCAAATCGCCATGGCTTTCGCCCCCGGAGAATGCTTGACGTTCGAGCGCCCGTTGATATCCATGGTGGGAAGAAGATCCACGTTGTCTACACCACCGACAGCAAGGAGGTCAAGAAAACCCTGTTGGAGTACGAGGGTTTGCTCCGACAAAAGGTGGGCCGCGATAGATTCGTGGGGCTCGACTTCGAGTACACCAAGGGCGATGAAAGAAGCAAACAAGTCGCCGTGATCCAACTCTGCTTGAACAGGGACGTCCTCGTATTCCAGTGGTAAGTACAAACAGATCTACTATAAATCTGTACAGATTAGTAGTTATTATGCGCATCTTCATCTATAGATTTGGTTTTTGATCTTTCTTTTTTGTGGAGTTGAAGTTTTTTTTTGATCTTCGATCATCTCTATAGCATTTTGTTTTAATTGTCTTTCTATTGATCGATGGATTTACTCTGCAGTACTAAGTACAAGGACTGTCCGCCGGAGCTGTCAGATTTCCTTCAGAAGAAGAAAATTTATTTTTGTAGCGTCGACATAACAAATGACCGGACGGTCATGCAGAGAACCTGGGGTTTCAAAATCCCAGAAGACTATCACATCGATCTTCAGCGCCGCTACCAGAAGAACGGAGTAGTGAAGACCGGCATGGCCACCATGGCAGACGATTTTATCGATGACCATTACAAGAATATGAAGTCCAAGTTCCATCATAAGAAGCATGATTTATGGGAGGTGATCCCACTACATGATGAGAACCTCGAGTACGCGGCTGTCGATGGGTTTGTCTCGTACGAGCTCAACCGACTATTCGACTTGTACGAAAAGGGGACGGCTCACCTCCGCCGCCGGGAAGCGAAGAAGAGGATGCCGAGTAGCAACAAGCCCCGGCGCGGTGCGAGTGCGCATGCTACAGCAGCGACGACAGCGACGTCGACGATCGTCAGGACGACAGCGATGACGACGATGCCGGATTCATGATCGAGGACGGCCCTGGCAGCTGGGGTGGCTCGTCGACGACGAACGTCGATGGTGGTTGCTGGAGCGGAAGCGGCACCGCCGGCTCGTCGAAGAACGCCTGCGCCGGTACTGGCTGGGGTAGCAGCTGGGGTGCCGAGACCTCGAAGAACAACCAGGATCATCAGGACAACGATGGTGGTTGGGGTACCGGCGGTGGCGGCTCGAAGATCATCGCCGACGACGAAGGTGTCTGGGGTTGCTGGAGCGGAAGCGGCGCCGCCGGCTGGTCGAAGAACGCCGCCGGTACTGGCTGGGGTACTGGCGAGTCGTCGAAGATCAACGATGGTGGTGGCAGCAGCTGGGGTGGCGAGCAGACCTCGAAGAACAACCTGCAGGATCAGGAAGGTGGCGGCTCGAAGATCGCCGACGAAGGTGGCTGGGTTGTTACCGGCTGGGACGCTAAGTACTAGCTAGAACTAGAGAGCGCGCGAGCTCTTGCGCGCGTCGACGTCGTCTCGCAAGATCGATCTGCGGCGCCACATATATATGCGCAGTACTACATGCGCGCAGCTAGCGCGCGCCCTGCTTATATAGTAGCTAGATCGCGCGCCCTGCTTATATAGTAGCTAGATCGCGCGCCTACTTTTGCTGGTGTCTCTGTAAATCGGCTCTAAGTACCTCTGCTTAATTACTATGTTATAAGCAACGCAGATATATATATATATATATATATATATATATATAGTAGCTAGATCGCGCGCCCTGCTTATATAGTAGCTAGATCGCGCGCCCTGCTTATATATATATATATTACTTTTGCATATCTGATCTGTACTGTTGTTTAATTACTTTTCTTTCACCGGGTGGTATACATGTGTTGTGTGGCTGGGCGCATCCAAGACTCTGTAACTCTTTTGGTTTCAATAAAATTGGGGGAACCCTTTTATCTAAAATAAATATATTACCTTTGCATATATAGATTAGTGCCGGTTACTTTTACTGGCCGTCTCAGACGTTATATAATTAGCGACATGCGGAAGTATTGGCCGTCTGCAATATGTCTGCGACGGGTAATTTCCTTGGCCTTCTACGATGGGTATCTTATGCGAGACGGGCGCTAATATAAACCGTCCGAGATACTATTCACGACGGACAAAAAATTACGGCCGTTTGAGGTAGCTCTTCCCAAACGGCCGAAAACATTTTCCATTCAACCGGCTCTAGGTCCCGTCGTTTAAAGTCAGGTTTGTACTAGTGATTGAGGGTGTTCTTCCTTTGTTCACTCAATTCTTCCTCCAATTTTGCATGATAAAGTAATGGAAGTATTATCTTTCTTGTGGACCTAGGATTAGTCCGATTACGGGACGTGCTGATATGCCCCAGCCCACCCGATTTCAAGCTTTCGTGCTCACACTAGACGTGTAGGCACCACTCTGTTCGTTAAAAGTCTGAGGGCGTCTTCCTCTTCAGCGTCATTTTTTATTAGCTTTCTTGTCAAATTGATTTTGCACCATGTAGTGTACCTTTCTTGCACTCAGCAACATGCATGGTACCTTTCTTGCACTCAACATTAAAAAATATAAAGGTATAGTGTTTTAAGAAATAAATTTGAAAAATAAAAGGGAAACCCTATCTCTCACCCTCTCGTGTCCCTTCTCTCTCATCCTCACTCACACTTTTACTTTCTTTGCGACACTCGGAGAGCATGCAGACACTCGTGAAGTACCGTGTAAAACAGGTGACATTTGGCGAGGAGAGGGAGCACGGGGAGAGAGAAGACGACAATTGAGAGATGCAAACTGCAAGCAGAACCTTGTAAAGGCGACATTTTTTAGTGATTTTAGAGTAAAATGCATCCACGATGTTCAGACTTGTCATCCAAATTTTTCATGATCATCGTACTAAGGAAATGAACCATCTATACAATAATAACTAGATACATTACACGGGCAGTGGCAGAGCTACAGCTTGGAGCAATAAGGTGCCTACCGGTGCACCAAGAGAGAGAATCAATCTTTTCGGGGGTGCATGTCTGGTGAAAAGTTGCAATTTTACAAAGAGATTTGGTCCTACCGTTGTTCGTGCACCCCTTAGCTCCAAGTAGACCCGCGAATGTACACGGGTACAACGATTAGGGTGTAACATGGTGGATTGGATAAGATTTTGCTATTAACATATCCTTTACCATATTTTTATCGTCGAGAGGATAATAAGCGTCTATGGATTTAGATGCGGATATATGAGATCAGATTTGGAACAAAATCGGAGCGAACTCGGGGTGGAGCGCGCGTATATGCATCAACAAATCATAGAACTAAAAATAATGGTTCAATGTATAGCCTACTACATGGGGGTGGAGCGCGCGTATATACATCAACAATTGGGGGCATGGCCCGGGGTGCATAAATTTTTCCTACCAATATATTCGAGAAATGGTTGATTGTGCCTTGCACTTAGTCTAAATATAGCACTAAATAGAAATTTAACCTAGAGTTTGATTCGATCCTGGACCAGCTTCTGGCCTACTAGGATAACAAATTTATACTCTATATGGTCAATACAATAAATAAGGACAAATTTGGCTACTCACTCAGTACTAAGTACTAACTCTACTTTATTAGCTTACTCTCTTGGTAAAAAAAAGATTATTCGGTTTGACATTATTCGATAATCCTGATTCATTTTCGGATAATACATATTCGGATCTTATTTGTATCCGGGTGTCAAATCAAAATCAGATGATGTATTAATACATTGCAAAAAAAAAAAAGATGATGTATTAATACGCAAGATTTTTGTAAAACCATTTGTGATTTTTTTTTAAAAACCGACTCGGCACGGAAATTCTACGTCCCTACCACCGACGGTCGCTGGTGAGGGTAGAGCGACGTATTTGTCTAGGTGTGTGATGTATCCATACGTCAACCACTACCGTCCAAAGGGACTATTGTCGAACAACAAAGATTAATGGTGCTAAACTACTGAAAAATTGACAGAGACAAAGGATCTCGAATCCTCGATACACTGGCGCCATTGGTCTTCTCCGGCACGGCGAGCATCCACATTTTCATACGGGCCGCTAGAGATTGCCGACTACCAGCTAATCCTAAACGAAACTACTACGCGTATATACGACGAATAGTAGTAGCACGATTTTGGTACAACTGCGACAGCATATACAACTGCGAGTGTCCGTGGTGAATGGTATAAACCTACCACGCCAACGCAACGCGCATGAGATCGACGACAAGAGGCCCTGAGCAGGACATATATAGTCACGCTGAAGTTGAAGAACTACACCAACCCCTGAGCAGGACATATATAGTCACGTTTGGGACTACAGACCTTGACGCGCGGCTTGACCAGCCTGCCCTTTGACCTCCCACACAGCACGTGCGGCGGCCCATCGACGCCACCATTAGGATCCCCTGTCTATATATGGCCGGCCTGGGTAGTCGACAACAGCGAGAGGAGGCATAATCGTCTAGTATTAGGATGCTCTTAACGTTAAACCTGCGTTATGAAGACGTATGCTAAGGCAACCATTTATCGCACTAGTTGCTAGATTCAAACTATCTAGAAAACGTTTTACTGCCAAGTTTGTTTCGCCTTGGCCTGGAAGCAACAAGCTCCAAGTCGATCTCCAACACACAGCCCACGGCTGCTCGGACACGGCGACGACCAAACAGAGGAAACGAACAAAAACTGAACAGTCACGGTGGACCTAAATACACTCCCTCGCGCACCAACCCTGATTGATAGCTGACAGGGTGAGACCCGTAGACCTTGTTTGCACGGGTGTATTTTAGGAGATTGATGGGCTTAAACCCTAATCTCCACATATGTTCAAAACTTCGAGTGTATTTGACATGTTTTATTTGACTTTCTCTAACAAATCTCAAACTCTTAGTGCATTTTTCTCACTACTCAATACACTACCCCTAACAAGTGGACTGGAACTAAGTGGTAATTTTATGGGATTGGATCAAGATTGAGATTTCAACCAATCTCTGAAAAAAAACTTGTACTCCTAGCAAACAAGGCCTAAGTTCGCACTACCGGGGCAGCCCCTATATAGGGGGCGATGGCCGGGAGGTCCATCATACTCTCCCAATGGCATTGCACCGCCATGGCTTTGCCTTCAAAACATTGCATCGCTGTCACTAGAGACCTCCAAGATGGCAAGATCTCGTCACTTTGATACAAATTATTGGAGCTGCGCCTCACAACTGCTCTGTACTCTCACACAATCTCAAGTATCCCTCATTGTTTCTCTAATTAACACCGACAAAACACAATCAAGGAATAATTTGTGGCTTTGTCAAGGGATACTCCTTCTTGGTCGTCAGATGCGCTACATTGCTCAACTCAAGCACTAGGAGCTGCTGAAATTTGTGGATCGCGGGTTCCTTTGTCACACAAGGTTCACGCATGGCTTGCAGTCCACTAACTAATTCGACCCCAAATTCTACAGTGCTACACCACTAAGAATTAAGGGCCCGATTGGTTGGCTGTTTATTTCTACGTACCCCCGGAACAAAACGACGTATGTGCTGACCTCCATGAATCTTTCCGCTCCGTATGCCCGCCGAAAACAACGAACCAATCGGGCGCTAAAACATCTAATGCATGCACTAATCAACTATCTCACTCGGCCATGCAGACATGAACACATACACGTTTACATGGCACATGTCAAGATTAGTTTAAACAAAGACAATGCGGCCATCGCCGCAGGTCCCAATTAAGTGGGCACATGTTGGAGCAATCTGTCAGTTTGGGAGGACAAGTATGTCATCAATTAAGGACCAAGTAACCCGACCGTGGCAATCTGAGATGAGGGTCCAACTATGTTCATTAATCATTAGACAAGTCGTTGGCCCCGTTTGCGGCATCTCGATCTCTCTTCTCTCTTTTCGTCGAATTCGTGATTGATCCTCGGGTACTCGGGTCGTCGCAAGCAACAGCGACAAGAGCCTAACGTGTCTCGTTGGTGTACTCCTTGCCCTTGACCCTTCCAGTCCTTGCAACTGTTGATTTCGATGTGAAGTTAGACTATGTACTAGCTGGTTGGGAAGGATCTGCCCAACGGTGAAAAATATCGTAAATCCGATATATCATAATTTTGACCCGTATTTGTTAGAAATCACATTTCCAAACATTTATCTCTTGATTCGATAAAATCTAAATCTTTGGACAAAAAGTTACTTTACTACATTTGTAATCCGGATTGAAGGTATCAACGGGCAACACGTGGCAAGCGGGAGAAAGGTGAGCAGACAACACACATCACTTGTAAACTGAAGAGGCAACTTCG
This sequence comes from Poa pratensis, assembly GCA_947311845.1. Classification (NCBI taxonomy): domain Eukaryota; kingdom Viridiplantae; phylum Streptophyta; class Magnoliopsida; order Poales; family Poaceae; genus Poa; species Poa pratensis. Next base: position 18,331,687 of record CAMZMU010000010.1, read on the forward strand.
CGGGAAAATTAACACACGAGCTAATATCTCCCTCCCATTTGCGGCACAGGCCAGAAACGCACACCCTTATTTCTCATAGAGCGTAAAAACAGTATCACACACGATTTACTTTAGAAAACTTGTGTGATGTGCCAAGAAATTGTTGGATGTATGACCAAAAGGCAATGTATTTATACATCTGATTCATCAATTATGATTTGTATTTTCTATGCTATAACTACGGTGGTTTCTGGATACATGATTCAGGGGAAAGCCCACTCGTACGTGTAGAGAATACGAACACGTAAAATATACCCTAGTTCTTTTACGGACTAATTTGTTGATTGCTTGATGACACTGCTTTCCTAGTCATGGACATTGTATATGTCAGCATCAATGAGTGGCATATTATTGGATAATAATATGGCCGGGTAAACCCAAGTTTTGGTATGTTAAGAGATTCCGTTAAGTCGTCTTTTTGTCCTTAGCTTTATCACAGTAAGGTTATTATATAACATGTCATGTAACCATGAGGTTGTTAGGGTTATGCATACTGAAAGAGTTACTTTGGTACTGTCAACAGCACGGCCGTCACTGGGTCTTAAAATGGCAGTCACTGGGTGGCTTCAAGGTGTGTATATATCCTAATGTTCTGAGATGGGAAATTACTCCTCGGTGATTAGAGAGATACGCCCTGTGCCCTCTCGGTATTATAAAGGTATCCAATATGTTCTGCAGACAATGCATGGTGAAGTTACACCGTGTGGGATATCATAATACGGAAACGACTAAAGGGAACTTGCCGGTAACGAGATAGACAAAGATGTTGTGAATCAATTTATTGATTCATGGTAACATCCACGGATCTATATCTCGGGTGAAGTTTTGGTATCGCGAGTAATGGGAATGATATATTAAATAGCCAGCAGGTTCAACAGAGTGTCTTCGCATAACGGTAGCAGTTATTCAGGTCGTCCACGGACCTGACAATGACCGGTGATTGGTTATCCAATTATAGCTACACGTTATCGAACCTGTAGGGTGGACACGCTTAAACTAGGATTGGTTAGTTGTGTATTATGGTTGGTCTGAAACAATGGAGAGAGTATCACCGACATAGTGTCTGCGTGATAGATATATTATATCGGAGAGATTGTTTGGTGATAGAAGTTGCTATCACGGTCGGAATTTATTCCGGAGGTTTATATATTGATGGAGATATTTATCCAGAGTATTTTGTCAGCAGACACTGGGTGTCCCGGATCATATAAAAGGTGTTTTATATGATAGGTAATTAATCCGGTGAAATATTCTGTAAAAGGAAATATTCAAATAAGAATTAATTGAAAAAAGTATTATTTAATTATATATTAATTAAATATTGATTTATTTAATTAATAAATAATTATGGAAAAAATTATTATTAAATTGGAGCCCACCATGGAGGCTACCAAGATGGGCCCTAGGGCCCACCAAGGTAGCTGCACGACCAATTGGTGGTGGTGGGCTAGGGCGCCGAAGGGGGGAGGCTCCCCCCGGCCGAACCCTAGTGGGCCTCGGCCCACGGCAGGGCGAGGCGGTGGCGGTGGCCTAGGGGGGTGGGGTGCCGGGGTGGGCCCCACCCGCCTAGGTCGGTTCGGCCTAGGTGGCCCCCACCCGGCGGCTGCACAAGGAGAGGAGGTGGAGGGAGAGGAGTTGGAGTCCAACTCCAACTCCAACTCCTCCTCTCGTACCGAATTGGGCAAGGGGACTTTCCCCTTGTCCAAACCGAGTTGGACTAGGGGAGCTTTCCCCTTGTCCAAGCACCTCCACCCCTTGGTCCATCTATATAAACACCACCCCCTCCTATTTGGAGGACACACAAGAAATACAAGAGACACAATTAGCTCTCAAGTTTAGATCTCTTCTAGTTGGATTAGAGGAACCTCTAATTAGAGGCAACCTATCCGATTAGACTAGATCTAATCTCTCTCTCTCCTTCTCATGTGTTGAGAACTTCACCTTCATATACATCAGTAGAGCTTCAAGCTTGGAAGGCGAAACCCTGCTGAACCTTTCCCGGCGTACGCGTGCAAGCTCTCGGAGGGGTGAGCTGTCGAACTCGACGGTTAACCCTCACTCTGCTGGATCAAGGTGACAAGGTGAGGAGGAGGAGGCGCCAGAATCTCTCTACTAGGCTTGGTTGAGGGAGACGGCGACAAGCTACATCGACAAACGTCATCAACATTTCTTCCGCGACTTCGGTGTTGGTAACGTATTCCATCTAGATTTTCGTATTCGCATGTATCTTCATAGTAGATCTTGGGAGGTGTTGCGTAGCAATACGAAAATTTTAAATTTCTGTACACGCAACCCAGTAGAAATGCACATGATTCGTTTTGAAAAACTGTGTGCGTTGTTTCGCACAATATTGACGAGAAAAATAAACATATGCCACTCCCTCCGTTCCTAATATAAGATGTTTTAGCTGTTATTAGGTGTGGATTGAAATGAGTGAACATACACATTAAAATATGTATAGATAATGTGGATACATATGAACTTCAAAAAAAGCTAAACCATTTTATATATAGTAATGTACCGTAAATGATGTGTCGCGTGGCACACTGTTCACTCTTCTTTGGGTGTGCAATTACGGACATAGTTGTCTCGATCTATGCAATGTTATTACTGAAAAGATGTTGGGAACATAACTTGCTAGTACTCCCTCCGTTCCAAATTAATTGATTTGGATTTATTCAAATGTGAATGTATCTATACTTGTTTAGTATCTAGATACACTCGTTTGTAGACAAATGTGTGTCAATTAAATTGAAACGGAGGGAGTAGCTGATAGTAGTACTCGTACATCACCAGGAGACGCAAATCAAACGACTTTGGGCAAGTGGAGGAACGCAACTTGAGGAGAAGAAGATGCCGGCCGGCGTGGGGGGCTTCACACCACAGCACACGTTCCACCGTTACCGCCTCGTCACCTCTTGACACCCCGCGTGCGTGGCATGCGTCCAGGTACGTGCTCCCCTGCCATGGTCAAACCACATAGATATCGCTCAATCCACCACAAGGCACTGCCACGAACCATCCAACTCAGGTTTCAAGTGGCGCGGGCCTCCCGCAACGCCGCGACGCCGCCCCGCAAATTAGGGCCGCAAAATGCTTAGCGGGCCACCCACGTGAACCCTAGCGGGCCGAAGTGGGCCAATCTCGCGACCTGCCACACAGCCGCAGACGTGCAACGCCTGGAGGCCGGCGTACAGCTAGGATCAACGTCCTCTTGTCTATACATGGCACTTCAGACTACTATTGCTTAAACAACTTGTATGATCAAATTTTAACAGTTTCTTTGTATATATTGCTAACAGGGCGAGTGGTTCTTCAGACTACAATCCTCACAGCTGTTGTAGGCGTCGGCCTCACCACAAGAAAGTGTTCTTCCGGCGTACCTTTTCATCCAGGTTCTACGGCTGCCTCGCCACCGTGCTGTTCTCTGCCTTCATCGTCTTCGACAGTAACATGTCTTGGGTTTGCATGACTGAATTGTGGTCGCTACATTGCTATGCTGAATGAAAATGTCCAGTTCTGGGCCATCATATCCTGTCCTTCACCATCATATCCTGTCCTTCACCATCCGTATCACTAATCTGTGCTGATCCACTGCCTTGTCCTGCGATTTGGATTTTCCATGTGTGCGTTGATTTCTGTCGTAGAAATATATGATGACTGATGGATGAGTGCCTATGTATTTTTGTGTGAGTGCGTTGCGATCATGAGCATGTATGGATTTTATTACAAAATGAGAGGTTCAGATCATTTGTTTGATTGCTGCTCATCGATCGATCGATCGTTTTCATCGGCTGCTCCACTGATCCATGTCTTGCTTGCATAAAACGGTGAAAATGTTTCAAAAAATCGAAAAAAAAATACCTAGATGTAGCCAACAATATGTACTACAATTCTGGAAATTTACAGTCTAAAATACATTGTATTTTTGCCTCAGCAAAAAAACCAATACGACCAAATCTGTGCATGGCGGGCCCTGACGGGCTGATGCGGGCCGCCGCTCTCTCCCGCGCGAAATGCAGCGGTGCCTGGCAGTCGTCCCGCTAGCTCCCGCTGGCTGAGAGCATCCCGCCAGCTGAGCGTAGCGACAGACGCGGCCCGTCCCTCTTGACACCTGACATCCAACCCCTTTCGCCTGAGAAAAAGGAACCACCGAAGTGGCCAAAACCCACATACCTATACCTATACCTATACCTACTATATCTAAAAGTTCGACAGATTCACGCTTTGTCTGGCTGTCCACGTCACTGTTTATTTTTGGACCGTCTGATCCGTCAAACGGGTGGCCAAGATAGATGCGCGTACCACACCCCACGCAGTTACTGTTCATAGCCCTAATTTCTACCAATCCGAACTCGCCACGTCTTCCGGTAACCCATCCATCCCCACCCGGTCACCCGGTTCACCCCGACAGGAGAGAGAGGTAGCGCGTGCGGCGCGGGACGCGTTGGGCGTTACCCGGTCGGGGGCGTTACCAGGTCGCCTCGGTGCCCTCCTCCCGCCGCGCTCCTTCGCGGCCGCGCCGCCGTCCCCTGCGCTGCGCACGCGTTGGCGTTCAGTCCGGCCCTCTCCCGCGCCGCGCTACAACCGTGAGCCCTTGCCCCTATCCGCCTTCATGCCTCCCCGCTCTCCAGCACGTGCCCGCGCCCAACCCTAGCCCCTAATTTGCAGCGCCGCCGTTCTCCGTCTCCTCCATCGCCAACGCCCTCGCCTACCTTATCCGGCGACCCGATGAGGACGGGAGCCCCAGATCGAGCACCACCGTCGGCGGGCAGCACCGCCCGGCGCGACTCCGCCCGCCCCTACCCCTCTGGTCCGTCGCCCTTACTTGCTGCTCGCTACCTTGCCTCCTCCTGCACCACCTCAAAGACACGAGGCGACAGACGGCCGGGCAAGAAGCTCTTGACCGCGACGGTGGCGGTCAACTTCGCGACGACGGCGACCGGCGAATCGGTGACCTCACGTCCTCGGCATCCACTTCAAGCCAGCGACCTCGCCTCCTCTTCCTCCGCCTCAAGCACAATGAGCTGACCGGCAACCTCGCATCTTCTACCTCCACCTCAAACATCTGACTGGCATCAATCCGACCACGAAAGTAAGTTCGGAAATCTTTGTACATATATACTTATCTAATTTTGTAACATCTCAGTTCGTACAGCAATGGGGTCAGATATTGTGAACTTGACTACAGGCGCTTTCTTATTTGAGGGGCAAGCATACAACATGGTTCAGTTTACAGTTCATAGAGATTAGTCATTGATGAGTTAGTACAAACTTACAGGATTTTAGTACATGTTCAGTTATGCTGTCATGGTTGACAGAAAAAAATGCATCCACTTATTCATTCTGTAATTAATTAGTACACTCAGTTTTCTACTATGAAAACAACCAAACATCAACGATCTGAATCAAAGAACATTCTAAGCGAGCAAACATATAACGCACACAAATCAGTCATTCAAAATATATTTTAAGAACTGCAGTTCACTGGACTATGTTGTGAATCAATTTTTCTTAGCCTTCAAAGTTCCCACGTAGCATGAATTGTTCTTTCTTCATTTTCTATGGTAGGCATCTTAGCCTACGTTTCAAATCAGTCTTAACACAAAGAAGGTATACTTCAGATCTTTTCTTGCTGGATGACCATTCAAATTCTGTAACAGTACCTAACTAGGACATGAAGAATGAATAGTTCACAAACCTAGCTTGGAGTAATCCCAAATCAGCCATTTTGTTTCATTACATCGTTATTTTCCAGGGAATAACTGAGGTATTGCTGTCTGTGTGCTCTGTTGATTCAGCCATATTCTGCCACCTGAACAATTGAGATTCCTTCGTTGTCATGACCCCAAGATTCAGGGGTAGACCTCAATTGGTCAGCCTGAAGTTAAGTTCATTTAGTTTTTGAGAACTTTTTTCTGTACGATTCTTTGTAAATAACTATCTGCAACAATGCTCATGCTCCTTATGTTTACTTGCAACTGTAAAATACACATGTGCTTTTCTATACGATCGTATGATGTACTGCTGAACAATGAGCGTTAAACAGAGCATGCCATCTTATTTTCAGATCATTGAAAATGTAGCTACGGATGTATTTTAAACGACGCACCAGAGGTTCCCAAATTGGATTTTTTTAATGTGACGATATTCAGGTATGACCTCCTGTTCTGGCTATTGGGAATCTCCTCTTTCAGTTTTCTTCTTATGTGTAATTTAGGCTGCTTCCATAGTGTCATACACACACATCCATATGAAAGCACTTTTTTAAGATCCAGTGCCATAATAATCAATTCTATATTTAGTCAATACACACATGTGCTGCAGCGATTTACAATTTGGATGTCATTTTTCTGATCTTAATAGACTGTATAGAACATTCACTGTGTCCAGGTTGATACCAAAGGATATTCTACGAAGAACCAAAAACAACTCGCTCATATGAGGCTTATACGTTAGGGATAGTCTTATATAATTACACTAAAGCCTTTACTGCCTCCTTCTGCTCTAGGGTTTCTGAAATATTGGCAATGATATTTGCTTGCCCTTTTATTTTCTACAGGCAGAAAACACATACTACTTTCTGGACCATCTTCCATTGTTTCAGATCTGGAATTTTTTTCTACACATTTTGTTCCCCGCAGTTGATTTCGAATTGTTTCAGATCTGGAATTTAGCAGCATCTTTAACGGGAATTTTTTCTACACATTTTGTTCCTAAGTTGTTAGGTCTTACCAATCCATTCCTTTTTTTCCATATGCTCACCATTTTTTTTAACAAAGTATGCTCACCATTTTGTTTTAGACATTTCAGATATTGAATTTATGCATGTATTACAACCTGGTGACAGTTTGTTTCTCTTTGAAAATGATGATCATATGTCCTCTATGTGGACGGCCCAAAAATAAACGGTGATGTGGCTATACATCGTTTATATATTCCTCTTTGAAAATGATGATCATATGTCCTTGCCTTAGAAAGGAGCGGTTCCATCTTTTCTTTTATTGGTTGGTGCCTATTCGTTCACAGTCTACCACTTTTTATTCACCACCTTACCTGTAGGTAATTGTTCTTTGCTGTGACCAGTTTTTACAGCTCATGGCAAGGTTCTAGAATTAGGACAATGTTTACCACTTTGGCCTGCAAAGTAGCTCAAATGGTGCAGTACACATTCTGGTTTGGCATGTACATTAGGGAAATCTCCAGCTCTATTGTTTGGGTTTTGATGCAATATAATATAGCTTTGCTGAAAAATAGTTGTATTTAGAGTTCGTACTACATAAGATCTCGTGTTTATTGCAACAAAGCTTCCATGTTCTCCTTGTGTTCATTTTATTAGTTAGTGCATGCTGCTGCAATTTCAGTTTCGATGTGGTTTCAGCTTTGATGACATCAACAAAAATTGTGAACATGTAGTTCTCTGCTAGCTCCTGCTCCACCACTCTCACTGGACACTTTCTATTTGCAATGGAGGTAAATAAGGTAATCAGGCCATCTACCACCGAAAACCTATCCAACATGACAAATCCCCATTATTTTTTTCCTTTTTAACTCATGGTTCTTGAATTTCATGCATCGATGGTGCTCTCGCATGTTGTTGGAGCTCAGATGTTATTTCCTATGTTGATGGAGCATAGAAGTTTATTGTGTACTACCAAAAACAATTCCGACGGAGATAAGTGACATGGGATGGCAACTAGGACATTCTATCATTTTTCTCCAGTAGGCTGCAAGGAAAGGTGAGAAGAATATATCCACATAGTAGTATTGCACATGATAATGTGGCCTGCATTTAAAGTCATATCATGTATTGATAGGCAGGCTCATATTTACAACTCCAATGTCTCCTAAAAATTTGGCTTACTCCTCCCCGTCAGGCCAGAATTTGAGTGATGCCAATTTGTAGTTAGTTACCTTTTTGTTCTCTAGGCTTTTTGTTTACATTGTCATAGATTTGCTACCATGTTGCGATTTTTCGTGCATATTAATTTTTATTTTTTGGGCTGCAAACATCACTTTCAAAAGAAGAATTATTAATGTCTGTGGTGATGGTGCCATGTTGATTTTGTATGATCTGATGTCGTTTTGTCGACATTCTGGATGTGTACGACAGTATTATTTTCACATTATTTTCTCTTAATCTTCAGCCACATCTTTCCGGCCATATTTCTCTACGATATATTGAACACTAATTTAGCAGCATCTTTAACGGCCAATGATTTTCTTTCTCGACAGTTACAACTCAACAATAATTTTTTGTCCATGCTCTTTGCCGGTACTTATTCAACACAGTTCTTCGGCGGTAGTCGCTTCTAAATTATTGTTTCGTGAATTCTTCGATGGTAATTTCCATCGGCATTTTTCCATCGATATATGAACACTAATTTTTTCCCCACGGGTTAACCGAATGGCGCGGCCTATCGCCGCGCTGAGTTACCAAGTAGATACTCATCGCCGTTGCATTCTACGTACGCCCGTCCACCAAAAAGGCTGACAGTGACCGTGTCACCCTTCCTTTCCCTTTTTCGATTCTCCTCTGGTCACTTGCACGCTTGGATCTGCCATATCACTCTTCCCTTTTTCTCTACTTTCGAATTTCACTAGACATGGCTAGCGGCTGAAATGATTTCAGTGAAATCCCACTCCCGGCTATACAACATATTCTCTCCTTTTTTTTTATCATGCTATTTTTCTCTTTTCAGACTTCCAGCAATTTCGTTAATCGACATATTCCTCGATAAGGAGAGTCAAGATAAAGTAAGGGGAGTTAGCCATCCTCCCAGACACAAGGAAAAACATTTAACTTCTTAATGGTCTTATGAAGCATATGTGGATCCATACTGTAAATCAGTGCATTTATGTTTGAATTATGCACACTGAATAATTGTATGTTGATCTGATTTATTTGTTTTTTTGACAGGAAAACAGTAGGGAAAGCCCCTACTGCGATTTTCAATTTATTTCTGAGCTCTTTTGTGGTGATTGGCACAGAACTCGTGGTTCCGTCGGTAACGTGGGCTCTGAATTTTGTTAGCCATTGATTAAGAGGTGATTTTTATTAGCCGTTGATTAAAATTACGTAGTCTTAGGAGGAAAAAAACAGCCTGTAATGCCTTCGGTCTAATCCAGCAGCCGCCGGGGGCTCCCTTCACTTCCAGGTCGCGACTAGGGCATCCGGCGCCGACGCCGCGTTGCCTCCCTTCACTCACCATGTCCGCGGCGACGGGGCAGCAGCACGTCCACCTCCCTCCCTCACTAGGCACGCGACGAGAGAGCGGCAGCAGGCCACCGATTGTAAGGGTATTCATCGGCTGGTGGGTCGGCGAGCGGCGTGGTCGGCGGCGGCGTGGTCGCACGGTGGCTCGTGCCACCACCGCATACGATCTCACCAGGATCATAGTAGGGGTCGTCGAGGCCTGTCACTCTGCTCGCCTTCAAGGATCATAGTATTGGTTACTGCCTCACGCTTCAGTAGGTTCAGTTTGTACTGCCCAATGGATGATTTTGCTCCAATAACACGAGAGAGACGAGGGGTGGCCCGGCGGCGTCGGCGGCGTGCTCAAGAGTCTGAGCACTACGAGGAGTTGAGACACACTACCTACAGATGGTATACTATCCAGGAGCTGAACAAGATGAACATTCGATTCAAACTTGTAGGTTGAAGCTGCTAGTGCTTACTCGTATGAGGTGGCATCCTGTGATTCCGTGAGAGAGCGTTGTTACGTTAAAATGTCCCTTTATTATACAAGTTCCATGAAACACTTTATGACTGATCTCACAACAATCTTGCCGCTGCAGTGCCTGTGAATTATTCATTCTTCTTCTCGTGACCTAGGATAAGATACAATCAGCAGAAAAGTTGGATTGTTCTCTTCTCCTTCGCAATCTTCTAGCGAAGAGGCCGTTTCTTTGCTTTCTGTTTGCTTGCTTTGAATGATGTAGTGGTAGCGCTTCAAAAAAATGATGTAGTGGTTCTGTGAACTCCCCAGATATAATCATACAATTGACCTTATTGCTGCATTGTTTTCATTTTAGTCAGATAACATAACCTAATTCCAATTCACTATGGGTACTTTGATGCCATGAACTGCATTATCATAACAGAAGAATATACAAATACTCTGTTTCTGTTGGCATCTCAGTAACACAGCAGTTTTCTACTGACATCCAAGCAGTACAACAACGACGATTTAATCAGCAGTATAGGCTAAAATGTGCCCCGCTATATAGGCCATCCTTATTCATACAAATAATCTCAAGTTCTTTTTTTCAGTAACAAATACTATCTCTTATCAAAACTATAAGCAAATATTAATGTAGATGATAAAATGTGCCCCACTAAAAGCGTACTGAAGAACCATTCAACACCATCAGGGTTCCTAAGTTCATTATGCACGCGGAATGATTACGCGCTCGTGTTCTCGTCGCCGCTGCCAAAAGTCAATGTCTTCTTAGTATTGTTAAGTGTAGCTTGCTTCGTTCTTGGCGATGACCCATATTGATCCGAGTCCCAGTCGCACCTATAGTCACACTCTAATGACTCTATGTATGGCTTATATTGATCCTGTCCAAAATCATAGAAACGAATTAATATCAACGCACTCTCCTTCACCACCGCCTGGGAAACAAGGTTATAAACAAGAAAACTTGCTCTCATTCAGTATTTGTAGATCAAAATTAGAGAAAGCAAACGCACAATTTCGTCTCATGTTTATCAGCCACATTTACCTTGGTATGATCCATGAAAGATACCAGCTTTTCTTTTTTGGAGCACTGGAATGTTTCCAACAGTCCTAACTCGTGACAGACTCCAGCTATAGCTTGCAGAATGTGCATATGCATTTATTTAGAGAAGCTCGAAAGTTGAATGGGACCTTAACTTGTCGCTGACCATGATAGCTAGCATTAATATACAAACCTTAAATATACATTTCCATCAGAAGGTTCAGTTTTGAATGTTATGGCCATAAGAACAGCAGTGTGGATCCTATCAAAAAAAAAAGAACAGCAACACTTCCGGAAATATGAAAATGCAGCAATTTTGAATTGCTAAAAGACAACATGCATATGAGTTTAATCATAAGCAGGAAGGAGACATAGAACCAAAGATTGACTCAGCAATGTCCACCATCCTCATTGATCAATCAGAAGAGTACTTCAGTATAAAATGAAGCAGGGTTTTCCCCCTCGTCGAAAAATATAACATATCTATCAGGCTTGTGGAGACAGAGAAGTTCAGAAAATTTCAGGAGAAAAATATACATATGTATCAGGAGGGACCAGTTCTGAATGTTACGGCCATAAGAACAGTACTTGTGGAGACATACAAATGCAGAAACTTCCATGGCTAATCAGTGGCTTCACAAAGCACTACTCATTTCAGTGTAGAACCATGGTCATGACAATAGTACTTGTAGATGCTGCTGTTGCTCCCGAGGTGGTGGAGGGCAAGGCCTGCGACGGCGCCGGCTGCCGGCTCCTGCTGATGGAGGGGACGTGGAGGAGGCCGGCGACGGCGCCCCCGCCCGCGCCCGGCGACTGCTGCTGGAGGGGAGATGGAGGAGGCCGGAGACGGCTCCCGCGCCCGGCTCCAGCTGCTGGAGGGGAGGTGGAGGAGGCCCGTGACGGGCTGAAGCGTCCGGCTCTTGCTGCTGGAGGGAAGGTGGGGGGAGGCCTGCGACGGCGCCCGCGGCCGCCTCTGCTGCTGGAGGGGAGATGGAGGAGGTCGGCGATGGCGCGCGCGCCGGCTCGTGGAGGGGAGGTGGAGGAGGCCGGCGACGGCACCCGCGCACTGTTGGAGGGGAGGTGGAGGAGGAAGCAGTGAGAGAGCGCCGGCGGCTCGTGGTAATTCTGTGGTCGGACGAGATTAGGTGAGAGAAGAGACAAGAGAGTGACGGTGAGCAAATGAAAAATAGCCTTTAAAATAATAAAAATATAAATAGAGAAAATAATGGTCCACATATTTTTGGTACCGGTCCCACACAATTTTTGGTTCCGCGGAACCGTTCGGTTCCATCAGTCTGGTTCCGACTATTTTAACACCGTCAGATCGTGGTGGATGGACGGTTATTAAAAATGCCAATCACCCTAAAACTTGTATTTCTTTTTATGTTTTCTTTTTATTTTTCTGCTTTGTTTTCTTTTTCTTTTTTCTTTTTCCGTTTTCTTTTTCTTTTTTTATTTTCTTTTCCCGTTTTCTTTTTCTGTTTTCTTTTTCGGTTTTATTTTTTTGTTTTCTGTTTTTTGTTTCACTTTTTCCTTTTTATGTTTTAATTTTTGCTTATTTTGAAAAATGGTTCATATTTTGAAAATGGTTCCGAACCGAAAAAATGATTCCTTTTTTAAAATGTTCCGACCCGGAAAAGCGGTGCCAATTTTTTAAAATGGTTCCGAATAAAAAAATGGTTCCGATTTTTCGAAAAATGGTTCCTTTTTGGAAATTGTTCCTCTATGAAAATGGTTCCGAATCGAAAAAATGGTTCCGATTTTTAAAAATGGTTCCCATTTTTTCGCAAAATGGTTCCTTTTTGAAAATTTCCCAACCGGAAAAATGGTTCCGATTTTTTGAAAATGGTTCTGAATGAAAAAAATGGTTCCCATTTTTCGAAAATGGTTCCTTTTTGGAAATGGTTCCTTTTTTAAAATGGTTCCGAACCGAAAAAATGGTTCTGAATGAAAAAATGGTTCCGATTTTTAAAAATGGTTCCCATTTTTCGAAAAATGGTTCCTTTTGTAAATTGGTTCCGAACAAAAAAATGGTTCCTTTTTTAAAATGGTTCCGAATGAAAAAAATGGTTCCGATTTTTTGGAAATGTTTCCTTTTTGAAAATGGTTCCAATTTTTGAAAATAGTTCCGAATGAAAAAAATGGTTCTGAACCAAAAAAAAAAGGGTTCCTTTTTGAACATGGTTCAAAAAAATGGTTCTTAGTCTTTTTCTTTTCCGTTTTCTTTTTCTGTTTTCTTTTTATTTTTCTGCTTTCGTTTTCCGTTTCCTTTTTCTTTTTCTGTTTTCTTTTTCGGTTTTATTTTTTTGTTTTCCGTATTTTGTTTCACTTATTCCTTTTTATGTTTTAATTTTTGCTTATTTTGAAAAATGGTTCTTATTTTGAAAATGGTTCCGAACCGAAAAAATGGTTCCTTTTTTAAAATGTTACGACCCGGAAAAAGGATACCAATTTTTTAAAATGGTTCCGAATGAAAAAATGGTTCCGATTTTTTGAAAAATTGTTCCTTTTTGGAAATTGTTCCTTTTTGAAAATGGTTCCGAACCGAAAAAATGGTTCCGATTTTCAAAAATGGTTCCCATTTTTCGCAAAATGGTTCCTTTTTGAAAATGGTTCTGAACCGTAAAAATGGTTCCTTTTTGAAAATTACTCAACCGGAAAAATGGTTCCGATTTTTTGAAAATGGTTCTGAATGAAAAAAAGGTTCCGATTTTTAAAAATGGTTCCCATTTTTCGAAAATAGTTCCTTTTTGGAAATGGTTCCTTTTTTAAAATGGTTCCGGACCGAAAAAATGGTTCCGATTTTTAAAAATGGTTCCCATTTTTCGAAAAATGGTTCCTTTTTTAAAATGGTTCCTTTTTGAAAATAGTTCCGAATGAAAAAAATGTTCCGATTTTTTGGAAATGGTTCCTTTTTGAAAATGGTTCCGATTTTTTGAAAATAGTTCCGAATGAAAAAAATGGTTTCTTTTTTGAAAATGGTCAATTTTTTTAAAATGGTTCCTTTTTTGAGAAATATTCACTTTTGAATATTTGATAATTTTTAAAAATACTTTTTCCAAAAATCTATACATTTTTTAATTGAACGTTATTCAAATCTGGATAATTTAAAATTTAAATGTTTTATATCATCAAATATGAAAAAAGACTCCACGCACTAGCTAGCTAGGCTATAGACAGCTAGCTAGCTCGCGTAAGGGCCCTTTTGTTTGGGCTGGCTGTGGCTGGCTGTGGCTGGCTGTGGGTGCTGTGCAGAAAAGTGATGTCCAGGGAAGCTGGCTTTTTTCAGTGGAGGTCTTTGGCAACCTAGCTGGCTGTCTGACTGTAGATTGTTGAATTGTCTGAAACACCCTTTATAGTCATCAGAATTGTTTTGTTGCTGCTCTCACGTGTAATAAATAACATGTGCATATAAAATTCAAGTCAAACTTCATATCCGTACAATTATCATTACATAACCATTACGAATATATAGTTGTTCAAAATACAATTCCACTACATTATACTAGCTAGATCAATGAGTTCTAACGTTGTCTAGAAATGAACAATGCGTTGGCAATGTCGTCGCGTGTTCCATTCATGCCTCTTGTGTGTAGTTCACCCGACACATGGTCACTGGGCAAGGTAATTGCTTGCCTTTGAACCTTGGGCATGTAATTCTCATCTGCATCACATCGATCAAATTGCTTATCACGCAAGTTGGAGTCTCTAATGAAATTGTGAAGCACACAACAAGCAATGATAATTCGCTTTTGTGTAACCAAGTCGAAATGAGGGATGCCCTTCAAAATGCGCCACTTATTTTTCAAGATCCCAAAGATGCGCTCAATGCAATTTCGCAACGATGAGTGGGCATGGTTGAAAATTTCTTCCTTCTTCGTTGGTGGCCCTTCTCGACGGAAATCCGGAATATGGTATGTATTGTTTTTGTAAGGAGCTAGGAACCCCTTTCTGTTTGGATAACCAGAATCAACAAGATAGTATGTACCTACGCACACGAGAAAATTTTATGAAATATGACTTCAAGTAATAATGCATATGTGAATAATGACAAAAAGAATATTACCATCAGGAGGGGTTGGGAACTCATTGGATACTTCTCCATGCTGTGTGTAAGAATGCGGTTATCATGTACCGAACCAGCCCATCCACCAACCACAAATGTGAATCTGAGATCAAAGTCACATATCGCTAACAGATTTTGTGATGTGTAACCATGTCTTCCTGTGTGGTTGACCTCTTCTTCTTTGTCAACTTCAACAGGGATGTGTGAGCCATCAATGGCGCCAATGGCACCTTTGAAATGAGGATAGAAACGTGCATCTTGAAGCCTTGGATGCACATCCTTGAAACTTCGATCCACTGGTTTTATGTTGTCTTTACCCATGTTGTACAAACAATTCAATACCATATGGAATTTCCTATGAATTGTTTCAAGAGACCGACTGAAATGGTTCTCAACTTGGGTAAACGATTGTGGTCCTCCAACACACCATAGAAACATCCCTAGACATTCAACAGATCCCATGTCTCTAGTTGAAATTAACCCATAGTTGCTAACTAGGAGGTCATGCAATTTGTGAAACACATCAGGATACATTCTGAACATTTTGTAGCATCTTTTTCTATCAGCAAGTTGTTCATACACCCATTCATTCCCACTTTGTTGTGGAATTCTCTTAGGTGCCTTATTCAAATACTTCTCAGAATAGAGATTACCAATGTAGCCCAACACAGCCATGTCATGTGCCAACCCGAGGAGATGACGAATCCTTTCTTCATCACGTCCATTGTCGCCACCACCATCCATCCTACAAATTTGGTATAAGAATATGTCAAAAAAAATTGACATGACATTGGTATAATAATTCAAAGGAAATGGCAAATGATAACAAACAATACATATAATAATTCAAAGGAAATGACAAATGATAACAAACAATACATATAATGGTTCATGGAAGGTAGCAAATGACAACACATAACACATAACACGTACATGGAAGGTAGCAAATGACAACACATAACACGTACATGGAAGGTAACAAATAACACAATAACATCAGTTCCTTCACTAAGGTAACAAATAACATAACATCTACTTGTTCATCTCATCATGCATGCACTTGAGGTAATGAAGCCTTCCTGTAGCTGTTTCAAGGCCAGCAAACACCTCTCTGTTCTCCCTCTTCACGGCAAGCTTGCATGCAGTGAACATAACATCAGTTCCTTCACTAACTCCACACTCTTGAACCATCCCTAAAAATTCCTTCGTAGTTGGGACAGCATCATCCTTGCCACATGAACTTCCAACATCAGCCTTTGAGACTAGCGAGTTCAATGCATTGCTGTACACCCTGAAAAAGGGGCTCTCTTTCTCCTTCTCTCCACCAAACTTGAGGCGCTTCGCCAAGTTTGGTGTCTTTTTGGAGGCATCATCATCATCATCCACTGGAATTGCACCTGCCTTGTTCTTTCCCGCCTCATCTTCCCCCGGGATGCCCGCCGATTCTCCGGTGACATGAGCCATCCTAAACATGACATCAAGTTGTGTCAAGTTGGCGGGTGGTCCATGCCTGAACTGCTTATGCTCAGGACGAAACTGCAAATGGAACACAACAAATAAATTAGACAACTATAATCATCAACACAATAGACAAAAAGATAATACAAAAGATAAATATGTTGCTTACTTTAATGTGAGTGTCCCACCAATCATTATCTGCATCCATAGTTCTTGTTTCCGGATCCCAACCTAGCCCGGTTGCATTTTGCAACTCCATCCAACCGGTGTACATCTTCTTTAAAGCATCCCATTTGTTTTTGAATTGCTTATTTGTCAACCTTTTACCCGTTTTCTCGGCATATTTGTCCTCTAGATTCTTGTACCCCTTCTTACTCAAACAACCTCCATTCCTATTGTTTGCATTGACTTCATCCATACAAATTTCGCACAAAATACGAACGGAGTGTGGATCCCAAACTGCGTTGTCCCCCATTGGAAAGTACTGACACAACCTAAAACAGACACAGAAACTACATAATTACTATGTGAATTTTGCACTAACAGGAAACATCACAAATTAATTATGTATAACCATCCCTATATTTTTGCATTGACTACACGCTGCAAGGAAGAACAAACCAGCATCAATTCTATCTAAAATGCTGCAAGCACATCATCTAGCAAGCTTCTACAGATACATCTAGCAACCATTTTTGAAGCAAGATAGCATGTACCAACTATCTACACAGATCCATCTAGCAAGCATTTTCGGAGCAGGACAAAAATTGGAGAAAATGGAGTGGCTAGGCCGGAATCTTCCTCACCTAGAGGACGGCGGCGACGGTGGCGTGGAAGATCTGCCGGTCGAGCACGACGACCTCGCGGACGAGCTTGTACAGGAGGGGCGTTGAGGTGGTGCGGCGGGGTCGGCGGAGTCGAGGAGGCGAGGTGCGGCGGGGTGCGGCGGGGTCGGGCGGCGAGGTGCGGCGGGGTCGGGCGGCGAGGTTGGGCGGCGCGGGGACGGCGAGGTGTGGCGGCGAGGTGTGGCGGCGGGGAGGAACCCTATCCTCGATGGGAGCGGGCGCGGGACGAGAACAGGGAGAGAAAGAAAAAAACCCTCGATGGGAGATGGGACAGGCTCGGGCGGGTCGACCTGTTCCTGCGGTGGCAGTCCGGTTGTAATTTACGACCAACGAAATGACTTAAAAACATATGCCCTTTGGTTCACTTGCGGGGAAGCTCGCGAAGCACCTCTTCCGCAGCTTTTTCTCGTATGAAGCGAATGGGGCTCGCTTCGGCTGAAGCCAGACGCGCCGCGAGGCCTTTTGGCTGGCTTCGCTGCTTATTTCCGCGGAAAGCCACCAGAAGCCGAAACAAAAAGGGCCTAAGTACGACCGCGCGCGTCGCGTGGAAACTGCAGCTTCCACGAAGCAGCTAGCTACGTAGACATGCAAGTCGCCTGGTGTGCCACCCGTTTGGATGGCACCCGATCGAGGCCGAGGTAGTATAAATAGCTCAGTGCCGATTCTCGCTCCCTCCGCGCTCGTGCAATGTAGCTAGCTACGGTGATTACTGTAGCTA
The DNA here is from genome assembly GCA_947311845.1 of Poa pratensis. Lineage (NCBI taxonomy): Eukaryota > Viridiplantae > Streptophyta > Magnoliopsida > Poales > Poaceae > Poa > Poa pratensis. The sequence continues at coordinate 18,349,538 of CAMZMU010000010.1, forward strand.
GCTACAGTATTGACCAGTGCTTTGATCTACACCGTGTACTGGCGATCGAACGGACACAGCTGCATCCTCGCGACCAATTTGCAAAAACACTCCTCCGACTTCAACAAATTAACCCGCAATCCACACTTTCCCACAGACAGGGACCTACCCGCAATTTGCAAAACATCTGAGGACCTCGGTGGAAAAGCGTCCTCGCACCCCCCACCCTCCTTCTTCTCCGCGCGACGCCGGAATCGCCGCGTCGCCGCCGACGCGCTCTGATACGTCCATTTTGCATCACTATTTTATATCATAATTTACTGCTATTCATCGATATATTTCATATTTAGAAGTGTTACTTATGTTATTTTACCTATTTTGCATGTTTGATGAATAATGGAGAATTGGACACCGGAGTCAGGATTCTGCTGGAAAAAGCACCGTCGAGATGCACTATTTCTGAAGATCAATAAATCGAAGGAGACATATGGAAGTTCCTATTTTACCAGAAGATGGAGGAGGCCAAAAGGGGAGCTGAGATGGGCCATGGTGGGCCCTCCTCACCCCTTGGCGCGGTGGGCCCCCTGCCGCGCCGACAGGTGGTTTGGGGGCCCTGGCCCACCTCAGCCGTCCCCCTTCGCGTACTTGACCCCCTCGAACCCTAACACAGGGGAGGCCATCGAAATATTCCGCCGCCTCCACGAGGCGGAAAACACCAGAGAGCGAAAAGCTCCCCTGCAGGAAGAAATCTGCCGGGGGAAATTCCCTCCCGGAGGGGGAAATCGTCGCCATCATCACCGTCATCGAGCTGGACTTCATCGGGATCATCATCATCATCATCTCCACCGCCAACACCATCATCACCGCCGCTGCACCCCGTCTCCGCTGTAACATCTAGGGCTGAATCTTGTCTATTTCATAGGGGAAACTCTCCCGGTGTTGATTACTCTTGTTATTGATGCTATTGGGTGAAACCATTGGACTAAGGTTTATGTTCAGATTGTTATTCATCATCATATCACCTCTGATCATGTTCCGTATGATGTCTTGTGAGTAGTTCGTTTAGTTCTTGAGGACATGGGAGAAGTCTTGATGTTAGTAGTGAACTATGTTGAGTAATATTTAATGGTTTGATGCTTAAGTTGTGGTGTTATTCTTCTAGTGGTGTCATGTGAACGTCGACTACATGATACTTCACCTTTATGGGCCTAGGGGAATGCATTGTGTATTCGTTTGCCAATTGTGGGGTTGCCGGAGTGACAGAAACCTGAACACCCGTTGGTATATCGATGCATGAGGGATAGCAGGATCTCAAAGTTTAAGGCTGTGGTTAGTTTATCTTAATTACTTTCTTGTATTTGCGGATGCTTGCAAGGGGTATAATCACAAGTATGTATTAGTCCTAGGAAGGGCGGTGCATTAGCATAGGTTCACCCACACAACACTTATCAAAACAATGAAGATTAATCAACTATATGAAGCGAAAGCACTTGACAATATTCCCGTGTGTCCTCAAGAACGTTTGGTCATTATAAGTACAACAACCGGCTTGTCCTTTGCTGTAGAAAGGATTGGGCCACTCGCTGCAACTATTACTACTGCATTTTATTTACTTGTACTTTATTTATCTGTCATATCAAAAACTCCTAAAAACTTGTCTGTGAGCATTTACAGTGAATCCTTCATCAAAACCGCTTGTCAACACCTTCTGCTCCTCGTTGGGTTCGACACTCTTATTTATCGAAAGTACTACGATACACCCCCTATACTTGTGGGTTATCAAGACTATTTTCTGGCGCCGTTGCCGGGGAGTGTAGCGCTATTGGTAAGTGGAATTGGTAAGGGAAACATTTATTGTACGTGCTGTTTTTATTTTTGCCTGCTGCTATATCTCATTATGGAGGGGTCTTCTCTTGAATTCCTATTTGGGAAAACAACTACCACTGCTAAGGTAGTAGAGGAGGCGCCAGATGAGCAGGTAATACCGTTCAAAATTCCTATGAAAATTGTTGAACGTGTCACAAATAACCGCTATGCAGGAGATGGAACTGTCCATCCTGGAGATCATTTGTTATTTCTGCATGAATTGTGCGAGTTATTTAAGTGTGCAGGTATCTCGATGGGAGAAGTTAAGAAGAAATTATTCTCTCTATCACTGTCTGGTAAAGCTGCACATTGGTATAAACTGCTGAAGAATGGGTATTCTCTTGGATGGGAGGAAATTGTACCTCTCTTTTACTCCAAATTCTATCCTCCAAGTGAGATTCATAAGGATCGGAACCTCATATATAACTTCTGGCCCTATGATGGAGAGAGTATCGCTCAAGCGTGGGGGAGATTGAAGGCATTAATGCTCAAATGTCCCATTCATGAGCTTCCTGGTAATATTGTTATTGATAACTTTTATGCAAGACTCTCCTTTCAAGATAAAACTCTATTGGATACCACTTGTGCTGGATCGTTCACTCGTAATAAAGAAGAGTTTAAGTGGGACCTTCTTGATCGGATTCAGGAGAACACTGAAGGATGGGAGAATGACAAAGGTAGGGAGTCAGGTATAAACTATGACTTTGAGTGTGTTAAAAAATTTATGGATACTGATGATTATCGCAAAATTAGCACTACTTATGGTCTTGACTCTCAAATTGTTGCAAACTTTTATAAAGCCTTTGCTTCCTATTTCGGTTTGCCGAAGGAGGGTTTTAAAAATTATCATGAACCATATAAAGATGAATCTGTTTCTCATATATCTAAAGGTGTTGAGGTTAATGTTGCTGATCGCATTATTCCAGAACCTTATATTGAAAAAGTTCCTTTTCCTAATAAGATTAAGGAACATACTATCATAACTGGTGTTGTTAGTAAAAGTAATAAGAAAACTACCAAACCTGATGAGCAAATAACTGTTGAACCTGTTGTAGCATTGGTTAAAGATCTTGTCACTGAAAATTTAGAAGATAGACACATTATCTTTTGTGAGGATGCTTCTAATATTGTCTCACATCCTAAAAGTTCTAGGAAGTCTAGTGTTCCTGTGCTTTCTGTTGGGATAGGTGATCATTGCTATTATGGTTTATGTGATATTGGTGCAAGTTCTAGTGCTATTCCTTATGAGCTTTACAGGGAAATTATGCACGAAATTGCTCCTTGTAAACTTGAAGAGATTGATGTGGTTATTCAGCTTGCTAATAGGGAAACTATCTCTCCAATTGGTATCATTAGAGATGTCGAAGTCCTTTGTGGTAAGACTAAATACCCTGCTGATTTTCTTGTACTTGGGTCGGCTGCCAATGATAGTTGTCCTATTATTTTTGGTAGACCTTTTCTGAATACTTGTGGTGCTGTTATAGATTGTAAGAAAGAGAAAATCTTTACTAAATTTGCTGGTGAATCTTATGAATTCAATTTCTCTAAATTTGCTAAAGCACCTTATGAAACTGAATTGCCTAGTGAGGATTTTGAAATTGCTCAACTTGCATCTATTGTTCTTGCTCCTAACAATGCTTTGCAGCAACATATGGAGAATCATGAAAGTGAGAACTTCAGGGAAGAAAGGAATGAGCTTGATGAAGTATTCCTTCGTCAACCTATGCTCAAACACAATTTACCTGTGGAAGATTTGGGTACCACAATGCCACCCAAGGAGGATCCTGTTTTTGATTTGAAACCTCTGCCTGATAATCTTAAATATGCTTATATTGATGATAAGAAAATATATCCTGTTATTATCAGCTCTAAACTTTCAGGTACAGAGGAGGAAAGGTTATTGGGAGTGTTGAGGAAACACCGCGGAGCTATGGGATATACTCTTGATGACCTGAAGGGAATTTCTCCTACTATATGTCAGCACGCCATCAACATGGAACCTGATGCAAAGCCTGTTGTTGAGCATCAGCGTCGTTTAATACCCAAGATGAAAGAAGTGGTAAGAAATGAGGTATTAAAACTTCTTGAAGCTGGTATTATTTATCCTATTGCTGATAGTAGATGGGTAAGTCCTGTGCATTGTGTTCCTAAGAAAGGAGGAATTACCGTTGTTCCTAATGAAAATGATGAACTAATTCCTCAAAGAGTAGTAGTTGGTTATAGATGTGCATTGATTTTAGAAAGGTTAACAAAGTAACTAAGAAAGATCATTATCCTTTGCCTTTTATTGATCAAATGCTTGAGAGGTTGTCCAAGAAAACTCACTTTTGTTTCCTTGATGGGTATTCTGGGTTTTCTCAAATTGCTGTGAGAGCGCAAGATCAAGAGAAAACTACTTTTACTTGTCCTTATGGAACTTATGCTTATAGACGTATGCCTTTTGGTTTATGTAATGCTCCTGCTACTTTTCAAAGATGCATGTCTGCTATTTTTCATGGCTTTTGTGAGGAAATTGTGGAAGTCTTCATGGACGATTTCTCCGTCTATGGAACTTCCTTTGATAATTGTTTGCACAACCTTGACAAAGTTTTGCAGAGATGTGAAGAAACTAGCCTTGTTCTTAATTGGGAGAAATGCCACTTTATGGTTAATGAAGGAATTGTTCTTGGACACAAAATTTCTGAAAGAGGTATTGAAGTTGATCGAGCTAAAGTGGAGGCAATTGAAAAGATGCCTTGTCCCAAAGATGTTAAAGGTATTCGTAGTATTCTTGGTCATGCTGGTTTTTATAGGAGGTTTATTAAAGATTTCTCTAAAATTTCCAAGCCTCTTACTAATCTTCTTCAAAAAGATGTACCTTTGTTTTTGATGATGATTGTAAGGAAGCTTTTGAAACTTTGAAAAAGGCTTTAATCACCGCTCCTGTAGTTGAACCACCTGATTGGAATTTACCTTTTGAAATTATGTGTGATGCTAGTGATTATGCTGTAGGCGCTGTTCTTGGGCAGCGAGTAGATAAAAAGTTAAATGTTATTCATTATGCTAGTAAAACTCTTGATTCTGCTCAAAAGAATTATGCCACTACTGAAAAAGAATTTCTAGCTGTAGTTTTTGCTTGTGACAAATTTCGACCCTACATAGTTGATTCGAAAGTCACTATTCATACTGATCATGCTGCAATTAGATACCTTATGGAAAAGAAAGATGCTAAGCCAAGGCTTATTAGATGGGTACTTCTTTTGCAAGAATTTGATTTGCATATCATAGATAGAAAAGGTGCTGAAAATCCTGTTGCTGATAATTTGTCTAGATTGGAAAGCATTCCTTATGATCCTATTCCTGTTAATGATAGCTTTCCAAATGAACAATTGGCTGCAATAAGTGTAAGTTCGCGAGATAGTCCTTGGTATGCTGATTATGCTAACTTTATTGTTTCCAAGTACTTGCCTCCAACCTTTTCAGCTCAGCAAAGAAGGAAATTCTTTTATGACTTGCGGCATTACTTTTGGGATGACCCACACTTATATAAAGAAGGAGTCGATGGTATTATGCGAAGATGTGTTCCTGAATATGAACAACAGGAAATACTGAGGAAATGCCATGGAAGTGCTTATGGAGGGCATCACGCTGGAGATAGAACTGCGCAGAAAGTTCTACAATCAGGTTTTTATTGGCCTACCCTCTTTAAGGATGCAAGAAAGTTTATTTTATCTTGTGATGAATGTCAAAGGGTTGGTAATATCTCTAGACGCAATGAAATGCCTATGAGTTATTCTCTTGTTATTGAACCATTTGATTGTTGGGGATTCGATTTCATGGGTCCTTTTCCTTCTTCACAAGGTAATACTCATATACTTGTTGCTGTTGATTATGTCACTAAATGGGTAGAAGCTATACCTACTAAAAGTGCTGATGGTGAGTGTGAGGACCCCGGATTAGCTATCCAAGATACTCGTTATGTTTCCTGCAACAATCCCGTGATCAGTCTGTTGTTGCACATAACTCGAATTGGCATCACAGGACATCCATAAATACCGAATAGATATACTTACGTGATTGAAGTCATAAGCTTCAACAGGTACTTGCAGCGGAAATCACCAAACAACGTGGAGCCCAAGTCATTCGCCTTAACCCTACAGGCAGCTGACTGGGAAGCGCCCTAGTTCGCAAAGACGTCAGTGAACTCCTCTTCTTCGAACTGCTTCTTCTTCCAAAATCTGGCTAAGACAATAGCCAGGGATGAAACCAATATGAGTACATTTGATTGTACTCGCAAACTACCCCAACTTGAGCACGCACTAGTTTTGATAATCTTTCATAAAACCTTTTTTTTTTTAACATCTCTGTACCTTTATTGAAAAGGGAAGAGTAGATCTTTTAATCTTGTTGAAGACAAAACATTTTGGGAAGTGGTTTCTCAATATCTGGGTTGGAAACAACCCTTTTGGAAAGTAGCTTTCTCACTATTTTTGTTAAAAAGGTAAGAAGTCTTTTTAAACCTTTTTCTCGAAAATATACCCTTTATTTAAAAGGTAAGAAATCTCTTTTAAAAACTTTTTCTCGAAATCACCGTCTTGTCCATAGCCCCAACCTGGTCACTTATTTTCCAGCAACCTAATACCATCCCCTCGGTATAGTTGCATAAAACAATTTTCACTTCACTTTCTTTTCAAACTCAAAACTTTGTAAAACTTGCACATGGTCTTAGCAGTTCTTCCCAACTGTCCATATCCGAGGACTCGGCTATTCGAATAGTTTTACCCTCTGCAGAGGTAGCACGCTTTTCCCACACCCATCCGGTCACTCATCGTGTCAGCCACGTCCCGCCATACCAGGGGTATGCGAAGTTGAGTTCCCGGCCATAGCCTGTCCTTTGCTCATGCTAGTATAGGACCCTACCGCTACGACACTTTCCATCGACACTTAAATCCTCAGAAACTAAGTGTGAGGACTCGTAGTTCTGCCCGGCGGACCCAAGGGAGCCCTTCAATCCTCTTACTCCGACACGCTCATACCGGCTTCCGGTAGACTTCCATTAAGAGGACCCAGGTCAGGGGGTAGGTCCTCAGACCATCCCCTCATGGAACGAGGTTCTCCTCGTTATTGAGGCATCCAGTACTAACACGAGCAAATTATATGACTACGCCCTTGCCCATATGTGGGTAAATGTGGTCGCACAGATTTTCGGCTGGGGATGTAAGTACAAGGACACAATGTGCATTTTTCTTTCCAGAAACAACACCATTCTCTGCTTCTTCACCTTCATACCGACCTTTCGGTACTTCACCTTCATTCAAGTACTTTCAAAGGAGTTTTGAATGAACATTGTTTTTCCCATCCTATAGTTGTAAAATAACTACCCTATATTTCTACATAGGGTGGCAAAAATAGTTTTCATGTATTTGTAAAAAGGGTTTTTAAAAAAAAATCATTGATACTTTTGAACAACTCTTGAGATTAAAAGTAGATGTATATAAATGCAAGCTCAGTGAAGTAGCTTGCCTTGCTCCACAAAGTGGTACTGATCCTGATCTTCTGGTTCAACAAATTTCCCCTCCTCGACAACTCCGGCAACGTTCTCGTCTAAACGTTAAACAAACAATACAAACAATCACTACACTAACTCAATCAACATCACAACATTACAATCGTAAGTTCTACAACCAGCCACTGCATATACCAAGCAACACCCTTTGGTTTCATTGAATTTATCAGTCTTTAGTTACTTCCTAAATTTGGCAGAACTGGTTGTACACTGCTTAATTCACCATTTATTCTAGGTTGGTCACAAAAATCCAAACTAAGCCTCTATGGATAGCTACTGATGTGTAGAAGACAACCCAATTGGATTGAGGTCATTTGGAGTTATCAAACTCCCTACACATTTGTTTTAAACCAGAAACTCATTAATCAAGTTTTATCCACTAACTAATTTATGTAGCTTCAAAAAATTAAACCCTTTTAGGGGTAGCTAACCTTGGTTGAATGTGACCTAATAAAATTGGTTTCAGCTCAAAAGGATCTACCATTAACTCACACTAATTGATTTAGTGCAGAAGGGTTTACTAAAGTTCAACCAATTGCCAAAGATTCTAAACTGTTCCAACAATTCTACCAAAATTTGGGGAGCTAAAGGATCCTAATACAAAGCTACCAAAATTGGTTTCAAGTCATTTGGACTAATATAACTCCAGAAACAAATGGTTTGGTGTTTCAAACCTTCTGGAGCATTTTTAATAATACATTTTTATTATTTATTTAAATGAGATGAGACCACTTTGGCGAGTTAAAGATTTTCATAAGCTTTCCAGAACATTTGAGTTTGATTTACTTGGATTTATAGAACTCGAGATCTTGAATTTATAAACTAGGTCCAGTACTGATTTTTCCAGAGAGAAAGAATTAGAAAATTCCTCTTCTCTGGATAATGCTGAAAAACCTGACATGTGGGGCCTACACGTCGGTGACTCAACGGGAAACTGTTCCCGCGCTGGAAAGTTTAAAACGCTGACGGGTGGGTCCCGCTTGTCGGTGTCTTAACAAGGTGAAGCGGTACGCTACCGTTGGATTTAAATCCAACGGCGCAGGATCAACCTCTTCCTCGACTACCGGAGTACGACGGAGCCGTGGCTCCGGCGACGGCGAGGTGGGTCAAGGGCTCACCTAGGGTGGCTCGGAGGCGGTGCAGATGACGCAGAGAAGCGGCGGAGGTTCGAGGAAGGTCGTGGAGGCACTGGAGCTTGCTGGGGCGGTCCGGTTCGTCGGCGGCGAGCTCCGCAGCTTCCTCGGCCGTGCTCCAACTCCGGCGAGTCCCCTGCGTCGCTTCTAGGCACGAAACAAAGAGGGAGTGAGTGCGGGAGGGTGCGGTGGTAATGGTGAGGCTGTTGCGGTGCAGAGAAGAGAGAGGGGGAGAGCGGCACGGCGCGGCCGTGATCGACCTCTTCTTCGGTGCGGCAGTGCACAGCCGAGCATGTGCACGGTGGCTGTGGTGGCGTGCTCGCCCTCCTGGCGATGCACGGGTGTGAGGGGTGTGAGGGGGAAGTGGTGGCGATGTGTGGAGAAGAGAGGGGGTGCGGGGGTGCTTTTATAGCGGGTGAAGGTGCTCGGTGCTCCATGGCACGGTGGTGGGGAGAGGAAAGGAGAGGCGCTGGGTCCGGCTGGGGGGTGCCAGAGGGGTCGCTGGAAGCTAGGGGGTGATGCAGGGGCGGTCGGTTGGTCGGGGGGAGACAAAGGTGGCGCGTGAGCTTCGGTGCCGTGCTCTGCTCGCCATGGCGTACGGCGAGCACGGGCGCGTGCGCCGGGGACGGGTAGGGTGCGTTAGAGTTCACCAGAGAGGCAATGGTGCTTGTGTACGACGCGGTGGAGCTGATGGAACAAGAGAGGCAGGGTGGGGCAGTGTGGAGGCGTGTGGTGCTTCCCGTTGACCTCGGCGTCGCCACGACGCGCGGCGTGCTCTGGCACGGACCGTGCGCACGCAAGGGGAAGCTCTGCGGCGCTTGGGTCACTTCGAGCGGGGGCAGAGGGAGGCGTGGAGTGCGGTGGACACGGTGCGGCATCGCGTCGAGGTGGCGTCTGCCTCCTCCACGGAGGTGACCGGAGCGGCAGCTCGCCAAGGACGGCAATGGCGTGGCGCCACCGGCTTGCCTCCTCTGGGGTCAATGAGCTTGTCTCCTCATCGTCTTTCGAGTGAGTGGGGTGAGAGGAGTGAGAGGGGCTGGGGTGGTGCCGGATTGCACCGAATCGAGTTCCAATTTCCCGATCACCTTTCGGTTTTGGGAAGAACAGAGAGATCCTCTCCACGTGCTCGACAAAATGCTTCAACCAGCTTTGAATTTGAATTTTTCTAATTTACTTCCATAATTTGTTTCACACTTATTTGTCAAGATTTGTGGTGCTGTGGTGGAATTTATTTGGTAGATGTAGCTTGGTGCATTTGATGATTTCCAATGTTAAAGAAACATTTGGAAACTTCAAAAAAATAGAATTTTGAATATAATTAAATAGAGAGAGGGGAAAGTAATAGGGATGAAATGAGAGGGGGCATATCACCACCTCCCTGAATTTTGTTTGAAAGGAAAATATATTTTTCCACTTTGAAATATTTTTGTGTCACAATCTTAATAACCCCTAAAGGTTAAAGAAGGGATTTTGGAATTTGACAAATTGAAATAACTTTGTAATTTGGGAAATTAGATACTTGAGGAGAGAGTGATACGATAATGAGATGGTTATGATTTCACCTCATTACTGGATTTTATAAGATATGATAATTGTCATAACAAAATAGGGAAAGAGGTAGAGAGGGAATTTAAATAAGACTATTTCTTTTAATTTAGGATTTTATTTGGAGTGTAAGAATAATCAAGTCCCCTCCCAAATTGTTGACAGGGGTGTTTTAAAGTTTCTAGCACAGTGAATAATTAATCACACAAGCAATCGACTTGGCAGGGAATAACAACCAACACTAGACAACCATTTATAAATTCCAACCAAGTTTTAATTACTCAGACCAGTGGTGGGGTGGTGATCCAGTGTCATCCTGACAAGAGTAAGGTGGAAAAGCTCAACTTGATATTTTTCCAAAAAGGGTTGCTAAAATATATGGGCCATATACTTCCCACCTTTATTGTTTTCAAAGAAATAAAAGTGTGAGTTTAAGATAAGGGCTACCAATACAAGGGGAATAGCAAGGTTGGAGGTAGTATATATATATCTCCATATTTTTGGAAGCATATATTTTTGGAAGATACTTTTATTCTCTCAAGGAGTGGGTATTTTGGTTGTTGCTAAACAAAGCATCATTTGAGAATAAGTTGGTCCAAATAAGAGTGGAGGAGATATATGGAATATTTTGTTCTTGTCAGGACATGATCACCAAGTTTTGTATATAGTTATGTTGGTTGGGTCTTAGATTTATTAGTCAACAACTCAAACAACAAGTCACACCAGTTCAAGCATGGCAACGGGAAGGAAAACACAATCATCAGCAAAACATTTCAAAAGTTTTTTGTTGGTTCTGAAATTTGGGGTCTGGTAAAACTAAGTTAATCTGGTTTCCAGAATTTGGGATGTTACAGATCCTTCCCCCTTTAAAATAAATCTCGTCCTCGAGATTTGCCCGGGGGTACAGGAGAGTACGAGGGCACGGGTTTTTGGGGAAAAGCAGGGGTTCTTTTATACCAAAATATCTGTGCCACCAATAACTGGCTCGAAGATACACTGGAGATTGGGTTACCCAGAGGGGTTTTCTTTTGCAGAGGAAACTGGGAAAGCGAGGGACATGCTTTAGAATTAATGGGTAGAAGAACACGGGGTTCGACCGCTTACTCACTGACGTGTGGGACCGAGGTCCACCTGGCAGCCTCTCCTTCCCTTCCTCCTCTTCTTCCTCCTTGCTCACCTTGGCTTCGTACTTGTCCAGCTCTTAGTGCGCGAAGCACTCCTCTGCGGCAATGCTGCGCGTGCGGTCCGTTGATGCAGCGGCAGACACGGCTTTAGGACACGACGCCTATGGTTTCGCGCCATTAAGGCGAGTACTGCTCGGGATTCCTCTTCTTTCCCTCGCAAAGCGGTGTCGAGGAGCGGCATCCGAGCTCTGGTTAGAAATTAGTAACCTTCGAAAATATTTCTCCTATCGCATCGTCACCATGGGCTTCACTAGTGATTTCTTCAGAGCCTACGTCGATATGATGGAGGATGCGGGCTTCATCGAGGGCTTCATTATCTTCGTGCTCTTCGTGTTCTTGGTTTCAATGGTGTATACCATGTTGTTCATGGCGGTGGTCCTCCTAGCCGTGGCCTTGTGCAATTTGTGGTCTGGCGCTGGGGCTAGTGCTGCGGCGGAGGAGCAAGCTGTGGTGGAGGAACCAGCTGCAGTGCCGGCGGATGAGGTGGCAGATCTTCCCGCTGGAGGTGCGCAGGCTGCTCGAGCCGTCTGTCGCCGTCGCGCGGCTCGTGACGTGGCTTCAGGTGAGCCAGGCTCATCCTCTGGTGGCGTCATGAAGCTTGAGAGGGAGTAGGAATCTCTGGGGTGCTGTTGCATCCGTGCTGAGTACTGGCAGTGTTCTTCGTAGGAGTAGAATTTGTATCCTCTGTTTTTTCTGAAATTTCTCGCTTCTGTACTGAATTTAGTTGGAGGTATCCACTTTGCCTCCTTGGATGAATTTTTAAATGAGACTCGTATCTCTGAATTTTCTTCTGTCATAATAGATCTGATCTTGCAGCACAGATAGGATGCAGAGGTACTAGAATAATTTTACTTTAGTGAGAAAATAGATTTCTGAATTACTAGTATCTCTGAATTTTTTTTTTTAACACTGCATTATATGGTCTCAACCATTTGCAGTGGTAGCATAACATTTCAACCATATAGGTTGAACACAACAACTAAAAACACCCTACAAGAAATCCTTCTGTGTTCCAGCGAGCATTGACGCTCAGCAAGCATTCTACGGCTTGTGAGAGTTACATCTCGTGGAGGGCTCGGGCCCTTTCTTTAACATGCAGAGTGCACAAGGTTCATATTGGGTGAGGAACCTTGTGATGGAGGCATGTAGGGGACCACACACAAAATAATTTGCATACTACAAAATAATCCCATTCAAAGTTTGCATTAATTCACAGGGGGGGGGGGTATATGCGTCTGGGGTCACATATACGGTTCCTGGTTTAAGTGATCTGTTGTTTCTTTTAAAACCTTTAACTGAAGAAAGAGCATGACATTCCATCAGGTGTCAACCAAGTGGTTAACAAGATGATAAGAATACCAAGTTTTTATTCCGGGCTGATTTGACATCAACCGGGAAACAGACAACAACCTTGCATTACAAGAAACACGAGAAAACAAACAACAAACAAACAACAGACTAACAACTTTGTTGCTCCCCACGCACAAACATACAAGCGCTGGTCAGGCTGACTAAACCTGGGTTCTACTCTGCCTGAGAGGTTCTAGGAGTCGGTGAAGCGTGGACGAGACAAAGAGTGGTGTCCACATCTCCATCTTCCACGGGGTGGGGAACTACAGGCACACCTTCGAGGATTAAACCTTGCTCTTGGGGGTGCTGCTGAACTCGGGCTAGTGCTTGTGCCACAGATGCATCAAGACTACGATCCAACAAATCAGCGGGGATCGGGAGTCCTGTACTCCGAGCTTGCCCAGTGTGGAGGATAGGTGGGTTCCTGGCTTGACACAGTTCCAGGCGAGCACGACCAAGGTGACGCCTTGTGGTCATGAGTTCATCCATCAGGGAATGGCTGAACTTTGTCATTGCAGCCCCGTAAGTAACCAGGGTGATTACGGCAGGGTCGACTTCCGCCGTAAGAGGAGTTTGGATAGTCGCCACACCTGGCTGGGGTCTGGCTGGGAGAAAGTGGAAAGCTCGACTCATTGCTATCGCCGGTTCCGAGTACCGGAGACGGACAAGAGCTTCCCAGGCTGCTACCTGGATAGCTTGACTAAGAGTAGGCATGCTCCTGCCTTGGATCAAGTAAGCCTGACTTGTGCCCAACGGACACGAGCCGATGTGCACGTCTGCTTGAAATTCACCCCCGGCAGGCGAGAGTGAATTCTCGAACACCACATACCGAGGGCGAGCAGGGTTACCAAGAAAATGGCAGACGGCCTTTCCAAAGCATCAGTGGAAACCCGCCATGATCTTCGGCAGTGGTTTCCAGAATGACCCTGGGGTTTGCCATTGGGTTATTTTGGCTCTGGGAAAAGGGTAAGAACGCGGGATTCCTGCCTCAAGAGAGTTGGATTGCTAAGGACGGTGAGTGAGGGTGGGGATAGATGGCAGATAGAACGGGGTCTCATATAAGCTAGGTTGTGTCGGCTCCTTTCTATGGAAGAACCTGGCGAGCGTCTCTCATGCAGTGGGGACAAGTCCTACTGCACCTTACTGTGGACCGACGCCTGGCCATGCCGGTTTGGCGGGGATGGGTCAAATCCATCGGGCTCACTGTAGGGGAACACCACAAACAAACAATAAACACACAAGGTACATTTAGTACCAATGGACGCCTAATACTCGTGGTAGTCGGGTAGTATAACTAAAGTTCCTATCATATGTTTTTCCCATGGGTTGTGGGTAAACATGGTTGACGAAGTCTTCACTTTGTCGCCTTAGGCTTCAGCAGGAAAAATTGAGATTGCCGGGGTAGTAACTGAGTGGAATTGTTGACGTTGAGTTGAGGTCTTCGGAGGTCTCTTGCTTTGTTGATATCGACGATCCTGGTATTTGCAGATCGATCATCCTGATGTTGAATGTCGAATATTCAAGATGGATGTTTCTTCTTGTAGGTGCTAGCTAATTAGGTCTCCTATTGGGTTCATCGTCAAGTATTTTGAACAGGTACAAGAGAGTAGAAAAATTCTTGGAAAATCTTAAAATAGAGGGGTAAGACTCGGAAATATTTGAGAAGATGAGAAGAGTGGAAGTCATTTTTGGACTTCCCTAGATAAAGATATATTTTTGGTATTAATATATTTTTAACAAAATATTTTCTTTCCTAACTAACGTCCATGCTAACTAAGGTCTGTTACAGTCAGGATGGCTCTGATACCAAGTCTGTGAGGACCCCGGATTAGCTATCCGAGATACTCGTTATGTTTCCTGCAACAATCCCGTGATCAGTCTGTTGTTGCACATAACTCGAATTGGCATCACAGGACATCCATAAATACCGAATAGATATACTTACATGATTGAAGTCATAAGCTTCAACAGGTACTTGCAGCGGAAATCACCAAACAACGTGGAGCCCAAGTCATTCGCCTTAACCCTACAGGCAGCTGACTGGGAAGCGCCCTAGTTCGCAAAGACGTCAGTGAACTCCTCTTCTTCGAACTGCTTCTTCTTCCAAAATCTGGCTAAGACAATAGCCAGGGACGAAACCAATATGAGTACATTTGATTGTACTCGCAAACTACCCCAACTTGAGCACGCACTAGTTTTGATAATCTTTCATAAAACCTTTTTTTTTTTTTAAACATCTCTGTACCTTTATTGAAAAGGGAAGAGTAGATCTTTTAATCTTGTTGAAGACAAAACATTTTGGGAAGTGGTTTCTCAATATCTGGGTTGGAAACAACCCTTTTGGAAAGTAGCTTTCTCACTATTTTTGTTAAAAAGGTAAGAAGTCTTTTTAAACCTTTTTCTCGAAAATATACCCTTTATTTAAAAGGTAAGAAATCTCTTTTAAAAACTTTTTCTCGAAATCACCGTCTTGTCCATAGCCCCAACCTGGTCACTTATTTTCCAGCAACCTAATACCATCCCCTCGGTATAGTTGCATAAAACAATTTTCACTTCACTTTCTTTTCAAACTCAAAACTTTGTAAAACTTGCACATGGTCTTAGTAGTTCTTCCCAACTGTCCATATCCGAGGACTCGGCTATTCGAATAGTTTTACCCTCTGCAGAGGTAGCACGCTTTTCCCACACCCATCCGGTCACTCATCGTGTCAGCCACGTCCCGCCATACCAGGGGTATGCGAAGTTGAGTTCCCGGCCATAGCCTGTCCTTTGCTCATGCTAGTATAGGACCCTACCGCTACGACACTTTCCATCGACACTTAAATCCTCAGAAACTAAGTGTGAGGACTCGTAGTTCTGCCCGGCGGACCCAAGGGAGCCCTTCAATCCTCTTACTCCGACACGCTCATACCGGCTTCCGGTAGACTTCCATTAAGAGGACCCAGGTCAGGGGGTAGGTCCTCAGACCATCCCCTCATGGAACGAGGTTCTCCTCGTTATTGAGGCATCCAGTACTAACACGAGCAAATTATATGACTACGCCCTTGCCCATATGTGGGTAAATGTGGTCGCACAGATTTTCGGCTGGGGATGTAAGTACAAGGACACAATGTGCATTTTTCTTTCCAGAAACAACACCATTCTCTGCTTCTTCACCTTCATACCGACCTTTCGGTACTTCACCTTCATTCAAGTACTTTCAAAGGAGTTTTGAATGAACATTGTTTTTCCCATCCTATAGTTGTAAAATAACTACCCTATATTTCTACATAGGGTGGCAAAAATAGTTTTCATGTATTTGTAAAAAGGGTTTTTAAAAAAAAATCATTGATACTTTTGAACAACTCTTGAGATTAAAAGTAGATGTATATAAATGCAAGCTCAGTGAAGTAGCTTGCCTTGCTCCACAAAGTGGTACTGATCCTGATCTTCTGGTTCAACAAATTTCCCCTCCTCGACAACTCCGGCAACGTTCTCGTCTAAACGTTAAACAAACAATACAAACAATCACTACACTAACTCAATCAACATCACAACATTACAATCGTAAGTTCTACAACCAGCCACTGCATATACCAAGCAACACCCTTTGGTTTCATTGAATTTATCAGTCTTTAGTTACTTCCTAAATTTGGCAGAACTGGTTGTACACTGCTTAATTCACCATTTATTCTAGGTTGGTCACAAAAATCCAAACTAAGCCTCTATGGATAGCTACTGATGTGTAGAAGACAACCCAATTGGATTGAGGTCATTTGGAGTTATCAAACTCCCTACACATTTGTTTTAAACCAGAAACTCATTAATCAAGTTTTATCCACTAACTAATTTATGTAGCTTCAAAAAATTAAACCCTTTTAGGGGTAGCTAACCTTGGTTGAATGTGACCTAATAAAATTGGTTTCAGCTCAAAAGGATCTACCATTAACTCACACTAATTGATTTAGTGCAGAAGGGTTTACTAAAGTTCAACCAATTGCCAAAGATTCTAAACTGTTCCAACAATTCTACCAAAATTTGGGGAGCTAAAGGATCCTAATACAAAGCTACCAAAATTGGTTTCAAGTCATTTGGACTAATATAACTCCAGAAACAAATGGTTTGGTGTTTCAAACCTTCTGGAGCATTTTTAATAATACATTTTTATTATTTATTTAAATGAGATGAGACCACTTTGGTGAGTTAAAGATTTTCATAAGCTTTCCAGAACATTTGAGTTTGATTTACTTGGATTTATAGAACTCGAGATCTTGAATTTATAAACTAGGTCCAGTACTGATTTTTCCAGAGAGAAAGAATTAGAAAATTCCTCTTCTCTGGATAATGCTGAAAAACCTGACATGTGGGGCCTACACGTCGGTGACTCAACGGGAAACTGTTCCCGCGCTGGAAAGTTTAAAACGCTGACGGGTGGGTCCCGCTTGTCGGTGTCTTAACAAGGTGAAGCGGTACGCTACCGTTGGATTTAAATCCAACGGCGCAGGATCAACCTCTTCCTCGACTACCGGAGTACGACGGAGCCGTGGCTCCGGCGACGGCGAGGTGGGTCAAGGGCTCACCTAGGGTGGCTCGGAGGCGGTGCAGATGACGCAGAGAAGCGGCGGAGGTTCGAGGAAGGTCGTGGAGGCACTGGAGCTTGCTGGGGCGGTCCGGTTCGTCGGCGGCGAGCTCCGCAGCTTCCTCGGCCGTGCTCCAACTCCGGCGAGTCCCCTGCGTCGCTTCTGGGCACGAAACAAAGAGGGAGTGAGTGCGGGAGGGTGCGGTGGTAATGGTGAGGCTGTTGCGGTGCAGAGAAGAGAGAGGGGGAGAGCGGCACGGCGCGGCCGTGATCGACCTCTTCTTCGGTGCGGCAGTGCACAGCCGAGCTTGTGCACGGTGGCTGTGGTGGCGTGCTCGCCCTCCTGGCGATGCACGGGTGTGAGGGGTGTGAGGGGGAAGTGGTGGCGATGTGTGGAGAAGAGAGGGGGTGCGGGGGTGCTTTTATAGCGGGTGAAGGTGCTCGGTGCTCCATGGCACGGTGGTGGGGAGAGGAAAGGAGAGGCGCTGGGTCCGGCTGGGGGGTGCCAGAGGGGTCGCTGGAAGCTAGGGGTGATGCAGGGGCGGTCGGTTGGTCGGGGGGAGACAAAGGTGGCGCGTGAGCTTCGGTGCCGTGCTCTGCTCGCCATGGCGTACGGCGAGCACGGGCGCGTGCGCCGGGGACGGGTAGGGTGCGTTAGAGTTCACCAGAGAGGCAATGGTGCTTGTGTACGACGCGGTGGAGCTGATGGAACAAGAGAGGCAGGGTGGGGCAGTGTGGAGGCGTGTGGTGCTTCCCGTTGACCTCGGCGTCGCCACGACGCGCGGCGTGCTCTGGCACGGACCGTGCGCACGCAAGGGGAAGCTCTGCGGCGCTTGGGTCACTTCGAGCGGGGCAGAGGGAGGCGTGGAGTGCGGTGGACACGGTGCGGCATCGCGTCGAGGTGGCGTCTGCCTCCTCCATGGAGGTGACCGGAGCGGCAGCTCGCCAAGGACGGCAATGGCGTGGCGCCACCGGCTTGCCTCCTCTGGGGTCAATGAGCTTGTCTCCTCATCGTCTTTCGAGTGAGTGGGGTGAGAGGAGTGAGAGGGGCTGGGGTGGTGCCGGATTGCACCGAATCGAGTTCCAATTTCCCGATCACCTTTCGGTTTTGGGAAGAACAGAGATCCTCTCCACGTGCTCGACAAAATGCTTCAACCAGCTTTGAATTTGAATTTTTCTAATTTACTTCCATAATTTGTTTCACACTTATTTGTCAAGATTTGTGGTGCTGTGGTGGAATTTATTTGGTAGATGTAGCTTGGTGCATTTGATGATTTCCAATGTTAAAGAAACATTTGGAAACTTCAAAAAAATAGAATTTTGAATATAATTAAATAGAGAGAGGGGAAAGTAATAGGGATGAAATGAGAGGGGGCATATCACCACCTCCCTGAATTTTGTTTGAAAGGAAAATATATTTTTCCACTTTGAAATATTTTTGTGTCACAATCTTAATAACCCCTAAAGGTTAAAGAAGGGATTTTGGAATTTGACAAATTGAAATAACTTTGTAATTTGGGAAATTAGATACTTGAGGAGAGAGTGATACGATAATGAGATGGTTATGATTTCACCTCATTACTGGATTTTATAAGATATGATAATTGTCATAACAAAATAGGGAAAGAGGTAGAGAGGGAATTTAAATAAGACTATTTCTTTTAATTTAGGATTTTATTTGGAGTGTAAGAATAATCAAGTCCCCTCCCAAATTGTTGACAGGGGTGTTTTAAAGTTTCCAGCACAGTGAATAATTAATCACACAAGCAATCGACTTGGCAGGGAATAACAACCAACACTAGACAACCATTTATAAATTCCAACCAAGTTTTAATTACTTAGACCAGTGGTGGGGTGGTGATCCAGTGTCATCCTGACAAGAGTAAGGTGGAAAAGCTCAACTTGATATTTTTCCAAAAAGGGTTGCTAAAATATATGGGCCATATACTTCCCACCTTTATTGTTTTCAAAGAAATAAAAGTGTGAGTTTAAGATAAGGGCTACCAATACAAGGGGAATAACAAGGTTGGAGGTAGTATATATATATCTCCATATTTTTGGAAGCATATATTTTTGGAAGATACTTTTATTCTCTCAAGGAGTGGGTATTTTGGTTGTTGCTAAACAAAGCATCATTTGAGAATAAGTTGGTCCAAATAAGAGTGGAGGAGATATATGGAATATTTTGTTCTTGTCAGGACATGATCACCAAGTTTTGTATATAGTTATGTTGGTTGGGTCTTAGATTTATTAGTCAACAACTCAAACAACAAGTCACACCAGTTCAAGCATGGCAACGGGAAGGAAAACACAATCATCAGCAAAACATTTCAAAAGTTTTTTGTTGGTTCTGAAATTTGGGGTCTGGTAAAACTAAGTTAATCTGGTTTCCAGAATTTGGGATGTTACAGTGAGACCTCTTTAAAAATGCTTCAAGATGTCATTTTTCCTAGGTTTGGAGTACCTAGATATCTTATGACTGATGGAGGTTCTCATTTTATCCATGGTGGTTTTAGAAAGACTCTTGCTAAATATGGTGTTAATCATAGAATTGCTTCAGCCTATCATCCTCAAACTAGTGGACAAGTAGAATTGTCAAATAGGGAGATTAAATCTATCTTGCAAAAGACTGTTAATAAATCTAGAAAAAATTGGGCTAGTAAGTTAAATGATGCTTTATGAGCTTATAAGAACCCCATGGGCATGTCTCCTTATAAAATGGTTTATGGTAAAGCTTGTCACTTGCCTTTAGAATTAGAACACAAAGCTTATTGGGCAGTGAGAGAACTTAATAGAGATTTTAAACTTGCCGGTGAGAAAAGGTTGTTGCATTTAAGTTCTTTAGATGAATGGAGAAGTGAGGCTTATGAAAATGCTAGACTCTTTAAAGAAAAAGTTAAGAGATGGCATGATAGGAGAATTCTTAAAAGAGAATTTAATGTTGGTGAGAAAGTTCTATTGTATAGGTCTCGTCTCAGATTTTTTGCAGGAAAGTTACTCTCAAAATGGGAAGGACCATTTGTTATTGTGGAGGTGTATCGTTCAGGTGCAATAAAAATTGCTTCATTGAAAGATAACTCTACACAAGTGGTAAATGGTCAAAGACTCAAGCATTATATTTCTGGAGATTCTATTAATGAAGAGGTTGATACAATTAAAGTGGTGACTCCGGAAACTTTCATTGAAGAACATTTTTCTGGGACTGCAGAATTCGATTCGAATAGGTAACAGTTTCGGTAAGAAAAGTTTCGCGAATAACTTTCTAGAAGATATTTTCGTCGTTTTTATTAAATATGGAAAAATAAGAGACCGAACCGGATGGGAGACGGCACCCGTGGTGCCCAAACCATAGGTCGGCGCGGTGGGCCCCCCAGCCGCGCCGCCTGGTGGTTTGAGCACCCCGGAGCTCGTCTCCGATCAGGTTTCCTCCTGTACCTTCCTTATGTTGTAAAACTTTTTGCTATATAACTCACCCGAACCCCCGAGGTTCGTATCTCGCCTTTTCATCGTGTTTCGTTTCGAGCTGTTTCTGTCCAGATATTGTTTTCAGATCTAGAGCTGCCATGTCTTCATCGAAGCCTCCAAAGGACAGTTTCTTTGTGAACGTCGTCACCCCATACATGGATGAGCTGAAGATGCATCCCAAGGAGTCGCAGATGGTTGATGGAAAGCTGCAGACGGAAGACGTGCGAGGACCCAAAGGAGAAGGGAGCCTGGAAGCCAGGATGGAGAAGCTGGAGCAAGAGGTCTTCACATACAAAAAGCTGGCGGAACGTGAAGTGGGAGTCTTCCACTCAATGGTGTCCGCGCTGGTCGCTGAACATAAGAAGGAGACTGCACAACTCTGGGAAGACATATTTCACCTCATCAACACCACCAACAAACTGCAGGCGCAACTCTATGATGTCCAGAATCAAAACTGTGAGTATGAAACTCGGTTTAAAAACATAAGCGCTGCGCTAGTTTCAGGATAATCGAATCCAAGTCGTCCTTTGTTGATGGGAAACCCCTTCCCTGGAAGTCTGATGATGAGGACAATTCACCACCACCACCGAAGGAGTAATTCATCATAAGTATTGGCATCCCCTTGGTTTGTTCCAAGCTTGGGGGAGTGCCGCGGTATCACATCATTATCTTTACCTTTTACTTTTCCATAAAGTCATATCGTGAGTAGGGAAGTTATCTTATATGATGGTTTGCAATGTGGAAGTATCTCTCTTTTAGTTGGTTATCTATGTATCCCTTGGTGTGAGTTGCCGTTATGAAATATTAATGAGAAGTTTTATCATTTACTTTCTGCATACTTTATTTTAGCTTGCAATTCTCTTTCATATTGATAACCTTGTTGTTAGTATAGGGATCACTTTTT
This sequence comes from Poa pratensis, assembly GCA_947311845.1. NCBI lineage: Eukaryota > Viridiplantae > Streptophyta > Magnoliopsida > Poales > Poaceae > Poa > Poa pratensis. The sequence continues at coordinate 18,371,067 of CAMZMU010000010.1, forward strand.
AGAGCACCAAGTTAATCTTTTTGGTTTTGGCAAACTTAGCATTGGTCAGTAGTAGACAATACTTTGAGACTTAAGTAGAGAGAGAGGGAGTGCATGCAAATATATTATTCCATGATCTTTCTTTCTTTGTAGCTCATAAGCTTAGTATTCTTAAGTTAAACTATTTGTGCTTCTAAGGAAGATTGCATGATTATTCTTATCACTTGTATAATTGTTTGTATCCCTCAACTCTTATGCTTGCTACATAACCTTGCTAGCCAAAGACCTGTATCGAGAGGGAATGCTTCTCATACATCCAAACCTTGAGCCAAACCATTGCCATTCGAGTCCACCATAACTTCCTACTATATGGTATTTTGCGCCATTCCAAGTAAATACTTCATGTGCTACCTTTAAATTATTCAAAACTTATTACTCCTAGTTTTGTGTCACTGTTTATTAGCTCATGAGGGTTCTGTAGAGTTTCTCTAGCACTTTTGTCAAACAGACTTTCACCAATGGACTAGTGGCATATACACCGCTTATCCAACAATTTGCAAAAAGAGCTGGCAAATGGGGTGCCCAGTCCCAATTAACTACAACTTTCATTAATAATTCTCTTCACATGTTTTGCCCTGATTTATCAGTAAGCAACTTAATTTGCAAATAGACACTCCTCCATGGTATGTGAATGTTGGAAGGCACCCGAGGATTCGGTTAGCCATGGCTTGTGTAAGCAAAAGGTTGGGAGGAGTGTCAACTATAAAGAAACTAAAATACATGTGTAAACAAAAGAGAAGAGGGATGATCTACCTTGCTGGTAGAGATAACGTCCTTCATGGGAGCCGCTCTTGAAAGTCTGGTTGACAAGGGGTTAGTGTTCACTACGATTCGTTGACAACGACATACATCTCAAACAACTATTTTTACTCTCTATATGCTTTGCAAAACTTAAAAGCTCTAGCACATGATTTAATCCCTGCTTCCCTCTGCGAAGGGCCTATCTTTTACATTATTGTTGAGTCAGTAAACCCATTCCTCTCTATCTCAAGCAAGCATTTGAGTTGTTGAGATCCAATTAGTTATATGTGTTGATACTTCTAATCATATCTCTCATTTCCTTGTTTCGCACAATAGCTTTTATCCGAATGAATATAACTTTGAAAGTTATCAATGACTGTAAGGAGACTGTTATGATTAAGGCATGTAAGTTCTGCTATATAAGCTCTGATATAAAGACTCTTCTCGAAAGATAAGTATGATCTGTTAATTGTTCTCTGACCAAGAGTTTAAGTTTGCCTTCACCAATCATGGTTCTCTTTATGCACTTCATCGTGGTTCCCTTTACTTATTTCAAGTTAGATTATATGAAGGGAAGTTGCTGTCTAGAATGACTTGTGTATCAATGAATGTGATGCTTCTTGTCCGTATTTTATTTATCGACACTTTGATGGAAGTTCAATAAATCGAAGGAGACATATGGAAGTTCCTATTTTACCAGAAGATGGAGGAGGCCAAAAGGGGAGCTGAGATGGGCCATGGTGGGCCCTCCACACCCCTTGGCGCGGTGGGTCCCCCTGCCGCGCAGACAGGTGGTTTGGGGGCCCTGGCCCACCTCAACCGTCCCCCCTTCGCGTACTTGACCCCCTCGAAACCCTAACACACAGGGGAGGGCCATCGAAATATTCCGCCGCCTCCACGAGGCGGAAAACACCAGAGAGCGAAAAGCTCCCCTGCAGGAAGAAATCTGCCGGGGGAAATTCCCTCCCGGAGGGGGAAATCATCGCCATCATCACCGTCATCGAGCTGGACTTCATCGGGATCATCATCATCATCATCATCTCCACCGCCAACACTATCATCACCGCCGCTGCACCCCGTCTCCGTTGTAACATCTAGGGCGGAATCTTGTCTATTTCATAGGGGAAACTCTCCCGGTGTTGATTACTCTTGTTATTGATGCTATTGGGTGAAACCATTGGACTAAGGTTTATGTTCAGATTGTTATTCATCATCATATCACCTCTGATCATGTTCCGTATGATGTCTTGTGAGTAGTTCGTTTAGTTCTTGAGGACATGGGAGAAGTCTTGATGTTAGTAGTGAACTATGTTGAGTAATATTTAATGGTTTGATGCTTAAGTTGTGGTGTTATTCTTCTAGTGGTGTCATGTGAATGTCGACTACATGATACTTCACCTTTATGGGCCTAGGGGAATGCATTGTGTATTCGTTTGCCAATTGTGGGGTTGCCGGAGTGACAGAAACCTGAACACCCGTTGGTATATCGATGCATGAGGGATAGCAGGATCTCAAAGTTTAAGGCTGTGGTTAGTTTATCTTAATTACTTTCTTGTATTTGCGGATGCTTGCAAGGGTATAATCACAAGTATGTATTAGTCCTAGGAAGGGCGGTGCATTAGCATAGGTTCACCCACACAACACTTATCAAAACAATGAAGATTAATCAACTATATGAAGCGAAAGCACTTGACAATATTCCCGTGTGTCCTCAAGAACGTTTGGTCATTATAAGTACAACAACCGGCTTGTCCTTTGCTATAGAAAGGATTGGGCCACTCGCTGCAACTATTACTACTGCATTTTATTTACTTGTACTTTATTTATCTGTCATATCAAAAACTCCTAAAAACTTGTCTGTGAGCATTTACAGTGAATCCTTCATCAAAACCGCTTGTCAACACCTTCTGCTCCTCGTTGGGTTCGACACTCTTATTTATCGAAAGTACTACGATACACCCCCTATACTTGTGGGTCATCACGCTCCACCGCTGCTACGCGCCTCCATGCTCAGATCGAGGCACATGGCGACCTTCGCCATCCTCTCCTCCACCTCCTCGTAGACTTCCGCTTGCTGGGACGCTCCATCCATGGCGGAATCGCCGGAACCGCCGCCGCCGTCGCTCGCTCTGGCCGCCGCGTTTGCTCGCCGGCGCGGACGCTCCGGTGACCACAAAACAGCGGCGTGGCCGCTCCCGAGCCCTCCGCGTCCAGCCGCGTCCGGGGCGCCCACGCATGCGTTCCGGCTCGCGCGGACGCGGCCGTGCCGTGGTCGCCGCCGTCGCGGCAGTGGCAGGCCTGGCCACACCTGACGTCACCACGACGTCAGCGTGGGGCCAGCCTGCCAGATTTTTGTTTTACCCAGAAAAATACAAGAAATGCAAAATTCCAGGCAGGTGGGCCCCACTGCCTCATACAAATTCCAGAAAATGGAAAAAAAATTACAAATTCAGTAGCTTCAAATTTACACACCATAAAAATGCAGAAAAAATAAAGCAAAATGGACAAAAAAATGAATGTTGTCTATTTACGCCATACGCTCAAAATTTTTAATTTGAATATTCTTAAAATATTAAATGTCTTCCAAAACTTAACATTCCGTAAACGTTGTTAGTAATTATAATCTGAATATCTTCCCAATTAAACGAATTTTTGAAATCGAACCAACTTTTAAACGTAAACTTTTTAATAATTCCAATAATTTCCAAATTCGAGGAACTTTCAAATGTAAGCGTTGCCAAATTTAAAAGTATTTCCCCTAATTACACTGAATCAAATTTGATGAATGCTCACAAATTGCATTCTCCCTAATTATATCTAGAGATATTCGAAATGACAAATTGCTTCTTTTCCTTTACATGTTTTCATTTTTTTCTATTCTCTTTTCTTTTTCTTTGCTTTCTCCCATTATCACCAAGCTTACATATTTATTGACAATTTGGAACCATACTTGATGATTTCAATTACACTAACATATTTAGAGGTAATATAACTTAAAACTCTCTAATTATGTAGTTAAATTTCAAAATGCATGCCTTAATAAATATTTAAAGAAAATGCAAATTCATTTTCCCTAATTGTGGAATGAATTTTTAATTGAACTTAATGCATGCTCACATAATGTATTCTCACCAATTATTGAATTAAATTTGTTATTTAAGAAAACCCTTAAATACATTATATGAACCCAAAAATATTAATATTTAGAAACAATACTATAAATGAGCTTCCTACAATTATGCAGCTGAATCTAATTAATGTTCACATTGAACTAACCTTCCTGTAATTCGACAGTTAAATTTATATAAATGAAGAAACATACCACAAAATTCGCATCAAAAAAAATAATTGCTAACTACTTATGACATACGATCAAATTTCAAATATGAATATTTAGAAACTACAAAACATTTTTAAATGCGCACATTTCCAAAATTGAAATTTACCACGCGAGCACAATGTATGCCGCGGGAAAAAAATCAAAACTATCGCAACAATACAAATTTCGAAGTATAAACACTTTTTTAACAGGAAACTTTATTTGCATTCCCAATTTTTCGTAATCGATTAGTTAACATGGTGGTCAACCATATTATGAAAAACAGGAAAAAATCATTGACTTGCCAAATTCTCTATCGAGCCGTGAAAAAGAAAGGATACGACAACGAAAAAGACCCTCTTTAACCTGAATTCTAATTAATTGGATATCCCGCATAAGGAATTGAAGAAAGACGCGATGCTTTATTCCAGGGAGTCCCCAAAAGGGTTTAGAGCATGACATCAGTTGTTGACCCACAATTCAGATTTCTCTTTTTTCAGCAACAATTCCAGAAATTGGTAGAATTACGACAAGTGGGCCTACTTTAGAGTTCAGGGTTTGAATGTACATATTTTAAAATTTGAAGTTTTTTCACCAACTATTCACAAATATGACAAACATATAAACATTAACACACAAAATACGATGACTATTTACATCATTTGATCAAGTTTCAAGTTTAAAATTGTTAAGATTTTCAATGCCTTCCAAATCTTAGCATTTAAAAACCACTAAAAAATCACATACAAACAACTTCTAACAATTTAGAAATTCAAACAATTTGTAAATGTAAACTTCTCCTTTCTAATGTCGATACATTCAAATCTAAACAAATTTTGAATGTGTACAGCTTCAAATTCAAATTTCTCCCGCCACGGTATTCACAAATATGACAAATATATCAACATTAACACGAAAAAATAAACGTTAACTATTTATGCCATATGATCAGATTTCTAATTTGGAAACTTCTAAAATTTCAACGGCTTCCAGATCTGAACATTTGAAAAACAAAAAAAAACATACGAATAGCTTCCCACTTTCACCAATTTTTGAGATTCAAACAAAGTATAAATCAATATCTCCGAATATATCCGTTGGAAAAATACGAGTAATATATCAAACCAATCAGAAAAATACATACAAACTACTTATGCTAAAGAAAAAATTTGGAATATTCAAATGTTGTCACCATTTAGAGGTAATTCAAATGCATCTTTCCTAAAATGAATTGAATATTGCCGCCGAAATTCAAACATGTTCGACCATTTCGAGCTACTAAATATTTGAATATTATACAAAATGTATCAAAAATGCTCACAAAAAAATGCTACCTATTCATAACAAAATAAAAAATATGTTTGCAAACACCAATTTGGCCAACATTTGGGCGAATATTCCGATATTACATATAATATATCGAAAAGACTCAAAATAAATGCTACATAGTTATAGCAAAATACAAATATACGTGAACATTTCAATTTGGCCAATATTTCCACACCATACGAATAAACTTTCCCCAAATGTGGATTCAAATTCAAATGGATTTCTCTGATTTCAATTAAATATTGACGACGAAATACAAACATGTTTGAACATTTCAATCCACTAAATATTTGAAAATTCTACAAAATATTTCAAAAATGCTCACAAAAAAATGCTACCTATCCATAACAAAATAAAAACATGTTTGAATATTCCAATTTGACTAGCATTTTGTTTAACAAAAAAACTATATTTGTACAAAAAAAGGGCCAATCGGAAAACGGGAGAGCGACATCGTGCAACTTTATCTCTGATCCGGCACGCCGAAGCGCAACGTGTCGTCACGTCACGCCAAATTCAAGCTATTTATAGTAGTACATCTCACCCCTGGGCCAATCGGAAAACGGGAGAGCGACATCGTGCAACTTTATCTCTGATCCGGCACGCCGAAGCGCAACGTGTCGTCTCGTTTGGATGGCACCCGATCGAGGCCGAGGGAGTAGTATAAATAGCTCAGTGCCGATTCTCGCTCCCTCACCCGCCGAAGCCAACACAGATTTTCGTCCAAAGATCAACCACCACCCCGACGCAGGCCTCCTCCTCTCTACACAACACGCTTGTTCAAAGTTCAGCCATGAAGATCCATCTTCCTCTGCTCCTCGTCTGTTGCAGCTTGTTGCTTCCTAGTCTCATCCCTCGAGCCTTGCCACTTTGCACGGACTCGAGTTAGTCTCCCCATCCCCATTCCGTTTCATACGCGTTTGTTTTTTCATCGTGAAATGCCGATTTTGGATTTACCGCGTGCAACTAAGCGTGCTTCTTAAGCTGATTTTCGTTTCTGTCGTCGACCAGGGGAACCCGTGGTGCTGAATGCCACGCTCAAGTTCTGCCAAACCCACGGCGGTGGCGGCGGCGGCAGCTGCTGCGACGCCGCCGCCGACGCGGCGCTGCAGAAGCAGTTCGACGCTATGGGTGTGAAGCCGGGCGGCGCATGCGCCCGTCGCATCAAGTCGATACTCTGTTCGGTACGTTCTCATCATCAGTTGATCGTCCCACTGCACTGTCGGCCTTACTTTTGGTCATCAGTTGTTCTTGCCACTGCACTGTCGGGCTTATTTTTGTTCATATTCTCCCGTTGTTTTGGGGGCCTTTTCCGAGGTTGGTGCTGTCCTTACTTTAATTTTGCTGCTCATGCCCAGTCGACGTCAGCGTGTGAGTTGTAATGGCAAGTACAGTAGCTACTCCTAGATTGTTTGGTCTCCAGGTCGAATCTTTGTTCCTCTTCCTTTTCCTCAGAATTGATTTCAGCGATAGATCATGGAGACAGTCCATATCTGCAACACCTGGTCGCCGATCTCCCGCTCATGGCTCTCGATCTCGTCGCTCCAGCTGGCCGGTCTTTGAGGCCCAGCCGCTCTGGTCCTCTTCCGCTCAATTTCGTCGATCAGCAATAGTCTTGAGCGGGGAGGTCGAGCAGCGTGGCCAGATCCCTAGGCGGCGGCGGCCGGACAGCGAGGAGAGGGAACCGCAAGGCGAAGAGAAGCCGCTGCCACTACAGAGTCCAATCACGACACGGGGAAGACAGATGACCGACTTGTCAAAAGACACAAGGGCACCTCCCCATAGAATCTGCACAGTCTAGTCGAGTGGTTGGAGACTGCCCCCGTGGCGCCTCTGGCCTCCGTGCCGTTCCCGCCTCCACGGCCCTCGTTCGATCCGCCGCCCTCCCCCCGTCGCCGGCGGCCACGGTGGCCGGTGGTGAGGGGGAAGTGGGGTCCGGGACTTTGTACTTAGGTATGTTCTCTTCTTCGTAGCAAATAGTATAAATTATCCGGGCATCCGGCGGTGCCTGCTTTTCTCCTTCTCCCTCTCGTCTTGGCCGAGATGGACGGGGCGGCAGACAGCGCCCCGGATCTGTGGTGCCTAGGCGAGATCGGGTTCATCCCCGACCAGTGAGACGCCGCTCTCCAGACGCCTAGGCGATAGCCGCTTTGGAAGAACTTGTTCTCCAACACATCCGCTATCTGCGCGGTATTCGTTTGTGTGCATATCTTGTTTGTGTGAGTGTAGGGCAGTGGGCACGAAGCTGGGCTCCTGTGTGCTGTCGCTGCCGAGTTTGCTCCTAGGCCTTCGTACCGGCGCAATTGCTACCAGCGCCCTCTCACAATGTGTTGGTGCAAGTAGTCGCTGGGAAGGGCCAACTGATCGCTGAATGCTCAACACCATCTCACTATAAGGAATGAGGAACAGGCAGCAGCGATTGATTCTCTAAGGCCTTGTTTATTTCTAATCGTATTTGAGGTGTATTTTACGGGATTTGAGGGGATTATCCCGGATCTGGGAAAATCCTCAATAGTCCATTTACCATGCCTCTAGATCGAAAACACTACACCTTGCTAGTGTGTTGGGGTGAAAGATCATTAGAGAGGATTGGGTGAAAGGAAGGATTTCACCAAATCCCCTACCATTCCCAATCCCCTTGGGGGTGAAATTAGACAGCTCGAAGCAGGGGAGTGGTCTTTAGACTAGTCAGTCTGGAATTGTGCACGCAAGATCAATTACGTAATTTAAGCACCAACTAATCTTTGGGAAAAAAAATACATGGATGTACACATTGTACAATCCTGCAAAATTTGTCCCTGTTATCGAGTACGAAAATAAAGATAGCAAATCTCTTGTCGGGTTTAGAGTGGACTTTGGGTGGGATTCAACTTCTCCTGCGAGGAAGAAGAGAAGGAAATTTCTCGAACTCTAGAACCCCAACCTATTCTCGGTTCCTTCTGCATATTGTGTATATATTTTGCAATTTACATACTGGACCCTCCAAACCTGTTAATACTGTACATTTAGGACCAACCAACAAAATCCATCATGGTTGATGAACATGATTTTTTCCAAAAAATTAAATATAAGAACTAGTTCATACTTGAATCAATACTTTTTTGCATTTTCCTTTTTTTATATTCAACCGAGGGATCCCATGCACACAAACCTCTAGTTACACAGCGCAACTTGTGTTGGTTGGATGGCCGGAACCACATCTCAACCTTCAGAATTTCTCCAATATTCTACCGTGATTTTTTATGTGATTTTGGTAGAAAGGATGTGAGCGTCTCTCGGCAGGAATCATTTTCCTACTTACGTGTTTGACGAACACGCAGAACTAATGACGTTATGAATACTGAATATTATTGCGAGACGTCTGATGCTTACACAGATCCTTTTTCCATGTTTTCAGAGATGCAATCCGTTCTCAGCTGATCTGTTTGACATTGGGTCTACCGCACGCACAGTTCCTCTCTTGTGCAGCTCTTCCTCGGCACCAAGTTATTCTCAACCTGGAGACCCCGTCCAGCCCAAAGGGGCTACTGTGAGCAAGTTTGGAAAGATTGCAAAAGCACAGCAATATCCAACTCCCCTTTTCAGCCTTCTGCACCAAGAAATGCTGCGCTTACTGGTTCAGCTTCCATGCTTACTGATTTTTGGCAATCAGAAGTTGACTTTTGTGCCTCACTTTCCGGTACACCAAACAACCAGTCAGTATGCTTCAATGGGCATGGGGTCTCATTTAGCACTAAGAGAAACTCTTCACCATCTCCTACTGGGATTTGTCTCGAGAGGATTGGTAATGGATCCTACCTTAACATGGTTGCTCATCCTGATGGGTCCAGCAAAGCCTTCTTCTCTAGACAAGATGGAAAGATATGGTTGGCTACTATTCCTGAACAAGGAATGCAAGACGGTCTGCAAATTGACGAGACGAGCCCATTTCTTGATCTCGGGACTGAAGACCTCAATTCAGACATTGGACTCGTGGGTGTAGTGTTTCATCCAGATTATGCAAACAATGGGCGTATCTTTGTTTCATACATTTGTGATGGAACTCGGTCACCTAGCTGTGCTGGTCGGTGTTCGTGTGATGATGAAGTGGCATGCGATCCTTCAAAGCTCAGCTCTGATCATGGTGTTCAGCCTTGCCAGTACCATCTAATTATCTCAGAGTTTTCTGCTAAAGGTTCAACATCAAGTTTTTCTGAGGTAATAGACATGCGTATTCTCTTCTTTGCAGTCATTTATTTGAATTTTTGGGTAAACATTGTATTTCTACCCTTCTTCTTTGATAGGCAACATGTGCCGATCCATCAGAAGTCAGAAGGGTATTTTCAATGGGGTTGCCATATGTTTCTAACCATGCTGGTCAGCTCCTTTTTGGACCTACCGATGGATACCTATATTTTTTCACGGGAAATGGTGGGATAAGAGGCGACCCTTTCAACTTCTCCCAGAATAAAAAGTCACTTTTGGGAAAAATCATGAGGCTCAACATTGATGAACTTCCAGGTAAGTTAAAGACGGACAGATAAATGATAAATACATTTTAGACATGTTCGTTCTCTCTATCTCTCTTTTGATATACTATTGTGTCTACATATCCATAATTTCCCCTTTTCATTTAAATGACCAATCTATCAACATAATTAGGAAATATTGTTTCTCTCCAAGCTGGCACAACAGCTAAAAGTGTTAAGTAGACTCACTAGTTCAAGGGTTAGATAGGCTTCCAAAAATAATATGCAGTTATCCTCATGGAAACATTTGTAGTGGCACCATACAGAATTGGCCTAGTGCTTCTTTGCATGTTGAAAGTTAAATTGCGTGAATTATAAAGCAATATTTTTAGTACTCTAATACTCTAATTGAATATGTGTGGCTGTGAATCAGCTCGTGTATTTTAGAATGTGTTTTCCACCTTCAGAGCATAGAAGCACCCTGCACTGCACAGCTGAAACAACATCATGTTGCTATTGTTACTACAACTTTTTTTTTTACCGTAACTTCGGCAGGCCTTTGGCCAGCCTGAACCATTTTATAAATAATCACAACTCCAAAAGTTCAGGGGAGGGAAATACAGGCAGAGGGGTAGAGAAAGCAGAGATACAACTTACTACAACATTTCAATAAGGCTAACAATAAATCTGAATATTGTCGCAATATTGGTGGTACTATAGAACAGACAACAGTAGACTATTGCTTTGTGCTTTTCCAAAGGTCAAATTGCATGAATTATAAAGCAGTATTGTTAGCATTGTAGTATTGCATAGTTGCAAATCAGGCCCACGTACTTCAGATTTTTTGCTTTCGAAGCATATAAACAGTACTCAGAACAGTATTATGCGATATTGTTACTACTACATTCCGTTAAGGTATATCGTATGCTTTTTAAAATTACGACTATCTTTGGCAAAAAAATTGAACATCAGTGTGTGATCTTTTGTTTAAAGAGCAAAATTTAAAGAGAGAAATGAAATATATGAAACACCTTCAAACTCGATAGAATTCCAGAATAGTATATGACCAGTATGGTCGCACGAATTTTGAAAATTAGTTTTTACTCCTCTTAGAACCATTTTGATCACAATATTATTGCATTTCAGTGCAAGTTGGATGAGTAGTGTGCGCATTACGAGACAAGAATATTACACAAAATAATGTTCTGTGAAGCTAATGGCTAGTCCCAAATTTTAGTCTACAGGAAGACTGGTTCCACTTGGTTGTACAACCACTTAGATAATTATATTACACTCTTGATGATGGAATGATTAGAATCATGTTAGATGTGCTTATCATACCACTTAAAAACTTACTGGGAAGATCTGAAAAAGGCGGTGTATTTTCTGCAGTAACATAATAATGCTTTTTCTTACTACCTAAGGGGCAAATATCCTGAACTATTTTTCTTCTTCTTTTGAGCTTTGAAGAGCTGAATGAAGTTGCTAACCTAAGCTTATGGGGTAATTATACAATACCAAAGGACAATCCCAATGCTGATGATAGCAACTTACGACCAGAGATTTGGGCCTTGGGTCTTGAGAACCCATGGAGATGCAGCTTTGACTCTGCGAGGCCTTTCCACTTATACTGTGCAGATGATGTCCAGGTATCATTTCAATGCTATAAGCATCTTAGAAATGAGTTCCTTTCTAATCCCGAGTTCTGTTTTGTTTTCTGTATCATAAATAGTGCCTAATTCTGTGACCTTGCATATGTCTAGGACCAATACAAAGTTGTAGATTTGATATCCAAGGGGGCAACTTTGGGTGGGGCGGGGTGTATGAGGATCAGCATGTTGGCTATCCACCGTGGGCTGCTCAAGTAACCAAACCTACAGAAGGCATCATTTTCCCCATAATGGGCTATAAGGTTTCTTCTGAGAACATGGACTCTGCATCAATAGTTGGTGGGATTGTGTATCGTGGATCTGCCGATCCTTTCTTGTATGGAAGGTATTTTTACGTCATACTGGTTTGCATTGTTTGAATTGCTTTCTTTTGGACTTCACCAATGTGTTGTTGTTTACACCTCGCATGTATGCTAATGGCTAATATAATATGACAGGTACTTATTTGCTGACATGTACACGTCTGGCATGTGGACTGGCATAGCTAACACTGATGGCAGTGGTAAATATACCTCTACTTCCATTCCATTCAGCTGTTCCGAAAAGACACCAATTCCATGCGATGAGTCCACCAACAGTCCTCTTGGCCTGATATTTTCGTTTGGCGAGGATAACAAGTTGGACGCTTTCATCTTGGCCAGCCAAGGCGTCTACCGGATTGTCCAGCCTACACTTTGCGGCTATGCTCATCCAGATTCTGCAACGACAGAAGGAGCGACACCTTCTGGTGGCAGCCATGGAATGACACCTCTGATCAAAGGGCTGGTGAGTCTGCTGTCAATTTTAGCCGCAGCTGGGGCTGGCTTGGGAGTTTGGAAATGTTTTTGCAACAGCACAGCCTTCTGCTGCAATGGGAATGTCCATGTAACCAATAACAACACCATGCACGGAGATGGTCCTGCAGCCAAACCAGGGGACATTGAATTGGCTGTGCCCAAGTCTGAACAGTGTCATGGTCGCTAGCTGTGATGTTTATCGTCTCTAGTTTCTGTTGTGTATCGGTGTATGCTATAGCTATAGAGTTCTTTCGTTGAATATTTGTACCACGTGTCTGTCATATTTCATTGTCACGTCATTTTTAGTTTTATTTTTTAGAAACATTTGAAGAGTTCTGTAACTTTATTTGGGGTCTGGAAAAGAAATGAATTTGTATCAAACGCTGAAGCCTTCTCTTGCGGCACTCAAGTATCAGTTGTGTTGTGCTTTACTTCCCTAGCTACCATAGTTGGTCTTCCTTACCTATTCGCGTGGTTTTGACTCTGCGGGCGGTTTGGCTCCATGGTGGCGCAGCCTGCTCGGCACCTCCTCGCGCAATCATGTTGTGCTGCCGAGTGCCTGGGGTACCCCCCTTCCTCCTCGTTGTAATTGCCAGAGGATACAATCTACTTTCCCTTGCCGGAGGCCGAGGTGTCGTCATCCCCGGACTTGCCAATGCCAGAGCCGGAGGCCTCGACATCGTTGATTGTTTCCCTTCACCGGGGCAGTCTCGTTGTTGGAGGAGCTAACTCGATCATCACATCAAGCATGGGCTCCTTCTTCCTCGCCATGTACTCCTCCATATTTCCTCGAGCTCTGTCGTGATTGACTCTCCACCAAGCAATGCTCCTCAAGGACCTCCTCCTCCTCGACCTCACACTCAAGCTCTTTCCACGGATCGGGACGTGGCGAGTCATCTTACGACAATGTCGTCATCGTGTTTTCGCCCATCTCCTATTTTTTTGGAGTCATTGGAGGAAAATGCTGAGTACGAGGGGAGGAGGAGCCGACGGTACAAGGGGGTGCTCTTCCTCCCCTTTGGAGACACATGCTCGACGCGGCGACACCGCACATCATGGAAGGAGCTTCCGGACGCCACATACGTTGCACCGCGCCACGATGACACACACATAATGCAATCGTTTTTTCTTCTAGTGAACCACCATGTCTAGCCTAGCATGGCGAATTCTTTGCCCACTGGACGACAACAATGCACATGATTTACCCTTGTCCGTTATTTCACACAACACCGGCTAGAAACAAATCATACGGTATGCCTTAGCCGTTTTACCAGGAAAAAAACATATGCCATTGCCATGTCTTAGACATTAGTAAATGATGTGTCGTATGGCCGATAAACAAATGCAGTTAAGGGCTTAATTTCCCGGTCTATCTGGTAGTAGTACTGAAAATGTGTCGGGAACATAATTTATGTGTCCTAGATATATGCTCTCCTCACCAGGAGACGCAATTCAAACAACTTGGCCACCACTTGGGCAAAATGGAACGGAGGAAGCGTGTAGCAGGTAACTTGAGGAGAGGAGGATGCCGACCACTTGACACGACCACACCACAGCACAGCACGTCAGCACACCGCGAGCATCCAGGTAGATTGCACATGGTCCACCGTTGGGTCGTTCCATCGGATTTCTTTCCGTATTTTCCCCCCGCGAGAGAGATAACACGGAAAAATCCCGTCCGACGTGGCCATGCTCTTTTTCTCTCGTCCCCTCACTCGCCAGCGCGCCTTCTCTTTTATTCGACTCTTCTCTTCTCCCCCCACCTCCTGTCCTCTCGTCTCGTCTCGTTTCTTCTTGCAACGAGCTCTAGGAAGAAATATTGAAGTCTGGGAGGCGGTGGTGCTGCCGCTCGTGTGGCGACCTTGGCTTGGAGTGTGATTCAGCGGTGCTACAACTTTTGTGTCCGATTCTTGTCCTACAGACAACATGGACCAACGAACTGTATCAGCGTAACAACCCTACAAAGAAGTATAGAACCATGGATATACGTTCGTACAAGAATCAGACGTAAAATGTCGGACAAAGCAAATTCGAACAATTATTAGCGTGTGATATAAGCTTTGTGCGTTGCATAGGTGAGCGCTTAGCCTTTTTATTCTTATTATTTCTAATTTTTACTTTTATCATCTAAGCGTCTGCATCATCTAGCATTGGGGATGTTCTTGTAGAATTATGAGATTGGCGGAATATGATGGATGTTGTATTGAGCCTCAGGGGCGAGTATATAAAGGCGTACAGATTTGGAGGGCGAGAAGCCTCTCCTAGAGATAAGGTAGTAGCCGAATTACAAATCCTAAACTACCAAACACATGTATACCGAATATATCTCTAACATCCCTCGCAGTCGTAGCGGTAGCGTCGTGAACAACTGGAACGTCGCAGACGGTCAGACTGGAGAGAAACCATAGTAGAATCCAGTGGACTGACATCCCCCACAGTAGGAGCGAGAGCGTCGTGGACGGTGTCGCGACATTGATGCTTGGACTGTAGAGGAAGCTGATGAGGAGCTCAAGCAAGGTGGTAGCCCTTGTTGCCGATGTCGAGGGAGCCGAGAGCGTTGTGCGGTGCAGTCTTGGTCGTGGTAGCCGTGTGAGGGGTCGCCGTGGTCGATGTCGTGGTCGGGGTTGCCGGTGTTGAGGTAGACGCACAAGAAGCCGCAGGCGCATAGTGCGCGTGAAGAGGACGGAGACGCGTCGAGGCAGTCATCGAGGATGCCAATGCCGGAGACGACGCAGTACGAACCGTCGAGGACGAGGTGCGGCCATTGTTTTGCCGGAACAAGGTGCACGTCGGGGACGTTATGTTTTGCCAGAACCGAGTACGCAAAGACGAAGTCGGTGACGCGGTCGAGGCAGCCGTAGAGGAGGAAGTCAATGCCGCAGACGTTGTCGAAGCCGATAAAGACCACGTGCCGACCCGGGCTTGCCAGACCCGGGGTCACGTCGGGGACGAAGGCACGCACCGGTGTTGCTAGTACCGTGCATGCGAGGGCAGGGACCACCATGAACCATATGCGAATGTCGGAGGGACTAGCAGAGGAGGCCTCCTGGACGGTTGCGGGGCGCAAAGCGGCGAAGAGGGAGGTGCCGATGTAGTCCGCGGTTGTCGGAGTAGACGTAGTCAGGGACGAGGATGCTGACGATGGCGACGAGGTCGTGGTGGACGAAGACATAGAAGGCGGCGAAGGCAGCGACGGCCTGGAGTGGCCTTGCTGGACGCCTGGACAAGGGGTAGTCGGCGGGACCTGCGATGACCTGAAGTGGCCATGAAGGTTACCTGTAGAGGTGCGGCGACGGTACTCGAAGTAGGCGAGGAAGAACCCGGTGGCGTTACGAAGACCATGCGCGGACGGTGGCGTTCCCGCGCCTAGGGAGGTGGCACGGCGCATACCACGTAGAAGTCGACGCGCGGGGACGGCTGAGTGGACCGCGTGCCACGGCGCTACGACCCGAAGGGGCGACGCAGCGGCTACGCGTGGGTTGGGGCGACGGCGGGGTGCCGCCGGCGACGTACACGCCTTGGAAGGCGCGTTGGCAGCCGGCAACGTGAACCAAGGGCGACGACGCGGCGGCCCGATGGGGCGACGCGACGGCAGCCTGTAGCTCGATCGGTGGTAGACGCATGTTCGGGGACGTGCTTGGCGTAGACAAGCGCGCAATCGGTTGATCAGACCGATGCGGCGCGGTACGCGCCATGGTGGAGACAACGACGCGCAGACAGTCGATGGCGAAGTTGTCGACGAAGTCCCGGTCGATGACGGCGAAGAAGAACCGGCGATGTAGACCGTGCAGGCGAGGGAAGCCGGATGCGACGCGTCAAGGCGTCCCTTGGACGACGCGTCCGGCCTTGCTGCGTGTCGGTGAAAACGAGCCTGTCGGTGCGGAGTCGGCGCTGGCGAGTCGGCCGCAGAGCCGACTTGAAGGAGCCGGCCGGTGCAGAGTCAGCGCAAGTGAGTCGGCCGCGATAGCCGGCTGTCGAGGAGCGGACCGGTGCAGATCGATGCCGTTGTCGGAGTAGAGGCGCAAAAATACGACGGGTGGTGGGCGACGCAAACTGATCTTAGATCGGAAAACCAAAAAAGAAACGCCGATCAAACACGACCGGCGAGAGAAAGAAAAACTGGATCAAGAGACCGGAAAGAAAAAACTCTAGGGCAGCCGATCAACATGAACAGCGGATGAACCCTAGGTACGGGTGGCGCGGCCCCCGAGAGAGATCATGGAGATCGATCTCCTTGGGGGCGGTGCGATGCGGAAGCAGCGGCAACGGCTAGGTCAGAGATCATGCCGCTCTGATACCATGTAAAATTATGAGATTGGCGGAATATGATGGATGCTGTATTGAGCCTCATGGCGAGTATATAAAGGCGTACATACTTGGAGGGTAAGAAGCCTCTCCTAGTGATAAGGTAGAAGCCGGATTACAAATCCTAAACTACCAAATACATGTATACCGAATATTTCTCTAACAGTTCTTAAACTTTCGTTTTGAAGCTGCCTGCTTTGCCAAGTTAACCCATTTATCGAGTGTAGAATTTTGGCTCTTGAGTTCCGGTGCTTCTTCTATTTATAAATATCGGGTTGTGGCTAATGGTATATTTCACAAATATGTAAAATATAAAATTCAAATTTGTATTCTGATTTCTGAGCTATAAAAACATGACAAAAGTGTAGATTTGAGTATGTATATTTTTAAAACCTCTAAATTCCAGATAAAGTATTTAAAATTGGTATTTTCCACGTTTATGAATACACCATTAGCTACATCCGGATTTTTTTTTAAATGGAAGGAGTACTAGAGCCAGGGAGCCAAATGCACTTTCCACGTATTTCTCACAAGTACTTGCTTAGGGATAAACTAGAAAATGTTTTTGTATGGATTAACTAGAAATTGTTTTGATGCTAGTTTCGCGAGGCGCACAACACGCTCCAACACAACACAAGAGCTGCTCGGACACGGCAAATTATCTTATGTTTAGAAACCACCATCCGCCCATCCGGCCACCTACCGCTTATCTGTTGCCATTCCGAACGATGAATCCACGATGAATTCATCCTCTCCTCAGCTTCACTGCCATATAGCCATCTCCGCTTCGTTTGTGCTTTATAAAATGTGTCATCTCATAAGCAACCAGCACATTGTCACTGATAAGCCGACCAGGAATAAAAGCACTCTGGTTCTGAGAAATTATATCTCCAATGAACACTTTAAGTCTACTTGTGAGGACCTTGGAGACTATTTTGTAGATGACATTGCAGAGACTAATTGGTCTCAAATCCTTGATGCACCTTGGGCTCTTAACTTTGGGGATTAGGACCACAGTTGTATTATTCTAATCCACCGGCATAGGACCACCTCTTTTTTCCTCTCTCGCTCTCCGCCCTCTGTTCTTGAGAGTCCACCGCCGGGGAAGCCCAGATCCGGCCTCTCTCGCCGCCGGCGCCGGCGCCGGTTGGTGCAGAGATGTTGTAGGGTGCCGGCCCTCTCTGTACAGGAGTAGATTAGGTAGTATATGTAGTTTTGCTTTCGTAGCGTTTGCTCTCGTAGCGTCTGGCGGTATGCCGTCTTTCTTCTTCCTTGACGGCTGGAGTCCGGCGACCCGCAGCGACGCTGGATCCAGGCTTCTTCCCCTCTGTTTGGCGGATCGGTGGCGGTTTTCCTGCAGAGATGAAGATGGCCAAGGCCGTTTCAATAAAATCGCAGGCCGTACCGACTGCCGTGTGGATCGAGGAATGCGGTGGTGTGTTCTTCCTCTAGCTGGCCGTGGTGGTGTGGAGTGGAAGGAGCGCTGCTGTGCTTCCTCGGTATCGACAAGGTGGGTCTCGCTGCTTCCCGCAGTTTTTCCTATCCCCCTTTCAAGGAGTTCTTGCGAGCTGGGAGGCTAGCCAGCGGTGGCAAAGCCGGCTCGACATCTTGCTCAAGTCGGGGCGAGCCCCCCGCCGATTTTCCATCTTCGACGCCAAGAACTTGCTGTGCTCGGCAAGTGGCTAATGCGGCGAATCCAACGGGATTCAGTTCCCTAAAGGCTTGTGCAAGTGTTTCAGCTGCCCTCTTGTTCCTCTTCGTCTTCTGGCGAGGCGGCGACGGCGAGGTCAAGGTCGGCGGCGGAAATGGCGTAGCAGAAGCTCCCAGGGATGTGTGTGTAATTTCTTTTTTTCCTTCGGGTGTTTTCTGTAAAAGGGGGACAGCTGGACAGTCTCTAGATGTATCGGGACTTTGTTGAATATTAATCCAGATTCGGTTGTTCAAAAAAAAAAAAAAAAAAAAACTGCACCTCATTGGCGCAGGTACTACTAATTAAAAAAGTGAGGCGGGGACGGGGACGTGAGCCGACGGCGACGGCCGCCTGCTTACCCATAAGATTCAGGCTGCTATTCCCCCACCACACGATGAAGCCATCCTACGGCGCATGCTATCCCAGCTCGCCGGCTAGTTGTACCTGGACCGGGCCCTATATAAGGAGACCATCCCATCCGGGGGAGAGAGGGAAAGCGAGGGTGCGAGAGGGAAGGAGGAAGAGAGAGGCGTTGAGCGAGCCATGGCGATCCATCTTTCTCTGCTCCTCGTCTGTTCCAGCCTGCTGCTTCTTCATCTGATCCCTGGAGCCTTGTCGCTTTGCACGGACTCGAGTTAGTCTACGACTACGATTCCCATTTCTTAATAGTACAATCTGTTTGTGTTTATCTGGGTTTGATTTTTCATTGTGAATTGCCGTTATTATGATTTACCGCGTTCAACTAGCTTGCTTGCTAAGCTGCCTTTTGTTTCGGTCGATCACTAGGGTCACCCGTGGTGCTGAAGAATGTGACGCTCAAGTTCTGCCCGACGGACAACGGTGGCGGCGGCAGCTGCTGCGACGCCGTCGCGGACGCCGCGCTGCAGCAGCAGTTCGAGGCTATGGGTGTGAAGCCAGACGGCCCATGCGCCGGCCACGTCAAGTCCATCCTCTGCTCGGTACTTTCTCAGTTCATCGTCCTACTGTACTTACTGTTCGGTTTATTTTTTGTCATATTCTCCGGTGGATTTGTTCGGATTTTTTTCCATCAAGCCCATGTTCGGTTTTTACTTGTCGGTGTCATGCGCGTAGTAGAATTGGAGATCTACTAGTAGTGTCACCAGGTCGAGTCTTTGTTCAAGTTGTTCCTCTATTGTTCTGCCTTTCCACGGATTGGAGTTCGACAGTATAGTATTATTTTGATGGTAGCCTATCAAATCTGGTCAATATGACATGTCAAAAAGTATGGCCATCGGGTTATTGTCAAAAAAAAAGGTGGCAATCGCGTTATTGTCAAAAAAAGAAAGGTGGCAATCGGGTCGCCTTTTACCAGACCCTGTCCACGCCCGAACCCGATAGGCAATCCGACCAAAAAGAGCTGTCGTTGACTAATTCTTCAGAATGCGTCAACAAACCTCAAAATCCGATTTACCTCGCCGGACGCCGCCGTCGTGGGAGGCCGGCCGGCGGGGCTGCGTGCTGCCTGGATCTCAAGCTCGAGGCCCCGTTTTTTTCCCTTTCCTTTTCTCGTTTTTTCCTGCTCCCAGATCTGATTTACCTCGCCGGACGCCGCTACGCCCCGCATCCCTGTGTGGCCAGGATGCGTCCATTCAGCTTCGTCGCATGACGCCCCCGGTGGGTGCATCGTGGGGCGCTCCATTCTTTGGGCGCCTAGACCTCCGAGCCTCGACTGACATGGACGGCATGGACATATGAAGAATTTGGGGGCTCTTTTGTAGTTCCCCGCCGGCTGTTATCTCCTCCCTTCGGGAGGTGGTGACGACGGCGCTATATAAAGTCTCCTCCGACTTCTCCAGCGACTCTGTCGCCGCGTTCGACTACGGAGCCGACGGTGAGCTTGGCTGCTTGGGTGGGTTTATATGCGGACGGCTCTGCTGCAAGGCAGCGTCGGTTATATTTCCTCTTCTTGGCAGAGCGCGTTGAAATAATCCTCCATTTTTTCTTAATTTAAGCACCAACTAATCTTTGCGAGAAATACATGTTTGTACACATAGTACAATCCTGCGAAATTTCGTATGGAAATGTGCCCCTGTTATCGAGTACAAAGAAAGATAGGAAATCCATTGTACTGTAGGATTTAGAGTGGGAGTCAACTTCTCCAGCGAGGAAGAAGAGGAGAAATTTCAAGAACTCTGAAACCCCAACCTATTCTCGGTTCCTTCTACATACAATGTATATATTTTACAATTTAGGACCATCCAAACCTTTGAATATTACATATAGGACCAAACACCAAAATCCATCATGGTTCAGAAACTTGATTTTAACAAAATAAATTGAATAAAAGACTATTTCATGCTTCAAACGCTATTTTTTGCTTTTTTTTTAATATTCAACCGATAGATCCCATGGACACAAAGCTCTAGTTACATATCGCACTTGTGTAGGTTGGACGGCTGAATCACATCTGAACCTTCTTCAGATTTTCTGGAATATTCTACCGTGATTTTGCATGTGATTTTGCCGGAAAGAATGTGAGTTCCCCTTACAGGAATCATTTTCTTAGTTACGTGTTTGACGAACATGCACAACTAGTGGCGTTATGAATACTGATTATTATTGTGGCAACTATTATGTCATGATGAATAATTAATACTATTCGTGTTTACACAGTTCTTTTTCCATGTTTTCAGAAATGCAATCAGTTCTCGGCTGATCTGTTTGACGTTGGGTCTACCGCACGTACAGTTCCTCTCTTGTGCAGCTCTTCCTCGGCACCAAATCATTCTCAACCTGAGGACCCCATCCAGCCCAAAGGGGACTATTGTGAGCAAGTTTGGAAAGATTGCAAAAACACAGCAATATCCAACTCCCCCTTTCAGCCTTCCGCGCTGAGAAATGCCACGCTTACTGGTTCAACTACCATGCTTACTGATTTTTGGCACTCAGAAAATGACTTTTGTGCGTCATTTTCTGGTACGCCAGATAACCAGTCAGTATGCTTCAATGGGCATGGGATCTCATTTAACGCTAAGAGGAACTCTTCACCATCTCCTGCTGGGATTTGCCTTGAGAAGATTGCTACTGGATCGTATCTTAACATGGTTGCTCACCCTGATGCGTCCAACAAAGGCTTCTTCCTCAGACAAGATGGGAAGATATGGTTAGCTACTGTTCCTGAACAAGGAACGCAAGTTGGTCTGCAAATTGACGAGACTAGCCCATTTCTTGATCTCGTCACTGAAGGCCAACTCATTTCGGACCTTCTACTTGTGGGTCTAGCGTTTCATCCACATTTTGCAAACAATGGGCGTTTTTTTGTTTCATACATTTGTGATGGAACTCGGTCACCCAACTGTGCTGGTAGATGTTCGTGTGATCTTGAAGTGGCGTGCGATCCCTCAAAGCTTGTTTCTGATAATGGCGTTCAGCCTTGCCAGTACCATCTAGTTATCTCAGAGTATTCTGCTGACGGTTCACCATCAAGCTTTTCTGAGGTATAGACGTGTGTATTCTCTTCTTTGCAGTCCTTTATTGTTAAATTCCTGTGTAAGCATTGTATTTCTACCCTTCTTCTTTGATAGGCAACATATGCCGATCCATCAGAAGTCAGAAGGGTATTTTCAATGGGGTTGCCCTATGTTTATAACCATGCTGGTCAGCTTCTTTTTGGACCTACCGATGGATACCTATACTTTTTCACGGGAAATGGTGGGATAAGAGGCGACCCTTTTAACTTCTCCCAGAATAAAAAGTCACTTTTGGGAAAAATCATGAGGCTCAACATTGATGAACTTCCAGGTAAGTTAAAGACGGATACCAAATGATAAATACAATTTTAGAGATGTTGCTCATTTCCCTCTTTTTGGTATATTTTTGTCTCTACATATGCGTTATTCCCTCTTTTCAATTAAATGATCATTCTATCAACGTAATTATGAAATACCCCCTCCGTTTAAAAATTATAAGCCTTTTTAGTTTTTTCTTGATTTGTACGTATCTAGACTTATTTTAGTGTGTTGATTTACTCATTTCAGTCCATATATGAATCAAGAAAAGGCTAAAAAAGTATTTGTCCAAGCTGGCACAACAGCTAATATGGTTAAATAGACTAACTAGTTCAAGAGTTAGGTAGACTTACAAAAAATAATATGTAGTTATCCTTAGGGAAACATTTGTAGTGTTACCAAACAACATTAGCCTACTGCTTCTTTGCATGTTGAAAGTTAAATTGCGTGAATTATAAAGCAATATTGTTAGTGGGCTACTTGAATATGTGTGGCTGTGAATCAGGCCTTGTACTTTAGAATGTGTTTTTCACCTTCAGCTCAAAACACCATCATGTTCTATTGTTACTATAACATTTCAATAAGGCTAACAATAATTCTGTAGATATCGTCGCAGTATTGGTGGTAGTATAGAACAGTAGACCAGTGGTTTGTGCTTTTCCAAAAGATCAAATTGCATGAATTACAAAGCAGTATTGGTACTACAACATTTCACTAAGGCTAACAACTGTTTTTCTTCTTCGTTTGAGCTTCGCAGAGCTGAATGAAGTTGCTAACCTAAGCTTATGGGGTAATTATACAATACCAAAGGACAATCCTAATGCCGATGATAGCAACTTACGACCAGAGATTTGGGCCTTGGGTCTTGAAAACCCATGGAGATGCAGCTTCGACTCGGCGAGGCATTTCCACTTGTACTGTGCAGATGATGTCCAGGTATCATTTCAATACTGTCAGCATCTTAGAAATGAGTTCCTTTCTAAGAACGAGAATGTTTTCTGTATCATATATAGTGCCTAATTTTGTGACCTTGCATATATCTAGGACCAATACAAAGTGATAGATTTGATATCCAAGGGGGGCAACTTTGGATGGGGTGGTGTGTATAAGGATCAGCATGTTCGCTATCCACCGTGGGCTGCTCAAGTAACCAAACGTACAGAAGGCAAAGGCGTCATTTTCCCCATAATGGGCTATAAGGTTTCTTCTTCTACCCCTGAGAACATGGACTATGCATCAATAGTTGGTGGGTATGTGTACCGTGGTTCTGCGGATCCTCGCTTGATTGGAAGGTATTGTTTACGCCTTATTTTTTCTTTATTTGAATTACTTTCTTTCTGACTTCCCCAATGTGCTTAGTTTGCACCTCGTATGTATGCTAATGGCTAATATAATATGACAGGTACTTATTTGCTGACATGTACACGTCTGCCATGTGGACCGGCATAGATAACACAGATGGAAGTGGTAAATATACCTCTACTTCCATTCCATTCAGCTGTTCTGAGAAGACACCAATTCCCTGCGATGAGCCCACCAACAATCCTCTTGGCGTAATATTTTCGTTTGGCGAGGACAACTACCGAGAACTCTACATCTTGGCCAGCCAAGGCGTCTACCGGATTGTTCAGCCTACCCTTTGTGGCTATGCTCATCAGGATTCTGCAACGACGGAAGGAGTGGCACCTTCTGGTGGCAGCAATAGAATAGCGCTACTGATCACAGTGCTGGGGAGTGTGTTGCTGGGCGCATCTGTGACTATCTACGTAGTTTGGAAATGTTTCTGCAACAACATAGTCGTGTGCTGCAATGAGAATGTCCAGGTAAACAATAACTACCTGGCACGGAGATAGTCGTCCTTCGGCGACCACAAGCTGAACTAGGCGACATTGGATTTGCTGTGATTATGCCTGAAGTATGCCATGGTCGCTAGATACTCTGTTCATGGTCTCCAATATCTGTTGTGTATGAGTGTATCAGTGTATGCTAGCTATCGAGTTCTCTTATTGAACATTTGAACCACCGTCTGTACATATTTCATTGTTAATTTGTTACATCTTTTTTATTTTTGAGAAACAGTAGAAGAGTTCTGTAAACATATTTGGAGTCTGAAAAAAGAACTGAATCACAAGCTGAAGCTTTCTTTTGCGGCACTCAAGTATCAGTGGTGCTCTTCTTTACTTCCCTACCATCGAGGATCATCCTTACCTATTCGCCTAGTTTTGACTCCGCGGACTGTCAGGCTCCATGGTAGCACAGCCTGCTTGCTCAACACATCCTCGCGCGATCATGCATTGACGCCGAGTGCCTGAGTATCTCAAGCTACGTAGTCCCAGAGTGATTCCTGTTGGAATTGATCTCGGCGAACAACAACAAGCCTAGAGAGAAAAAGGGGGAAGTGGTCTACCACGTTCCCCTCAACTTGAGCCTTGATCGGAGGCTCAAAACGAACGTTTGGTCCTGGTCCCGAGATCCCAGGACCAAACCGGACGTCCCCAGATCCCAGCGTTTGATAAAAAAGAAACGGGGAGGAGGAAGACCGGTGGGGGCTGCGGGAAGATGGTGCGACCGCGTTCGTGGGTGTCGAGTTCCTATGTGGTTCTTCTCCGGTGCTCGCCGCTATCCAAGGTTGAGATGCAGAGGCGCTATGCACACCATAGCTACCGTGCTCAAGACGACGTCTTTCTCGGGATGGACCAAGTCCCGCTATTCCCCTCCTTTAGGATGGTGCGTTGACAAGTGAAGTGAAGATGGAGATGTTCTTCCTTGAAGACGGTGGCATCGGTTGAGACGCGGCCTTGCTCTCAGTTTAGGATAGTCTTTTACTTGTGTTGGTTGTTGTGCATGTCGGACTAGCCGGTGTGGAGTGGTGTTTTGACATTGTTGTTCGCAACGGACTGTCATTTTCTTGTACTCAAACCTCTGCCTTTTATAAAAGTAAGGTACACAATTGCATAATATTGGAAAAAAAGATACATATAGAAACAGATAAGCCTAACTGACTCGGTGGTTAACCATTTAAACTATCCGATCCGGAAGTGGCGTTGAAGGGCTGGAAAACCGATGGCCACGCCAAGACAATGTCGGCATTGTTCAGGACCCAGGATGACGACGTCGACCTGTGCCGCTCATCTATCTCTGCTTGACATGGGTGTACCTATCGGGTACCCTACCATGAGGATACCTGGTGCACGTATCGACTAGTCCCAACTATCAAGACCCTACGAAAAGCCCACGAAGGAGGCCCAAGAAGATGGAGTACCCTCCAAGTTAGGCGAAGCCGTAGTCGGTTTAGACTTTCCTTACATGTAATTTGAGTCGGTTACGAACTCCCGAGACCCAGCCTACTATATAAAGGCTGGGAGGGCCGTTGAACCAGACACGCACTTTCAGAACCACCAAAACCCTAGCGAGATCAGCATCTCGCCGAGATCCCCTTGTAACTAGCATATACTCTCGAATCAATAACAGACAGACAGGACGTAGGGGACTTACCTCCACACGAGGGCCCTGAACCTGGGTAAAATCTTTGCCCCGCTTGTCAGCCGACGATACTTCCAGCTCTACCACGTTCTCTCCCCATATTCATAACCCAAGGACCTTAACCATGGGTCTTGATGAGTCTACCCCTCGTCAAGTGGCGCTGTCTGTGGGAAAGAATAGCGCTGGATTCGAAGTTTCGACGGTTTCGGCAGAAAACGGCAACTCGCCGATCGCATCTGCAAACGGCAACTCGCCGGCTACATCGACAAACCACAACTCGCCGACTCGGGCGACACATGGCAACTCGTCGACTCCCTCAAAAAGCGGCAGCCCGCCGGTTTCACCAGCAAAAAGCGCATCTGCTCCTCTGATGCACTTTGATCCGCACTCGCCAGAGCTCCAGGAAGCGTTTTCGGGTCTCGGGTCAGGTTTGGATTTAACTGTTGGAGCGTTCAATTTTTACGTAAACAATCTTGGTACGCAGGACTTGACAGATCCACGACAACTCGCGCTGGCTGCACCCGAGGATCCATCGACTGCATCTACCCCATTGTCGATACTTGGAGCTGCTTCACCTGCAACAACCATGTCGACTGGCGAAATCAATAAATTCATGACAAAGGAACTCCAAGGTGAAGAGGCCGAGTCAGCATACCGCACAAACGACATCGAGTTTGATCTTCCACTCGATGAAAACTTCGACTGCGGGATCTCCCTCGACGACTTCTACGAACCTGCACACGACAGCAATGTCGACTACGAGATCTGCACCAGCACCAACCTCGACTCTGAACTTCATAACGGCTTCATTGACACCGAGATGGGCATAGTCGATGAGCACATCAACAACAAGTTCCGCCTGGAAGATCTACTCGACGGGCATACTGACTTTGACATGAGCCTTGATGAAGAAGTCGAGTCCATGACGGGAATAGACAGCACATACACATGCCCACGGGCCATCCCCCATTAGGTTTACGTGGCTATTTCGATTGAATCATCCGCAGCCGCAGCCTGCCGCAGGCCTACACAATTCCCATGCACGGTAACCATGCCGGATGGGGTCACAACCTTGACGATCACTGCAGAGATGGCGACAAAAGCAGACAAAGTCATCAAGGAGTGCACAATGATGCCAGCAGATTCAACTCCTGAGGAGATGTTAACCTTCCAGTATTTCAACTGGCAGGAATCGATTCGACTGCAGAACTACCGAGCTACACTTGAAAAACGCAAAAGGCAGGCCAGCCTGTCGAGTGCACGAAGAAGGCAGCTGTCCCTCAGCTCTACAAGGCAACCAAGCCCAAGGCATAGGTCGAGGCTGGCACGCCTCCCAGAAGATGAGAGAGCATCAATTAATCGTAACTTGTCATTCATGACACACGACGCGGACGGAATCCCAGTACCCAAAACAGCTGAGGGTGCTTTGATCTCCGTAGGAGCTTACCTTAAGGCAATGCAGCCTCCAGCGGACGATCCCAACGCTGCCTTGCATCGCCAACAGCTCAAATCACTGGCCCTAGCAGCAAAGGCCATACAGCCAGTTACACACACTCCAGGAGGGAGTCGAGATCGCCAGGTGGCAAGCCCGCGACACGCAACACGTGATCCACGTGATCATAGTGGTCGCAGTCACCACTCGGAGGAAGGAAGGAGAAGCACACGCCGACACAGGTCTAGCAGGAGTAGATCTCGCAGGTCTTCAAGCAGCGACTCATACTCCGATCGGGAGCCGGAGCCATGTGGAGCTTTGTGTTTCACTCGCCGCATCCGCGAGACAAGGATGCCCAAAGGGTTCAAGCTAACATCTGAACAACCCAAGTACAACGGTCGACAGGAACCTTCAGCATGGCTGGAGGACTACAGACTCGCCGTTTCATGTCAGCGAGACACAAACACTATGGCAATGCAATACATACGACTGATGCTCGAAGGAACAGCCCGCGACTGGCTCAAAGCGCTACCTCCATCCTCCTACGACTCGTGGGACCACTTTCGTAGGGACTTCATCAAAAACTTCGAGCCTCTTTGCGAGCGCCCAAAGACATTCGAAGAATTGAGAGCTTGCACTCAACGATCAGACGAATCGTTGAGATCATACATACGGCGATGGACTGAAATACGTAACTCAGTAGGCACAATATCGGAAGATAGGGCCATGGATGCATTCACCATGGGCCTCGCCAGGAAGGATTTCAAAGAAGCACTTGGTCGCGAAAAGCCAAGCTCCTTGGCTCAACTCATAAAAATCGTGACTGAGTGGGCAGATGGAGAGGACTCTGTGCGAGGATCTCGCGCTTCTCCACCACGCGACAGTCATGACAGCGGCAGTCGAGGCCGCAGAGACTCATACAGAGGTGATAGAAGGCGCAAACGTTCAAAACGTCATTACGACGATGACAGACCCGAGTTCATGGCGGCTGGATTCACACAATCCCGTGACGATCAGGACAAAAGCAACCGGAGGTCGGATGATCGTCGGGATAGTCGAGACCGCGATCAGAGAAGCGACAAAAGGCAAGAATGGCGCAAACGCACCGACGCAAAATCCGAGCGATCATTCGAAGAAAAGATGGATGACTATTGCAGATTCCACTTGTTCAAAGGGGATGATGGAAAGCTACGCTCCAACCACTCGCTAAGAAACTGCCGGGAGTTCAACCAACTAGCGTCTGATTACATGATTCGATTCAAAAGGTACGGCCCTACATCCACTCAGCCGACACCTGCACCAGTACAGCAGCCAAACGCTGTACCCGCCATAATGGGTCCTCAGCCCCCACCGCCTCCACCACCAGCAGCCAAACGCTGTACTTTACCATTCCCCTCCTTTAGGATGGTGCGTTGACAAGGGAAGTGAAGATGGAGATGGTCTTCCTTGAAGACGGTGACATCGATTGAGACGCGGCCTTGCTCTCAGTTTAGGATAGTCTTTTACTTGTGTTGGTTGTTGTGCATGTCGGACTAGCCGGTCTGGAGTGGTGTTTTGACATTGTTGTTCGCATCGGACTGTCATTTTCTTGTACTCAAACCCCTGCCTTTAATAAAAGTAAGGTACGCAATTGCATACTCTCGGAAAAAAAGATACAGCAAGAAACAGATAAGTCTAACTGACTCGGTGGTTAAACCATTTAAACTATCCGATCCGGAAGTGGCGTTGAAGGGCTGGAAAACCGCGGCCACGCCAAGACAATGTCGGCATTGTTCAGGACCCAGGATGACGACGTCGACCTGTGCCGCTCATCTATCTCTGCTTGACATGGGTGTACCTATCGGGTACCCTACCATGAGGATACCTGGTGCACGTATCGACTAGGCCCAACTATCAAGAGCCTACGAAAAGCCCACGAAGGGAGGCCCAAGAAGATGGAGTACCCTCCAAGTTAGGCAAAGCCGTAGTCGGTTTAGACTTTCCTTACATGTAATTTGAGTCGGTTACGAACTCCCGAGACCCAGCCTACTATATAAAGGCTGGGAGGGCCGTTGAACCAGACACGCACTTTCAGAACCACCAAAACCCTAGCGAGATCAGCATCTCGCCGAGATCCCCTTGTAATTAGCATATACTCTCGAATCAATAACAGACAGACAGGACGTAGGGGTGTTACCTCCACACGAGGGCTCTGCTACTTTACCATCAGATAGCCAACTACCATCATCACCGGCTATCCGCTAATTTTTTTCTCAAAAAAATATTAATATCACGGAGATACCAATTAAAGCCAGCCTCTACAACAAGCCACCATCTGGTCAGACTTCACAAAAGATACGGCAAAGGCAGAGGTGGTATCCATATTTCAAGTTTAGCAACTCAGATGTTTAGTTCATATCATGCCATCAGTGTATTGGTGTGTAACATTACATTGTGTTCACGTCAACATGACTGTATCGGTGTAGTTGATGTTACTCATGTCACAACAAGAGCGTCGAGGTCACAAGCTTCCGTCTACGGAGGTAAAAAGCACTACATCAGGCAGATTGTCCTTGCAACTGTTGATTTCGATGTGAAGTTAACCTATGTGCTAGCTGGTTGGGAAGGATCTGCCCAACGGTGAAAAATATCGTAAATCCAATATATCATAATTTTGACCCGTATTTGTTAGAAATCACATTTCCAAACATTTATCTCTTGATTCGATAAAATCTAAATCTTTAGACAAAAAGTTACCATACTACATTTCTAATCCGGATTGAAGGTATCAACGGGCAACACGTGGCAAGCGGGAGAAAGGTGAGCAGACAACACACGTCACTTGTAAACTGAAGAGGCAACTTCGCGGGAAAATTAACACACGAGCTAAAATCTCCCTCCCATTTGCGGCACAGGCCAGAAACGCACACCCTTATTTCTCGTAGAGCGTAAAAACAGTATCACACGATTTACTTTAGAAAACTTGTGCGATGTGCCCAAGAAATGCAGATGATTCGTTTTGAAAAAATGTGTGCGTTGTTTTGCACAATATTGACGAGAAAAATAAACATATGCCACTCCCTCCGTTCCTAATATAAGATGTTTTAGCTGTTTCACATATTTATTAGGTGTGGATTGAAATGAGTGAACATAGACATTAAAATATGTATAGATAATGTGGATACATATGAACTTAAAAAAAGCTAAACCATTTTTATATAGTAACGTACCGTAAATGATGTGTCGCATGGCGCATTAGCACACTGTTCACTCTTCTTTGGGTGTGCAATTACGGACATAGTTGTCTCGATCTATGCAATGTTATTACTGAAAAGATGTCGGGAACATAACTTGCTAGCTGATAGTAGTACTCGTACATCACCAGGAGACGCAGATCAAACGAGTTGGGCAAACGGAGGGACGCAACTTGAGGAGAGGAAGATGCCGCCCGGCGTGGAGGGCTTCACACCACAGCACACGTTCCACCGTTACCGCCTCGTCACCTCTTGACACCCCGCATGCGTCCAGGTAGAGTGTACGTGTACGTGCTCCCCTGCCACGGTCAAACCACATAGATATCGCTCAATCCACCACAAGTCAGTGCTACGAACCATCCAACCCCTTTCGCCTGAGAAAAAGGAACCACCGAAGTGGCCAACCCACATAGATACCCATCGCAGTTGCATTCTACGCCCGTCCACCAAAAAGGCTGACAGTGACCGTGCCACCCTTCCTTTTCCTTTTTCGATTCTCCTTTGGCAATTCGCACGCTTGGATCTGCCATATGGCTCCCCTTACTTTATCTTGACTCTCCTTATCGAGGAGTATGTCGATAAAGGAAATCGCTGGAAGCGTGATAAAAAGGAGAGAATATGCTGTATGAGGATTACCTTCAAATTGGATAGCTAGAAGTGGGATTTCACTGAAATCATTTCAGCCGCTAGCCATGTCTTAGTGAAATTCAAAAGTACAGAAAAAGGCAAGGGTGAAGATTGTACTCATTCCAATTATCAGACACACTAATGCGCCCGGTATTGTTATTTATTGTCACTACCTCCCCGTGTCAGGATTGGGTAATTTCAGCGCCTGCTGCCTTCCTTGGATGTGGTAGCCATACTCCCAGACACAAGGAAAAAACATCGGGTTGTTGAACTACAATCTGTTGCAAGAAAATAGCCACGTAAGTAGAAAAAATGATTAATCAAACGATAAAGTAGTTGCTAGTAGATTGAAACTACCAAATGCCCTCCTGCCCTGCTCAGATGTTAGTTTCGCTCTGGCCTGAAAACACAACACGCTCCAACAAAGAGCACGACTGCTTGGGCATGAAAAATTATTTGCACACACGATTATCTTGTCGATGCTATCTATCCTTAGCAGGCGACATTTGCGAAAACTATAGCATATATCAAGGTTAGAAATGACGATGTCACTTTGTCAACATGCATGAATATGCTAAGAATGATGTTGAGATGGCATTTGGAGTGCTCCAACTTTGTTTGTATTGTTCGTGGAGCTGAAATGATATGGCATCCGAAGACAATGTGACAGGTGATAAATTGTTGTGTAAATTTACATAACATGATTGTGAAGAACGAGAGTGAAGGGACATACTCCACGAATGATTTCGACAAGCCCGGAGAAAATGCCCGCCTCTCGAAACAAGATGAAGAGTATGCACTCAACTTTTTCTTGATATTTTGAAGCATATGTGGATCCATACTAGAAAGCGTTGAGTTTCTGTTTGAATATGCACGCAGAATAATTGTATGTTGATCTGATTTATTTGTGAGTTTGAATTTTCTTCGGTTGATCTACATGCATGTTTTGCATAGATTTGAGGATGGAAACAATCTTGTCGCCTACTTTTGATCAAGCTCTAAGCCTAAGAGCATCTCCACCGGTACCCCCAAAGCACACCCAAAGGTTCATTGAGGGGCGGGACATGAAAAACAAACACACCTGCACCCCCAAATGTTCGGGCCGACCCAATTTCTGTCCAGCACCTCCGGACACGTCCTTCGACAGGCGGAGCCCAC
The DNA here is from genome assembly GCA_947311845.1 of Poa pratensis. Taxonomy (NCBI): domain Eukaryota; kingdom Viridiplantae; phylum Streptophyta; class Magnoliopsida; order Poales; family Poaceae; genus Poa; species Poa pratensis. The sequence continues at coordinate 18,403,066 of CAMZMU010000010.1, forward strand.
CTGCCCATAGCACAGCACCGGTCAGCTTATTGCGGCATTTAATGGCACAACGATCCCCTGGTGGACGCAGAACAACGCGACGCGTCGAGCCGTGCCATCCACGTGTTGACGTCGCAACGGCTCCCTCAGGCGGCAGCTATGCGTGCCAGGGTGACCGGTGCTCGACGTTAATGGGCGCCACCCAACCCCACTCCTCCGGCATGCTTAAAAACCGCATGCGGCGCGCCTCTCCTCTCCCCACACACCGCCCCCTTTCCCTCTCCCTCTCCCAAGTCCGTCCCGCCGCCAGCAGATCCACCGCCCAGCATGCCTAGCCACAAGGTGGGCAGCCAGGTTAACCGCGAGGAGACATCAAAACGCGAGCTTCGCCTTCAGCACGCTGCGCTGTCCGTGGACCGTGTGCGTCGTCGCAACGAGCTCCGTGGCGAGCACCTGGAGCAACGCCGCCTCCTGAACGAGGAGCGGCAGATGGACGTTGTGTGGCACCACGAGATGCGGCGCGAGGAGGCCACCTCGTCCCGAGCACTTACATATCCTATGTCGTCCTACGCGCCTCCACCTGAGATGACGATCGAGGAGCCACAGCACCACCCGCGCCACAACATGCCGGTGCCAGATGGCCGCCACCACCGAACGGGTGGGTGATGAATATCGTCAAGATATCGGTGGCGCTGCGGCTCAGCAAGCAGGCACGTCTAGAGTACATCACGCGGGATTGGAGGGACTTGTTGTAGTTGCAGCGGATCGACCAATTCTACTCCATTTCGTCGCCGCACTGGCGCGACATGGTGGAGGCGAAGTATCAGGCATGCGTTGGCAGCTTCTTCCTCCCCGCCGGCATGTCATTGCCTCCTCTAGAGTGGTTCACGTCGGAAGACAAGTTGTTCGACGACGAGCAACTTCCCTTAATTACCACTAGTACCTGCTCTGCCTCCGTCTTAAGAACCTGCTCAGCACTAGCACCGTCACCATAGGAGGGGCGCAGGATGAGGGCATCGACGGCGACTGACTGGAGCCGCAGTGGGAGGGCATACAGGCGGCCCTCGAGGCTTCCTTCCGGCGGCGCTAGATCAAATCCCACCACATTCTGGAAAGGGCGGCGACCCAGAGGAATGCAAGTTCCTCAAAAACGCCACCACCACCGACGACACTTCTGACGACGGGGACCGACATGGACGGCGAACCAACAACATCCATTTTTCCCATGCCGGAGCCGGAAGCGCCGCTAGATATAGGGTTTATTTTAAACTATAATGTCACTTGTTAAATTTCGTTTAAATTATAATGCCGCTTGTTAAACTTTGTTTAAATTTATCTACAATGTGTTCGTCGGATTTGTTGTTGGCATGTTGCAATTTGTGAAAAAAATAATATGTGGCCGTTTGGGGTGCCGATGTGGGCAACAACTTGGTATTTTTTTTTGAAACGGGGCAAAAGCTTTGCCTTTATATTGATATAGAAGGAGCAAACAAGTAACGGCCGAGGCCAAAGTAAAAACAGGGAGAACTAGGGAAAACTTCAGGCGACAAAATTTGCAACAACTAACGGCCGAAGCTTTGCAACAACTTGGTATTGGCCGGACAAGTGTCCGACACCCCAGGCGACAAAATTTCGGAGCTATGGAGTGGGATGGTTCCGGAGCGCCGCCCTGCAACCCCTAACGATGCTCCAAACCAAAGATAATGTCTAACCAAACAACAAATAGTATGAAACTGAAAAATCCGAGATCACTATTGCAAGTCAATTCCTAGAACGGGAAACAAATGAATCAAACTCATGCTATTCCATTGATGATTCACAGTATATATACAAGGGGAACGGACGCGAGAGAGGGACGCGTCCTATCGGGGAGCGAGAGAAACCGTCATGGCGGTTGCTTGGAGGGGGCGTCCGCACGCGCGGTTAATACAACAAGGATTATTCCTAATTACATATTAATTAAATCCTAACACTCCCCCTAATCCTTGCGACTGATCATCCTTGGAATCATCTCCTCCAAAAACCCTGTGGGAAAAATTGAGGAGAAATATACAATATGCCCTGAAAAACTCCTTCTAAAAACCCCGTGGGAAAATAAGGAGAAATCGACATATATCGTCCATGCTTGTACTACTATTGCCTCATTAAAAACCTTACATGAGAAACCGTCAGGAAAACTCACAAAGGAAAAGAGTGCAATACCGAAAATCTGATGATTTTCAACAAGTTATAACCTAGGAGATTTCTCCCCCTGAATTTTGCAAGTCACTAAGTCTTCTCATACCAATTCCCTTCATATATTTATTAAACAAAGAACTTGGTAATGACTTGGAAACAAATCTGCGAGGTTATCGCATGACTTTACTTGCAAAATACTTATTTCCCCATTCTTCTGTAGTTCATGGGGATAAAATAACTTAGGAGCAATATGCTTTGTAATATTACTCTTAATATAACCTGTCTGCATTTGTACAATACAAGCAGCATTATCTCATAGATAATGGTGGGAGATTCCAATGAACCGATCCCACTTGAACTCTGGACAAAGTTCATCATCCTTTGAAGCCATACACATTCCCGTGATGCTTCGTACAAAACAATTATCTCAGAATGATTAGTGGGCGTAGCCACTAGGGTTTCTAGGGATTTTACTCCCCCTGAACTTTGCAAACCTCAAGGTTATCCCCTACCAATTCCACGAACCTAATTCTGGAATATAAACGCTGGTAGAGACATTGTGAATATCACAATAGTTTGTTTGCAAATTATCCTCTTACACTTCGTAATTCACGAGGATATAACCCGTAAACAATACAAGTGACATTATCTTGATGATTCTGTCGAATCTCCACATGATCTCACATGTGGCCAATCATTCCGCGAAGCCATACACATCTTGTGATGCTTCATTACTGCAGAATGGTCACTTGAAGGACCCATTTAGAGTCTATTCTGAAGGCTCTCCTCAGAATATTTTTCCATTAAATTCAGTCTTTCATATGACACTGTTGGGATCACATAATTAGTCACTATCGAGATTTCACAACATGGTCCAGTCTTGATTTTCCGGATGAAACTAATCAAAACTTTTTGTGCCTTGGACATATCTGAGAATATTCCTTACACAAATCTTATACCTTGCTTTGGGGATTGCACTCTCAAATAAATTGCCAACAAATATAATGTCAGGCCTGACGTATTCAGCAAGATATATGAGTGTTCTGATGGTATTCAGATATGGAACTTCAGGTCCACTATCACTTCACCATCTCCCCTAGGTCTGAATGGGATTGTATCCCATTTCATGTATAATATGACCATAGGTGTTCGATAAGATATATCCATATTGAACTTTTCCAATATTTCTGGATATATGAAGACTGATATACATTTATTCCCAAGGGAATACGCTCAACTATAAACTTAGCATCATTTGGTTTGACCCAAATATCCGTCTTAAAATGATTGTGTGTATCTCGTATGCCCTTTATAGACATTGATGATAAGATCATCGACATCACTAAAATGATGTAAATCCAATTCAGGATATCTTCATGAATACACATCAACAATCATTATTATTAGAGTAATCCTTATCAAGGAGTAACTCACTTAGTCGGTTGTACCACACAACTCTCCGACATCTTCAAGGTCATAGAATGACTTCTGAAGCTTCACACACACACATGTTGCGATTTATCATTAGATTCAGAATATTAAGCCCTTTCAGTGACTTCTATATCTGAACTTAGTGATCCATGTGAGTATATAGCCACTATATACATCAACCGCATGGATCCGTACTGCCAATTCAGTATCGAAACATAATTCCACTCATACCAAAAAGGTATGCTACATCGTATTCGATGTTGGGTCTCTGCGGAAACCCTTGTGCTACAAGCCTTTTTTCACCACCTCATCTATTTTCGTTTCTGAACGAAAAAACACTTCTCTTCCCTACCGAAGATACTTATGAGGAGCAGGTTTTACTATTGTAAACACCTCTCTTTTGATGAGTGAGTGCTACTCTTCCTTAATTGCTTCCTTTCATTTGAACCAACATAAGTGCAAAACAACACTCTCCATGGATTTTGGTTCAGGGCCCAAAAGGATCTCAGCAATTCTCAAGAAGAAACTTATGTCGACATATGTAGACTTTTCATATACGATTCTCATGAATCAATATCATTTGTGGAATTCTCGTTACGCCTCTTAACTCCTTGTTATTTCCCACAACAACAAGTCAAGGTGTTTCGATGTCCCAACACTTAAATTGTGTGCACATCTGTGATGGGCTCTGGATGACGCACATCCGTCAGGTGTCCTTCAACCCGAGGTTGAACTACATTTACTGATTGAGGAGAACATCTCCTCCCATGAGAACTTAATCTCATGCGTCCAGAATTCTCCCCCTCATGCTCTCATTTGGGGACACAAGTGGTTTATTAGGTACCTCCACTCGTTCTGGTACTTTATTTCAATGACACCTTTGTCATCAGTAAATATATATGGCAGATTATTTGCAAAACATTGCAAATTTCTCATAACCTGAACCTGTGGTTCAGATTCTTAAGTACGTGGACAAAATGTTTACTACACATTCTTATTATTAATTTCCTGGCATTCTATGTGGCACATTTCTCCCCCTAATGCCAGAAAATGTCCTTATTGCAAAAGCAATCAACGCAGGCTGCAAATGACTCCCTTGCTAGGGTTAAGGTATTTGACGGATTAACAATCATACCACAGTCATTCCTCACATAGATCCCAAATATATGTGAAGGCCCTTTATGTACGCCGGGGTGGTGATATCGGTATGCAACCGAATTACCGCAGATGGGAAATACTTCACTGACTTCCACGTACAAACTGCAAGGGACGCAGTATAATATGCATTTGATCTCATTTAGACCAAACATGCGGCGTGTGAGACCGCATGTTACCACCAACGAATGTTGGCTAATCACAATTCTGTAACGATGGCCATTCAATTTGACTCTCTTTATAAGAGATCTAGCCACACCATTTTGGGAAGGTACAACAACATACTGAATATGACCATTGAATGTCCGTGAATAAAATTCAACGACATTTCCATTCCAATGGAACTATCCCATATTTAGGATAATTTGCTCCAAATTCGTCAATTTGAGCAATTAATTCAGTAAACACATGGTTTTGTGCGGAGGATCCACACCTAAGACCATCTTCTAGATGTGTCTATGAATACCATGAAGTACCAACATAACCCACACAATGGTTGAATATTCTGCATTATTCAATGCGTTCAATAATAATGAGTGGCTTTTCAAATTTTAAGGTGAGAGTGCCTTAAAATTAATTCCCCTATGCCACGTGTAGTGTACATAAAATCTAATGATTGTCGGGAATATTCTGGCCAACAGAATCAACAATAATTTTTCGAATCGTCCTATACCCGATTGGTAAAGGAGGAAATATTATTGTGTACGCAACAATATTGAGTATGAATTGATTCATACACTCAATTTTTTCTCAACTATCATGTCCCATGGACAAGATGTTACAAATTATACTACATTTAGTAGTATAATGATCTTAAATGATCCATTCCCTTTTGAGATGTACACTCCATTTCTGTATGTCATATCGCACTCACTTTACGTTCAAATCCTCATGGTTCTTTAACCACTAACTTGCTTAGTACTATAAGCACCAGCATGAATTTTAGATAATGGTCTAGCACCCGTTGGCTGTACCCGATGATTCTTCATAAGAAGTTCATCATATTTTCACACTGACATAAAGATGATATTTCTTTTACCATCATAGGAGAACATAAAGTGCAGTAAGGTCATACAATCAGATCAATATCTGAGACTGCCTTATCACACACTATCAACTTCATGTTGATTTATAGATAACATAATTATAAGCCTCAGCGGACTTAAAATTCCGAATACGAATGAATAGCCATTCATATGATGCTTATGACAACATATCTATCTTGAATGGAGTCTCAAACGAAAACATTTTCATAATCCATTAAATACTCAGTTTAAAACTGAGTCATTGTGATGCCACATAAATGCAAATCTGCATAAATAGCCATGACATTCTTGTAGGTGGAGTTTCTGTGGCGACAAGGCCACGGGTCGACAAAATCATTAATGTCCATGACCCATGTTCAAAAAATTACTCCCACCTTTGTCATCACATCGCATTTCCTTTCGAAAAAGGACAGCCATATGTTGCATGAAATATTCATGCATTCATCATTCATTTACCTTCAGTAAATTAAGTACGATGAAAATGCTATGGCTAAGCATAATCATGATCATGGTGATTCTAAGTGACCCATAGGGCAACCTTCCACTAAAATATAATCACCACGATGTGGTGTAGATCTTCAGATTAAAGGTAGTCTCAAAAAGGATAAACCTTTAATCCTAAAACACATAGAGGTAGTCAACCACTAGTGGTGCCTCATACTTATGGAGGGTTTTCACCGATCATAGTCCCCACAACCTTATGTTATTTATAACACATGAAGGCAAACACCACAAAGTGGCATAAACCTCTCAGTTGTGCGTGAAATTTAATTCACTACTATGATTACGTCTCATAAGTTGTGTATACATGGAAGGTAATCACCAAATTACGCAAATATCTTGCATAAATCTCTTCATAGCATAATTTGCGATATAGTCGCCACCAATGTCTTGGATTCCACTCATGAGTATGTGCTCAAGAATCACAACCAATGACAAATGCTATGACATTTCCAAGTAGTTGGAAAAGCATCATGAAGGTAGTCACCAATGGTGTAGACATCATAGTTCCGAACGAAAATTATTCCGTTCCTATGACACTATGTCAAAATTATGTGCCTTCATTTTTGCTCACATAATATGTCTCATGACATTACAACACACAATATATCTTTCTTGGATATGTCACTCATATCCTGCATGAAAAATCATGCGCATTAATTTACTTGATAGTAAATTAATTATGTGTGTAATAACATGCTTGATTCAAGGTCTAGGAGAAGCCTAAACGACCCAAAATATAACTTTCTACACAAAGATAATCACCATAACATGGAGTAGATCTTCGTTTGTAGAACACGGTCGAGGTAATTTCCACAAGTGGCGTACACCTCACTCGTATGGCTATCTTCATGCCATAACCCGTGTGCTTTCGCTTTTTGCTCTGAACACATGGAGGTAATCACTACTTGGTAGTGTAGACCTTCCCTCGTGTTACTTTGCACAACCTTGTGTTGATTAAAACACATTCTAGGTAATCACCACATTATGGTGTAGACCTTTAGTTGTGAACAAAGTTATGCAAAAATTGAAATAAGTCATATTATTTTCAAGCATTGTCAACATATAGCAATTAGCATTGCACTCATACAAATGTTGACATAGTCACATGTTTGAAACTACTAACAAATACTTCTGTACAAAAACTGAAAAAGCTAAAAGCTAACTCAGAAAAGAGAAACGAAAAAAAAATGCACTACAAGGCCAAAACAACGCAGCCAGTACAATGGATCGGGCCACTTTTTTTTCGTTTTTGCTCTTTTTTTTTTTCTGCTGCTTGTTTGAGTTCGGCTGTAGTCTATCTAGCCATTTGGCCCAGATCAAAGCCCAGCCCAGCGCCGCCTTCCGATCGGGATAAGGTGAGGAGACAGTTTCGTCTTCATCCTCCAGAGCAACCGCTCGCTACCCCGATCCCCTTTTTTCTGGCGGTGGCCACAAACCGCACCGCCACCACCATCTGCCGCCGCCGCCGGCTACAACGACGAGGAGAAGACGGCCCCGGCGCTCCAACCTCCTCCTCGGAAGAAGATCCACCTGAGAGCAGCGTCCCAAGCAAGACGCGGTTCGAGTGGCCGTTCGCGAGTCCAAGCCTCGCCGTGCTCCACTCCCCCCGCCGTCGACTGGCGCTGGCCCTTGCCAGCACGCCGCGCGGCGCGGCGGTCGGCGCGGTAAGGCGCAGCCTGAAGTCGACGCTCGGCGAAGTAGCCCGGCGTCCAGCGGTTCGTCGCCGCGGGCGCGGCAGGCAGCACGAGCGCCTCAGGTACGGCCGGGGACCATCTTCGCGAAGCACACGAAGAAAATATCGCAGGAAATCTGCAGGCATCTTACCGATTGTTGTTTTTCCTTTCCGTTCTTCCTTTTCCGGCGAGTTTGCCGGCGTGTTCGTCGGCGAGTTCGGCCAATTCGCTCCCGGCAGAGTCGAAGTGCTGATAACGTATTGCGAGTCAATTCCTAGAACGGGAAACAAATGAATCGAACTCATGCTATTCCATTGATGATTCACAGTATATATACAAGGGGAACGGACACGAGATAGGGACGCGTCCGATTGTGGAGCGAGAGAAACCGTCATGGCGATTGCTTGGAGGGGGCGTCCGCACGCGCGGTTAATACAACAAGGATTATTCCTAATTGCATATTAATTAAATCCTAACAATCACAAAGGTCAAAGGCTTGCCGCCACCATCCTTTCTGGTTACATTAATTATCTTTTGGAAAGAAAAAAAAAGTTTATCGACGACCCAATCCAGGTCTAGGTCCAGGTTGGCTGCGCCGGTGGGCCCAGTACCCGACCGCCGACTCACGCCACCACCGCATCGCCGCAGATTCAAACACATTTCCTCTGACTCCTGGGGAATCTGGGTAGCGACTTCGGACACCTTTTATTTCCACCCGCGGGTAGTCGGGTACAAACAGATTTCATCTCACCACTTGGCACTTGGCCAATCGGAACATGGGAGAGCGACATTCTCTCGACGCGGCCGACTCCCCCACCCGCCGAAGCCAACACAGATTTTCGTCGAAGAAATAGAAACGTGTCGTCTCGTTTGGATGGAATCCGCCCGTGTGCTCCTGCACCCGATGGAGGCCGAGGTAGTATAAATAGCTCGACGGCCGACCCTTTCCTTCCACCAAAAATCAACCACCACCCCGACGCAGGCCTTCTCTCTCCTCCACTCTTGCTCAGAGTTCAGAGTTCAGCCATGAAGACCCATCTTCCTCTGCTCCTCGTTTGCTGCAGCTTGTTGATCCCTGGAGCCTTGCCCCTTTGCACAGACTCGAGTTGGTCTCCCGATCCCCATTCCATAGTACTCCCTCCGTTCGGATTTAATTGACACACATTTGGTTACACATAAATGTATCTAGACATCAAACAAGTATAGATACATCCGTATTTAGACAAGACCAAGTCAATTAATTTGGAACGGAGGGAGTATTTGCTTTTTTATTGCATCTGGGTTTGCTTTTTCATCGTGAACTGCTGCCGTTTCCCCTTTCCGATTTACGGCGTGCAAGTGCAACTTGCCAACTAAGCGTGCTTGTTAAGCTGATATTCGTTTCTGTCGTTGATTAGGGGCGCCCGTGTGCTGAATGCCACGCTCAAGTTCTGCCAGGCTCACGGCGGTGGCCACGGCGGCAGCTGCTGCGACGCCGCCGCCGACGCCACGCTGCAGTTGCAGTTCCACGCTATGGGTGTGAAGCCGGGCGGCGCATGCGCCCGTCTCGTCAAGTCGATACTCTGTTCGGTTCGTTCAATCTTCGCTTTCCACTGCACTGTCGTCGAGCTTATTTTTGGTCATCAGTTGTTCGTCCCACTGCACTGTCGGGCTTATTTGTTCATATTCTACGGTTGTTTTTTGGGGGCCTTTCCGAGGTAGTAGGTGCTGTCCTTACTTTAATTTTGCTGCTCAGGTCCAGTCGACGTCAGCGTGTGAGTTGTAAAATGGCAAGTAGAGTTTGAACTGTAGTACAGTAGCTACTCCTAGATTGTTTGGACTCCAGGTCGAATCTTTGTTCCCCTTCCTTTTCCCTCGGGATTGAATTCAGCGATAGCAGCGATCATGGAGGCAGAGGTCCATATCTGCAACACCCGGTCACGCCGATCTCCCGCTCATGGCTCTCGATCTCGTCGCTGCAGCTGCGGGGTCTTTGAGGCCCAGCCGCTCTGGTCCTCTCCCGCTCAATTTCGTCGATCAGCAATATTCTTGAGCGGGGAGGTCGAGCAGCGTGGCCAGGTCCCTAGGCGGCGGCCGGACAGCGAGGAGAGGGAACCGCAAGGCGAAGAGAAGCCGCTGCCACTACAGAGTCCAATCACGACACGGGGAAGACAGATGACCGACTTGTCAAAAGACACAAGGGCACCTCCCCATAGAATCTGCACAGAGTACCAGCGTCTAGTCGAGTGGTTGGAGACTGACCCCGTGGCGCCTCTGGCCTCCGTGCCGTTCCCGCCTCCACGGCCCTAGTTCGTTCCGCCGCCCTCCCCCCGTCGCCGGCGGCCACGGTGGCCGGTGGTGAGGGGGAAGTGGGGTCCGGGACTTTGTACTTAGGTATGTTCTCTTCTTCGTAGCAAATAGTATAAATTATCCGGGCATCCGGCGGTGCCTGCTTTTCTCCTTCTCCCTCTCGTCTTGGCGGAGATGGACGGGGCGGCAGACAGCGCCCCGGATCTGTGGTGCCTCGGCGAGATCGGGTTCTTCCCCGACCAGTGAGACGCCGCTCTCCAGACCTCCGGTGGAGTTGACCGGCGTGGGTCGCGATAGCCGCTTTGGAAGAGCTTGTTCTCCAACACATCCGCTATCTGCGCGGTATTCGTTTGTGTGCATATCTTGTTTGTGTGAGTGTAGGGCAGTGGGCACGAAGCTGGGCTCCTGCTGTCGCTGCCGAGTTTGCTCCTAGGCCTTCGTACCGGCGCAATTGCTACCAGCGCCCTCTCACAATGTGTTGGTGCAAGTAGTCGCTGGGAAGGGCCAACTGATCGCTGAATGCTCAACACCATCTCACTATAAGGAATGAGGAACAGGCAGCAGCGATTGATTCTCTAAGGCCTTGTTTATTTCTTATCGTATTTGAGGTGTATTTTACGGGATTTGAGGGGATTATCCCGGATCTGGGAAAATCCTCAATAGTCCATTTACCATGCCTCTAGATCGAAAACACTACACCTTGCTAGTGTGTTGGGGTGAAAGATCATTAGAGAGGATTGGGTGAAAGGAAGGATTTCACCAAATCCCCTACCATTCCCAATCCCCTTGGGGGTGAAATTAGACAGCTCGAAGCAGGGGAGTGGTCTTTAGACTAGTCAGTCTGGAATTGTGCACGCAAGATCAATTACGTAATTTAAGCACCAACTAATCTTTGGGAAAAAAATACATGGATGTACACATTGTACAATCCTGGAAAATCTGTCCCTGTTATCGAGTACGAAAAATAAAGATAGCAAATATCTTGTCGGATTTAGAGTGGACTTTGGGTGGGATTCAACTTCTCCAGCGAGGAAGAAGAGAAGGAAATTTCTCGAACTCTAGAACCCCAACCTATTCTCGGTTCCTTCTGCATATTGTGTATATATTTTACAATTTACATACTGGACCCTCCAAACCTGTTAATACTGTACATTTAGGACCAACCAACAAAATCCATCATGGTTGATGAACATGATTTTTTCCAAAAAATTAAATATAAGAACTAGTTCATACTTGAATCAATACTTTTTTGCATTTTCCTTTTTTTATATTCAACCGAGGGATCCCATGCACACAAACCTCTAGTTACACAGCGCAACTTGTGTTGGTTGGATGGCCGGAACCACATCTCAACCTTCAGAATTTCTCCAATATTCTACCGTGATTTTTTATGTGATTTTGGTAGAAAGGATGTGAGCGTCTCTCGACAGGAATCATTTTCCTACTTACGTGTTTGACGAACACGCAGAACTAATGACGTTATGAATACTGAATATTATTGCGAGACGTCTGATGCTTACACAGATCCTTTTTCCATGTTTTCAGAGATGCAATCCGTTCTCAGCTGATCTGTTTGACATTGGGTCTACCGCACGCACAGTTCCTCTCTTGTGCAGCTCTTCCTCGGCACCAAGTTATTCTCAACCTGGAGACCCCGTCCAGCCCAAAGGGGGCTACTGTGAGCAAGTTTGGAAAGATTGCAAAAGCACAGCAATATCCAACTCCCCTTTTCAGCCTTCTGCACCAAGAAATGCTGCGCTTACTGGTTCAGCTTCCATGCTTACTGATTTTTGGCAATCAGAAGTTGACTTTTGTGCCTCACTTTCCGGTACACCAAACAACCAGTCAGTATGCTTCAATGGGCATGGGGTCTCATTTAGCACGAAGAGAAACTCTTCACCATCTCCTACTGGGATTTGTCTCGAGAGGATTGGTAATGGATCCTACCTTAACATGGTTGCTCATCCTGATGGGTCCAGCAAAGCCTTCTTCTCTAGACAAGATGGAAAGATATGGTTGGCTACTATTCCTGAACAAGGAATGCAAGACGGTCTGCAAATTGACGAGACGAGCCCATTTCTTGATCTCGGGACTGAAGACCTCAATTCGGACATTGGACTCGTGGGTGTAGTGTTTCATCCAGATTATGCAAACAATGGGCGTATCTTTGTTTCATACATTTGTGATGGAACTCGGTCACCTAGCTGTGCTGGTCGGTGTTCGTGTGATGATGAAGTGGCATGCGATCCTTCAAAGCTCAGCTCTGATCATGGTGTTCAGCCTTGCCAGTACCATCTAATTATCTCAGAGTTTTCTGCTAAAGGTTCAACATCAAGTTTTTCTGAGGTAATAGACATGCGTATTCTCTTCTTTGCAGTCATTTATTTGAATTTTTGGGTAAACATTATATTTCTACCCTTCTTCTTTGATAGGCAACATATGCCGATCCATCAGAAGTCAGAAGGGTATTTTCAATGGGGTTGCCATATGTTTCTAACCATGCTGGTCAGCTCCTTTTTGGACCTACCGATGGATACCTATATTTTTTCACAGGAAATGGTGGGATAAGAGGCGACCCTTTCAACTTCTCCCAGAATAAAAAGTCACTTTTGGGAAAAATCATGAGGCTCAACATTGATGAACTTCCAGGTAAGTTAAAGACGGACAGATAAATGATAAATACATTTTAGACATGTTCGTTCTCTCTATCTCTCTTTTGATATACTATTGTGTCTACATATCCATAATTTCCCCTTTTCATTTAAATGACCAATCTATCAACATAATTAGGAAATATTGTTTCTCTCCAAGCTGGCACAACAGCTAAAAGTGTTAAGTAGACTCACTAGTTCAAGGGTTAGATAGGCTTCCAAAAATAATATGCAGTTATCCTCATGGAAACATTTGTAGTGGCACCATACATAATTGGCCTAGTGCTTCTTTGCATGTTGAAAGTTAAATTGCGTGAATTATAAAGCAATATTTTTAGTACTCTAATACTCTAATTGAATATGTGTGGCTGTGAATCAGCTCGTGTATTTTAGAATGTGTTTTCCACCTTCAGAGCATAGAAGCACCCTGCACTGCACAGCTCAAACAACATCATGTTGCTATTGTTACTACAACTGATGGCAGTGGTAAATATACCTCTACTTCCATTCCATTCAGCTGTTCCGAAAAGACACCAATTCCATGCGATGAGTCCACCAACAGTCCTCTTGGCCTGATATTTTCGTTTGGCGAGGATAACAAGTTGGACGCCTTCATCTTGGCCAGCCAAGGCGCCTGCCGGATTGTCCAGCCTACACTTTGCGGCTATGCTCATCCAGATTCTGCAACGACAGAAGGAGCGACACCTTCTGGTGGCAGCCATGGAATGACACCTCTGATCAAAGGGCTGGTGAGTCTGCTGTCAATTTTAGCCGCAGCTGGGGCTGGCTTGGGAGTTTGGAAATGTTTTTGCAACAGCACAGCCTTCTGCTGCAATGGGAATGTCCATGTAACCAATAACAACACCATGCACGGAGATGGTCCTGCAGCCAAACCAGGGGACATTGAATTGGCTGTGCCTAAGTCTGAACAGTGTCATGGTCGCTAGCTGTGATGTTTATCGTCTCTAGTTTCTGTTGTGTTTCGGTATACGCTATAGCTATAGAGTTCTTTCGTTGAATATTTGTACCACGTGTCTGTCATATTTCATTGTCACGTCATTTTTAGTTTTATTTTTTAGAAACATTTGAAGAGTTCTGTAACTTTATTTGGGGTCTGGAAAAGAAATGAATTTGTATCAAACGCTGAAGCCTTCTCTTGCGGCACTCAAGTATCAGTTGTGTTGTGCTTTACTTCCCTACCATAGTTGGTCTTCCTTACCTATTCGCGTGGTTTTAACTCTGCGGGCGGTTTGGCTCCATGGTGGCGCAGCCTGCTCGGCACCTCCTCGCGCAATCATGTTGTGCTGCCGAGTGCCTGGGGTACCCCCCTTCCTCCTCGTTGTAATCGCCAGAGGATACAATCTACTTTCCCTTGCCGGAGGCCGAGGTGTCGTCATCCCCGGACTTGCCAATGCCAGAGCCGGAGGCCTCGACATCGTTGATTGTTTCCCTTCACCGGGGCAGTCTCGTTGTTGGAGGAGCTAACTCGATCATCACATCAAGCATGGGCTCCTTCTTCCTCGCCATGTACTCCTCCATATTTCCTCGAGCTCTGTCGTGATTGACTCTCCACCAAGCAATGCTCCTCAAGGACCTCCTCCTCCTCGACCTCACACTCAAGCTCTTTCCACGGATCGGGACGTGGCGAGTCATCTTACGGCAATGTCGTCATCGTGTTTTCGCCCATCTCCAAATTTTTTTGGTGTCATTGGAGGAAAATGCTGAGTACGAGGGGAGGAGGAGCCGACGGTACAAGGGGGTGCTCTTCCTCCCCTTTGGAGACACATGCTCGACGTGGCGACACCGCACATCATGGGAGGAGCTTCCGGACGCCACATACGTGGCACCGCGCCACGATGACACACACATAATGCAATCGTTTTTTCTTCTAGTGAACCACCATGTCTAGCCTAGCATGGCGAATTCTTTGCCCACTGGACGACAACAATGCACATGATTTACCCTTGTCCGTTATTTCACACAACACTGGCTAGAAACAAATCATACGGTATGCCTTAGCCGTTTTACCAGGAAAAAAACATATGCCATTGCCATGTCTTAGACATTAGTAAATGATGTGTCGTATGGCTGATAAACAAATGCAGTTAAGTGCTTAATTGCCCGGTCTATCTGGTAGTAGTACTGAAAATGTGTCGGGAACATAATTTATGTGTCCTAGATATATGCTCTCCTCACCAGGAGACGCAATTCAAACAACTTGGCCACCACTTGGGCAAAAAATGGAACGGAGGACGCGTGTAGCAGGTAACTTGAGGAGAGGAAGATGCCGACCACTTGCTACGGAGCGCTCCACACGACCACACCACAGCACAGCACAGCACGTCAGCACACCGCGAGCATCCAGGTAGATTGCCATGTGGTGAACCCACGTAGGTATCCCTCGATCCACCATATGGCACTGCCAGAAACCGTCCAACCCGATATCACCTGAGGAAAAGGAAACCCGACTTCCCACATGGATATTAATTAGAAAGAAGAAACCAACATAGATATCCTCCGACCATGTAATCTACGCGCCTCAGCCAACGGGCTGACAGCGACCAGGCCTCTGCCGTGTACGAATAAAAACACACTCGCACGCCGTTCCCCTCACTGCTACAGTGAGAAAAAGGCGATTTTTGAGCTCCACCTTGTCAATCCACCTCGCTCGCCGGCGAGCCGCGGGTTCCCTCTTCCTCCGCCGGCCGCTCCGGCGGCGGGAGGATGGGGAACCCCGGATCTCGGCTTGTACATAGTGTAGGATTGGGTAGGGTTCCTCTCGGCGGCGTTGTGGTGGGGGCGACGGTGTCGGCGGGGAGTTTGGTGTCGGCGTGCTCCTTCACCGGCGGCGGAGCTCTTCGGATCTTCGGCGTGGCGCGCGCGACTTCTAGAGGTCGGGGATCTGCGGATCCGCTGGCCTCGTCCGTCCCCGGGTACAGCGAGTGGTGGTGGTGCTGGAAAGGAGGTTTCAAGACGACGGCCTCGCAGGGTTGTGGCTTCAAGGTGGGGGATCTGCGGCGTCGGCCTCAGATCCGGTGCGGTTTGAGCTCGGGGGCTGCCCCCGGCCGATGTTCGTTCTTCGTCGTCTCTTCCAGCTTCTCGGAGTTGGATTTTCCTGCGGCTCGTCAACGCCTCAGGGCTAGGGGCTCTGCTGCTCCAGTGGTGGTCGTGCTTGGTGGCCGCTCCCTTCGTCGTCTCCGGCGGTGCAGGGTTCGTTCGTCAGTCGATCTCGAGGTTGAAGATGGTTTGCGCGAGCTTCGTCGTCCTCTGTTTCCTTTGCTTTCTTTTGTTAAGTGTACTTGTTGGTCCTCTGTTCTTCTTCCTGGCTGAATACAAGTATGTTTATTAGCAAAAAAAAGGCCTCTGCCGTGTCACCTTTCCTTTATACCTTTTCCGATTCTCCAGGGGCCACTCTCACGCTTGGACCTGCCGTACAGCTTATTCCTTTTCTCAGCTTCACTATACGGTTGTCGAACATGGCTAGCGGCTGAAATCTAGTTCTCGCTACCCAATGTTAAGGTAATCCTTATAAAGCATTTTCTCGTTTTTATCGTAATAGTGCTATTCTCCTTTTGAATAACGTGCTAAACTTATTTAGGGCATGTACAATGGTCATATATTAGCGTTACCATGTAGAATGATTGATTAAGTGAAGGAGAGCAAAATGGAAAAAAAAAGAGGCTTATCTTCTCTTAGATAAAAGAAGAAACATAGTAACTTAAGTGCCAAACTTCATTTAGCCGTGTCCGTCTCCCCTCCCCTCTACAGTAGAGAGAGGCGAAAAGGGCGAGGCGTTTCCATCCCCTCCTCTCCGGCGGCGAGGGCGCGGTTCCCGGCCTCCTCCGCTCGCTTCGGCGGCGGCTGGCGGTCGGGATCCCGTTCCTCTGCCTCCGGTGTGTAGTTAGGGTAGTTCTAGGTCCTCACGACGTCGATTTGGAGAGCTCCCGACGTCCGTGTTGGAAGAATAAGTCTGCCGTCCTTCCTCTCCCTGGCCGGTGCCGGCGGCGCTGGCTTGCGGACAGCGTTTCCGTCCCGCTGATCTATGGATCTAGTGGGTGTTCGTCTCCCCTCGACGCCGGTGGCAGTGGTGGCGGTGGTGGAGTTTTTGGTCCTCTCAGATCCACGGATCTGGTGATGTTGGTCCTCTGGCTGGGCGACGCGGCGGCGGTGGCGTTCCAGTCTGTGAGTATTTTCTTTCCCATCCTCTTTGTCGTTGCACTGGCGATGTCCCTGGCGTCGGTGCAGAGGTGGGGTCTGGTCTGCGGGGCGCTGCACTCAGCTCTGGCGCTTGGGAGGTGGTGCGGTGGTGGTGGTTCTGGCACGGCCTGGTCGTCCCGGCGGCAGGAGGTGCTGGAGCTGGTCGTGGGGGTGGCTTGGCCGTGCCCGTTCATCGGCGAGATCTCGTTGCTTGCGACGAGTGGTTTATGCGGTCTTCTTCAACGTTGGAGGTCCTCCCTCTTCCAGGCGGGCGGTGGTTTGGTTCTTCTTCTCCGGTGGTCGTCGGCGACGAGGAACTCCGGTGGTTCAGCAGTTCGCTGCTGTAGTGCTCTGAGTTGTGTATGTCTTGTACTAGCGTGCGTATGTATTTCTGTTCGTATCCTTTGATTGTACGCAGGTTTGTATTTCAAAAAAAGAAACATAGTATGTCTCACCACAATTTTAGGAAAATCTGGTTACTATAGACAAGACAAAAAAAATAGGCCACTGCGCACCATATTTTATTGACATATCTAAATTACAGAGTGATATAAAATAAGACGGTCTTATAAATAGGTTCCTTCTCTGCTGCTCCAAGGTGGAGGGTGAAGGGGAGTTGTTCCGGTGCCGGCTTCGTTCTCTTCTCTCATAAGCTCGATTCTGGTTGGATTCGCAACCACCGCGATTTTCTTTGTCTGCCTCCTCTGATCTATGGCAGGACTCAGAGTTTTGATGGTGGATTGCTTCTCAAAGGGTGGTGGCGGCGAATCCACGCCGTCTCGGTCTGCCGACCGCCGGTCTTCTTGCTTGCCGTCATGGTGGCGGAAGAGGAAGGTCGTGCTTCAGCGGATGGTGGTCTGAGGCGGCGGGGGAGTGTTGAAACCTTCTGCTACTCGAGCTCAACCGCGTCGGTCCAAGTCGACCATGGGCGATTGCTGGTATGCTCCAGCACTTTTTCAACCTCCTTGGTGAGGCCTTTCTTCAAGTCAGCTGTTGCTGCGATTCTGGCTGGCATCGGAGCAAGTGGTGACGTCCCCGCGATGGTGCTAGGCGACGGCAAGCTTGACTTTCTGCTTCTGCTCGACGGCGGGGAGAGAGAAGGACTCGGATGTAATTTTCATCTTTTAGCAAGGTCCTTTCTACTTATGTCAGGGACCCATGTGTTAATCCCTGTTGTTATGGGGTCTTCTGTAAAATTTCTGTACACCCACCGTATGGATTAAAGATAAGGTTTCTGGCCCCTTCGGGGGCACTCCGTTCAAAATAAAAAATATATAAATCATTAGACATGTCCTCATAACAAAAAAATACCCATCAAAGTAGGAGAAATTGATGAAACAAACCATAAAATAGACAAAAATTGAATGGACAAACGAGATTACCATAATCCACCGAAGGAGGCTTAGGACATGTACAATGCGGACGCTGGCGTGAGCCCAGGAGATTTACAGTTATCACATGTAATTTCAGACTCAGGCCTCCTTTGATTCATAGGATTTTTGTAGGAAAAATGTAGGATTCCGGTTCCTATAGGAATTTGCACTGTTGATGCGTTCGATTCATAGGAAACCAAGCAAAGGAAATTTGAAGGAAATTTTCCTTTGCCACCAGATTCCTATGGAATACAAAGGAAATAAACAATCTGGTTAGACCTCATTTTTTCATTCCATTGGAAGGAAAGAATCCTGTAGGTTTGCATTGGCAATCCTATCCTATTCCTATTCCTATTCCTTTTCCTACATTTTGAATCCTATGAAAGGCCTCAACTCTAGCATCAACGTAGAAGGAATTGCCGACGCTTCATCCAAGTTTGACACGTGGGCAACAACCAGCGCAAGTGGGTGTTAACAATTTTTATTTATTTTAGCAGCTGATTCGTTCAACGTGCGAACCCTTTGGTGTTACGTTTGTTTCCCTAGCATTGGACAAACGAGCGCTTAAACCAGGCCAACCGCTAACTACTTCCTCTGTTCCAATTTAATTGACCATTCAATTAAATTGGAACAGAGTGAGTAATAGTTATGAGCGGTGCTACAACTTTTGTATCCGATTCTTGTCCTAAAGACAACATGGACCAACGAACTGTATCAGCGTAACAACATAGAACCATGGATATACGTTCGTACAAGAATCAGATGTAAAATGTCGGACAAAGCAAATTCGAACAATTATTAGCGTGTGATATAAGCTTTGTGCGTTGCATAGGTGAGCGCTTAGCCCTTTTATTCTTATTATTTCTAATTTTTACTTTTATCATCTAAGCGTCCGCATCATCTAGCATTGGGGATGTTCTTGTAGAATTATGAGATTGGCGAAATATGATGGATGTTGTATTGAGCTTTATGGGTGAGTATATAAAGGCGTACAGACTTGGCGGGCAAGAAGCCTCTCCTAGAGATAAGGTAGGAGCCGGATTACAAATCCTAAACTACCAAATACATGTATACCGAATATATCTCTAACATCCCCCCGCAGTCGTAGCGGTAGCGTCGTGAACAACTGGAACGTTGTGAACGGTCAGACTGGAGAGAAACCGAAGTAGAATCCAGTGGACTGACATCCCCCCGCAGTAGGAGCGGGAACGTCGTGGACGGTGTCGCGGCGTCGATGCTTGGACTGTAGAGGAAGCTGATGAGGAGCTCAAGCGAGGTGGTAGCCCATGTTGCCGATGTCGAGGGAGCCGAGAGCGTTGTGCGGTGCAGTCTTGGTCGTGGTAGCCGTGCGAGGGGTCGCCGTGGTCGATGTCGTGGTCGGGGTTGCCGGTGTTGAGGTAGACGCACAAGAAGCCGCAGGCGCATAGTGCGCGTGAAGAGGACGGAGACGCGTCGAGGCAGTCGTCGAGGATGCCAATGCCGGAGACGACGCAGTACGAACCATAGAGGACGAGGTGCGGCCATTGTTTTGCCGGAACAAGGTGCACGTCAGGGACGTTATGTTTTGCCAGAACCGAGTACGCAAAGACGAAGTCGGTGACGCGGTCGAGGCAGTTGTAGAGGAGGAAGTCGATGCCGAAGACGTTGTCGAAGCCGATAAAGACGACGTGCCGACCCGGGCTTGCCAGACCCGGGGACACGTCGGGGACGAAGGCACGCACCGGTGTTACCAGTACTGTGCATGCGAGGGCAGGGACCACCATGAACCATATGCCAATGTCGGAGGGACTAGCAGAGGAGGCCTCCTGGACGGTTGCGGGGCGCAGAGCGGCGTAAGAGGGAGGTGCCGATGTAGTCCGCGGTTGTCGGAGTAGACGTAGTCGGGGACGAGGATGCTGACGATGGCAACAAGGTCGTGGTGGACGAATACGTAGAAGGCGGCGAAGGCAGCGACGGCCTAAAGTGGCCTTGCTGGACGCCTGGACAAGGGGTAGTCGGCGGGACCTGCGACGACCTGAAGTGGCCATGCAGGTTACCTGCAGAGGTGCGGCGGCGGTACTCGAAGTAGGCGAGGAAGAACCCGGTGGCGTTACGAAGACCATGCGCGGATGGTGGCGTTCCCGCGCCTAGGGAGGCGGCACGGCGCATACCACGTAGAAGTCGACGCGCGGGGACGGCTGAGTGGACCGCGTGCCATGGCGCTACGACCCGAAGGGGCGACGCAGCGGCTGCGCGTGGCTTGGGGCGACGGCGGGTGATACGTCTCAAACGTATCTATAATTTTTTATGTTCCATGTTGATATTATACCAATTGTTACATGTTTTGCATCCAATTTATGTCACTTTTATACATTTTTTGGGACTAACCTATTAACAAGATGCCACAGTGTCAGTTCCTGTTTTCTGTTGTTTTTGTATTCCAGAAAAGCTAGTCAGGAAATATTCTCGGAATTGGACGAAAATTTACGGAGGCACCTATTTTATCAGAAGACACCTGAAAGTCCAAAGGAGCAACGAAGAGGAGCCAGGAGGGCCCCACACGCACCCAGGGCGCGGGTCCCCCCTGGCGCGCCCTGGCCACGTGTGGGCCCCTCGGGGCTCTCCAGCCGCCG
The DNA here is from genome assembly GCA_947311845.1 of Poa pratensis. Classification (NCBI taxonomy): domain Eukaryota; kingdom Viridiplantae; phylum Streptophyta; class Magnoliopsida; order Poales; family Poaceae; genus Poa; species Poa pratensis. The sequence continues at coordinate 18,424,154 of CAMZMU010000010.1, forward strand.
CCCTTTCGCCTACTTATTCCCCCGATGCGAAAACCCTAAACACCCGAGCCATATTCCACGAAAAGTTCTAGAGGCGCCGCCGTCGTCAACCCTAACTCGGGAGGGTCCATAACCTCTTCCCGGCACTCTGCCGGAGAGGGGAATCATCACCGGAGGGCTCTACATCACCATGCCTGCCTCCGGAGTGATGCGTGAGTAGTTCATCCTTGGACTAGGAGTCCATAGCAGTAGCTAGATGGTTGTCTCTCCACTTTGTGCCATCATGTTTAGATCTTGTGAGCTGCCTAACATGATCAAGATCATCTTATTGTAATGCTACATGTTGTGTTTGCTGGGATCCGATGAATATTGAATACTATGATCAAGTTGTTTATTAATCTATGATACATGTTATTTATGATCTTGCATGCTTTCCGTTACTAGTAGATGCTTTGGCCAAGTAGATGCTTGTAACTCCAAGAGGGAGTATTTATGCTAGATAGTGGGTTCAGTCTCCAGTAATCTGGGTGAGTGACAGCAACGCCTAAGGTTGTGGATGTGCTGTTGCTACTAAGGGTAACCTAACAATTCTATGTCCACGGTCATATGTATTTGTTTACTTTACGCACGTTGCTTAATGCGATTATCCGTTGCTTGCAACTTAATACCGACGGGGAACACGGATGTCAACCTGAAGGTGGATTATTAGTCATAAATGCTGTTGGATAACGGTCTATGTATTTTGTCGTAATGCCCAATTAAATATCATGGTAGCCAACTTGTCATATATATGCATTGTCATGCGCTCACTATTTTGTCAATTGCCCAGCTGTAATTTGTTTACCCAGCATGTCGTTTATCTTTATGGAGAGACACCTCTAGTGAACTGTGGACCCCGGTCCATTCTTTTACATTGATTAAACCACCAACTGCAAACCATTGTTCTCTTTGCTTTCTGCAATTTAATACTGTTTTCCACACCATACGTTTAATCCTTTGTTTTCAGCAAGCCGGTGAGATTGACAACCTCACTGTTTCGTTGGGACAAAATAGTTTGATTGTGTTGTGTGCAGATTCCACGTCAGCGCCGGATTCCCTGGTGTTGCGCCGCATCATATTTCGCCGTTGACAACCTTCTGAAGTGCCACTGCTCCTACTGGTTCGATAAACCTTGGTTTCATACTGAGGGAAAACTTGCTGCTGGACTACATCATACCTTTCTCTTGGGGTCTCCCAACGAACGTGTGTTTCACGTCATCAGCGGGGTGCCGCCGGCGACGTACACGCCTTGGAAGGCGCGTTAGCATCCGGCAACGTGAACCAAGGGCGACGGCGCGGCGGCCCGATGGGGCGACGCGACGGCAACCTGTAGCTCGATCGGTGGTAGGCGCGTGTTCGGGGACGTGCTTGGCGTAGACAAGCGCGCAATCGGTTGATCAGACCGATGCGGCGCGGTACGCGCCATGGTGGAGACAACGACGCACAGACAGTCGATGGCGAAGTTGTCGACGAAGTCCCGGTCGATGACGGCGAAGAAGAACCGGCGATGTAGACCGTGCAGGCGAGGGAAGCCGGATGCGACGCGTCAAGGCGTCCCTTGGACGACGCGTCCGGCCTAGCTGCGTGGTCGGTGAAGATGAGCCTGTCGGTGCGGAGTCGGCGCTGGCGAGTCGGCCGCATAGCCGACTTGAAGGAGCCGGCCGGTGCAGAGTCAGCGCAAGTGAGTCGGCCGCGATAGCCGGCTGTCGAGGAGCGGACCGGTGCAGGTCGATGCCGTTGTCGGAGTAGAGGCGCAAAAATACGACGGGCGGTGGGCGACGAAAACTGATCTTAGATCGGAAAACCAAAAAAGAAACGCCGATCAAACACGACTGGCGAGAGAAAGAAAAACAGGATCAAGAGACCGGAAAGAAAAGCTCTAGGGCAACCGATCAACATGAACGGCAGATGAACCCTAGGTACGGGTGGCGCGGCCCCCGAGAGAGATCATGGAGATCGATCTCCTCGGGGGCGGTGCGATGCGGAAGCGGCGGCAACGGCTAGGTCAGAGATCGTGCCGCTCTGATACCATGTAAAATTATGAGATTGGCGAAATATTATGGATGTTGTATTGAGCCTCATGGACGAGTATATAAAGGCGTACATACTTGGAGGGTAAGAAGCCTCTGCTAGTGATAAGGTAGGAGCCGGATTACAAATCATTAACTACTGTCGTGTCTCGTTGCATGGACACCGGGAGTATAGGATACCCCCTTTTAGGTTCGGCACGGGGCGCGAAGGAGGCTGAGAATCGTCTTCTTGGGCGGAGTCTAGATCAAGCTCTCCTCTCCACGATCAAAGCATGCAACCAAAGGGACACAAGGAGCTACCCAGGTTCAGGCCGCCCGGAGGCTAAAAGCCCTACTCCTGCATGTCTGGATTGATGAGTTCTTCATAGTGTGGCTTACAATGGAACCTCCCGGACAGGGTACCCGGAAGGGTTTTGGCTGGAGGTAGAAGAAGGACAGATCCTGACCCGGAGGAGATCACCTTCCTCTCTACCTTCGCACCCTAGTCTAGTCTTGCTCTATCTTCCTTTCGTTCTTCCCTCCCCCTCCTCTCCGTGCCTTGGTCCTCCTTTTATAGGCTAAGGGGTTGCCACAGGGTCACGTGAGGGGCATGAGGGCCTTCGGGGTGAAGGACCCTCCTCATCTAGTTTAGGGGGAGACGTGGCCTCTCCTCAGCCTAGCGTCTCCTTTGGGTTAGGTGGGAGCGTCCGCCTTGGGGTGGACAGGAGCTGACACCACCACGGGACGTGCTTCCCGCCCGCGCTGCCTTCGCCTTGCTTCCCAAGTCTTCCGTGGTGAGGTGGAGTGCTTATCCACAGGGACGTGGGGAGTACCCGAGAGGGAGCCTGGCCTCCTGCCGGGAACTCGGGCTCTCGGGTCCTTCCTGGCCTTCTTGCTTGGTTCGGGGACCCGGAAGGTCCCCAGGACCGGAGCCCTTAGTCGACGTAGGCCTTGCGTGTCTTGACGGTGAACCCGCCAGCTTGACTTGAGTCTTGGTCTTGTCCATCTTCATCTTGGGCCCACATGGGGTGGACCCACTTTGGCAGTACTAGGGGAACCCCATGTTCCACTGTTGCGACAGTAGCCCCCGGGCATGGTCCCGGCGGCTCTTGCTCCAGCTGCCGGGGCCATGGCCTAAAGATAGGTCAAAGTGGGTCCCGGGCACCTGGTCTTCCTTGCTCTGCTTCATTGATGGCCTTGAAGGTCTTGGAGTTACTCCGCTCGGGGAATAACTGCGGGCCCCCTCGATTCCCACTAACGGAAGAACCGAGGAGACGCTTGCAGAGGTGCCGCCGGCTATAAAAGCGAGGCGCACCCCTGGCTTTTCGTTCATCTTCTTCCTCAGTCCAACTCCAGGCCTCCCCACAAGCTGCCAGCGCCAATGGCGAGAGCGAGGAGAGGAGTTGGGCGCCCTCGTACTTCTTCAGCTGCTGCGGAGAGTGGCCCCTCCACTCGTGGTCGAGCTGTTCCGCGAGGTCGTGGGATTCGCGGTCGCGGCGGCCGTGGAGGCCGCGGCACCGCTGCTCCCCCCTAGGAGCATGGTTCATACCAGCTTCGCGCCGTTCGAGTTCGTGGATCTGAACCGCAGGCCTCGCAGCCGGCTTCTCCTGCCGGATTCCTTCGCGATGGCGACGGAGGACATCGGACCCTCCGGCTTCTGGCTGCAAGTGGAAGGCTGCCCCAATGGCCCCTCCTGGGCCATGGCGGAGCGCACCACTGAAGGCGCCATGCTTCTGGGTCCGGGGTGGAAGTCGTTCTCCCGTGCCCGCCGCCTGTCCAGGGGGCAGTGCTTGGTGTTCCGGTACGACGGAGATGCACGCTCTCCGTGAAGATCTTCGGTGTCGATGGCGGACGCGTGGAGTGCTGCATGGAGAGCAGCAGCGGCAGCTCGAGCTCCTACGACGAGGATGAAGATGAGGAAAACTCATCTGACATCAAGGTCGAGGGGAGCTCGTCTTCCTGAAGGCGAGGAGCTTCGGACGGGCGCCATGGAGATCTCGTTGACCTCCTCCTTGGCGGCCTTGACGACGTACTTCTGGAAGTAGCGTCTTCCATTGTACGGCGGTGCTCCTTGCTCGGCGGGAGCCAACCTTTTTGTTGTAAAAAAGATCGTCCCCTTGTAGTCCTTGTAAATGAAGAAGATCTTGTTTTCCTCCTTGTCTTCGTGTCGCGTCCGTGTGAATGAGAACGAGTTTTTTGCAAAACGCGCTCCCATTACTGCAGCAGCCGTAGCGTCAAGGGGTAGGTGGAGCGTGGGAGGCCTATAAAAGACCATCCAGACTCCACCCCTTCGCCACATCTTCTCGCCTTGCTCCGCTCCTCTTCTTCCTTTGCCTCCCCTCGTCCCGCAGAACAATGTCCGGCGAAGCAGAGAGGGCCTTGTCCGATGTGTCGACGGCGGAGTCCGTCTTTCGAGGAGCGGCGGAGGCACCCAGCGAAGCTGGAGCCCGAGCCACTAGAAAGGACGAGGTCGTTCCTCGCCCTCGGTCTCCTTGGTTTTCCCCGCGGTGGGGAACATCGCCGGTTCTGCTGCCATGGAGGCATCGGTGGCGCTGGCGACCCGGAAGGACACCATCAAGATGGAGCTGTGGAAGGAGGCCGCAGGCAATCAGAGATTGATCCGCCTCCTCTGCGACCTTGACGATGTCTTCAAGGTAAGGCTGCCTTGGTTCTGGCAATACGACCCTTGGGAAGATCCTGCGCCTTGACTCGATTCTTCCCTTCGTACAGGATGAGGAAGACATCATGGATAAGTTCGTGGACCACGTGCACCTCCTCTGCAGCCAGCATGTGCCGGGGTTTGCCCGGAAGTTCCCCGGCCCGTGGGACCCCTGAAGATCCTGCGCGAATGCCCTCCTTCATCCCAGGCGTCCCCGGGAGTCCGGAGTTCACCCGGCAGGCAATAAAACAGAAAGACAGAGCTGCACAGCCAGGAGCCCTGAGCTGGCCTTAGTAGCATAGGCTAGATATGTATCCAGGAAAAGCTTCGACTGAATGTAATCAGAATTGTAAATTCAGAATGTAAGTTCAGATGAATGCAATCCTAGGGCTCAACTCCCGGGGTCATTTCCCAAACCTCCCTTGCACTAACGCGCCGTCAAGTTTTCTGAGGAGATCTCTTAGGTGACAAGTACTCTAACCGCCCGCACCGGTAGCAGCACCCCTAAGAGCACTATGCCTTCCGGGAGTCCACTCCACAGCCACGGGTACTAGGCCAGAAGGGAAATCTGACCGTTCGCCGGGGAGGACGCATTACCCCCGCAAAGGTTCTCATCAACTGTCAAGCATGCGCAGGTTGGTGGTATATTGACTCCGAGCGAGATATTATGCCTAGAATGCAGATGCACATGCAAAGACTTAGCTGGTTTTTGCCGTGCCCTTGATCTACTCTGTCCTTCCCGGGTATCCAGCTCCTGAGCCGCTCTTCAGCATCCATTCCTGTCCCGGGAGAGGCGCTACACACAACACACTTTCAGTAGGAAAAGAATGGACCCTCCCTTACATGTCGTGAAAGTGTTTCATCCGGAGCAACCCGCAAGCAAAGTTGAATGTGCATTTCTGTGTTTAGGTTCTTTAAAACACAGCACTGCCCGTTCCACTTCTTACCGCGGCAGTACGGCACGATCAGGTGGCAGCGCCTACTGATAGGCTGCTCGCGCTCGACCTGTCAGCCACCGGCACCATGTCAGCCCCCTGCTTGGGGGTTGTTACGGATAACACACTTCACGACAACAAGAGAGGCTCACGGAATTGAAAAACTTATCTTTTATTCCTTGGCGACGATTCTTACACCCTTATACAGAACACTAGCCCCTTGGGCGTGCTTAGTTGACTCGAACTATCTGCGATTCATGTTCGTATTCAGGGGTAGAATTTCCGGAGATTCTCGATGTTCCAGGCGTTGCCCTCCGGCCTGCCTTTCTCGTCCTCCAGATAAACAGCTCCGGGTCTCAGGGTATGCGTCACCCGATAAGGTCCTTCCCACTTGGAGGACAGCTTGTTCATGTTATCAAGCTTCTGCTTCTTGCGGAGAACCAGGTCTCCGGGTTCCAGTACCCGTGAACGGATATGGCGATCATGATAGCGGCGGAGCCCTTGCTGGTATCGAGCAGATCGTAAGGAAGCTCGGCACCGCACCTCTTCCAGGAAGTTGATGTCATCAATCCTCCTCTCAGCTTGTGCGTCTTCATCATAGGCAAGTACCCGGGGGGATCCATGCCTGAGCTCTGTTGGCAAGACGGCTTCTGCTCCATAGACAAGGAAGAATGGTGTTTCTTGAGTGGCTCTGCTTGGTGTGGTTCTGAGGGACCACAAGACACTTGGTAGATGCTCAATCCAGTTCTTGCCCTTGTCTTCTAACTTGTCAAAGGCCTTGGTCTTCAAACCCTTTAGGACCTCCGCATTGGCTCGCTCCACTTGCCCATTGCACCTTGGGTAGGACACCGAGGCAAAACACACCTTGATTCCCAGCTCTTCACAGAAGTTGAGGAAGGATCGGCTTGTGAACTGAGAGCCATTGTCCGTTATGATTCTGTTGGGTACTCCGAAGCGGTACACGATCCCTTCAATGAACTTGATGGCTGCTTGAGCTGTCTGTCTTGGTACTGGCATCACTTCCACCCACTTTGTGAACTTGTCGATGGCCACGAAAAGGTATTCATGGCCCCCGACAGACTTCGGTATCTTCCCACGATGTCCAGCCCCCAGACCGCGAACGGCCAGGAGATTGGAATTGGCTGCAGAGCTTGCGCCGGCTGATGTATGTTCTTCGCATAGTACTGGCAGGCTTCACAGGTCTTGACTAGCTGCTCCGCATCACTGAGGACTGTTGGCCAGTAGAACCCGTGACGAAAAACTTTACCCGCCAGTGATCTTGATGCCACATGACTTGAACATGTGCCCTCGTGGATGTCCCGTAGCAGTACTTGGCCTTGTTCTTGAGGGATGCAGCGGAGCTTGACTCCGTTGTCCCGTCGCCGGTAGAGCTCGCCGTCGATCATGACGTAGAGCTTGGCTTGACGAGCCACCCGCTCGGCGTCGTGATCGTCCTCCGGGAGGGCGTGCTCCATGATGTACTTGACGATGTCCCGGGCCCAGGGTGGGTGGGTTCCTTCCACCGGTAGCACCATCCGACGGAAAGAAAGCATAGCTTCCTCCGCTGGAGGGGCTGCCGGGTCTTGAGCTTCTGGGCTGGCTACCCGTGTTGTCGAGGTAGAAGGGTCGCCAGCCCCCGGCGCAGATCTTGTCGCGAGCCTCTCGGGTGGGATCGAAGGTCGCCTGAGGACCTCGATGTAGATCCCGGGAGGCACTGGTTCTTGCTTGGACGCCACCTGCGATAGCTCATCCGCGGCCGTGTTTTCTCCCCGTGGGACGTACACAGCCCGGAAGTTGTCGAAGCGCCGCTGCAGCTTCCAGACCTCTTCAACGTATGGTGCCATCTGAGGGCACGCGTACTCCTTGTTCACTTGTTTGATGACTAACTGAGAGTCACCCTTGACGACGATCTTGTTGATGCCGAGGCCGACGGCAGCACGAAGTCCTGCGAGCAGGCCCTCGTACTCCGCCGTGTTGTTGGAGATGTTCCCTTGGTAGTGCATCTGGACGACGTACTTCAGCCGGTCCCCGGTTGGTGAGGTTAGGACAACCCCAGCACCTCCTTTCCCCTTGGTGTAGGAGCCGTCGAAGTGCATGGTCCAGGCGCTAGGATCTTCCTTCCCGGGGAGGCAGGTTTCCTCTTCCGGGTCGTCGAACGCCGTCTCGGTCCACTCGGCCGTGAAATCCGCCAGCGCCTGACTCTTGATGTTGTCCGTGTGCTCGAACTTGAGACCGAAACCTTGAAGCTCCATGGCCCACCATGATATGCGACCAGTGGCAAGTGGGTTCTCCAGGGGGCTTCTTAGGTTGTACTTGGACACCACCGTGATGGGATGGCTTTGGAAGTACGGCCTCATCTTGCGGGAGGCAATGAGGATTGCCAGCAGCAGCTTCTGCATCATGGGGTACCGCTCCCGGGCGTCGCGCAGCACTGCGCTGACGAAGTAGACCGGGTGCTGCACCTTGCGGGTCGCCGAGTCCTGAGAGGGCTCGGCTTCCTCCACGTCGACGTCTTGGGGTGGGGACGAGGTAGCCCCCGGCGAAGTCTCGTCGGAGGGAGATTCTCCATTCCCGACGGGCTCCGCGCCGCTGAGGTTGCAGTGACGTCAGGATCGTGAGACCCCTGGTCACCCGGCAGCCTTTTCTTGCACGGTTGTCCCGGAGAGAGTTCCCGGGTCGCTTGCCCTTGATCTTGCTTGACTTCTTCGGAGGAGCGTCACGCTCTACCACAAGCACAGCGCTGATCACCTGGTTGGTGGCAGCAATGTACAGTAGTAGGGGCTCCTTCTCTTCTGGTGCCACGAGGATTGGTGGCGAGGCGAGGTAGCGCTTAAGGGACTGCAGGGCTTCCTCGGCCTCGGAGGTCCACTCCACGGGGCCTGACTTCTTGAGCAGCCTGAAGAACGGTAAGGCCCGCTCCCCAAGCCTTGAGATGAAGCGCCCGAGTGCAGTGATGCACCCGTTGAGGCGCTGTACGTCCTTGACCCGCCGGGGCGCCTCCATGCGCTCGATTGCCTTGATTTTGTCCGGATTCGCCTCGATCCCTCGGTGAGAGACCAGGAAACCCAGCAGCTTGCCGGAGGGGACCCCGAACACGCACTTGTCGGGGTTGAGCTTGAAGTTGACCCGGCGGAGGTTCTCGAAGGTCTCGTGCAGGTCTTGGATGAGGGAGTCCTTGTACCGGGTCTTGACCACGATGTCGTCGATGTACGCTTCAACGTTGCGGCCCAGCTGTGACCCAAGGCATGCTTGCATTGCGCGCTGGAAGGTAGCGCCGGCGTTCCGGAGGCCAAAAGGCATCCGGGTGTAGCAGTAGCAGCCCTTGGGAGTGATGAAGGCCGTCTTCTCTTGGTCCTCGAGTGACATCATGATCTGGTGGTACCCGGAGAAGGCGTCCAAGAAACACAGCAGCTCGCACCCGGCCGTGGAATCCACGATCATGTCGATCCGCGGCAGGGGGAAAGGGTCCTTGGGACAGGCCTTATTCAGGTCTGTGAAGTCGATGCAGAGTCTCCACTTGAAGGTCATGGGTTTCGGTACCACCACGGGGTTGGCCACCCAGCTTGGGTGGGGAACCGAACGGATGACACAGTAGTACAGAACGACACATCGGATACCCCTCTATGGAAACGGCATGTGTTAGGCGACGGAGAATCACGCTTTCCGCGCGGCCGGTGCGTACAAACCTGACCAGGCCCGCCTACATTGGCAACGGACCCTTTCCAATCTCCGTCACCTATTATATTGGCAACGGTTAATAAAATTGTCCGTTTCCAATATTTGCCTCTATGGTAACGGATAGAAATTTCCAACCGTTGAAAATGTTGATACGTGGAGGCTAGCGAATGGGCAGATGGGGAGGTGGGCGGAGCAGACCCGCGAGTATAAATGGCGAGAGGTACCAGGCAGCGGTCTCTTTGAAGCCCCAGTCCATCGCCTATAGTTATTCAAACTTTGCCAGATCCCCTCCCTCCGTCCAAATCCATGGCGAGAGGTACCAGCAGCGGTCGCGGCCGTGGACGAGGGCGAGGCCGTGGTAGGGGGCGCAGCGGCAATGCCATGCCGTCGGTGTCGCCCTCACCGTCCTCTGAAGACATGTCCCCGGCGAGAGGTACCATCAGCGGTCGCGGCCGTGGACGTGGGCGCGGCCGTGGACGAGGGCGCGGCCGTGGTAGGGGGCGCAGCCGCACCACGCCGTCGGTGTCGCCCTCACCATCCTCTGAAGACATGTCCCCGGAGCTGCGCGGCTTCGAGTTCTTGGTTATCCTGTACAAAGGCATCGAGAGCCGCCTGAGGCTCCCGAGGGCGTTCGCAGAGAAGCTCCAAGGCATGGTGGCAGCTACCATGCATCTGAAGATGGAGGACTGCGAGAACGGCAGTTGGGCGGTGAAGACGACCGTGAGTGCCGGGGGGAATTTGTACCTCGGCCAGGGATGGAAGTCATTCGCCCAAGCGTACAAGCTTGAGCAGGGGCACTTTTTGTGCTTCGAGTTCGACGGCGACAACGGGTTCTTCATCAAGATCTTCGACGGTACCTTATGCCGGAGGGACGCACTCGTGTACAGCGACGATGAGCCCGAGTCTTCATCAGCAGCTGCTAGTAGTAGCATTAGCTAGTAGTAGCATATATGTAATCGTTTACTTCATTATCAAGTCCGTATGTAGTAGCACTAGCTGCTAAGTGGTCTCTCGCTGGTGTAAAATCAATGGAAACGGTTATATAAAATGTCCGTTGCCAATGTGGCGCTTATATATACTGTCAGCTCGGTCTCATTATCACTCTCTCACTTGTCTCTCTTCCAACCCTAGCCGCCGCACACTGTGGCTTTCAACTCTCCTCACTCTCTCTAATGGCTTCCTCTGTCGGCGCTTCTAGATCCAGCCATCGCGGCCGCGGCTCTAGCCGCCGCGGCAGCACCGTTCTAGCGGCAGCCCTTCATGAGGGGAAGGTCGATCTGGAGGCGGCCATGCGTCCGCTAATGATGCGGCAGCGCCACCATCTGACGCCCTCCTCCTCCGGTGATGCCCGGCTTCTTCTGAGCCAGGCCGATGTGGAGGAGGTCATTCATGAGGTGGTGGTGCAGCACCTCCGGCGGATCTACCAGCAGAAACCCATCTGGAGGAGGAGGTGGCCGATCTGGAGGTGATGGAGGATCTATAGGTGGTGTCTGATCTGGAGAAGGAGGAGGAGGTGGATGTCGACGAAGGAGAAGGAGGAGGAGGTGATTGCGTCGCAGCGCGCTGGTAGCATCTCAGCGCATCTGGCAGAGGCCTGCACCTCCTCTCCCGCCGGGTGAAAGGTATAAATCTTTCTGTGACCGGCTGTGATGCCGATGAACTAGGTTCTACGTATGAGCATTTCATCACATAAACAAATTTCTACTGCAAATTCACACATACATGTTCTGATAATTACAAACACTTATTGTTAAAGCACCAACTGTACAAACTAGTTAAACACCCACATCCAAAGCCTATTGCAATTCACCTAGGGCATTCTTGCACCTAGGGCAGAGCATTTCCTGCCATGTTGGACGTAGCCTGTCCTTCAAGGTTAGGATCTTGCGATACAACTCGTAGGTCACGTACCCATCTATTGCTGCGTAGTCGAGGTTAACTTTGTGCAGCGGCATCCACTCCCAAAAATCATGCTGGTTGGATGGGAACTCCTTCTTCATGTTGGCGTATGATTTGTCGATGAGGTCTGCCATGTTGGCACCAAAAATCGTGCTGGTTGGATGGGAACCCATCTATTGCTGTTGTTCTGTTGCGGTCGTCCATGGCGGGTGGGGGATTGGGGTGGAACGAGGAAGAAGAGAAGGAAGGAATGCGAACTGTCTGCCACCGAACAGAGCAGTTCCTGGATATTTGCCGTCGATCTTAGCAGTTTCTCGAAAATGGCAACCGAACAAAGCAGTTGCTGGAAAATAGCCACCGGTTTTTTATATCCAGATGTATTTTGTACATTTCGCTAATCTTTTTTTTCTTTCACGCAGGAGTTTATTTCGGCAACACTGCATAAAAGTACCAATGTACCATTCCGAGAACCAAAAACCTTAAGGCAAGGAAATTTCGTGGATACTGGTCTCGGAGTGGGTACAGCGACGGCCGAGAGCTCATAGAAGGTGAGCTCCAAGTCAAAGATTTGTGCTATGTTATGAATTGAATAACGTTTTAGTGCATTGTGCAATCAGCCTTTCATGTATTATGGCATATAACCGAAATATGAGAAAAGCTCAGTGCAAACGGGTAGATGGAAAACTCTGTTTCTGATGTAGGAAAACTACAGCAACGGAGGTCTGCGCACAACCGTTGCCAAATAGAGACCTCATCGGAAACGGTTTTTGGCCTCCGTTACCGATGAAGGCCTTCACATCAGTGACAGAGGCGGGGACACGGACCCTTTCTCCGTTGCCGAAGGGGTTTTTGGCCCGTTTCCGATGTGTCGTTCTGTACTAGTGACACCAGCTTCTATCAACTTGTCCACCTCGGCGATGATGAATTCCAGCTTTACCTTGCTTTGGTTCCGGAGAACCTGCTTCACGGGGCGAGCCCCCGGATTGACCGCCAGTTTGTGCTCGATCACCTCCCTTGGAACGCCGGGTAAACCTGACGCCTCCCACGCGAAGACGTCAGAGTTTTCCGAAGGAAGGCGACGAGCGCGCTTTCCTATTTGTCGGTGAGGCGGGCGCCGATGGTGATGGAGCGAACTCCGTCGCTGGTTAGCGCCACCTTCTTGGTCAACTGCGGATCGCCATGGAATGGCGCCTTCTTGGGGGGAGTAGATGTGGAGCCCCAGGGTGCCCTTCGCCCCCGGGGAGAGCCCCATCATCATCCTCCTGTACACCTTGAGGGATATCCGCCGTGGTTGCCACCGTCTGGATCACCAACTCCTCCTTGATGCACGGGATGGTGTTCATCTTCTGGGTGAAGCGCTGGATGAACTTGCGGAGAGTTTCACCCGGCAGCTGCTTGAAGTCATGGAGATCACTGGGAGCCCCCGGGCGCTCGTACCCGCCTTGGAAAGCCCCCAGAAACTGCTCCTTCAGTGCCCGCCAGGAACGGATGGAGCACTTGGGAAGGTTGAGAAGCCAAGTCTGGGCATCTCCCTTCAGGGCCAAAGGGAACCAGTTGGCCATCATGACCTCGTCGGCCCCGGCAACCATCGCAGGAAGAGAGTAGATCTGCAGAAAGTCCCGGGGTTTGTGGTGCCGTCGTAGCGGAGATCGTCGATCTTGAATTTCTTGGGCCAGTTGAAGTGGCGGAACTCAGGAGCAAGAGCGAGGCAGCCTTCGGCGAGGTCGATGCCCCGATCTTCCCGGCGGTGACGTTCTCGGCGACGCTCGATGCGGGTGCGCATATCCTCGTTCTGACGGCTGTTGAGCTCGTCACGAAGATCTGGGTTGCGCGAGGTAGACGACCCGATGGAGATGGCTTCGCCGTGATCGCGGTTTAGCCGATCAGCCATCGGTGGCGCGGTGCGAGGAGGCGCCGTCTTGGCTTGACGTTCACCGCGAGGCTGGCCTCGCGGATCACGTGTCTTGTCTTGTGCTGCTCCGGGATTGTCGACGGTGGGAGCTTGAGTGGGCTCGACCCACGGACCACCATCGGCAAAGTCGAGGAGCCTCTCGACGCGAGTCCTCCATTCTTGGTAGATCTTGGGATCGCCGCTGCTTGGGGGGAACTGCATCAGGGCCTTGGCAGCGACTAGAGCATCATGGCGAGCTTGCGCGTCCGAAGGCGAGTGCGCGGAGGTCTTGCTCTTGGATGCTCGTGGATCTCCGCTAGGGCGAACGCCGTGGTTCCCTCCGCCAGCGGTGGGCTCCTTGCCAGTGCCGTTGCAGACGCTCTTCTCCCCCGAGCGAGGAGGGGGCATGGTGGCGCCTTTTGGAGCTGCCGCTCCGCCAGGGCCGTTGTCCTTGTCGTGACCGTCAACTTCGTCCGGCGCCACCCTCTCCATGGGAGGCGGGGACGGAGAGACGCTCCGCCGTGCGCCAGCAGCACGACGTTCAGCTGAAGCTTGAGTGCGCGAGGGAGAGACCGGCTTGGACGCCGCAGGATCTCCCTTCTTCCTCGGAGGCATGCTTGACGAAGAACTTGCCGATGAACTTGATGAAGAAGAAACCAGTGCTTGCGCCCCCTACCTGGCGCGCCAGATGTCGTGTCTCGTTGCACGGACACCGGGAGTATAGGATACCCCCTTTTAGGTTCGGCACGGGGCGCGAAGGAGGCTGAGAATCGTCTTCTTGGGCGGAGTCTAGATCAAGCTCTCCTCTCCACGATCAAGGCATGCAACCAAAGGGACACAAGGAGCTACCCAGGTTCAGGCCGCCCGGAGGCTAAAAGCCCTACTCCTGCATGTCTAGATTGATGAGTTCTTCATAGTGTGGCTTACAATGGAACCTCCCGGACAGGGTACCCGGAAGGGTTTTGGCTGGAGGTAGAAGAAGGACAGATCCTGACCCGGAGGAGATCACCTTCCTCTCTACCTTCGCAACCCTAGTCTAGTCTTGCTCTATCTTCCTTTCGTTCTTCCCTCCCCCTCCTCTCCGTGCCTTGGTCCTCCTTTTATAGGCTAAGGGGTTGCCACAGGGTCACGTGAGGGGCATGAGGGGCCTTCGGGGTGAAGGATCATCCTCATCTAGTTTAGGGGGAGACGTGGCCTCTCCTCAGCCTAGCGTCTCCTTTGGGTTAGGTGGGAGCGTCCGCCTTGGGGTGGACAGGCGCTGACATCACCACGGGACGTGCTTCCCGCCCGCGCTGCCTTCATCTTGCTGCCCAAGTCTTCGTGGTGAGGTGGAGTGATTATCCACAGGGACGTGGGGAGGTACCCGAGAGGGAGCCTGGCCTCCTGCCGGGAACTCGGGCTCTCGGATACTTCCTGGCCTTCTTGCTTGGTTCGGGGACCCGGAAGGTCCCCAGGACCGGAGCCCTTAGTCGACGTAGGCCTTGCGTGTCTTGACGGTGAACCCGCCAGCTTGACTTGAGTCTTGGTCTTGTCCATCTTCATCTTGGGCCCACATGGGGTGGACCCACTTTGGTAGAACTAGGGGAACCCCATGTTTCACTGTTGCGACAACTACCAAAGACATGTATACCGAATATTTCTCTAACAGTTCTTAAACTTTCGTTTTGAAGCTGCCTGCTTTGCCAAGTTAACCCATTTCTCGAGTGTAGAATTTTGGCTCTTGAGTTCCGATGCTTCTTCTATTTATAAATATCGGGTTGTGGCTAATGGTATATCTCACAAATATGTAAAATATCAAATTCAAATCCTATGTATTCTGATTTCGGAGCTACAGAAAAAGGTAAAAGTGTAGATTTGAGTATGTATGTGTTTAAAATCTCTAAATTCCAGATAATAAAGTATTTAAAATTAGTATTTTCCATATTTATGAATATATATACATCTGGATTTTTTTTAAATGGAAAGAATACTAGAGCTAGGGAGCGAAAGGCACTTTCCGCCTATTTCTCACAAGTACTTGCTTAGGGATAAACTAGAAAATGTATTTTTATGGATTAACTAGAAATTGTTTTGATGCTAGTTTCGCGAGGCGCACAACACGCTCCAACACAGCACAGAGCTGCTCGGACTGGTCTTTAGGGCGTGTTTGGTAGCCCGGTCCTCCCCAGAAAATCTCCCCTCAACCCAGCCCACAATTTTTTTGGGTGTTTGGTAGCCCGGTTTTGCCTCTTTAGCCCTGCCCAACTCATGCGAAAAGGCCTCCTCAGCCTGGCCGGGTTGTGAAGCTCGAATCGAGCTTCTCACCTCAGCCTGGCTGAGCTCGTCCAAAATTCCCACGCGTGGGCCCTATCCGACGGTCGCGGACCAGCCCCCGCCCGAAACTCGTTGCCATTTCCCCCCCTTCTCCTTCCCTCCTCCTTGCGCCGCCTCCTCCTTGCGCTGCCTCGCGCGGTCGACCTCCTCGTCGCGGTCGACCTCCTCGAATCCGGCGAGCCTCCTCCGTGCGCCGCCTCGCGCGGACGACCTCCTCGTCGGGTGGCCGGCCTTCTACTCGCGCCGGACGAGCTCCTCGTCGCGCGGCCGGCCTCCTACTCGCGCCAGCCGAGTTCCTCATCGCCGGAGACGCGTCCCGCATCGTCTCCTCGTCCCGCATCGACGCCTCGTCGCGAGGCCGAGCTCCTCGTCGCCGGAGACCACCGCAGCCGAGCTCCTCGTCGCGAGGCCGAGATCCTCGTCCCGCATCCACGCCTTGTCCCGCACCGGTGATGAGCACCGCCACGGAACCACAGCCGCCTCGTCCTGTCGCCGGAGATGAGCACTAGGCCGCTGCCTCGTCGCAGCGCCGCGGAGGACCACCGGAGCCGGCTCCTCGCGCCGGAGAGGAGCACCAGAGACAACCACCGCACCGGAGACGAGCAACTTTTTTGATTTGGACTTGATTGCTTTTTTTATTTTTGTACAAGGTCCTTTCTGTAATATTCTGGATCTATCTGTAATTTCAATTTCTGGAGCGTGGCCTAGTACATACAGGTTACCAAACACTGTCTCAGCCCAACCCGGCTCATGTCATACAGGCCACCAAACAAAGCAAAATATCTCAGCCCAACCAGGCCCAAGTCAGCATGTCTCTAGGAAGAAAGAGAGGCTAGGGTCATACAACCTACCAAACACACCCTAAAATGCCTCGCTTGCGAGCCGATTAGGGGAGAAGGCAGGGGAGTGGAGAAGAAGGAAGGGTGAGGAAAGGAAGAGAGAGGAAGACACAGAGCTGCTCGGACACGGCAAATTATCTTATGTTTAGAAACCACCATCCGGCCACCTACCGCTTCTCGCTGCCATTCCCATCCCACCCCACGAATCCACAATGAATTCATCTACCTCATTGGCGCAAGTAATACTAATTAGAAAAGTGAGGCGGGGACGGGGACGGGGACGTGAGCCGACGGCGACGGCCGCCTGGATCCATAGATTCAACTATTCAAGCTGCTATCCCCACCACACGATGAACCCATCCTACGGCGCATGCTATCCCAGCTCGCCGGATTACTTGTATCGGGACCGGGCGCTATATAAAGGAGGCCGTCCGGCCGGGGGAGAGAGGGAAAAGGAGGGTGTCTCTGAGAGAGAGAGAGAGAGAGAGGCGTTGAGACATGGCGATCCATCTTTCTCTTCTCCTTGTATGTTCCTGCCTGCTTCTTCCGCTGATTCCTGGAGCCTTGTCGCTTTGCACGGACTCGAGTCAGTCTCCGATTCCCATTCCATAATACTGTACTGTACAATATGTTTGAGATTTATCAGGGTTTGCTTTTTCATCGTGAATTCAACTGGCTTGTCTGTTAAGCTGTTTTCTGTTTCTGTCGATCACTAGGGGCAGCCGTGGTGCTGAAGAATGTCACGCTCAAGTTCTGCCCGACGGCCGGCGGTGGCGGCGCCAGCTGCTGCGACGCCGTCGCGGACGCCGCGTTGCAGCAGCAGTTCGAGGCTATGGATGTGAAACCGGACGGCCCATGCGCCGGCCACGTCAAGTCCATCCTCTGTTCGGTAACTTTCATCATCCTAGTGTACTTACTGTTCGGTTTATTTTATTTTGTCATGTTCTCCGGTAGATTTGTAGGTCCTTTCTGCGGTACGGTTTTTACTTGTCGGTGTCATGCGTCCTTTTACCCTTTTGGAGATCTACTAGTAGTGTCAGCAGGTCGAGTCTTTGTTCCCGTTTTGTTCTTCCTTTCATCGGATTGGAGTTGGACAGTATAGTATTCTTTTGGCGGTTAGCCCCATCCAATTTGCACAAGATGACATGTCAAAAAGTATGTCAACTCCAAAAAGTAAAGGTGGCCATGGGTCTTCTGCGACCAAAAAGAGCTGGCGTTGACTAATTCTTTAGAATGCGTCAACAAACCTACCGAGGACGAGAAACCCTCGCGGGCCGTCGTGGGAGGCCGTCCGGCCGGCCGTCGTAGGCGGCGGCCGGCGGGGCTGCGTGCTGCCTGGATCTCAAGCTCGAGGCCCTGTTTTTTTCCCTTTCCTTTTCCCGTTTTTTCCTGCTCCCAGATCTGATTTACCTCGCCGGACGCCGCTACGCCCCGCATCCCTGTGTCGTATGCCGCCCCCGGTGGGTGCATCATGGGGCGCCTAGACCTCCGAGCCTCGACTGCCATGGACGGCATGGGCAGATGAAGAATTTGGGGGCTCTTTTGTAGGTCCCCGCCGGCCGTTATCTCCCCCTCTTCCGGAGGTTGTGACGACGGCGCTATGTAAAGTCTCCTCCGACTTCTCCAGCGACTCGGTCGCCGCCTTCGACTACGGAGCCGACGGTGAGCTTCGCTGCTTCGGTCGGGTGGGTTTATATCCGGACGGCTCTGCTGCAAGGCAGCGTTGGTTATATTTCCTCTTCTTGGCAGAGCGCGTTGAAATAATCCTCCATTTTTTCTTAATTTAAGCACCAACTAATCCTTGGGAGAAATACGTATCGAAAATGTGCCCATTGTACAATCCTGCAAAATTTCGTATCGAAATGTGCCCCTGTTATCGAGTACAAAGAAAGATAGGAAATCCATTGTACTTTAGGATTTAGAGCGGACCTTGAGTGCGATTCAACTTCTCCAGCGAGGAAGAAGAGGAGAAATTTCAGGAACTCTGAAACCCCAACCTATTCTAGGTTCCTTCTACATACAATATATATATTTTGCAATTTACATACTTGACTCTCCGAACCTTTGAATAGTACATATAGGACCAACCACCAAAATCCATCATGGTTCATCAACATGATTTTAACAAAATAAAATAAAATTAAAGACTATGTCATGCTTGAATTGCTATGTTTTGCATTTTCTTTTTTATGTTCAACCGAGAGATCCCATGGACACATATCGCAACTTGTGTAGGGTTGGATGGCTGGAATCACATCTCAACCTTCTTCAGATTTTCTGGAATATTCTGCCGTGATTTTTTATGCAATTTTGCCAGCAAGAATGTGAGTTCCCCTTACAGGAATGATTTTCCTGCTTACGTGTTTGACGAACACGCACAACTAGTGACGTTATGAATACTGAATATTATTGCAACAACTATTATGCCACGATGAATAATTAATACTATTCGTGCTTACACAGTTATTTTTCCATATTTTCAGAAGTGCAATCAGTTCTTGGCTGATCTGTTTGACATTTGGTCTACCGCACGTACAGTTCCTCTCTTGTGCAGCTCTTCCTCGGCACCAAATCATTCTCAACCTAAGGACCCCATACAGCTCAAAGGGGACTATTGTGAGCAAGTTTGGAAAGATTGCAAAAGCACAGCAATATCCAACTCCCCCTTTCGGCCTTCCACGTCAAGAAATGCCGCGCTTACTGGTTCTACTACCATGCTTACTGATTTTTGGCACTCAGAAAATGACTTTTGTGCGTCATTTTCCGGTACACCAAACAACCAGTCAGTATGCTTCAATGGGCAGGGGATCTCATTTAACACTAGGAGGAACTCTTTACCATCTCCTACTGGGATTTGTCTTGAGAAGATTGCTACCGGATCCTACCTTAACATGGTTGCTCACCCTGATGGGTCCAGCAAAGCCTTCTTCTCCAGGCAAGATGGAAAGATATGGTTGGCTACTGTTCCTGAACAAGGAACGCAAGACTGTCTGCAAATTGACGAGACAAGCCCATTTCTTGATCTCGCCACTGAAGGTCACCTCATTTCGGACCTTGGACTCGTGGGTGTAGCGTTTCATCCGCATTTTGGAAACAATGGGCGTTTCTTTGTTTCATACATTTGTGATGGAACTCAGTCACCCAACTGTGCTGGTAGATGTTCGTGTGATCTTGAAGTGGCATGCGATCCCTCAAAGCTTGGCTCTGATAATGGTGTTCAGCCTTGCCAGTACCATCTAGTTATCTCAGAGTATTCTGCTAAAGGTTCACCCTCAAGCTTTTCTGAGGTATAGACGCGTGTATTCTCTTCTTTGCAGTCCTTTATATTTGGATTTCTGGGTAAGCGTTGTATATCTACCCTTGTTCTTTGATAGGCAACATATGCCGATCCATCAGAAGTCAGAAGGATATTTTCAATGGGGTTGCCATATGTTTATAA
Source organism: Poa pratensis (assembly GCA_947311845.1). NCBI lineage: Eukaryota > Viridiplantae > Streptophyta > Magnoliopsida > Poales > Poaceae > Poa > Poa pratensis. The sequence continues at coordinate 18,443,834 of CAMZMU010000010.1, forward strand.
CCATGCTGGTCAGCTCCTTTTTGGACCTACCGATGGCTACCTATACTTTTTCACGGGAAATGGTGGGATAAGAGGTGACCCTTTTAACTTCTCCCAGAATAAAAGGTCACTTTTGGGAAAAATCATGAGGCTCAACATTGATGAACTTCCAGGTAAGTTAAAGATGAACACATAAATGATAAATACATTTTAGAGATGTTGCTCATTTCTTTCTTTTTTGGTGTACTTTTGTGTCTACATATCCGTAGTTCCCCCTTCAATTAGATGACCATTCTACCAACGTATTCCCTCCGTATCAAAATGTAAGATGATTTACCTTTTTCTGGACTACACGTATGTAGACACGTTTTAGTGTGTTGATTCATTTGCATCTTAAACTAAAACACATCTAGATACCATGGTTTTAAAAGCGTCCGCTTTGGGACGCCTAGGTGACGCTTAGGCGTCAAAGCGCCCCCCCTCCGCTTTGGAAAAATGACCGCTTTGGGCGCTTTAAGCGCCAAAGCGCCCGCTTAGGCGTCGCTTAAGCGCCAAAGCGCCCCCCATCGCTTTGAGGACGCTTCACGCTTTGTAAACCATGCTAGATACATGAGGGTCCAAAAGGGCTAAAACATCTTACATTTCGATACAGAGGGAGTATAATTAAGAAATATTCAATTTGTTCAAGCTGGCACAACAGCTAATAGGGTTAAGTTGACTCACTGGTTCAAGAGTTAGGTACACTTCAAAAAAAAAAATATGTAGTTATCCTCATGGAAACATTGGAGTGGTACCATACAACATTAGCCTAGTATTTCTGTCATGTGGGGGCGTACGTACAAGAGACGTACAGCCAGAGATCCGAATTAGTTTCAGTTAGAATTATAGTATAGTCAGGTTTGGAAACGGAAGGGTTTTTTGGCCCAAAGAAGGTTTTCCCTTCTGTTTCTATACCAAGTAGGAGTCCTATTTCTATCAGGAGTCTGATGTAATTGACTACTTATATTCCCCCCTGTGGAGGAACGAGGCAAGCAATAAAACACAACTTTGTTACCCTGCGCCTAGTGCGCCTCTCTCCTTCCTGCCACGGGGCGACGAGGATTCAAGCCTCGTCCTCCCGTAGAGCACAGCTACAACCTACGATCTAATCCCCAAGCACCTGACAGTTTCTTTGCACGCTGAAAATAAAATTGTGTGAATTATAAATCAATATTGTTAGTAGTCTAGTTGAATATGCGTGGCTGTGAATCAGGCCGTGTACTTTAGAATGTGTTGCGACCTTCAGAGTATAAAAGCCCACTGCACAGCTCAAAACACCATATTGTTGCTATTGTTACCGTAACATTTCACAAAGGCTAACAATAAATCTGTAGATATCGTCGCAATATGGTGGTACCATAATACAGTAGACCAGTGCTTTGTGCTTTTTCTAAAGGTCAAATTGCATGAGTTACAAAGCAGTATTGGTACTGCAACATTTCACTAAGGCTAACAATTGTTTTTCTTCTTCTTTTGAGCTTCGCAGAGCTGAATGAGGTTGCTAACCTAAGCTTATGGGGTAATTATACAATACCAAAGGACAATCCCAATGCTGATGATAGCAACTTACGACCAGAGATTTGGGCCTTGGGTCTTGAAAACCCATGGAGATGCAGCTTCGACTCGGCGAGGCATCTCCACTTGTACTGTGCAGATGATGTGCAGGTATCATTTCAATGCTATAAGCATCATAGAAATGAGTTCCTTTCTAAGCCCGAGATCTGTTTTCTATATCATATATAGTTCCTAATTTTGTGACCTTGCATATATCTAGGACCAATACAAAGTGGTAGATTTGATATCCAAGGGTGGCAACTTTCGGTGGGGTGCTGTGTATGAGAATCAGCATGTTCGCTATCCACCGTGGGCTGCTCAAGTAACCAAACCTAAAGAAGGCATCATTTTCCCCATAATGGGCTATAAGGTTTCTTCTTCTACCCCTGAGAAAATGGACTCTGCATCAATAGTTGGTGGGTATGTGTACCGTGGGTCTGCGGATCCTCTTTTGATTGGAAGGTTTGTTTACACCTTATTTTTTCTTTATTTGAATTACTTTCTTTCGGACTTCCTAAATGCGCTGTTGTTTACAACTCACATGCATGCTAATGGCTAATATAACATGGCAGGTACTTATTTGCTGACATGTACACGGCTGCCATGTGGACCGGCATAGATAACACTGATGGTAGTGGTAAATATACCTCTACTTGCATTCCATTTAGCTGTTCCGAGAAGACTCCAATTCCCTGCGATGAGCCCACCAAAAATCCTCTTGGCCTGATATTTTCGTTTGGCGAGGATAACTACCAAGAAGTCTTCATCTTGGCCAGCCAAGGCGTCTACCGGATTGTCCAGCCTACCCTTTGTGGCTATGCTAATCAGGATTCTGCAACGACAGAAGGAGTGGCACCTTCTGGTGGCAGCATTAGAATAGCGCTACTGATCACAGTGCTGGGGAGTGTGTTGCTGGGCGCATGTGTGACTATCTACGTAGTTTGGAAATGTTTCTGCAACAACATAGTCGTGTGCTGCAACGAGAATGTCCAGGTAAACAATAACTACCTGGCACGGAGATAGTCGTCCTTCGGCGACCACAAACCGAACCAGGCGACATTGAATTTGCTGTGATTATGGTATCCAATTTCTGTCTATGTATCCAAGGGTGCCTAATGTGCCATGGTCGCTAGATACTCTGTTTATGGTATCCAATTTCTGTTGTGTATCAGTGTATGCTAGCTATCGAGTTCTTTCACTCAACATTTGAACCACGTGCCTGTACATATTTCATTTTCACGTCTTTTTTATTTATATTTTTGAGAAACATTAGAACAGTTCTGTAAATATATTTGGAGCCTGAAAAAAGAACTGAATCACACGCTGAAGCTTTCTTTTGCGGCACTCAAGTTTCAGTGGTGCAAAAAGTGTTCATGTGGTTCAAAATAGTTTACGGGGTAAAAATATATTCATGTGGTTCAAAAAGAAAAACGTTGTAAAAAAATATTCATGTGGTTCAAAAAGTTTAAGGGGTAAAAAATGTTCACTATGTTAAAAAAATGTTCATAATGTTAAAAAATTGTTCACGGATTCCAAAAATTTGTTAACGAATCTAAAAAGTAGTTCATGAGGCTTAATTAAATTGTTCATGAGTTTCAAAATTTGTTAGTGAATTCAAAAAAATGTCCATAAGGAAATATTCATGTTTGTATATATATAGAAGGGGAGCCTTGGCTATTGACTTGTGACCATGTGGTCACGGGTTCCAAGTCCTGGAAACAGCCTCTTACAGAAATGCTAGGTAAGACTGTGTACAAAAGACAAAGTGGTCGCAAGCTGCGCTCTTTTGTTGTTTTTTATATATACCAAAAACATTCATTCTTTCACAAAATAAGCATTTATAGTAGAGAAATGGCAAAAGGTCTTAAGGTTACATAAATAATTCAAGCGGCCTAGCAAGTAGCTATAGCCGGCTCATATTTTTTAGTGTCTTCTCATGCATGCAGTTGCAGTGCGAGCGTAATGGGTTATTTTTTATATATACCAAAAACATTCATTCTTTCACAAAATAAACATTTATAGTACAGAAATGGCAAAAGGTGTTAAAGTTACATAAATAATTCAGGCGCCTAGCAAGTTAGCTATAGCCGGCTCATATTTTTAAGTGTCTTCTCATCCATTCATTGCAGTGCGAGCGTAATGGGCTCGCTATTCTTGTGTTCTCTTCCGACGGCGCGTCCGACTCTTGATGTTTAAAGCGGCATACAGGTGCACCCACTTTTTTTCTTAGAAAAACACTCCCGGAAATCCCTTTTGGCTCTCGGGTGCCAGTGCACCCGATTTTTTAAAAATTTGAAAAAAATAAAGGAGTTTCAAAAAATCCCAAAAAAAACCAGGTGATACATATGCATGCCCTCTACGTATTTTCTGATTATGGGTGAAAAGGAAATCATATTACGAGCTACACAAAAATAAGAAATTTCGGATGCAGCAAAAAGTGATAATAGTATGGATTTCCTGTCAGATTTTTTTTTTCTGTAGGCCAAAAATAAGTTATTTTCTTACGAAATTTCTTGCGTACGTAAACAATATGTATATGTTGGTGTGTACAAAATTGCAGATTTTTTTGAATAAAAAAAGTTCGATTTTCAAAATTTTCAAAAAAAACGGGAGCAGTGTGCCCGAGAGCCAAAAGTCCCCTTCCCGAACACTCCCACCTATATTGATTAACTGAAAAAATGTAGGAATACAAAGTTCAGGTTTGGGGTATCCCAGCCATACATGGTGACCTGGATTTAGAGATAACACAAATTTAGTTAAACTTTGAGCTTCGTAGTTGGAGGCGCGGCCCTCGAAGTAGAAGTTGCATTTTTCAAAATTTATCCTCTTGTCTTACCAATCTCCTAATGATTGAACTGTGGTGTCCACCCGAGATCTTGCATATATGTCGTGTCTCGATGCACGGACACCGGGAGTATAGGATACCCCCTTTTAGGTTCGGCACGGGGCGCGAAGGAGGCTGAGAATCGTCTTCTCGGGCGGAGTCTAGATCAAGCTCTCCTCTCCACGATCAAAGCATGCAACCAAAGGGACACAAGGAGCTACCAGGTTCGGGCCGCCCGGAGGCTAAAAGCCCTACTCCTGCATGTCTGGATTGATGGGTTCTTCATAGTGTAGCTTACAATGGAACCTCCCGGATGGGGTACCCGGAAGGGTTTTGGCTGAAGGTAGAAGAAGGACAGATCCTGACCCGGAGGAGATCACCTTCCCCTCTACCTTCGCATCCCTAGTCTAGTCTTGCTCTGGTCGGACTTGTGCCTTGGTTCGACCTTGTGTTCCTCCGACCTCCTTCTCCTCCGTGCCTTGGTCCTCCTTTTATAGTCTAAGGGGTTGCCACAGGGTCACGTGAGGGGCATGAGGGACCTTCGGGGTGAAGGACCCTCCTCATCTAGTTTAGGAGGAGACGTGGCCTCTCCTCAGCCTAGCGTCTCCTTTGGGTTAGGTGGGAGCGTCCGCCTTGGGGTGGACAGGAGCTGACACCACCACGGGTTGTGCTTCCCGCCCGCGCTGGCTTCGCCTTGCTTCCCAAGTCTTCTGCGGTCTTCCAGCATGAGGTGGAGAGCTTATCCACAGGGACGTGGGGAAGTACCCGAGAGGGAGCCTGGCCTCCTGCCGGGAACTCGGGCTCTCGGGTCCTTCCTGGCCTTCTTGCTTGGTTCGGGGACCCGGCAGGTCCCAGGACCGGAGCCCTTTGTCGACGTAGGCCTTGCGTGTCCCGACGGTGTACCCGCCAGCTTGTCTTGAGTCTTGGCCTTGTCCATCTTCATCTTGGGCCCACATGGGGTGGACCCACTTTGGCAGCACTAGGTGAACCCCACGTTCCACTGCTGCGACATATATCTTCCACTATGTTTTTTTGCATCTGAAGAAATGAATAACCTTTGCAGACTAAGGTCAGCTACCAAAGCAAGAGCCTCTCTATTAGCAATTATCTCTAGAGTACCCGGATCACTCAATTCTTTAATGAGAGAATATCCGGTGGAATCCAACTTTTAGTGGAAACTGTTAAAAACCACGAAAAAATTATGTTTAAAAGGTCTTAAAAATACTCAACAAAAATACATTACATCAGTAAGGTAGAGTTTTATAGATTATGACCTATGAAAAGGAAAAAAAAATCAGCAATGAGTAGTGGTTTGACAATGAATAGTAACGTTTGCTACTGTTTATTGGTTAATTTGTCATTTTCATAGTTTCTAAACATTGAATGTAAATAGAACTCTACATTTCCAATGCAATGCATTTTTGTTGACATTTGTTAGAAATTTTAAATATGGACTTTTTGTGGTTTTCAGCGCTTTCCACTGGATAATCTCTCTTCTTCAATATACATGTTTTCACGTGCATGTTTTGAGAATTGAAACGTCACGCTATTGTTGCTCCAAAGTCTAAGCCTAAGGCAATGTCTAACCAAACATCAAATAGCATCAAACCGAAAAATTCTGAGATTACATCGGTCAAGTGGCTAGCCGCCATCATCCTTTCTGGTTAGATTAATTATCTTGGCAAACAAAAGTGTATCGACACCCGATCCAGGTCCAGTCTAGCTCGGCTGCGCTGGTGGGCCCAGGACCCGACCACTTGCTCACGCCACCACGGCATCCCTGCATCGCAGATCGTCTGATTGCTGGGCCCATCAGAATAAGGGGGAGCGACTTTGGACACCCTTTTATTTCCACTGACACTGACAGGTACAAACATGTTTCATCTCGCCCCTTGGCCAATCGGAACATGGGAGACCTGGAAGTGCATCTAGACCTTTGTGAGTTTCATAATAGGTGTATCTCCTAGGTTATAACATGTTGAAAATCATAGGATTTTTGGTATGACACTCTTTTCTTTTGTGAGTTTTCCTGACGGTTTCTCATGTAAGATTTTTAACGATAACGAGGCAATAGTAGTACAAGCATGGACGATACATGTCAATTTCTCCTTATTTTCCCACGGGGTTTTCAGAAGGAGTTTTTCGAGGCATATTGTGTTTCTACTCAATTTTTCTCAGAGGATTGTTGAGGAGATAATTCAAAGGATGATTAGTCGCAAGGACAAAAGGATTAGGGTCTGTAATTAGAGATAAGTCTCTGTTGTAATAACCTCACGTACAGCTGCGCAACGGTTTTCCCTCGCTCCCGGTCAGACGCGTCTCTCTCACGTACGTATGTTGGCCTTACAAATCGACTCGCTACAGTATGAAGCAGGACAAATAAATGCATGATAGACATCGATGTCCATGGATGACATGGAAAGTACGTATTTGGATACGTTTTCGCCGTTCCGCACTACGGACGGCCTTAGACATTTCACCGTAAAAGATGTGTCGCATGGCACACACGGTTCGTTCTTTTGCGTGTGCGATTGAGGGCAGAATTGCTCGATCTATCTAATACTGTATTATAAGTACTTTGAGGAGAGGAAGATGCCACCCGGCGCGTGACATGCATATCCATTCCAGGTAGAGTGCCACGGTCAAGGGTCAACCCACATCTATACTTCTTATAAAGCAAAACCCCACTAAGTGTAGTTATTATTTTTTTATCTCTACATGCAAGCTATCCACATCACTTGCTATTTTAGCCAATTAATTGTCCATGTCATTCACTAACACTCATTAATGATTGTATTTTTTTGCATGCAACATATCCATGTCATCTAACTTTTATCCATACAATTATCCACGTCACCCGTTTTTAATCATCAAATACAAAAAAAAATCAAGTCAATTAATTAGCCTATAGACAATTGGTTGCATATCTTTGTAAACAAATTCATATTCCATGGGTCTGTATATTCTTTTATTTGTATAATAGCTTTTTTAAAGAGATGCCCGCCGCAACGCGCGGGGTATGTTTCTAGTAAATAGATATGGCTCGATACACACCACAAGGCAGGCACTGCCACGAACCGTCCAACCAGCCCCATTTCCCCTGAGACAAAAGGAAACCCGCGTAGATATCCCATTATCCCCTCGCCGATCGATGCATTCTACATTTCTACGTGCGACTCTGCCATGTCACCTCTCCTTGCCCTTTCTCGATTCTCCTTTGCCAATTCGCACGCTTGGATCTGCCACCTTTTCCTTTCCCTGCTTTCGAACTTGACTATCCAACTGTTTGTTTGTTTGATACTCGTCGAACATGGCTAGCTAGCGGCTAAACTTGACTATCCAATTTTAAGGTTAACCTTGTACAGCATATTCTCTCCTTTTCATCATACTACTGTTTTTCTCCTTTTTGAACTTGAAGCAGTTTCCCTAATCTACATATTCCTCGATAAGGAGAGTCAAGATAAAATCGGGAAATCTGTTTTACTTCATATGTGTAGATTCGCCCATTGTTCAGAAATTACATTTCATAATGTCAGAATATTCCAAATAAAAATTGCATGCGTATATCTGAACATTCTATATTTGCACAAAAGTTTCACGAAAGAAAAGGCATTTTTGGGGTGGCTTGTGTAAATAAGACAAATTTCAGTGCTAGCAAAATGACTTTTCACGGGATATTTTTTATCTTTTTATACAGGCCACACAAAATATCTTTTGTCGTGAAACTTCGTTTATAAACATAAAATATTCGGATGTACACCCGGAATTTCTGTTTGAAGATATTTTAAAATCCATTTTTTTCATAATAGGTGCATCTAGACCTACGAGTCGAAACACCATGCCCGCTAAAATCAGGGGAGCCAACCATTCCTCCCAGACATACATAAGGAAAAACATCCCAATGGTGTGTTGAACTTATTTACAATCTATTGCGAAAATATTAACACAGAAGTAGAACAAATGATTAATCATTAAACATATGATAAAAACTTGAAAAATTGGTTGGACAAATGAAACTCTCATGATCCACCGTAATGAGCATTTGGGAGGCTTTTTTTTTAACAAGGAGAGGTCACGAAGGGCCTCGATGCTGCACTAAAAATTGGTGGGAATTGCGTAGAGGGCCTCAAAGAAGTAATGAATTACAACATGGCCCTTGGAGTTTACACAGAAGACTAAGAGAAAAAGGTTAAAAAGGCAATCAAGTGGAGAATAAGGATGGCAATGGGTAGGGTATGGGGCAGGTAGAGCAATACCATACCCATAACTGTATAGTCAACGGGTTCAAAACTATACCCATACCCGTACCCACGGGCATGAAACTTTACCCGTACCCATACCCGGCGGGTACCCATACCCGTTGGTACCAACGGGTAGACCAAATAGTGCACATGTTATACATAATTTTACATTTATCGTTAACACATTGATAAAAGAAAAAACATTCATCTCAACTCAATAACATATATTTGAGTACATGACAATTATCTAAACTAAAATTGACAATTGATGAAAACTTTACCAATAAATGTTGGACCTCCATAGGTTAAGTATATAAACGGGCAGGATATGGGTATACCCACGGGTACGAGGTTATACCCGTGCCCTACCCATGACTTAACAGGTAGGGTACGGGTACTACCCATGGGTATAAAATTGTGCCCATACCCTACCCATGCGGGTACGGTACCCGCGGGTACGCGTACCCATGGGTAAAATTGCCATCCTTAGTGGAGAACATGCCACTTGGGATGGTGGCGAAGTGCAGCGTCAGCGCAGATCGATTTAGGGCCTCCACAGGCCACCTTGCTGGCCGAGGATCATGGCGGTAGCCAGCCACTAGCTTCACACACGACGCACTCGATCCGTCGACGACAGCCGAAACGAGCTCCCTCTCCCTTCTAGCTCCGCGCCAACCAACAAGATGGAGTCTCCCTACACTGGCTCCAGACCCCAGGACGCCCCAACACACCAGATGCACAGAGAGAAGCTCTAAAGCCCTCCCTCCCCTCGCCACTAAGGTTGGCCAGAGGAAGAAGCTTCTTAACTTTTACAACATCAGGGTCGTCGCCCCGCCATCGAGATGCAGAGGTCGACTCTCCCATCCACACTCCCTCTCCTTGCCACCAAGGTCGGCCAGAGGGAGTTTCCGAGCATCTCGACTCCGCAACAGCGAGTAGTGGCCACGAGCCATGACCTTATTAAAGGAGGCGGTGGTCCTCTCCAACGTACCCAACTCGAACGTCCCAAGCAAAAGGACGAGGATAATAAACCCTAGATGGCGCCAAATCTGGCCGAATCGATTCAGCCCCCACTCCTAGCTACGGGCATCAAGCCCAAGTCTAGCATACAATCGCGACAGCTACATCTACCATGTACAAACCGAGTTGTCTGACCATCTCTCCTCCAAGCGTCAGCGCTGCCGGAGTTGAGGCAAAGGGGAGCTCAAAGCAGGAGGAAACTCTCAGCGAGAGAAAGAGGGAGGAGAGAGAAAGGGAGGGTGAACCCGTCCATGGATTGGTGTGGTTCCTCTACGCCTAGGACACCAGAATATCGAATCATGAACGAGGAAAGCATGAGATAAATATTGGCTAGTAATTGTGAAGTCCCAATTCTTGACTGAACGGGACACCAAAGGCCTCTGCCCTCCCTCTATCTATCCAAGAGAAGGAAGGGCGGAGTTTTTTTTTTCATCTTTTTATCAAAGAGTTGAACAATAAAGATCTATGTGGCAAGTGCGTGATCGATTTGATCAGGTGTTCGGTCGTTCCATTGGGATCTCCTAAACCAGTGTTTTAAAGCTCGCTGCTTTGGCAAGTACCAACACATTTCTCGAAGTAGTAGCTATAATTGAAACTTAAAAACATCTTATAGCCAAATGTTAGAGCATCTCCATCAGCAAACTAAAAGTATCCAAAAGAGAGTAGAGATTTTTGGCTCCCTCGCTCAAGCGATCTCTTAACAAAAGTCATATTTATAAATTAAAATAATGAAAAAAAATTATGCATGTTTTCAATGATGTACCTCACGAACCTGTAAAATCTCGATTTAAAAAACTTTCCATTCTGAACTACACAAAAATGAAAAATGTGTGATCTAAACATACACACTTTCAAATCTCTAAAATATAAATAATAATTTATCATTTTATGTAGCTTAGAATATAAAAATTCAAATCGAGATTTTACACGTTTATAGAATACATCGTAAAAATGCATGATTTTTAACAGCTTATAAATATGATTTAAAAAGAATAATTATATAGAAGGAGCACTATAACTTGGGTGGCAAAATGTCTTTCCATCCCAAAGGCGCATTGGGAGACATGACCGTAAAATTGGCTCCAACGGGCAACGACACCCCAAACCATCTGGACCGACACAATTTTTATCCGTCACTGACACGCGCGAGGCAGACGACTAGTCATGGCTTCCTCGCAGGTTCCCCAGCACCGCCACTGCCCATGTGTCGGTGCATCGGTCGCTTCGCCAGCCCCCTTATAGCGCAAGGCGAGTGCAACTCTAGCCTCTAATCTCGTGCCGCTCCAACTCCGGCCCCAATCTCCCCGCCGTCTAGCAGAATGGCCCACAACGAGGAGGTTGGCAGCTCGAGCGACGCCTACCGAGGCCACAACCTCATACTCGATGAGGCTTGGTTGTTCGAGCGTACAACCTTTACGTACCGCCGGAATACCAGCTTCCGAAGGGGTGGTGGCTGAGCCACGCGAGCCGGGCCATACTATTGCCGCCCAGCGACAGTGAGCTCACGCCCTGCATCCTTCACCGACGGGACGCCATGACACCGCAGCAACGACGCTACCTTGTCAGCGCCAACAACAACTACGGGGGCTAGTTCTAGCACTTCCGACGGGAGAGGGACGCCACCTTCGAGTACTCGGACAATATGGAGAAGTGGGCGACCCATTGGCGAAGGGGTTGGTGGCGCATCCGCACGCTGGGGAGCGTTGTTGCATGGGCGCTGCAGCGTGCCGTCGGAGTGCTTGTCCCTCCCGAGCCGTTGAATTTAAATGGAATTTAAACATCTTGGTACGATTTGTTCCAAAAAAATAATCAAATTTTGGATTGGGGGACGTCGCTAGGGCAGCGCCCCGTTGTGTCCGACACACTAGAATCACAACATGCCCAACACTGCCCACAGCTGTTGGGATACGGCGAGGACCAGAGGAAGCAAACGAGAGCTGAATAGTCACGGTGGACCTCTACACCTACTCTCACCCTCCTACGAGAGCTGAATAGTCACGGTGGACCTCTACACCTACTCTCACCCTCCTCCCAAGTACACTACCAACCTACCACACGGGCCGTGCTGCGTCTCATCCACGCTGCCATTCTCACCCCCACGATGCTCATCCTACGGCCAGTGTGCGAGCACGGCACAGCAGCAGGCAGCTGGCCAGCTGCCGACCATTGTGTGCGTGCTGCGCTGACATGCGGAGCCCACCCCATTCTCTCCTCCGGTTAACTTGTGCCGGGGCCGTACCCAGTTACCCACTACTCCCTCCGTTCTAAATTAGATGACTCAGATTTGCCCACATGTGGATGTATCTAGACATGTTATAAGTATAGATACATCCACATTTGAACAAATGCAAGTCATCTAATTTAGAACGGAGGGAGTACTATATATTGACCGGTCGTCCGGTCGATGGGAGGAGGTCCATTAGAGCATCTCTAGCAGTATCCGCAAAAAGGCCGAACCCGCAAAATTCCGGTGAGTTTGCGGGTTTGGGGCCATTTTTGGGCCAGACCAGCGCCTGCATATTTGCGTCGGCCCGCAAACGTTTTGCGGTGGCCCGTGAATCCGCACGGCCTACCCCTATTTATCTGGCTCCCCACCGCATTTGCGGATTGCAATCCCCAATCCCGCACCTCCTCCGGCGAGCAATCCGCCGTGTGCTCCGCCGTCTCCGACGAGAAATCTCGCGTCGCCGTCAACAGATCCGGCGACGCCGAGCCATGGCGCCGAAGCGGGAACCAGAGGCGGCGCTCCCCGGCGACGACCGGTTCGGCCGAGCCATGACACGGAAGCGCCACGCACGGAAGTACAGGCACGGCGGGTCGGTGCGCTGCGGCTTGCCGGAGTGTGACCGGCTCCGGAGGGAGCGGGAGCGGGAGATCATCAGCCATCTCCCGCCCGTCATCGACCTCGTCTCCGACGAGGAGTGAAGCTCCTCCACCGCTGCGTCGCCGCCGCGCTCGTGGCTCCGGTGAGGAGCAAATTTTGTGTAGTTCTAGGGTTTGGGCGGCGACGTGTAGTTTTAGGCTAGTATCTAGGGTTTGCATTTTGTGTACAAACAATGTTGCAATCTATCTGTGCAGAAGAACATCTATCTAGTTTGTTCCCGCGAAAATCTGCGTGTTGAATTTCATATTTGCAGTTTCGTTTGCGGGCTCTGTTCTTCGCTGCCCGATTTCTCGCGCAAGAACACGAAAAACCCGACCCTTAAAATTGTTTTGCGGGTTGGCCATTTGCGGGTACTGCTAGAGATGCTCTTAGCAGAGAAAGAGAGAGACGCAGTGGAGGTCAATCAACAGAGAGAGAGAGAGCGAGCGAGCGAGAGAGAGAGGGGTGCAGGTTGTCAGGCATGAAGATCCATCTTCCTCTGCTCCTCATCTGCTGCAGCTTGTTGATCCCTGGAGCCTTGCCACTTTGCACGAACTCGAGTTGGTGTCCGATCCTCATTCGATCGATAGTACAATATGTTTGCGTTTTATCTGGGTTTGCTTTGTCATCGCGAGCTGCCGTTTTACCTGCCCCTTACGATTTACCGCGGGCTGATTTTTTGTTTCTGTCGATGATTAGGGGCACCCGTGGTGCTGAATGTGACGCTCAAGTTCTGCCTGACTGACGACGGCGGTGGCGGTAGCTGCTGCGACGCCGCCGCCGACGTGGCGCTGCAGGAGCAGTTCGAGGCCATGGGTGTGAAGCCGGGCGGCGCATGCGGCCGTCTCGTCAAGTCAATCCTCTGTTCGGTACGTACGTTCTCGGTTGCTCGGCTTATTTTTTGTCATCATATTCTCCGGTTGGTTTTTGATAAGTCCAGTCATGTGCACGAGTTGTGATACTTGGGGCCGCGTGGTAGAGTTTGAGCAGTCGTAGTAGTACGGTCCAGGCCTTTGTTGCCCTTTTTGTCCTGCCTTTTCCTCGGATTCGATGTCTGTCGAGTGGTCGGACCTGCCCCTGTGGCGTGTGTGGCCGCCGTGCGCCCGTGCCGTTCCCCTCTAGCCTCCACCGCCACCCCCCCGTCGCCGGCGGCCACGGTGGTCGGGGGAGGGGGTCCGGGACCTTCTACTTAGGTATTTTTTTTCTTCTTTGCAACATGCGGTCCGGTGCCTGCTTTTCTCCTTCTTCCTATCGTCTTGGCCGAGGTGGTCGGGGCGGCAGCGCGCGCCCCGGATCTGTGGTGCCTCTGCGATATCGGGTTCCTCCCCGACCGCAGACGCCGCTCTCCAGACCTCCCAGTGGTGGTTCCGTCTGGCTGACCGGCGCGGGTGGGGTAGCAGCCGCTCCGGCGTCTCCCCGAAGCAGTTGGAGCTCGGCGTGGACCTCTCCACTCCGGGGCACTTGTTCTCCAACACCGGGGACGGCCTCCGTCAGGGGTTCAACTTGATGCTCCTCCGGCGATGTTCGTCTGTGTCTGTGTCTGTGTGCATATCTCCATGTTGGAGTTGGGTGTGTGAGCAGTGTAGGACACGAAGCTAGGCTCGTGTGTGCTGTGGCCGGCGAGTTTACTTACTTCCGGGTCCTCGTCACCCGCGCACCTCCAAATGTTTCGTAATTTAAGCACCAAAGGGAAAATTGCATGGATGTACATACCTGCAAATTTTCGAATCAAAAGTTGGCCCTGATATCGACTAGCAAATCTCCTGTCGTATTTATTTTGGACTTTGAGTGGGTTGACTTTGGGTGAGATTCAACTTCTCCAGCGAGGAAGAAGAGAAGGAAAATATGGAACTCCAAAGCCCCAACCTATTTCTAGGTTCCTTCTGCACTCATTTTATATATTTTACAATTTCCATACTGGACCCTCCAAACCTTTTAATACTGTACATTTATTAGGCAGTGGCGGAGCTTGAAAGAAAAAATCTTGGGCGGGCCAAACTAAATCAGAGCACAAAGAATTGCAATTCTATAGCATATAGTTCAGTAGACAACTGGGCATTAGTCAATACTCAATATCTCTAGTTCAGCAGATCAGACATGTACATATATGGATTGCTCCAAAACTAAATAAAGCATCCTAAGATTCAGTTTGACCATAAGGCATGGAGACTAGATTTACATACTACAGATCAGCTCTCCGATTTTTTTTGCTTCTAAAATCTTCAATGACATCTTCATAGCTGTAAGTCTCCAGAATTTCGCCCTCTATGTCAACAGACTAGTTGCCAAATAGCCATCTTCCATCTTGTCGCGCAACCTTGTTTTAAATGATTTAGGACCAACAAGCAAAATCCATCATAGTTCATGAACATGATTTTTCAAAAAAGTTAAATATTAAAGACTATTTCCTGCTTGAATTGCTACTTTTTTGCATTTACTTTTTTTATGTTCAACTAAGGGATCCCGTGGACACAGAGCTCTAGTTACATGTCGCAACTTGTGTAGGTTGGATGGCCGGAACCACATCTCAACCTTCTTCAGAATATCGGAATATTCTACCGTAAATTTTTATGTGATTTTGGGCAGAAAGGATGTGAGCTCCCTCGACAGGAATCATTTTCATACTTACGTGCTCGTCAACACGCAGAACTAGTGACGTTATACACGTAAAATAAAATAAAATAACTAGTGACGTTATAAATTTTCGAATCAAAAGTTGGCCCTGATATCGACTAGCAAATCTCCTGTCGGATTTATTTTGGACTTTGAGTGGGTTGACTTTGGGTGAGATTCAACTTCTCCAGCGAGGAAGAAGAGAAGGAAAATATGGAACTCCAAAACCCCAACCTATTTCTAGGTTCCTTCTGCATTCATTGTATATATTTTACAATTTCCATACTGGACCCTCCAAAACTTTTAATACTGTACATTTATTAGGCAGTGGCGGAGCTTAAAAGAAAAAATCTTGGGCGGGCCAAACTAAATAAGAGCACAAAGAATTGCAATTCTATAGCATATATAGTTCAGTAGACAACTGGGCATTAGTCAACACTCAATACATGTACATATATGGATTGCTCCAAATACATGTATCCTAAACCCTAAACCACATCTCAACCTTCTTCAGAATTTCGGAATATTCTACCTTGTTTTCTATGTGATTTTGGGCGGAAAGGATGTGAGCTCCCCTCGACAGGAATCATTTTCATACTGACTTGTTTGACGAACATGCAGAACTAGTGACATTATAAATACTGAATATTATTGCGAGAACTATTATGCAACGATGTATAATTAATTTCATTGTGTGCTTACACAGTTCCTTTTCCATGTTTTCAGAAATGCAATCCGTTCTCGGCTGATCTGTTTGACATTGGGTCTACCACACGTACAGTTCCTCTCTTGTGCAGCTCTTCCTCGGCACCAAGTTATTCTCATCCTGGGGACCCCATCCAGCCCAAAGGGGGCTACTGTGAGCAAGTTTGGAAAGATTGCAAAAGCACAGCAATATCCAACTCCCCATTTCAGCCTTCTGCACCAAGAAATGCTGCGCTTACTGGTTCAGCTTCCATGCTTACTGATTTTTGGCAGTCAGAAAATGACTTTTGTGCCTCACTTTCCGGTACACCAAACAACCAGTCAGTATGCTTCAATGGGCATGGGGTCTCATTTAGCACTAGGAGAGACTCTGCACCATCTCCTACTGGGATTTGCCTTGAGAGGATTGGTAATGGATCCTACCTTAACATGGTTGCTCACCCTGATGGGTCCAGCAAAGCCTTCTTCTCCAGACAAGATGGAAAGATATGGTTGGCTACTGTTGAACAAGGAATGCAAGACGGTCTGCAAATTGACGAGATGATCCCATTTCTTGATCTCGCAACCGAAGACCTCAATTCGGACATTGGACTCGTGGGTGTAGTGTTTCATCCGGATTATGTGAACAATGGGCGTATCTTTGTTTCATACATTTGTGATGGAACTCGGTCACCCAACTGTGCTGGTCGGTGTTCGTGTGATGATGAAGTGGCGTGCGATCCCTCAAAGCTCACCTCTGATCATGGTGTTCAGCCTTGCCAGTACCATCTAATTATCTCAGAGTTTTCTGCTAAAGGTTCAACCTCAAGCTTTTCTGAGGTAATAGACTTGTGTATTCTCTTCTTTGCTGTCATTTATATTTTTATTTCTGGGTAAACATTGTATTTCTAACCTTCTTCTTTGATAGGCAACATATGCCGATCCATCAGAAGTCAGAAGGGTATTTTCAATGGGGTTGCCATATGTTTCTAACCATGCTGGTGAGCTCCTTTTTGGACCTACCGATGGATACCTATACATTTTCACTGGAAATGGTGGGATAAGAGGTGATCCTTTCAACTTCTCCCAGAATAAAAAGTCACTTTTGGGAAAAATCATGAGGCTCAACATTGATGAACTTCCAGGTAAGTTAAAGACGGACAGAAAAATGATAATTACATTTTTGACATGTTGTTCGTTTTCTCTCTTTTGATATACTTTTGTGTCTACATATCCGTAATTTCCCTTTTTCAATTAAATGACCATTCTATCAACGTAATTAGGAAATATTGTTTGTCTCCATGCTGACACAACAGCTAAAAGGGTTAAGTAGACTCACTAGTTCAAGGGTTAGATAGGCTTCCAAAAAATATGTAGTTATCCTCTTGGAAACATTTGTAGTGGCACCATACAAAATTGGCCTAGTGCTTCTTTGCATGTTGAAAGTTAAATTGCGTGACTTATAATGCAATATTTTAGTAGTCTATTGAATATGTGTGGCTGTGAATCAGCTCGTGTATTTTAGAATGTGTTTTCGACCTTCAGAACATAGAAGCACCCTGCACTGCACAGCTCAAACACCATCATGTTGCTATTGTTACTACAACATTTCACTAAGGCTAACAATAAATCTGGATATTGTAGCAATATTGGTGGTACTATAGAACAGACAACAGTAGTCTCGTGCTTTGTGCTTTTCTAAAAGGTCATATTACATGAATTATAAAGCAGTATTGTTAGCATTTTAGTATTGCATAGTTGCAGATCATGCCCACGTACTTCAGAATTTGTGCTTGCGAAGCATAGAAACAGTACTCAGAACAGTATTATGCGATATTTACATTCCATTAATGTATATTGTACTGCTTTTTAAGATTACGACTATCTTTGACAAAAACATTGAACATCAGTGTGTGATCTTTTGTTTAAAGAGCAAAATTCAAAGAGAGAAAAGAAATATATGGAACACCTTCAAACTCGATAGAATTCCAGAATAGTGTGTGACCAGTATGGTCACACGAATTTTGATAATTAGTTTTTACTTCTCTTAGAACCATTTTCATCACAATATTATTGCATTTCATTGCAAGTTGGATGACTAGTGTACGCATTACAAGACAAGAATCTTATGCAAAATAATGTTCTGTGAAGCTAATGGCTAGTCCCAAATTTTAGTCTACAGGGAGACTGGGTCCACTTGGTTGTACAACCACTTAGATAATTATTACACTCTTGATGATGGAATGATTAGAATCATTTTAGATGTGCTTATCATACCACTTAAAAACTTACTGGGAAGATGTGAAAAGGCGGTGTATCTTCTACAGTAACATAATAATGCTTAAACAATTTCTTACTATGTAAGGGGGCAAATATCCTGAACTATTTTTCTTCTTCTTTCGAGCTTCGCAGAGCTGAATGAAGTTGCTAACCTAAGCTTATGGGGTAATTATACAATACCAAAGGACAATCCCAATGCTGATGATAGCAACTTACGACCAGAGATTTGGGCCTTGGGTCTTGAGAACCCATGGAGATGCAGCTTTGACTCTGTGAGGCCTTTCCACTTATACTGTGCAGATGATGTCCAGGTATCATTTCAATGCTAGAAGCATCTTAGAAATGAGTTCCTTTCTAATCCTGAGCTCTGTTTTGTTTTCGGTATCATAAATATCCTAATTCTGTGACCTTGCATATGTCTAGGACCAATACAAAGTGGTAGATTTGATATCCAAGGGGGGAAACTTTGGGTGGGGTGGTGTTTATGAGGATCAGCATGTTGGCTATCCACCGTGGGCTGCTCAAGTAACCAAACCTACAGAAGGCATCATTTTCCCCATAATGGGCTATAAGGTTTCTTCAGAGAACATGGACTCTGCATCAATAGTTGGTGGGATTGTGTACCGTGGATCTGCTGATCCTTACTTGTATGGAAGGTATTGCTTACGCCATATACTGGTTTGCATTGTTTGAATTACTTTCTTTTGAACTTCACCAATGTGCTCTTGGTTACAGCTCGCATGTATGCTCATGGCTAATATAATATGACAGGTACATATTTGCTGACATGTACACGTCTGCCATGTGGACCGGCATAGCTAACACTGATGGCAGTGGTAAATATACCTCTACTTCCATTCCATTCAGCTGTTCCGAGAAGACACCAATTCCCTGCGATGAGTCTGCCAACAGTCCTCTTGGCCTGATATTTTCGTTTGGCGAGGATAACAAGTTGGACACCTTTATCTTGGCCAGCCAAGGCATCTACCGTATTGTCCAGCCTACCCTTTGCGGCTATGCTCATCCAGATTCTGCAACGACGGAAGGAGTGACACCTTCTGGTGGCAGCAATGGAATGACACCTCTGATCAAAGGGCTGGTGAGTCTGTTGTTAATTTTAGCCGCGGCTGGGGCTGGCTTGGGAGTTTGGAAATGTTTTTGCAACAGCACAGCCTTCTGCTGCAATGGGAATGTCCAGGTAACCAATAACAACACCATGCACGGAGATGGTCCTGCAGCCAAACCAGGGGACATTGAATGGGCTTGTGCCTAAGCCTGAAGAGTGTCATGGTCGCTAGATGCGATGTTTATGGTCTCCAGTTTCTGTTGTATATATCAGTGTTGCTAGCTATCGAGTTCTTTCATTGAACATTAGGACCACGTGTCCGTCTATATTTCATTGTTACGTATTTTTATTTTATTTTTGAGAAGCATTTGAGGAGTTCTGTAACTATATTTGGAGTCTGAAAAAAAGAAATGAATTTGTATCAGACACTGAAGCTTTCTTTGCGGCACTCAAGCATTCTTTGGGTCTTCCTTACATATTCGCCTGGCATTGACTCTGCGGACAGTGTGGATTCATGGTGCCGCAGGCTGCTCAGCACCTCCTCGCGCGATCATGCCTAGCAGCTCCGTAGTCCTGATGTGACTCCTGTTGGAATTGATCTCGGCTAACAAAACCGAGAGAAAGATAAGAGGAAGTTGTCTACCATGTTAGCCTTGATCGGAGGCCCCAAAGCAATATTTGGTCCTGGTCCCCAAGCCGCCAGCGCTTGATATAAGAAAACAGATAGCCTCTAGAGGGGTCTAACTGACGATGCGGCGGTGACTGAACTATCCGACTTGCCAGGCACTGTTCAGGACGACTATGCCACTCATCTACCTCTATTACTCCACCATCAGATAGCCCGCGGCTATCACCACGGGCTACCTACCAATTTTCGTAAGTGCCTAATTCTATATGGTTCACCAGTGTTCTATGCCATGGCTAGATGGTATTCATGTTGATCCTACAGAAAGTATGCTAACATTGGTATGACAGCCAATACAGTCATGCATAGAACCCTAATTGGGCCTACACAGATGTTGTTTGCTTAAGATAATGTGCCTAATTCCTTTTGGCGAAGTCCTAATGTTATACATGTGTCGCGTATGTAAGGTGACTCGTGGAATCAGCCCATCATGCCAAATTCCGCATGAAGTCACGCTGAATGACAAGGTTGACGTCACCCGACCGTCCCGACAGATCAATAATTCGCACGTACACCACTGTCCCGACAAGGGGCAGCCAACCATGACGGTTTGGTCCATTAAGATGAACTGGGTCAGGCAGGCCTCTGGTCCAATCGGGCAGGCCAAACCCGTCACGGATCCACGATGTTTCCTTGAAAATGTCCCTTGATCCCTCTGTGATGCGATATTGGCAATGATCGACAGGACCATCGTCGAGGTGCGCTTGCGGTGTTTTTTTTTTTAACTTTCTACCACGACTCAAACCGTGGCAGAAAGACATACATACAGAGAGCGGCGTTTTGGCACCCGGGAGCATATGCTCCCGGTATTTTCGAAAAAATAGAACAAATTGAAAACTTATCAAAAAATTCCGAAAACAATCATGCACATACCTGACTATGGTACGCACGATCGTGTAAAATTTCGCGCCGAAATGACATCGTGCCCGCCCTGTACAAAAATGACAAATTTCTGACAGACAAATTTTGGATCTCATTTTCTATCAGAAATTTGTCATTTTTGTACAGGGCGGCCACGATGTCATTTCGGTGCGAAATTTCACACGATCGTGCGTACCATAGTCAGGTACGTGCATGATTTTTTTGGAATTTTTTGAAAAGTTTTCAAACAAATTTATGCTCCCGAAAATAACGGGAGCATATGAGCCTGGGCTCCAATGTGAATTTCCGATACATGTGTTTAAAAAAAATGGACACCACATTAGCAACTCATCCGAGGAGATGCTCTCTCCCTCTCGAGTCGCCAACACGCGGCGGTCGGGATGGAACCCTAGCCGCCGCCCACACCCCACCTCCCCGCCCCTCAACCTCCTCTCCCGCCGCCGCAAGAGGGCGCGGCCGGGCAAAGCCTGGCCGGCGTCGGCGGCGGCGGGACCTCTCCCATCCCTTTGCCCGCAGGAGGCGGCGCGGGTGCCGTCCTGGGGCCGGGCATGGCGCGGCCGCCGGCGCCACAGCGTGGCTACTCCCTGCGGCGACGTGACGGTGGCGTGGTGGCCTACTTCGGGCAGATCGACGACAAGGACGTGGTGACCAGATCCCGGCCGTCTTCGGGTGGTCGTCGGATCTTGGAGATCGGCCGGTGCAAGCCGGGCTTAGGCCGACGATTGCGGCGCCCTTGGGTGTTGTTGCCTTGTTGAAGGGGTCGTCGCCGCGAATCACCCACCTTCCGCACAAAGTTTTGGGGGAAACCCTAGACCTGGGATACCAGACGGACGATGGTTGCACCCTCGGTGTAGTTTACCCTCTTGAGGGCTCGTTTTGGAACACGTGACGCCTGGAGGGGTCTGCTGGTGAAGCGGAGTTTCATCTACAATGACGACGACAGTGGGTTATGGCGGCGTGGTGCAGCGAGGATCCGACGACGGTCGTGGCATGGTGGACTCACGCAGGGTGGAGGCTGAAAGAACATTTACTAATCCCTTTAGGTTTTGTGTGTTAGGCAACAACACTAGTGATTCATTTAATATGATGTCAAGTGATGCAGGTTATAAGTTGTGAAAAGATCATATGCATCATAGCCAAAAAGGTGGTAAAGTTCCCAGGTGCCGGATATTCCGGGTCGTACCCAGACCGGAATATCCGGCCTACAAGGTTGGCCAATCGTGAAAACGGCTAAAACCTCGAGGCGCGAGTCACTAGACTTGGCCGGATATTTAGGCCGGACATTCTGTTCTGGCCTGAATATCCGGTCGCCCCATCAACTGGCCAAAAAAATTGGCGAAGGAAGAATTGCGCGGCCAAGGTGCGAGCCACTGGAGTGGCCCGAATATTGTGACCGGAGATTTCCATCTGGCCGGAATGTCCGGCTTTGCCGGAATATCCGGCCCTCACTTAGACCGGAATATCCGGCCTCCCTGGCTTGCAACGGGCAGATTTCTAGGAGGGGTACCTCCACCTACCTCCAGCCAGCTAGCTCACCCACATTGAAGAACACCATTATTGCAAGCTCAAGAATCACTAAATCTCCCAATCGCTCCACCCAAACTTGTTGATCTTTGGAGGATTGAAGGAGAAGGCCGGATCTACATCTTCACCAAGCCGATTTACATTTCCCCCTCATTCACTTGAGGGACCATTTGCTAGGGTTTCCATTGGGAAACCTAGCCCCTTGTTGTACTTACTTGTTGTTCTTGTGACAGATTGTAGCCTTTCGGGAGCCCCCAATCCAGTAGTGGGTTGTGCTCCGGATTGTTGTTGTAAAGGCTCCGGTTTCCGCCTTCAAGGGAACCAATAGTGGAAGGTGAACCAAACCTTTGTGGTGCAGTTCATCGGAGAAGAAGGTGAGCCTTTGTGGCGTTGTGACCAACCTTTGTGGTGGTCTCACACCTCTCCAACGAGACGTACTCCCTAAAAAGGAGGAACTCGGGAATACATCCTTGTTTCCGCATGCTTCAATTCGGTTACCTCTTTCCTTGTTTGCCGTCTTTATTTCATGTATATTGTTTAGTTGCTAGCTTGTCATATAGGTAACTTCACCGTAGTTGAATATCTAGAGAATTTACCTTTTGTGTCAAGCCTAAATTTGAAAAATAACTAAAATTTGAAGTAGCACCTATTCACCCCCCCTCTAGGTGTCATACGATCCTTTCAATTGGTATCAGAGCCTCGGCTCTCTTGTTGGGCTTAACCGCCTAAGAGAAGTATGACTAATGGTGAGGTGCCCCCGGAAGGGCAAAGTACACCGGCATCCATGGCCGATCTCAAAACGATGGAAACATCATTGAAATCGTCCATGGATACCCAATTTATTGAGATACGCGAGATGCTCGCTAAACTCGCTAGTACCAAGCCCCCTTCGGACACTCTCCCATTAATAGAGGATCCCCTTGATTCCAACACGGGTGATTCCGGAGATGGAATTGAGAAAAAGAATGGGGATGAAGAAACCGAAACCGAGCTTAAGAAATCTACTTCATCCACACCCAAGCCGGTAGGTGGGAAGACCGAGTATCATGAGGTCCCTCATGTGTACTCTCCCGACCCACCTATCCCTCATGCTCGCATAAACCCTTTAGGTCCCCCTCCTAAGCTTAATGCATTGGCTTTTACTAGTTGGCAACACTTAATGAGATCTCATGTCCACAGTTCATCTATCAAGCTTTGGAGGATCATGCTAGTGGGATACAAGCCGGTGAATCCAAACAACTTGACAAGAAGAGAAATAGTGGATGCTCAACTCAATGCCACCGCTCTACACATGATTGAACTTGCCGTGGGAGAAAATGGTCTTCATCATATTCAACATCTCACCACCGCCAAAGAAGCTTGGGATTGTCATTAAGTGTTGCTCCATATCATGTTGGTTCAGATTTGTGGTCGTCAAACGAGTGACAAAAGGAACCCCAACATATTTAGCTCTTTGGGGTAGAAGCGGAAGGAGGCGGTACTTCTCATGGTTCTTGAGATGGACTCTTTGGGCAACTATGTAACTATCCTCTTCTTCACTCTCTGAATCCTCATCAGAATTACTGTCAGAAGAATTCTCGTCAGTGTCCTCTGCGTTTTTGCCAAAGTCCATAATGATAACAAAGATCTTTGGGTTTGGTCCGGTCATGCTAAAAACTAGCATGTCTCCTACCCTGAGATTGTTCAGCTTGATCAACTCTTCCCATCCTTTGTCATACAAGCGAGTCTTGCTATGTTTGTGTTTCACATGAATTTTGTATGTGCCCGAAGACAACGAAAATACAAACTTTTGCGTACTAACTCGAAGTCTTGCCTGGCATAGCATGGTACAATCTGTGCAGCAGCAAAAAAAAACATAAATTAGGTATATCCTGATATGAACACAAAGACATTACAAATATTTGATGTGGAACAAGACTTTCTCTCTTACCACTGACTTCCGGTGGCACTCTTGCAGATAAACACTGAAGGATCCAGTGTAGTTCATGCCTGCGCAATCACTTTTGCATATTTGGCATGCCATATGTATCCTGCTCATTGATTAGTTAAAATAAACAGGAATCACAACATGTGCATACAGATTCAAAAATGCATATTACTGCATATTCAAACAACATGGTTCATACTGAAATAATAAATTCGGTTAGTTGATGTTCAGCCCGAGCGGCCAGAATTTAACATTTCAGATAACGAAACTAAACATAATCGAAACAGATCCTTGGCGGCAACTCGTCGTAGTTCATGTAGCTAGTACTCTTCACGCCAGCTTAATTTTTGTCGTCCAGAGCAGCGCCGCTGGTCTCCACACCTTGCTCGGCTTTAAGCATAGTCTTGTCAGCCCGAGCGGCGAGGACATCAGCTCGAGCGACCGCGGCATCAACCCGATCTGGCGCGACATCTGCCCGAGCGAACGCGCCAGCCGCGGCTTCAGACCTTCGGTCACCTGCAGCGACATCAGCCCGAGCGGCCGCGATATCATTCCGAGCGGCATGGGTATTAGCCCGAGCGGACGCAACATCAAGCCGAGCGGCCGCGACGCCAAGAGCAGCCTTGGCTTCAGCAGCCCGAATCTCCGATGCATCGGCCCGAGCGACCGCGACGACATGAGCAGCCTTGGCTTCAGCAGCACGAACCTCCGCGGCATCGGCCCGAGCGGACGAGACGACATAAGCAGCCCTGGCTTCAGCAGCCCGAAGCTCCGCGGCATCGGCCCGAGCGGAGAGGACATCAGCCCGAGCATCCACTGCATCCACCCGTGCCGCAACTCTGCCCGCCTGGGAGCCGTGCCGGCCACCTCTGCCACGCATGTGGCCGACCATCGATCTGAAATAAAGGGGAAGGTCTAAGCTAGAGGAGGCGGCTCGATCGGAGAAGATCTAAGCTACCAGAGCGGCGGAGCGGAGCTATCAATAAGATCTAAGCAACCAGAGAGCAGCGGAGCAGAGGGTCGAAGAAGAACGCACCTGAGCTGGGATTGAGAGCGACGAGGGACGGCGGCCGGCGGTGAGCAGAAGGGCACCGATGGGGAACTGTGAGGGGGCGGGGAAATGGGGAATGGGGAATAGGGCGGCGGTGGGAGGGTCAGGGTCGAGATAGGGTTTAGTAACTAAGTTGCGTGGCGGCAATGCGAAAATATCCCGCCCCCTCCCCTTAATTTTGAGCCAAAAAAATTGGCCTTTGCCGCCAATATTCTCTCTTCGGACCTTACGTATATGTTCGGTCACTCCGGATTTTGCTCTAATCATATAAATGATCAAACAAATAAGAAAAAATGTTATAAATTTGAAAGAAGGTTTACATACACTTTGTACTGTTCATTTAAGTTGATACACAATAAATTTAGAATATAATGAAGAGATTATATGATGTAGTATACAAGCATTGGAGTTTATACTCAAAGGTGTGATGAACCGGCATGGACATTGTACTCGTCACAGTATAACTTCGGTTCATTTTTTTTTTGGAATGGCGTAACACAGTTACCACAGCCTGTAGGTATCATGTGATAAACACATAGGGAGTTTCATGATTTTCTGACATGTTTTACGTATTATATAAAAAATACATTAAAATGCCAAAAATCAATTAATTAAATGCAAAACAATAGATATTCAATTTTACAAAATCCCCAAAAATCACAGTACCAACATTTTGTGATGAGTAGCATTATAAAATTCAATAATAACATTTTAAATAACTACTAATACACGAACATTGTTTTGGGGCAAACTCGGAGTGTGTCCGGACCCTCCGGATATTGGTCTATCAAAATATGACCTAGTTAGCTACAAATATTTTATAATTACGTACTTACTACATGTCTACAACACATGTACTGATATCATTTAGTGAAAATATGGAATTTTCATTCATATTTTTTTAGGTAAAAAATGGCATATGATTTAATTCAAAATTTCGCTATATGTAAATGGAAAAAAATATTGATTCCAATGCAGCATTTCAATGGATGTGACAACTCATTATTATCGATTAATTGATAATAATAAGTTGCCAGACCCACAGGACTACTGGATCAGAACCAACAATTATATATATGCAACACCTAAATTGCAAGCATGGGGACTTGAACTTGGGTGGGCAAGGAAGACATCAACATCTCCTTGCCACTAGGCTAAGCCTATGTTTGCGACAAAACTCCAACCGGTAGATATGTATACTAAAGTTAAAATGCACAGAGCCATACATTTTTTTTTGAAACTTCGTAATACAATTACCACAGCCTGTAGGGTATCATATGATAAACACATAGCAAGTTTCAAGATTTTCAATAATAACATTTTAAAGAACTATTAATACACGAACATCGTTTTCGGGCAAACTCGGAGTGTGTCCGGAGTCCGGACCCTCCAGATATTTGTCTATCAAATATGAGCTATAGCTAGCTACAAATATTTTATATCTAAGTACTTACTACAACACATTAATATAGGTAAAAAATGGCATGTAAATTGAAAATAATTAATAATTAAAAATTAAATTTTGTGTATATATACCTGGAAAACAAAAAAAAATTGGTTGCAATGCAACAGTTCGATGGATGCGACAACCCACTATCATCGACTACTAATTAATCGATAATAGTGAATTGCCGGAGCCACAGCACTGCAGGATAACAACCTTTTTATATGCAACACCGAAATTGCGAGCGTGGGGACTCGAACTTGGGTGGGCAAGGAAGGCATCAACATCCCCTTGCCACTAGGCTAAGCCTATGTTTGCGACAAAACTCCCACCGTTAGATATATATTATATTAGAATACACGTGAGCCATGAATGCCATTAGCAGGGCTAGAACGGCAGGCGCGCAGCTTAGGGCTAGCTAGCTCTGCATCGATGCCGGCCGGTTCACGCGCGCCGCTCCCGTGTATGCAGCTGTGCAGCTTGAGCATGCCTGGCGCGCCGGTGTGCTCTGCATCGATGCCGGCCGGTACACGCGCGCCGCTCCCGTGTATGCAGGTTGTGTGCAGCGTGCGCATGCCGGCCTGGCGCGCCGGTGTACTCGCCACGCGCGCGCACTCGTCTGCCCATTGGGTCGAAGCGTGGCGCCCTGCCGTTCATGTCCGGTCAAGCTGCGCGTGCTGCCGTGCGCCCGTGCATGTGCACCGTGGCGCGCTCTGCGTTGCGGTCTCTGCAGCCGCGCGCGCAGTCTCAGGTCGTCGGAGAGCGAGCTTAATTAATGGCCGGCTCGATCACCGCGCTCGCCAGAGGAGAGTTAATTATGACTGCACGCCGCGCCGCCGCGCCTATACGTCTCCCCCCTCGCGCGCCGCTATAAATTTCGATCCCGCGGCCGGCAGCGCGCTCAACATTCTTATCCGCGCGCCTCCTCTGCTTTCTGTCGATCTCTCTCCCACATCCAAAAAGAGATCTAGAGATCGAGCTCGACGCCGCCAACAATGCATGGACCACCATCAAGGTTGTCGGTGAGACTCCTCTGCAGGCCGCGCACCCGGTGGAGTTCCTCGGCCCCGCTGCCTATGGCCGCGGGAACGTGCTCCAGTTCTTCGCCATCTGTGGATACGTCACCACATGGCACGCGGCTCACATGATCATGCAATCGGTGTACATCAATCATCACATGTACAAGGTCGACCCTGGCGCGGATGGCAGCGGGGTCTACGTCCGTCTCTACGATTCACCCATGGCGGCGAAGATGCACGGCGACGTCTTCTGGGTGAGGGACACCCTCGTCTGCTGCGTCCAGGTCAACCCGGAGCTCCTCCATGACACGAGACTCCCACCGGTGTACCCGATTGTCCGTGTCCTACATCGCGGCGCCTAGAGCTAGATCGATCTCTGGCCGGCCGGCATGATCTCTCTGCTTTAATTTATTCTGTTTCTTCCTATCTATCTGAACTGATGTGTGTAGCGCTTTGCTGTCAACATCGCTCGTTTGTACTGCGCCGTGTAGGCCCTCGATCGATCTGTAGCTGCTTCCATGACTTTGTTTCTGCTATATGTAATGGTGTCGATCGAAACTGAACTCTTCTAAATTCAGCCACAAACTATTTACTAGCGATGGACACCCATCACGACCGCCTAAGAAGTACTCTGCGCCGGTCAGATATCCAAGCCGTCGCAAATGGAAATACATTGGTGACGGTCAGAAATATTAACCGACGCAGGTGTTATCAGAGACTAACAGAAAATTACAGCCGTCCGAGGTGTTTTATCCCAAACGGCCATTTTTCTTTTTGCTTTGACCGGCTCTAGGTCACGTCTTCCATTCGAGGTTTTGTACTAGTGTTATTATGGGGATATTTATGCAAAATATGTTGGTCCTTATGATGGTTACATTGCTTATTCTATTTGGGTTCCTAAGACCCTTGTTGCTAACAAAAGAGGACCCATTGCGAAATGGGTACCTAAATCCAAGCAATGATTTCTTGTAGGACTATGCTTCCGGTGGGTCTAAATGGGTGGTTGATAGTAGATTCACTAGTCATATGATCGGAAGTAAGGAGATCATGACGGAGTTCGGACCAAATATAAATCACTCAACCGTCTTATGGTGATAAGTCAAAAGCTGAGGTAAAGGGCCTTGCAAGGTGGTAGTTGCAAAGGATATCACCCTTGTAAATGTCATGCTTGTCGAGTCCCTCGCTTACAATCTTATGTCGGTTCGTGCACTTAATAAGATGAACTTTGATGTTCATTTTACTATTGATATGGTGGTACTCTTGAGGAGCAAGATTATAAAGGTCATGTTCGTTGGGTATGTTGAAAATGAGTTGTTTGTGGGGGACTTTTCGGGGTCAACCAACACTCAAGCAATATGCCTATTCGGAAAGTCCGACGTGGGGTGGTTGTGGCATCACAGCTTGTCCCATGTCAATATGAGAACTTTGCAAAGTCTTCACAAGGGTGGCCACATTCTTGGACTAAAAGAGAATGTTTCTTTTTCTAGAGATCGTCTTTGTATGGCTTGTGTTGAAGGAAAGATGCATGATTCTCCCCACTCAAGTAAGACCATCATCTCATCAAATAGGATATTGGAACTTCCTCATGTTGATCTCTTTGGTGCCGTTCCTCAACCGAGTCTTGGTGGGAAGAAATATTGTTTGGTGATTGTTGATGATTATTCAAGATTTACTTGGGTTTATTTCTTCAAGTCGACGGATGAGACTCAAGAAGCCATCATCGACTTCTCCAATGAAGTTCAACGTCAGCACAATGTTCCTATATTGGCCATTAGAAGTGACAATGGCTCCGAGTTTAAGAACTACACCCTAAATGAGTTTCTTAGTAAAGAGGGAATTCGTCATCAATATTCCGCTGCATATACCCCTCAACAAAATGGTGTAGCCGAGAGCAAGAACCGGACTCTCATGGATATGGCAAGGTCCATGTTGGTGGAGTTTAAGTCTCCACTCTTCTTGTGGGCCGAGGCCATCTCCACGGCGTGTCACTCATCAAACCGGCTATTCTTTCGCGTTGGACGAAAAGAAACTCCATATGAGATGCTTACCGGCAACAAGCCCAATATTTCCTACTACCGAGTGTTTGGTTGTAAGTGTTTCTATAAGATCGAAGGTGTTCGTTTATCTAAGTTTGAATCTAAAGCTTTAGAGGGTATTTTTGTTGGTTACCGTGCCGAATCTCACACTTATAGAGTCTACGACAAATCCTC
Organism: Poa pratensis; assembly: GCA_947311845.1. NCBI lineage: Eukaryota > Viridiplantae > Streptophyta > Magnoliopsida > Poales > Poaceae > Poa > Poa pratensis. The sequence goes on from CAMZMU010000010.1 coordinate 18,473,739, forward strand.
CAAGATTCAAATGATCAAGTGATACCTCCAAGATTCAATAGAGATATCGAAACCCGTCGTAAAGCAAGAGTTGCAAGAACCTTTGAATTGAGGATCCATAGGCTAGAAGAGGTTCTTGGTGATTTGAAGAGCAAGGTGACCACAAGGGGTCAATTGGCAAGCTTTAGTGAATATCAAGCACACATCTCCATGGTGGAACCAAAGAAAGTGTTTGAAGGTCTTGAAGATCCGGATCTGTTGGAAGCTATGCATGATGAACTCAATAACTTCAAGCGCAACAAAGTGTGGAATTTATTTGAGAAGCCAAAGTATTGCCTCAATGTTATAGGCATAAAATTGATTTTCAAGAACAAGCAAGATGAACATGGAATGATTGTGAGGAACAAGGCAAGGATTGGTTGCACAAGGTTACTCTCAAGTTGAAGGCATAGATTTTGGAGAGACTTATGCACCCGTGGCTCGCCTTGAGTCCATCCGTATCCTCCTTGCATATGCTTCACATCATAACTTTAAATTGCAACAAATGGATGTGAAAAGTGTTTTTCTTAATGGTCCTTTAAAGGAGTTAGAATATATTAAGCAACCACTGGGATTTGAGGACCCAAACTTCCCTAACCATGTCTACAAGCTTGATAAGGCGCTCTATGGTCTCAAACAAGCACCTCGTGCTTGGTATGAGCACCTAAAAGAGCTATTGCTAGACCGTGGATTTGAAGTGGGGCAAATCGATCCCACCCTCTTTACCAAGAGGGTTAAAGGGGAGCTTTTCATATGCCAACTTTATGTGGATGATATTATCTTTGGCTCATCTGACCAAGCTTTTAATGATGAATTTTCAAAACTTATGACCGATAGGTTTGAGATGTCCATGATGGGAGAGTTGAAGTTCTTTCTCGGTTTTGAGATCAAGCAATTAAGTGAAGGGACTTTCATCTCTCAAGCCAAGTACACCCAAGACATTCTCAAGAGGTTCAAGATGCAAGATGCTAAACAGAAGCGGTTTCCTATGGACACCAACTGCCATCTTGAACTTAATCCAAAGGGTATTGATGTTGATCAAAAACTTTATCGCTCTATGATTGGTTATTTTCTTTATCTTGTGCATCTAGACCCGATATTGTGTTGAGCGTAGGGGTGTGTGCAAGGTATCAAGCGGCTCCTAAAGAAAGCCACATGAAGGCGGTCAATAGAATCCTTTGATATTTGGTTTATACCCCAAGGTTTGGTTTGTGGTATCCCAAGGGCCCCAACTTCTCTCTTGCCGGGTACACAGACTCGGATTGGGCCGGTGATAAGGATGATGGGAAATCAACTTCTGGGGCATGCCAATTCCTTGGTAGGTTCCTTGGTGAGTTGGTCTTCTAAGAAGCAAAATTGTATATCTTTCTCCACCGCCGAACCCGAGTATGTGGCAGCCGCTAGTGCTTGCACTCAATTGCTATGGATGAGGCAAACTTTAAAGGAATATGGTGTCAATTGTGACAAAGTTCCTGTTTTGTGTGACAATGAAAGTGCTATCAAGATTGCTCACAACCCGGTGCAACACTCAAGGACGAAGCATATTGAGATTCGTCATCATTTTATTCGAGATCGTGTTGCTCGTGGTGATATTGAGCTTGGCTATATTCCAACCAAAGACCAACTTGCGGATATTTTCACGAAGCCTCTTGCTGAAGCAAGATTCACTTATTTGAGGCATGAGCTAAATATCGTGGATTCAAGGAGCGTGGCTTAATTATCTTGCATACACACCTATGTCTTGACTATCTATTCGGTTTAGGTGTAGGCATGGACATAGGGGGAGTGCGGTTCTAATCCATAGGACTATCCCTCCCCCTATTATGCCGAAAGTAAGAACTCATTTTGCATCTCTAATTTCATTTTATGAATTGTGAGTTTAAATGACGAGTAGTGGTAGTGAACCCAAGATATATCTTCGCGGTGTCACGCCACATACACTCATACATGGTGGCCTAGGCCATCACCCTCTTCTTTGTGAAGAGTTGTTTTTCTTGGAACTTATTTGGATTTTATTGCCTATCCGTTGTTCTTTATGGAAAACAAACTCAACTTGGCATTTTATTTGTCTGATTCTTGCAAGTTGAGTATGAAGTACCATTCTCAGTTTGGTCATCTAAATCCCAAGCCCATCTTATCTAAAAACACTTCTATCTTTTGTACACAAGTCAATTTGTTTTTGTTTGGAATTTAAGGGCTCAGCAGGCCAAAATTATCGGTGTTTTCAAAGAAATTCCGTGGGGCCGGAATATCCGGCCCTGGCGGTTTGTCGTTTTTCATATAGGGAGACGTCGGGGTGAAGGGCTCATTCGAACCCCTCACCCACCCGAATCTCTCTCTCCTCTCCGCCGCCGCCTGCCGTCCCGCGCCCTCCTGGGCAAGTTCCGCCGCCGGCCGGATCTGGTGCTCCGTCGCCCCGGGCATCTTCTCCTCCAAGAAGTTCCTCATATGGATGAGGGTAACTCCTATTCTCTTAAATCTTGGGTGCTTTGTGACCTAGGATACAATGTTGAGTTATTTTTCTTGAAATCTTGGAGTAGTTGGTTCCCCTGTTATTCCCTGCTTACTAGATACCTTGGTTTAGCAACCCCTAGCGTCGATCTACTTTTAGACATCGGATTGAAGCGCTACTGTGCAGTTCTTGTCAGGCCGGATTATCCAGTGCTCATCCAGGCCGGATATTCCGGTCTGAACTTTTCTGCACAGTTTTGCTCCAATTCCTTAGGTCTGAGTTATATCATTTTGGGTTGCTTCTCTAATATGTGTAGTATCCTTTTCCTGTGGCTTGTGTGTGCGCTTATCTCCTTGCTATCCTCCTATTGCTTTTGTTCACAGGTAGCTCGGCTCCCAAACCCAAAAGACATCGTCCTCATTTCTTTCGCCGAGATCCTGTCACATGAAAGCTTGTTGACGAGACCATTTTAAGGTTGCAAAAGAGCGAGGCTGTGCGCAAGATGAAGGAAGCATCCAAGGCCAAGGCTGTCGCTACCAAGAGGAAAGGCAAGGCACCAAGGCCCAACTACAAGACAATGAATCATGGTGACTATATCACAATAAGACAAGGAGATTGGTACCTCACTCCAAGAGATGAAGAGATCGAAGATAACAGTTTTTGGTGCGTGGAGCAACTTTTCATCCATATAGGGACATTTACCTCACCATGGCACATCCCATTCGCCCTATGCAGCCCATCAAGCTTTCAGCTCTCCAGTCCAAGCCTGCCTATGCTCAAGCTACGAATGTGATGGAAAAAATGGGACTTGTTCGCCTCATGGAGCACCAGTGTGACTATAGTGTGTCTCTAGTCCAGCAGTTCTTTGCTACTCTTGTGATAAAGGCCGATGCTAACAAGATTCTCAAGTGGATGTCTGGGTCTATTCAGTGTACAACCACTTTCTATGACTTTGCTGCTACTCTTGGATGTACTTACATGGGCCTCTCTTCCACTGGCATTCGTCTCCACTCTGCTGTGGAGCCGAACAAGAACTCATTGGCACCTCTCTATGGCCATGGTGGCAAGATTGGGTTCAAGAATGGGTTGCTTCCTCTCTATGACCAACTGATCACCATCTTCAGGGACAACATTGCACCAAGTGGAGGAAACAATGATGCTATCCGGTCTGCTCTCGTCAACTTATTGTGCCTTGCTCATGAGATTGATCAAAATGAAGAACCAACCAAGAACTTCCATGTGAGTGTCATGGACTACATCTATCATGAGATTTGAGGCTATGCTAGGTCGTCACTCTATCCCTTATGCTCCATACATTATGATGCTCATCCAGAGGACCTTGGATCTTGACCTCAGTGATGATGATTGTGAAGACCACATCTACAAGAAGATATTTGTCAAGAAATATGTTGTTCGTCCTGCTGCTCCAACCATTCCTACTGATGATGATATCTTGAGGGATGCTCGCAATAGTGGTCGGACCCATTCCGCAGCCCACATGCCCCCTCCTTTGCTCCACAGGTCAAGAAGCTGAATTGGTTTCAGCGGAAGGTGCTTTGCATGGGTGTGGATGTTCGCAAGGAGCAATATGATGCTTACCGTGAGCGCCGCAACATTGAAAACACTCAGCAGCTGATTCTTCATCATGTGTCTGGCTCAAATTCTGCACCGCCCAAGGCAGTTCCTCCCCTTTCTTATGAGCGATGGAACACCAATGCTCAGACTCCGTGGGTTCAGTTGGAGAGGCACATCCTTGAGACCGCTCCTCTAGCACCATCGTACACCACCTACACTTGTGCTCCAGCTGCTGATGATGATGAGGAAGAAGATGGTGATGAGGACGGAGAAGATAGCAACGATGAAGAGGTTGCCGTGGAGTTCGAGGAGGATGAGTGATCTTCTTGGGTCGTAGCATTGCTCTTTTCCATTTTTCGCGTCTGGATGCCAAAGGGGGAGAAGTAGTTCTACTAGGTTCTCGTTGGGATTTGCATGGGTTCGGGCACAAGCATTTGCGTTTATCATTCCTCTACGGCTTGTGTCCATTTATCTTACTTGTTGAACTTATTTGCTTTCGTTGCTATTTGTGTGGACCAAATATGTTTAAGTAAGTGTGAGACATATGGATTTATCTTTATCTATGGTTGAGACATATATTATGGTGCAATGGTATTATCTATACATTCTTATGCACAAGGTATGATTTCATCTACATAATCTCAATCTATATGTTACTATGTCTCTTGTGGGCATTTGTGAATATCTTGTTTCCTTTTTTAATGTTGCTCTTTACCTATATGTTGTGATCTTTTATTCCAATGCAAATTACTTTTATGCACACATTTAGGGGGAGCTTCGTTTTGATTATATTGGAAACTTATATTCACCTATGCGTCTTTGCAAATCCTAGTGTTGTCATCTAACACCAAAAAGGGGGAGATTGAAAGAACATTTGCTAATCCCTTTAGGTTTTGTGTGTTAGGAAACAACAGTAGTGATTCATTTAATATGATGTCAAGTGATGCAGGTTATAAGTTGTGAAAAGATCATATGCATCATAGCCAAAAAGGTGGAAAAGTTCCCAGGTACCAAATATTCCGGGTTGTACCCAGACCGGAATATCCGGCCTACAAGGTCGGCCAATCGTGAAAACGGCTAAGGACTCGAGGCGCGAGTCACTGGACTCAGCCGGATATTTAGGCCGGACATTCTGTTCTGGCCGGAATATCCGGTCGCCCCATCAACTGGCCAAGAATTTTGGCTAAGGAAGAATTGCGCTGCCAAGGCGCGAGCCACTGGAGTGGCCCGGACATTGTGATCGGAGATTTCCATCTGGCCGGAATATCCGGCTTTACCGGAATATCCTGCCCTCACTTAGACCGGAACATCCGGCCTCCCTGGCTTGCAACGGGCAGATTTCTGGGAGGGGTATAAATACCCCTCCACCTACCTCCAGCCAGCTAGCTCGCCCACATTGAAAAACACCATTATTGCAAGTTCAAGAATCACTAGATCTCCCAATCACTCCACCGAAACTCGTTGATCTTTGGAGGATTGAAGGAGAAGGCCCAGATCTACATCTTCACCAAGCCGATTTACATTTCTCCCTCATTCACTTGATGGACCATTTGCTAGGTTTTCCATTGGGAAAACCTAGCCCCTTGTTGTAATTACTTGTTGTTCTTGTGACAGATTGTAGCTTTTCGGGAGCCCCCAATCCAGTTGTGGGTTGTGCTCTGGATTGTTGTTGTAAAGGCTCCGGTTTCCGCCTTCAAGGGAACCGATAGTGGAAGGTGAACGAAACCTTTGTGGTGCGGTTCATCGGAGAAGAAGGTGAGCCTTTGTGGCGTTGTGACCAACCTTTGTGGTGGTCTCACACCTCTCCAACGAGACGTGCTCCCCTAAAAAGGAGGAACTCGGGAATACATCCTTGTCTCCGTGTGATTCACTTCGGTTACCTGTTTCCTTGTTTACCGTCTTTACTTCATGTATCTTGTTTAGTTGCTAGCTTGTCATATAGGTAAATTCACCGTAGTTGCATATCTAGAGAATTTACCTTTTGTGTAAAGCCTAAATTTGAAAATAAAATAAAATTGATGCACATGTTTCTTAAGATCAAATGACTCACGTGCGGTCCGGCGAGTTTGGGCCAGATTCTTAGCGCACGTGCAAGCTTGGCCCATATCAGTGTGAGTAAGTGGGCTACAGATTCGGAATAAGAAAGTTCCGACCAAATCCTTCACGCAAGTGCTCTTCCACAGTCCATCATAATCAAGCCTGGCAAAGATCATTGGCAAGACGTGGGATGAACCTTCAAAATAAGCATGTTTGGGCCATATTCAAGCGGGGTGGCTGCCTCCGCTTGCATGCACATGGTTCTGCCTGTAGGCCTCTTCGGCAGGCTTATGTGGACCGGATTCACCGTGAAAATTGATGAATCTGCATCTGGGGAAACTTACCTATTTTGAATCGGCATCAACATTCTTCCGGCCTGTTAGTCATTTTTACAGTGGGCCAAAAATCAAATTAGCGGTATGTGATCGATTTTTTTATTTTGACACTAAAGGTGATGAAAAGTTTGTTTCTTCGATGCGTCATTTACGCAGGTTACGCGGGATGGCTTCCTAGGAGCCAGAGGATGCGAAACTGAGGAGAGGAAGAAGAGGTTGAAGCAATACAACAGATGTCAAATCATATACTGAGATGACCGTCGCTTCGCCTCCCTAAAGCAATCTAGACAGCTATTCAGACAAGCACAGAAGGAAAAGCATGTCCTAGACAACGATCTAGAGAGGAAAAACAAGCCTCTGTCAATTAGATTTCCTCTCCTCATAACATTAATATGATTCCTATAAAACATGTAACACGTTTCAGGTCTGAAGGTACATGCCTCAAACACCTACCAGGATGAAAAGAAAGCTAGTTAAAAAATACACACAGACCGAAGAAGCCTTGCTAAGATCATCCTCAATCAGAACATCCAAATTATTACAGACCATAGAAGCCATGCTAACATATCCTCCTAAACTTCTCAAACCAAATCGCAAAATCTGGACCTCTCAGGGACACCGAAAGATATCCACAGAACTGGGTTACTCATGTGGGTGGGAGGTCTAAGCACATCAACCGAGAGGTGAGAATCTGAGAAGACTCCTGCAGTTAACTTGCAGTTTGCTCATCATCAGAGGCAGTAGAAGAAGGAAACGAAATGAGATGAGCACACTTCGGCTGTGAAGTAGCCCTGAAAAATATTCATCGATATCAAAATATGAACACAAAATAAGATAACTAGAAAAAAACTTCCAAATATGATTTAAACTTACCAGCGTCAGACGTTTGGGGCTAAACTGGGCTATATTGGAGTCATCATCAGACATAAGGAGGCAGGAATCCATCTAATCTTCCAGCAATTCTGTGCGGTGTTACCGAAATATGGTATTGTTTGCTGTCGACTTCTGACTTAGCTACGCAAAAATAAGGAGGATGAGAACAACCATCAGGAAATGAATTGCAGAGCTAACTACAATTAATAAACACACTACGAATCAAAACAAAGCACACAAACCTTAAGCTTACGGTGATGACCTTCAACTGCTCGGAAACTACTAGCATGATCAAAGACAAAATACTGAGCAGTTTTGTATCTACTTTTGCAAAAAAAAAATTCTATAAACTCAGCAAACATCTTCATGATTCCATCTTGAAGGTGACACCCATTCTTTTCTTCGGTTTAGGAAATTCTCTTGGACGATGACGACAAGCTTTACCAGTTGAAAGAAAAGCACAACGAAGAAATCTACACATTGGTGACAAAGGCTGCGTGAAATCAACAAGTACAACCTCAGTGGACGCTACCCCGTGCAGGAGCTGTGGAACTGCAAGGAAGATCAGAAAGCGGCGCTGGAAGAGGTCATCCACTTTGTCCTCAAACAGTGGCAGTCACATAAGAGGAAGCGCTGATCTGCAGGCTGGATTGTGTCCTGTTTTTGTTACAAAAATAGGTAACGGGAAATGAATTTGCACACATTTTTTGCAGCTAATCAAAGAAATCTAGTAAAGTCTTAAACAGAAGCACCACAAGTTCAGTACTATGAGCATAAGGTCCAACGGTGATAGGTAAGAACTGTAACAATCGGAGACCTATATATGACAAAGCAGATATGGGTCTCACAAAGCTACAATGTGTTATGCAAAGAGCCAATCATAACGGATAGTCACAAATTTCATGGAATCCGTTTGGGCCCTTCAACACAACCCAATAATATTAATCATTGACTAATATGCAATCAACAGGACTAGCGCCTCATACACAAGTAGCAGATCATCAGCGACTAGGGGGTTCTACTATCATATCTACGTACAGTAGAATAGAACAGTACTCAACCTGAGATAGGGATTCCCATTAATCTAAAGTCCAAGTATAATCTAGATATAATATAAACTTCACAAATACAGAGAAACGAAACCAAGAAGAGCAAATTCTAACTGGTCAGGCCCCCTCAAAGCTAATCACAGGTAACAAACCTGTAGACTGGCTCCTTATGTGCGCCGTACCCGAGAAACATAGCAAAGACTATACCTTCTGCCACCGTCAGTGTAGGATTTCACGCCACGAGGATTCAACTTTAGTCAGTGGATCTAGTTTTTGTGCTTTCGGTGACCGAAATTCATAAGTTTCTGTTTTAAAAGAGTTGACAGACAGAATTATACGCGGTATATATATACTATATTTAGAAAGGACTAAAACAGAAACAAACAGAATAAACAACAATATAGCAATACAAGAATTGAGTACCAAACAGTAATAGTATACACGATGCAGATCAATAATAGAGCAGGCATAACAAACGTGGAGAAATAAACCAATAAGAACAGGAAATCGGGACATGACAGTAAGGTAATAAACATGCAATGGTACAAAACAGAGCACACATATATAGCAAGCTTGGTGAAATAAACAAAGAACACCAGGACTCGAGTTCGAAACAGCAGTAGTTCTAACGAACATTCTACGGTTCAGTAATGAACATACAGAACATCATGGGGAAATAAATAATTTACAAAAGCACACAAAATAGAGATAAAAACAAGCTATGGTTCAGAACAGAGCAGACATAAACTTAGTAGCAATCTTGTTATTATACACATAAAATGCAGGAAAGGAATAGCATAGATAACAAGTAATAGACATTGTATGCTCCAGTAGGAGAGCACACACTAGATATTGGTAAAATAAACATAGAACTGAAGGACAAAAAATTAATGGCTAACAACACGTGATACACAAGCTAGGGTTCAAAAATCACCTTTCGGGAAATGCGAATGTCGATACCAAATGTTGGCGTCCTCTACATCACCGAAGGAAAAGATCTGCATACAATGTTTAATACGAAGACAAAGATTGCATGCTTTTGTGCGGTGTCACCGAAATAGCCGTCAAGACTGCAACGCCACCAAGGAACGACACCCCGTGACCTCCTCCTCTTCTCCAGGTCGCGTCTTGGCCCACCTCCTCCTCATCCTCTACTCCAGCTGGTCGCGTCTCGCCCAGCCTCCCCCTCGTCTTCGCTTGACCGGCACCTAGTCCGCGCTGCTAGAAAATCAGGCCAATTAGGAGAGTAGGATCCACCTAAAAGTTGATCGTCCTATTCCGGAAAGGTAGCGTACGTACAGCGAGCGCCGCCGCCGCGACAAGTTCCAGATCTGGTTGAAGAGGAGAGGGTTAGGGTTTTCAAGGGCGTTACGGGGACTATATACTCTCAGACAGCTGGGCCACATCGGTGGGCCACTCCACAATCATTCTATGTATTGGAAAAACGAAAGTAAAAGGAAATGCTGCACGTAAAATACGTGATCACAAATTCAGTAATTATACTATTTTTTATGGAAATTTCTAGAGTTTGAATTTTGTTTTCAAAATTTGGACCGTAGGATCAAAGTGGGATAGTATTCTTTTTTCCTCTCTCGCCCTTCTTCTTCCTCCTCCCGATGCCTCCTTCTCTGCCCTGCTGCCCCGACGTCTCCCCGCCCCGACCTCCCTCGCCCGGCCGCCGTGCCCCGCGCTCGTCCCCACCCTCTCCGGCTCGATTCCGGGCCAGCGGGGCGGCGCGCGACCAGGGAGATGGCCGGCGGAGGAATAGGACAGCCTCGGTCCAGTGCAACATTTAGTTTGTATAGTATTAATAAAAAAATTATTGATTCCAATGCACCATCCAGTCTGTTCGGAATTCATTGGTAACTACGGATAAATTAGGAGTAGTAGTGTAGTATACCAAAATTTATTTTCCGGCCACGGTCTACGGTCCTGCATAGTTTTTCCCCGCCGCCTCTTCCCCGCCTATCCCCTCCAACACTGCCGCAAGCCCCAAAAAAAACCACTCCCAGAAAACCCCACCGACGAGCTTGCCAGTCTCGACGGCGGCTGAGATGGAGCATCCGGCGAGCCACGACCGCATCAGCGAACTCCCCGACGAGATGCTGCGCATCATCATCTCCCTCCTCTCAACCAAATATGGCGTGCGCACAACCGTGCTTTCCAAGCGGTGGAGCCCCCTCTGGCGCTCCGTTCTCCTCAAGCTCAAAGTCGACGGAGTCTCGCCCACGGTGATGAAGAGCGCCTCATCGCAGTCTATCAGATTCTCGCCGCACACTCTGGACCAGTCACAAGCCTTTCCATCTGTGGCGTCGGTGCCAATAGCTATGCCGGTTTCAAGCTCAACGAGTGGTTTCGATCCCCCGCCCTAGATCAGCTCGAGTTTCTCCTATTCCAAGGCGGACAAAGGGTGCTCAATCTGCCGGTTGAACTGTAATACCCCAGCGTTTAGGAACTAACGAAGGATAGAAATAGGAATTTGTGCATCTGCATGCATGCACTTGAAAAATCCGAATAAATTTTTCGCAAAATAAAACTTATGTTGGAATCAAGTTAAGTCTTAGATGTTAGTGTTGTGCAACTATAGAATGAAACTAGATAAATTTTAACATGACCTTTATGTGTTTTGCTTGTGTTGAGATTTGAATTTCAAATTCAAATAATTGAATTTGAAATTGAATTCAAATAAATTGCAATAAGTAAATAAACAATCAAATAATGATTGAAATAATTCAAAACAACAAAACTATTTATTACAATTCATGAAATCAAATCCATACAACATCTTTATAAATTATGAACTATAGACAAAGAAGAATTTACTTTATTGATATAATTACAGAATTACATTGTCTTGTACAAATGCTTATAAAGGAAAAGTAAAAATTACAAAGTGACTTCTAAAAAAACTAAATCTTGTATTTCTTCTTCTCTTTATCCTTCATATTCTTCCTGTTGATCTTCTTTTGATTATTGTAACCTGCAAAACAAAAATATTGACAAGGTAAAACTAAAACAGAGGGTTTGTGTTAGATTATTACCCTCAGAACAACAGTGGGTTGCACTGTTAATGTCATCATTGGGTTATAGGGTAATCAAGATTAGTATCTGTTCTTATTTGGCTAATTTAGCCTCAGCACAGCATCATGGGCTAAAACAGCAACAAAATCCACTTGGCAACCAAAAATAATCACACAAGGAGGGATAATACCAACCAGCCGCAGCACCAGGTTAAGTGAACATGGAGACACACAAGCAAGCAAGCAGCACAGTCACAAAGGCAGTCACCCTGCTGCTTACAGCACAGCAACCTCACTGCAGAGGGATAAGAGCAAGGAAACAGCCGTAGGAGCTAGCCAAATAGAACCACTTCACTCACACTAGCTCCAGTTCGAGTTCATCAACCACAGTCACAGTTCATCACCCAAATTTCACATCCATCCAATTTTCACCACTGAATCCTTGCCAAAAGCAAGAGCAAGATGGGATAGAGGCAGCAAGGAGCATAGGAGCAAGGAGGGAAGGCCAGAAGCTCAAGTGAAGCATCTGGAGCTGGAGGAGCAGGCCAGCAAGGAGATCAAGGAAGAAATCCACAAGATCTGTTGATCTAGAAAGCCAGAAGATCCACAAGCACATCACACAGCTAACACCACCATCCATCAGAAGGTGAATACCCAATATTCTCTAGCAAATAAATTGCTAGATTTAAATATGAGGTTCAGCTGTGTATTTCCCTCAGTGTGGCATAGAAATGCTATGCTATATCTTCACAGGGAATTAAAAAATCAAGCAAGTATCTGTTCTTATCAAAATGGAGCCTCAGCCTATGCATCATGGGCAGGGGAACAAACCCATTAAATTTAGCAAAGGCATGCAAGTGTTTCTTGCATAGAAATCACAAGCTATAGGATCACAAATCCAGCACTGGTGTTGGGCACAAAACCCACATAGGGGAGAGGCACCACAAGCACACTTTTGCACAAAAAGCACCACTGAGCAGTATAATCAAGTTTGCCTATGCCAAATATATCAAGCAGCTTCTGTGTAACTCAAATTGAGGCTTCACAGCAAGCTAAGCTAAATAAATTAGCTCAAGAAACTAGGTTACACTAGCACAGGGCACCAATTGAGCACAAACCAGAAGAACTAAATGTTCAGAGGCATATTTCTAAACCTCAGGTTCAGAATAACCAATTGGACAGCACCATCAACAGTAACAACAGAGACCAACACGGCCACAACACCTACAGGGGGCAGAAAACCCTAGCATCTCAATTGCTGTTCATCACAGAGCAAGGCCTTTGGCCTGGGGTGGAGAGAAGAGAATGGAGAGGAGTATACCTGACGCCCATGGCCATAGCTCCACGACGACGGGGCAGTGCCCGTGTGGCCAGAGGAGAAGGGACCACGGGGACGCGTTCTTCACCATCACCACCACGGCGGCACAGGGGTGAACCCTGCACCGAGCCATGGTAGGACACCGGAGCACCCCGAGCACGGCAAGGACACCGAAACCCTAGTACGGGTTTGGGTCGAGAGCAGCCGCATCAAGCTAGGAGGAGTAAATCGCGGGGGTAGGATTGGAGAGGACGGCGGGGCACGCCGATTGCGCCGCAGCACGGCGGCGGAGCTTGCCGGAGTTGGTCGGAATCATCCGGCGACGACGGCGGCGACATGGGGAGCAAGGTGAGAGAAGAGCACGGGGTCGGGGAGGACAAGAGAGAGAAGTGAGCGAGTGTGGCTCGGTCGGTTGACCCGACTCGAGCCAGACCCTGGTTTTGGGTTGGGTTCAAACCACTCGAGCCAGGGGTAAAATGGTAATTTACGAGATAAAGATAGATGAAAAATTGAAATAACACATTAATTCAAAACTAAATACAAATTTAAATTACAAATTAGATAATCTATCTAAAATATATTTTTAATGTTACAACAAATTAAACTTAAATTAAAAATTCATTAAAAATATTGTATTTTCAAAATTGGTTAATATTTTGAAATATAACCTTTACAAATTTGTAAATTTCTAATAACATCAAATAAAAAGTAAAAATTTACTTATTTGTGTTTATCACATATTAACACAAATTCCTCTATTTTTAAAACAAATAATGGACTATTATTTAGTAAATAAAGAATTCTTTTAAGGTCTTTATTTAATTCAAAAAGACAAATATTACTAAAAAACCTCCAAATTTCATAATTCACAAAGAGTGATATAACACACTAAAGAAACTCAATGCATAGCATTCTTATGCATAATAGCATCACTTGCTTCTTTAAACATTGTCCTTACCAGACAATGATGGTATTTTGTAGAACAAGGAAGTCAAGAGCCACGCCCGACATCACACTCCACTACCTTTCAGTCTCAAGGCAAGTTCATTACTTGCTCATTTCCGTTGAAGTATCTGTTAAGAAACTATTTGCGAAATCCTTATATACTATCACCTCTACTCGAAGGAAAAAACATAACACCCTATCTTCACAATAATATGACTATTTGGTTGTCTACTTAAGTGTGGATATCCTATTATGGTTGGCAGATGGAACCATGGAATGATGTGGTTGGTGGAGGTTCCATTTGCATGGGAAAGTATTATCTAGGACTTAATCACCAATGCCGTCAGTGTTCTTGCGCCGTATATTACGCGTTAACCATAAGACTTGGAATGGGACGGGAAATCATCTGTGACCTTTCTTCCTTTCACATGTCAACGGACAGCCAGAGCCGTACGCTGTAGATCTTGTGCGACTACATGCACATGGGTGGGACCCCTTAATGCCCACGGACTCTGGTGTCTAGGATGGTCTGCAAGGGGATGCCTAGGTACCTACCGTGAGGGGTAGAGCCAGGGGTGATTCTGCTATGCATGAAGGGGGTGGGCATGTGAGGTGGTGGAGAAGCACAGTGAATGGTTTGGATCAACAGCCGGGCCCCACACCAAAGAGAGTGTGGATAGGAACGTATGCCTGGTTGTGCAACAAGGTCTTGATCTCTTATGGGTAAAGCAACGCACCTCTGCAGAGTGTAAAAATGTGTCATGTTACTCCCTGTTCCAGGAAGGAATGATGAACGCTGCAGGAAAGGAGGCTCCTCAAGGCCCTAGCACCTGTGAATGGATGACGGGCATAGTTTTCAGAATAAAAGAAACCTCTTGAAGAAATGTTTTCAAAACACTTTGCATTAGCTTGAGACTCTTTAGAGTCTAAAGCTGTAGATAGTGCATAAAACTTTCCACCATATACAGTGAACTTGTTGAGTAACGCTGGTTACTCATTCCTTCCCTTTTGACCTTCTGCTTAGACTGTGAAGAACTGGATGACACAACGCTGAATCTCATAGGAGGCCAGGAGGACATCTACTATGAAGAATCCGACCTTTCAGGCGGAATAGAAGGAGTGGATTACATTATCCGCTATGGAGCCGGCAACGAGGAGGAGTCCGAGTAGAGTAGCTTGGACTAGTAACCAATACATAAGCACGGTCGAATCGAGCAGCTGGAACTTATATTATAAGTTGTTGAGTTCCCGTGTATTCACTAATTTGCTTCTTGTTCGTTGTTGTAAAACTTTAAGTATGGGGTGACCTCTTGTTGGGATCATCTCCACGTTTGGACCACTTTGTTTTGTAATAAATGGTTGTATGATATTTGGACCCGCAATGTTTCTGTTGTACCACTCTGAGGGATGTAATAATTGCGGAACGGTGTTCTGTAAGTGTTATGTCAACGACTTGCGTACTACAACATGCAGTGGTATGCTGGGTCACCGCATGAACTGCCCCACGTATTCCCCACCCTGCAACGTGCCAGGTTTGTTCATTGCAATTTCCCCTCCATGGATGTCGTGCTCCCTCTTCTCAATCTGCTCATCCTCACCGGTGTCGGCATCTCGAACAATGCCATTGAGCACCTGCTCGGGGGCTGTCCTACGCTCGAGCGCCTATATCTAGATGGGGTATACGGGTTGAAGGATTGCCTCCGCATCGCCTCGGCGACTCTCCGATCGATTGGTTTAGTAAGCTCGCTGCAAGGCAGAGGATTACATGTCCAGCTTAACCAACTGGTCATTGAGGATGCGCCTTTACTCGAGAGGTTGAGCGTATAGCCCACATGCTCGAACAACAATCACGGTCATTAGCGCGCCGAGATTGACAGTGCTGGGCTACACGAGTAAATACAGCTCCAAACTTGTTGGTGGATCCACGATCTTTTGGGTAAGACGGTCCTCTTGATTGTTCACAGTGTTCTATTAATGTTCTCCCAATTTGCCGCACTCACATTTTTGCTAATTGTCTTGATGCATGTTCGTGTCGTGCAGGAAATGTTTCCCAGAAGCTTGACCTCGTCTCTGCGCACAGTGAAGATCTTGGCACTAGATTCTGTTGGCCCAAATCTGGAATCAGTTCTTGCCTTCCTTAGATGCTTTCCGTGCACGGAGAAGCTACACATCGAGGTGAGCTCTCTTTTTCAGTAAGGGCTCATTCGATTCATAGGATTTTTCCCTGTAGGATTGCATTGCACTAAGTTCTTTTTTTAGATTCATTGGACTAAGTTCTGAAGGAAAGAAAAAAGCTATCCACTCAAACCGCAATGTTACAATTCCTCAGTTCTTCCTGTGATGCAAACACTATAGTAACATGGTGAAAATTTCTTTAGACTACGAATTAACAATTCCTCTATTTTTTCTGTGATTCAAACACTAGTAACATGGGGAAAATTTCTGTAGATTCTGAATTAACAATTCATCTGTTTTTCCTGTGATTCAAATGTAGTGTTAAAAACTGTATTTATAGGCATCGTACTTAAAATATAACTAATATATAGTGCCTTTTCCCACGTACTCACATGCAGATTTTGTTTGATGTAGCCACTATAGTTGACACATGTTCTCTGTTTTCGCAGACATCAAAAGGGCCGAAATCACTGAAAAATCGGCAGAATTATGACAGGAACAATCCTATCGAATGCCTTGATATCCATCTCATAGAAATTACTTTGAACAACTACCGAGGCACCCCACCCGTGGTTCAGTTCGCCAAATTCTTTGTTCTGAACGCAAGTGTGCTCACGGTAATGAGGTTTGACGTCGATACAGACCAGCTGGGGGATACATGGTTTCGTATTCAGCACAGACAACTCCGGCTGGAGAACAAAGCTTCTACAGAAGCTCAATTTCATTTTAAAGATATAGGTATGAACTTAATGGATAATGTTCATTTCATACATGACTTCTCGGTGGCTGATCCCTTTGCAAAATCAATGGAGTGGAGGAGTTTCTGTGTATAATGTCAGTGTGAAAAACCTTGTAACTCACTGCAATGGCACTAATCATTGAGCTGGAGGAGTTTGTATGTGTAATCAGTTTGAACCTTGTAATGTTTTTTGAACCTTTTGTATTCTTGTGGTAGTATTTGTGAACTCTCTCACTGGTCGTCTCAACGTGTTCACTGCCGGAATATCATCTCAACGTGTGCACCGCCAGATCTGGTTGAAGTGGAGAGGGTTAGGGTTTTGAAGGGCGTTACTATATATTCCCAGAAAAAACTGGGGACACATCGGTGGGTCCCACTTCACAATTATTTTATGTATAGGGAAAATGAAAGTAAAAGGAAATGCTAGATGCTACGTGGCTACGTGATCACAGATTCAATAATTATACTACTTGAAGAAAAAATTGGAAATTTTCTAGAGTTTGAATTTTGTTTTCAAAATTTGGACCGTTGGATCAAAGTGGCTGGTGATAAGAGGCCTAAAGTTACAAGATCTCTTGGGGTACAACATTAGCCAATACACAAGCCGATACAGATCTAAGCCTTGGGGGACTCGCTTGTTTTCTTGGGCGATTTGGCAGTCTTCCCCGCGTTCTTCTTGGGAGAGTTGGCAGCCTTCACCGCCGTCTTCTCGGGTGACTTAGCAGGCTTCCCCGCGGTCTTCCCAGGCGACTTGGCAGCTTTCCCTGCGGTCTTCTTGGGCGACTTGGCAGCCTTCCCCGAGGTTTTCCTTGGGAGCAGCACGGAGTGGATGTAGGGAACCACGCCGCCTTGCATGATGGTGACGCCGGCGAGCATCTTGTCTACCTCCTCGTCGCTCTTGATGGCGATCAGCAGGTCCCTTGGAATGATGCGGCTCCTATTTTTGTCCTTGGCCGTATTCCCGGCGATCTCCAGCACCTCCGCGGCGAGGTACTCGAGGACGGCGGTGAGGTAGACGGGAGCCCCGGTGCCGATGCGCTTGGCGTAGCAGCCCTCCTTGAGGTAGCGCCCGATGCGGGCGACAGGGAACTGCAGACCGGCCTTGACGGACTTTGCCACCAGCTTCTTCCTGCGGCCGCCCCGTACGAGGGCGAGACGGAAACCTGGAGTGGGTATCTCCTTTTTAGCAGCCAACTTCGTAGGGGACTTTGGAGCCATGGTTGCGAAGGGCAGGGAGCTGAAGCCTGGAGGAAGAAAATAGAGTGTGTAGAGCGGTGAAGGTGCCGAGCTAGTTGACCAGGTCCCCTTTATTACCGGCTGGTTGAAATTTCGATAAGCTTTCTTAGTAGTACTAATTAATATACAGTAATAAAGTAGTACTAGTCAAACGTGGGCATATCTCGGCCGGGCCCGGGTCCATCCCAGGCCCGCCCGAAACACTTGAATATGCCTTCTTGTATTAAATATAGCATTCTCAGAGGATTCTCAAACAAATCATTTTCAGAGTAAATTACTCCGTTGGTATCAAAATATAAGATGTTTTACATATTTCAATACCGACTACATTTGGATTATATGGACGAATATATACAGTACTAATTAATGCTCATCGAGATCCATACGTCCATATGAGAAAAATGCTAAAACATTTTATATTTGGGTACAAAGGTAGTAGCACATACATATTTTCTGGTAAAATGTCGAGAAACACCATTTTTTCGGGCTTCCCATGCCGAGGTTACTCCTGCTGGAGTAGTAGTAGAAGAAGTTTTGCAAGTTCCGTAGGGCTCGGGTTTCACTTATAGGGCAACTTATTATGATTTCTTACGTACATTTGGTATAAAAAAAATGAGATTTGTGGGCTTTGTCATCACGATTTGACTACTTCCACAGCTAGCGTAGAAATTAATGCCAATTTTCCATGTAGATTTGGCATCAGATATTCTAGCTGCTAATGAAACTTTGCATGGTGGAAAAAACGATTCCCACTAGTACTACACGCATGGAATGCACGTCAAAACTAAGGATGGTTACCCATTAGTTTGACCCCCGGTCCATATCCGCACCCAACCCGACCCCATACCCGTTGTCAGGTCAAGATCTACACCAGACCCGCGAGCCAACGAGTTTGTGGCACCCGACGGGTGGTTTTTCAATATATCTGGGGCGTCGACATCTCCTCTCGAGCGGCGGCGGTGGTGAGGGGTTTAGACGAGAGGCGGGAGAAGGTGCGGGTGCGGGCAGAGCAGAAAAAGTCACGGCGGCGTAGGAAGGTGCAACGATGATACAAGAGAAAGGGGTGGGTGGCATGGGGGGAAGGCTTGGTGGTGTAGGCGAGAAGGCGTGGGCGGCGCACGACGCACGAGAGTGGAAGAGGAGAGAGAGATATAATGCGTGCATCGTGCGGTGTGTCATGGCCGGCCGAAGGAGAGATTGAGGTTATCTCATTAATTAATTAGTGGGGGAGGTGAGGACAAAAAGAGGTGTAAGGTTTGCCACTAGCTAGACAATGACATGTAGAGTCTAGGTGTAATAGTCGGGTACATGGGTTAACGTGTACGGGGTTTGGCACAAATACTCGCCTTCGCTAGACCGACGGGTTTGGATTTTCCTCGTTAAGCGAACGAGCGAGTATTTTTTTTCCACCATACACTCTCCCCATTTGCTGCGGGTACCCGTCGGGTTACTGGGTGATGGATACCCATTGTCATCTGGAGTCGGAACTTATAAAATTACTACTCCATGTCTGGTAGTATTATGTTTCCTACCAACCATGCATGTAATACAAATACTCTTTTGCGAGTGTTTTCCAAATAAGGAATGATTTTCCCTCAATTTCTTTGATTGTTTTTAAAGGGGGTGTAAAATGTCGAAAACGCATCATGCATGCATGCACCCCGAGAACATATTGTGCACCCAATTAGCAATTGGTGCACTCAGATCCGGTTGAGCACCTAAAATGTTTTCAAAATACAGAAAAAATACTCATATCTAATTTACATGTCAAAAATTTCAAATCTATATTAACGTCGATCGAGAAAACGAATAGACAAATCCAAAAATGAATAGTGACAATTATCATGTGGGCTTTGAATTTGGCCCATTGTGCACTATTAATAACAACTTGTCATTTCACTATTATTGACGTGTTTTAAAAATAATTTGGTATTTTTTCAGCGATGTGTATTTTAGGTTTTGTGTCAATGTACAATAGTTTTTCGAGATTTTTTATAACTTTTTGTTGGTCAAGTGTGTGCACTAATTGCTGTGGTGCACAGGATATATACATTATCGATCCTCTCTCTCTATCTAGCTCTCTCTAGCTCCCTCGCTTGGAATACCTGGAAGGATTTTCCTTAAAAAATAATTGTAGATACAATAAAATAGAAGTTGTTTCACGAAGTCAAGTCTTCGTAGACACGCCTTGCACCGGTGTGGCTTGGAAGGTACGCCATGCATAATGCCATAACAGACCTGGTTCATGCGATGTGACCCTATGCTACCACGACCCGCGAGCAGCTCCAGGGGCAACCGACGTCAGTACAGGTATGATCACCCTCTAGGGAGAGCCATTTGATGACTCTATATGCATAGCGGGGCGTAGGTGTCGTTTGTCGTGGAATAGACCCAAACAAAATATTTTCTCCTCCCTCCTCTCAATGAAATGTGGACGCCAAGTCCAGATGCCCCACATGTGGCATTCCCTACCAACGCGGCGATACCACTGCCATTAGACTAATTGATGTATGAGAAAAACAAAAACCATATTAATATTTTTAAATGCACGTACGGAAACCTCTTGTTTCTACGTGAAGTCAAAAAATCTTTAATCCGAATATTATGTTTTTTTTGCGAAACAATCCGAATATTATGTTTAATGCATTGATATTTGGCAAATCATTCATACTATTGTTATGTTAGTTGGTGCATATCCTAGGATGTTTTTACAAATATGACCCCCTGCCCAACGTAGTTGTCTCCCTCTGGGTGGGCGGAAGGCAACGTGTCTCCCTGTAGGTGGGCGGTAACTGGACCAAGTGGTGCGCAATGAAACAGCACATAGCCACCTTCCGCCCATAGGTTTGGCGGTTAGTAGTAGCATTCCGCCAGCTGTTTTGTCCAGAGGACACGTGTCCCCTCTTCTGGCCGTTGGATTCATACTTTTCATCCGTTCCTTCCCCATGCTACAAGGGTGTGTGTTTGGTTTGAGAACGGCATGGAATGGAATGGAACGGTTCCATCCCACTAAAATGGAATGTCACGGTTCCATTCCATTCCGGTGTTCGGTTAGAAAAATGAGATGGAATGGAATGGACACATAATTTCTTGTCACAACAAATTTTTAGAGAAAATAAGGTTTCTAATATTAATCAAGCACACATCTAGCACTAATCAACGCATAATCTGCTGTCACAGCAATTTTTATACATAGAATTAGGTTTACCAATATTAATCAAGCACACATCTAGCACTAATCAAGCCCAAATCAGGCACCAAATCAGGAGTTGACGTCTTTCCTTCCAAAGCTTGGACTTTGTCTCTCCGGTGCTTGTGCGGTCGCCACCAAAAGCAGAGAAAAGCTAGCATCCCCGCTCGCGCATGCATGGCCACAGATCTATGTACTGTAGCACGGATCACCTTTCTTTTTATCTGGACCCTTTGTTTTTTATCTGAAGGTCAAATGCTCTATGTTCCTTCCCCATGCTCTGTCTCCTACCAAGATCCCCGGGACATAGCCGGACCTGGACGCGCTCCAGCATACTGCTGCATGCGGTGCTGTCACAACCACGCCCACGGACACTGCATTGACACGACTGGCTGATTACTCAAGCGGCAGGCCAGCTGAACGACATCACGTAACAGTAGCGCAGCGCAGTTTCTCCGTCGGTGAAGCAATCTATGGCGGCCACATAGCAGGCACCCGTTCTGACAAAACCATCCAAACCACTGGTCATTTCACCATAAGAGAACCCATAAAAGGGTAAAAAAATCTTATATTTACTAATTGGAGGCACCATACGAGACATCACGTTAATCCTGGAGAACACATAAAAAATAGCCGTAAGATGTAAATTCTACGGATAGGATTGAAAGATCGTAACTATTGTGGGCGGTAAGAGTCCAAGAAGCATACACTTTGGTATCCTGATCATCTTCTTATTCTAATAAAAAAAACTCGACGCTTCCGTATTGCGGCCGGCCGCCGGCGCGCCGCCTGTGACGGCGACCTCCACAACTTCATCGCGTCTCCAACTATGGAGAATGTTAAATCAGCTCCACCTATGTCGCCTTGATGTCTTGCAGCAGCTAAGACCTTTGTTGTCCTAAAGAGGTTTGATCCCACGTCCCACCACGTGAGTTCTAGGTATCCCTAATTCTCATCTCCTCTCAAAAAATTCTGGCATTCTCCTCAATCTAGCGACTATGGCCAATTTTTGATTTTGCAGATGCAGAGGTATGCACGTACTGAGCTGTTTCCAATTGATTCATCTCTGTAATCTGTGAGCTGCGTACTATCGCCCAATGGCATGGCGTTCTTCACAAACCTGGCCACGGAGTGCCTCTGAGCTAGACCCACTCATCTGGCCGCCTGACTGGCCTTCGTCAACCTGCATAGGAGGCATGAAGCCAACCCGTCGAGGCTCCAGCCGATCATCGACAACATAGTTTCCGGGTCAAACTACGTCTGATACATTGTAAGCTAACCCTAGCGTTTGTCTCAGGATGCACATGCCGACATGCGTGCGAGTAAGCATTGCAGTCTTGCCGGCAGGGACGACGCCGCAGTAGTTTCACCATGCTAGCAGCGAGCTGAGTAGCCGGCCGCCGTGGCGCGGCAGCAGCGAGCTTCAGAGTTCCGAAGGCTGTCACGCTCCATGGATCAAACCATCACCAAACCTATCTAGCGCTCCCGCCCCCCATCCATGATGCATGGCTACGCTCCTCTTCGTTGGCTGCCTCGCTCGTGCTCTCTGCCATGGCGTCCTGTAGTTTGGAGTTTCCTTGACGCTGCAATCTATCTGAAAAAGACCACGTTCAAACTTGCATGTCACCAATCGCTTTCTTCTCCTAGCTTTTCATGTCTCTGGACTTATAGTTTCAGCAACCTTGCATTATAGCATCTCTTTTCCTGTGATTTCTATAATCCAGTTAGCTAGAACACGTCTACAACTGATTGAACGACAGGACTAACTAACCCTGTTATTTCTTTAATGTTATCTCTGTAATCCAGTTATTTCTTTATTATGGTTGGATTCTATAATATAATTAGAGAAATTTGCTACTTTTCTTATATATCTCGCTCATTTTTTTTCTTCTAAAATAGGTATAGCAATCCAATTTGTATGTAACAAAAGAGAAATGGTCAACCTGTTGCAGCAAAACCAAACAAAAAGCTTTGGCGCCATGATTTTCTGTAAGTGGTTCGTACTGCGCATCTCTCAGTCTGAAATACAGTTCTTCCTATTTGGTACATGGAAATATATTTTAGTGTATACTCACAAAACTGCCAGTAATCATCATAATTATTCTGAACAGAAGTATCCCTAAGCTTTCCTGTTACAGTTGGGTGTCATTATTAGCTGAACTTACGCAATATAAAAATACACTTCTTTCCACCTATTACCTACAAATAATCTTCCCTATGATCTCTTAGATATTAATTGTTTTTCTTTGCAGCAAAGTGTATTGGATATTATAAATGTATTGGATATTGTATTTAAGCATGATATTGTATCAAAGTGTGTATTGTACAATTACTGTAAGTGTCTAACCTTGCAAGATATTTATAATCTTTTTGCTTTATTCTTGGCAAGGAATGATTAAGCCTTTGTACAAAAAAATAAACTCTTACGAAAACATGGATATTATAAATGTGCAGAGTTGAAATTAAATTTTAATTATTGTGTTGATGGTGAAATGATGAACAAAATAGTTGTTCACATTGGAGTCGCTAATTCCCTGTAATTCCACCCATCTTCACCTTTTTATGTAAATACTTATGTGTCACGAAAACTAAAGAATTTCTAAATCCCTTTTGTCATTAGTATATAACAATCTCTGTTGCCATTTCCATGAATGTTGAAGGCATATCATATTTTATAGCTGAAGCATCAGTGAGTTGGTTGCAGATGATTGGTGTGACAATTTCATAATGAGCATTCGTCAGTGATGGTATTGTGTTCATTTACCTCAACCATGTGCGTGTGGATAATTTGTTGCTCTTCCTATGGTGAAACTTAATCTGGAATACATTTTATGGAAAAACTTACGTTTGATTTCTAAAACTTCAAGGCCGTGCGATATACAGGTTAATGAGCTATATGGACTGAGCCTACCTGGATACCTGGAGCCGAAAAAGTTTCGTTTGTGCTTACTTTCCGTTTGACTGTTCTTTTGAGTTTGTGAGGCGATCCCATCTCTGAGCTAGAGAGGTGCATCGATCCTTCCTAGAACGCCCATGACAGTGAAGCTAATATATGGTGCACGCTTCTGTTTTTCAGGTATGTCCTCATTAATTCATTATACATAATTTATAATTAAGAACGGGGAGATGCATGATTTTTACAAGATGAGGAGATCCAGTTGGATCATTCACGGACCACAATTGTCGATGTATCTATAGAAACTATTCTCCATCATGCAATAATTGGAGCCTTTTAAGATGAGACTCGGTTTATACACTCAAGTTAGTTTTTTTTTGATATAACACATTGGTATAACAGTCTACAATGCAATTACAAATATGAAAACTCATACATATTAATGCTTACAAATATGTAAGTTGTACTATAGTTCACAACCATGCTTCAATTTCGGAACAATTAATTTAAGGAACTTAAATTTGTTGTCATAATATAACCATGAAAAATATTACATTCTTTAAATAATAAGTTTAAAATAATAGATCCAAATGGCAGTACAGTTGTCTTACACCAAAATAAACTAGCCCGTGCGGACGCACGGGTTGACGACTAGTAATATTAACGAGAAGCAAGGGCTCGAACTCGAGAGCTAGCTTCTGATGTCGAACACCTCTACCAATGGAGCACACATCACAACATGTTAGTTATTAAACCTCCGGCGTTTTATACAGAAAATTCTTGTATCTTTGATACATATCTGCTCTGCATGGCTATGTGATGTAGGTTGGTCCCGATTTTCATGGATTTGGGCGGAGGGAGCAATGAACACGAAGAACAAGGGATGAACACAAGAACTCAAAGAGGGGAAAACACCAAATCAAGGATAACTAGCAAGTAGCAACTCAGCAAGATTCAATTGGTAACAAGCCCCGAGGGTAGCGCCCAATTCTCCTCTCCCAAGCACACCTTACTCTTAGAATTGTTTGTCCAATTGGTCAATCCAAACCAACCCAATCTAGCCACTCTAAGAGGGAAGATTAGCAAGTAGCAAACTACAAGAGGAAGCCTTGGTATCCACGAAGGGATCTTCTCCACAAGGGGAGGCCTTGGTTCATCTCCACATGGGGAGGGCTTGATTCATCTCCATAGGAGGAAAGGACCACTTTGAGAAGAAGGAGTAAGGCTCTACTCTAATCCCAAATCATAGTCTAACCCTAGATCTAGATGGGGAACTCCTATTTATAGTCTAGAGCCAAAAGGGGAAAGTTAGGTGGGGTAGGTGGAGGTTACAAGGCTCAAAAGCCTGGCTGGTTCCCGCAGCAGCGGTAGTACCGCTCGTCCGAGCGGTAGTACCGCTGGGGCGGGCCAGAGAATCGTTGACTTCGGCGCGGGCGGTAGTACCGCTCATCAAAGCGGTAGTACCGCTTGGGCGGGTGGTAGTACCGCCGACAGTGCCGCACATGGGCGCAGAGGAGGGTTTTCGGCGGCACTGGGGGCGGTAGTACCGCCCGAGCGGTAGTACCGCCTGGAGGACCGGTAGTACCGCTGTGTTAGTTTTTCCTGCTCTTCTTCTTCTTGGCCATCTTCTTGGGTCTTCTCTTGGTCATCTTCTCCACTCCATTGTGGGGCGTCATCAAGGTGGTTCTTGAGTATGCACAAAGTATCCGAATGAAGAAGCAACCCATTCAAAGGAGTGTCGAGATCACACATAGATAGGAGTGAATTCACCTTATCATGGAGAGCTTTGACTCTTGCTCTTGTCATTGGGCCACTTGTTGTAGGAGCCGTAGGTTGGGCTACATCATCTCCCCCCCTTGGAAAAGAGTCGTCCTCGACTCTTGGTCATCCTCATCGCTTGATGTTCCAAGGTATGGCGATAGGTCGGCGACGTTGAAGGTGTCATGGACCAAGTGTTTGGAGTGGAGATGTCGATCTTGTAGGCATTGTCGTTGATGCGCTTGATAACCTTGAAAGGTCCATCTCCACGAGGGTGAAGCTTGGACTTCCTTGCATCCGGGAAGCGATCTTTGCGAAGGTGTAGCCAAACAAGGTCTCCTTCTTCAAATATCATGGCGCGCTTGTGTTTGTTCATCTTCGTAGCATGGTCTTTGTTGTGCTTCTCGAGCGTAGTTCTTGTTTCCTCATGGAGCTTCTTCATGTAAGCGGCTCGCTTGTCGAAGTCCATGTTAACTTGCTCACGGAGTGGAAGTGGTAGCATGTCGAGCGCGGTGTAGGGGTTGGAGCCATAGACGATCTCGAAGGGTGTTCTCTTTGTTGCGCGATGTAGTGCTCGATTGTAGGCGAACTCGGCGTGTGGGATGCACTCTTCCCAATTCTTCAAGTTAGGCTTGATCAACACACGAAGGAGTGTGGATAGGCTTCGGTTTGGCCATCGGTTTGAGGGTGGTATGCGGTGGAGAATAGTTGCTTGATTCCCATCTTGGCCATCAAAGTCTTCCAAAAATAGCTCACGAACTTGACGTCACGATCCGACACAATGGTCTTGGCACGCCATGAAGACGGACGATTTCCCTGAAAAACAAAGTAGCAATATGTGAAGCATCGTCGTCTTGTTGCAGGTATAAAGTGTGCCATTTTAGAGAAGCGATCAATGACGACAAAGATGGAATCCTTGTTTGTTTTAGTGCGTGGGAGTCCTAAGACAAAATCCATAGCTATATCGGACCATGGGTGATGTGGAATAGGCAAAGGTGTATATAACCATGAGAGTTTAGAGTAGACTTAGCTTTGAGACATGTAGAACATCGTCGAACTAGGCGTTCCACATCACGCTTCATTCTGGCCAATAGTAGTTGGTGGCGAGCATGGCGTAGGTCTTGTCGCGGCCAAAGTGACCCATGAGTGTCCTCCATGAGATTCCTTCAAAAGGACCAAACGAAGCGAAGACTCGGGTATACATAGTTTGTTAGCCTTAAACAAGAAACCTTGTGCAAATAGAAATCACCAATTCCTTTGTGCTCCGAACATTGAGCGAAAATGTCTCCAAAGAAAGCATCGGTAGCATACAACTCTTTATCTCATCCAAACCCAAGACACTAATGTCAAGACGTGTAAGTAGGTTGGCCTTGCGGGATAGAGCATCCGCGACCACATTGTCTTTACCTTTCTTGTATTTGATTACAAAGGTAAAAGACTCAATGAACTCAACCCACTTAGCATGTCTTTTGTTCAAATTTGTTTGACTTTTCAAATATTTCAAGGATTCATGGTCGGAATGAATGACAAATTCCTTAGGACGAAGGTAATGTTGCCACACATCCAAAACACGAACCAAAGCAAATAACTCTTTGTCATAAATGGGGTAATTCAAGCGAGCTCCATCTAGTTTCTCACTATGGTATGCGATGGGTCTACCATTTTGCATAAGCACTCCACCAATGCCCAATCCACTTGCATCGCATTCAATCTCAAATGTCTTAGAGAAATCCGGAAGGGCAAGGAGTGGTGCTTCGGTTAATAACCGTTTGAGCTCATTGAAAGCAAAATCATGTGCATTGCCCCAAATGAAAGGTACATTTTCTTTGTAAGTTCATGGAGGGGGCAAGCAATTGTGGAAAAATCCTTGATGAAACGGCGGTAAAATCCGGCAAAACCAAGAAAACGTCTCAACTCCTCAAGTGACATCGGAAAAGGCCAAGTCCGAATTGCTTGTATCTTTGCTTCATCAACTTCAACTCCATCCGAAGAAACAACAAAACCCAAGAAAACAAGTTTGTTGGTGGCAAAAGTGCACTTAGAAAGATTTGCATAAAGCTTTTCATTGCGAAGAACCAACAAAACTTGAGCAACATGAGAAGTGTGCTCTTCCAAAGATTTGCTATAATAAGGATGTCGTCAAAGTATACCACAACAAATTTCCAATGAAAGGACGCAAAACATGATTCATGAGACGCATAAAGTAGAAGGTGCATTGGAAAGACCAAATGGCATGACAAGCCACTCATAAAGACCAAGCTTTGTTTTAAATGCGGTCTTCCATTCATCACCTTCACACATCGTATTTGGGTATCCACTTTTAAGATCAATTTTGGAGAATATAGCGGAACCACAAAGCTCATCAAGCATATCATCAAGTCGAGGGATAGGATGGCGATACCGAACGGTGATGGCGTTGATGGGCGACAATCCATGCAAAGGCGAAGAGTGTTGTCGTGCTTGGGTACCAAGATGACGGGCACGGCGCACGGACTCAAGCTCTCGCGGATATGTCCCATGGCAAGAAGTTCTTGTATTTGCCGCTCGATCTCCTTTGTCTCTCGGGGTTGGTGCGGTAAGGAGCGCGGTTTGGTAGCGGTGCGCCGGGAACAAGGTCGATGCGGTGCTCGATTCCGCGTAGAGGAGGTAGTCCCGGTGGCACTTCTTGAGGGAAGACATCTTCAAAGTCCTTCAAAAGAGACAACAAAGAAGGAGGAAGGTTTGTGAAAGTGTTAGTCATAGAAACTTCACCCTTGCATATGAGCACATAGTGGAGGGTGGATGGGTTCTCTCTCAACTCCCTCATCTCTCTCTTGTGGCAAATAGTGTAAGTTTTGTGGGAACTCTCTTTGAAGTGTCACACTCATTTGGCTTGTGGCTCTCACTCACTTTATGGTGGGTCTCTCGCTCACCACTCATCTCACTGACGAACGATCTTGTTGTGCCCTTGCAATAGTCTTGGCGTTGTCGGCGATGACTTGACTTGGTGTCATGGGACGAAGGACGAAGGTCTTGTCGTTGTTCTTGAAGCTATAGTATTTGTCCTTCCATCATGCATAGCACCCTTGTCAAATTGCCAGGACGCCCAAGAGTAAGTGACAAACGTCATAGGCACAACATCACAATCAACCGTATCTTCATAGGCTCCAATCTTGAAGGACACTTGCACCATGTGTTGAATCTTGACGGCTCCGGTATCACTCAACCATTGCACATGGTAAGGATGTGGGTGCTTCTTGAACTTCAAGTTGAGCTTATCACAAAGTTCTTTGCTCGCTAAGTTGTGGCAACTTCCACCATCTATGATGACCTTGATGGACTTTCCATTGATTCCCGCTCTTGTTTGAAACAAGTTGCATCTTTGGTCTTCTTCCACTTGAACATTGGTGGTTAAGCTCTTGCCACAACCAAGGAAGGGTTGTTGTCGCCATCACAATATATCTCACTTTTCTTCTTGAGCACTTTGCATTGTGGCGACCTTGTTCAAAGCATTGTACTCATCTTCACTCATAGATTCATACTCTCCCATGTCATTGATGATCATGACCTTCTTGTTGGTGCACTCAAAAGATTTGTGCCCTTGTCCGCCGCACTTGTAGCATTGCAAGAGTCTTGTGCCGGACGAAGATCCTTGAGGCGCCTTGGTGAGGGAGGTACTTTCTTGAAAGGTTGAGGCGCTTGAGGTGTCGATGTAGAGACTCTTGGAGGACCTCGATGTTTGCTTGAGGAAGAGCTTGTGAAGGTGTAGGTGTTGACGAAGAAGGCTTGTTGGCGAAGAATGCCTTTGTCTTGAGGTATTTGAGCTCTTCAAGCACGTGGCGCTCGGCCTTGGAAGCTTGATGTACTAGCTCAACCAAAGAGGCATATGGTTGGAACTCCACGATCTTCTTGATTGGATAGTTGAGGCCATTCATGAACGAGCCATGGATTGCTCTTCGTACTCGTTGACATTGGCTCTCATCATGGAGATTTCCATCTCCTTTAGTACTCATCAACCGACTTCAACCTTGCTTCAACTCTTGCAACTTCTTGTATAAGTCTCTAGTGTAATGGCTTGGCACGAAGCGCTTGTACATTGTTTCTTTCATTTCAACCCAAGTGTCGATTGGTTGTTGGTGGTTAGCGACGCGTGCATCTTGTAGTTGTTCCCACCACAAGAGGGCATACTCTTCAAACTCCATCGAGGCTAAGGCAACCTTCTTGTTGTCGGAGAAGCGTTGCACGCGGAAGATCTTGTCAACCTTGAGTACCCATGAGAAGTAAGCTTCCGGATCACTTGTGCCGTAGAACTTGGGTATGTCAAAGCGACGTTGGTCAAGTCATCATAGTCATCGCGATGGCACCACGTGGGAATGCACGTCCACGTCTCCTTCGATTGAGTCCATCACCATTGTGTTGGCTTGACTCGTTATCACTTGACTCGGAACGATGGTGTTGTTGACGATCATGTGGAAGCTCTTGACGAGGACGAGGATCATGTTGAGGATGGTGCTCTTGTTGATGAACGGGTTGTTCGTTATTGTTCGCATTGTCATGATTTTGATGTCGTGGCCTTGGACGATGACGGGGTGACGTCCTTGTTCATCAAGGTCATGACGATCACGTTGTTGCGGTGGTGGTGATGGTATGCGCTCGCGATGTTCAACATTTTGGTGAGGTTGTTCTTGATGCACATTGGCATTGTTCGCGTGAAGATCATGTGGTGTTCAACGTTAGGAGGAGGTCGTTCATGGGCGTCGCGCTGTGGGTTATGTTGACGTTCTTGTCAAGGTTCATGACGTCCATGACGTGCTTGCGTCGACCTTGAGGTGCTTCTTGTATGGCTTGAGCATGAAGAAGCTCGTTGTCGCACAAGGTTGTTGAGAGCTTCGTTCCCGCTCCATAGATGTTTCTTGCGCATGCATGCGTTCGTTGAAGTTGTTCTCTTGAGCTTGTAGACGGCGCTCGTAGCGTCCTAAGCCATCACGAAGAAGGTGTTGAAGACCAACAAACTCAGTTTGTGTGACATAGCCATGATCACCGCGAACTCCACCATGGATTTCATCGTCCGAGCTTGAGCTTCTGTTTGTACTTCCCCTAAACATTTTCTCAAGAACAAGTGAGATGTGTGGTAAGGAAAAACCAAGACAAACTATATCCCAAGTATAATGTGGCTTGAGAGGAGAGAATCCGGTTCTAACACCCAACACAAACTTATGAGGATAGGAAGGTATGAAGTGGCAGACGAAACAAGCAAACCCGATGAAAAGTATATTGTCAAAGATAGATAAAATCCACAATGATCAAATTACCAAAGAAACTCCAACCACAAATGATGAAGAAACACACACAAAAGCGAATGATGAGGTTGGGCGACCAAAGGGCGAGCACTCGAAGATATGCAACCTAACGAAGACTACGTGCTCAAATGTCACCCAACACAAGAGTGACACTAGCTCAATTGCCTTTTAATGGGCAACGGATTTGCACAAGTGTTACACACTCACTCACGTTGGCGGTATAAGCTTTGTCGCAACCTACAAGAGATGATACTTGGCACTACTCATGTTCTTTTTTTTTTTGATTTTTGCTTTTTGACGATGATTCCTTCTCTTTTGCTAGTGCCAAGATCTCTAACGATACACACTCGCCAATATTTTAAGACAATCACTCGACAAGTGCAATGCCCCGCAATATCAAAAAGCTAGTCCGATAGGTCAAGGTACACGAAAGGAAGAAGGGCTCACAACGGATTATGATGATGGGAAATGTCGAGTCCTTGGTGGCGTCGTCGCTTGGCGTTGATGATGCGTTGCTGCGGAAGCTTGTCGATGTCGTAGTCGTAGGGCACACCAAGAAAGGACTCAAACCAAAGAGGAAATGCCAAAACGAACCGAGGAAAAGAAAAATTTCTGCAAAATTGGCCCTGGCGGTAGTACCGCTTGTCCGCCCGGTAGTGCCGCTCGAGCGGTAGTACCGCTGATCTGGAGCGGTAGTACCGCTGCGCACGGATCTGCGCGATTTTGACTCGATTTTGGGCAGAAATGGGCTCCAAAACTTCCTCGAATGCGTGGGAAAATGGCAAAATTGAGGCTAGGGAATGCAAACAAAGGTGGAGGGGGTCCTAAAGCAACAGATCCATGGACAAAAACTACCAAAAATGCAACGAATCGACATATCGGCTCGAATTAAGGAAAGGCTATTTTTGGTGGAAATTTTCGAATTTCTCAAAAACAAAGAAAAATTTGGTGGATTTTGGTGGACACACAAATCAAATCCGTATCAACCTAGAACTCTGATACCATATGATGTAGGTTGGTCCCGATTTTCACAGATTTGGGCGGAGGGAGCGATGAACACGAAGAACAAGGGATGAACACAAGAACATAAAGAGGGGAAAACACCAAATCAAGGATAACTAGCAAGTAGCAACTCAGCAAGATTCAATTGGTAACAAGCCCCGAGGTTAGCCCCCAATTCTCCTCTCCCAAGCACACCTTACTCTTAGAATTATTTGTCCAATTGGTCAATCCAAACCAACCCAATCTAGCCACTCTAAGAGGGAAGATTAGCAAGTAGAAAACTACAAGAGGAAGCCTTGGTATCCACGAAAGGATCTTCTCCACAAGGGGAGGCCTTGGTTCATCTCCACACGGGGAGGTCTTGATTCATCTCCATAGGAGGAAAGGACCATTTTGAGAAGAATCTACTCTAATCCCAAATCATAGTCTAACCCTAGATCTAGATGGGGAACTCCTATTTATAGTCTAGAGGCAAAAGGGGAAAGTTAGGTGGGGTAGGTGGAGGTTACAAGGCTCAAAAGCCTGGCTGGTTCCCGCAGCAGCGGTAGTACCGCTCGTCCGAGCGGCAGTACCGCTGGGGCGGGCCAGAGCATCGTTGACTTCGGCGCGGGCGGTAGTACCGCTCATCAGAGCGGTAGTAC
The DNA here is from genome assembly GCA_947311845.1 of Poa pratensis. Classification (NCBI taxonomy): domain Eukaryota; kingdom Viridiplantae; phylum Streptophyta; class Magnoliopsida; order Poales; family Poaceae; genus Poa; species Poa pratensis. The sequence continues at coordinate 18,506,277 of CAMZMU010000010.1, forward strand.
CGCTTAGGCGGGCGGTAGTACCGCCGGCAGTGCCGCACATGGGTGCAGAGGAGGGTTTTCGGTGGCACTGGGGGCGGTAGTACCGCCTGGAGGAGCGGTAGTACCGCTGTGTCAGTTTTTCCTGCTCTTCTTCTTCTTCTTCTTCTTGGCCATCTTCTTGGGTCTTCTCTTGGTCATCTTCTCCACTCCATTGTGGGGCGTCATCAAGGTGGTTCCTAAGTATGCACAAAGTATCCGAATGAAGTAGCAACCCATTCAAAGGAGTGTCGAGATCACACATAGATAGGAGTGAATTCACCTTATCATGGAGAGTTTTGACTCTTGCTCTTGTCATTGGTCCACTTGTTGTAGGAGCCGTAGGTTGGGTTACATCACTATGGCATTACCTTTATTATTTTTTGCATATGCTACAACAGACTAGTTTTGTTATAATGTCACGCATACTAGTCACTCGTCCTCACTTAAGCTTTAATATTCGAAGAAAAGAGTGAACTTTTGCCACCCAGATGCATTTAAAATTTGTCCACTTATTCGAGGATAAAGAGGGAGCAATGGGGATTCTGTATTTATAGAATAGATTTGTCCACTTTATTTATTGTAATATCTTGGACCAGGCGATTTGACCAGACAGCAGCATGCGGGCATCCCAAATGCAGCGCTGGTACTCCTGCTCCTACTGATCCCCTACCTGGTTAGTAGCCCCTACCCCCTACTCCTATACTCTAGATAGTACAGTGCACCTTGAGCAGGATCGGATGTAGCGAACAGCAAGTGAGGATTGACGGAGATAATTACTCCTAAATCAGGCAATTAATTAGAAAATATCACCTTTCGTTTTATAAAAAATCTGCCTCCTTTCAGTTTAAAAAAATCATCACCTTTTCATTTTTTGGGCTTCTTTCTTTTTTCAAAAAAATTCACTTTTCCATTTTTAAAACATTTTTTACGACCTAGGGAGCCGGTACGGTGCCAAAAGCCAAATACGCTATATTTGGCTTATCTATGCACTCAGAAGCGGGGCCTAGCTATCTCCTTTGCACGAGCGTTTGGACGGAGACAGGTTCGTTGTAGCTACGTCAACTGACAGCCTATTTGACGGGTTAATGTGAGCTATAAATCCAACGTAAATTTTTAAATAAAACTTCAGGTGTACCTACTAACGTTTGGCACATAAATTTTCATAAAAAAAATAGTGTTTTGTGTTTTGTATAAAAATACAAATTTGGTGCTCAAAAATAACTTTTTTCTTGACATTTTTTGTGTTTTTTACACAGGGCATAAAATATGTCTATTTTTGACAAAAATTGCGTTCCTACATATGTTTGTATGTACACCCGAATTTATTTAAGGAATTTTTGAAAACATTGCAAAATATGTTTTTCCATAATAGGAGCATCTAGTCCTACTACCGAAAATGGATTTCCGCTAGCCGAAGCGCCTAGTCCTTCCCTCTCTCTCTCTTCTTTATGCGGCGTAACTAGCATTGAATCGTTGATACGACGGCTGTCGGTTCCTTGCCCAGTGGGTAAAAGATGAGGATGGTCATATATTCTCATACTACTAGTTTGCTTCTGGCACCATGCATACAGCGTTTCAGGGCATGTTTACTGGCTGGGTCCGCGGCACGCTGCTAGTAGCATAGGCTGCTCATAGTGGGGAGTAACAGAGTAGTAAAAGATGCATATGTTACTAGCCTATGTTTATTTTTGAAATACTTACTCGTCTATGGTATGTTACTACCTCTATGTTTTGTTTATAATGCTATTCTAGCCAAAACGACGCGTGGGTTGTAATCTTTTGTTCATCCTAGGAGTACAAAATATGGCAAGTACGTGTGGATACTACTTTGGGTATTTTCTATTACTCACCCGGACGGGACGGACTAAACGGCTGCGATGTGACCATGCACATGCACGCATGCATGCACGTCCAGCCGTCAACGATGAGTGCAACGATTGAGCCCTAGTTTATGTTAACGCAAATCCAACGTACGGGCCGACCAAGTCTCACCGGTCACCGTGAATTCACGTATAAAAAAAAGGTCTCGCCCTGACTTTATTGTCCCCAAGATCCACCTTCATATGAACATCCGACGTACCAGATTGATCGATCGAGATTTCAAACTGTTCAGAAAAATATTGTAATTTTCCGATGCATCAGCATTTCGAACGCAGCAGGTTTTTCACGTACCAGATACATATACATCCAAAAGTACATTACATTACATAAAACCCTAGATTTTTTTTTGGAGATTTAGAAAAACCCTAGATCTACCAAGCTAGTCGCTAGCTAGGGTGCGGCGGCCGCCGGATCTGCCGCGCGCGTGGGGTCTCGTATTCGACGAGGTCCGATAAGGTTAAAGGAGGCGACCTTCCCCACCATGTTGCCGCCGGTGGTGGCGCAGCTTGGCTCTCCTGCTGCAGCTCCTCTGCCTCCTCCTTCTCCGGCTCTGGTGTCACCGGAAACGTGGAAGTCCACGGCCACGCCTCCTGCAGAAGCGGCCAGCTATACATCTCCGGCCCTGGTGTCGCCGCAGACATGGAAGTCGACGACAACAACTGCTGCTCGAGCTGCCAGTTCATCTCCGGCGACGAGACGTGCAGTGGCCAGCACGTCTCCGGCCCTGGCGTCGCTGCAAACGCGGAAGTCGACGACAACGACTGCTGCTCGAGCGGCAAGTACGACTCCGGCTCCGGCGACGAGACGTACAGCGGCCAGCACGTCTCCGGCTCCGGCGACGAGACGTACATCGGCCAACACGTCTCCGGCTCCGGCAACGAGACGTACAGCGCCATGGGATCGTCTGGCCTCTCCTTGAGCTCGTCCATCAACTCGGGGGTCTGGTGGAGCTCCTTGGGATCCTCTTGCACCACTGGACGATGTTGCGCCTCTGCTGTCGCCGAAAACGTGGAAGTCGACGACCACGACTGCTGCTCGACCGACAAGTACGTCTCCGGCCCTGGTGTCGCCGGAAACGAGGAAGTCGACGACCACGACTGTTGCTGCTGCTTGACCGGCCAGTACGTCTCCGGCCATGGTGTCGCTGAAAACGAGGAAGTCGACGACCATGACTGCTGCTGCTGCTCGACCGGCCAGTACGTCTCTGGCCATGGTGTCGCCGGCTCCGGCGAGGAGACGTACAGCGCCATGGGATGGTATGGCGTCTCCTTGAGCTCGTCCATGAGCTCGTCCATGAGCTGGGAGGCCTGGTGGAACTCCGCGGGATCGTTCTGCACCACTGAACGACGCGGCGGCTCTGGCGGCGGCGCTGGTGCACGCGCATGCGCCGGCGCTGGCTGTGGCGCATGCGCATGCGGCTGTGGCGCTGGAACTTGTAAATACGGCGGCGTAATGAGATAGCGCTCACGCACCATCGTCCCCACCAAGTACGAGCTGCGGAGCTCATTGTGCTCAACACCGAACCAATATTTCCAATAGGGGGACCTCTCCCCGAATACGGGCTCGCCGAGCAGATGAACCGGGAGCAGGGTCCGGCGGCGGTGGATCTCCCTCTTCAGTTTCCGCTCATCTTCCGGAACCGGCGGCACCAGAATCCTGTCCTGGCTTAGATGCCAGCCTGCTGACATTTTGCACTGCTCAATTGAAAACGGATTGACACGATTTCTGACAGTGAGACCCACCAGCCAGGGCTGAGGTGGCAGCATACGTGGACTGATTGCTGAGTTGGCAGAGGGCTCACAAGTCCAACTGTGCCTAACCAATAAAAAGAAATTAAATAATTAAAAAAAACCAGCCATCCCTAACCTCTCGCACACATTAACCTAGGCCAGAGGTCGCACTTCCCGGCCACCGCGCCTCGCCCAGGCCGGAGCTCACCCAGACTGACCCTCCCGGCGGTGCCCGTGATGGCCCCTAGCGGAGCTCGCCCGGGCCAATCCCTGCCGGCCCACGCCCGACGGTGCGCGTGCCGGCCCTGACGCCACTTCTGGTGCCGACCAGGCCGCCGGGCGCCGGCGACGCTCCGGAGGCCGGAGAGCCCTCCAACCTCCGCCTAGCGAGGACATGCAGGAGCGCGGGCCCGGCGGCGCACTGAAGGCCGGAGAGACCTCCGAGCTCCGCCCAGCAAGGACGAGCAGGACTGCAGGAGCGGGCCGGCGGTGCGGACGAGCGGGAGTGCGGGGCTGGCGGCGGCCTCGTCTGCTGCGGGGCGAGCAGGAGCGCGTGGCCGGCCGTGCGGCCAGTTGTTTATGACTACTTTTTTGTATTTATATTTTTTAATTGTTTTGAGATATTTGATTTTTCTTTTTGTCTGACCGGTGGGCCAATGTCCAAACATGCTACCATCTCAGTCAAAAGTCCACACGTGCTGCCAGCCCTGACTGGTGGGACCCACCTGTCAGCACGAGCGTCAATTCATGTTCAATCGTAGTTTAGCCACATTGCAACAAATGTGTCGAATAGTTGTGGGTATCTGACTATCTGTGATCTAGGCACAAAGTGGTGGTTTTTCAAAATTTGACGTAAAATGTGGTGGTTCTAATTCTATGGTGATTACTCTCCTTTTGGAGTCTGGAGAATGCGGGCCAATGATCAGAGTTGGCCACGAAGCAATTCACATCAGCGTCGGGAACTCGGGATTACACTAAAACTCGAATTGAGTCGTAATATATAAATGTATATGTACGAGTGTACCTGAAATATGTAAATATCTCATATGTAGACAACTACCAATTTAGTGTGTTACCCGATTCGCACAACACGCTTAATCCACAAGAATACTAATTCTTCACTTCTATGACTAATAAACTCCTAGTTCTTTGATGCTCGATGAGAATTAACATTGTGAGAATTAGTTGGGCTCAATTTTAGTTTACCATGTAGTATCAAACAAGGAGAAAAGTTCCCTTAGTTGCCGGTTAATAATTAGAGTGGTTGATTACTCCCGTCCGGGTCCCCACACGAAACAAGGTTTCACCAAGGCATCAGAGAATCAGACACCACACCAAGACTTGCATTGGATCCTGATATATGTGAATAAGTGTTGTGGATTATTAAAATAGTCAATAGCGCACGCACTCCATATGTAGTAGTGTGTGTGACCCGCTTCACACAAAACACTTACCTCGACGAACATGATTGTAAAGTTCGATCGACTTCAACGCCGCCGAAGGTATCCATGCGAGAAATTGAGCTCAAAATTGATTTTACATGTTTGCGTTACGACCTATCCTAATACGAAAAGAACAACATCAAAGTACAACATACCCTTCGACACGGTTTGGGGTACACTCGCGTTCGTACGATTGTGGATTTCGCCCATGCCGCAGCACGGTAGCGTCGTGAATTCGTGATCCTACCTTTTGTAATGGGTTCTTATTAACTGATGTACTCCAATAGCAAGCGTGTTGGGACTTGCAAAAGTCAATAGCAAGCTACCAAAGTGCGAAAGGGCTTTAACACACACAACAGTCCCGAACAAAGACTATGCATCTCTATATAGAAATATACCCATTTTTTGACAACAAGAATCTTGTGGTAAGTTGTGCATATAAGAACCCTTGATCTATAGATTTTATCCCATATTGTGATGATGTAGATCCTTGAGCCCAATAGTACTAACATTGATTTACATAGCCTATCCATATCGTCTGAGGTAGATCCATATCATTAAGGGCCAGATGAGCGCAACCCGTATCTCGTCCGTCGTTTCCGTGATTGAACGGCCAAATTTGCCGCTGAACGAGTTGAATGTTCAACGCGTTATATAGCGAATCTCAGCCATTTAATCGTGGCAACGGACGGCCTGCGATAAATAAACTACTTTAATAAACACAAGAACAATGTCAAAAAAATAAAAAAAATAAACACAAGAACCGCTGCCCTTGGAAGTCAGAAGCTTTCCCTTCCCTGTCCAGTGTGAGTTCCTTGCGGCGGAGCTCAGCACCCTACCCTCACCAGATCTGGAATCCAGTGTGGCGGCGGAGCGCTCGGAATGAGCGGGCTGGGCGTAAAAGAGCTCCTCCTGTGGTCGCCGTTGCCTCGGACTGGGCGAGAACGAGTCTGCCCGTGCGCGCCGGCGGAGCTGGCTTGGCGAATACAAGTCTTGTTACACGCGCGGCCCGGGTCGGCCGGGATAGACGAGTTCCGCTGTGCGCCGGCAGAGCGAGCCTGGCGAATAGGAGTGCGGCGGTCCGCACGGACGGAGCGGCTACGGGATCCACATCTGTCCTCCGGCCCATCTCCCTTTGATCTGCGATCTGTTTGCGTCGCTACTGTTCGGACTAAGGTATAAATCCTAAGGTTACCATCCGCCTTGTAGATGAACTCTATGTGTGCTGTTTCAACTTTCAAGTAGTAGTTGTTAGCCGTGGTGTGTTTTACTTGCTGTTTAACCACAAACCGGTAAATTTTAACAGGGGTTCTCCCATAATTTTAATTTTGAACCGCAATTCCAAGGCTACGCGCACGAATGCATCCATTGAAGTGATCAACCAACATCCGCAATAGTACACCAGTACTTAGCCAACCATGAGAAATATCCAAAATCGATCTGGCCAGTCAAGGACCATACCTAGTCACAGAGACAAATGTAATCTTTCGACACAACAATTGACGTTCTTATCTGTCTATTACACTATATTATTTGAGAAAAATGCATTGGATGCCCCAAAAGTATTTTGGATGTGTCAAGTTAGTCCTAACTGTATAGAGCAAAATGCATATCTGAGTCCTATAAGTCTGTAAAATGTGTTGCCTGAGGTCCTACCCTGTTCTGATCTGTCTGCATGGTGTAGTGACTGCTGCGACATATACATTACATTAAAAAAAATCCCCTTAAATAAGCTCTCTTCTAATCTGATGGTCCTCTCCCTGACTGAATCGGATTGTGCCTCTCTTTCGATTGAAGGAATTCCACAGTTTTTTTGGAGGATTCCAATCCATAGGATTTTTTCCTATGGAATGCCTTTGGATCATAGGATTGAGCCCACCAAATTCCTGCAATCCAAAGCCCTAGCCATCATCATCCAGATAGCCACTAACCGAATATGTCTATGGCTCTATTTTCTGTACGCTGTTTCCCTAGCCATTATTTTGTATGCTCTGTTTACAACCATACAATTTTTTCTCCCCGTGTTGTTATTTGCAGTTATCTCTGCAATTTTTCCAGAACTTAATTTGTTTATTATCACACAGAGAACTAACCTGGGACGTTTTATAGATAGTATAATCTGTATGTAGAATCATCTGAGTTTAATTAGTTACTCCTGGCAGTTGTTCTTTTTTTTTTGCGCCTTAGCCAGAGCCATTCGAAAGCAGTGCTCTACATCGCTCACACCGTAAAAAATAAAGTACCAGCGACTGCCGTAAACAATGTTTCAGTCGTCTTGTGTCCGAGCTCCCTGTCATTAAACAAAATACTCAACTAGCGGTGGTTCATCTGAGTTGATGTGAGTTCTGCTCGTATGACATATGAGCATTCACACGACCAAGTTATTTGTTGTGGTTTCAACCTAGAATTCTCTGAATACATGTTTGAGTCATCGTGTTACCACTACCTGTCAGTTTCTCACAAGCTTTGCTTATTCTATTTAATTACTATTTTCTCTTCTTATGTACCTTCTGTTACTAAGTCAGAACTAATTTAAAAACATGCGTTTATCTCGGTGACACTATACAAGAGGAGCCTGCCATTCGTGGGCAGTTTCATAGCGTGAATAGATTTTCTGTGGGTACTCAACAACCATACCCATGATTTGTGAATGGCGGATCCCTCTAACATACCCTCCAGAGGATGCTTCAAGTGGAGCTAATATTGAAGATTGCACTGTCTCCTGCTGATGCCCATTTTGAAGATTGCATTGTCTTCTCTCCAAGGCCTATGTCGCTGCTTTTGTTTCTGGCCTAACTAATGTTGTCCCAGCCTTTTGAGTTCTGGTGCTCAAGGAAGGATTTACTTCATGCAGTGATGGGATGTGTTTCTGGCCTACTCATGATTATAGTTGGACTGAGGAGGTACTGTCTAAGCTCAAGCTTCAAATCCAAACAAGAATGAACAAAACATGACTGGTGAATAGTGGAATGAGGTGTTTCCTCCATTTTGCCAAGGCAATGGATGAAACATTTCATTTGCATGACTGAATGAAAGTACACTATTGTGGAGCTGGTCACATTGTGATGGATATTGTGCAAGCGAACATGAGATATCTCTATGTTTAATGTAATTTATTACCGGTTCATTTCGTGTGTTTAGAGACCATCATACCCGGGAGCTCGAAAAAATACTCTGTACCTAGTTTTTTATGTAATCGATCGTATTCCCTATTCCTCTATTGTATGCCGTATTTTCTTTCTTCTATCACACCCATGGATGGTTGACCAAGTATGACCGTTCAACAAACTTGGCGAGAGGAAAAGATGTTTCAGATTCGCGTTGCGCGCCATATACGTACCATTTCCCGCCTCATCATCGGCAAAATTTATACCCAAAGTTATCGTCTCCTCGTCGGCACTCTCCGTTCCCGCCTTCTCGTCTCCTCGCTCCATGTCATCCGCATCTGGGCGCGTCCGTGGTGGCCTTCGCGGGAGCGGCGGTGGAGGTTCTCCTGCCGCGAGCGACGACGGGGAGGAGCTCCGCCTGCGCCTGCGCCACTCGGATGTGGGCCGCAGCACAGCCGCCGCCGCTTAATGAACTGGAACGGTCTGCGCACCCCCAAGCCCAATTCCCCTTCTCCACCGCCGCGCCGCCACGATGGAGAGGCTGGGTCCACACGGGCCGCCGCGCTTGCCCCACTGCTGCCGGCACCCTCTACCGAGCCCAGCGACGATGAGTCTTACTCAAGCGTCGATTCGGTCTCCACCGACGATGGTGACGAGCTCGTCAAGATCGTCGACCCCGTCGAGCTGGAAGCGCGCGTTCTGGCGAAGTCCGTGCACTCGGAGCACCGCGCGGAGAAGCGTCGTCGTGCGGATGCCGAGTTTGAGGAGGTGATAAACGAGGTGCGTCTGGAGCAGGGTCTCCGGCAGGACACCGCGCACACCGCTCGCGCGTGGGAGTGGGATGAGGTACAACGCCGCCAGTGCCTCAACCGGGCCTTCGCCTTCTCCGAAAGCGAGTAGTGGCGCCGCCGCGGCAGATGACCCGGTGGCCGTTTTTTGTTTAGAATAGGGTTGGATGCGGCGGCGTCGATGAGGCGCGCGCTCGTGGAGGCCGGCGACGGGGAGGGGACGCGCGCTCGGGAAGACGGAGGGAGATTGGAGGGGCGAAGGTGGAGAGGGCGCTCAATCGATGTTGTGTGTCAAATTGAAGCGAGCTTTTGCCCCGTTTCAAAAAATGGAAGCTTGAATGTTAACAACCATGTATATTTATGTTGTTTCAATGTCCTAACACTTTTTTTTGGAGAATTCTGTTCTGATAAACATGGGCTCGAAGTTGGTTTTGAATGTTCATCTGATGTACCCTAACACAATCAAGAAGAAAAGTATATGTGTATAACCCCTCTCAAGGCCGATCACAGTTGACCACTAGGTCAACTTCCTAGGCTTTCGACGAAAATGGCGCTATGGTGCGTTGGAATCCCACCTAATCCTACCCTAACACATGGCTCAAAGTTAGTTTTAAATTTTCACATGGCTTACCCTAACACAACCAAGGATAAAAGTCAATTGGTCAAGCCCCTATCGAGGCCGGTCAAAGGGGTAGACGACACGATTGACCATGCACGGGGGTAAACATTCGTGTGTTTCGCCTGAGCGTCAGAATCCCACCAAATCCTAGGTAGGGTCCTAATATATGCATAAGAGTGTGTTGGTAATTGGAAAACGGACATCAGAATCCTAGGTATGGCCAGTTTCAGAAACCACAGTAATCTCGTACGAAGGTTGAGCACTTATAAAATTACACAAGTAAACTCCCACTTTGGGTGCACCGGATGGAGTCATGTGATAACACGGGCTCAAATTAAGTTGTTTTAAATGTTCATATGACCTACCCTAACACAACCAAGGAGAAAAGCATATATGTGTCTAACCCCTCCCAAGGGCCGGTCAAGGGGGAGACGACACGACTAACGACATGGGGCCCGGTTAACTGTCGTGGGTTTCGACAAACATGGCGCGTCTAAGCGTCGCAATCCCAGCAAAATCCTAGGTTGTGCCCTAATATATATGTATATAAGACTGTGTTTTGAGATACGCTTCAAGGTGAAGGTCTTCAGGTTCAGAGTACCAGTCTCCGCACCATGATTTTTGTTCGTGATTGTCACCGAAAGTTGGTTGGCTTCCGAACCGCCATTCCCTGTGAGCAGCCTGTCGGTTGATTCTCGCGGAGAAACTCTCCCTAGCCCGGGTCTGGTTACTATTTTAGCGTAATTATAGAAACTTTAGTAATCATCTGAAAGTTGTGTACCGGAACAAAGAACTTCTTTTTTGAAACCGTAAAGAACCACGAAGTTGTTGGGCTATGTCCCTCAACATTGGAGTTGTGTTTGCAGCCCAACGTCAGCCCATGAATTTTAACAGGAGATAGGAGCGTAGGCCGTTCTGACCCACGAAGAACCACGAAGTTGTTGGGCTATGTCTGATATTCTTGGCAACCCGAATTGGCGCCAGAGCAATTTGAAATGCCAAATGTCCATTCTACCCGTAAGGTATAGCAGATTTTAACACCTGCACCCGGTTTGAGGGCAAGGGTATACAAGTAGTTTGAACCCAGTGGCGCCATAACAAGGCCCTCCCACCTAGCCGAGGGGCCGAGGCACACACCCAGTTTTCGCCAATTCGACGAACCCTAGATCTGCCTCCGCTCACACACCCAGTTTTCCCCGATTCGATGAACCCTAGATCTGCCGCCGGCTACTTCTCCCTCTAGTTCTCCGGACACATCGTCGCCCCTCTCCGGCCACAGAACATGACCAGCGATACTCCCGGGCCACATCTTAACTGTTTCGGCCAAATCGCCTCCCTCACCTCGAGGCGAAGAGTGAGTAATACCGTTTTTTCTCAGAATCAGTTCTTTTGATTCTAGCTGTGCGCGAATGTAGACATACATCATAATCTACCTGTTTTTCTGCCTATTACTAGGATACTCTCGTCTAGTGACCCTTCTTCACTCCCGAACACCTTCAATGAAAAGAAATAGGAAAAGATGAGGCTCAACAGCCGGTGGTAACAAGCGAATCTCGACACCTCAGCAAACTGAAGTAGATTCCGATCTTGAACACTTATTTCAGAAGAAGCTTCAGATCTCCCCTGTCCTCTCGACAGCTAAGGTGCTAGATCTTCCATGCCGTCCTGCCTTATTATGTGTTGTTTGTTTGAATGCCAAATAAATTCTCCCTCCGAACCTGTATAAGTGACGCCAGAAACAAATGGATTAGGTACAATATAAGTAGTAAAACTCCCTACACTTTTTTAGGACGAGAGGGAGTGTAATTTCTGGCTAGCTCGATTAATTCATGTTGCACTTCTTTCTATGAGATGACGAGTACTACTGCTCGCAACAATTAGGCTAACCAGTAGCCTCCAGTTGTAACCACGTCCCAGGCGGGCATGAAAAGATCATCGCTAGACTCGCCACCTGTTAGAAGTAAAGCAAAGACGAGGTCAGTGATTCATAGATCCCTGGCACATAAAAGTCCCGTGTGATCGATGAATGAATTTGAGTGGAATAAACCTGTTGCCGTGCACATGCTTATGTATACCGTCACTAATCCTTACATTTATTTGCAGAAAATTGGCGCTTTCAAGAAACTTCAATTTTCTTGGGTCGATCATATCACGGTACGCCCTCTTACAGAATTCAGTCCCAACCCTTGGTAAGTCCGGACCTATCTGTCCACCAGAAAACTGGGATGTTTTTTTTCCAGATTCATGCCAGTTATCCATGGTATCCTTGTGCAAATACTTTTTATTGGATCCCTACACTATCATTAAGCTGGTTTCCTGTGTGTGTTTATTTTTAGGTGGACAAGTACACAGATAAAGAACCCAGTGCTTTGGATATATTCAAGGAGACACACCGCAGCAATAAGAAGGGCTTCTCCCTACAACTACAAGTGCAGTATGCGACTGTAAGTAAAGCTTGAAAATAGTCCCCACTAACTTGAACTTATACGTTGCTGCATCTGATTAACATGTTTCTTCCCTGCGAAACATGCCGAAATGGAAAAACCGCTCTCTGAACCTTCAGCTGATGGAGGACAATCTAATGAGGCGCAAGTTGCATATGAGGTCCTATCGAATTGTACTTCCAAGTTCCAACCCTAGGTTTCTTCAGAATGTGGGGATCGAGCTCCAACCCTTACCACCAGAAGCCAGCAAACTAGCTGCAGAGTTCGAGAAAGAGAAGAGAGCAGATACAGAGCTTCTCGATGTTTTCAATATCCAGCGCCACCAAATGGATCAGATGGTCATCAAGGCCCGACAAACATAAGAGATGAATGTTGTAATAATTTCTAAGATGAGGGCGTTAACTCCATTCTTGAACCAGTAAAGGTAGTCTTCCTAGCCTAGATAACATGGTGAAGTGGCGGTGCGATGGTTCATGTTTGACCGTTATTTTGTTGGTATTATTGTGCACATGAAACTCGACCATATGTTATTGAATATTGTGCTTATGGTACCTATGGGACCGTAATGTAATGTATGCCTGTAATTATTTCTGTATTGTTTGCCAGCTGTGCTCTTTTGGTTGTCGGCTGTATTGGGCTCTTTTGGTTGTAGGCCGTATTGGGCCATGTTCGATTAATGGGCCAAATCACTATTACAATGTTTTGGGCCTTTAAGCTCGCTCAATAATGGGCTGTCGCCTCTGTTGTTCCCTCCCTAACATGGGCCCAAATCCACGTGGGCCTAGGCCATACCGAAAGCCACGTAATCAGGCCCACTGGGCCATATTGCTAACGGGCCTCATTTGCGACCTGCCACGTGTCGCCATATAATAGGTACGCGCTATACCTTACGATAATGCCACGTGTCGTCCTTGGATTGGATAACTTGTCATGCCACTATTGGTCCACGTTACGGCTTCCGGTTTGACCACGTGTCGACGCATGAATGGACCACGCGTACGTGGCAAGCTCTCATTGGTCAGGCCTGCTAGGTTAGAAGGGCCGGCATGATAGGCCCAGTGGGCTGCCCCATCTGGCTATATGGGCCAGCCTGTTTGATTTTCTGGACCGGGCTGTTTGTTTAGATGGGCCTGGCAATAAATAGTAAAATGGGCCAGGCCTGCACAGCTAACGGGCCGACCTGATTCAGAGTAACGGGCTTAGCCTGTTATGTTTAATGGGCCGGCCGGCCCGTCAGAGCATTATGGCCCGGCCTTTTACGGATGACGTCACGCTAGACGACAAAGTTGACTTTACCCGACAGGATCTGACAGCTCAATCATTTGTCTGACAAAAGTTGTCGCCACTTTTCCGGTAAGGTGACAGCCAGCGGTGACGATTTTTTCCGTCACGTTCAATTGAGCCGGGCGGGCCTCGGGCTGGGTCTGGCTGTCACGGATCCAAGACGGTTGGGGAAATCCGTCTCCGAGTTCATCTATGACGCACTTTCGACCATGATCGACAGATCCGTCGTAGATGATCATGTACGACGGATTTTGACGTTCCGCCACGAACTCATTCCATGGTAGAAGACCGGGATTCTTGTAGTGTTAATACACGTGTGGTACGTAGACAACCAGGTCCCTAGTAGGCTCTATTTAACTAGTTCGTTATGCAATCGATGATCGAGGTTTCCCGATCATGTGACATTGATGTCAGTTGACAATGGAGTCATATTATTGGAAGAATGATCTGATGGACATACCCAATATTTGTAGGACGTAGTCGTTACGCCTTCGACCGTGAGATCAACTCTAATTGCTATTTCTGAAAGATACTTTGATTGCATCAAACGTCATATCTTAATCGTTTGACTATAATGGTGTTCCTCTCGGGTATTGGAAGGGAGTATGTTGAGACGAGGGATCAAGATTGGGATTTGCCAATCAGCATAGCAGGATAGATACTCTGGACCCACTCGGTGAGATTACGTCAAAGAGCTTGCAAACATGTGACTAGGTCATGGGGACGTAACATCACGAACGAGTAAAGAATAGTGCTGTCAATAACGAGATAGAGTTAGGTATCACGATATCTAAGATCGAGTCTCGGACACACTAAGTATTGCCAGGCAAAAGGTTTAAGACTTGACGTCTAAGGTTCGAACGACAAAGTTATTCGTTATCTCACAGGGACTGATCATGGGTATCCAAGGTCCACTGATTAGTCATTGATCGGAGAGCGTGTCTCGATCATGTCTGGCGAGATCCCGAACCGCTAGGGTAACACACTTAAGGGGAGATGACTTGTATAATGGATTGGACATAAAAGAGAAAATAGAAGAGAGCACCGGAAGTGTTCCGGGAGAGTTCCGACGGAGATCGGAGAGCAACGAAATAGTTTTCGAAGCCGGAATAAATTAGATAATATGTATTTAATATTAATTAGTGTAATTCATAGTTAAATATATTTTTATTTAATTAATTTCAAAATTTTAAAAGGCAGTTTTCGTACATGGGCCTTAGAGGCCCATTAGGGGAAAACCCCCAAAAAGAAAAAAGGAAAAAAAAGAAGGGGGGGCCAGCCGGCCCAGGTGGGCCACTTGGGGCCCACCTACGGCCGCGCACCAAGGCTGGCCGGCGGTGTGGGGTTTAGTCCCACACCGCCTAGCTGGCAAGCCTGGCAGCCTCTCTCCACCTATATATATGGGTGCACCCCATGCCTTTGAAATTGCACCATTCCTCTCTCTCGCTCTCTCTCCCGTTTAGACGTGACTCCGCAATTGGGGTTGCGCACGGTTGAGTGTTTCTCCACCATACGCACCCCGCCGTGCTGCTGGTCTTCCGGTCCTTCTACTTCCGCTGCTCGTCCCTGGATCGGAGCCCGGAGGTCGTCATTTCCACCGTACGTGTGCGACTCCCTGCGAGGCGCCACGTTTGCGGCGCTTGGAGGTCTTCGTCTTCACGACCTTGAGGTCGGCATCGTCGACTTCATCGACAACACCTGTGCGGGGGTGTGATCCCCGCTTTTCGGTCTACAAGGGTATGTATATCGATCTCCTACTGTACAGTATAGATCCTGGCTAGTATAAGGTTATCATTGTTAGGAAATTTTTGTTTTCTGCCTACGATCCCCTTCAGAGGTCTCTTCTGGCTTCTTTGAACCCAGACCGACCCAACGCATGATTGGCTCTTTAAACTTAATAAAAACCCTAGCACATAAGTATTGTGTGGTCACAAGACCATTCTTATTCATATGGAGACGCACACACTCCTATCTTGTTGGCAACCCTCTTCCACCAAGCATCATTTAGTTTATTATTGGGGAGAACAATGACTCGCACCCAAATTAGCAGCTTGTCGAACCTCAGTTTCGAAGGTGGACTCTGATAGTCAAAATTCCCCCAAATCACGGCAACTTTAGAAATAGTCCACATCGATCTCTCCCAGAGTCGTTCCCGATCACGCTCCGAGTCCAATTCAGATATGAACATACTTGGTCCACCATCCCGAAATACCTGAACCCTAGGATTCCCCCATGACGGGTGCAAAACATCAGAGATTGTGACTATATGGAAAACCTTGTGATCTGGCGCTAAGATCTTTCCTACAATCGCCCAACATGGCTTTTCTGGATCTTTCGCATCATCGTCAATCAGCCTATCTGCCTCCGCCGTAGTCAGCTTCATGTTTCACATCATCTCTTCCACGGACTAATTGCTTCCATCGAGGTAGCACCTCGATGTTACTTCCCCAACTTCTCAGCCTCCTCATCTGAATTATCCCTGATGCCATATCAAGCGGAGAAGCCGTGGGCACCAAGAACTTTGCGCTCCCGAGGTAAAAAACCAGTGTAGACTGGCGAGAGAACGACGGCCGCCATTACGGGATACTGCAAACCCTAATCGCTGTGAGTAGAGGAAGGTGTACTCCAGTCTTCGGCATACCATTTTTTGCAAAATAAAATACAAACGCAGATGCTCAAATACATGCATGTATACCCTACTCCTATGAATGCATCACTACGGGAGAGGTCTTCTTTACCGTGTGCCGGTTGTCTTTGCCGTGTGCCATATATCGGGCACGCGACGAAGAACGACGCACGGTGAAATAGAAAACACACGGCAAAGTGGGGCACACGGTAAAGAATACAAAATGCACACGGTAAAAAATGACACACGACAAACAAAATGGACACGTGTCCACCAAACGGCAGTGCCGACGGCGCATTCACGGCAAGTCTTTATCGTGTGTTCGCTTACGATAAAGAAAATTTATCCTTTATAAAAATATTAAAAAAATAAAAATCATTCTTTGCCGTGTGCAAACAGATTAAATCATATTTGCCGTGTGTTCGCACACGGCAAAGAATGATTTTTATTTTTTCTTTCGATTTTACTTCTATTTGTAATAAAGATATAACCATCCCCGTGGCATAGTTTGTGATAATGTCCCCATATTTGATACATATGTGTATCTTGGTAGGGCAACAATGTTGCCGAACTGAGTTTTTTCAAATTATTATTATAAACACCATTTTTCATTTTCTGAGTGCCAAAATGACTTTTTTTGTGAAGCAAGTACAAAAAATATGGTGCAAAATGGCACCCATCCAAAATTCGCCATATTTGATGGATAATCCAGAAATATTATGGATTTTCTCGCTTTCTACCTATTTTCGCACATTTAAGTGACTTTATGTCGATTTTTCAAAAGTAATTCCAATTTGAACCACAAGTGTGTGATATTTTGCTCTGAAAGTTCTCCAGAAATAATTTGAAGGTACACAAGTAGGGATTATTTCACAGGACCGTCAATAGTTTTGAAAAATTCGACCTCTTTCAACGAATAGCCATGCTCACCATTTTGACATTTAAAAAAAACCCATAGAAAATAAAGAAAACATCAAAAAAGAAATCTTTCGGCAGGGAGTCCTTTTATGTGTACTAGTTGATAGGGAAAATGATAAACTTGATTTTGACAAACTTTCCAAAAGAATGCTTCACAAAAAGGTCTATCATATATAAACATGTATAGGTTTCAAGCCAAACGATCAAGATATGACCATTCCCGTGGCATAATTTTTGATAAAGTCCCCATATTTGGCACATAGGTGTATCTTGGTATGGCAAACAATGTTGCCGAACTGAGTTTTTTCAAATTATTTTTATAAACACCATTTTTTCATTTTCTAAGTGCCAAAAATGACTTTTTTGCTAAGCAAGTACCAAAAATATGGTGCAAAATAGCCCTCATCTAAAATTCACACAAAGTAGTCCGTATTTGATGGATAATCTAGAAATATTAGGAATTTTCTCACTTTCTGCCTATTTTCGCACATTTAAATGACTTTATGTCTGTTTTTCGAAATTAATTCAAATTTGAACTACAATATTGGGTAACGTAGCAGAATTTAAAATTTTCGACCTACGTAAAAGCCAGGAACAACTATGAAGGTAGAAGCAGAGTTAGTACTGTTTCGTTACCGACACGAAGATGCAGAACAGGTGCGGATGACGATGTCGATGAAGCCTGATGAAAATTCTCACAGCCAAGCCTAGCGGTGAGAATGTTGCCGATCCCTCGTATAGCCTTCTAGATCCAGCAAAGCGAGGGAGCTCGCACACGTACATCCGTCAGAGTCCATCAGCGCTTCGCCGTGCCAGAGTTAAGAGCTACTAGTGTACGTGAGGTGGAGAGAACCCAACACATGGAAGAGAGAGATTAGATCTAGATGAAGAGAACCTCCAGACGTGGGAGATCCTCTAAATCCGTCTCTAAATTGTGTGTCCAAATAGTGAGGGGTTGGGGTGTTTGTATAGGTGGCCCAAGGGGTGGAGCGACTTGGGAAGAGGTACAACCCCAACCCAAGCCGCTGGCCAAAGGGCTGGAGTCCTATTCCGGCACCCTGCTGGAGGGGAAATCATCACCGGAGGCATCTACACCACCTTTGTCACCTCCATCACTACAACCGATCCGATCTTTTGTGACAAAAATCCTATTGACGACATCAAATTTGTCACTGATTATCCATAATAGGTGACAGAATTTTCATCTTTATGACGCATTACTATTAATGCATGACGCACAACTTGCGTGTCACCAAATTTGTCACTGATTACTCCTGGTGACAGATTTATGGCGTCACTCTGCTCGTCACCGATTTTTTGGGACCAAAATGTCAGATAATTAAGTAAAACGTAAAAAAAATAGTGGTTCGATGTGTTTTGAACCGGGGACCTGCTGAAAAAGTACAGATGCACTACCGCTGGGTTACAGTAAGGTTATTGTTTGAACCTCAGTATTAATCATTTTCAAAGTATCTATATCTGTAATATATACAATATACCAAACAGATCTCTGTTGTTATTTCCTTTTTCCAGCGATTAATACAACGCATGTTTACATTGTCAATGGAGCGTGGGTGCTAGTTAGGGCTACGGCTGGAGGGGGTTTCCGGCGGCATTGCCTGGTGATCTCCGGCGACGAGATCAAACATTCTGCCCTACGGGAAGATGTGGAGAGGTTCACGGCAAGAGTAGCGGTGAGTTCAGGTTAGATATTAACGTCCTTGATTGTCGTATCAAATTGTAAGGTTTTCGATTAACAATCGGATCATTGTTTGTAGGCAATGAATCGAGATTGGATTAATAATGCAAAAAATTCTCACCTGTATACCTCGAGGGTGCTAAGGAGTTTATGTAGTTTGTTCGTGATCATGGCAACGGGATTCAATATTGTGCCCATGCACTGAATGTCTTAATTTGATTCGGCGTACTCAATCGGAAGTTCATCTCACATAAACCAAAATGGTATGTACCACACATACAAGGTGGACTAGTCATGGGGAAGACATGGGAGATGATGATGACCACAATGCTTATGAAAGTGACAACGATGGAAATGAGAATGACAACGGTACTAATGATGATGATATTTCTGATCTGTTACAAGATCTACAGAAGACAGGGGAGAGAGGTCATGCTGAACCTAATATCTATTCAAATCTCCTTGAACAAGCGAGGCGAGAGCTTCATAAGGGATGCACCACAATGACAAGGCTGTCATTCATTATCAAGATGCTTCATATCAAATCGTACAACCGGGTCACAAATAGATGTTTCAATCAATTCCTTGATTTCTTAGCTTCGACATTCCCAGATGTGGATATTCCTAAGTCTTATAAGGAAGCAAAGAGTGCTCTTTCTGAAGACTTGGTTATCAGACCATTCATGTATGCAAGTTTGATTGTGCTTTGTTCTGGGAAGAACATAAAGACAAAACACATTGTCCTGAGTGTGGCTATCTAGATGGAGAGACAACAAAGGAAATAAAAAGATTCCTCACAAGGTGCTACGATACTTTCCCATTATCCCAAGGTTGCAAAGATTTTTCGAGTCCAAGAAAACTTCTAGATTCACAAAGTGGCACAAGGAACAGAGGGTTCCTGAGAAGAATGTTCTGAGGCACCCAGCTGATGGTGAAGCATGGAAGCACTTTGACAAAGAGTTTGGCTGGTTTGCAGATGATCCCGCAACATCAGGTAGGAATGGCCACAGATGGATTCAATCCTTTTGGAAATATGAGCAATGCATATAGTATGTGGCCTGTGTTTGTCATTCCGTACAACTTTCCACCTTGGATGTGCATGGATCAAAATAATTTCATGATGTCGCTTCTTATCCCAGGAAAAAATTCACCAGGGAAAGATTTTCATGTATTTATGCAGCCACTGATAAAAGTATGATGAAGCTGTGGAGTGGTGTTAACGGTTGATGTCTGCGCAGCTGATCCGTTTGAACTGCATGCTGCTTTTCTTTGGTCTATACATGATTATCCTGGGTATGCCACTATGTCTGGCCGTAGCACAAAGGCTATTACGCATGTGTGCACTGCGATGTGAATCCTTGCTACGAGTCTTTGAAACACAAAATTGGATATGTTGGCCATCGTCGATTCCTTGCTATGGATCACCCTATAGGAAAAGCAGACTTTTCAATGGAAAAGTTGAGAATAGAGAGGCACCAAGGAAGTACACACAAGCAGAATTGGAGGAGAAGTTAGCAAGAGTTGAGGATTACACACCAGGAAAAAATCCATCTAATAAGAGAAAGCGGGTCCCAGAGAAAGGTGAACCAACCTGGCACCTCAAGGCTAGCCTACATGATCTACCATATTGGCCTTAAACTGAAGATAGCACACAACCTAGATGTGATGCACATTGAGAAGAACATATGTGAGAATATCCTAGGTACACTCTTGAGATAGAAGGGAAAAATAAGGACACTTTTAGCTCCAGACTTGATTTGCAGAAATTTAACATTAGGAAGGATTATTGGTTGCAAGATAATAAGGTTACAGTTACGAAGCCCCCTGCACCTTGGACGCTTAGGAAGGAAAACAAGATCAGGTTGTGCAGGTATTTGTACAACTGTAGATTCCCAGATGGGTATGCTGCAAACCTAGCAAATTGTGTGGATATTGCTACTGGTAAATAACTGGTTTGAAGACGCATGATTGCCACATGCTTCTGCAGCGTGTGTTGCCAGCAGGGCTGAGAGGAATTGTTCCAAAGCCAATGTATGAGGCCATAGCTGAATTGGGAAGATTTTTTAGGGAGTTGTGTGCTAAAACTCTGAGAGTTGAAGTGCTGGAGAGGATGAAGGTTGAGATTGTTTTAATTCTGTGCAAACTTGAAAAGCTCTTCCCCCTTCATTTTTCGATATAATGGTGCATCTTCCTAAAGAGGCAATTCTTAGAGGTCCTGTTCAATATGGTTGGATGTATCCAGTTGAGAGAAGGCTGGGGTACCTGAAGTCAACAGTTCGTAACAGAGCTAGGCCCGAAGGTTCAATTGCTGAGGGCTACATCGTTGATGAGTGTACCACATTTTGCTCCAGACATTTCAATGTGCATCTGGAAACCAAATTTAACAAAGAAAGTAGGTTCAAAGACCAGCATCGAAGAAACAAGATGATGAGGTTGGAATTTTTTCAGACGGAGCAAAAGGTTGTAAGAATTATAAACTAAAGTTTTTTCATGACGAGTTTGAGAAAATGGTTTGGTACATACTAAACAATTGTGATGAGGCGCAACCTTACATTACGTAAGTTCTGATACCCTCTAATATAGTCATTCATTGTTTTGGACATCATTATTGATATCATTTCTTATATATAATTATTTTTAGGTTTTTTTGAGAGAATTACTGAACAAGGGCACATGGATGAGGAGCTTCAGAAAAATTTTGCACCATGGTTTAGAGAACATGTGAGGCCTTTGACAAATCTTTCTGCAGATTTGCGGTCCCTAGCTTTTGGGCCAGACCAGAGAGTGTTAGTACATACTGCATGCAATGTCAGAGGAGAACTTACGTACTTAAAATTCTGGCGTAATGAATATCGCATCTTTTGGTGATCAAGACGAAACGGAGTACTACGGTGTTGTTAAGTAAATTCTTGAACTGAGGTACTTGGGAACCAAGGAGCGCGATAGATCAGTCTTCTTATTTTGATGTGATTGGTATGACCTTGCATCTGGTAAGCATACCAAGATGAGGGATGATAGATACTTCAAAAGCGTTAACACAACAGCATTGTGGTACAAGAACGACCCCTTCATTTTGGCTAGGCAAGCAAAAACATGCTTCTACTTGTAAGACACTAAATATGGCGCTCCTTGAAAGGTGGTTCAGACTTTCAGCCATTGGCACGTATATGATGTACCGGAAAATGATGAAGGAACTCAACAAGGAGAAAAATTAACAAAGATGCTTATCAGGAAGACCTACGTTCATCAGCTCATATTGTTAACATTGTTGAGGATGAGGAGGAAGAAGTGGATGTAGGCGCCCTCAGGGCTGATCGCAACGATGAAGTGGAACGTATTGAAAAACGAATTGGTCCTCAACTACGGTGTGAACTTGATGCTGCCAACCAAGAAGTTCAGAACAGCGTCGACAAAGATGTAGAACAGTGTAGGGGAATACAAGAGGTGATGCGACTTCAATATCGGATGTTGACAGCGATCTTGATTAGTTACATTTTCTTATTCAATTTTTATTTGTAAGGAGAACTTGTACTTAATTATGCACAATTTTTTGTTCAACTTAGCTTTATTTTGAGTTTGCTACATATAACCTTGAGGTTCATAACGATCAACCACTTCCGTTGTGAAATCTGATATATTGTGTCCACAAAATGTATTTCTTTGCTAATTCATTACTTCACCAATTATTGATAATAGAATTGATCCAAAAAAGATGACAAGAAAAAATTCACACTTCAATAGGAACACAACTTCGTTGATTGCTCCTACAAGTCCGACAATACTTCCTCCATCTCCTATCACTGGCTAAATTTTTTCTCTTGTCAGGATGCTTCTCTTCCTCCTCAATCTTGGAGATTGCGTTATCAGTATTCTCATCCGTAGCAACTAGTGGACCGACATCTAGTACATTCCGGCTAATCAGTATATCAATGTAGTCTTCCTCCCAATACCAAGATTCACAACCTTTCTGCATAACAGCATAGCAAAAATTAAGTTCCATACAGTACCGAATTAAAAATTATAGGATCTAAATTGCACTCACTTTGTCCATTTCACACTTGAAAAAAATCCATCTAGGATGTTTGTCCGTCTTCGAGATCCACCGCTGGACCAGCCGGCCGCAGTCGTCACACTTGATGATTGGTAGAGGCTGGCCGGCGAGCTGCTGTGCGAGGAGTGACCCCGGACGAGCAACAATCGAGGAAGTGTTTGTTGTCCGATCAATGGGAAGACGACACCTAGAGGAAGAAGACATACCCAGAGGAGGCGCGAACCCGTCGATCGGCGTGACTACGGAGGTTGGGTCACCGATGGTTCCTCGAAAACGCTATGGCGGCTGCCTTATAATCGGTAAGGGACCTAAGGCTAAAACGGATATGACAGAGATGACCTAATGCCAGTGAAAACCAGTTTTTTTCTGCTCTCACTGGATATAACGGATCTGATTGAGATCACCGAAGGCTCATTCAATTTCTCAAACTCAATATCATTAATAATACGCAAACATAGCTATATTAGTATGATCTTCAGTAATATGAAAGACAAATAACCCTAAATTCATAATTCGATGAAAATAAAAATGCTGATACATGATTGTTCAAACAAATAGATAGAAAGGCACATCAGATTCACATAGAAAACCTATGCATCCGATGGGCCTGCAGGAACACCCTACTGGGAGCTCCCTCTCTAGCAGCTGGGCTTTCTTGGCCTTCCCGACCGTCTTGTCGAGGCGCTGCTTCTCCAGCATCATAGCTTCGTTGCGCAGGAGAAAAGCATCCTTCCGCGCCAGCTGGACTTCCATCTCGAGGGCTATAACCTTATTATGAAGTTCGAGGTTGTTGGCCACCTGCTCCTTCAGATGTGATGTCCGAGGCCTTCTCGACCTGCTCTCTAGCTTCCACCGTCTCGTCCATGTACTGCTTAGTTTTCTTCAAGACCGCAACTAATTGATCTCTTAACTCATCAATAGTCATCCTGAGGCCGGCGATCACCGACAACTCCGACGGCGTCAGCTCCTCGTCCGTTGCACTGTCCCCGCGCAAATAATCGGAAGATGATGTTAATAACCTATGTGAACGGATGTAAACAACAGATGCAACCATAAGGAAATAACAACCGGATCTGTACACAAATTAGGCCACATCTACCTCATGATAGCAGAGCACTTGTGCGGTCAAGCCATGGATGGAGAAGCCGCGACGAGTACAAGTATTTGGATGACTGGCGGCGGCGAGAAGGCTTGAGGATGAAGTACATAGGGGAGGCGGTGTGCACCTCTATTTATGCTGCCAGTGGAACTGAGGAGGCGGGTGCGGAAGTCATGGCAACCCTACGTATCCCATGTACTCGTTTCCCCACGCCACCACAATTGCACGTTTCCTCTTCCTCAAAAAAGAAAAACAATTGCACGTTACCCACTTATTCGTTTCCCCATTCATTACGTTATAATAAGTAATTTAGATTACACGAAAAGATAACTCGACAATAAATACGTGGAAACAAATCGACCCATCGGGCACATTAAAATCCACAAGGACCAATACATATAATAAACCATTCGCTCACTTAAATCCAAATAGCAGCATCACAACTGAAACTTGAAAAAGCCAAATACGTAGTTATTCTAGCGTATTATCTTCATTGCTTGAAGAACTACTCCACATCCAGATGACGAATGTAGGATGCAAAAAGGAAAACCCCTTCATTTCCATGGTAGACAATGAAGAGCATTGTGTCTCCAATTCTTAAAGTGTCTTCCTTTTCCATAAACTCCATCCACCCATTAACAAGAATGCGACCATCATCAGAAGAAATGTTCTAGGTGGTACGGACTTTACTGTGTGGATGACACATGATGGTAATATTACCAAAGTCGTACATGCTATCATGGACAATCACTACAAGAAATATGCTATCCTATGAACACTTTGTTAAGAAAATTGTTGTATTCCAAGTTATGATTTTTTATGGATACTAGGACACATATAATGACACCACGCGAAGGTTTTCCATTTTTTTTTTTGAATTTCACATGCCGATTTCAAAATACGGTCAAAACGGCAGACATGACGGTTCATAGCTAGGTGTTGAATCTTGCAAAACTATGGTTGTATCTCTGATGAAATAGGTACTTGGGTACCTAAAAATAATTTTTTTCAAAAAATCTTGAGCAAACTACGAGGCACCTGTAGTTCAAATTTGACTCGATTCCCGCTGAATCGGCGAAATTTTGTCTTTTTGATGAGAGGTGGTTGGAAACCGTTTGGCACACAACAATTCAATTATTTGTACATAAATATGGTCTAGTGTTTTTAGAAAATGTATTGTTCAAATTTTGCAACATATTTTTGGTAGGTGCTTCACAAAAAACCCCATTTTTCGCACTCGGAAATTGAAAAATGATTTTTTTGTGAAAGGAAAATGAAAAGTTTCTTTGGCAACATTGTTCACAGTTCCAAGATACACGTTTGTGCCCAATATGGGCATATTTAAACAAACTATACCATGAATGTGGACATAACATTCGTCATTTGGCACTAAAACCATGAATCTTCATAGATGATAGCTCATTTTGAGAACACATTGTTAAGAAAATTGCTGTATTCCAAGTTTATGATTTTTTATGGATACTAGGACACATATAATGACACCACGCGAAGGTTTTCCATTTATTTTATTTTTTTGAATTTCACATGCCGATTTCAAAATACGGTCAAAACGGCAGACATGACGGTTCATAGCTAGGTGTTGAATCTTGCAAAACTATGGTTGTATCTCTGATGAAATAGGTACTTGGGTACCTAAAAATAATTTTTTCAAAAAATCTTGAGCAAACTACGAGCACATGTAGTTCAAATTTGACTCGATTCCTGCTGAATCGGCGAAATTTTGTCTTTTTGACGAGAGGTGGTTGGAAACCGTTTGGCACACAACAATTCAATTATTTGTACATAAATATGGTCTAGTGTTTTTAGAAAATGTATTGTTCAAATTTTGCAACATATTTTTGGTAGGTGCTTCACAAAAAACCCCATTTTTCGCACTCGGAAATTGAAAAATGATTTTTTTGTGAAAGGAAAATGAAAAGTTTCTTCGGCAACATTGTTCACAGTTCCAAGATACACGTTTGTGCCCAATATGGGCATATTTAAACAAACTATACCATGGATGTGGACATAACATTCGTCATTTGGCACTAAGCCATGAATCTTCATAGATGATAGCTCATTTCTGAGAACACATTGTTAAGAAAATTGCTGTATTCCAAGTTTATGATTTTTTATGGATACTAGGACACATATAATGACACCACGCGAAGGTTTTCCATTTATTTTATTTATTTTGAATTTCACATGCCAATTTCAAAATACGGTCAAAACGGCAGATATGACGGTTCATAGCTAGGTGTTGAATCTTGCGAAACTATGGTTGTATCTCTGATGAAATACGTACTTGGGTACCTAAAAATAATTTTTTCAAAAATCTTGAGCAAACTACGATGCACCTGTAGTTCAAATTTAACCCGCTTCCAGCTGAATCAGCCGAATTTTGTCTTAATAAGTACACATCGATGGAAAGCTTTTGACACACATAGGCATGGCCATTCTTAGATACAGGTTCAATCATACAAAACCCTTGGTGGATTTCTGATTTGACTGTATTTTGGAGCCGAAATTATTGAAGATTTAAGTCCAAATTTTGGAGATTTAAGCACGAGAAAGTTGGCCATCTCGGATCACACCGTTGGACACGATCTGAGCTTTCCATCACCCACGCTGGCTCGCATCGAACGGTGGAGCTCCTCCCGAGAAAGCACAACGCCGCAGCACGCCAACACCCGCGCGCCAGCCGGCCTGCTACCACCCAAACCCTAATCCCCAACCCGAGCGAGCCCTCTTCCCTCGAGCGCTGCCTCTCCCTCTCGCATCTCTCTCACTTCTCTCTGCGCGCACACATCGCCGTCTCACCCCTGGCTCGATCCCGCCGCTCCAGAGCTTCCTCGACCGCGTCCTTCCTCCGCCGCGCCAGGGCACACCTCGCCGTCTCGACCGAGAGTACCACCCTATCTCCCCACGTCCTAGCGGCGGGTGGATTCGTCCTCCCATGGTCAGATCCACCCACGACGACTTCGACGCCGGCGTGAAGCGGCTCGCGGCCGGTGCTGGACGACCTCCTCCACGGCGGAGACAGAGACATTCGCGTTCCCAGGCGAGAGCAACCAGCTGCTCTCGCTCATCCAGGCGGAGGCACCTACTCACCCTCCCGTTCTCTTGTTACCCGTTCTCTCGTTCACCATCTGCCCCGCACCTACTCGCCCTCCCCTCTCGATCTAGATCCCCACCACCTACCCTTCTTCACAAGGCGAGCCACCCAGGCGGTGACTCGTGCCCACTCTGCGGCGGCGGCAGGGACGCGCTGACGGCCGGCCCCTGCCTGCGGAAGCCGTGGCGCGGGCGGGGCCCGTCGACGAGGCGGCGGTGGCGGCGCTCCGCGAGTCCGTCGCCTGGCTCTGCACCGCGCCGACGTCCTCCTTCATCACGGCCTCTCATCCATGCTGGAGGTAGCTGCGTCCCCGACGGCAGCTGCAGCTGCTGCAAAAACACGCTCGGGAACGTCGATGCCTGGTCGACTAGCGCGGCAGCCGCTGCCGTTGGCGGTGGCTACTTCATCTTCAAGGACTACGAGCTCGCCCGCGTCTCCACTGCCCTCCAGGTCCAGTCCGTATGCCCCCTCCTTCCTCATTCAGTGTGATTGTTGCTATCTTAATTGCTGTTAGTGGTTAGGTAATGTATGCTACTCCTCTGTGTTGAACCTTGTAGTAGCAGCAGCCGAAGGAGACTTGTGGTAGCTTAGCATAGCAGCCCAGTGGTGCTGTTCTTGTAGTTCCTGTGTTGTGCAAAGACTGAAGTTCATCTGAATCGTCTTTAGTAGTTATTATGAACTTGTCTGTTTAATTTTGGCTGCCAGTTCACCTCTTGTGAACAGACTACGGAGTAGAGATTGTCATTTAATTTTGTCTCTGCTATCTTCTAACTCATAAGAAACTAATCCCAGATTGTCATTTGTGCAATATATGCTTCCAGTATGTAGATTAGAAATGTTGATTATGGCTAATAGTTACTAGTAGTTAGTAGTTTCGGAAATCCTAGCCTCAATTGCAGTACACATATCATGCTGATTCTTTCTTATTATTTCCAAGTGCACAATTTGAAACACAAATACTATATGATTTAGTCTCCCTTGTAATATCTAAATATTGTGAGTAGATAGTTCATCATGAGGCAAATCTGCACATTACCCCACTTGTGCTCCATCACCCTCTTTGATTATGCACCGCATCGAAACTTGCATCGAATTGCTTATTGCTTGCGTGCTTGAAATTGCCATCTAGACAGTGAGTAATTTGTTTCGCATGATGTATGTGATCTATACTTTTCTTAACCTCCTAACTCTATGCATGTGTTAAATCAGGAGCTCGTGATGTCTATCTCTATTGCGCGCCTCACCGAATGCTGTCACTGAAGCCCTCAAGCTCTTCACCAATATTTTAGCTGGTTCTATGCTCTGGCTTCTATGATTCTGTGTACAACCAGTGGATTGCTGCATCAGGCCATATGTTCTCGTATAAGCAAACTATAAGTTAGAATATACTAGTGCTATCATGATTTCATGCTGCATGCCATTCATTTCTTAGTTTAATGTTCTATATGCTTCTGAGATGTGATCCTTCCAATGTTAGGTGATTTGTTTTTTGGAAGTTGGAAGAGGAAGACGATGAAGCATTGGGGTTATCTATCAATCTGTCTCGTTGTGGTGGTTAGTCATTCCCTCAAACTTCCATCGACCTAATACTTGTACTTCTGTTTAGCCATCTAATGTGAGAAGATAACCCTGAATGAGCGTGTGATAGACAACATAACCCTGTTAGCAACCTAACATGCATCGCTACTTACCAGAAGTTCTTTGAGTTTCATACATTGAGTAAAATATTGCAATCCGTCATTGAGTTAGCTATATAATTCCATGATAACATTTATGTACTGTGATAGTTTCCCTTATTCTTGTATAATCCTTCAAGTGAATATTCATTATTCCTGATTAAGTCATTGACTCAGATGTTGTCAACATTCCTGTCATGTGCTTCTTTCTTTTTCATGCTCTGCTAGCAGAACCTTTGCTTGAATTAAAATGGTTGTTGTATTTGTGCTTATAATGCTTCTCTCTGGTTGTTGCAGCATTTTCATGTCACCAACCAAATGAACATTCTGAGCTACATCTTCTGCTTGCACCTTATGTCAAAGCAAAGGTGTAATTTTGTCCCAGCTATATGTATTTTCTCACTGTTCTGTTTTGTTTTTGGCAGGTATTACAAGGACTGAAGTGCTGTACCCCTCTTTTCAGGCGCTTCTGCCTGAAGAATTTTGAAGAAACTTGAAGCCCCAGTTAGCAAATAGTAGCTACTATTTTTATAGCTTGTAATTTTGGACGAATTTCATGTGTTTTTCTGTTCTGTATGAAATATTTGAAATATGAAATATTGGATGAAATATTTGGGATATTGATTCTTCATGTGTTTTGGAAATACGTGAATGACATGTGGGACCCACTTCAGAAATAATCTGTAAATTCAAAAATATCTGACTTGTGGACCAACCTGACAAGTGGGACCAGCACCAAAATGGTATGGTGTAAATGGAAAATCAATAGATTGTAAAAGGCCAAATCCAAGAAAATAAAAGGCCGAGTTGTTGGGCCTGGCCCATGTAGCGGTTCGAAATAGACAGGAAAAAAATATAAAATGGGCTGAATTATTGGGCTCGGCCCATCTAAACGGCTGAACTGGACTGGGCTGATTCTGGTCTACGACCATTCCATTTGGTCACAAATTGCCACGTCAGCTTTGCCACGTTGGATTTGACGTGGCGTGGCTAGATTGCCAGTGACCAAAAATCTGGTCATAAAATCCGTGACCTTTTATTTTGGTCACAGAGGTCTATGATCAATCCACAAAAAAGGTCATATTGGATCCTTAGTGACGCTCATAACGTGACCAAGTGTTTTTGGTCACAAAAAGGTCACAAATTAAAATATATGACCATTCAGTGACCAATATTGAGGGTCATAGGATAGCATATTTCTTGTAGTGAATACGGCAAGGAAGTTTCTGTTGCAAAAAAACATATGACATTTGTTATCAATTCTTCATATAGATGCTAGCACAGAAGTCTTAGATGCGAAACATCGATATGTAGTGCTTACCAGTTCTTTCTTCACACAGTTTGTCCAGTTCAAGGTGTGCAGTAGAGTCGTGCATTCACCATCATCATAGTCACCAGCATCATGGTGATCTACGTAATCCTCGAGATTCTTAACATGTTCAATCACTAACCCCATCATCCTCCAGTTAATAATGGTTCCCGAAGTTTTAACAAAGGAGTCAATTATCTCACGTTTCTCCATTGGCAATTTATAGTATGTTGGTACATGTATAAACAATTACATTAAAATTTGTACCTAGTTGAAGTAAAATATAATCGAAATATTTGCATAAGCAGTAACGTACATGGATGGTACATCGGCTCATGGGTTGAGGTGACGGGGATTGAATCACCTTGCTGGTCCAGATCAGATAAGACAAGCTCAACTCTAAATCCGAGTTGGTACATTATAATAAATTCTTGCCAGACTTTGCCATGGAAAAAGTTTTGTCATACTCCCTCCGTCTCAAAATATAAGGCGCCCTTTAATTCCGCTGGTCAATGCCGTGTAACTTTGACCATGATATGTACTTATAATATGTACCCAAAACTATTATAAAGATATATGAAATTAAAGAATTTTGCAAGGCGAATCCAACGGTATCATATATACATTCTCATTCAATATATTTTGATATATATTGGTGGTCAAAGTTGAGAGTCAAAGACCACCTTAAAAATAGCGCGCCTTGTATTTTGACACGGAGGGAGTATAAGTTTGTAACCCTAATTTTGTACTTGAATCCCTGTTTAGTAGTAAGTTTAGCCCTGAAGTCTGTGTTCTGGGTAGTGGCTACGCCATACTTCTCAAGAAAATGAGCTCTTATGTAGCAGGGGACATACTATAAGAAGTAAACAAAATGAAACACATGAGTACACTAACATATAGCCAGTACAACATGATTGTAAAAGACTTGCTGATCATAGAAAGACCTACAAATGTAATTAATTGCATGCATGTACATAAATACGTAAGATCAACCAATGGATTGGATCACTACAACAAATATAATGACGGATTAGTAGATTACCGTCTTTTCACCACAATCGACGTCTAAGGTCACAACGAAAAAGGATTTCTTCATATTCTTGCCAACACACAAGCCCTTATTGTAAGAGCACGTACCACACTATGAACTCATAAGAAAAATATCACTACCCAAGATACGGCGTCTGATAATACTGAAATGAGATTGGTGTACAGATATAAAGTAAATAATTTGTTACCCATTTGCTCGTAGCCATCGATGACCTCGTCGCACCGCGAGCTGGGAAGATCTGTTGAGAGAAGTACCGGGGTCAGTGAGAAGCCATAGGCGAGAGGTGGACATGGATAGGTGAAGGAAGACGTCGGGTACAAGATGCGACGACGACGATGCTGGATCTGAGAGAGGCGGCGCCGTGTATGCGATTTTTTGGTTGTTGGAGACTAAGGAAATCTTGGAGGGAGGAGAGGTCAGAGTTTAAGTAATGGGTGAGCGCGAACCCAGTTTGCAGGCCGGCATGAAACTAGAAACCATAAATCTCGCCAGGGTGAGTGTGGCACCCCCTTCTGGCACAGCTTGTCAGAAGGGCGGTCGCCCCGTGCGCCAGCCCAAGATATCTGGCCGCACGTTACGACAATGCAACACAGCGGAAATCATTACACAATCAGGCACAAAGTGTTACGAAGGGGTTTACAAGGCCATCGAGGCATTACAAAATATCAAGCCAAGCATGGCCCAACTCAGAGTTTTAACTGGCAACGGAAGACATAAATGAGGCAACGGCTTGGAGCGGTTCCACTCCACAGGTATCTGGCTGGGCTACTGATCCTAGCACGCTCCTGCTCCACTTCTGGCTAAGGTAGAAGATGAATCCTCGCCAAAATCTGGCCACAATCACAAGGCCCGTGAGTACATTTATATGCACGCAGCAAGAATCGCCACTCACTACAAACAATCCAACAATCATGTAGCAAGATATATATTGGAAATAAACTCCTACAACATGGCAAGGTGTACTCTAGATTCATGACATAAAAGTAGCATGGCATTGACAACCAAACATGTCGTAAGCAGACAACGGGGGGTATCACCAGTACAAAGTCCAAGCCAGGTGGGGTTGGATCGTGTACCAGCAATCATACAAAGGGCTTACCTGTGACGAGTAACCGGGTGTACCAAGTGGTACCAAATAATACACAACAACACCTGTGATTACTGCTAGGCCCACTGGCCTCATCTTTCCACTCTGGGCACGCACGGTTGATGTTGGCTCAGGCCTAACTCTAGGCTCCCAACGGTCACACCGTCATCCCTAAACACGGTAACCATCCACAGCTCAAGTAACATTCCCTGCATCATCTTATTGTTCATTTAGTGAAATCAGGTTGTTCATCTTTCTTTCAAACAGAACTTATGTTTAACCTCCTGACTCGACAAAGACAATAGTGTGACCGACACTGAACTGTTGTTCCATAACCTTGGAACGAGGCTAGACATCCAGATTTGACACTCTCGAGAGGTTGCAGTTTCCACCCATCTAGGTGCACCATATAGCTGGTACTTTAGGAACTCTTCCTTAAGACGACCTGATACACGTACATGACCGTTCACGCTACCAAGACACTCCCTGTATAGCTACCGACATAACTCTATGTCTTATGACGAAGTGAATCCGGCACGTCCCCAACCCATGAGCAACGCCTAGCTCCGGAACCTTCGCAAGACTAGCCCCGACCACAAAGGTAACCGACTAGTCTTGCCAAAATGGCAGCATCAAAGGAGGCTCAATAGGATACGTAGGTCAAGGCCTGCTCATATGAGCGACAGTGGTAGTGCTTTCGATGTTCAGATTAGTGGCACTATGGACTGACCCTATCGAAGTTTGGAGGAGTGTTTCATTTAATCAAGTTTCATCATAACAAGTCCAAACAATAGAGGATTAGTCCAACACAACAATCACAATATCATAATAATATATATCATCAAACATCAAGACATTAGCAACATGTGGCGCCCCGACCCGACTGCTATACAGTGATGCTGTGTGTCACCGGTTAAGCGATACAACCGGAGGTTACGGGTTTACCAATCCCCGGCCAAAACCTTTGGCAGGCGTTGCTCGGAATGGATCATCGGCAACGCAACATCCGATTGATGCCTTAACACGGGCACAACTATCAAAGCATAATAGAGAGATCAAGACTTGTGGAACAACTGGCACATCACAGACTCTATGACACAAATCATTATAATTCAACTCTTATAATAGAGAAAGATAGCAAATTACAACCAGAGGTCACAGACCCAACATTACAACATGCGGAAGCGAATTAGGTTGTTCTAAACAACAAGATCCAAAATATGGCCTAAGAGGCCTACAGATAAACATCCAACGCCAGCTGTTCCGGGATGTCCCAAGCTGCCACCTGGGAACCCCAGA
The DNA here is from genome assembly GCA_947311845.1 of Poa pratensis. Classification (NCBI taxonomy): domain Eukaryota; kingdom Viridiplantae; phylum Streptophyta; class Magnoliopsida; order Poales; family Poaceae; genus Poa; species Poa pratensis. The sequence continues at coordinate 18,539,520 of CAMZMU010000010.1, forward strand.
CTACTCGTCGACGTCCACAAAGAACCCACCTTCGAGGTTGGTGAAGTCCTCCTCTGAAACAAAACAAACGACGTTGAGTTCGACGAACTCGCAAGATTATATATAGAGCTTTAGCTCGATGAGGCTTTCAAGGTTTTATGGCTGTTTTGCATAAAGCTGATTTTATTTATGAAAACATAACTCAATGGCATCGACTATTCAGAGTATTTTTATAAGAGGTAAGAAGTAACTCTTTTCTTTGATCAACTTTCCCATCATCAACCACCATCAACCACTGTACCTGTTCTACGGAGGCACCTCCCCGAATCACCCTCGAGGAAGTCAACCTTGCATTCTTGAGTGGTACATTTAGTACCCAGGTTTTAATCATTCCGTTCAAGTTATTCATTGATCTTATCGTCCTTTCCCAAGTTGTCCGTAACCGTGGACACGGCTTTTCGAAAAGATTTACCCTGCAGGGGTGTACAATGTTTGCCACGCGTACCGTCCGGCCCATTACCTGCGCATTAGCTCTCTTCCTTGGAAAGCCGGCGGGGTGGGAGCGGTGTCGACTTCTCCCTCGTTAAGGACTTTCCAGGATCATCAGTGGCGGCAGGACACCAGTGCCTCCAACACCCTGCCCCACGGCCACTTATTTTCCTAACACCACAATCCTCATCCCAGTTCATACCACCATCATCACGCACGCGCAAATGGAAGCTCGAACTAGAGGACCCTGGCTAGTCCCGTCCGAGTTATTTAGTCTATGAGGGTTCCTGCACTGCGAATGCATAGGCCTCACGCATGGTTGCACGCTCAGTCTTGGTTCAAGAGGTAAAGAACTCGCACCTAGGCGGCGAGAACGAGACAAAGCACCACCATACCAAAGTGGCCTCTCATCCCCACCTTTAAGCATTTTATTACCTGTCACCACAAATTCTCCACCATCATCCATTCATCTCATCACCTGTTTCCAACATGAACCATCCATCGTACGGCTAAGCATTTACTAAGCATGGCTAAGCATCAACATAGCATAGTTAAGTATCTCAGGCCAACAATACAACCCCATGGATAATAGGAGGGAAAAGGTAAACGCATCGGAAACTTAATGCAACTATAGGATACTCTAATCCAATAAATTGACATTTGGAACCGCATGCAATATTATAGTGGAGAAAATATTTGCGGAAACATAGGATAAGACATGCTCAGAGGGGGATTACGCTTGCCTTGTTGATACGGCTGGTAGTAGGGATCGTCGAGGTATTGCGGTGTAACCCCGGCTGCTTGATCTATCGAAGCATAACAACGGAGAACAATCAATCACCACACATGCTTTAACAGATGAAATGCGCAAACACATGATGACATGACAATTTAATGTACCGGATTTATTAATAGTTATCTAGCAATTTAAATGGGGTGCGAGAATAATTACATCAACCGGATAGCAGAACACCCCATATTTATCTTAATGATTCTATTACTATTAGAAGTACAGTATTGTAATTGTGATCAATTATGCATGATGATGATGATTCTGGATAGTTCACGTTTTTCTGAACATTTTGGTACGACAAACACAATTTTATGATGCCCCGATAAAAAGTTATTACCTTTATAAATTCCTCTTTTGAATTTATGATTTTAATAAATTAATTTCAACAACTATAAAAATTAATTACTCGTATTCGGGAGAGAGGGATGAAGTAGTCGAATCATCGGAGTCGATGTCTCTAATGCGCGAGGGAGAAGCAGGAAGCATGCGCAAAAGGGGGAGGAAATGGAAAATGAAACAACTAAAAAAAATAGTCAACCCGGCCTCCAGCCCGGTTGGGCCGGTTGGCAGGCCGGCCTAGTTCCAGAGGAGTCCGGTCTCCAGCCCGGTCTGGGCCGGCTGGCAGGCCAGCTATGGGCTCGAGGGATCCGGCCTCTAGCTCGGTTAGGCCGGTCCCTCGACCGGTCGTGCGAGCGAGGCGACAGAACCACGGCGAGCGGTACGGCGGCGATGTCTACGGCGTGGAGCACGCGCTAGCGCGAGAGAGGGAGGGAGATGGGGTTCAGGCGATCGTCGTGCTCACCCTCAGCACGTAGAAGAGGACGGTGGGGTCGGGGATGGCTCGACGGCGACGAGAACTTCCGCGGCGGAGCTCGGATTGCAGCGGGGAAGTTGAGGATGGCGGCGTCGATTCACAGCCTCCTCGGTCGATTCCTCGGGGGAGAAGGAGCAGGCGACGCGGCGGTCCTGCTGGTGGCGCTCGATTAGCTCGGGGGCTCCTCAATCAGCGGCGACAGGCGGCGAGGCGCTCGGTGGCCATGGTGACTACGGCTCGCATCGTGGGGAAACGAGATGGGGAACGGGAAGCAGAGGAGCAGGCGAGTGAGCCGGGGGGGTCCTCGTGATGCTCTTCTTCTGCAGGTGGAGGAAGTGTGGGGCCAGGCGAGGGGCGACGGTGGTGCGGTGCGAGCAGAGCGCCTCGGTCGCTACAGGGGAGAAGATGAAGACTTTATAAAAAGCCCCCTGGCCATTTTCCTTCCATCACCGTTTGGTCCTTTTTAGTTTTCTTTAAAACAAAACCTGTGGCTTTGGGGATTTTACTATGGCACTAAAGTATTTTAGACAATTCTGGGAAAATTCATATAGCTTCCCACTAACAAGTAGAAGCACCACAAAATTTGGTGATTCAAAATAAAATAGTTTGAACAACATTTGCTCATAGGGTTCGATTATGGCATTTTTGCTAAATTAAAAATGTTGCTCCTTTGGAAATTTTAGAGCAATTGCAAATTATTACTTTTGAACACTTGGAACTTCCTTGACAAATATAAGATGTCAAGTAATTTTGTTTTGCAAGTTTAGGTGCTGTCGTGGGGTTGATAACACGGCAGATGCTACTTGGGGTAGCTTAAGTTTTTGGGCAAGGCGACACTGGCGTCTGGGAGATTGTTTAGCATTGCAGGGGACACAGGTTTACCCAGGTTCGGCCTCTCCATTGGAGATAAAGACCTACTTCCTGCTATCTTATTATTAATCTTGGTCTCGATCTCGATAACCCGGCTACGACAACAGAGCCGGATCTCGATCTAGGTTACAAAGCTTGTGTGTCTCTCTCGATGGTTCTCTCGCCTAAAGCTTGGGGATTATGAAAGACTTGCTTGCTACGGTTCAGGGGCCGGTTTATATAGACACCGGGCCCTCTGACCGCGTACACCATAGAGCCGGGTTCTACACGAACTCCAAGTCCTATCCTAGCTCCTTTATTCTTCGTGCACTCCAAGTCTTGAACCGCCTCTTGAACCGCCTCTTGTACCTTCCAGAATATCACCTTCCTTAGCCGGGTCACCGCCAAGATGCTGGCCCAGAAACATAACCCGGCCCGTGCTGAGGGCTAACTGCCCTGACCGGGCCTCCTTCCTGGCGGGTCACGTTTCCCTCTTCATGGGCCTACCGGGTTATTATCCCTCCATCAGTAGCCCCCAGGTTAACCAGGTAACCAGGTTGCCATGCTTTGCTTCCAACTTTGTGTCGCTTCCTTGATCAATGCTGGTACCCTGGCTTGCCGGGTTAACCGCCTGAAATACAAAAACAACAAATACATATAATGCACTATTTTATCTTTCTGCTTAACTAGGCCAACTCTTCTTGGTCATACTAGGTCATATGTCTCCGGGTCTCCCACCCAACACTTAGCGAAAATCTCAACTCAACTGGACCACTTGCTAGTCATAACTGGAGTCAAAGAATATTCCTTTTGTCCTGTCTGTTTGTCGCTGGCTTCCCGGAGAAGATGCTTATCTTATCCGCTCACTTTTACCGCAATACCCCTAGGGTTTTCACCGTGGCTATAAATATCTGGCCACGACCCCCAGAGTAAATTTCCCCATTCTCACGTTCATCCCCTACCTCACGCTCGCGTCACTGCCACCGCAGCCGCCGGAACTCCGATCTTCAATCGCGCTCTTCAATCTCATTCAATCTCCAAGGTAACCTCGATTCTTACTTTTATCCATTCCGCTCATCCGATTCCAACCTTTATTTCTTCTAGATTGGCTCTGTATTTCATTATTCACATCCGCATCTAAAACTAGGGTTCATAACGCCATTGTTGCGCTCTGTCTCCTCCAGAGCTGAAATCCATGACGAAAGAGAAGATAAAATCTGGAGGGCCCCGTGCGGCCAAAAAGCTCGCAAAGAAACCTTCTGGTACTGCTGCTGGTGCATCTGGATCCGCGGCTCCCGCAGCCGTTCCAGTGAACTGGACGAGGTCCAGCGCTACAAAACGACCCTCCAATCCTTCGTGAACCGGGGCGAACTCCCGGCTCAGAACGAGATCCATGGCGCGCACCTGGGGAGGAGACCCGGCCCACACCAGAAAAAGGTGAGGTCGTTGTGCTCTTAGATCACGTGACCCGGGGTCTCCGCCCCCCGGGTTCCCTCTTTTTCCGCCAAGTCTTTAAATACTACGGGCTCACTCCCATGGATGTGGCGCCCAATTCCATTTTGAACATTAGCAACTACGTCGTTTTCTGTGAGGATTATCTCCAAATGCCTCCGTCTCTCGAATTTTTCCTTGAAATCTTCTATTGCAACCCATCTCGAAAAAATCAACCTCTTGGTCCGTACGGGGGCGTGTCTATTCAACGCCGCAAAGAATGCACTTTCCCGGCTCTTGCTTTGGCCAGCCACCCTAAGGGGTGGCAGAACACTTACTTCTATTGCAAGGATACCTCTCCTGAAGCTGATGTGGCCAAATTCCCGGCCTTCAGAAATTCCCCTCTGTGTACAATTCAAAGATGAACAGCTATGCTAGCCAGGAGAAGCGGGAAGCACTTGAAGGCATCCACCGCCGGGCCAGAGCCCTACTAGCCCACGGCCTTCGTGGAACTGATCTGGTGAAATGCTGGGTTGGTTGGTTCATCCAACCTCTTAGCATCAGGACCCGGCTCTTCCATGAATACACAGAAGAGACCACTGATGACATGCGTTACTCAGAAATCACACTGTTAGAGGATCAGATCGTGAAGAACGCCAAGAGGCTCCTTGGCGAAAAGAAGACTGATATTGCTATGAACGGGCTCGCCCCTTTCAGCACAAGAACAAACCTCCTACGGTACAACTTGTCATCTACTCACTTCTTTAACTGTAACCCGGTACTTCTTGCAAACTGTTACTGATATTTCTTTTTCAGGACTCCAAATGGTGGAGTGCAGATTACACCCCTACATCCTCTGCTGAAGAGGACACAGAAAGTGACGACCAAGAAGAAGAAGAAGAAGAAGGTGAGCCAGACTCCATAGGCCGGCTCTTCCTCGAGCTGATTAACAACGAAGTCCCCAAAAAGGACACTTCTACTGATAACCCGGCTCTTCTCATTCCAGGCCCCAATGACCCGGCTCCGGACGTATTGCCGGGTCCCAAGCTGTTGCACCAACTCCTCAAAAGAGGACCCGAGCTGCAATTGCAAAGGTGCCATTTTCTCGTTCCTCAACTTGCATGATGAACTCATCTCAAACTCAAATACCAACACAGGAAAAGGAACTTGAGAAAGAAGCTGAAGCCAACAAGAAACCGCGGACCCGGTCCTCTGCAAGCCATGTCACTTTGAGCACAGGTATCCCTCCATGTTCTTTATCAAGCTGGGCCAAATCGATCCAGAAGACGCCCAGCAAAAAGTACCCTTTGGCTGGCAAAATCCGGGTTCCTAAACGTTCTCGTTTATCAGATTCTTCCTCGGACGCGGCTAGCACGCCCGAGGATTTCCTCATCAATACCGGGTTAGGATTACTCTCCTTTCTTTTCATTTTTCAACACTTTAATCTTTTCTGTAACTAAATTCACCTCTTTTCGCTTCAGTGCCAAAGCTATTGTGGAGGAAGACCCGGAATCTTCTCCAGCTGCCTCTCCTCCACCTGCTACAGCTGAACCTTCCCAAATGGAAGTACATGTTGAGAGCAAGCCCAGAAGGAAGAATCTGGCGCAGAGAACGTGATAGCCACACCACCAAGCCCGCCAGCTGCTCCAAAACCAAGCCCAGACGCGCAATCACCCGGGCATGGGTCTGGAACCAAAGAAGTTGACCCAGAAGTCCAGATCACCGGGTCTAAGCAAGGCCCGGCTCCTGGCGTGTCCACTGCTATTGCCAAGGTCACAGCACCAGAAATCAAGGTGGATCCCTCTGCAAAGGGCAAGGACCCGGTTGCTTCTTTGGATCTGGCGACTCTGAACTCCATGTCCACACCGGCTCTGTGCGAGGAATACTTTTCTCGCCTTGCTCATCATAAGAACTTGGAGACTGAGCTTGTCTCTCTGCTTCAGAAACGGTACCAGGTGTGCTTTTAACTTTACTTACCTTCTTACTTCTTGCATAACCATACTCTGCCTAGCCCCCAAGCTCCAAATTTATCACTTGTTGAAAAACTTGGTGCTTGAAACGCCAACATCCTTTACAAAAACTTTTCAACACTGTAGCCCCCAAGTGCCGGGTTAGCTGTCCACAGCAACCTGGGACTAATCACTTGAACAATTTTAAAACTTTCACCCGTGTAGCCCCCAAGCACCGGGTTAGCACGCTTGCGGCAACCTGGGGCTTTACTTGTCTGTTGCAAACTTTTGAAACTTTGTAGCCCCCAAGTTCCAGGCTAATAATTCCTTAGTAACTTGAGGCTAAACTGTGCACTTTTTTTTTAACAGGAACATGTGAACCAAGCCAATGAAGAAGTGGCCCGGCTACAAGGAGCCTTAAAAGCTGAGACTGAGACCCGGGCTGAAGGGGCAAACAAACTTCAAGCCCTGGAAGAAAAAATAACTGCCTTGACTCAGGAGAACTCAGACTTGAAGCGGGACATGCAAGAGCATGAAGAAAACTTTCAAGAGCAGCTGACCAGCCTCCAACAGAAATTGAATACAGCTACCAGCGAGCTGACCCGCCTGAAGAAGATGATTACTGCCATGGTTGCCTCCCTTGTTGGTAAGCACAATACTCTCAAAACCCGGTAAATTTTTCGTCTGTTCCAAGCTCGGCATGTAAACTATGCCTGACACTGTTTCCCTTTTGCAGGTGCACGTGATGGCAACATCCGCAAGACCGCAACTGAGAAAGTCAAATGCATGTATACACTGGTCCGCCAATTATACTTTGGGAGTTGCGAGGTCATCAAGGCTGCAAGAAACTGGGAAAACCCGCCCAGCACTTACACTGAAGTGCTGGGCCATTTGTCCACAATGCCTGGCTGGATTCACCTGCTGAAGAAATCTGCATGCAGGGCCGGGGCCATGCGCAGCCTAGCTTTGGCTAAAGCTTACTATCCCCAACTTGACCCGGCTCCTCTGGCATCGGGCTTTCCTGAGTACAATGCAGATGGCACTCCTTTTGACAGGAAGACCTACAGCCGGGTTATGAAGCAGACCCGGTTCGTGGCTACCCAAATTGCCAACAATCTGAAGCTTAACACCATCCAGTATGGCTACAACGAGGCGAATAAAGAAATTGTGGACGACGAGCCTCAACGCATCGACCTGCTACAAAGCTACAAGGAATCTGTTGCTGGTGATAAAACTGCTCCAAGTGCTTCTGCTGCGCCAAGCTCCTCAACTCCCACTGTGCCACCTCCAGCGCGTGCACCAGTGGAAGATGAAGATGAACACTACTTCCAGTCCCTTCAACTTGTCACCTGGCGCACTGATGGAGCCCCCAAGACCCGGGAAGCAGAAGCAGAAGCCAAGGATGACTCGCAAGCGCCAAAGATAGCACCCCAGCTACAACTCCTTCCACTAACCCGGCTCCAGAAGCCGGCTCTTAAACTTATGCAGATGCTGTGTCTCTGCAGAAAACTTAATGTCATTTGGCCCTTGAGGCACATTATTGTAATAACTTAGCTATTCTGATACCATGCCTGTGATGTATGCTTTTGCACTTGTTTTAAACTTTGGTGAAACTATGTGGAATCACATGACATTGAAATATCCAATTACTTATCTTCTGTGGTTTTGATGACCCTTTTGGTTTCTTTAACTGTGAGCCGGCTTTCGCATGGATATCCTGGCGCAACTTCTCTGAGAAAAACAGGGTCGAACCAAGTCCCAATGGGCTTCATGGTTGATTGAGTTTCCAGGTGTGCAATCAGGCCATATAAGTGCGAGTCACATCAGCTACACAGCAAGATAACCAAGAATACTAGTGGCATAAAAGCCGGGTCTTGGGATTGCAGCTACAGACTTTTTGCAGTAAGAGCCCCCAAGACCTGGATCAATGTTTATAAAGTAAAGGGCTTATGCCTCAGTACCCCATTGATCCAAAATACTGGTGGGACGCACTCTCTGGGCATCCTCAAAAATAAAAAACTTAAACAACTGCAACCAAAACTGAAACCGGGTCCTGGGGAAATAACTTTAGCTATCTCAATGACAAGCCCCCAGGACCAAGCTTGACCCAGAACTGCCACAATACATATAGAACAAAGAAAAATAACCGGCTTATAAAACTGAAACAACTGAGACAAGACAAATTTCTGCTTCAACCTTCACTTTATTGATAGAAAAGGTTAGGTCAGCAAGCCGCCTCATTAAAAACCTTCCAGTCCCCTTAGGTACCCTGGTAAGGAAAAGAGCGCGTCTGAAACCTGCTGCCTGTTACATCATGTGTTACATCTGATACATCTTTTTCATGCTAAGTATAATATGGGCGCAGCTGCGCAATGTTCCACGGCCTCTCACGCTCTTCCATAGAAAAGGTAGAGTGTGTTGAGTCATTGACTGTCTCTGATTTCTCTCTAGCGTCCACCAAATAGTATGAACCATTGTTCAATTTCTTGCTTATGATGAAGGGCCCTTCCCAAGGAGGAGATAACTTGTGCATCCCTTCCTTGGACTGCACCCATCGCAACACTAGATCACCTTCCTGGAAGGTGCGAGTTTTAACCCGGCGGCTGTGATACCGCCTCAAATCTTGCTGATAAATTGCTGATCTTTCCAATGCTTGCTCTCTATTCTCCTCCAGCAGGTCATTTTCTGTCTCCACGTAAGCCGCCACGCGAGGCGAGTCATGAATAATATCACTTGGCAAAACTGCCTCTGCCCCATACACCATGAAGAAAGGGGTCATCTTTGTGGATCTGTTTGGTGTTGTATTGATTCCCCAAACAACTGATGGCAATTCCTCCACCCACGCTCCGGCGGCTCTGAGACACGGGACCCGGAGACGTGGTTTCAATCCTCTGAGTAACTCCTGGTTAGCTCGTTCAACTTGCCCATTGGCCTGAGGATGAGCCACAGAAGCAACATCCAAACGTATACCATTGTTTCCACAAAACTTTGCCATCTCTCCCAAGGACATATTAGTACCATTGTCTGTGATAATACTATGGGGATACCCAAACCTGTGTATGATCTGCTTCAGAAACTTCACTGCTGTTGCCGCCTCACAATTTGTAACAGGCATGACCTCAACCCACTTGGTAAACTTGTCAATGGCAACGAGGAGGTGGGTTTTCTTACAAGGAGACATGCTGAAAGGACCCACCATATCAAGCCCCCAAACTGCAAAGGGCCAAGTCAAAGGTATTGTTCTCAACTCCTGAGCCGGCACATGAATCTGTCTTGCATACCTTTGACATCCATCACATCTATTCACCAAGCGCTCTGCATCTGCCTGGGCTGTGAGCCAAAAGAAACCGTGCCTGAAAGCTTTTGCAACCAAGGACCTAGTTGAAGCATGATGACCACAATCTCCCTCGTGAATTTCCTTCAAATTTGCCGGCCCTCCTTTCCAGACACACATCTCTGATATACCCCTGAAACACTTCTCTTATATACTCACCATCTATGACCACATAGGCCTTGCACCGGCGCACGATCTGCCGGGCTATGACTTCCTGCTGGGGCAACTCCCCTCTCAAAAGATATGCAAGATACGGTTCTGTCCACTCTGGAATTTCCCGGGTTACAGCCACCAGCTGCGAATCCGGGTCTACCAACTCTTCCTCATCCTGGGACTTGACTGATGGAGCCCATAGCTCGTCCAAGAAAACGTTAGGTGGAACCGGCTCTCTGCGTGAGCCGAGTCTTGACAAAGCATCTGCAGCATCGTTTTTCCTGCGGTCAATGTGATCCACTGATAGCCTGAGAAGAACCCAGCTACTCTATCCACCTCTCGCCTGTAAGCCGCCATAGTTGCATCTTTTCTGTCCCAAGTTCCTGAAACTTGCTGCGCCACAAGATCTGAATCCCCATAGCACTTAATACGCTTGATGTTCATCTCCTTTGCCATACGCAAACCATGTAACAAGGCCTCATACTCTGCCACATTATTGGTACAATCAAAGTGAATTTGCAAAACATAACTCAACTTGTCACCTTTGGGAGAAGTTAACACCACTCCAGCTCCTGAACCTTGCTCTTGTTTAGACCCGTCAAAATGCATAACCCAAGATTTGAGACTCGGGGTGAGAGGTGGTGCATTCAACTGTGTCCAATCATTAAGAAAATCTGCCAACGCCTGAGACTTGATAGCTGTGCGAGGCACATAATCAATGTGATAATCCCCCATTTCAATTGCCCACTTGGCAATTCTTCCTGTAGCTTCGGAGTTTCTGATGATATCTGCTAAGGGAATAGAACTGACCACCGTAATTGGATGCTCCTGAAAATACGGCTTCAACTTTCTACTAGCCATGAAAAACACACCAATGTGGGTATCTCTGCTTTGCTTCTGATAGGACCTCGCTGACATAATAGACCGGCCTTTGTACCGGGTTCTCTTTTCCTTCCTCTTTTCGCTCAACCACCACCACGGCACTCACAGCTTGAGGCCCGGCTGCAACATACAAAAGCATGGGTTCCTTGGGACCCGGCGCCGCTAAAACTGGCGCTTTGACAACTGCTTCTTCAAGGCCTCAAAGGCCTCATCTGCCTCTTGATTCCACACAAAGTTATCTGTCTTCTTCAACAGCTTATACAACGGAATAGCTTTTTCTCCAAGCCGGGAAATAAACCGGCTCAACGCAGCCACACAGCCTGTCAGCTTCTGAACATCAGCCAACTCCTCTGGCCTTTTCAAACTCTGGATTGCACGAATTTTTTCCGGGTTTGCCTCAATTCCACGCTCTGACACAATGAAACCAAGTAACTTGCCCGCTGGAACCCCAAACACACACTTCGTAGGATTAAGCTTCATCTTGTACTCTCTCAGATTCTTGAATGTCTCTGCAAGGTCATTAATAAATGACCCGGCTTTTTCTGACTTGATAACCACATCATCAACATAAGCGTGCACATTGCGCCCAATCTGATCATGAAAACAATTCTGGATACACCTCTGATAAGTTGCTCCTGCATTCTTCAACCCAAAAGTCATGGTCTTGTAACAAAAAGCACCAAAGGGGGTGATAAACGACGTCTTCTCCCAATCTTCCTTGTTAAGTTTGATCTGATGATAACCTGAATACGCATCCAGAAAACACAAGAGCTCGCTACCTGCAACGCATCACAATTTGATCAATGCGCGGCAGTGCGAACGGATCCTTGGGACAATGCTTGTTCAAGCTCGTGAAATCAATACACATCCTCCACTCATTATTCTTTTTCAGAACCAAAACCGGGTTAGCTAACCACTCTGGATGAAACACTTCCATGATAAAGCCGGCCTCCAAAGCCGGGCTATCTCCTCTCCAATTGCTTTTCTCCTTTCTGCATTCATTTTTCTCAAACCTTGTTTTACCGGCCTAGCCTTGGGATCAACATGTAAACGGTGCTCAGCGAGTTCAGTTGGAATGCCTGGCATGTCACTAGGTGTCCACGCAAAAACATCCCGATTCTCACGGATGAACTCGATGAGCGCGCTTTCCTATTTGTCAGTTAAGTTTGTCCCTATGGCGAACTGCTTGGAGGAATCCCCAGGCACAAAATCCACCATCTTTGTGTCCTTTGCTGCTTTAAACTTTGCCCTATCATCTTCTGTCATTGGCTTCTTGAGCGCCGTGTTATCCTGTGGGTCAACATTTGATCTGTAAGCTTTCAACTCCTCTCTTGCACACGTTTGCTCTGCCAGGGCTGCATCCCCTTCATCACACTCTGCTGCTATTTCCCTGTTACCATGAACAGTGATGATCCCATTGGGACCCGGCATTTTCAACTGGAGATACACATAACACGGCCTTGCCATGAACTTGGCATAAGCCGGCCTTCCCAACAATGCATGATATGGACTTGGAAACTTTACCACCTCAAACGTGAGCCACTCTGATCTGAAGTTATGGATAGACTCGCCAAAAGCTACCTCCAATGAAATTTTACCCTCTGGTGTGGCTGATTTTCCCGGAACTATACCGTGAAAAATTGTTGACGTTTTCTGCAACTGTGACTCCTTCAGACCCATGCGCACAAACGTGTCCCAGTACAAAATATTGATGCTACTGCCACCGTCCATCAAAACCTTTTTCAACTCGAAGCCATGAACTTGAGGAGCAACAACTAGCGCAAGCAGGCCCGGGTGCTCCACCACCTCTGGATGATCTGCTCTGCTCCAAGTAATTGCATGCTCTGACCACCTCAAATACCTTGGAATTCCAGCTGCCACTGTATTAACCGCCCTTTTGACTATCTTTCTCTCTCTTTTTGTTGTGCCACTGGTATAAATGTGATACTGACCAAGTTGCCTTGGCTGCTGTGAAAATCCTCCTTGGTTACTCGTGTTCTGGTTCTGACCCTGACCCGGGTTTCCAGTGGGTACCGCATTTGCTCCTGTTAGAGGCCCCGCAGCCGGGTTACCACCCTGGCCGGGTCCTCCACTTCTGTTTGCTCCCTGCAGAGCTCTCTGCACCTCATTATTTTTCCACCTATTCAAATCCACACACTGTGCCAATGAATGATTGGATGGTCTGCCCATCTTGCTATGGCGAGGACACGGCATCCTAAAAGCTTCCTCAGTACTCATTGGGCGTGTTCCCTGGTAACTACCTCCACTATTGTGATTTCCACTGTTCCCCTGATAACCCCTGTTGTCCTGGTAACCTCTATTTTCCTGATAACCTCTGTTTTCCTGGTAGTTCCCGTCCATCCTTTGCCTCTGAAACCCGGTATTGGTGTTTGCTACTAACTCTGAACTTCCATCATTATGACCTCGCTTATGCTGATTCTGATTGTGTTATTGTTGTTTCCTGAGCCATTATTGTTCCTTCCACCATTATTTGCCGTGCTTTCCCCTTTCCTCCTCAGGCTCATCCTGAGTTTGTCGTGGCTGCATGCCTATTGCAAGCATCCATCAACTCTGCCATGGTGACCGGCTTAACCCGGTGCCCTTCCTTCATGCGACCCAGCTTCTGGACAAGTGGTGCATACTTACAAGTTTTCTCCATTGATGAAATTGCATCCTTGGGCTCAATACCAGATGAAGAGTGCAGGATCTCCGTGACCCGGCCCATCCAATGACGTGCTGACTCGCCTTTTTTCTGTATACAACGATCAAGATCCTCAATGGAAAACAAACGCTTGCACGTACCCTGAAAGTGCTTGGTGAAAACCGCCTTCAACTCATCCCAGAATTAATGGACTTCTCTGGTAGATTTTTAAACCACAACTTCGCTGCTCCATCGCTCATCATCAAATACATGTACTTGGCACAAACATTCTCTGTGGCATTGCGTATACACATCGCCATCTCATAACTGCTCAACCAGCTGGCCGGGTCCATGCTGGGCTCATAATTGGATATCTTGCTTGGCTCCTTGAACTTCTCAGGGAAAGGCTCTGCTCTAATGGAATCTGAAAGACATTTTGGCCCGGCTAAACTAGAAGAACTTGCCGAAATATTGATATTACCGGGTGAGCTTGCAGACGCGGCTGGTGCAGGACCCGGTCCTCCTTGTGGTACTCCTGCTGCAGGTACTACCGGGTTTGCATTGCCCGCACTTCTCCCCGCGCGTGATCTATTGACTATCTGCTGAGCTATGGAAATTGCTGGGGCGGGTTGATGCTGCTGATTGTTTTGATTTTGATTTTGCTGGGGCGGGTTTTGCTGCTGTGCCGCTACAGGCCCGGCCAATGGCGGGTTACCTCCATTGCGACTCTTGCTACGATACGTTGTGGAATGCAATGCACTTTTCTCCCTTGAATACTGAGTTTGCTGGACAACTGCAGTGCGTAACATGTCAATGGCACGCCGGGCTTCAATCTCCGCTGGCGTGTCTCCCAATGGAATACGATCAAGCGCCAAAGTTGCTGCATACACGTTATCCGCCGGATTTGAATAGTGACCCGCCGGCGTGTGAAACCTTGGTGTCTGGGCGGCAGACCCGGATTTCCCCTGGCTACCCCAGCGAGAAGACCCGGCGCCGTTGCCACTGCAACCCCAGCTGCTCCTGTTCCTCTATCTGGTTCTACATCTGCCCTTACAACTGGAGCCACCTGGGTGACACCAACTGGTTGATCTTCTGGGGTCCTAAACAGTACTGCTGGGTTTATACGTTTTCTCCAGGGGCCAGCCGGCTCTGGTGCCTCCTCCGGTGCGCCCTGGTCATCTCATTGAGACGATTTTCCTCATCCTCTATTTGCCTCTTTCTTGCTTCTATTTCTTGCCTCTCTGCCTCGGCGTCCCTGCGCATCTGCTCCAACGCTCGGCGTGCTGTATCCAATTCCATTGCTCTAACTGCTGCGTTTTCTGGAGTAACCAACCTTGTAAGTGCTGATGGATCTAAGACCAGGCCATTGTTAAACAAGGCCGGGGCAGCTGCTGTGTTACTTCTTTCCTCTCCTTGGGCCCGGTTATGCAGGAACCCAAAACTGTTTCTGTATCTTGCCGTACCCTCGCTTTCCTCTGAGACCGAAGCCGGCTCTCCATCAACTCTCTGTTCTGCCAACTCCAGAATTGGGGGCAGCTGCTGTTGACCCGGGGTAAAGGCCGGTGGAACAACAGCTGATGGTGATGGTTGCATGCTGGACGAAGGCGCGGTGTACACCGCTACCCTACGAACCGGGCTTGGACTTGACTCTTGTTCCTCATCATCTTCTTCTTCTGCATCATACCCAAACCGGCCTTCAAACAGGGGCAAGATTGATTCCGACCCGGCTTGTTCCACCGCGTCACCCGGGATTTCTGCCGGGTCATCCAGCCGTTCCTCCAGCGTGTTCAGGACCTCCTCAACTTCAGCTGTGCCAACTGATTCCTCTCCATCAGATTGAACAATTGTGGCGGCTCCTGACACAGATTCATAATCTCCATCACTAGCAGATCTAGTTGTAATCATGCCCACAAAAACATTAAATTTGCCAATTGGAATAACATCACCTGATTCAAGTAGATCAGATTCCGGCCCCCAGCCAAAATCATCGACGATGGATTCTCCTTGCTCATTGACTGTGATCTGGCCAAAAACAAAGTTTTCGACCCCTCTCCTTGCTTCTCCCATGATGGTGACACCTTTGGCCGCGATTCCCACAGACGGCGCCAACTGTCGTGGGGTAGATAACACGGCAGATGCTACTTTGGGGTAGCTTGAGTTTTTGGGCAAGGCGACACTGGCGTCTGGGAGATTGTTTAGCATTGCAGGGGACACAGGTTTACCCAGGTTCGGCCTCTCCATTGGAGATAAAGACCTACTTCCTGCTATCTTATTATTAATCTTGGTCTCGATCTCGATAACCCGGCTACGACAACAGAGCCGGATCTCGATCTAGGTTACAAAGCTTGTGTGTCTCTCTCGATGGTTCTCTCGCCTAAAGCTTGGGGATTATGAAAGACTTGCTAGCTACGGTTCAGGGGCCGGTTTATATAGACCGGGCCCTCTGACCGCGTACACATAGAGCCGGGTTCTACGAACTCCAAGTCCTATCCTAGCTCCTTTATTCTTCGTGCACTCCAAGTCTTGAACCGCCTCTTGAACCGCCTCTTGTACCTTCCAGAATATCACCTTCCTTAGCCGGGTCACCGCCAAGATGCTGGCCCAGAAACATAACCCGGCCCGTGCTGAGGGCTAACTGCCCTGACCGGGCCTCCTTCCTGGCGGGTCACGTTTCCCTCTTCATGGGCCTACCGGGTTATTATCCCTCCATCAGGTGCCTTCATTGTTGTGAGATTGGTTGAAGCAAGTTTGGTATTTGTTTGTAATTGGTGCCAAACCAATTAGTGTGTAGCTAGCAATGCAATATGGATGACATGATGCATGGATGCAATGCAAAAGTGAAAATTTTACTCAGGTTTTCAGTTTCTCAAACTTTGGACTGTTACAATTCTACCCCCTTACAGGAATCTCGTCCCGAGATTCTAAGAGTGCGGAAAGAAGTCGGGATACTCCTCACGAAGACTAGACTCTCGTTCCCAAGTTGCTTCTTCTTCGGAATGGTGAGACCACTGAACTTTGAGGAACTTGGTAGTCTTGTTACGGGTCTTCCTTTCGACTCCATCCAGGACACGGATAGGATGCTCGCGATAAGTGAGATCTTCCTGGAGATCTAGCTCTTCATGATTGACTCCATGGATAGGATCTTTGAAGCACCGGCGAAGTTGGGAAACATGAAACACATCATGCACATTTGGGAAGATGACCGGTAACTCCAATTGATAAGAAAGATCTCCTCGCTTGCCCAGAACGGTGAAAGGGCCAACGTAGCGAGGGGCCAATTTCCCTTTGATTCCGAAGCGGCGAACACCACGAAGGGGAGAGACGCGGAGATAAGCTTTATCACCAATTTCATAGTGAATTTCCTGATGGTGCTTATCATAGTAGCTCTTCTGCCTAGACTGAGCAATCTTCAGATTCTCTCTTATGATTCTAACCTTCTCCTCAGCTTCATTGATCACATCCGGACCAAAGAGTGCTCTTTCTCCGGTCTCGGACCAATTCAGCGGAGTACGGCATTTTCTTCCATAGAGAACCTCAAATGGAGCCATGCCCAGACTAGCTTGATAGCTATTGTTGTAGGAGAACTCCGCGAAAGAGAGATACTTTTCCCAACCCTTGCCAAAAGAGATTACACATGCCCTAAGCATGTCTTCCAACAGTTGGTTTACTCTTCGGTCTGACCATCAGTTTGAGGATGGTAGGCGGTGTTGAAGTTGAGACGGGACCCCATAGCAGTTTGGAAACTCTGCCAAAACTTGGAGACAAAGATACTTCCACGGTCCGATATGATCCTCAGAGCGACCCCATGCAACGGAACAATACGAGCCAAATATAAGTCAGCAAGTTGACTTGCCCGTATATCATCACGGACTGGTAGGAAGTGAACAACCTTGGACAGTCGATCAATGATTACCCATATTGCATTGTTGCCCTTTTGAGATCTGGGAAACCCGGTGATGAAGTCCATACCAATTTCATCCCATTTCCACTCGGGAACTGCAATAGGGCGGAGAGTGCCGGCAGGCCATTGATGTTCAGCCTTTACCCGTCGACAGGTGTCGCATTCAGCACATACTTGGCAATTTCTCGTTTCATCCGAGTCCACCAGAATTGTGGTCGAATGTCTTGGTACATTTTGGTACTACCGGGATGGATAGAGAGAGGAGATTCATGAGCTTCTTGGAGGATCAGCCCTCTCAATTTTTGTTTCTTTGGCACTACCAAGCGGTCACCAAAATAAACAACTCCGGATTCATTGACAGAAAAACTTTTGGCCTTCCCGCTAGCAATGTTCTCCTTGATTTTTAGAATACCCTTGTCTCGGGTTTGAGCTTGCTTAATCTGGTCTACAAGAGTAGATTTGATCTCTAGATTGGCTAGATAGCCAGAGGGAACAATTTCTAAGTTCAAACGAGAGAACTCTTCATGAAGGGCAGGTTGGGCCTTTTCAATCATCAGATTGTTGCAATAGGACTTCCGACTTAGCGCGTCAGCCACGACGTTTGCTTTGCCGGGTTGATAGTTCAGACTCACATCATAGTCCTTGATTAACTCCAACCAACGCCTTTGCCTGAGATTTAAATCCGGCTGGGTGAAGAGGTACTTCAGACTCTTGTGATCCGAGAAGATCTCGCAACGGTTACCAAACAAGTATGGTCTCCATTGCTTCAAAGCATAAACCACCGCGGCAAGTTCCAAATCATGAGTTGGGTAGTTGTGCTCATGCGGCTTAAGTTGGCGAGAAGCATATGCCACCACATGGCCATCTTGCATTAGCACACAGCCCAAGCCTTGCAGAGAGGCATCACAGAAGACGACGAAATCCTTGCTGTGTCCGGCAGGACAAGCACAGGAGCGGACGTGAGTTTGGCTTTCAGTGTTTTGAAGCTCTCTTCAGCTTCGCCCGTCCATACGAACTTTTTATCCTTCTTGAGAAGGTCAGTCAGGGCCTTGGCTATCTTGGAGAAACCTTCGATGAATCGGCGGTAGTAACCCGCCAATCCGAGAAAGCTACGGATGTCCTTGACTGACATTGGAGTTTTCCAATCCAGAATGGACTGAATCTTGTCAGGAATGACAGCCACACCATTAGCGGATATCACATGACCAAGGAAGACAAGATTATCCAACCAAAACTCACACTTGGAGAACTTGGCATAGAGGCGGTGTTCTCGAAGTCGTGTCAGAACCAAACGAAGATGTTCGGCATGCTCTTCATCGGTTTTGGAATAAACGAGGATGTCATCAATGTAAATGACGACAAACTTGTCAAGATAATCCATGAAGATGGAGTTCATGAGCCTCATGAAAGTAGCTGGAGCATTGTGAGACCAAAGGACATGACGGTATACTCATATGAGCCATAACGAGTAACAAATGCCGTCTTTGGGATATCCTCCTTTCTGATTTTTATCTGATGGTAGCCTGACCTCAGATCCATCTTGGAGAATACCGTTGCACCAGCTAACTGATCCAACAGATCATTGATGGGGAATAGGATACTTGTTCTTGATTGTCACCGCATTCAACGGTCGATAGTCAGAGACTAGACGAGGCACGGTAGAATCCCTCTTCTTGACAAAGAGTACCGGACAACCCCAAGGTGAACTGCTAGGCTGGATGAAATCCTTCGCTAACAGCTGATCAATTTGCTCTTTCAACAGAGCCAACTCTCCACCGGCATACGGTAGGGCTTCTTGGAAATCGGAGCTGTACCGGGAAGTAGATCTATGACAAACTCCACACTTCGGTCAGGAGGCATGCCAGGCAATTCTTCCGGGAACACATCCGGGAAGTCACACACCACGTGTATGTCCTGGATTTCAGGAGGGGATTCGCCTTCCATAAAGCAAAGGAGGATCTCGGGTGAGTTGGGTATGATTGAACACGGAGGTCTTGACAGTGCAGACCAATACTTAACATGCGCCGGAAGAAGTGGTCACGGTGATGGTCTTGGCAGCACAGTCAAGATTAGCCGGTATTTGGCCAGTTCATGCCCAGTATGACATCAATGCCACTTGACCTCAGAGCTACCAAAGCGAAAGGAAAAGAGTAGTAACCTATGGTAATCTGGACCTCAGGAGTAACCATCGGTTGCCATTTAGAGCCAGGTGTGGAGATCGCCAAGGGATGGCTCATCTTCTCGAACGGATGTTGTGGTCTTTTGCAAACGCTAGATATGAATGAATGCGATGCTCCAGAGTAAAACAAAACTGTAGCTGAATTGCCGTTGATTCGTAACTCACCCATGAGAACGCCGGGGTCCTCTTCAGCTTCTTCAGCAGAGACGTGGTTCAGGCGACCACGCACGATAGGTCCAGCCTTGCCAGCTGGTGTGGCAGGGGCTCGTGCAGGAGTTCCCATGAGAGGTGCCTTCTGGGGGCACTCCCTGGAGTAGTGGCCAGCCTGGCCACAGGTGTAGCAGTGAGTCCAGGTGGAGCAGGTAGCATAGGACGGTACCCACTCCCGCCTACCCCAAGTGTCGAAGTAGTGGGGCGCGGAGGTGGTGGCCTGTATCCCGCGGCCCTCGGCATGAATGGAGCACGCGGCACAGCGCTGTAGGGAACAAACACCCTGCGCTTCTTGCTCTCAGAACCCGAGGAACTCTGGTGGTCCCCGTGTGCGGGCCTCTTGGAAGCCTCAAGTTCCTTTCTTCCCTGCTCAAGAGTAAAGCCTGGTTGAACAGCTCCTGGTAGGTCTGGAACCTGAAGGGCAACAACTCATAGCGGAGCTGCGGCGTAAGACCCTTGCGGAACAGCTCTTGCTTGTCAGCATCATTGGTCACGTCCCTTGGGGCGTAACGAGAGAGATGGTTGAATTCACGACCATAAGTGCGGAGGTCCATATGTCCCTGTTGCAAATCCAGGAACTCCCTCCTCTTCAAATCCATGATCGGCTGGGGAATGTACTCCGCACGGAAGGCAGTGCGGAAATCAGCCCAAGTGAAGACATGGTTGGCTGGAAACAAGCCACATGGCTTTCCCACCAACAGCCAGCTGCACCAACCAATAGGTAGGTGGCAAAGTTGACTTGTTCAGCCACTGGGACATGCAGCGCGGAGAACTTGCGCTCCAAAGCACAAAGCCATCATCAGCTTCCAGTGGCTCCTTAGCATCAGCAAAGGTGGGTGGCTGCGAGCGCAGGAACTCAGTGAGAGTGTTGCAGCCATTCCTCTGTGCATTTGCTGCACCAACTGCTCAGCAACGCTCATTGCGCCCACGGTTCTCCTCAATGGCCATCAAGACCTGAGCCATCGAGGGTGGTGGCGGCAGATCATCCTCATCATTGTTGTGGTTACCGCAGCCTCCGCGGCCTCCTCGAGCCATTCTGGAGATTTGACAATGACACAGTTAGTATCTTTCTCCGAATGGTCGAACAATAGCATTACGTCTACTCAAGTACACAGACTAGGGACGATAATACATTGTGCAACAACTAACAAGGAATCAACAAGATAGAACTTGGGTCAAAGATCAGCATCATGTGCTACTAGCGAGAGATGCAATGGTTAAACCATATATTCACACACTCTAGTTGGCACAATCCGGGACCTTATGTTCAAGTCCTTGGGTTAAAACCCAACAATACTGAGGATGATTTGGGATTGCAACGCAGCGGGAGACCGGACACATAACACTAAAGGTAGAACCCAACCCGTTTCTAATCATTTTGAAGTAACAGATGAGAAGTAAAACCTTTAAACTCAAATCGAGTAAGATTGCTCCGAGATTAGAGTGTAACCAGATAAGGAGTAAAAAGAATCCTAAGATGGTTTTCACAACTCATTTTTAGGTTAAAAATATTTTCACAAACACTAGACTCAACGTCGACCAGTAGAAGGGTTTCCTACAGGCAGTACTGCTCTGATACCAACTTGTGGCGCCCCGACCCGACTGCTATACAGTGATGCTGTGTGTCACCGGTTAAGCGATACAACCGGAGGTTACGGGTTTACCAATCCCCGGCCAAAACCTTTGGCAGGCGTTGCTCGGAATGGATCATCGGCAACGCAACACCCCGATTGATGCCTTAACACAGGCACAACTATCAATGCATAATAGAGAGATCAAGACTTGTGGAACAACTGGCACATCACAGACTCTACGACACAAATCATTATAGTTCAACTCTTATAATAGAGAAAGATAGCAAATTACAACCAGAGGTCACAGACCCAACATTACAACATGCGGAAGCGAATTAGGTTGTTCTAAACAACAAGATCCAAATATGGCCTAAGAGGCCTACAGATAAACATCCAACGCCAGCTGTTCCGGGATGTCCCAAGCTGCCACCTGGGAACCCCAGACTACTCGTCGACGTCCACAAAGAACCCACCTTCGAGGTCGGTGAAGTCCTCCTCTGAAACAAAACAAACGACGTTGAGTTCGACGAACTCGCAAGATTATATATAGAGCTTTAGCTCGATGAGGCTTTCAAGTTTTATGGCTGTTTTGCATAAAGCTGATTTTATTTATGAAAACATAACTCAATGGCATCGACTATTCAGAGTATTTTTCAAAGAGGTAAGAAGTAACTTTTCTTTGATCACCTTTCCATCATCAACCACCATCAACCACTGTACCTGTTCTACAGGCACCTCCCCGAATCACCCTCGAGGAAGTCAACCTTGCATTTTGAGTGGTACCTTTAGTACCCAGTTTTTAATCATTCGTTCAAGTTATTCTATGATCTTATCGTCCTTTCCCAAGTTGTCCGTAACCGTGGACACGGCTTTTCGAAAAGATTTACCCTGCAGGGGTGTACAATGTTTGCCACGCGTACCGTCCGGCCCATTACCTGCGCATTAGCTCTCTTCCTTGGAAAGCCGGCTGGGTGGGAGCGGTGTCGACTTCTCCCTCGTTAAGGACTTTCCAGGATCATCAGTGGCGGCAGGACACCAGTGCCTCCAACACCCTGCCCCACGGCCACTTATTTTCCTAACACCACAATCCTCATCCCAGTTCATACCACCATCATCACGCACGCGCAAATGGAAGCTCGAACTAGAGGACCCTGGCTAGCCCGCCCGAGTTATTTAGTCTATGAGGGTTCCTGCACTACGAATGCATAGGCCTCACGCATGGTTGCACGCTCAGTCTTGGTTCAAGAGGTAAAGAACTCGCACCTAGGCGGCGAGAACGAGACAAAGCACCACCATACCAAAGTGGCCTCTCATCCCCACCTTTAAGCATTTTATTACCTATCACCACAAATTCTCCACCATCATCCATTCATCTCATCACCTGTTTCCAACATGAACCATCCATCGTACGGCTAAGCATTTACTAAGCATGGCTAAGCATCAACATAGCATAGTTAAGTATCTCAGGCCAATAATACAACCCTATGGATAATAGGAGGGAAACAGGTAAAGGCATCGGAAACTTAATGCAACTATAGGATACTCTAATCCAATAAATTGACATTTGGAACCGCATGCAATATTATAGTGGAGAAAATATTTGCGGAAACATAGGATAAGACATGCTCAGAGGGGGATTACGCTTGCCTTGTTGATACGGCTGGTAGTAGGGATCGTCGAGGTATTGCGGTGTAACCCCGGCTGCTTGATCTATCGAAGCATAACAACGGAGAACAATCAATCACCACACATGCTTTAACAGATGAAATGCGCAAACACATGATGACATGACAATTTAATGTACCGGATTTATTAATAGTTATCTAGCAATTTAAATGGGGTGCGAGAATAATTACTTCAACCGGATAGCAGAACACCCCATATTTATCTTAATGATTCTAATACTATTAGAAGTACAGTATTGTAATTGTGATCAATTATGCATGATGATGATGATTCTGGATAGTTCACGTTTTTCTGAACATTTTGGTACGACAAACACAATTTTATGATGCCCCAATAAAAAGTTATTACCTTTATAAATTCCTCTTTTGAATTTATGATTTTAATAAATTAATTTCAACAACTATAAAAATTAATTACTCGTATTCGGAGAGAGGGATGAAGTAGTCGAATCATCGGAGTCGATGTCCCTAATGCGCGAGGGGGAAGCGGGAAGCATGCGCAAAAGGGGGAGGAAATGGAAAAAGAAACAACTAAAAAAAAAACAGTCAACCCGGCCTCCAGCCCGGTTGGGCCGGTTGGCAGGCCGGCCTAGTTCCAGAGGAGTCCGGTCTCCAGCCCGGTCTGGGCCGGCTGGCAGGCCGGCTATGGGCTCGAGGGATCCGGCCTCTAGCTCGGTTAGGCCGGTCCCTCGACCGGTCGTGCGAGCGAGGCGACAGAACCACGGCGAGCGGTACGGCGGCGATGTCTACGGCGTGGAGCACGCGCTAGCGCGAGAGAGGGAGGGAGATGGGGTTCAGGCGGTCGTCGTGCTCACCCTCAGCACGTAGAAGAGGACGGCGGGGTCGGGGATGGCTCGACGGCGACGAGAACTTCCACGGCGGAGCTCGGATTGCAGCGGGGAAGTTGAGGATGGCGGCGTCGATTCACAGCCTCCTCGGTCGATTCCTCGGGCGGAGAAGGAGCAGACGACGCGGCGGTCCTGCTGGTGGCGCTCGATTAGCTCGGGGGCTCCTCAATCAGCGCGACAGGCGGCGAGGAGCTCGCTGGCCATGGTGACTACGGCTCGCATCGTGGGGAAACGAGATGGGGAACAGGAAGCAGAGGAGCAGGCGAGTGAGCCAGGGGGGGTCCTCGTGATGCTCTTCTTCTGCAGGTGGAGGCAGTGAGGGGCCAGGCGAGGGGCGACGGTGGTGCGGCGCGAGCAGAGCGCCTCGGTCGCTACAGGGGGGAAGATGAAGACTTTACAAAAAGCCCCCTGGCCATTTTCCTTCCATCACCGTTTGGTCCTTTTTAGTTTTCTTTAAAACAAAACCTGTGGCTTTGGGGATTTTACTATGGCACTAAAGTATTTTAGAAAAATCTGGGAAAATTCATATAGCTTCCCACTAACAAGTAGAAGCACCACAAAATTTGGTGATTCAAAATAAAATAGTTTGAACAACATTTGCTCATAGGGTTCGATTATGGCATTTTTGCTAAATTAAAAATGTTGCTCCTTTGGAAATTTTAGAGCAATTGCAAATTATTACTTTTGAACACTTGGAACTTCCTTGACAAATATAAGATGTCAAGTAATTTTGTTTTGCAAGTTTAGGTGCCTTCATTGTTGTGAGATTGGTTGAAACAAGTTTGGTATTTGTTTGTAATTGGTGCCAAACCAATTAGTGTGTAGCTAGCAATGCAATATGGATGCCATGATGCCTGGATGCAATGCAAAAGTGAAAATTTTACTCAGGTTTTCAGTTTCTCAAACATTGGGCTGTTACACAACATAATATCTCAAACAATAGTTTGTTTGTATTGATCGGGTGACTACGGCGGAGCTACCTCCGACCAGCGCCATCACAGATCAATATAAAATTTAGCACATGTTGTTGGCATCGATCGGGTGACTACGGCGGCGATTCCGCCGACCAGCGCCATCACATATCAACTACCAAATATAACACAGGTTGTTGGCGTCGATCGGGTGACTACAGCGGCGATTCCGCCAACCAACGCCATCACATATCAACTACCAAATTTAGTAGGGCATGTAGTCTCCAAAATGAACCGAAAAGCACTCATAAGAAAGAAAGCATCCATTCCACTCAAGGATTAACCCGACGTGGTGTCAGCAATCTTTGCAAAAAGAACCAAATGGAAAGCAAATGTCCAAGCGTCGCAGTCCAGGTGGGCTTACGCCAACCACGTTTGACGGAGGGAGAAGAAGCAAATAACTCTTTTGGCAAATGCCCCCAACTCCGAGGATCATAAGACGACATTCGTCCGCTCCTCACCTCGGCGAAGGAGAAGAAGCAAACACTCATAGGAACGTATGTTTTACGGTTGTTTAGTTAGAGGGTTCGACAAAGCCGCACAAGTGTGAGGCGCACAATTAATTCACACTTCATTCTAATGCATACATGGATGATGAATAAAACATGGCAGGGGCAATATTTGAAGCAACATATTGAACCTAACAATAGCAGACCGACATAATATATACCGAACGCAGACAAATATAAACACTCGGCATGGCAATAAGCAAATAACAAACAACATTGCGGGACGGCTCATAGCAAGGGGTTAGCTTGCCTCCGAAGATCGACACCGTTTGGCTTGGAGGGTCACGGACACGCCACGGGTCCGGGTCTCGGTTTGCCGGTACCGCGGAATACACCTAACCAGGCATACAAGGGTACTGAGCATACAAGTATTTTACAAAATGTAAACCTGCACCACTGGACAGATCCTTTCAAACTAGGAATTTACAAATTTGAATCACCTCAATCGGAGTTACGGATCCAAAGATACGGCCGTGCGACGGATAGCTATTTGCTGCTCGCTCAGGAAAAAAACGGAACGGGCTGATTCCAGAAATGGGCCGGGCTGGTCACGTACTTCGGCGGAATACGCCTTCGCCTCAGGGAAGCGCATCCGCGTGAAAGGCGCCTCCACTTAACCTGACAGGTGGGGCCGGGACCCACCTGTCGGCCTCTCTCTCTTCTCCCTTTTCCTTTTCTTTTTCTTTTTCCTTTTCCTTCCTTTCTCCCTCTTCCTTCCTCTTCTTTCCCCGACTGCGGCACGGAGAGCTCAGGCGCAAAAGTCATATGTAACTCTACCATAACATCACTTACCTTTCCCAAAGCATGTTTAATAGAGTCATCAGCAAGTGCTAGTTCAATAGAGCATTTTTCAAGATTTTTCAATTCAAGCACTTCATATAGTTCTTTAGATAAAACAGAGACACTAGATCCTAGATCAAGTATGGCATGGTGTGTCTCTTTTCCAATAGTTACTAGTACCTTAGGTATCCACATATCCCCAAGCTTAGGTGGTATCATAGCCTCTTGGTTGTACCTAGCAATCTTTTCTTTCAAGACATGATTAGCAATATAAGAACCAAAACCTGCTTGGTTAGTGTTGATGGAAGGATCACTTGCAAATTTTTGTAAGATAGATATTAATTCATGCAAGCTACAATTTTCTAAGTCAAGCAAAGGATCCTTGACTTCATTAAGCATTTTAACTTCCTCAACTTTCTTTCCCTTTTTAACCCATACTTGTTGCCTAGCAGGAAACTCTTTCACATGTTTAAGAGATGAATCTTTTCTTAATGAATCACTAACTCGAACCAATTTTTCCTCAATATTGTTCAGGTAAACATCTTTTTCCAGAAATTCTTTCTCACAAATTCTCAACTTATGCATGACATTAACCAATTCATTGTTTATCTTTGGAATAATGTTTTCAGAATAAGAAACTAGTTGTTCAAAATCTTCCTTACTAGGTAGCTTTTCTAACTTAGTTTCAAATTTATCCCTTGATGAAGCAAGTGCTATTGTGGTGTCTTCCAACGTTTTCTTGCTACCCACAAAGCTACCAAAAATCCTTCTAAGTGTCATGGCTGCACAAGGTGGTGTTGACAAGACAAAACTTCCACCTGTAGCCCCATCTAAAGCATTTTGATACCAAGGATCTATTCCATAATAGAAATAAAGATTTAGCTTTTCATCTTCACAAGGTGTAGGATCTTCATAATGCATCTTATTAATTCTTACCCAAGCATCTTTTAATGTTTCTCCATGATATTGTTTAAAACTAGAAATAGAATTCCCTAGAGAACTCCCTCCTTGTTTGTTCCCAAGCACCATGATAGCAAGTTTTTTTGGTATTTTTGATTTTTTATGCAAAACTGAAATAAATATGATATGATATGCAATGACACTAACAAAACAAATAAATTGCTTTGTAAGTAAAGATGGATAAGATGGTGCTCACGTAGGTGCAACCTCCCCAAGCTTAGGTGTTAGCACAAGTTGGTGACGTTGACTTTGTTGTGAGATGAATGCGATGATGCACACCCTTGGATAAATCTCTCAGCTACGATTCCCGGCAACGGCGCTAGAAAACGTCTTGATGATCCCGAAGAGCAAGTCTTGATGCCTGCACAAATAACGGGATTTAGGTTGAGACTCCAAGTGCAGAGTGTATAGTATAGTGGAAGACAGTTTTCCCCACAAGGGGTGACTCGAGGGTTTAATATCGAACTCTCGGGAATCTGCAGTGGTAGATTTATCTTCTTATCCTTCTTTTGGTTACCTACAAAACAAGGTTAGATGTTTTGGTCCTCAACCTCACCTGTGGTTGTCAAGCACAAGGTGTAAGAATGATATCAGGATAGTTATGCAATGCAAACAAGAAATAAATATGCAATGATGGTGGATGCAATGGTAAATGATATTTTTGGGGTTTTAATGATGTATGCAAGATGAAAAGTATTTTGTATTTTCGGATTTAATGATGGCTGAAAATAAAAGTGGTATATGGTGTTGGAAAGGTGTTTCTTATGATTAAAAATGGACTGGGGTTCATGGTTTCACAAATGCACTCTCTCTTTATAAAGTGGTAGACAATGGAACACACAAAGTTAACATATGAGATTGCAACACAGGGTTTGAGAACAAGTTACTTAGATATATGGGCATCACGTCCTAACATAGAGATCTTTTGGTTATTAACCTCTCTTATACTCCACCAAGATGCGAACTAAATCATAACACCTCAGTAATTAAGATAACTCAGAGTATAGCAATAAGTATCATGACATGAAGTGAAAATAAGAACATGCTAGATCTAGTCATGGAGTAGTGGCAATGGTCACACCCACATCTCCGGTAGCATGGTATTTTAGTTTATCCCTAGTGAGGTAACAAAGTAAGGTAAAGATACCAAAGTGGATCGCAGAACTTTCTCTCACGTTCACCGCACTAGCCACCCCCCGTTACTCCAACTAATGCACACGTTCCCCCACACACGCTCTCATAAACATGCTTGATCAAAACAAGTAGACAAGAACGGGGTACATAATATGCATCTATACTCATAACTGAAACAAACATTGCAATCTCAAACATATATTAACTCATAAAGATCCACCACAAAGGTATTACAACGGTGACCGTAATCATGTTCAGCAGCTCATACGGTACTAATTAGTGAAGCTCAAGAGAGGAGAGATACATAAGTTACTTCCACAAACTCATAGTCCAGAGGTGGACTACTCCCTCTTCATCATGGAGACGGTGGAGAAGTCGATGGAGAAGATGGAGACCACGCCGGCAGCGCCCCGCCGGAGTTTTCCCCCTCCAATCTGCAGCTCCTGATCTCCGTTTCGGTGTTTCTGTGTTTCTGCGGCGCTCCTTCCAGAGAACGACGGGGGACCTTTTTTATAGGCGTTTTTAGGTCAAGACGAAGGCGGTGGAGCGAAGATCGACGGCAACGGAGCCACGAGGCCCAAACGGGTGGGTCCCACGCGGCCACAGTACCTGGCCGCGTGGGCCAGGCCCGTTTGGCCCTCGGGTCTCCGTTTGCTTGCTTCCTTTTTCCGTAGTCCTTCTTCCTTCCAAATATTGACGCCCGTAAATTTTCAGGTGATTTCGTTGACGTTTGGGTCCCTGAAACATTAAAATACAAAACTAGGGTTTTCTGCCTGTGCAGGGTTAATTCCAAATAAATGGGAAAACTATGAAGTATTCCCAAAATCATGATAAAACATTGATATAACCCTTATATGATGCAAATATGATTGGAATATAAGCAATTAAAGTGCAAAGTTCATGTATGCATTTTACATGCATCAACTGCCTACGATCAGAATAACAAGATCAACAACAATCCAAGAGTCCCAACCGATGGAAGAGACATCCCAGATGGGGAGAACATTGCGGCAGAGAACTCGCCAACACAAAATTTAACCTCCAAAGACAACAACTCACCTGATGATAATGCACTTGTTCACTTCGACAGGAAGCTTACGCTCATCATTTATTATTTTTCTTAACATACTTTATTGTTTCTTTTTTGCATCTGATTCTACATAATGTTACAACGTGTATTCTGAATTTATTTCAGAGGATTCAACAATCTCTATGAGGGGAAGCAGAAAGCGAGGTAAACGCACACCAACAATGGGGCATGGCCTAGAAGCGTACACAAAAAAGAATGGAGGGAATAAGATGCGGATTGACTTCACCGAAGGTGCGAAAAGACCCTTAGATCATGTGCAAGCAGCTAAACTTAGTTCCCGGTTCGGTGTTCACGTCCGCAACAAAATGTTTCTTGCAACGCGCTAGAAGGAATACGAGAAGGAGGAAGAACTTGAAATGTGATTCCAGATGCTTTGGTAACGGTGGCGGTGAGTCGGCACAGTTATGATATTCATCACCTAATGTTTACATGCAGTTCAGCCATACCGTGCTAATATAACATTGGATTCATAATTTCTGTAGGAAAAATTTAACATGGACACAGAAGATGAAGCGGGCAAGAACATGTGCACTGCCATTTTGCAGCGTTCTATTCGCCAACACCGATATAGGCTTAAACATACATATTGGCCCAAGATGCAAAATCTAACTATACCGCAAGCACTCTTGCTGAAGCCAGGTAATGTTGATGAGAAAAGTTTGGAAAAGCTAGTCACCAAATGGTTTGATGATGACTACCAGGTACAAGTTACATATTAATGCAGTCACCATATGGTCCGATTACTCTATGTTTGTGCTTTTTATTGGGAATACTAAAAGTGCAGCTACTTGACATAGGAAAAGTGTAGGACGAATCAAAAGAACCGTGAAGCTGTCAAACAGCACAATACCACTGGTTCTAGAAGCTACGTTGCACATTAGGAATTGTGGTAAGTTTTTTAACTACCCTTATGCAAACCATACTTTCTCAGCAATTATATGATGTACATTGCTAATGCTATCATGATCCAATTATTGTAGAAATCAAGTGTAACGGAAGATCAAGGTAAGGAAGATCCTACTCCTATTGAATTTTATAGACTTACTCACACCAACAAGGATGGTATCATGAGCAAGGAGTCAGAAGAAGCATATGTAAACAAATTTACCTCATTTTATTGCAGCAACCTCGTTAAATTTTCATTACAGCACTGACAACAAGCTTTTTAATCATGCCGCAGGTAGAGATGGTACTAAAAAAATGGGTTCCCACCAAGAACATGAGCCCGCAAAAAAAGATATGCAAATAGTTGAAGAAGTCCTCAAGGAAAAATTGGCGAAGAAGAACTCGAGGAGCACATTCCTCACAAGCTTGGGTATGTCATATGTATCCAGAAAATCTAGCATATCATCTTCACGCATCGGAGAATTGGAAGAAAGGCTAGAAGATCAGGAGCAACAATCAGTACAGGCAGCTGAAAGGTACAAGACTGAAATGGAGGCAAGACTAAAGGCCCAGCAAGGGGAATATGAAGAAGCGACAAGGAGGCAGCAAGAACAACTTGAAGCTCTACAGAAGTCACATGAACAGAAGACTTCGGAATTTGAAAAGAGGTAGCAGGAAATGGATACCCTACTAGGTTACCTCTTACGGACGTCGTCGCAATCATCCCAAGCCAACTGAACATAGCGCATTGTTATTCATGCAGACAAGCTTTCCTACGTATTTTATGTGTAATTTTTTTTGTTTTTGACGTGTACTCTAATTGCTAGTGTCATCAGACAAATACAGTTCATTTGTTATATTCAAGGCATTTGAAATATTCAATTTTCTGTGCATTTTTAAATTTTTTGAGACAAAAGCCGCGACAAAAATGTGACATCAATTATGACGGCCTCACTGCCTTGGGACCCGCATGTCAGGAACCGGTGTGTCCCGCACGTCAGCAAATCAGTGGGTCCCGCAAATCGGTGGGTCCCACATGTCAGCATTTTGTGGACCCATTTGACATCATGCCACGTCAGCAGAGAACATACCCACATGTCAGCATACACGTCAACAGACATGTCGAGTGCCACCTAAACAGCCACATGTCAGCATCCACGTCAACGGACACGTCAACAGCCACGTAAACAACCACGTCATCTTCATTGACCGACAGTCAGCAGCTTTGACCGCTCTAAAAAAACTGACGAACCAATCAATGACACGATTTTTGTCACGCATTGCGTTCATCGGTGACAAATTTACGAATGAACAGTGACAAAATTTGCCATCATGCATTCCATCAAAGCGTTACGCAAAAAAATGCGTCACCAATGATCCATAATGTGTGACGCACTAGTAGTCAATTGTCTTTCTGTGGATCACGTTTTGTGGCGCACGAAATAGGCGTGCGCCACAGAAATTATTTCTGTGGCGCATTGTTTTGCATGCGCCACAGAAATTTGGAATTCTGTGGCGCACGAAAACCAGATGCGCCACAGAAATATGGCTTTCTGTGGCGCATGCTTTATATGCGCCACAGAAAGCCACATTCTGTGGCGCACCCAGTCCCGTGCGCCATAGAAACGCGCACCTAGTCCCGTGCGCCACAGATTATTTGCATGCATCCTTCTTTTCAGTAAACCCATGCATCACGTACGTACGTGTGTGCTGGCACGCGAAGCGCCCTGAGATCCATCTCCTCAGATCCATCTTCTCTCTTCGTGGGCCTCGATCCACTTTCTCTCTCCCTCAGACCACGCACGCACGCGAAGCACTCGCTCGATCCCCCATGCGAAGCACTCCCTCTCGCTTGATCCCCCACGCGAAGCCCACGCTGGCCGCATCCTCCTCCGTCTGCACCGCCTGGCCGGCGAGCTCTGGGGCGCGGACGTCGACCCGGCGGCGCTCGTCGTGTCCCAGCTCAAGGGCACCCTCACCAACGAGGTGTTCCGGGTCACCTGGCCCGGCGGCGAGGGCGACCCGCGCAAGGTGCTCGTGCGCATCTACGGCTAGGGCGCCGACCTCTTCTTCGAGTGCGCCCTCCCCTCCGCCGCTCGCCGCTGGCCGCAGCCCTCCCCTCCGCCGCAGCCCACCGCTCTTCACCGACTCGCGCTGCTCCTCCTGGTCGCCTCCCTCCTCCCGGCCCTCCGCTCCCTCCACGCGCTGACCGACCGGGAATCCCGGCGACGTGCTTGCCCGACACTCGGCGGCCGGGTACCAGAAGAGCAAGGCGGCGACGACGGCGAGGACCGCCAGCGCCGGGGAGAGGGCGCCGCGGGTACGATGAGGGCAGGGATGGGTAGCCGCCGGTGACGGACGGCAGCGGCGCAGCGACGGCAGGAGCCGGATATTTTATATTTTTTTTAAAAACTGAAAAACGCTATTTGTGGCGCACCGAGCTAGGTGTGCCATAGAATCTTCGTTCGATATTTCTGTGGCGCATATTCTTGGTGCGCCACAGAATTATAATTTAGTGGCGACAATTCTGTGGCGCACCCAGCAAAGTTGCGGGTGCGCCACAGAATTCCAAAAAGGTGCGCCACTAAAAGGCGTTTTCCTACTAGTGACGCGAAAATGTCATGACGTCACTATTTTGTAATCTGTGACGAGGATTTTGTGACGGACCTAGTGACGCCCTAATGTCATCACGAGGGGGTAATCCGTGACAATTTTCACTAGTAAGTGACAAAATGACCGTGTCAAAAAAAGTCAGTTCGGTTGTAGTGCATGATGATGCGTAACTAGTTCATTGTTAGACTATGGTCCATAGCAGTAGCTAGATGGTGATATCTTCTGCTTGTTCCTCAATACAATGGTCTCATATGTTGCCTAACATGATAGAGAGATCCATCTGATGTAATTGCTCGTATTTGATGTGTTTGCTCGGGTATGATGAATTCTGATGTTATGATCAGATTGTACTGTTTCTTATATGATTGCTTTATTTAGTTCCGACATGATGTTCAATTTATATGTTTACTCTGGCCAAGTTATCAAGATGGAGTATATATTCGATAGTGGGTTCATGCGCCACTTTCCCTGGGCTCGAGTGACTGAAACGACTAAGGGGTGGTGTTGTATTGTTGCTACTAAGGGTAAAACAACAGTGTTTATGTCCATTTGTTGATAATAAATATTGCTTAAAATATGTATTGAGCGTAATGCGATACTTTGTTGTTTACATGTTAATTAATACTCAGAGATGCAAACATATACGCGCTCTCGAGGATGAGTATTAGTTAAAGATGCGGTTCAGTAGCGGTCTTTATATGTTTGACGTAATGCCTACATGAATATTGCCTTGAACATTCTGTTATAATTTCATGATCATGATTCTGTCAATTGCTCAGCTATAATTTGTTTGCCGAGAAGTGTTTATTATTTAAGAGAGACACCACTAATAAAACTATGGCTATTGTCCTTTCTTTCATATTGATTATAACCTTGTTTACTTGCTTTTCCTTATTACTAGCTCGCTAGTCCGTTTTTACTTTTGTGTTTATTAATGTTATCTTCCCCACTATGCGTTTAATACTTTGTGTTAGCGAGAAGTGAAGATTGAAAACCGTCCTTTAACGTTGGGGAAAAAGATCTTTGTGTTTTGTCAGTAGGCTCCACTTCAACTTTGTTGGAATTGTATTCCTACGGGTTCGATAAACCTTCGTTCTTCACTGACTGAGAAAATTGTTGCTGCACTACATCAAACCTTACTCTTGGGGTTCCAACGTGCAATTAGAGCATATATATGATCTACTAAATAGAATTTACACATAGTATTTGGCTAATAACTCGGTCATCGTCCTCCTCCGATGTGGGCATTGGAGATCCTGAGAATTTTTAACAAAATTAGCCACGTGTGGGCGGCGCTAGGGCTTCTCGGGACGGACTTGCTGGCTCTTCCCCCGGTAGACGGCCCCGGAGACTGACTAGCTGGCTCCTCTAGCCCACCCCATTAATTGGTAGGGATTACGTAGTGGCGCCGACAATTTTAACAAAATGGGCCGCACGTAGACGGCGCTGCTAGCAGTAATAGGGCTTCAGCGGGAAGCTGTTAACCCTGCCTCGCCGCCAAGGCCTCGCGCGTGCTTGACCGCATTCGCTCCGTGGTCAACGATTCACAGGCCTCCAGCGCCAGCTCGGTAGCCTCCTTGGCCTTGAGCTCGCAGGCGAGCGCGGCTCACCGGGCATTGCCGGTGTCGAGCGTCTCAAATGAGCGCTCCATGGCCTCCTGCAGATGTGGGTCGTCGTGTTCTACTTCTGCCCGACGTCCTCCTCGCTGGTCAAGGAGAACTCAGGGTCCTCGTCCTCCTCCACGTCGGGAGCACGTGTGGCGGCGGGAGCGGTTCTGGCGACCCCTGTCACTCCCGCGGCGTACGCCTCCTCCTTGGAATCGGGGACGTCGGAGTACGCTGCCTCCATGGTCCTCCTCACCTGCTTCGGCAGTCCGTATGGAGCCGTTGCGTTTGGCATCACGCCGACCCAAACGGCCTTGTGGCCGCTAGATAAGCTGTCGCGATAGCGCCCGAGCGCACTCCGGCGTGCACGCTCGACCTGGTCGAGACGATGCTGAGGCGGTGGCCATTGGCAGCCGCGGGACATACGCAAGCGTGTTTGGAGCAGACACAAACCCAACTCAAATTTAAGCAGCGCGCAGACATAAACAATGGACATCGGTCCATTTCTGTCGCAATGTTGGAGCTGGCCTTAGTTTCGCCCTGTTGTGAAAGTACAAGATGCTCCACCCGATCACCCAGCTACCTACGGCGGAGTCACATTTAGGATGCTATCCCCATGCCACGATGAACCTATCCTACAGCTCAGCGGACAGGCAGCCGGCCGGCCGCTGACCATTTCGTGCGAGGTGATTGATAGTCGCTGACAGGTGGAGCTTACCACATTTTGTGCTTGTGTATGTCGTATCACTGTTTCCTTTTCCATGTTTTCATACTTCACTACACTTGGCGTGACCTGGAATAGGGCCGCGGTGGTTCCCAGACGAGGAGCTGGTTTCACGGTCGCTTCCTCTTCCCGGTCTACTTGGTAGGCATTTTGTCGGTGCTAGGGTTCGCTCGGGCTGTTGGTGGAGGGGGGACAGAGCGAAACGAGCGAGTGGGTACAGATGAGCGGCCCCTCCCGGACAGTGGCATGAAAACGGACCAAGAGGGAGACGAGGGGGCCGTTGGGATGGTGCCATTGCTGGACTAGGGTGGACACCGAACGGATGCGCGTACTGTCCATGTCATGTCGTAAAAGCAGGCCAAATTTCGGTCAAAAAGGTACGCTCGACATGAAACGGGCGTCGAACACAATTACGTTGCCATTTTTACCGTGGTTTCCGTCTGCGCGGATAAAAATAGAAATAGGCGGACGAATGCGTTCCCGGATTGGAGCTGCGCTTGGTTTCACCTGTCCTGAGAGCACAACATGCTCCAACACAGCCCACAGCTGCTCGGACACGGTTACGACCACCCACGCGGCCACGCCACGCGCCTACCGCGGAGTCACATTTACGATGCTATCCCCCAGCGAACAGGCAGCCGGCCAGCCGCTGACCATTTTGCGCGCGCTGACAGGCGGAGCCTACCACATTCTCTCCTCCGGTAAAGTTATGCCTACCGTACCAGAAATCCATTTTGGCTCCCGGGAGCACATGCTCCCGGTATGTTCAAAAAAATTTCAAAAATTCAAAACTTGTCGAAAAATTCCGAAAAAAATCATGCATGTACCTGAGCATGTCACGCACCACCGTGTCAAATTTGGCGACGAATCGACATCGTATGCGCCCTGTGCAAAATTGAAAAAGTTCTGACAGAAAATGAGATCTAAAATTTGAATTTTCAGATCTGAGATTTGTCATTTTTGCACAGGGCGCATACGATGTCGATTCGTCGCCAAATTTGACACGGTGGTGCGTGACATGCTCAGGTACATGCATGATTTTTTTAGGAATTTTTCGACAAGTTTTGAATTTTTGAATTTTTTTTGAACATACCGGGAGCATGTGCTCCCGGGAGCCAAAACGCGTTTCTCCGTACCAGACGCTCTATATATTTTCGGTCAAGCAACAGAGAGAGATAGAGGGAGAGAGTCGCGTTCTGACATGACGATCCATCTTCTTCAGCTCCTCATCTGCTCCAGCTTGCTGCTTCCTAGTCTGATCCCAGGAGCCTTGTCACTTTGCACGGACTTGAGTTAGTCTCCCGATCCCTAATCCATAGTTTGCATTTTATCTGGGTTTGCTTTTTCATCGTGAGCTGCCGTTTACCCGCTTACGAAGAACCCTAAAGTTCTTGCTAAGCTGCTTCTTGTTCATGTCTTTGGCTAGGGGCACCAGTGGTGCTGAATGCCACGCTCAAATTCTGCCTGACCGACGGCGGCAGCTGCTGCGACGCCGCCACCGACGCCGCGCTGCAGGAGCAGTTCCACGCCATGTTTGTGCAGCCGGACGGCGCATGCGCCGGTCTCGTCAAGTCCATCCTCTGCTCGGTACCTTCTTGCTTGATCCTACTGTCCAGCTTATTCCCTTCTTCCATATTCCCCGGTTTCTTTTGGGCGGCCTTTGCGAGTTCTTGCTTTATTTTAGCTGCGCGAGTCCAGTCGGCTTCATATGTGTGAGCACCATCAATCTGCACGATGTGAAAAATTATGTCAACTCCAAAAGGAGCTGTGCTTGACTGGTTCTTCAGAATGCGCTCCTTGAGTTTCTGAAGACCAACATGCCTCAATAAATCTTTCTCTCGCCGCCGTCGTGGAAGGCCGTCCGTGGACCTGGTTGTATGTCCATGGGAAACTAGGATACCCTTTTGGACTTCACTGAAATAATCCTCCAAAAGTTTCGTAATTTAAGCACCAACTAATTTTTGGGAAAAATACATGGATGTACACATTGTACAATCCTCCAAAATTTCTTGTAAGATTTAGAGTGGATTTTGGGTGGGATTCAACTTCTCCAGGGGAAGAAGAGAAGAAATTTCTGAAACTGTGAAAACCCAAACTATACTCGGTTCCTTCTACATACAGTGTACTGGACCCTCCAAACCTTTTAATATTACATATAGCCTAGGACCAACCACCAAAATCCATTATGGTTCATGAACAATGTTCGAACAAAATAAAATTAAATTAAAGACTATTTCATGCTTGAATCGCTATTTTTTGCATTTCCTTTTTTAATGTTCAGCCGAGAGATTCCATGGACAGCAAACTCTAGTTACATATCGCAACTTGTGTAGGTTGGATGGCGGGACCGGGAACCACGTCTCAACATTCTTCAGATTTTCTAGAATATTCTACTGTGATTATTTATGCGATTGCCAGAAAGAATGTGAGCTCCCCTCGACAGGAATCATTCTCCTACTTGCGTGTTTGACAAACACGCAGAACTAGTCAAGTTATGAATACTTAATATTATTGCAAGAACTATTACGCTGCTATGATCAATAATTAATATTATTGCTTGCTTACACAGTTCCTTTTCCATGTTTTCAGAAATGCAATCCGTTCTCGGCTGATCTGTTTGACATTGGGTCTACCACACGTACAATTCCTCTCTTGTGTAGCTCTTCCTCTGCACCAAATAATTCCCAACCTGAGGACCCCATCCAGCCCAATGGGGACTATTGTGAGCAAGTTTGGGAACATTGCAAAAGCACAGCAATTCCCAACTCCCCCTTTCAGCCTTCCGCGCCAAGAAATCCGGCGCCTACTGGTTCAGCTACCATGCTTACTGATTTTTGGCAATCAGAGAATGACTTTTGTGCGACATTTTCCGGTACGCCAAACAACCAGTCAGTATGCTTCAATGGGCTTGGGATCACATTTAACACTAGTAGCAACTCTTCACAATCTCCTACTGGGATTTGCCTTGAAAAGATTGGTAATGGATCCTATCTTAACATGGTTGCTCACCCTGATGGGTCCAACAAAGCCTTTTTCTCCAGACAAGATGGGAAGATATGGTTGGCTACTGTTCCTAAACAAGGAATGCAAGCCGGTCTGCAAATTGACGAGACGAGCCCATTTCTTGATCTCGCTACTGAAGGTCACCTCAGTTCGGACCTTAGACTCGTGGGTGTAGCGTTTCATCCGAACTTTCCAAACAATGGGCGTTTCTTTGTTTCATACATTTGCGATGGAGCTCGGTCACCCAACTGTGCAGGTCGGTGTTCTTGTGATGATGAAGTGGCGTGCGATCCCTCAAAGCTCGGCTCTGATAATGGTGTTCAGCCTTGCCAGTACCATCTAGTTATCTCAGAGTATTCTGCTAAAGGTTCACCATCAAACTTTTCTGAGGTATAGACGTGTGCATTCTCTTCTTTGCAATCCTTTATATTTAGATTCCTATTTAAGGATTTTATTTCCACCCTTCTTCTTTGATAGGCAACATATGCCGATCCATCAGAAGTCAGAAGGGTTTTTTCAATGGGGTTGCCATATGTTTCTAACCACACTGGTCAGCTCCTTTTTGGACCTACCGATGGATACCTATACTTTTTCACGGGAAATGGTGGGATAAGAGGTGACCCTTTCAACTTCTCCCAGAATAAAAAGTCACTTTTGGGAAAAATCATGAGGCTCAACATTGATGAACTTCCAGGTAATTCAAAAAAAGAAGAAGATGGTTTTCATTCCTCACTCGATATTTGCATACATTGGTGTCTACAACTCCACATACCCATAATTCACCCTTTTCAATTAAAAATAACCATTCTATCAACGCAATTAGGAAATATTATATTTGTTCACAAGCTGGCACAACAGCTAAAAGGGTTAAGTAGACTCTGTAGTTCAAGGTTAGATAGACTTCCAAAATATAATATGTAGTTATCCTCATGGAAACATTTGAAGTGGTACCATACAGCATTGGCCCAGTGCTTCTTTGCAAGTTGAAAGCTAAATTGCATGAATTATAAAGCAATATTGTTAGTAGTCTAGTTGAATATGCGTGTCTGTGAAACCGACCGTGTACTTTAGAATTTGTGTTTTCCACCTTCAGAACATAGTAGCACCACTGCACCACTCAAAACACTATCATGTTGTATTGTTACTACAACATTTCACTAAGGCTAACAATAAATCTCTAGCTATCATCGCAATATTGATTTTTTTTTGAAGCCAAAACAGTGGGGAAGAGCCCCCACTGCCACATTTTCCATTTTCTATTTCACCACATATTTACAAACCGAGAGTTCAAAGTTTAGAAAAATTACAACAAGTCTAACCAGTCTTGCATCCCTTGCTCAACACTAGGTTAACTCTATGTCTTATTACAGCAACTGAATCCTTAAAGAAACTAAAGCAAGCATCCATGCTTCTCTGATCATTATCGAAAATGATCTTATTTCTGTGGTTCCAAATACTCCAACAGCCTGCCATCATGGCCAATTTGAAAAAAGGATTATTTGATCTCTGATTAGCATCGATGAGCATATCAATGAACTGCATATCAGTATTCCTTGTCTGACCAATCTTCATCCAGAAATCTTGGCTGAAAGTGCATGTAAAAAAGAGATGTAGCCTGCTTTCCACCACATGATCATCACAAAGAACATAATCTGTAGATTCAACATAGAAATTTTTCCTGGTCATCAAGTCTTTAGTGTTAATTCTGTCCTGTATAATAAGCCAGAAGAAAAATTTATGCTTTGGGAGACAAGGAGATTTCCAGATCCACTTGAAAGGAGCAGGGGCCGGTTCATGATTTCTGCATGCTAGATATACTTTTTTGGTCGAATATCTTTCATTCCCCCAAGGAAATTTCCATGTATCATGATCATTACTGGATGTGGCCTCAATCAGCATATCTCTAACTTGACTGCACTGCTCATCAGCAATTAAAGACAGAGGGAGATGAAACAAATCATATACATCATCATCTCTGAATTCTGCTGCACTTGCAACGGTGATAGAAGTATTTTTGGCAAAAGAATGCAGTTCTGGGAATTGATTCATAGGAGGTGCTCCCTGCCATTTATCTTGCCACAACAGAGTGCTTTTACCATTATTAACCGAACCGGGTAGTAAGATCTTTGAAAGTGTTTAGGAAAGACAGGCAACTTCTCCACCAGTATGAACCTTTACTACCATGCTATTCAGGGACGCTGCCATTTGCATAATATGCTCTCCAAATAAGTTGAACCCATGGAATGTTATGTCCATTATAAAATTTGTGCAGGTTCTTAATCAAGAGAGCTTTGTTTTGTTCTCTCAAGTTAAGAACTCCTAGTCCTCCATCAGATTTTGGACGACATACCTTATCCCACTTAACCAGGCATTTACCATGTTTGTCGATGTCCTTTTCGTGCCATAAAAAGACTCTCATGGATTTTTCCATATGATCAGTATGTGTAAAATGAACTTTCAGTGCACACATTATATAATTAGGCATTGCCGAAATAACAGACCTGATGACTTCCAATCTGGAGCAGTGGGACAAAAGATTAGCTATGCCAGAAGGTCAAATTGATGGTAGTATAGAACAGTAGATGTCGCAATATTGATGGTAGTATAGAACAGTAGACTAGTTCTTTGTGCATTACCAGAAGGTCAAATTGCTTCAATTACAAAGCAGTATTGTTAGTATTTTTTTTACTGTAACTACAGCGGGCCTTCGGCCAGCCTGAACTAGCTTGGGCAAATCAGGTCCATGTACCATTTTTTTGAAGCATAGAAACACTACTCAGAACAATATTATGTTATATTGTTACTACTACATTCGATTAAAGTATAATGTATGCTTTTTAAGAGTACGACTAGCTTTGGCAAAAAAAATTGTACATCAGCGTGTGATCTCTTTTTTAAAGAGCGAAATGGAATTAATGAAACACCTTCAAATTTGAAAGAATTCCAGAATAGTAGTCTGCCCAGTATGGTCACAAGAATTTAGAAAACTAAATTTTACTACCCATAGAACCATTTTCCTCACATTATTATTGCATTTCCTGAAGGGTCACGTGTAGGCTACACTAGCGCAAATCAAAATTTTCTACCGCGACATCCAAGGAACTGCTGCAGTTATAGATCACGGGATTACCACTAGACGCGCTGTGCCGTGCCGAAGTCGGTGAAGCGAGTCGGGGCAGGGTAGACGTACAATCCTCTCCGATCCAGTCGCTCCCACGAACAGCTCCCACGAACAGCTCCTCTCGGCGGCTCGTCCAAGTGCTCCAAGTGCAGCACCTCTATCGGTATCCACACGTACGGCGTGGAGGCGCCGCTCGCCGGACTGCTAGGTCCGCGCGGGCGGCAGGGGCGTGGTGAGACGGTGGCTGGGTGGATTGTGGTGCGGAATTGGGCAACCCTAAAACGTCCAGCCTCCTCTCCTTATATAGACCTCCCCATATTGGGCTGCCTCAACTGAAGCCCATCCTGGAGTCTATTTCAGCCCAATCGGATCCAATCCGAATTATGCCTGCACAAGCTTAAGTGTGTGACCCTATAGGTTCATGCACGTTTAGTCATGGCACGAGTACACTACTCGTCCAATAGTTGGTAGCGGCTTCTAGCAAAACGTGCCAACTCCCAAACGCGCATAAAGATCGTATCGGACGAACCATCACAATGTTTATGCCATTCCCTTTGCCTCACGATATTAGGTCAAGCTCCAGCTTACCACTCTTTCTCGATCCTGTGATTCGGAATCCCAACTAGGTTAACCATTAACCTTATGTAGCACGGCCATGCATTTCTGGATCCGATCACTCGAGGGGCCCAGAGAAATATCTCTCTGCAGAGAGGGGCAAATCCCATCTTGACTGACTATGCCTTGCAGCATGTTTCATGACAAACCCGTAAGCTACCTTTATGGCTACCCTTTCACGGTGTAGCGTTGGATAGCCCCAAAGTAAGTTAATTCACATCTCAAGTACATACGACAATCTCAGGTCTAGGGACAAAGCAAACACATCGTGTAGAGAGAGAGCTATGAACGTTTGCTTCATTGTCTCAAGGTGGGTCAGCCCAACTCTATGTTCACAACATAAGTCCACATTATTAGTTTGACATCTCCATGTCTATGACTTGTGAAACATAGTCATCTACTAATACATGTGCTAGTCTAATATTCAAGTGTGTCCTCACATGAACTCCGACTAGGGACATATTTAGAATAACCATACAAGTAATGAGTTTCACAGACAAGTCCTCAACTCGCCAATCAATACAAGACATTATTCAAGGCACATTATAAATCATGGATACATTGAAATATCATCATCTCTATGATTGCCTCTTGGGCATATTTCCTACAGTCTCCCACTTGCACTAGAGTCAATCTAGAAGATATCTAATACC
Organism: Poa pratensis; assembly: GCA_947311845.1. Lineage (NCBI taxonomy): Eukaryota > Viridiplantae > Streptophyta > Magnoliopsida > Poales > Poaceae > Poa > Poa pratensis. The sequence continues at coordinate 18,581,893 of CAMZMU010000010.1, forward strand.
CATAGCTCTTGTGTGCTTATCATGATTCTTCTGTGAGAGAGGCTTTGTCAACGGATCAGCCACATTCAGATCCGTATGTATTTTGCATAAGTTTATTTCGCCTCGTTCGATGTACTGCCGAATGAGGTGAAACCGCCGCATAAGTGTTTGGTCTTCTGGTGATTCCTTGGCTCCTTTGCTATCGCAATGGTTCCACTGTTGTCACAGTAGAGATCCAGGACTGGACGCACTAGGGACAACACCAAGATCAGTAAGGAACATCTTCATCCAAACACTTTCCATGCTGGCTTCTGCCGCAGCATAATACTCGGCCTCCATTGTAGAATGAGCAACGTGTCCTGCTTGGAACTCTTCCAGCTAACGCCCCACCGTTCAACGTGAACACATAGCCCGATTGCGACTTGGAATCATCCACATCGTTTGGAAACTAGCATCGGTGTAACCATTTACAACTAGCTCCTCCTCACCTCCGTAAACAGGAACATATCCTTAGTCCTTTTCAAGTACTTAAGGATATTCTTTACCGCTGTCCAGTGACTATCACCGGGATCAGCTTGGTACCTGCTCGTAACACTTAGAGCATAAGAAATATCTGGGCGAGTACAAATCATAGCATACATGATGATCCAATTGCCGAAGCATATTTGATATTTTTCATGCGCTCTCGCTCATCAGTAGTCGAAGGACACTGAGTCTTGCTAAGGTTTATACCATGTGACATAGGCAAGAACCCTTTCTTAGCCTCTTCCATGCCGAAACGTTTTAGCACCTTGTCAAGGTATGTACTCTGGCTTAATCCTATTAGCCTCTTTGATCTATCTCTATAGATCTTAATTCCCAGAATATATGCTGCTTCTCCTAAGTCCTTCATTGAAAAACTATTCTTCAACGAAGTCTTTACGGATTCAAGCATAGGAATGTCATTTCCAATCAGCAGTATGTCATCCACATACAAGATTAGAAATACGAGCGAGCTCCCACTATCTTTCTTGTAAACACAAGACTCTGATTCGATTTTGGTGAAGCCAAATCCTTGGACTACTTCATCAAAACGAATATTCCAACTCCGAGATGCTTGCTTCAGTCCATAAATGGACTTTCGAAGTTTGCAAACCTTTCCAGCATTTTTAGGATCGACAAAACCCTCGGGCTGCATCATATACACGTCCTCGGCAAGGTTTCCATTCAGGAAAGCTGTCTTGACATCCATTTGCCATATCTCATAGTCAAAATATGCAGCAATAGCTAGAATTATCCGAATAGATTTAAGCATCACTACGGGCGAGAAGGTCTCCTCGTAGTCAACTCCTTGAACTTGTCGAAAACCTTTTGCAACAAGTCGAGCTTTATAGATGTGAACATTTCCATCCATATCAATCTTCTTCTTATAGATCCATTTGCACTCGATGGTCCTATGACCATCAGGCAGGTCAACCAAGTTCCAAACTTGATTTTCATCCATGGAATCTATCTCGGATCTCATGGCACTTTGCCATTTCTCAGAGTCGGGTCCATCATTGCTTCCGCATAGGTCGAAGGTTCATCATTGTCCAACAATAATATTTCACGCGTATCATTGTCTATCAATAATATTTCTCGCGCATTGCGAATCCTTTCTGACCTTCGTAGTGCTGGTGTTTCTCTTGCCACGGGTTCCTCAACTCGTTCTGCCATGATGGCATCACCCATTGAGTCCTCCCCGGTAGGCTCAACTTGAACTTCTTCAAGCAGCACCGTCTTTCCACTTGTCTCCTTCTTGAGAAACTCTTTCTCTAAGAAAACACCGCTTCGAGCGACAAACACTTTGCCCTCTTCTCGGTTGTAGAAGTAATATCCCAAGGTTTCCTTGGGGTATCCTACGAATATGCATTTATCCGACTTGGGTGTGAGCTTGTCCGACTGAAGTCGCTTGACAAACGCATCACAGCCCCAAATCTTTAGAAAAGACAACTTGGGACTCTTCCCATTCCACATCTCATATGGTGTCTTAACTACGGATTTAGATGGTACCCTATTTAGTGTGTGAGCTGCTGTTTCTAGAGCGAAACCCCAAAACGATAATGGTAGATCTGACTGGCTCATCATTGATCGAACCATGTCCAACAAAGTCCGATTACGTCGTTCGGAAACCCCGTTTCTTTGAGGCGTTCCGGGCGGCGTAAGTTGTGGAACAATTCCGCAACTCTTCAGATGATTGCTAAATTCGTGACTCAAATATTCTCCTCCACGATCTGATCGTAGAGCCTTAATTTTCTTGCCACGTTGATTTCTACTTCATTCTGGAACTCTTTGAACTTTTCAAAAGTTTCAGACTTATGCCTCATTAGGTAGACATATCCATATCTACTAAAGTCATCAGTGAAAGTTATGAAGTAGTGAAAACCACCTCTAGCGGTCGTGCTCATTGGTCCACATACATCAGTATGTATTAGTTCCAGTAAGTCGTCGCCCTTTCAGGAGAACCATTGAAAGGCGACTTGGTCATCTTCCCAAGCAAACAAGCTTCGCATGTCTCGTATGATTCAAAATCAAACGAAGTTAGAAGTCCATCAGAATGGAGTTTCTTCATGCGCTTTTCACTTATATGACCCAAACGACAATGCCAAACATAGGTGGGATTCAAATCATTAGGCCGAAGCCTTTTAGCACTTATGTTATAAACTTGCTCATCATCATGAACATCATCAGGATTCAAAATAAACAACCCATTCACAATGGAAGCAAAAGCCACAAACATATCATTCTTAGAGATAGAACAACCATTGTTTTTACTCGCAAATGAATAACCATCTCGCATCAAACATGAAGGAGAAATAATGTTTCGACTTAAAGCTGGAACATAATAACAATTATTCAATTCCATAATAAATCCTGAAGGGAGGTGCAGTTGCATGACGCCAACGGACAACGCAGCAACCTTTGCATTATTTCCGACGCGAAGATCAACTTCTCCTTGTCTCACGCTTCTACTCCTTACTAGCCCCTGCATCGATTTGCAAATGTGAGCAACCGATCCGGTATCAAATACCCAAGAGTTAATAATGGAGTCAGCGAGAAAAATGTCTATAACATTAACCACAATCGTACCTGAGCAGAAGTCTTACTCCCACTCTTCTTCAAAGAAGCAAGGTACTTGCTGCAGTTTCTCTTCCAGTGTCCAGACTCATGGCAGTAGTAGCATTCTGTGTCAGGTTTAGGTCCATCCTTAGGCTTAGGCTTTGGCTTGGAGATCGCATCTTTAGCTTTCCTTTCCTTGGCCTTACCATGCTTCTTGAAGCTAGGCTTGTTCTGCACAGCCAACACTTGGCCATGCCCTGCACACTTCTTAATGTCACATTCTGCCGTCTTGAGCATCCACAAAGTTCATTAAGGTCCTTCTCCACCCCATGCATATGGTAGTTCGAAATGAAATGCCCATAGCTGGCTGGAAGCGACGCTAAAATGAAATCAGTGGCCAACTCTCGGCCCAATGGAAAACCAAGTTTGTCCAAAGTCTGCGCGTAACCAAGCATCTTGATCACGTGCGGGCCTACTGCTGCTCCTTCAGCTAGCTTGCATTCACCAAAGGCCTTAGCGACATTGAACCTTTCAGTCCTGGCCTGGGTCTGGAACATGTCCTTAAGCGCAACGATCATATCGTACGCTTCCTGACCATCAAACTGCTTTTGAAGGTCGGGTTCCATGCAAGCAAGCATAAGGCAGCTAACCTCAAGAGACTCATCACATGCTCTCTTGTAGGCAGCCTAATGGCAGCAGTGTCGGTGTCAAGGGTTCATCTGGGATTGGGGTATCCAGAACACTTTCCTTCTTATCAGCCCTGAGAACAATTCTCAGATTCCGGATCCAATCCGAATAGTTTGTTCCAGTTAACTTTTCTTTCTCAAGGATGGAACGCAAAGCAAAAGGGGTGGGTTGGTTACGTGCCATTGATCTACAACAGAAAACATGCAAAATACTAAGACAAAAATCCATGATAGAGTAAAACATTAAACAATTTAATATGGTCTACTCCCACTAAAACCAACATCCCTCTGTTGATACTTAGTGATTCAAGATCCACAACGAACAAGTCTCCTAGTGAGCCGGACGCTTCACCGCTAGAAAACGAGGTAGTTTGGTAAGCAACACTTTGCTAATCATATCACATATGACTCTTGTTGTTGGGTGACATCTCTATGTCAAAACCCAACCTTTATGCCCCAAGGCGCTTAACCGTTAAGATTACCTTGTTGAGCTAACCAACTCTTATGCATGTAAGTATCCGATACAAACCCATCTAGCCAACGAAAACCGATGGCACCCTACTGTCATAGGCCCACCATCGATCGTAGAAGACATGGGATGGTGCAAGGTTTAGTTGGGGGGCATGTTAACTTAACATTTGTGAGGGATCGTTCTACTTCCACGAATCTAACATGCATAGGAGTAAAACAATAGGAATAGCAATCACATAGTTGTGACACAGTATGGCCCGTTTCTCATGGTGATCTCCATCTCCATAGAACCTGTCCACCATGGTGATCTCCATCTCCATGGTCCATGTGCGCCATCCCTCCGAGTGATGAGTCCTCCAAGAACTATTACAAGCTATTACGCCTAACAGCTAGTAATGTAAATTACATGGAATGTGGGAATCATCACAAGTCGGCACGCAGGCCGTTAATACAATAAGTGACAACACATCTGGCTCCTGCCGTGTTGACATACTCACGACACGCAGGTCATGAAAATATTACACACATGCATCACATACACATGGGCCATACTGGTCACAAAACACAAATCTGCAAAAACGAGTTAGACGTTCTAACGCCGAAACTTGCAACCCCTAAAACTTGCTTTTATCAATCGAATTTGCCAAATCTAAATTTGACCCTCTTCAATTGATCCGAGGTCGTCTGCAAAAGTTACAGCCGTATTACCGGAAACTGTTCGTTTTGGCAGATTACCTGTTATCGGCGATAGATCCAATCTATCACCCCGCGCATCTCATGCACCATGAATATGATCTAAATTCCGATTCGACCAACCCAATTGATCTTCGCGTGCTGCTGTTGGATTTACGTGTCACAGTCTACCCCGATGGCGGAAACCGACCGGTAGGGGTAAGTCGTTCGACGACCTCTTGCAACACGATCACGGAAATAGATCACAGATCAAGACATTTACAACAGACTGCCGATCGCATCGGCCTTACCCCATCTACATATCACATATGCAAATGATCCGAACCTATAACGAGGCAGCATCGGCTCTGATACCACTGAAGGGTCGCGTGTAGGCTACACTAGCGCAAATCAAAATTTTCTACCGCGACATCCAAGGAACTGCTGCAGTTATAGATCACGGGATTACCACTAGACGCGCTGTGCCGTGCCGAAGTCGGTGAAGCGAGTCGGGGCAGGGTAGACGTACAATCCTCTCCGATCCAGTCGCTCCCACGAACAGCTCCTCTCGGCGGCTCGTCCAAGTGCTCCAAGTGCAGCACCTCTATCGGTATCCACACGTACGGCGTGGAGGCGCCGCTCGCCGGACTGCTAGGTCCGCGCGGGCGGCAGGGGCGTGGTGAGACGGTGGCTGGGTGGATTGTGGTGCGGAATTGGGCAACCCTAAAACGTCCAGCCTCCTCTCCTTATATAGACCTCCCCATATTGGGCTGCCTCAACTGAAGCCCATCCTGGAGTCTATTCAGCCCAATTCGGATCCAATCCGAATTATGCCTGCACAAGCTTAAGTGTGTGACCCTATAGGTTCATGCACGTTTAGTCATGGCACGAGTACACTACTCGTCCAATAGTTGGTAGCGGCTTCTAGCAAAACGTGCCAACTCCCAAACGCATAAAGATCGTATCGGACGAACCATCACAATGTTTATGCCATTCCCTTTGCCTCACGATATTAGGTCAAGCTCAGCTTACCACTCTTTCTCGATCCTGTGATTCGGAATCCCATACTAGGTTAACCATTAACCTTATGTAGCATGGCCATGCATTTCTGGATCCGATCACTCGAGGGGCCCAGAGAAATATCTCTCTCAGAGAGGGGCAAATCCCATCTTGACTGACTATGCCTTGCAGCATGTTTCATGACAAACCCGTAAGCTACCTTTATGGCTACCCTTTCACGGTGTAGCGTTGGATAGCCCCAAAGTAAGTTAATTCACATCTCAAGTACATACGACAATCTCAGGTCTAGGGACAAAGCAAACACATCGTGTAGAGAGAGAGCTATGAACGTTTGCTTCATTGTCTCAAGGTGGGTCAGCCCAACTCTATGTTCACAACATAAGTCCACATTATTAGTTTGACATCTCCATGTCTATGACTTGTGAAACATAGTCATCTACTAATACATGTGCTAGTCTAATATTCAAGTGTGTCCTCACATGAACTCCGACTAGGGACATATTTAGAATAACCATACAAGTAATGAGTTTCACAGACAAGTCCTCAACTCGCCAATCAATACAAGACATTATTCAAGGCACATTATAAATCATGGATACATTGAAATATCATCATCTCTATGATTGCCTCTTGGGCATATTTCCTACAGTCTCCCACTTGCACTAGAGTCAATCTAGAAGATATCTAATACCCATAGCTCTTGTGTGCTTATCATGATTCTTCTGTGAGAGAGGCTTTGTCAACGGATCAGCCACATTCAGATCCGTATGTATTTTGCATAAGTTTATTTCGCCTCGTTCGATGTACTGCCGAATGAGGTGAAACCGCCGCATAAAGTGTTTGGTCTTCTGGTGATTCCTTGGCTCCTTTGCTATCGCAATGGTTCCACTGTTGTCACAGTAGAGATCCACTGGACTGGACGCACTAGGGACAACACCAAGATCAGTAAGGAACATTTCATCCAAACACTTTCCATGCTGCTTCTGCCGCAGCATAGTACTCGGCCTCCATTGTAGAATGAGCAACGTATCCTGCTTGGAACTCTTCCACTAACCGCCCCACCGTTCAACGTGAACACATAGCCCGATTGCGACTTGGAATCATCCACATCGGTTTGGAAACTAGCATCGGTGTAACCATTTACAACTAGCTCCTCCTCACCTCCGTAAACTAGGAACATATCCTTAGTCCTTTTCAAGTACTTAAGGATATTCTTTACCGCTGTCCAGTGACTATCACCGGGATCAGCTTGGTACCTGCTCGTAACACTCAGAGCATAAGAAATATCTGGGCGAGTACAAATCATAGCATACATGATAGATCCAATTGCCGAAGCATATTTGATATTTTTCATGCGCTCTCGCTCATCAGTAGTCGAAGGACACTGAGTCTTGCTAAGGTTTATACCATGTGACATAGGCAAGAACCCTTTCTTAGCCTCTTCCATGCCGAAACGTTTTAGCACCTTGTCAAGGTATGTACTCTGGCTTAATCCTATTAGCCTCTTTGATCTATTCTATAGATCTTAATTCCCAGAATATATGCTGCTTCTCCTAAGTCCTTCATTGAAAAACTATTCTTCAACGAAGTCTTTACGGATTCAAGCATAGGAATGTCATTTCCAATCAGCAGTATGTCATCCACATACAAGATTAGAAATACGAGCGAGCTCCCACTATCTTTCTTGTAAACACAAGACTCTGATTCGATTTTGGTGAAGCCAAATCCTTGGACTACTTCATCAAAACGAATATTCCAACTCCGAGATGATTGCTTCAGTCCATAAATGGACTTTCGAAGTTTGCAAACCTTTCCAGCATTTTTAGGATCGACAAAACCCTCGGGCTGCATCATATACACGTCCTCGGCAAGGTTTCCATTCAGGAAAGCTGTCTTGACATCCATTTGCCATATCTCATAGTCAAAATGTGCAGCAATAGCTAGAATTATCCGAATAGATTTAAGCATCACTACGGGCGAGAAGGTCTCCTCGTAGTCAACTCCTTGAACTTGTCGAAAACCTTTTGCAACAAGTCGAGCTTTATAGATGTGAACATTTCCATCCATATCAATCTTCTTCTTATAGATCCATTTGCACTCGATGGTCCTATGACCATCAGGCAGGTCAACCAAGTTCCAAACTTGATTTTCATCCATGGAATCTATCTCGGATCTCATGGCACTTTGCCATTTCTCAGAGTTCGGGTCCATCATTGCTTCCGCAGAGGTCGAAGGTTCATCATTGTCCAACAATAATATTTCACGCGTATCATTGTCTATCAATAATATTTCTCGCGCATTGCGAATCCTTTCTGACCTTCGTAGTGCTGGTGTTTCTCTTGCCACGGGTTCCTCAACTCGTTCTGCCATGATGGCATCACCCATTGAGTCCTCCCCGGTAGGCTCAACTTGAATTTCTTCAAGCAGCACCGTCTTTCCACTTGTCTCCTTCTTGAGAAACTCTTTCTCTAAGAAAACACCGCTTCGAGCGACAAACACTTTGCCCTCTTCTCGGTTGTAGAAGTAATATCCCAAGGTTTCCTTGGGGTATCCTACGAATATGCATTTATCCGACTTGGGTGTGAGCTTGTCCGACTGAAGTCGCTTGACAAACGCATGACAGCCCCAAATCTTTAGAAAAGACAACTTGGGACTCTTCCCATTCCACATCTCATATGGTGTCTTAACTACGGATTTAGATGGTACCCTATTTAGTGTGTTTAGGACGACTACGCCGATTTGCTGCTCATCTACCTACAGGGGCGGAGCTAGAGAACTGATGATCGGTATGCACGATGGTGCCCACTTGCCAAAAAGCATGTTCTAGGGGGTTGCATATATGGTGAAAATTTGTTATTTTATAAATAATTATTCTTTTACCCGGTGTCATGTGCACGCCAAGCACAGGCTTGGATATGCCCTGTCTACCTCTACTAGGCAAATATTTGATAGCCCACCTATCAATTTATGCAATGCCTAATTCTATATGGTTCATAAGTGTTCTCTATCATGGCTAGATGATATTCATGTTATTCCTACAGAAAATATGCTAACATTGGTATCACAGCCAATATATTCATGCATAGAGCCCTAATGAGGCCTACACAAACGTCGATTGCTTGAAAAAATGCACCAAACTATTTTTTGTCAAGTCCTAATGTTGAAGTTTTTGCTAATCGGATGTTATTTTGACCTAATGCTGTACCGTTGTTGCCGTTCAAGTTTATGCAATTCTTTCGTTTAATTCTTTTTTATTGATCATGTTCAATCCTTGAATGTTTCTGTTCATAGGAATGATTAAGATTAAGTAGCCCAATGCTTATATTTATCTGTACTTATCTAGGGTTTAGTGCTAATTCTTTCTATTTACATCTTAGCTATCTTAGGCTAATAGTAATTGATGAATTTAAGTTATGATAAATTATAGCACGTGTCTGGGCTCAATGGCAATTATGAAGGAGGAATATGACGTCGTTTTCTCCTAGGGACTTATATGTAATTTTCATTTTGTTCAAAAATGTTCTTGTAAGAGTTGGTTGATCTTAATATGTGGTCTCTGGCCTCTTTAAATAAAAGAACTACGAATCGCCTTCACCTTTGAGTTTAAACTAGATCACATTTTTATAGTGTTGATTTTTAACACACACATATACTTCTCATACTAGTAATTTAGTGTGTAATTCATGTGTTGGTGTGGGCACTTTGGTGGTTAGTCTGTATTCTTCATGGTTGCATTTGCATTTCTCGTGTTATAGATGTATAGTGTACATGTTAGTGTTTGGGTACCTCCATACGACTGGAGGTGTATTTTTCGTGTTAGTGTATTATGTTTATACTTTTACATTATTAGTTTGTAATTCCCAAAAAAAAGATGGAAATAATAACATTGAGAGCCGGGAGAAACAAATTTAAAAGGCGGTAAACTGAAAGAAAAGAAAAACTATAAGAAAAAACTAAGAACTCAAATAGATGAAAAACAGAAAAGGTACAATTCAAAATCAAGCAAGATTGTCACTCGGCAGATTCAGACACGTCAATGGCCAACACCAGCCCTCCGCGGAGAGCGGAGATGCTCTTTGTTCGTTCCCCTTTGCACCGTGGCTTCATCCGCATCTTTTCTTTTCAAATAATCAACAACATCTTTAGTTGTATTTTCTTGAGAACAACTATGGGAGTGTTTTCCTCTACAATTTTTATTAGTAAATATATATGCAAATATTGTTACAGACATATACAAAGAGAAAGAATACTAAAAATAAAATAAAATCTGAGTTTTTAACAAAGAATTAAACTATTGGGAGAATTATAAGTAAATTAACTTCCATCTCAAAAGGCATGGCCTCTGGTTCTTGAAGATTTTGTTGTTTCAGACAATCCAAATGCCCCATGAATTAAGAATGATGATCTCATAAAGAAAAAAAAACTAAAGTTTTTCTTTGATACTATGATTGGATTCAAACACAAAAAGACCTTTTGTTCCCTGGGGGCAAACAAAATCCCAACATTCAGCAGCAAATGGCCATCTCTAAAATATGTGGATCAAAGTTTCCTCCTAGTTCCATTGCATAGTGGCACAATCATAGGTTTGCAAATAAAAGTTTTTTTCAAGCCATGAGATTCATTTTGTTTAGTCTATCATGCAGAAGGAGCCAAAAAAGACTTTTTGTGTAGTTTCGCATGCACTTTTCCAAACTCGTGAGAAATGGGGATGTTGGCTGAAAACCAATCATGCCCTTGTAGGACTTCCAAGAGGAGGAATGGTTGTTTCCCATATGTAACTACAAACATCCCTTTTTACCATGATGAAATTTATTAGAGATTGTTTCACATATGCTTTCCACTTGCAGAAATTCTTAGTAGGACTGATGAAATAGTGGAAAATGAAACAGATCGTCAAGAAACTCAATTTGGATTACACCTTTAACCGACATGTTAGTGTTCTTTGCGAATATAAACATGTGTAGGAGATCTTGATTGAAGCATTTGGCGTACCAAAGATCATGCCAAAAATAACTGATTTCCCAGATCCAACATTGCACCTTGCCATTCCCTTGTAGAAATCAAACAAATTCAGATGTGCATTTGACCAGAAGGAACCCTCCATGTGAGTACCAGTAATATGTTATTACTATAATATTTCTCCCAAACCAAGTGCGCCCAAGGTATATCTTTTTGGTTATAGAACTTGTGGAGACTTTTCAGCAGCAAACCTTATTTAAGCATCCAAGTTTAGAACACACAAGCCTCCCTTATTTTAAGGTCTACAAACAGTCGTCCATTTTACAAGGGAAGGTCTTTTATGTTCTAGATCTGGCTTTCGCCATAGGCAATGCCTAAGATATATCACCAATTAGGTTTGATGGTGGCTAGTACATCAAGAGTGCACATAATTTTTTTGGCATGGATGATAACGCTGATTTAACCATTTCTAATTTTCCACCATAGCTTAAAAAGCAATTCCACCGAGTCTCCTTTCCACTATCAGAACTATTGGAAGAAAATATGGCAAAGTTGGTTTAGTTGTTCCAAGTAATTAAAATGGAAGGACCCTTTCTTGCAATTTAATTTTAAGTAAAGTGTTGGTTCTATGTTCATCTTTATTCATTGGTACAATGACTGATTTGTGGAAATTGACCTTAAGACCAGTGGAGTCGGCAAAACTCCGTATTAGAGCCTTGAGGCCAAGTAACCGTTGAGCATCAGCTTCCAAGATGATCAAAGTATCATGAGTATATTGAACAATTTAGAATTTAGGGAAGCTTGAGGTCTACAAAAGGAGATGCAACAAGCCGTGTTGCGAAGCCATGTTTAAGATTGACCGAAGGAGATCAACAGCTAATATAAATATTAATGGTGAGAGAGGGGTCACCATGTAACTCAAGATTGCACATAATAAAATTGTCATGGATGATTACACTGATTTAACCATTTCTAGTTTTCCACCATAGCTTAAAAATCAATTCCACTGAGTCTCCTTTCCACTATCAGAACCATTGGAAGAAAATATTCGAGAGTTGGTTTAGTTGTTCCCGAGTAAGTAAATGGAAGAACCCTTGCTTGCAATTTAAATTTTAAGTAAAGTGTTGGGTTCTATCTTCATCCTTATTCATTGGTACAATGACTGATTTGTGGAAATTGACCTTAAGACCAGTGGAGTCGGCAAAACTCCGTATTAGAGCCTTGAGGCAAACTAACTGTTGAGCATCAGCTTCCAAGATGATCAAAGTATCATCAGTATATTGAACAATTTAGAATTTATGGAAGCTTGAGGTCTACAAGAGGAGATGCAACAAGCCGTGTTGCGAAGCCATGTTTAAGATTGACCGGAGGAGATCAACAGCTAATATAAATATTAATGGTGAGCGAGGGTTCACCCTGTAACTCCCTTAAGAGCATCTCCAGTCGGATCCCCTATATTCGGCCCCCAAACTGTCCGCAGACGCGTCCGGACGTGTCCGCGGACAGTGACCAGACGGCTCCCAAATGTTATGCTCTACAATCATCAACCTTATATTTCTCTCCCCAAATCCATGCATTACATGCAGCTACGTTCTTTGCATAGGAAGCCTATCTAGTGCACAAAGATATACCATACATGGCAAATATAATTATAACTAAAATAGCTATAGCTCCCAATGCATAATGAAGATGCATCTCCTTCTCGATGGCATGTTGTTTGAACTTCTTCATCTTTGTACGACGTGCATCCATCTTTTTTTGGTAAACATCGACGATGTCAGCGAGTTGCAACTCCATAGTCATCTTCATTTCTTCCATCTTGTTCTTCTCTTCTTCCATCTTCTTCTTCTCTTCTTCCATCTTCTTCTTCTCTTCTTCCATCTTCTTCTTCTCCTCTTCCATGGTCTTTATTTTCTCCTCCAATTTTCGGTTAGCATCATGAACTTCTTCAAACTTCTCTTCGATCTTAGTCTTTTCCTTAATTGTGAAGCTCAAATCCTCCAATATGCGCATCTTGCCTCGGAGGGAGTCGTTCAACTCGGATATCACTCCACGGACATTGCAACTACATGATTTTGAATCCTACAAGTGAAATATTTCCGACTCAAATCAACCACATTGCACAATATTGGGGAAAACTCTAAATGTGAGCTCAAACTTAGGACATACCGAGTCGGAGGAGCTCTCCTCCTCGTATAGAGGGTAGGAGCCGGCCGAGTCTTGGTCCCATAAAACCATGTTGTCCGAGAGCGGATTGGACTTACAGATCGGGGAGCCGGAAAGGCTGAGAAGCCGTGGAAGATCAAGGAACGGAGGCGGCGGCGGAAATCGCTCGCTGCAATTGCGGTCAAAATCTGTCGCAGAATGTGCACAAATCCGCCGCAACAGCTCTGCAAAACTGGTCGGCGAAGGTTCGCGAGCAAGTGCGGACGACGGCGGTGCCGGAGCTTGGCAAAAGGGCGAGCGAGGAGGAAGGGCGGCGGCGCCGGAGCTTGGCAAAAGGGGCGGAGCTAGGGGAAGGAAGGAGTGGAGTGTGCAAAATATCTACTAGCCGGACGAGGCCTCCATCCCATTTAGGGTGAAAAACATAGGACCGCCCTGTCAGCGACCACGGGGCGGACGCGTCTGGGCGCATCCGGCCGGCCCCAAACCCGCCCTACATATGGGCTGGGATTGGGGTGTGCCGGACCGCCCGGTCGTTTGGGATGACTATGGGGGCCGCCGTTGGGTGGCGGTTTTCGGCCCAAAACGTGTCCGGGCTGTCCGCCCGGGCGTTTGGGAGAGGTTTGAGGGCCATGGTTGGAGATGCTATTAGTAAGACAAATGAGGTACCCGTTTTAAGCTACATTTTAATCCATTTAATCAATTTTCTCCCCGAAACCTTTTGCTTCCATAATTTATAGAATGGCACAATGCTCAATCTTGTTAAATTTTTATAGTCTAGCTTTAAGACTAGGATCTCCTTGTTGCATTTATGACACTAATATATTTATTCAAGCGCCAACCCAAACAATCGTTAATTGATATTTTCCTTTAGAAAAACATACTAGAATTTATGGACAATTTTTAGAATAAATGTTTGAAGTCTTGGCACGAGCTTAGTGCCAATTTAAGCATATTGTTTGTCGTGGTGGTATCACGGCAGATGCCATGGGATGGCTTATGTTGGGGCCGATGGACGCTGGTGGAACCGGGGAGGGCTAGCGCGCTAAGGAGCGCACACGGAAAATACAAGCACACACACAATATACCCAGGTTCGGAGCCCTCGTGAGGAGGTAATACCCCTACTCCTGCCTGCCTCTCTCTATATGTCGGTATCTCACAAGTACAATGGTGCTCCTTGAGCTGTATCTTTGCAGCTATGGCAATGAGCTCTAAGGAAGAAGATGAAGCTAAGGGGGAAATGTCTCTCTCTGGGCGTCGTCCCTCACACAGGAGGGGGAGGGCCTCCTTTTATAGCTAGCTGGGTGCAACGGTCAGCTCCGTACCGGCACTGTGGCCACGCACGCCCGCGTCAGCCGTCGTACCGGCACTGTAGCCACGCACTCTGCACCGTCATGATTGTACCCTCTGCAGGAGACACGACGTGGCTTGCCCATACCCTGTCCCATGTCTCTGCTCCCACGTACACCCTTGGTCAGCAGAGGTGAGCCCGGTCACCTCAAACATGCGCCATACCGCACGCCATGCTCCCGTGTCAGACGGGATGCGACAGCAGCGCTGACCTCCGTCCGACATAAGGTGCCTCATCTCTATAACCCGGCATGGATATGCCGGATTCCCTTTCCTGAATAGCCTCCCCTGCACATAAGAAAACACACAGGATACCGACATATATATGTCGGTCAGCATGTCTCGGATCCCATATCTCGGTCAGTATAACTCGGTGGGTATATGTCGGTTCCCGCCAACATCATAACTCGGCCTCCTCTGGGCCCGGGTATGTCGGTTTTTTGTACCTCGGTCGAGTCTTGGACACAGCTTATACCATATCATGACCCTACCCGGGGGTAGCCCCCCGACATTAGTCCCCGAAGCTGGTGCGGTCCTGCAGCCTCGGATGAAGGGCCACACCAGGTTTACAAAACCAAACCATCTTGACCAAAGTATCCGACATAACTATGTCGGACCAAGTCAAATCAACAAGCATCCAATCTCCAACTCCTTCCGACATCCGCCCCTGTGTCGGTTTCTCCGACACAAGAACTCAGTTGAAGGACCATGTCAAGCATTCACAACCAACTCAACTTAAACCAATCATCCGACATATCTACGTCGGTTCAATCTCTAGAACTCTGAGCCGAGTCTTTAGCTGCTCTTGCCACTTTCCCCTATACCGGTTTCTCCGAAATACAAAGATTCTCTCAATCTCCTCCAAGATCTGGCCACAGCACGTGGCAGGGAGACACTGTGCGTTGCCTCGGTTCCCGCGCGTGGACAGACATGCCTCTGCGCACGCCGCCCACGAGTTGTCACGTCCTGAGCGCACTCGAGTGCGTTTGACCCCTCGATAACCGCGCGGCTCCTCGATTCACGCGCCGTAACTGCGCCACTAACCACGCCGTGAGCGGTTACCACTTTACGGCCCATCGTGTGGCCGATCGTGCGGCCGTGATTACCGCAACCGCGCATAATGCGCGCAGTTAATCCGCTCGCCCGTTACGGGGATCGTGCGTGATTAACTGCGCAAACCGCATGCCCCCCCCCCCCCCCCCCCGCGCCTATAAGTAGCGGAGCGGGCGCCTCTCTCCTCCTCTTCTTCTTCTTCTTCCACTCTCCACCTCTCAACCTCCTTGCGCCATTGCCGCCGCCGCGCAGAGCAACTTGCAACCGCACGCCGCCGGAGCCCACGAGCCCCCAACGAACGGAGCACCTCGCGCCGCCGCGGACACGCTCAAATCCGGCACGCCCTGCGCTTCTCGCCTCGCGCCGCCGCCGCTCCACCGGTAAGATGTTCATCCATTACTCCTCCATGAATTTCTTTTATACCTTTACCGTAGATCCTTCATAGGTTTTCTTGCTCTCAACTTCTTGTTTCTCATAGATCTTCTCCATAGATTGCTTTCTAAATTTCTTCCTTCTAGATTCCCTTTAGACTTTCTCTTTAGATTTTCCCCGGATCTTCTAGGTCATTTCTTAGTTGCAATCTCTTGTTGTTTCTCCTATATTCTTGTCTAGATCTTCTCTTAGATCTTCTAATTAGTTTCTAGGTAAATTTGCTTTCCTCCGCCGTGCAAATGCTAGAAAGCTCACCGCTGGTGCACTTATGTCCTTTTTTGCAGATTCCGCCGTCGGCACGGGCACCAAATTCTCACTTCCTCGCCGCACCGCCGAGATGTCGGCTAGCAATACTCCGGAGCCTGCCGACATTCCCGTCGAGGAAAGCGAGCGCGCCGGATGGGAAGGCTCGGATGTCTCCCAAGCCGAGATAGATTGGCTGATCCGGACCAAGCGAATCCTGGCTCAAGTGATATGCCGGATTCCTGGCACAGAGGCCGAGCCGGATCTGCAAGCCAATGAACGCGTGGTCTTCATCGCGCACTTCGAGCGCGGCTTCGGACTCCCGGCGAGCCCATTCTTCCGGGCTTTCCTCAACATATTTCATCTTCAACCCCACCATCTCCCAGCGAACGCCATCACCACCCTCTCGGCGTGCGTTTCTTTCTCCGAGGGATACCTCGGACTCTGGTCCACCGTTGAGCTTTGGGCCAAGTACTTCCAGCTCCGGAAGCAGAGTGTCCCGAATCCGGATAAGACCCTCCCCAAAGAAATGACTCCTTGCGGCGCTGCCACAATTATACCTCGGAAAGCCTCCATCTTTCCTCGGGTTCAAGGCCTGGAATCATGCCGGAAGTGGGTGAACGCGTCAAGGCAATTGCCCGAACGACGATGGATGTCGAATGGGAATGGGGTATAAAACCTCATGATAGAACTCGGCTTCCGGAGCAAGTAACTTGCAACCTAGACCGACATTTCTTGCCAGCCGGGACAACTGTTATGTCGGCACCGTACTTGGCTACCCGTATAACTTGGTCTTTCTGTGCCTGTTTTGCAGAGATTCGCTCGGCACGCAAAGGAAGACGCAGCGGACCCCTCCGCCAAGTGGGGCAAAGATCTACCTGCCCCGGCCGCCACCGAGGTAGAAGACATGGACGATGAGGATCACATGCCGATTCCGGCTGCTGGCGCCCCTACCTCGGGTAAGCCTCGAGCCCGAGCCTCAATCCGAGATTGGTCAGATGACGGTGACGATGATTGCGAAATTTTAGAGGCACTTGATGTTCATCCCATCGCCTTTGCTCACCCACTATCCTCGGCATCAGCTAACCCGGGCGGCCCTGTTCCGAGTACACGCCCTGCTACTACGGGCAAACAAGGCGGATCTCGCAAGCGTGCAGAGACCGGTACCTCGAATACCGGGACCTCCACATCCTCAGATCCAGCAGCGCCGAAAGCGAAGCGGCTGAAGAAAACAGCGGTTAAGCCATCACGGGTCAAGAGGACACCGCCAGTTACTCAAGGGTAAGATACTCTTTGCCGACATACGCTCATTTTCCTATCTTCCTTTTCCCGGGATAATCTTTCCCCGAGATAACATTTTTTCTTGTTTCAATGCAGTGATGCCCTTGAGGTTAACCAAAGCGCATCCTCCATGCGCTCACCCCTTCCGACTGCAGCGGAACCTCGGTCAACTGACTCCGGGGTACACACCACCCCAGCCGTCATACTGCTGCCGGCTTCTGATGCCGCACTTGGAGGAGGTCAAGACGCCCTAGAAACCGAGGTCATGGACTCGGTTAACACCGATATCTCGGCCCCTGACCGAGATGTTTATCTCGATGCCGGCAACAAGGACTCCACGACGGAGCGAACCGACACTCCGATGGCACCGGATCAGCAGCAACAACAACGGCAACAACAGCAATACCAGCAGCAAGATCAGCAACAGCAGCAGCAAGATCAACAGCAACATCAGCAAGATCAACAGCAACAGTAGCCGCAGCAAGAGCAGCAGCCACAGCAGCAGCAGTCATTGCCACCACCGACATCTCCCACACCGGCATCCCAGAAGCCAGCCTCAGTGCCAAATCCGGCACTGCCATGCCAATTGGCCATTGGAAAATTGCCGCTTATTCCGGATAAGCAACTGGTGGTGACTCCAACCCACTCCTCGAGCTACCAGCAACTAGTTGCCAGAGCCTCCAAAGCCGGCACAGCTATTTCGGAGTTCCCCCGTCTGCGCACTCAAAGCGGCAACAGCTTGGGCTCGGTGGAGCACTACAACATGGATTGGAACGCCGCTGATACCAGCAAGGTTTCCTCCCACAATCCGGTTGCCCGGCACTCAGTTGGCCCAAGCCACGTTGCGCAGTCCATACACGCGCTGCAGGTTGCAGTCCTCAATGCCAGCAAGGTCACAGAGGTACACCTTCCTTGGCTCAATGCTTTTTTCTTTTATAATCAATCACAGATATACATTATCCCCAGTCCCCGAGATTCGGGTCGAGTAGTTGATGCTCAACCGAGTTAAGACCACACGGCGTGAATCTTCACAAAAACTCAATATCCATTCCACTTCCAAAAAACTCCGACATCCAGTCCACTTACAAAAAATTCCGATATCCAGTTCGTCGTGAATCTTCACAAATTTTCGACATGCAGTCCCCGAGACTCATGTCAAGCTTACTCGGCGTGAAACCTCACAAATTTCCGACATGCAGTCCTCGAGACTCATGTCACGCTTACTCGGCGTGAAACTACACAATAATACTAACACTTTCCTTTTTTCAGGATTGCACCAACACTCGGACTGAGGTGTTCAAGAAGCTGCTCTTGGAGCACAGGTAACTCAAGAATTCCCACAAGCAGCTGCATGAGGAGTTGAAGAAACGCGACGACGCGCACAATGCTGCGGTCAAAAAGGAAAAAGACGAAGTGTCTCAGCTCCAGAAGGAGCTTGAAGCGGTTCAGAATCAGAAAGCCGAGACAGAGAAAGCTGCTGCTGCGGAGAAGAAACAGCGGGAAGAGGACGCTCAGAAGTATAAAGAGCTCCTCACCCATACCGAGGGTCGCGTCACCTCTGCTCAAGAAGAGCTAGATGCCCTCAATGCTAAATGTGACGGCTGGTTGAAGGAGCTCACCCGGATCAACAATGATATGGACAGTAAGTTTCCTTTATCTTTTCTCTTCATTTCTTTTGCCTCTACCGACATTAGATTTATGCCGGTATATGACTGAACTTGGTGGTAGCTTTTCTTTCTTCTTTAGAGCACTTTGCCCATTCCAAGGCCGCTGCTATCAATACTACCAACAAGGCGCGGGAACAGAGGGCAAGAACTAGCCCGATCCCGGAGGAATGGGACATTGAAGACCATCTGACTGCTCTTAACGCTTGAATCTCTCCTCTGAAGCTCATTGGCACCGAGCTCCTCGAAGCTGGTATCCGGGTTTACCGGGTTCTATGGCCGGGGTGCACGCCTCCAGTCACCGTTGCCGAGTTATCCCAGTGTCTGCTGGGCGCGGAGGCAAGACTCCGAGAGTGGAGATCTTCCTCAGCACGTGTCGGCGCAGACCAAGCTTTGACTTTCGTGCTCTCTTGGTACGAGTCAATCAAGCTTGATGCAGTGCGGTCCCTGCGCCAAGGCTCAAAATGGACTTCAGATCCGACACTGATCGAGAGCCACAAGGAGGCAGCCTCCTTCATGGCCAGCTATGCTCCCACTCGAAATCTCCTTCCTGGTCCAGCCTACTCGGAGGATGAAGAAGATGACGAGGATGATGAAGAGGGTGATGACGAGGAAGATGACATCGATGAGGAGATCGAGGTCAAAGCTCCCGACACTGCTACTGCCAGAGCAGCCGACACTCCTGAGCCGACCGCGACCGACATCTCTGAGAACCCGGCAACGAACACCTCGGTCGAGCCAACGACCGAGATTGCTCCTGAAACTCGCACCGCTCCTACTGCTCCGAGCTCCTCCGAGGCAGCTGCCTAAACTTATCACAAGCTGAACCATTAAATCCCCGGAATGCCGGGTGCAAATGTATATATACTCTTTAAATTTTTATCAGTACTACTCTATCATGCTAGTTTCAACTAGACAGGCTTGATGCCGGATCACCTTTCACCGAGTCCCCGAGTTTACTTTCTTGTTCTACTATACTTAGTAATCTTTGCTCTTGTCTACCATTAAGGCGTTCGACAGTCGAGTCACAAGATCAAAATTATAGCATACAATACTTGTAAATTTTGAGGTAAGGTCTAGAGTCATCCGACACAAAGATAAGGAATGAAAAAACCGGGTTAGTAAACAACATATACCGAATCATTTTTGGACCGAGTCCCCGAGTTTGTTTTCATGTTTACTATATACCATAACCTCTGCTCTTGACTGCCATTTTAGCGTTCGTCAGTCGAGTCACAAGATCACAACAAAATAGCATACATTACTTGAACTTTGAGGCAAGGTTTAAAACCATTCGGTATAGGGACAACACAGATAAAACATAGATAAAACACATGCATATAGACAAAGGCAGTCCCCGAGTTTCTTTTCGGAGTGCCAACATTTCATTCAAAGGAAACCGAGATACATACATTGCGCCCTTAAGAGTAGAAGGGACGGAGTAGAGCTACATTCCAGGGTTGTTTGGTTTCCTCTCCGGATTTGTCCATCTTGTTCCTCATTGCTACATGTGCATCTGATGATCCCGAAGAGCAAGGCTTTGATACCTGCAAAAGTAAACGGGATTAGGTTGAGACTCCAAGTGCAGAGTGTATAGTAAGTGGAAGACAGTTTTCCCCACGAGGGGTGACTCGAGGGTTTAATATCGAACTCTCGGGGAATCTGAAGTGGTAGATTTATCTTCTTATCCTTCTTTTGGTTACCTACAAAACAAGGTTAGATGTTTTGGTCCTCAACCTCACCTGTGGTTGTCAAGCACAAGGTGTAAGAATGATATCAGGATAGTTATGCAATGCAAACAAGAAATAAATATGCAATGATGATGGATGCAATGGTAAATGATATTTTTGGGTTTTTGAATGATGTATGCAAGATGAAAAGTATTTTTGTATTTTCGGATTTAATGATGGCTGAAAATAGAAAAGTGGTATATGGTGTTGGAAAGGTGTTTCTTATGATTAAAAATGGACTGGGGTTCATGGTTTCACAAATGCACTCTCTCTTTATAAAGTGGTAGACAATGGAACACACACAGTTAACATATGAGATTGCAACACAGGGTTTGATAACAAGTTACTTAAATATATGGGCATCACGTCCTAACATAGAGATCTTTTGGTTATTAACCTCTCTTATACTCCACCAAGATGCGAACTAAATCATAACACCTCAGTAATTAAGATAACTCAGAGTATAGCATTAAGTATCATGACATGAAGTGAAAATAAGAACATGCTAGATCTAGTCATGGAGTAGTGGCAATGGTCACGCCCACATCCCCGGTAGCATGGTATTTTAGTTTATCCCTAGTGAGGCAACAAAGTAAGGTAAAGATACCAAAGTGGATCGCAGAACTTTCTCTCACGTTCACTGCACTAGCCACCCCCCGTTACTCCAACTAATGCACACGTTCCCCCACACACGCTCTCATAAACATGCTTGATCAAAACAAGTAGACAAGAACGGGTACATAATATGCATCTATACTCATAACTGAAACAAACATTGCAATCTCAAACATATATTAACTCATAAAGATCCACCACAAAGGTATTACAACGGTGACCGTAATCATGTTCAGCAGCTCATACGGTGCTAATTAGTGAAGCTCAAGAGAGGAGAGATACATAAGTTACTTCCACAAACCCATAGTCCAGAGGTGGACTACTCCCTCTTCATCATGGAGACGGTGGAGAAGTCGATGGAGAAGATGGAGACCACGCCGGCAGCGCCCCGCCGGAGTTTTCCCCCTCCAATCTGCAGCTCCTGAACTCCGTTTGGTGTTTCTGTGTTTGTGCGACGCTCCTTCCAGAGAACGTCGAGGGACCTTTTTTATAGGCGTTTTTAGGTCAAGACGATGTCGGTGGAGAAAAGATCGAAGGCAACGGAGCCACGAGGCCCAAATGGGTGGGTCCCACGTGGCTACAGTACCTGGCCGCGTGGGCCCCCTCGTTTGGCCCTCGAGCCTCCGTTTGCTCGCTTCCTTCGCCCACAGGTCTTCTTCCTTCCAAATATTGACGCCCGTAAATTTCCAGGTGATTTCGTTGACGTTTGGGTCCTGAAACATTAAAATAAGAAAACGGGGTTTTCTGCCTGTGCAGGGTTAATTTCATAAAAATAGGAAATAAATGAATATTCCCAAAAATCATTATAAAACATTGATATAACCCTTATATGATGCAAATATGATTGGAATATAAGCAATTAAAGTGCAAAGTTCATGTATGCATTTTACATGCATCAACATCCCCAAGCTTAATCCATGCTCGTCCTCGAGTATGAAGATGATAAAACTAACATGGACTTTGCAATTTAATACTTAACAATGAATATCAAAGATGATTACTATTGCTACATATAGTCAAATGCTTCATTCTTCAAAGGAGTAGCAATATGCAAATAGTTTATGAAGTGATATCAAGTATTCAAGACAAGGATGTTCATTGATAGTTCACAAAGTGTAACATGGTAGAAAGTAATATGGAACACATGTATGCATAATGATAAGTAGAACATCCTACAATGGTCATAGAGTGTAGATGCAAATCTGAATATGATAGGTGTACACTTTGGAAAGATGTATATGTGAGTAGAGGTAAAGCATGCATAAGTTTCATCCAACTTCCAAACTCTTCTACTTAAGTTAATGATTGCAATAAGGTATTCATTGGTGTCAAGCTCTCATTGCCCCTATCATAGCATCTTGAATGATTAAGGTTAAAGTGAAAGCAAATATGAGTAGTGTGCTTGATAAAGAATGGGTTGAATGTCTCATGCTCCTTGACTACAAGTACTTACACCATGTGTTACTCAACTTGGGAAACAAAGCAAGTTCAATTAAATATCATTGTAAGCATAATAGTATCATCAAGAGCGTCAACTGGGGTACCTCTTGTCCCAAGATATGGAACAAGCCCATATCAAAATGACAAGACAAACAAACAAAATGAACAATCTCAACACCCTTTTTATTTACCATTTGGAATAGTTTTTTATTGCAAGGTGTATCACAGAAGGTTCACCATAGTATGTAAGTAAATATCCACCATGAATGATGCATGGCTTAGATTAGCGGCCCAAGCGTCTCTCTAACCATTTACACAAACTCATTTAAACTCACTTTATTTCCACATTTATTTCAACATGATAAGCATCCATAGACAAAAGCACATGATATCAACTAAATGAGATGAAGAGCGTGTTGAAAGCTTGCCATGTGACAGCACATATGGGCTAACTTCCAACCCAAAACATTCATCAAGCCACAAACATCATAATCTTAATCACAATGGGTCAAGTTTTATTAATGCAAATAAAAGAACATTGTGCATCAAGTTCGTGAGAGCTATATAACCAAAAAAAATTCCATTGCAATCAATAACATAAACATTTTCATTCAGAGGTAAGATAACACAAACAACATGTTAAACATACTCGGAATAGCATAAAACCAATAGGTAGATATGGTGGACTCACTGTAATAACTTTGGTTGAAGGTGTTGAAAACAAGTTTTTGCTTGTTGGAGTTTTTGGGCTAGCAAAAGGGAGAAAGTTGACCATCTAGATGCATGCATGATGTTGGAATATTAGGCATAATTTCCATGATTAATTTCAGAATATAAAACATGATCGCAACAGCTACTAACATGTTAATCTCGAAAATACTAGACGTATTAATTAACATGAACAGCAGCAAAACATCTACTAACACAGCCATAATAAAACAGCAGATCGGAACGTGACACACGTACCGAACGGTAGCAGATGAAGTAGTCGTTGGAGCAGCGACGGCGGCAGCTTGAGCAGCGACGGTAGCAGCTCGACGAAGGCGACGTTGAAGACGAGTCGCCCGCGGACCCGGAGATCGTCCAGGAAGTCGAGCCGTGATGAAGAACTTGAGCAGTCGCGCGCAGCGCTTCCCAAAAACCTTATTCGCCCTCTCCCGTACAGGATCACAAGGACAAGTGGTTCCGGAGACCTGCTGTCCCGTTCGCCGGTGCACGCCGGCGCACGGGATGGAGTAGACTACGGTGGCGGCGCAAGGCACGAGATTGGCAAAACCTAGATTGGTTCGGTTGTGTGACGGTGCACGCAGTGAAAGGCAATATATAGTGCGGTTCGGGAAACCCTAATGGGTACAACGTGGGCCGGCCACGTCGCACACGTTCGAGTCGGTGCAGCAGCCCACGATCCGGGAGCGACCCGAACTGGCTCATTCCCGCAACCCGCGGCGTGTCGTGACGAGACGGACGGACGGCGGCGGAGGAGGAGGAGGAGTGCGCACGAGAGAGCCTTCTATTCTCAACTAGCACACCATGTGGTACAACACTCCACTATATAAGGTGGTGTTTGTCTCCTCCAACTAGCAATGTGGGACTAAACTTTAGCACCACTTTGCATTCCCAAAATTCTGCCATACACATGGGCCAATTTGAGATTTCAGAAATTGCTTATTGGGCTGCCCCAAATGGGCCCAAATTTTAACAATCCCCCACCAGATCTCAAATTCCCATTTAGAGATTTTGCCAAACCTCGTTTCTTGTTTATATACCAGTGTTTCAGCAGAGACTGTTAAGTTGAACTTCCGCCTAGAGCTTCAAGCTACATCTACCAGCAACTTGAACAATGGACGAACCTTGAATTGCAAGTTTGGTGCCAATAGACTTCACTCAAAGTCATAACCAGTACGTGGCTGCCAGTAGCCTACCCCGCGGGTGGAGCATATGCGTCATACTCCCTGGTCTCTTCATGAGCTTACTAGAGATCACCCAAATCTCATAGACTGCGACGTTTAACAGTCGAACTCATATAGGTGTGTTCTTTCAAGGTCGCTCTGTAGGATAGCACCTTTGCTACGAATAGCCAACAGAAACACATTAAGGCATATTGCCAACCTGCCTTACAGAATGTGAGAGTTATGCATCTTCCCACGGAGAGGGTTATAAAATAACTCTCCTCTGTTAAACCACTAGCTTGTTCTTCCCAGGTCCTAATTCACGGGATCTCCGATCACATAGGTTGGGTTACCACTATGGTGTAACGCTCACGGGTCTCAACCCCATCTCCCTCGATGCACTATCTATCACATTACGTGATAGTCCCTTCGTAAAGGGATCTGCCAGGTTTTTGTCTGTTTGAATATAACTAACAGTTATTACTCCGGAGTTTCTCATTTTCCTGACAGACTTCAAGCGTCTTTTGACGTGTCTTGATGACTTCGCGTTATCCTTAGCACTGTTCACTTTTCATGATAACCGTTTGGTTGTCACAGTTCATAAGGATGGCCGGTAATGGTTTCTCAACCACCGGCAAGTCCATCAAGAGCTCACGCAGCCATTCTGCCTCAACAGAAGCTGTATCTAAAGCAGTAAGTTCTGCTTCCATGGTTGACCTCGTCAAAATGGTCTGTTTGCAAGACCTCCATGACACTGCGCCACCTCCAAGAATAAATGCATATCCACTTGTGGCGTAGAGCTCATCAACATCTGAGATCCAGTTCGAATCACAATATCCCTCAAGCACAGCAGGGTGCCCTGAATAGTGAATCCCATAGCTCATTGTACCGTTCAGATAGCGCATGACCCTTTCAAGTGCATGCCAATGATCAATACCCGGGTTAGACATGAACCTGCTCAACTTGCTCACAGCAAAAGAGATGTCAGATCTCGTCGCGCTCGCAAGGTACATGAGTGAACCGATCACTTGAGAATATCTTAATTGATCTCTCGTTTCCTTTTTGTTCTTTCTGAGTGTCACACTGGGATCATAGGGTGTTGGAGAAGGCTTGCTGTCTATATAATCAAAGCGGCTCAAGACCTTCTCAACATAGTGTGATTGCGTTAACGTAATCCCACTCTCATCCCTAATCAGCTTAATGTTCAGGATCACATCAGCTTGTCCCAGATCTTTCATATCAAAGCTCTTTGACAGGAAAGACTTGACCTCATTTATCACTATCATGCTTGTACCGAAAATAAGTATGTCATCAACATACAAGCATAATATAACACTATCGCCCCCACCATGGCGATAATACACACACCTGTCAGCCTCATTAATGGCAAAGCCTGCAGACGTAAGAGTGATGTCAAACTTCTCATGCCATTGCTTAGGTGCTTGTTTCAGCCCATAAAAGATTTTAACAATTTGCACACCTTTCTCTCTTCACCTTTTACTACAAACCCATCAGGCTGATCCATATAGATTTCCTCTTCCAACTCTCCGTTAAGGAAAGCTGTCTTTACGTCCATTTGATGAACGATAAGACCATAGGAGGCAGCCAGGGAAAGTAGTACTCGAATGGTGGTAAGTCGAGCAACAGGTGAATAGGTGTCAAAGTAATCTTCGCCTTCACGCTGGGTGTAGCCCTTGGCCACAAGCCGTGCCTTGTACTTCTCAATAGTACCATCAGGCCTTAGCTTCTTCTTGAACACCCACTTACAACCCACAGGTTTGCAGCCGTAGGGTCGCTCAGATAATTCCCAAGTTCCATTAGAAAGAATCGAGTCCATCTCATTATGGACGTGGGAGTATTGTCCACAAGGTACACAATGAAATCATCACCAAAGGATTTTTCAGTCCTCTGTCTCTTGCTCCTCTTGGAGCTGATTCATTGTCATCCTTCTCAAGGACTTCCTCAACATGTGGTTGTTCAGAATGATCAACAGATGTACTAGGTTCAGCAAATATCTCAGAAGAAATTCTAGTAATGCTATGCATATCCTTCATAGGAAACGTGTTCTCAAAAAATGTTACATCACGAGATTCCAAAATAGTATCAACATGCATATCAAGTATCTCAGATTTAACCACTAAAAATCTGTAGCAAATGCTCCGCTGAGCATAACCTAGAAAGACACAATCCACTGTCTTCGGTCCAAGTTTTCGTTTCTTAGGAATTGGAACATTGACTTTCGCCAAACATCCCCAAGTACGAAAATAAGAAAGTGATGGTTTTCTCCCAGACCACTCCTCGTAAGGTGTCTTCTCTTTATCCTTGTTAGGAACTCTATTCAGAACATGACACGAAGTCAACAGAGCCTCCCCCCACCATGCCTTAGATAAACCAGCAGTATCCAACATGGCGTTCACCAAGTGGGTCAGCGTGCGGTTTTTCCTCTCGGCAACCCCGTTTGATTGGGGCGAATAGGGAGGCGTCCTCTCATGAATAATACCATGTTCCTCACAGAATTCATCAAATACATAGGAAAATACTCGCCACCACGATCTGAGCTAAGACGTTTGATCTTTCTCTCTAATTGATTTTCTACTTCAGCTTTGTAGATTTTAAAGTAGTCTAAAGCTTCATCTTTAGTGTGCAACAAATATACATAACAGAACCTAGTAGCATCATCGATTAAAGTCATGAAATATCTCTTATCACCTTTTGTCAACACGCCATTCTTCTCACATAGATCCGAATGTACGAGTTCTAGAGGTGCCAAGTTTCTCTCCTTGGCTGCCTTGTGAGGCTTTCGAGGTTGCTTGGATTGTACACAGCTATGGCACTTAGAACATTTGGCAATGGTGAAAGTAGGAATTAAACTCAAACTGGAAAGTCTACTCATTAAACCAAAATTAACATGACATAAACGAGAGTGCCAAACATTAGCATCCGAATCCACACTGCCACAAATATGGTTTACTGACTTATTACAAAAATCCGATAATGAAAAGCGGAACAAGCCTCCGCACTCATACCCTTTACCAATAAATTGTCCAAATTTTGACACAACTACTTTATTGGACTCCAAGACTAATTTAAACCCATCTCTGCATAGAAGGGAGCCGCTAACAAGATTCTTGTTCATAGTAGGGACATGCTGCACGTTCCTCAGCTGCACGATCTTCCCCGAAGTAAACTTCAGATCTACCGTGCCAACACCACGAACAGAAGCATGTGATCCATTCCCCATTAAGACGCTTGAATCTGCGACCTAATAAGAAGTGAACATAGAGATGTCAGCACATACATGAACATTAGCACCCGTATCAATCCACCAACATGGAGATTGAAATACTGAAAGCACAATCGGTAAATTACCGTACCCATCAGCATTGCTAGCGGTCACGACGTTGACATGCTTCTTCCCTTTCTTGTCTGCACGATCTGGGCAGTCCACAGAGAAGTGTCCGGGCTCTCCACAAGTGTAGCACTTTAGCTCAGATTTGTTCAGCATCTTCTTCTTCTTCATGAAAGAAGTAGTCTTGGTAGGCATGTTGAAGGAAGGCTTGTTCTTTGCCTTGCTCTTGCCATGGTGAAAGTTCTTCTGCACCATGTTGCGCTAGACTGACCTTCACCACCTCTCTCAGTAGTGTCCTTAGCCCGAGCCTTCTCCTCAACATCAAGAGACGCTATCAGGTTTTCAACCGATATCTCCTGTCTCTTGTGTTTGAGAGTTGTGGCGAAGTTCCTCCATGAAGAGGGCAACTTTGCAATAATGCATCCAGCCACAAACTTGTCAGGTAAAGCACACTTAGCGTGCTCAAGCTCCTTAGCAATGCACTGTATCTCATGAGCCTGTTCGACTACAGAACGGTTGTTAGCCATCCTGAAGTCATGGAAGCTCTCCATGATGTACAGTTCACTGCCAGCATCTGCTACACCGAACTTAGCGTTCAGTGCCTCCCAGATCTCTTTGGCATCTGTAATGTGCATATACACATCAAACAGCTTGTTGCTAAGAGCACTCAGAACGAGTCCCACAAAGGCAGTATTGGTTTCCTTGAACTTGTTCTGATCCTCGTCAGATATAGTTCCTTCAGGTAAACCCTCACTAGCCTCGAACACTTTCAGAGATCGCAACCACAGTGTGGTCTTGTACTGCCATCTCTTAAAGTCCACACCGGTAAACTTGTCCGGCCTCAGCGCATCGGATAGATGTCCATGTTTAACTCAGGAAATTGCCTATAACAAATATAAGGTTTTTGGATTGTTGGAATATTAGGCATAATTTCCATGATTAATTCCAGAATATAAAACATGATCGCAACAGCTACTAACATGTTAATCTCGAAAATACTAGACTTATTAATTAACATGAACAGCAGCAAAACATCTACTAACACAGCCATAATAAAACAGCAGATCAGAACGTGACACACGTACCGAACGGTAGCAAATGAAGTAGTCGTTGGAGCAGCGACGGCGGCAGCTTGAGCAGCGACGGTAGCAGCTCGAAGAAGGCGACGTTGAAGACGAGTCGCCCGCGGACCCGGAGATCGTCCAGGAAGTCGAGCCGTGATGAAGAACTTGAGCAGTCGCGCGCAGCGCTTCCCAAAAACCTTATTCGCCCTCTCCCGTACAGGATCACAAGGACAAGTGGTTCCGGAGACCTGCTGTCCCGTTCGCCGGTGCACACCGGCGCACGGGATGGAGTAGACTACGGTGGCGGCGCAAGACACGAGATTGGCAAAACCTAGATTGGTTCGGCTGTGTGACGGCGCACGCAGTGCACGGCAATATATAGTGCGGTTCGGGAAACTCTAACGGGTACAACGTGGGCCGGCCACGTCGCACACGTTCGAGTCGGTGCAGCAGCCCACCATCCGGGAGCGACCCGAACTGGCTAAACTGTACGCGTACGCTAGCGACTCGATTTTCCTGAATAGCAAAAATATAGGCATCGGCTCGGCTCATTCCCGCAACCCGCGGCGTGTCGTGACGAGACGGACGGACGGCGGCGGAGGAGGAGGAGGAGGAGTGCGCACGAGAGAGTCTTCTATTCTCAACTAGCACACCATGTGGTACAACACTCCACTATATAAGGTGGTGTTTGTCTCCTCCAACTAGCAATGTGGGACTAAACTTTAGCACCACTTTGCACTCCCAAAATTCTGCCATACACATGGGCCAATTTGAGATTTCAGAAATTGCTTATTGGGCTGCCCCAAATGGGCCCAAATTTTAACACATGAGTGTCCATAGAACTAACTAATCCATGTTAAACCAAGTGAAATAACAATCAGCACCAAAACATGAATAAGTGATAGCTCTACAAAAAGAATTTGCAAACTATTACTCATAAACAAGCTCATGAATCATGCAACTATATGTATCATTAAAAATCAAGTCAAACATCCTTTTCCCAATCTTATAAAAGCATCCAACATATTTCAACCCATATTTCCAGTAGCTCTCTCATATATAATTGATAGTGTGGTGGTCTCTCAAGACTCAAACAAAAACAAAAAACGACGCTCCAAGTTTATGCGATAAAGTGTTTCGATCGAAAAACAGAAGTTGGACGTGTGCAAACCGAGAGTGTGTAGGTCCAGCGGGGTTGTCTTCACATCCCCAAGCTTATGGTCTTCACCATCCTTGGATAGCTCTTGGTGCATCTCCTCCAATCCCTGTGAAAAAACTTCAAAACACCGTTTCTCCCATCTCTTTTCTGTGGGGTGCATTAATAGTGATAAACAAATAGGTTCCTTGCTGCATATAATCCTTGAACAAAAATTCATATGAATGTCCAGAAAGTATATAATGTTGTATGCCTACTCATAAACTCAATTGGATCAAAAAGATTCAACTTAAAAGCTCAAAGCATGCATCAAACAAAATGGGACAGAATCTGTCCAGAAAAACAGCAGCAGCAAAACGTATTTTTCTACCCTACCAAACTTTCTCGAAAAATTCCGAAAAATTCATGCATACAGAGGATGAAAAGTTGCAACTACAGTTCAAATATGAGCTCATTCGGAGTTACAGAATAAGAATTAAAAATCATACCGTGCACTGACTTGTGCAGGAATAAAATCTCCGAACGCTATAAGCAACTTTTTCAAACCAAAAAGGGTAAAACTTGGCACTTTATTGAAAACTCCAGAACCTAACTAACACAAAATCTCTTGTTACAGCAAGAGGACACAAAGAAAATCACACATAAAAATAACCGGGTTGCCTCCCGCAAAGCGCTTTCTTTATAGCCATATAGCTAGGCTTCTTACTTGTTGTTTTATTGTGGACGAAGCTCATGAGGGAGCTTGAACTTTGGTGGTTCCCTCTTCCTTGGAAAGTGTTCCATGCACTTCTTGTGTGGAAACTGAAACTTTACATTCCCTTCCTTTGAATCAATGATAGCACCTGTGGTACGAAGAAAAGGTCTTCCAAGAATAATAGGACTAGAGGTTTTATTCCCCATATCCATGATTAGAAAATCCACAGGCACAAAAGTCATATGTAACTCTACCATAACATCACTTACTTTTCCCAAAGCATGTTTAATAGAGTCATCAGCAAGTGCTAGTTCAATAGAGCATTTTTCAAGATTTTTCAATTCAAGCACTTCATATAGTTCTTTAGATAAAACAGAGACACTAGATCCTAGATCAAGTATGGCATGGTGTGTCTCTTTTCCAATAGTTACTAGTACCTTAGGTATCCACATATCCCCAAGCTTAGGTGGTATCATAGCCTCTTGGTTGTACCTAGCAATCTTTTCTTTCAAGACATGATTAGCAATATAAGAACCAAAACCTGCTTGGTTAGTGTTGATGGAAGGATCACTTGCAAATTTTTGTAAGATAGATATTAATTCATGCAAGCTACAATTTTCTAAGTCAAGCAAAGGATCCTTGACTTCATTAAGCATTTTAACTTCCTCAACTTCTTCCCAAGCAAGATTCTCATTCCTTTTCTTTAAAGCAAGATTCAAGGCTATTTGGAGGTCATCCTCCTCTTCAACATGATTCTTAATATCCCTATCTAAAGGTTCCAGCATAGAAGATATTCTTTCATTCAATTCCCTAGTCAACTTCTTTTTAGACTTGGCATAGTTCAATATTGTTTCCATTTTCAAAGAGATTCCAGAAAGAGTGTTATTTGTCTTTTTCATCCTAGACTTGGTATGAAGGATAAATGAATGCAAATCATTTTTAGTAGGATAGTCCTCCATATAAGTTTGTAGACATAAAGTTGACCTATCCATAGAAGCTTTTAGTTGTTTGATCCCAGTTTCATATTTGGATTCTATAGAATTCCCAAATAAATTTTCCATCAAATTATTAGCATGTGAGGGATTTCCAGAAGCAAATTTTCCACTAGTCAATGAGTCTAGAAAACATTTCGACCAGCCATCTATACCTTTATAGAAGTTTCTTATCACAGTGGCAGGAGTATATTTAATGACACCATTTTTACTAGTGTCCTTAATTCTATACCAAGCATCCATCAATGACTCTCCATAGTATTGACCAAAGTTGTTCATTTCAGCACTAGGATTCATTTTAGCAAGTTTTTTTTTGGTATTTTTAATTTTTTATGCAAAACTGAAATAAATATGATATGATATGCAATGACACTAACAAAACAAATAAATTGCTTTGTAAGTAAAGATGGATAAGATGGTGCTCACGTAGGTGCAACCTCCCCAAGCTTAGGTGTTAGCACAAGTTGGTGACGTTGACTTTGTTGTGAGATGAATGCGATGATGCACACCCTTGGATAAATCTCTCAGCTACGATTCCCCGGCAACGGCGCCAGAAAACGTCTTGATGATCCCGAAGAGCAAGGCTTGATACCTGCAAAATAAACGGGATTAGGTTGAGACTCCAAGTGCAGAGTGTATAGTAAGTGGAAGACAGTTTTCCCCACGAGGGGTGACTCGAGGGTTTAATATCGAACTCTCGGGGAATCTGAAGTGGTAGATTTATCTTCTTATCCTTCTTTTGGTTACCTACAAAACAAGGTTAGATGTTTTGGTCCTCAACCTCACCTGTGGTTGTCAAGCACAAGGTGTAAGAATGATATCAGGATAGTTATGCAATGCAAACAAGAAATAAATATGCAATGATGGTGGATGCAATGTAAATGATATTTTTGGGTTTTTGAATGATGTATGCAAGATGAAAAGTATTTTTGTATTTTCGGATTTAATGATGGCTGAAAATAGAAAAGTGGTATATGGTGTTGGAAAGGTGTTTCTTATGATTAAAAATGGACTGGGGTTCATGGTTTCACAAATGCACTCTCTCTTTATAAAGTGGTAGACAATGGAACACACACAGTTAACATATGAGATTGCAACACAGGGTTTGATAACAAGTTACTTAGATATATGGGCATCACGTCCTAACATAGAGATCTTTTGGTTATTAACCTCTCTTATACTCCACCAAGATGCGAACTAAATCATAACACCTCAGTAATTAAGATAACTCAGAGTATAGCATTAAGTATCATGACATGAAGTGAAAATAAGAACATGCTAGATCTAGTCATGGAGTAGTGGCAATGGTCACGCCCACATCCCCGGTAGCATGGTATTTTAGTTTATCCCTAGTGAGGTAACAAAGTAAGGTAAAGATACCAAAGTGGATCGCAGAACTTTCTCTCACGTTCACTGCACTAGCCACCCCCCGTTACTCCAACTAATGCACACGTTCCCCCACACACGCTCTCATAAACATGCTTGATCAAAACAAGTAGACAAGAACGGGGTACATAATATGCATCTATACTCATAACTGAAACAAACATTGCAATCTCAAACATATATTAACTCATAAAGATCCACCACAAAGGTATTACAACGGTGACCGTAATCATGTTCAGCAGCTCATACGGTGCTAATTAGTGAAGCTCAAGAGAGGAGAGATACATAAGTTACTTCCACAAACCCATAGTCCAGAGGTGGACTACTCCCTCTTCATCATGGAGACGGTGGAGAAGTCGATGGAGAAGATGGAGACCACGCCGGCAGCGCCCCGCCGGAGTTTTCCCCCTCCAATCTGCAGCTCCTGATCTCCGTTTCGGTGTTTCTGTGTTTGTGCGGCGCTCCTTCCAGAGAACGTCGGGGGACCTTTTTTATAGGCGTTTTTAGGTCAAGACGATGTCGGTGGAGAAAAGATCGAAGGCAACGGAGCCACGAGGCCCAAATGGGTGGGTCCCACGCGGCTACAGTACCTGGCCGCGTGGGCCCCCCTCGTTTGGCCCTCGAGCCTCCGTTTGCTCGCTTCCTTCGCCCACAGGTCTTCTTCCTTCCAAATATTGACGCCCGTAAATTTCCAGGTGATTTCGTTGACGTTTGGGTCCCTGAAACATTAAAATAAGAAAACGGGGTTTTCTGCCTGTGCAGGGTTAATTCCATAAAAATAGGAAATAAATGAATATTCCCAAAAATCATTATAAAACATTGATATAACCCTTATATGATGCAAATATGATTGGAATATAAGCAATTAAAGTGCAAAGTTCATGTATGCATTTTACATGCATCAGCATCTATAAGATAATACGCATCATTGTGCAGAGCCTTGCTTACAATGAACGGTCCCTCCCATGGAGGTGATAGCTTGTGCATGCCGGCTTTGCGCTGCACCAGCCTAAGCACCAAATCTCCTTCTCGAAAAACCCGAGGTTTTATCTTCCGGCTATGATAGCGGCGGAGATCTTGCTGATATATCGCTGACCGAGATAAGGCCAGCTCTCGTGCTTCTTCGAGCAAATCGACATCATCCTCTCGGGCTTCTTTTGCCTCGGTTTCTGTGTACAGAGTAACTCTTGGCGAGTCATACTGTATGTCGGTCGGCAGGACCGCTTCTGCTCCATAGACCAGAAAAAATGGCGTATAGCCGGTTGATCGATTCGGTGTGGTCCTAAGACCCCACAGTACTGCTGGTATCTCATCTATCCAACAACCCGGAGTTCGCATCAGTGGTTCCATCAACCGAGCTTTGATGCCGGATAGCACCAATGCATTTGCTCTTTCCACCTGCCCATTGGACTCCGGATGCGCCACCGATGCAATGTCAAGTCGGATTCTGCTTTCAGCACAGAACCGAGCAAAGGCTCCCACAGCAAAGTTTGTGCCATTATCCGAGATAATGCTGTGTGGGTAACCATATCTCAAAATGATGTCTTTCAAGAAAGACACAGCTGTGTGACCGTCACATTTGCGGATTGGCTTCACCTCGATCCACTTGGTAAACTTGTCCACCATTACCAGCATATGAGTCATGTTACCTCGGGCTGGTCTGAATTCTCCCACCATATCCAGACACCAGACAGCAAAAGGCCAAGTGATGGGAATAGTCTTGAGTGCCGAGGCTGGCATGTGGATCTTGTGAGCAAATCTCTGACATCCTTGACACTTCCTCACGATATCTTCTGCCTGTTGCAAAGCTGTGGGCCAGTAGAACCCATGCCGGAATGCCTTAGCAACCAATGCTCTTGAGCAAGCATGATGACCACATTCTCCTTGATGAATTTCCAAGAGCATCTCTTGCCCTTCCTCCGGTTCAATGCAACGCTGCAGCACTGTGGTTGCACTTCTCTTGTACAACTCCATGTTGATGATGGTATATGCTTTGGATCTTCTTTGCACTCGCCTGGCCTCGGCTTCATCACTTGGCAAACTCCCATCCATCATATAGGACATTATAGGTTGTGCCCATCCTGGTACAGGACGCACAGGAAATATCGGTTCATCCACCTCCATTGCCTCAACCGACATTGCATCCTCCGACATATACTGGTCAGTCCCCGAGTTCTGCCAAGCAGTCCCCGGGTTCTCCCAAATGCATCCGACATCGACGTCCATGGGAACAGCATCAGACTCCGGTTTCTTCGGGATAAAGATTGACTCGGACTCGGGCGATGGTTTGATTGATGGCTTCCTCAAATGCTCCAAGGATATGCCGGGTGGGATTGGATCCCGAGATGAACCTAGCTTGGACAGTACATCGGCGGCTTCGTTTTCTGCCCGAGGTATATGCTTGTACTCGCAACCTTCAAAGAACCCCGAGATCTTCTGGACATGAAACCGATATAACGCCATGTTGGCGTCTAAAGCATCCCAATTTCCCGAGACTTGCTGCACCACCAGATCCGAGTCTCCGAAGCATTCTATCCGGCGAATACCAATTTCCTTGGCCACATTGAGCCCATGAACAAGTGCCTCATACTCGGCCACATTGTTAGATGCCGCAAAATGAATCTGCAACACATATCTCAGTTGATCCTGCTTAGGCGAGGTAAGGACTACCCCGGCACCTAAACCAATTTTCGTCCTGGAACCATCAAAGTGCATTCTCCAGTAATTGGAGTCAGGCAATGGTGGCTCATATTGCATCTCGGCCCAATCCACAAAGAAATCAGGCAGTGCCTGAGATTTGATGGCATCTCTTCTTTCATAATGTGGCGTATAAGGAGCCAGCTCAATGGCCCATTTGGCTACTCGGCCACTTGCATCTTTGTTACCAATGATTTCCGAGATAGGAGCTTCACACACCACTGTGATTGGATGCTCTTGAAAGTAATGCTTTAATTTCTTGACCGCCATATAGACGCCATATGTCATTTTCTGGTAGTGAGGATAATTTTGTTTGGATAACGAGATCACCTCGCTCAGGTAATATACCGGCCTTTGCACGGTTTTGCCATCTTCTTCTCGCTCCACTACTACTACGACACTCACAACCCGGTTTGTGGCTGCAATGTAGAGCAACATCGGCTCTTTGGGTAATGGTGAGGCCAATATCGGCGCAGTTGCCAACATCTTTTTTAGCTCAGTGAACGCCGCATCCGCTTGCGGGGTCCACACAAATGTGTTACTTTTCTTCATTAGTTGGTATAAAGGCAATGCCTTTTCTCCCAACCTACTAACAAACCGACTTAACGATGCCAAGCAACCAGTGAACTTTTGCACATCCTTGAGATTATTCGGCAACCTCATGCTCTCAATAGCACGGATTTTTGTCGGATTTACCTCGATACCTCGGCTCGACACGAGGAAACCGAGTAACTTGCCTGCCGGCACACCAAAGGTACATTTGTCCGGGTTAAGTTTTATCCGGAATCTCCTTAGATTCGCGAATGTTTCTCTGAGATCATCAATCAGAGTGGATTTCTCCTTAGTTTTGATGACAATGTCATCGACATACACCTGCACATTTTTGCCTATTTGATCATGCAAGCATTTTTGCATACATCTTTGGTAAGTAGCACCAGCATTTCTCAAACCAAATGTCATGACACGATAGCAATAAGCCCCGTACGGGGTAATAAAAGCAGTTTTCATTTGATCAGCAGGGTTCAGCGGTATCTGGTGAAAACCAGAATATGCATCTACAAAGGATAACAGCTCACACCCGGCTGTGGAATCGATCACTTGATCAATCCGAGGCAGCGGGAATGGATCCTTAGGACATGCCTTGTTCAAGTTTGTGAAATCAATACACATGCGCCACACAATGGCCACGTTCGGGTCATCCTTTTTCTTTTCCACCAGGACCGGGTTAGACAACCAGTCCGGGTGCAGCACTTCCATGATGAAACCAGATGCAAGTAACTGGCCAGTTCATCACCTATCACTTTCTCCTCTCATCCGAGAGACGACGCATAGGTTGCTTCACGGTTTCATATCTGGCCTGACAAAAATGAGTGCTCAGCCAACTCCCTCGGAACACCTGGCAGGTCCTGATTTGACCATGCAAAGATATCCCGATTCTCACGGAGGAAGTGACTGAGCTCGCCTTCCTATTTCTCCGTTAACCCGGTACCAATGATGACGTTGTGGTCCGGGAACGCCGGGTCAACGTTGATCTTCTTCGTCTCCTTCGGCACCTGGAATGCCGCATTCTGCTCCGGGTTACTCATACCCGGCATACCGAGTTGCGCGGACTGCGCCAACGCCACCACTTCATGGATCTTCTTCTTCTCTGCAGCAATGATTAATGACTCGGCCAGACACGAGCCAGCCGAGGCACACTGCAAGGAACGCTTGTAATCACCCGAGATGGTGATGATGCCATTAGGACCCGGCAGCTTCATCTTGAGGTAAGCCACATGGGTAGAAATCATGAACTTGGCCAGTGCCGGTCTGCCAAGCAAAGCATGATATGGACTCTCGAGGTCCACCACCTCAAACTGGATGCTCTCAGTTCGGCAGTTGTCCTTGGTGCCAAACAACACATCGACCCAAATCTTGCCCATAGGTGCACACGAGACACCCGGCACTATACCATGAAAGGTCGTAGAACTCGGCTGCAGCATGTTTGCCGAGATACCCATCTTCACCATGGTGTCTCGGTACATGATGTTGATGGCACTCCCATTGTCAATGAGAACTCGGGTGAACCTGACATTAATGGTGGGCCCAATGAATGTCGGATCCACCACCAGAGCATAACCTCCCGGGCTTGGCATGATCCGGGGATGGTCCTTCATACTCCAGCTGATCTCCTGATCAGACCAGTGCATATACTTCGGCACAGCCGGCATAACTGCGTTTACCTCGAGTGCACGCCGGTTCAAGCTCTGCTTGTCAGTTGGCTCGGTCACAAACACCACATAGCTCTGGTGAGCCTCTCTATAATCACCCTGACGATACTCACCCTGGCCACCGGGACCAGCATTGCCACTGTTGCCTCCGACATTTACTTGGTTGACAGGTCTCGGAGCTGGAGGCCTCTGTGCCGGTGCATTCACGGGAATTGCGTTTGCTCCGGTGAGCGGTAGTGCTTGCCTCTGTTGAGGATATGCCGCTGGAGGCCTCTGAGGTGCCCCATCTGATTTCCTCCGGAGCCTCCCCCTTCCTTCAATGTGCGCTGATACCAGCTGCACTGCCGGGTTGAATGATTGGCCGGCCTGCGAGGATCATGCGTGTGATAGCTGCACGGCCCATCCAGCATTGCCTCATAGGTCAATGGCTTCTTCTGGTCACTCCACGGTCTCTTCCCTTCTTGATTTTGGCCCCAAGCAGGACCACTGGTCCTCTGACGCTGGCTAGCGCCGGCATCTGGCTGGTTTTGCTCCACTGCGCAACTTGATTCGAACCGTACCGGTAATCCGGACGGTCATCTCTCCTTTTGTTTCCGAAATCCCCGCGGCCACCTCGGTTGGCTGGTCCGGGTCCATGTTGACCGGATATTCTACTCGGTTCCACCGAGTTCAGCAAGGGCTGCATCGGATCACCCAGTGCATAGCTATCCGCAATCCGGATTGTCTCGGCCAAGGTGGCCGGCATTTCCCTTTGCAACTTCTGCCAGAGCATGGAGCCGTGTCGGCACCCTTGGCAAACCATGAAATGGCCTGCGCTTCACAACTCCTTCACAGGAATTGCGAAGTACTCCACCGGGTCAAGTAATCCCGGTCAGTTCTTCATCCCTCTGCTTGCACATGGCAAGCTGCTGAGGACGATTCGGCCTCTTGTATGTGCTGGAGAAATTGCTAACGAAGGCTTCTTCAAAGTCCAGCCAGCAGTCAACGCTGCCCTCTCGCAAGTTGTTCAGCCAGATCCGGGCTGGCCCTCCAACATTTGCGGGATATACCTCACCGCCCATCGGCGGTTTCCTCCCGCGATATGCACTGCCGACACATAATCTGTCAGCCAGTCTCCGGCTTAGTACTGCCGTCATATGTCTTTGCGCCCGGTTCAATGAAAGTGCGGCACCGGTGGCTCCCTCATGATCCGAGGTCCAAAGCATGCAGGGCCAGGTGGGCCTTGCTCTTCCAGCATCTCGGACATAAAGATCCTGTCCAGCTTATAGCGTGCATCATTCGGTGACAACTGGCGAGGTCCCAGCCGGGATCCCAGTGCACCTTCATATCTTTGATACCCGGCTTTCTCCATAGCCGAGTAACCATCATCGTAACGGTTGGCCACCTGGTCAACACCTTGTGGCTGCTGAACATGCTCGATATTCGCTGCTGCCGGGCGGGATTTCGTGTCGGATACCGAGGTGGATAGCCTCGGCCAGCCGAGTTAACTACTCCGGCATCTGGACCGCCCGGACCGGGATTGCTTTTACCCCGGCCGGCACTGCCTCGCCCGCTAACTGTTTTCCGGCATATGCCGGATCATATGTCTGTATCTGCTTGTTTTACCGGAGTTTACACTCCGGTCACGATCTCCACCGACATGCGGTGATGAAGCTTGCCCCTTAGATCCTCCACTGGCTGCCTTAGCCGAGTGAACAATCTGGGACCCACCTGCAACTGTGTTAGCCTTAAGATAGGCCTCATTCTGCCGGGTAGCCACAGCTATCAACTCATTAACTCGGTCTTGCTGCCTACGGAGAGCTTCTCCGGATAAGCCGGACAACTCGGCTCTTGCTGCCTCGGCAGCTCTAAGAGTCTTAGCAGGGGAACTATACTTCGGCTTCTCGACCGACAAGTGACTAGGAGTCTTACTGGAACTAGATCTACCATCTCTAGCAATCTCGGCATTGAGGCCTTTACCCCTCTTACGCACATCCTCTATGCGACTAGGGTGAGCAGCTACCGGGGTAAAACCATGTGCTTGGTTATACTCACGGAGAGTTATCCCGAACTCTCTCCTCACCTCGGCCATCGCGAGAGCCTCCTGATGTAGGCTCTGACGACGCGACTCCAACTCTGCCTCCATTTGGGCAGCATCTGTACCGGCAGCTACCGGCACAGCCAGCTTCTCGATTATCTCCTCGAGAGGAGCCGGCCTAACCGGTACCTCGGATGTACCGGCCTGGTCGCGGAGGTTCTCCCTCCTCTCCAGCGGCAGTTTCGCCGATCTGGTGGTCTTGGGGCAGGTTGCCGGCATCTCCTTTGCCGGGTTCTCCTTTGCCGGTTTCTCCTTTACCGGCACCACCCGCAGAGCCGGTCATCATGACCTCTGCGCAGCTCCCGGGGCGAGCGCTACGCCGGCCGCGAGCCGCACAGACAGCAGGAGGATCCTCCACAAGCACCTGCTCCGGGTACTTGCAGACGAACTCAGTGGCGACGTAGATCTCGAACGTCCCGAAGAGGACGAGGCAGCCGTTCCTCGGAATCGGCCTGCTACCGAAGCAGCCCGCGTTGTCGCTGATGAAGTTCAGCGTGCCGAGTCTGTGGACAAGGCCACTGACCACGCGCTCGCCGGAGGCGATGATGGAACCCGTCCGGATGAACACACCAGCCAGCGCCGCTGCTGGCCCCACGGTGGGCGCCAACTGTCGTGGTGGTATCACGGCAGATGCCATGGGATGGCTTATGTTGGGGCCGATGGACGCTGGTGGAACCGGGGAGGGCTAGCGCGCTAAGGAGCGCACACGGAAAATACAAGCAACACACAATATACCCAGGTTCGGGGCCCTCGTGAGGAGGTAATACCCCTACTCCTGCCTGCCTCTCTCTATATGTCGGTATCTCACAAGTACAATGGTGCTCCTTGAGCTGTATCTTTGCAGCTATGGCAATGAGCTCTAAGGAAGAAGATGAAGCTAAGGGGGGAAATGTCTCTCTCTGGGCGTCGTCCCTCACGCAGGAGGGGGAGGGCCTCCTTTTATAGCTAGCTGGGTGCAACGGTCAGCTCCGTACCGGCACTGTGGCCACGCACGCCCGCGTCAGCCGTCGTACCGGCACTGTAGCCACGCACTCTGCACCGTCATGATTGTACCCTCTGCAGGAGACACGACGTGGCTTGCCCATACCCTGTCCCATGTCTCTGCTCCCACGTACAGCCTTGGTCAGCAGAGGTGAGCCCGGTCACCTCAAACATGCGCCATACCGCACGCCATGCTCCCGTGTCAGACGGGATGCGACAGCAGCGCTGACCTCCGTCCGACATAAGGTGCCTCATCTCTATAACCCGGCATGGATATGCCGGATTCCCTTTCCTGAATAGCCTCCCCTGCACATAAGAAAACACACAGGATACCGACATATATATGTCGGTCAGCATGTCTCGGATCCCATATCTCGGATCCCATATCTCGGTCAGTATAACTCGGTGGGTATATGTCGGTTCCCGCCAACATCATAACTCGGCCTCCTCTGGGCCCGGGTATGTCGGTTTTTTGTACCTCGGTCGAGTCTTGGACACAGCTTATACCATATCATGACCCTACCCGGGGGTAGCCCCCCGACATTGTTCAATAATGATATTTATCAAAAGTTTCATGGTGTCGTTGGGACTGTAACTTGGGGGTGGGGGTGAGGGTAATATAGGAGTCATTGATACCTTCCAAACATATTTTTCACCATAAAAGCAGCTCCAATAATTCTCTGACATTTTTTATAAATTCATTGTTGAATCCATCATGTCCATGAGATTTTTAATTTGGAAGCTCCTTAATGACAGAGCCAATTTCTTCTTCAGTAAAAGGTATGTCAGCTGTTTGAAAAGATCAGAGTCAGAATCATAACCCAGAAGCTCAAGCAGACTGAAGTGCATAGTAAGATCATTGTTGAAGTCCTATTCTTTCCCGAAAACCATTCCAGAGGAGTGAGGCTTTTCCGTCATGGTCAATGATTTCCATCTGATCAATGTTTTTTAGAGCAGAAACGTGTCTATGTATATTTCTAATAGTGGCTATAGCATGAAAGAATTTTGTGTTCTCATCTCCCAATTTCACCCAGTTTATTTTCCCTCTTAGCCTCC
Source organism: Poa pratensis (assembly GCA_947311845.1). Taxonomy (NCBI): domain Eukaryota; kingdom Viridiplantae; phylum Streptophyta; class Magnoliopsida; order Poales; family Poaceae; genus Poa; species Poa pratensis. The sequence continues at coordinate 18,624,281 of CAMZMU010000010.1, forward strand.
AGCAAGAATTCTGATTCTGAAGTAAAGAATGATGAGGTGTGACTTAAGAACATCCTCAGATTCCATTCCTAGAGAGACAAATGCCTAAGCTCTTTAATCACATCGCAAACCAATTTGCTTCATTCACTCTGTCAATTGATTTTGATGACATGATAAGTTTTTAGACCAGAGTTTGAGGGCCCTTTTGATATTCTTCAACTTTGTATTGATTTTTCTGACACAATCTAAAAGCCTAACAAGGACATTCCATGTATTCTCCACAATTTTTTTGAAGGAGCTATATATGTTGCAACCAATAATTTTCAGATCTAAAAACATTTGATTTTAGATTTTTTTTGCAATTTCAGTCACACAAGGAACATGATCAGAGATTGGTTTTACCAGTGCAATTCTCCAAGGAACATGTTTTGAGTGCCCTTTTGATATTCTCCAAGGAACATGTTTTGAGTGCCCTTTTGAGATTGGTTTTACCATTGTAGAACAATTGTTGGAGTATAAGACATGGACTAATATTCAAAAGTAAAGAACCAATCCAATTTAATAAGAAGGGGGTCCTACTAGTGAACCTTATACCTTTCATAGGCAATTCAATTAGTCCCAATCTGGTAATAGCTTCATTAGAAAGCCACATGTCATTAACATCTCCACCTGCCTTGTTTCTGTCACTTGGACCTCTGATAGAGTTAAAGGCACGCATGATGATCCAGTCAATATCATTAGGCATATCAATATTTGAAAACCAGTCCAAAAAAATCTCTTTCCTTTCAGCTTGGCAAGGTCCATAAACATTGGTTAAAATCCAAGAATCAGTAGTAAAGTTGCATCTAAAATTTATAGAGAGGAAGAATTCATTATGGAAAACAAGATCTCCTTGAAAAAGAGAGTCATTCCATATAAAGGCTCTTTTGTTTCTTGAAGGCAAATTGATTGAGGAGCCACTCCCTTTAATTTTATTGTAGAGAGCAAGTTGTTTCTCTTTTGAATTAATGCCCCTAATATTCCAATTTTAAATTTACATATATAACACATTTGAGAATCCTTCCTTGTCACTCAATACAAGGAGAGATTTGGAAAAGAGAGAAAAGTGAAAGACACGTTTGGTCTTTAGTGAGAAATCACAATGCCATCTTTTGCCAATCATCCATCCCAGTTTGCTCTTTTAGTTTGAAATCACAAGGGCATCCTGTGCTAATCGTCCATCACAATCGTGCATCCATACCACGGACATCTTACACTTCGCCCCAAGATCTCTCTGGTTCGCAAGAAATTACTTTTCTACTTTATTTGTGTGAATTGACGTGTATACGTAATTACGGAGTACAAAATTCCTGCAAAGTTTTGATGACACTCCCAAGGAAAGATCAATTGTGTCGCCCCTCTCTCTCATCACCCAACATAGGCGTAGTAGATTTTTGGCTTTCCAACGCTCACAGAGAGAGGCCATTCCAGAGTACTCTGGTCTCTGGCGAAGAAAATAAGTGACTCTACCAGCCAGTAGCCTTTTTTAGCGGTAGTGCTGCCCAGCTTGCTTTCTGCTCTCCTGCTTCACTCTATACACAAGACAACACCACACAAACCCCAGGCGCACCATCATTCCCTGTGATTCTGCCATGGCTCGCCTCCTCCCGGTCCTCCTCGTCCTCCTCCTCGCCGCATCCACCGCCTACTCCCAGTCTCCGGCCGCCGCGCCCTCCTCCTCCTCCTCCCACTCCGGCGCCGTCGCCCACTCCCCCACCGCCGCCTCACCGACCACCTCAGCTACCCCAGCCCCTTCTTCCTCCTCCAAAAACCCCATCTCCATCTCACCCGCCTCGCCTCCCTCCCACTCCAGCACCAAGCTCACCTCCCCGGCCGCCGCCCCCCTCCAGGCCACAGCTCCACCCACACTGCCACCGCCCACGCCCTCCCCCGCCACCTCCCCACCGCCCACATTGCCGTCCCCCGCCACCGCGCCGACAACCTCTCCCCCGTCGCCGGCCCCCATCACCGCCGCGCCTACATTGCCTCCACCAGTGGCCGCGCCGGCTCTCTCTCCTCCAGCGCTCGCCCCCACGCCGGCATTGTCGACGCCACCTCCGGCCCTCGCGCCGGCGCCGTTCGTCCTCGCCGCCCCGGCTCCCGCGCCGAGCAAGAAGCCCACGAGCAAGAAGCATCTGCCCCCCGCAGGTTCCCCCCCTCTCCGCCGCTTCGTCGCCCAGCACCGGCGGGCGAGGTCTCGCCCCAGGGCCCGGCCCCTCCGCCGCCGACATGTCGGTACGTACCTACACCCATTTACTACACGCGCTAGACACGAATCCGTGCCGCCGGATTCCAAACCCGGCGCTCTAAACCGGATTTGATGGCCTCCCCCTCGCGTCCGCTTACGAGGACCCACGGGTCAGCGAGTAAACGTCCAGTCAACAAGACCACACGTACCCACGGACGTGTACACGTGGCTGATTTCATATTTTTTTTGGCTGCTCCTCGTCTAGTCGTCTTACTGAAACCTGGGCCCCACTTGCAGAGCGACGCGGCGCGAGACCACAACAAGGCTCCGGGAGGCGCGGCGCTGCTGCTGGTTCTCTTCTCGCTGACGGTGGCCCCGGCGTTGGCCTGAGCTGCTGAGGATGGCAAGTGGGGTCACCTGTCAGGCTAGGCTGTCCGCTGCCGACCTTACCACTATCGCTGCCACTGTTATTACCACTACTATTACCGCTAGTGCCACTTGTTCCTGCTACTGTTAGCTACTGCACTAATTTTTGCTTGGACCTGTAAACTGCATCTGATCTGCAGCACACTACCACTGCTACTTCCCTGATGTTGTTATCGTTGTGAATCATGTAATGAATGCTGTGGGTGTGAATTTGGTCTATGGATCCACATTTGACCATACAGATATGGCATTCACACCTACATTCACATGTTGTTTGGTTGGTGTTCCATCTTGTCAGAAAGAACAAGAGCGACCGGCCACCCTGGAGTGTCTTGAAGCAAAATGCTAAATCAAATGTGATTACACTGGCAACTGTTTTTTGCTGTTGTAATGTGCTTCCTGCTAGATCCTTGATGCCTTGTCGGTACTTTTATTAGGACCTGTTTGGGAAGATTTTGTAGATGAAAAAAAAAGAAACTAAAAACCCTCACCATGAAACTACCAATACCATTGTTCGTGGCTTGTGCCCTAATAGACTGAGCTATTTTCAATCCTAGTGCAATCTTAAATTTGCCAAATCGGATTTCAGTGAGGCTCTAGCTTGAAACAACCGTTGGAACATGGGACGTCACACAAGAGATTACAATATCAGCAGCACTATACACTAGGCCACGATGCAACAAGGAGAAGACACCAGTGCCTGCCAAAGTAAAAGGCTCAAAAGCTGGGAAAGCTCTTCTTTTTGGGCAGCTGACAAAACCGTAGGCTGCCCATGCAGCAATTCTAGTGCACACACTAATCTACGCAAGTTTTGTTGTTATTTTACCTGGAATCCCGGACCCACGTCTTCAGACTAGATCACAGCGATGAACAAAACTTCAGGATCAAGCAGTTCCTTGCTTGTGATGCATGCAAAGGATCTTGGGAACAATCTCTAGATTTCCCCTTCCTTTTCTTTTATGGGAATCTGATCTTTCATGGTATATACACATAAAGTGTCTCAACTGCAAGCAATGAGATTCTTGTCTAGAAACATCAGCTTACCTAGAGATGAGACACTCACTGGGAATTTGTTTAATTCTATATACACAATATATGTACAAATAGAAAGCAAGCAATGCACCCCCACATTTGGTTTTCTTTCTAAAGGACGTGTTTGGCTCAATCTATGTGACTGAAAAGAAAATTCCATCCTTTTTGACCATTTTCTCTCCACTATCTATTATATGCTCCTTCTGAAGACACATTACTAGCTCACAGCACCGTTGGTTGCAGGGTTCAGCCTGTGGGGTGGTGCTGAGGCTCCTCCGAGCCGCCGGAGAAGATGTCCGCCGGTGCACTGGTGAACCTGAAACTGTTCAGATTACTCAGCTTCGGTTGCGTGTCGTGTCTGTGCTTGTCGAGGTAGACCACGACGACCGTGATATCGTCGTGGAAATGCCGCCTGATCCCTCTGTCGATCCGTTGCATGTCGTCGTACCTCATCTCTCTCTTCCTCGCGGCTTCTGATATCGCTGCCCTCACCAGTCGCTTCGCTATCCCCTGAGCACATTTTCCACACAAAAATTCATCAGGCTCTGGCGCTCTGCATAACGGAAAGACGTAGAACGGTTTTTCCAGGTTAAGTAAAACTTGACTTACTGCTCTTGGATTCTTGAAGACGATCTCCACCGCGGCTTTGTCAGTCAGCTGCTCCCAAAGACCATCTGATGCAAATATTACGAAGAGATCTTGCTGTCGTATTTGGTGTACTTTGATCGATGGCTCGGCTGTTATGACGGCCCGCTTCAATTGAACAGGACAAACATGTTTCTGGAATATAGGGTCTCTGGCAAATTCAGGCTTCTTCAGATAGACATCCCCAATTGATCTGGAAACCTGAAAGCATCAGAGAAATGATGTCCATTTTCGCCAAAGAGTAGCTCCTGACTGTCACCATATAAATAAAAGCAGATTTGTTGTGCTGAACTGCTTTTAATTTTTTAAGGAACATTATAAAGCAACATCTTGATGATTATTGATGCTGGCAACCGGCGTATCTTTTCTTAGATCATGTAGTATTCACCAAGATCGACCGACTACAGGCTTTAGAAAATACAAAAAGAAGGCAAGGGCCGTGTTGTGTTTGCTCCTCCTATATCAATATAAAAGGCAAAGCTTTTGCCCCGCTTCAAAAAAACAAAAAGAAGGCAATAGCTTTAGCATATGGGTTTGCCACACTGCACAAGGCCACAAGTAATTCCCAGTTGCTGACTTTTTCTAACAGAATTGATTCCCATGGGTGGGTATTAGATCAAGGAGTGCTTTACAAAAGAATACTGGGATCTATATTATGATATCGAGAACAGATGTATCGATGTACATTGAACATGAAACCAACGCGAAGTCCGATCAAGGCAGGACTATAGCCTTTATCGGTGTAACAAATTCAGGGCCTCATGTCATAAAAGCTAGCACATGGGATATCAATATATCATCAGTATGTAACTTTGCTAGAACCTATGATTGCTTACCAACTTCAAGATGGATTCTAAAGCATTCATCAAACACAGGTAATGAAGATTGTGAAATCCCCGTAAACGCTAAAATGAACGGGGCATACCGTATGGACCCGGTGCTCTAGATTTTCTAAAATAGCATCCGGCTTCATTTACACTCTCGCTGCGAACAATTGGAGTTAGCAGAGACTAGGACCAGGTCATCTATATATGCTGAGGCTCTTTGGGTTTGTTTTGCAATATGTCATTTATCCGTCTTGCCAAAATGCTATGCTTGTTCCTGACATGTTATTAACTACTAACAAGTTTGGGAGACCAGAGCCTTAATGCTTTGCACAGACTTAGTGTTTGTATTATATGAATGCAGATAGAATATGGCATTTGTACCATAAAGATACAGAACTATCATGATCCAGTGACAGGTACCTGAATGATGCCCTTGATCCGCCAAACTCCCTTTACGTAGACGACTACGCGCGCATCGTCGGGATGCTGCTCGCTGACCTCCTTCCGTATCGCCTCGTCGGCGACATTGTGGTCATTGGACAGCCTCTCGGCCATCACCCCCCGGCCATTAGGTCCTCTGTGGCCAAGGACAGCTCTCGAGTCGCCCAAATTGGCGACGTACAGGGCATTGTCGGCGATTGCTCCGACGAGGCAGCATGAGCCGACTGTGGCGATCTTTGGGCGTTTTAACCATGACCCCTTGACTATGTGCAAGAACTCTTCCTCTGTAGCATGGAATGCCTTCTTGATCACGTCCGTAGACATTCCTCCTTGCTCGGATGAGAACTCTGTCACGGTTCAGAGCACCAAGCTGTTTAGCTATCAAATTGTCTGAACTCAGTTTAATTAGAGCATATATTCAGAAAACAAATGTGTAAACCACATGATGTTGTCTGATCAATATAATAGAGATGATTTCAGCGGCGTACTCACTGTGGAGGTACGGGAAGAGGCGGGAGGAAAGGAAGCGCGAGGCCTCGGGCCCGCCGTGGCCGTCGTACACCCCGACGAAGGTGGCCGCCGGCGAGGTCATCACCTGGCCCTGGTCCTCCAGCCTCTCGTTGGCCTGCGCCACGGCGATGGAGTACTCCCCGGAGGCATGCGGCTTCAGCTCCGCGTGCCACAGCAACCCGTCCCCGCCCCCGCCGCCGCCGCCACCGTCACTGCCGCATCGGCAGCCGACGCGTCCTAGGCACCGCTCCGCCGGCCGCGCCAGCCACCGAAGCATCGCGGACCTCTCCTCCTCCTATACCTTTCCAACCCCAAATTCCTCGCCAACAAGATGGTAGCTTCCCCCTCCACCAAAATCTGACGAAATTTTACCTTGCCACCATCACACAGCACGGATTTGCTCGCTTCTTCACACCGAACGACCAAAAACTATCGATCAATCCAGTTCTTCTCCCCTTTTGTTCTTGCTATTGTTAGGGCGCCCCACAGCGAAGCTTTTTCCTTCGGCAGTTGGCAGTTGGAAGCCATTCCATTAAAAGATCGTGGCGACGGCCTACCGTCGGATTTGGCGCCAAGATAGGTGGACGGCTCCCTTGCCAATGGACGCCTGGTTGCTGGCTGGTCAACGCATCTGCATCTGGTAGTGATCGTCGCGCGTCAACCAGTCAACTCAGAAAAACCTAGCCAGCCAAGTCAAATAAAGTATGTTTAGGGCATGTGCAATGGGTACCACGTTTTGGCTCATAGGTTTCAGAAGCTCAATTTTGATTAACAACATATTGGAAGGGTTGTTCTCAAAAAAAAAACATATTGGAAGGGTTAAAAAAATTCTAAGAATATAATGCGTTCTACATCTGTACATTTTTGTTGAATGAAAATACACTAATTTGTTGGCTATACAAAAAAGAAGATAAATTTGTGACGCCAAAAAGCAAAGTTAACTCTACTTTGTTCTACATATTTCTTTGTGTGTGTAGATCACACTTGACAAGATACGTTGAAGAAAAATTTGTATGTGCATAAGACACATCAATATGTATATGGATAATTTTTTATTTAAATTAAAAATGTTGTTTTTCATGGGGTCCATAGAGCTCGGGAACTATTTTCACATTTTGTTGTGTAATAATACCATCTTAACACACTGATTATGTTTACTTTAACTTTTTTTCTTGTCCATAGGAAATGGGCCTTTTCTTTTTAGTATAATTTATAAGTTGTTTTGTTCTTATCAACTCCATATAGAAAAAACATATATAATGTAATTATATTATTAAAAAAGATTTGATTTTTCTTACCGATGAGGTGATATCCTAATTGAAAGAGATATGCACTATAGGCAATAATAAATGTTATTATTTATCTCATGTTCATTATTAATATTTATATATTAATGTTATAACTGATGTGATATTTGAATTCGGATATTGGTGGAGAGATCATTCATTTGGGAATCGACGACATTTTCACTGCTAGGCTTAGCCGAGAGGATCTTTAACAGGCTTCATCAACATTTACACTTCTGTTAGAGTTGTTGGTGAGTGCTAGATCTAATCTCGTAGTTACATCTTCGTCAATTATCTTGGCTGTTAAGGGAAAATTTATTGTTCTTCATACGTGTAACCCTTCAATAATATATTTTCTCTGTTAGTTAACCAAGTCAAGTACGTGCAATCTATACCTAATAATAAAAGCATTAAGGTTTCTTGTGGCACGTCATTTTTTTTGCCGATTTTACCCTCCCACCAAACCACATATTTACCCACCACTGCCACCCATAAGTTAAAAAACGGTTCGTTTTTTCGTGTCGTTATTCCGTGTCGTTATTTTCCGGTGCGCTGCTCGACCGGCCCAGCCCATTAATCATTCGCTATATTTTGGTTTTCCTCTGTATGGCATGACCGGAATTGTACTTACTACGTGAGTCCAAAGAGTATCAGGTTCGGTCTCCACATCTACTTGAACGTACGGTTGCTAGCTCATATATACACCACCCCAACTCGATTAACACAATTTTCTCAGATGGATCCCGTATCGATCCAGAAAAAGCGGCGGCGCGAGGAGATGTCGCCGAGGTGATCGGCAGGGACGGCGGGGCTGAGTCTCGATCAAGCTTTCCTGGCATTACGTGTCGTCTTTGAGATGCAAGGATTGGTCCCGAGCGCCAAACGTGGAGCTGAATCTCCATCGTTCTCCTCGCCAACCCTGCCGCGAGTCTGCCTCTGTCTCCCCCAGCCACGCTGCCGTCCACTCCACGCGGACTCCGACGTTCCCCGCTCGCGGACGATGATGCCGACGCCCCAGCGAGCACCCTATTGGTCACTGGTGAGCTGGGTGAGGAAATTGTGCGTATCTTCTGCGTGTCCCTGTCGAACGCCTCGGCTGCCATCGCGTGAAACCTTGGAGTGTCGTACTTGGTCGGGCTCCTCGCAACTCGCATCTCACGAAACCCAGTCGACCTCCATGTTTGCGTACGGCCTCTACGGCCGGCCAGAGGAGAACAACAACTACTTATCTCCGTCACAACGTGCATTGTCGACCAACGCCGCAGGCGACACGCACTGAGCCGAGGACAACGGCCTCGGATACATCCGCCTGCGCAGGAGGAATCAGTTCGATACCAGGGTCGAGGAGAAGCAGAACAACGGGGCAAAAGAGGGGCTTCCTACGGGACCAATCTTTGATTAATCTGCTGATTCAGTGGAATCATCCGCGCAGCCCGGCAGCCGGTGAACGCCCGTACAGGCAACGCTTTGTTTTTGCACTATTCTCATGATTTGTTACCGACAGTTCAGTGGACTCGGACTCTGCAAATTGCAGCCATGGCGGCTGCTTTGTCGTTCTCACGCAGGCTGATCCCCTCCTAAGATTTGTGGGCACAAGCAGGATTGGCGCGCTGCAGCCTGTAGGTGATAGATTTGAAGAAGCAAGCACATGGTTGCAGTTCAGCCTGCTCAACAACGGATCGTTCTCATTATGCAAGTGCCGCGTGGTGTCCGCCGGACTACGCACGCCGAGTCCCCTCAGCATAACCGAGAGACGAGTTGGCGACTAGCGTTACACATGGTATTTCTCATCTCCCTTTTTTTATGGCTTCATCTGGTTTGGAGTTGGGAGCAATTACATATTGTAGAAAAATACAGGAAGCACTCTCACTTAATCTCCCGTTGTTTTCCTTCATGTTTCATGTATCATGCATGTCAGATGTTCCAATAAATATCTCGGGTAGCACTACTGACAGGGATAGTAGAATAATCAATCTAAGTAATTCGGTGATAGGTCAAATGTACGTTTCAAGCGTTTAATACATTAGTGTAATGTATGTGTTGTCGATTGTAACAGCTGGCTTTTTCAAATGATTTAATAAAATATATTTAAATTAAAGACTATATTTAACCTAGAAATTGAAAAGAACGATTGTAAATCATGTGTGATCCTGCGATAGAAGACGCTAGAGCACTTCTATTTGAGAATTCATTTTATTTCTTTAAGAATGGTCAGGTCGAGTACTTTCAATATTATTTTTCTTTGTGAAGTTTTTCAGTGGTAAAATTATTTCTCAGTTTTCTGAGTATTAATTTATGTATTTTTATACCCGTGGCAACGCACGGGCACTTTTGCTATATGAACATTAATTTTTAGTTTGCTCAGGATACATATAAATGTGTTTTACATATATGTAAATTTTTGTTAAACAATACGTGTTTTCTACACTAAATTGCATTATATTTTTTTTGTGTGTAGACCACACTTGGAAATATATGCCAGAGAATCTTGTTGTGTGTGCACTACACATATGTACATGGATATTTTCCAGTTTTTTTTAATTTCAAAATGGAGATTTTAATATTTTCTTCTGAGCTCGCTAGAGCTCATAACTATGTCCACTTTTATCAATGCCATATAGAAAAGCATATGTAATGTAATTGTCATATAATTAAAAAGAATATTTGATTCCTCTTGTCTAAAAGAGGGCCTCATAATAGAAGATAAGATATTTTTCTTCTTCATACAATAGGTTTTCTCTTAGTCACACGTTTCTGGTTTAATTTCAAATATTTCATTATTTTAGGAGCTTTCAAAAAGTGATAACATTTAAAAGAAAATTCATGGTATATCATGCCTTTGTCTTCTTTAGATGACATAAAATACACGCATGCTTAAACTCCCACATATTTATTTTGCGCAAATTATAAAGATATATAAACTCGACACACAAGAATGCTATCATTAAATTTTGTGTACTTTATGTTATATATATTTCAAATATTTTTTTGTAATCATTGTTAAAATCATGTATTGGGGTACTCTTCTCGGCTTCGAAACTAGGTGTTTGCTCCCTTAAAGTTTGAAAATAAGAACTTTGTCTCCAATTTTTTTTTTGATAAATGATAATATACTAATATCAAGATGATATTAGTTACACCCGACCTCTACAAAAAATAATTTTAAGAGCTAGTCAAGACCTTAAATATGCATGTAGCTAAATTATTAAAGAAAACAAGAAAAAAAGAACATGGTTGAAAGACCGAGATGTCGCCTATGTTTTACAGCAATTATGGTTTTGTATTGAATAGTGTGAAAATAACTACTCATATTACAAAGACACAAATCAAATTGTGTTGGGCTCAACTAAGTCATCAACAACTTTGTTTTGTTTTGTTTTGTTTTGCGAAACACGATACAAAGCTCACATACACACACATTCACCCCTATGAACGCACGCACACCCTACCGCTATGAGCACCTCTGAAAGACTGAGCCGGCGTGTCGGATCATGAGATTGACGGAGTTACAACAGGCGCGAACGTCGTCTCCTACCAAAGAATAATCTTCCTAAATGAGAAACACCAGCGCCAAAGTTTAAACTCTGATGGTTGGGGGTACAACCTCTCTACTATCCATCCTACCATAGGCAGGTTCTCACCAACAACTTAGTCTAAAGGTGAGACAAGAGGAAGCTAGCAATGGATGCCACGTTTTGGTTCATAGGTTTCCGAAGCTTGAATTTTGGTAACAAAATATTTAAAGGGTTAAAAAATCGTTTTTTTCCTAAGAATATAAAGATGTGTTCTACAAACTGTAGAACGTTGTTACTTGTGGCTCCAAAATACACTGATTGAGTGCCCAGGCTAGCCGGCGCTGGCTCCGCCCGCTGCAGAACCCTTCTCCAAAACTCGAGTGTACACTCAGCTTAAACACAGAAGTATACGCCCTGAGAGCATCTCCACTCGCGGCACCCAAATGGGCGCCCAAAGGCCGTCCGGACAGGCCCTTTGGGCGCCATCCGGACTACCTTGCGCATTTGGGCGCCGTCGCTCCCCACTCGTGGCGCCCAAATATTATTCAAATATGAAATTTTGATACGAAAATGTAAATATTTCATTGAAATTTCATTCAAACTAACATAATTCATTCAAATTTAAATCTAGACCTAGACTAGACCTAGTAAGTAGGTTGGCACGCCGGGCACCGGCAGTTGGGGCAGGCGCCGGCCCTTGCGGCGGCGAGCACAGGACCCCGACGGCAGCTCGTAGAGGTAGCCGGTGGTGGAGGTGGTGGCGGCGGAGCTGGAGGTGGTGGCGGCGGAGGCGGTGGCGGCGGCGGTGGCGGCGGCAGAGGCTATGTCGGCCTCGATGGCGAGTTGCATGTGGCCGGGATCCCACTCCGGCGTCGGCGGCCAGTCCTCCAAGCCGTCATCATCACCGTCAACCTCCTCTGCCTCTTGTTGAGGTTGCGGCGGAGGAGGCTGCACGCGGCCTCCTTCCGATCTTGCGCGACGAGCCTGCTCCACCGCCTCGTAGCGAACCCTCTCCCGTTCCATGCCCGCTGCGAAGTCCTCGTCGGTGGTGTTGGTGAGGCCGTCGTCGTCGGAGTCTTCGAGCCAGTCCGCAGGCGGCTTGGGGGCGAAGAAGGAGTGGAGGCGGTAGGCGTGTGTAACAGCCCACTTTTGGTAATGCAAATTATGGACCAAATTTTCACTTTTTCATTCCATACATGCATCATTGCATCCTTTTGAAATTGTTAAACAAACAACTCTTGGTTTGGCATCATTGCAAAGTAACATGCCAAACTTGCTACAACAAATTTCACAACCAGGAAGATACTCAGCTTGCAAAACAAAATACTTTGACTCCTCTTATTTGTCAAGGAAGTTCCAAGAGTTACAAAGTAATAATTTGCAATTGCTCTAAATTTCCAAAGGAGCAATATTTTGGATTTTTAGCAAAATGCCTTAAACGGACCCTATGAACAAATGTGGTCCAAACTAATTTATTTGGAGGCACCAATTTTTGTGGAGCTTCCACAGGGTATAAAAAGGCTACACAAATTATTTCATATTTCTATAAAATTGTTTAGTGCCTTAATAAAATCCTTGAAATTACTGCTGGTTTTAAAAACTGGACAGGGACCAATCTGTGATGGCAGAAAAGGTTCCAGGGGGTTCTTTGCAAAATTTCTTGCCTTCTTCTTCCTCGTCGCTGTAGCGACCGAGGGCGCCGCTCCCGCCGGACCAGCACCGCGACGTGCCCTCACCTGCTCCCCCATGGACCGCGTGAAGAAAGAGGAACACGACCCCGAGACCACGTGATGCTCCCCCTCCCCCACATCTTCTTCCTCTCCCTCTGTTTTCCCCACGCCATGGCCGACGGGTACCTCGAGCTGGCCGCGCTCGTCGCCGTCGTGTGAGTAGCTCCCGCGTAAATCGAGCCCAACCATCCGCGCCGCCGTGCTTCCCTCCCCCTCCTCGTGGCAGGAATCGAGCCCGGAGGCCGTGCATCGCCGCCGCCGTTCGATTTTCCCCCGACTACCGCCGCCGTCGTCGCGGTCGATTCCCGCCATCTCCGTTCACCTCCGGCCACGCCGTCGCCGTGCACGTGTTCGTGGTGAGCATCCCGTGCGGAAGCACCTCTCCCCATCTCCCCTCTCGCGCTAGGGCTTCGCATCGAACCTCGCCGTAGCCGCCGCGCTAGTCACCGTTGCCGCGCGCGCCCGGCCGCAGAACCGGCTTAGCCGGGCTGTGTGCCGTGTCCCTCGGGCCAATAACCGGCCTTGGGCCCGGCCCTAACCGGGCCACGAGCCGGAGCTCTCTGCCGCCTGCCCGGCCTGCTAGCCGGCCCAGCCGGGCTGGAAACCGGCAGGACAGTTTTTTTTTTGTGCTGCTTATGTTTTTCTTATTTCTCTCCGATAGCATATGTTCCCCGCTACTCCCTCGCGACTCTAGGGTTATCGAAACTCGATGATTCCTTCGAGTTCCATCGCCCACGCTAGAACTCGACTATTTATTATTATTGTTGTTGAAAGTATTTAAAATAATTAAAAGTAAACAATTAAAAAGAGGAATTTATAAAAATAATAACTTTTCATTGGGACCTCCGAAAAATGTGTTCTTCATATCGAAATGCTCAGAAAAATGTGCACTAACCATTAGCGTCACTTGCATGCATGTTTACATGAGTTTAGCACAGGAAAACATTAAAAACAAAGGTAGAGCTGTATTCTCTCTTGATTAATAATTACTCTGGTACCCCAGATGACTTAGTAGCTCTTGCTATAATAATTCCAGTGCATTAAAATGTCATGTCATCATGTGGTTGCGCATTGCATTGTGAAGCTTGTGTGGTGATTGATTTGTTTCTTCCGTTGTTATGTCTCGATAGATCAAGCAGGCGGGTTACTCCACAATACCCCGAGGATCCGTACTACCGGCACCTTGACCAAGGCAAGCGTAATCCCCCCTCTGAGCATATCTTATCCTATGTTTCCGCAAATATTTTCTCCACTATAATATTGCATGCGGTTCTAAATGTCAATTTTCTTGGATTAGAGTATCCTATAGTTGCATTAAGATTCCGATGCCAATACCTGTTTCCCTCCTATAATCCATAGGATTGTATTGTTGGCCGAGATACTTACTATGCTATGTTGATGCTTAGCCATGCTTAGTTAATTGCATAGCTATACGATGGATGGTTCATGTTGGAAACAGGTGATGAGATGAGAATGATGGTGGAGAAATTGTGGTGACGGATAATAAAATGCTTAAAGGTGGGGATGAGAGGCCACTGTGGTTGTGGTGTTTTGTCTCGTTCTCCCCGCCTAGGTGCGAGTTGTTTACCTCTTGAACCAAGACTGAGCGTGCAACCATGCGTGAGGCCTATGCAATTGCAGGAACCCTCATAGACTAAATAACTCGGGCGGGGCTAGCCAGGGTCCTCTAGTTCGGGCTTCCATTTGCACGTGCGTGATGATGGTGGTATGAACTGAGATGAGGATGGTGGTGTCAGGAAAATAAGTGGCCGCGGGACAGGGTGCTGGAGGTACCTCTTGTCCTACCGCCACTGATGATCCTGGAAAGTCCTTAATGGGGGAGAAGTCGACACCGCTCCCACCCAGCCGGCTCTCCAAGGAAGAGAGCTAAAAGCTAGGTAATGGGCCGGACGGTACGCGTGGCAAACATTGTACACCCCTGCAGGGTTAAATCTTTTCGAAAAGCCGTGTCCGCGGTTATGGACGAACTTGGGAAGTGAAGGTAAGATCATAGAATAACTTCAACGGAATGATTAAAAACTGGGTACTAGAGGTACCACTCACAAATGCAAGGTGAGCTTCCTCGAGGGTGATTCGGGGAGGTGCCTTTGATGAACAGGTACAGTGGTTGATGATGGTTGATGTTGAGAAAGGTGATCAAAAGAAAAGAGTCACCTCTTACCCCTTTTGAAAACTATTATGATTAGTCGATGCCCTTGAGTTATGTTTTCATAAATAAAATCAGCTTTATGCAAAACAGCCATAAAACCTTGAAAGCCTCATCGAGCTAAAGCTCTATATTTAATCTTGCGAGTTCGTCGAACTCAACGTCGTTTGCTTTGTTTCAGAGGAGGACTTCACCGACCTCGAAGGTGGGTTCTTTGTGGACGTCGACGAGTAGTCTGGGGTTCCCAGGTGGCAGCTTGGGACATCCCGGATCAGCTGGCGCTGTGATGTTTATCTGTAGGCCTCTTAGGCCATATTTTGGATCTTGTTGTTTAGAACAACCTAATTCGCTTCCGCATGTTGTATTGTTGGGTCCGTGACCTCTGGTTGTAATTTGTTATCCTCCCCTATTATAAGAGTTGAACTATAATGATTTGTGTCGTAGAGTCTGTGATGTGCCAGTTGTTCCACAAGTCTTGATCTCTCTATTATACATTGAGGGTTGTGCCTGTGTTAAGGCATCAATCGGGGAGTTGCGTTGCCGATGATCCATTCCGAGCAACGCCTGCCAAAGGTTTTGGCCGGGGATTGGTAAACCCGTAACCTCCGGTTGTATCGCTTAACCGGTGACACACAGCATCACTGTATAACAGTCGGGTCGGGGCGCCACAAGTTGGTATCAGAGCATGACTGCCTGTAGGAAACCCTTCAACTGGTCGGCGTTGAGTCTAGTGTTTGTGAAATTATTTTTAACCTAAAAATGAGTTGTGAAAACCATCTTAGGATTCTTTTTACTCCTTATCTGGTTACCCTCTAATCTCGGAGCAATCTTACCTCGATTTGACTTAAAGGTTTTACTTCTCATCTGTTACTTCAAAATGATTAGAAACGGGGTTGGGTTCGACCTTTAGTGTTATGTGTCCAGTTGCTCCCGCTGCGTTGCAATCCCAAATCAACTCAGATGTTTCTACCGAATCTAATCATTTGCTCCTTTCTTTGGGTTTTAACCCAAGGACTTGAACATAAGGTCCCGGATTGTGCCAACTAGAGTGTGTTAAGTTGTGATTTCTTAACTCTCGCTAGTAGCACATGATGCTGATCTTTGACCCAAGTTCTATCTTGTTGATTCCTTGTCAGTTGTTGCACAATGTATTATCGTCCCTAGTCTGTGTACTTGAGTAGGCGCTAATACTATTGTTCGACCATTCAGAGAAAGATACTAACCGTGTCATTGTCAAATCTCCAGAATGGCTCGAGGAGTGTAACATCCCAAAAATTATTAACAAGTATTATTAATTCCAAAAATGGGAGCCAACAAAAACTTTTGTTAAATGATATGTGTTGATCTCTTATTCTTGCTTGTGTTGTTTATTTCTTCTTGTTTGTGTGTTGCTTGCTCTAATTGAAAACATAAAGAAAGGAAGAAGAATAAATTAAAAGCAAAACAAGAAAAATAAATGTGGCAAGTGCCACACAAATTCTCCAAGTGAGGATCTCATTTTGTTTCCAACAAAATTTAGTGGAGTGGTATTGCAAACCCTCCCATTTCATTCTTACTACTTATCTCTCTCAAATAGTATTTTCAAATTAGTTTTAAAAATTCAAAAGTAAACAAAGTAAAAATAAATTAAAATGCCATAATTAAAACACTATAAAAGAAAATGTTTCAAAACATTTTATTATTTTATGCCAATTTTTGTGGAGCTTCTGCACCTTATGGGAAGGCTCCACAAATTTTGCCAAATTTTTATAAATTGATTTAGTGCCTCAAATTAAATCAAGAAATGCTACTGCAATTAAACAGAAGGACTAAAAAGTAAATAAGAGAAAGAAGAAGGGAAACAAGCAGTGCACAGGAGCCAGGGGTTTTTGCAAAACCGTCATCGTCTACCTCCCCTAGCTCACTGTCGCCGTCGCCGTGGCGCCTTGCTCGACGTCGCCGTTCCCAGGCCCCCCAGGGCCCCCTTGCCCGCGCTCTCCCTCGCCCCCGTGCCACTGCAACCTCTGCGGGCAGAGGAGACCCTCTCCCCTCGCCTTAACGCCGCTGTCCCCCATTCCTCCGCCGTGGATGAACGGACGGCGCCGGCCAAAATTGGCCCAGCTCACCGCACCTCGCCACGCGATCCTCTACGCCGCGAGCCCTAGCTCCATCCCGGACCCCCCAGACACCGCGCGCCGGCCTCTCCGCCCCTCTGGAGCTCTCCTGCACCCGACCCACCATGGACCGACCTCGGCCGATAAATACCCCACTCGCACCGTGCACTCCCTCCACTCCATCCCGACCCCTCTCACTCTCTCCACTCCTCAGTGCACCGCCAGGAGGGCGGAGCCACGCCCTCGAAGCTCCAGCTGCCCGTGAGCTTCCTCGACGCTCCGCCGCATCCGAAGGTGGACGCCGACACGGCCGTGCCGTGTTACTGCTCCCCTTCCTCCACTGACCACACCACCTTGATCCCCGTACTCCCCGCACTCACCCGAGCCTTTTGCCCCTCTGTTTTGTGCACAGAGACGCCGCCAGGACACCGCCGGAGACCGCTGCCGTGGCCGTGGAAGTTCAGCGGCTCGCCGTCGACGATTCACGCCGCCCCAGCAAGCTCCAGTCGCACCACGAACTTCCCCGAGCCTCCGCCGTCGCCCTGCACCGTCCCCGAGCCTTCCCGAGCCCTCTAGGTGAGGTTTTGCCCAACCTCGCCGTCGCCGGAGCCACGGCGCCGCCCAAATATGGTCGTCGCCGATGGATTCGTCGCGGACCGTTGGATCTCCATCCAACGGTAGCTTACCGTTTCGGATAGAAAAGAAAGAGAGAGAGAGACTGACGAGCGGGCCCCGCTCGTCAGGGTTTTATTAATTTCCCTGCGTGCGCTGTGCCGCTGACCAGTGGGTCCCCCATGTCATAAATTTAAACATTATCCACACTGAACACATTTTCTATTTTAATTTCAGAAGAATTTCAGTACTGGACCCAATTTGTAAAATCAATAACTTGAGATTTAGGAATCCAAATAAATCAAACTCAATTGTTCTGGAAAGCTTATGAAATTGTTTAACCAACACAATTGGTCTCATGTCATTTAAATAAATAGTTAAAAAGAATTATTGAAAATGCCACAGAAGGTTCAAAATCTAAACTTGTTTGTTTCTGATACTCTGCTAGTCCAAATAATTCCAAACCAATTTTGCTAGCTTAGTACTGCCTTGTATTAGCTCCCCTAATTTTGGTAGAATTATTTAAGCAATATTAATTGTTGACTTTAAGATAAACCCTTCTGGACAAAAACAAACAAATATGTTTATTGGTTGATCCAAATGAGTTAGGACCAATTTTGTTAGCTCACATATAGCAATGTTTACTTACCCCTAAAAGGATTTAATTTTTGGAACAACAGAACATATTTGGTAACCAAAACTTGATTATTAAGCTACTGGATTCAAACCAATGTGTAGGGAGTTTGGTAACTCCAAATGATCCAATTCAAATTGGGTTGTCTTCTACACATCAGTAGCTTTCTATAGAAATTTAGTTTGTATTTTTGTGACCAACAGAACTCAAGTTGTGCAATTAAACATGTTTAACAAGTTTCTGCCATAATTTGGACTTAAACAATTAATGTTTAATTCAATTGTTTTGAAATTAAATTGTATTGTTTGTTGTATCCAGTGGCTATTTAGAGCATTTAGGATTGTGATACTGTGATGATGTGATGTTGTTTGAGTAGTTTTAGTGATTGCTTGTATTTGTTTGTTTATCGATTAGACGAGAACGTTGCCGGAGATATCGAGGAGGGGGAATTTGTTGAACCAGAAGATCAAGATCAAGTCCCCTTTGCCGAGCAAGGCAAGCTACTCTCTGAGCTTGCACCTAAATATATATGCATCTACTTTGATCAAATGATTTACTCTTAAAACCAATGGTTTACAAAACCTTTTCCAAAAGTGTATGGAAATTATTTTGCCACCCTATGTAGTAGTTATGAAACTTTAGGATGGAAAACAATGTTGTTTATTCAAACTCCTTTGGAAATACTTGTGTGGTTATGGAATGCCGAGATGTCGGTGTTAAAGTGGAGAAATGGAAAAATGGGAATGTTTATGAAAAATGCACAGTATCCTAGTACTATGACAACCAATCTTAATCTGTGCGACCACACTTACCCCCATATGGGAACGGGGCTTAGTCATATAATTTGCTCTTATTAGTATGGGATACCTCATCGACGGAGATGACTCCGTTATGCATGAGGGGATGGTTTGTGAACTCCCCTGACCTGGGTCCTCGCTCAAACTCTATGGAAAGATAAGGAGGAGGATTGAAGACTTCATAAATGTGGTCGCCGGGAAAAACATATGAGTCCTCACACTTAGGGTTGCCGACGGGGACCGGACTGAGTGTTGGTGGGAATTATCATATGGGTAGGATCCTATACTAGCATGAGCAAAGGAGAGGCTAGGGTCGGTGGCTCAACTTCGCATACACCTTGTATGGCGGGACGTGGCTGACACGATGAGTTACCGGATGGGTGTGGGATAAAAAGCGTGCTACCTCTGCAGAGGGTCAAAACTATTCGAATAGCCGGGTCCCCGGATATGGACAATTGGGAGGCTGTCCTAAGATCATGTGCAAATTTTTGGAAAAGCTTTTAAGTTTAAAAGAAAATGAATTGGTGATGGCATGATATAACTATACCAAATGGAGTGGTATGAGTTGTTGGACTAATTGGACCATGGTGAGCCTTGGTCCGGAAAAGAAAGGGTTTGGAGAAACAAATGAGATGGTGATTTCTTTTAAAAACAGTTATAAAACTCTTCTTACCTTTTTCAATAAAGATATAGAGATGTTTTAAAACAATTAAAAGTGGTAAGTTAAAATAAAGCTAGTGCATACTCATGTTGGGGTAGTTTGCGAGTACATTCAAATGTACTCATATTGGTTTCGTCCCTGGCTATTGTCCTAGCCAGACTACGAGGAGGAGCACTACGCCGAGCAGGAGTATGGCGACTTCTACGCGAACTAAGGATCTCCACAAGTCAGCTGCCTGTCGGGTCGTCATCGTTAGAATATGATGTCTACTACGCCGTAGCTTCCGCTGATATTTTGGTTTGGCCCTTGAAGGCACCTATGTAAGAACTTGGTCTAAATGACCATTTATGTAAGACTTTTTATTCGGTACTGTAATGGATGTAAACTTTGGTATCCAATTCGGATTATGTGCAACGACAGACTGATCACGGGATCGTTGTGTTAAGCATAATCGGGTATTTCGGACAGCTAGTCCGGGGTCCCCACAGACTTGGTATCAGAGCCATCCTGACTTTAGGAAACCTTAGTTAGCATGGTCGTCAAACAAGTGTTATCAAAAAGAGTAATTTCTAAAAGAAAGGAGTGAAGTATTTTTGAAAACCGCTTATCTCCAATCCTCTTACTTATGCAAAAATTTATTCTCATTAAACATTACAATTTCCTTAGTATCCTTAAAATTTTGTGCACTTATCATCCCACTAACTTAAAATTTTGCTTAAAAATTTGTAGATGGCACTCCACTGGACCGAGTTCGTTCAGCTGGAGAAGGATAGCAAGCTGACGTTCGAGAATGACTTGTTCGAGTTGAGCAAGCTGCTAGGTCGCCCCGCTCCAGAGTTTGAGGGAGCCCAGATTGATGTTCACGGTGTCGGAAGGCTGAGCTGGCTCATCAGGTCGTCAGTTCGCCGGAACATCAAGTCTCCCAGTTCCAGGACGCTCGTCTTCACCACCAAGGAGGCCACCTGGGTTGACGGTCTCTGTACTGCTACACAGAGGATGATAGCCCGACTTTGTGAGGAGCACAAGGCGGAGTTAGTAGACTCCCGTTTCCGGTTCTACGGGAGGCGCAACTGCGACGGACACCCTACTCCTTCCCCTTGCCACCCGATGTTTGGGAGCTACATCATGGACATGGAGCTCTTACTTCAGCACACCCAGGATGATCTGATGCGCACTAGGATTCAGCTTCGCTTTGACCGCGAGTCGCTCGTTGAGCTTCGCGAGAATGAGGAGAAGCTGCTGGAGGATAAGGTCGCTCTTCTCGGAAAGAGGGCCCAGCTGAGGAGGACCATCGTGAAGCTCCGCAAGAAGGTGGCAGAGCAGGACCAGCTGATCGAGGATCTAGAGCACCATACTGACGAGATGGAGGAGGAGGGCGAGGATCTCCGCAAGGAGAACAACGCTTTCCTCAGTGACGATGGTGACTTTGAGGAGGAGATGGACTGTGAGGAGGAGGATGATGAGGAGGAGTTAGTTGACGAGGAGGAGGAGCCACTCGAGGCTGTTCTCGAGGACGAGGAGGAGGATCCCGAGGAGCCAGCCTACCAGTCAGATGCTGACGTGTTAGAGCTGGAGGTTCCACCTCAGTAGGCGAGTGACTTGATCACTACCGCAGGATTAGGTTGACCCCTATCGCTAGTCGAGTCGGAGTAGTGGTTCTTTTGGAAACCAGATGCTATGTGTCTTAGATGTAAGGTGATGTTGTAAGCTTGATGTTGTAAGCTTGAAGTTGATGTGAACTCCTTGATGTGTTGTTTGTGAAATATAAGTATGTTTGTCTTGTTTAAATCTGTGTGAAATATTTTCATATAATCCTTAAATTAAACAACCACTTGCGAAATCGTCTTTCCCTTAGTCGAACTTTTCTGCCTTGCCTCTTATACCCGGTGTGCTTCAGGATGCCGCCCCGTCGCGACAATACGGGAGGATCAGGATCAGCACCACCACCACCAGACCCAACCCCCGCTCAACTTCTCGCGCTTATCATGGAGGAACGTGAAAATGCCCGGCAGGAGCGCCAGGCTCATCTCACTGCCCTGCAACAACTCGCAGCCGCTTACAACAACAACAACAACAACAACAACAACAATGGTGGTAATGGCAATGGCAATGAGAACCCGCGATCCACCTTAGGCGATTTCCAGAAAACCAACCCGCCTACCTTCTCCAGGGGACTTCACCCACTGGAAGCCGATGATTGGCTTCTTACCATTGGGAACAATCTGCAAGTTGCTGCTGTAGGAGACAATGAAAAGGTGCTGTATGCAACCCACTATCTTGCTGGACCTGCACGAGCTTGGTGGGAAGCTACCAAAGCTCTCCAGCAGGCTGACCACGTCATCAACTGGGCTGAGTTCAAGGAGAAGTTTCGCAGGAAGCACATTTCTGGTGGACTCATTGATAGGAAGAGGGATGAATTCCGCAAGCTGAGGCAGGGAAGTAGAGATGTAGTCGGCTATCTTGATGAGTTTACCGACTTATCTCGGTATGCTCCCGAGGACACCGACAAGGAGGAGAAGAAGATGGAACGTTTCCTGAATGGGCTGCATGATGAACTGCAGTGTGCTTTGGTTGTCCATGACTTCCGTGATCTGGAGTCACTTGTGGACAAAGCCATCCAGCTGGAGACCAAGCGCAAGTCTATGTATGAAGGTCGCAAGAGGAGGATGAATGCTCAGGAAGGTTCGAGCAGTCAGAAGCCTCGTATCTTTCAGCAAAACCCCAAACCTGCCTATCGACCACCCCAAGCTCCACGCCCCAATTTCCCTAACCGCCCAAACAACTTCAACCGCCCAAACAACTTCAACCGCCCCAATGACAATAACCGTCCCAGAGGAAACTTCAACAACTTCAACCCCAATGCCAATGTTGTCTGCTTTGAATGTGGCAACAAAGGTCACTACTCCAAGGAATGCCCCAATCCCAAGAGGAATGTTCAGCGCCCCAATGCCCCGGCACCGAACAATGGTCAAGGCCGCAATGGAAATGGTAATGGCAAGAATGCCGCACCCCGCGGAAATGCTGCTGTTGTCAAGGGTCGTCTGCACCACATCAATGCTGAAGAAGCTCAAGATGCGCCGGATGTCGTGCTGGGTACGTTCCTTGTCAACTCAGTACCTGCAACTGTTCTGTTTGATTCTGGTGCAACACATTCGTTTGTTACCGAGGAGTTTGTTGCTAAGGGAGGTTTAGTAGAAGGCTTCCTAACTAAAACCTTGAGTATACAAATCCCTGGTTCCACCCTAGAAACCAAGAGATTTTGTCCAAATACTGCCATAGAGATTTCAGGCGAGAAATTTGCAGCCGACCTAATTGTTTTAGGAACCCAAGGCATAGATGTCATACTCGGTATGAATTGGCTAGCCAAGTACCATGGTCGAATAGACTGTGCCAGAAGAGCTGTATCCATCACCACCGACAAAGAAGTAGAAGTGGAGTTTGTGTCTGAACCCAATCACCCCCAACCAGGCTGCCACGAGGGCATAGCTCGACCCACCCTAGATGAGATCCGTGTTGTTCACCTATTCCGAGATGTTTTTCCTGAGGAATTACCTGGTATGCCGCCAGACCGGGAAATTGAGTTCATAATTGAGCTTATCCCAGGAACAGCCCCAATATCCCAAAGACCTTATCGGATGAATCCGGAAGAACTGGTTGAGTTGAAGAAGCAGTTGGCAGATATGCTTAGCAAAGGACTTGTTCGTCCAAGTGCTTCACCCTGGGGATCACCTATTATTTTTGTGGACAAGAGAGACGGTACCACACGACTGTGTGTGGATTATCGCAGGCTAAATGACGTGACCATTAAAAACAAGTATCCCCTTCCCAAGATCGAGGATCTGTTCGATCAGATGAACGGAGCCCGAGTCTTTTCAAAGATCGATCTTCGGACAGGTTACCATCAGTTGAAGATCAGAGAGACAGACATTCCCAAGACCGCCTTCACCACCCGTTACGGTTTGTTTGAATACACGGTGATGTCCTTTGGTCTGACCAATGCCCCAGCCTATTTCATGAATCTCATGAACAAGATTTTCATGGAGTACCTCGACAAGTTCGTGGTAGTATTCCTTGATGACATCCTTATTTATTCCAAGACCGAAGAAGAGCATGCTGAACACCTGCGTCTAGTTTTGGAGACCCTCCGAGAGCACCAGCTGTATGCCAAGCTTAGCAAGTGTGAGTTTTGGCTCAATGAAGTGGCGTTTCTCGGACATATAGTATCTGCTGGAGGAATTTCTGTTGACCCAGAGAAGATCCAAGCCATTATTGACTGGTTATCCCCGACCAGTGTGACTGAAATCCGAAGCTTTCTCGGACTCGCCGGTTATTACCGCAAGTTCGTTGAGGATTTTCCAGTATAGCCAAGCCTTGACCCAACTGTTGAAGAAGGACAAGAAATTTGAATGGACTCAGAAGTGCGAAGATAGTTTCCAAGAGTTGAAGAAGAGACTAACCTCCACCCCAATCCTGGTTATGCCAGACGTCACCCAGAGTTTCGACGTGTATTGCGATGCATCACGCCTCGGACTTGGTTGCGTTCTGATGCAAGAAGGCAAAGTTGTGTCGTACCTGTCCCGGCAGTTGCGACCGCATGAAGAGAATTACCCAACCCATGACCTGGAATTAGCTGCTGTGGTCCTTGCTCTTAAAAAGTGGCGTCCCTACCTTGCGGGACATCGCTGTGAGATCTATACGGATCATAAGAGCCTGAAGTATATTTTCACCCAGAAGGAGTTGAACCTGCGACAGAGGAGATGGATGGAATTAATCAAGGATTATGATATTGGAATCCACTATCACCCCGGAAAGGCAAATGTAGTTGCCGATGCCCTTAGTCGCAAACCCTGTACCCTGAATGCCTTAATCCAAGCCGAACAACCAGCCTTGTTCAAAGAGTTCGAAAATTTTGGACTAGAACTTGTTAGCCATGGATATCTCGCCAATTTGGAGTTAGCCCCAACCCTGATGGATCAAATCAAAGAAGCCCAAAAAGGTCATGAAAGCATTGAAGGAATTAGGAAGAAGATCTCCCTCGCAAAGCACCCGGTTTTACCGAGATGCTGAAGGAGTGCTGAAATTCAATGATCGTATCTGTGTGCCCAATGTCACGGAACTTAAGGAGTTAATCCTGAAGGAAGCCCATGAGACCCCTTATTCAATCCACCCCGGCGGAACCAAGATGTACCAAGACCTTCGAGAAAGATTTTGGTGGCATGGAATGAAGCGAGAGATTGGTTCTTTTGTAGCCAAATGTGACATCTGTCAGCGAGTCAAGGCTGAACATCAGCGGCCCGCTGGATTGCTTCAACCTTTGAAAGTTCCCGAGTGGAAGTGGGATGAGATTGGAATGGATTTTATTACCGGACTTCCAAGATCCAACCGAGGCCATGATTCAATCTGGGTCATCGTTGATCGATTGACCAAGGTTGCTCATTTTGTACCTGTCAAGACCACTTATACCGGAGCTCAGTTAGCAGACTTGTATATTTCCAGAATAGTAAGCCTGCATGGTGTGCCTAAGAAGATTGTATCTGATAGAGGTACGCAATTCACCTCAAGATTCTGGAAATCCCTTCATGAAGCCCTCGGAACCAAGTTAGCATTTAGCACAGCTTATCATCCCCAGACCGATGGCCAAACTGAGCGAGTGAACCAGATATTGGAGGACATGCTTCGTGCATGTGTTCTATCCTATGGTTCCAAGTGGGAAGATTGTCTTCCGTTTGCAGAGTTCTCGTACAACAATAGTTATCAGTCCAGTCTGCAAATGGCCCCTTTTGAAGCCCTTTACGGCAAGAAGTGTCGTACACCCCTGAATTGGTCTGATACCGGAGAAAGCAAATTGTTCGGTCCAGATACCCTCCGTGAAGCTGAAGAGCAAGTTCAGCTTATTCGTGAGCGCCTCAAAACTGCCCAATCCCGTCAGAAGAGTTACGCTGACACCAAGCGCCGTGACCTCACTTTCAGTATTGGAGATTATGTTTATCTCCGAGTGACACCCCTCAAAGGAATGCAACGTTTCCATGTCAAGGGAAAGTTAGCGCCAAGGTATATTGGACCCTTCAAGATCATCGCTCGTCGAGGAGAAGTATCCTATCAGCTGGAATTGCCACCGGAGTTAGGAGATTATCATGATGTCTTCCACATTTCCTTGCTCCGGAAGTGTCTTGAAGTTCCTGACCAGCCTGATGTTTTCAAAAACATCGACCACCTCTCCATCGACCTGAACCAAGATTTGACTTATCGCGAGAGCCCCTCAAGATTCTCGAAGAAGATGTTCGTGTTACCCGAAGACGTGCGATCAAGTTTTACAAAGTCCAGTGGACTAACCACTCTGAAGAAGAAGCAACTTGGGAACGTGAAGATTATCTTAGGAGCGAATTCCCAGGCCTCTTTAGTACCTAAGCCTAGCAAATCTCGGGACGAGATTTATTTTAAGGAGGGAAGGATTGTAACATCCCAAAAATTATTAACAAGTATTATTAATTCCAAAAATGGGAGCCAACAAAAACTTTTGTTAAATTATATGTGTTGATCTCTATTCTTGCTTGTGTTGTTTATTTCTCTTGTTGTGTGTTGCTTGCTCTATTGAAACATAAAGAAAGAAGAAGAATAAATTAAAAGCAAAACAAGAAAAATAAATGTGGCAAGTGCCACACAAATTCTCCAAGTGAGGATCTCATTTTGTTTCCAACAAAATTTAGTGGAGTGGTATTGCAAACCCTCCCATTTCATTCTTACTACTTATCTCTCTCAAATAGTATTTTCAAATTAGTTTTAAAAATTCAAAAGTAAACAAAGTAAAAATAAATTAAAATGCCATAATTAAAACACTATAAAAGAAAATGTTTCAAAACATTTTATTATTTTATGCCAATTTTTGTGGAGCTTCTGCACCTTATGGGAAGGCTCCACAAATTTTGCCAAATTTTTATAAATTGATTTAGTGCCTCAAATTAAATCAAGAAATGCTACTGCAATTAAACAGAAGGACTAAAAAGTAAATAAGAGAAAGAAGAAGGGAAACAAGCAGTGCACAGGAGCCAGGGGGTTTTTGCAAAACCGTCATCGTCTACCTCCCCTAGCTCACTGTCGCCGTCGCCGTGGCGCCTTGCTCGACGTCGCCGTTCCCAGGCCCCCCAGGGCCCCCTTGCCCGCGCTCTCCCTCGCCCCCGTGCCACTGCAACCTCTGCGGGCAGAGGAGACCCTCTCCCCTCGCCTTAACGCCGCTGTCCCCCATTCCTCCGCCGTGGATGAACGGACGGCGCCGGCCAAAATTGGCCCAGCTCACCGCACCTCGCCACGCGATCCTCTACGCCGCGAGCCCTAGCTCCATCCCGGACCCCCCAGACACCGCGCGCCGGCCTCTCCGCCCCTCTGGAGCTCTCCTGCACCCGACCCACCATGGACCGACCTCGGCCGATAAATACCCCACCGCACCGTGCACTCCCTCCACTCCATCCCGACCCCTCTCACTCTCTCCACTCCTCAGTGCACCGCCAGGAGGGCGGAGCCACGCCCTCGAAGCTCCAGCTGCCCGTGAGCTTCCTCGACGCTCCGCCGCATCCGAAGGTGGACGCCGACACGGCCGTGCCGTGTTACTGCTCCCCTTCCTCCACTGACCACACCACCTTGATCCCCGTACTCCCCGCACTCACCCGAGCCTTTTGCCCCTCTGTTTTGTGCACAGAGACGCCGCCAGGACACCGCCGGAGACCGCTGCCGTGGCCGTGGAAGTTCAGCGGCTCGCCGTCGACGATTCACGCCGCCCCAGCAAGCTCCAGTCGCACCACGAACTTCCCCGAGCCTCCGCCGTCGCCCTGCACCGTCCCCGAGCCTTCCCGAGCCCTCTAGGTGAGGTTTTGCCCAACCTCGCCGTCGCCGGAGCCACGGCGCCGCCCAAATATGGTCGTCGCCGATGGATTCGTCGCGGACCGTTGGATCTCCATCCAACGGTAGCTTACCGTTTCGGATAGAAAAGAAAGAGAGAGAGAGACTGACGAGCGGGCCCCGCTCGTCAGGGTTTTATTAATTTCCCTGCGTGCGCTGTGCCGCTGACCAGTGGGTCCCCCATGTCATAAATTTAAACATTATCCACACTGAACACATTTTCTATTTTAATTTCAGAAGAATTTCAGTACTGGACCCAATTTGTAAAATCAATAACTTGAGATTTAGGAATCCAAATAAATCAAACTCAATTGTTCTGGAAAGCTTATGAAATTGTTTAACCAACCAATTGGTCTCATGTCATTTAAATAAATAGTTAAAAAGAATTATTGAAAATGCCACAGAAGGTTCAAAATCTAAACTTGTTTGTTTCTGATACTCTGCTAGTCCAAATAATTCCAAACCAATTTTGCTAGCTTAGTACTGCCTTGTATTAGCTCCCCTAATTTTGGTAGAATTATTTAAGCAATATTAATTGTTGACTTTAAGATAAACCCTTCTGGACAAAAACAAACAAATATGTTTATTGGTTGATCCAAATGAGTTAGGACCAATTTTGTTAGCTCACATATAGCCATGTTTACTTACCCCTAAAAGGATTTAATTTTTGGAACAACAGAACATATTTGGTAACCAAAACTTGATTATTAAGCTACTGGATTCAAACCAATGTGTAGGGAGTTTGGTAACTCCAAATGATCCAATTCAAATTGGGTTGTCTTCTACACATCAGTAGCTTTCTATAGAAATTTAGTTTGTATTTTTGTGACCAACAGAACTCAAGTTGTGCAATTAAACATGTTTAACAAGTTTCTGCCATAATTTGGACTTAAACAATTAATGTTTAATTCAATTGTTTTGAAATTAAATTGTATTGTTTGTTGTATCCAGTGGCTATTTAGAGCATTTAGGATTGTGATACTGTGATGATGTGATGTTGTTTGAGTAGTTTAGTGATTGCTTGTATTTGTTTGTTTATCGATTAGACGAGAACGTTGCCGGAGATATCGAGGAGGGGGAATTTGTTGAACCAGAAGATCAAGATCAAGTCCCCTTTGCCGAGCAAGGCAAGCTACTCTCTGAGCTTGCACCTAAATATATATGCATCTACTTTGATCAAATGATTTACTCTTAAAACCAATGGTTTACAAAACCTTTTCCAAAAGTGTATGGAAATTATTTTGCCACCCTATGTAGTAGTTATGAAACTTTAGGATGGAAAACAATGTTGTTTATTCAAACTCCTTTGGAAATACTTGTGTGGTTATGGAATGCCGAGATGTCGGTGTTAAAGTGGAGAAATGGAAAAATGGGAATGTTTATGAAAAATGCACAGTATCCTAGTACTATGACAACCAATCTTAATCTGTGCGACCACACTTACCCCCATATGGGAACGGGGCTTAGTCATATAATTTGCTCTTATTAGTATGGGATACCTCATCGACGGAGATGACTCCGTTATGCATGAGGGGATGGTTTGTGAACTCCCCTGACCTGGGTCCTCGCTCAAACTCTATGGAAAGATAAGGAGGAGGATTGAAGACTTCATAAATGTGGTCGCCGGGAAAAACATATGAGTCCTCACACTTAGGGTTGCCGACGGGGACCGGACTGAGTGTTGGTGGGAATTATCATATGGGTAGGATCCTATACTAGCATGAGCAAAGGAGAGGCTAGGGTCGGTGGCTCAACTTCGCATACACCTTGTATGGCGGGACGTGGCTGACACGATGAGTTACCGGATGGGTGTGGGATAAAAAGCGTGCTACCTCTGCAGAGGGTCAAAACTATTCGAATAGCCGGGTCCCCGGATATGGACAATTGGGAGGCTGTCCTAAGATCATGTGCAAATTTTTGGAAAAGCTTTTAAGTTTAAAAGAAAATGAGTTGGTGATGGCATGATATAACTATACCAAATGGAGTGGTATGAGTTGTTGGACTAATTGGACCATGGTGAGCCTTGGTCCGGAAAAGAAAGGGTTTGGAGAAACAAATGAGATGGTGATTTCTTTTAAAAACAGTTATAAAACTCTTCTTACCTTTTTCAATAAAGATATAGAGATGTTTTAAAACAATTAAAAGTGTAAGTTAAAATAAAGCTAGTGCATACTCATGTTGGGGTAGTTTGCGAGTACATTCAAATGTACTCATATTGGTTTCGTCCCTGGCTATTGTCCTAGCCAGACTACGAGGAGGAGCACTACGCCGAGCAGGAGTATGGCGACTTCTACGCGAACTAAGGATCTCCACAAGTCAGCTGCCTGTCGGGTCGTCATCGTTAGAATATGATGTCTACTACGCCGTAGCTTCCGCTGATATTTTGGTTTGGCCCTTGAAGGCACCTATGTAAGAACTTGGTCTAAATGACCATTTATGTAAGACTTTTTATTCGGTACTGTAATGGATGTAAACTTTGGTATCCAATTCGGATTATGTGCAACGACAGACTGATCACGGGATCGTTGTGTTAAGCATAATCGGGTATTTCGGACAGCTAGTCCGGGGTCCCCACAAGGAGGCCGTGGAGGCCGTGGTGGTCGCGGTAACCACAATGATGATGAGGATGATCTGCCGCCACCACCCTCGATGGCTGAGGTCTTGATGGCCATTGAGGAGAACCGTGGGCGCAATGAGCGCTTGCTTGAGCAGTTGGTGCAGCAGAATGCACGGAGGAACGAGTGCAACACTCTCACTGAGTTCCTGCGCTCGCAGCCACCCACCTTTGCTGATGCTAAGGAGCCGCTGGAAGCTGATGACTGGCTTCGTGCTTTGGAGCGCAAGTTCTCTGCGCTGCATGTCCCAGTGGCTGAGCAAGTCAACTTTGCCACCTATCTCTTGGTTGGTGCTGCTGGCTGTTGGTGGGAAAGTCGTGTGGCTTTGTTTCCAGCCAACCATGTCTTCACCTGGGCTGATTTTCGCACTGCCTTCCATGCGGAGTACATTCCCCAGCCTATCTTGGACTTGAAGAGGAGGGAGTTCCTGGATTGCAACAGGGACGGATGGACCTCCGCACTTATGGTCGTGAGTTCAACCATCTCTCTCGTTACGCCCCAAGGGACGTGACCAATGATGCTGACAAGCAAGAGCTGTTCCGCAAGGGTCTTACTCCGCAGCTCCTCTATGAGTTGTTGCCCTTCAGGTTCCAGACCTACCAGGAGCTGTTCAACCAAGCTTTTACTCTCGAGCAAGGAAGAAAGGAACTTGAAGCTTCCAAGAGGCCCGCACATGGGGACCACCAGAGTTCCTCGGGTTCTGAGAGCAAGAAGCGCAGGGTCTTTGTTCCCTACAACGCTGTACCTCGTGCTCCATTCATGCCTAGAGCCGCGGATACAGGCCACCTCCTCCGCGCCCCACTACTTCGACACTTGGGGTAGGCGGGAGTGGGTACCGTCCTATGCTACCTGCTCCACCTGGACTCACTTGCTACACCTGTGGCCAGGCTGGCCACTACTCCAGGGAGTGCCCCCAGAAGGCACCTCTCGCGATAACTCCTGCACGAGCCCCTGCCACACCAGCTGGCAAGGCTGGACCTATTGTGCGTGGTCGCCTGAACCACGTCTCTGTTGAAGAAGCTGAAGAGGACCCCGGCGTCTTATGGGTGAGCTACGAATCAACAACAATCTTACTACAGTTTTGTTTGATTCTGGAGCATCGCATTCATTCATATCCATAGCTTTTGCAAAGGACCACAAAATAAGTTTGAGAAAATGAGCCGACCCTTGGCGATTTCCACTCCTGGCTCCAAATGGCAAACCGATGGGGTTACTCCTGAGGTTCAGATTACTATCGGTTACTACTCTTTTCCTTTCGCTTTGGTAGCTCTGAGGTCAAGTGGCATTGATGTCATATTGGGCATGAACTGGCTAGCCAAATACCGGGCTAATCTCGACTCTGCTGCAAAGACCGTCACCGTGACCAATTCTTCCGGCGACAGTGTTAAGTATTGGTCTGCACTGTCAAGGCTCCATGTTCAATCATACCCAACTCACCTGAGATTCTCCTTTGCTTTATGGAAGGCGAATCTCCTCCGGAAATCCAGGACATACACGTGGTGTGTGACTTCCCGGATGTGTTCCCGGAAGAATTGCCTGGCATGCCTCCTGACCGAAGTGTGGAGTTTGTCATAGAACTACTTCCCGGTACAGCTCCGATTTCCAAGAAGCCCTACCGTATGCCGGTGGAAGAGTTGGCTCTGTTGAAAGAGCAAATTGATCAACTGTTAGCAAAAGATTTCATTCAGCCTAGCAGTTCACCATGGGGTTGTCCGGTACTCTTTGTCAAGAAGAGGGATTCTACCGTGCTCGTCTAGTCTCTGACTATCGACCGTTGAATGCGGTGACAATCAAGAACAAGTATCCTATTCCTCGCATCAATGATCTGCTGGATCAGTTAGCTGGTGCAACGGTATTCTCCAAGATGGATTTGAGGTCAGGATACCATCAGATCAAGATCAGAAAGGAGGATATTCCAAAGACGGCTTTTGTGACTCGTTATGGCTCATATGAGTATACCGTCATGTCCTTTGGTCTCACAAATGCTCCAGCTACTTTCATGAGGCTCATGAACTCCATCTTCATGGATTATCTTGACAAGTTTGTCGTCATTTACATTGATGACATTCTCATCTATTCCAAAACCAATGAAGAGCATGAGGAACATCTTCGTTTGGTTCTGACAAGACTTCGAGAACACCGCCTCTATGCCAAGTTCTCCTAGTGTGAGTTTTGGTTGGATAATCTCGTCTTCCTTGGTCATGTGATATCCGCAGATGGTGTGGCTGTCATTCCCGACAAGATACAGTCCATTCTGGATTGGAAAACTCCAATGTCTGTCAAGGACATCCGTAGCTTTCTCGGATTGGCAGGTTATTACCGCCGATTCATCGAAGGTTTCTCCAAGATAGCCAAGGCCCTGACTGACCTTCTCAAGAAGGATAAGAAGTTCGTATGGACGGCCGAAGCTGAAGAGAGCTTCAAAACACTGAAAGCCAAACTCACGTCCGCTCCTGTGCTTGTCCTGCCGGACCAGCAAGGATTTCGTTGTCTTCTGTGATGCCTCTCTGCAAGGCTTGGGCTGTGTGCTAATGCAAGAAGGCCATGTGGTGGCATATGCCTCTCGTCAATTGAAGCCGCATGAGCACAACTACCCAACTCATGATCTAGAACTTGCCGCGGTGGTCTATGCTTTGAAGCAATGGAGACCATACCTGTTTGGTAACCGTTGCGAGATCTTCTCGGATCACAAGAGTCTGAAGTACCTCTTCACCCAGCCAGATTTAAATCTCAGGCAAAGGCGTTGGTTGGAGTTAATCAAGGACTATGATGTGAGTCTGAACTATCAACCCGGCAAAGCAAACATCATGGCTGACGCGCTAAGTCGGAAGTCCTATTGCAACAATCTGATGATTGAAATGCCCAACCTGCCCTTCATGAAGAGTTCTCCCGTTTGAACTTGGAAATGGTTTCCTCCGGCTACCTTGCAAATCTGGAGATCAAATCTACTCTTGTAGACCAGATTAAGGATGCTCAAAAGCGTGACAAGGGTATTCTAAAAATCAAGGAGAACATTGCTAGCGGGAAGGCCAAATGTTTTTCTGTCAATGAATCCGGAGTTGTTTACTTTGGTGACCGTTTGGTGGTGCCCAAGAAATGGAAATTGAAGGAGCTGATCCTCCAAGAAGCTCATGAATCTCCTCTCTCTATTCATCCCGGTAGTACCAAAATGTACCAAGACCTTCGACCACAATTTTGGTGGACTCGTATGAAACGAGAAATTGCCAAGTATGTTGCTGAATGCGACATGTCGACAGGTAAAGGCTGAACATCAAAGGCCTGCCGACACTCTTCACCCTATTGCTATTCCCGAGTGGAAATGGGATGAAATTGGTATGGACTTCATTACTGGTCTCCGAAGTCTCCAAAAGGAAATGATGCCATTTGGGTCATCATTGATCGACTATCAAAAGTGGCTCACTTCCTCCAGTTCGTGTTGACATTACAGCTGCCAAGTTGGCAGACCTGTATGCTTCTCGGATTGTCGTCCTTCACGGTGTTCCCAAGAAGATAATTTCTGATCGTGGAAGCCTATTCACCTCCAAGTTTTGGACTAGTTTCCAAAATGCTATGGGCACCCGTCTCAACTTCAGCACCGCTTTCCATCCCCAAACTGATGGTCAGACCGAAATAGTGAACCAAGTTTTGGAGGGCATGCTTCGGGCATGTGTAATCTCTTTCGGCAAGGATTGGGAAAAGTATCTCCCTTTCGCGGAGTTCTCCTACAACAATAGCTATCAATCTAGTCTAGGCATGGCTCCATTTGAGGTTCTCTATGGAAGAAAATGCCGCACTCCTCTCAATTGGTCCGAGACCGGAGAGAGGGCACTCTTTGGTCCAGATATTATCAATGAAGCTGAGGAAAAGGTTAGAATCATACGAGAAAATCTGAAGATTGCCCAGTCTAGACAGAAAAGCTACTATGACAAGCATCATCAGGAAATTCACTATGAAATTGGTGATAAAGCTTATCTCCGCGTCTCTCCCCTTCGTGGCGTTCGCCGCTTCGGTATCAAAGGGAAATTGGCCCCTCGCTATGTTGGCCCTTTCACCGTTCTGGCTAAGCGAGGAGATCTTTCCTACAAGTTGGAGTTACCGTCCATCTTCCCAAATGTGCATGATGTGTTTCATGTATCCCAACTTCGCCGGTGCTTCAAGGATCCTATCCATGGAGTCAATCATGAAGAGCTAGATCTCCAGGAAGACCTCACTTATCGCGAGCATCCTATCCGTATCCTAGATGAAGCTGAAAGAAAGACCCGTAACAAGACTACCAAGTTCCTCAAGGTCAATGGTCGCACCATTCCGAGGAAGAAGCAACTTGGGAACGAGAGTCTAGTCCTCGTGAGGAGTATCCCGACTTCTTTCCGCAACCTTAGAATCTCGGGACGAGATTCCTGTAAGGGGGGTAGATTTGTAACAGCCCACTTTTGGTAATGCAAATTATGGACCAAATTTTCACTTTTTCATTCCATACATGCATCATTGCATCCTTTTGAAATTGTTAAACAAACAACTCTTTGTTTGGCATCATTGCAAAGTAACATGCCAAACTTGCTACAACAAATTTCACAACCAGGAAGACACTCAACTTGCAAAACAAAATACTTTGACTCCTCTTATTTGTCAAGGAAGTTCCAAGAGTTACAAAGTAATAATTTGCAATTGCTCTAAATTTCCAAAGGAGCAATATTTTGGATTATTAGCAAAATGCCTTAAACGGACCCTATGAACAAATGTGGTCCAAACTAATTTATTTGGAGGCACAATTTTTGTGGAGCTTCCACAGGGTATAAAAAGGCTACACAAATTATTTCATTTCTATAAAATTGTTTAGTGCCTTAATAAAATCCTTGAAATTACTGCTGGTTTTAAAAACTGGACAGGGACCAATCTGTGATGGCAGAAAAGGTTCCAGGGGCTCTTTGCAAAATTTCTTGCCTTCTTCTTCCTCGTCGCTGTAGCGACCGAGGGCGCCGCTCCCGCCGGACCAGCACCGCGCCGTGCCCTCACCTGCTCCCCCCCCTGGACCGCGTGAAGAGAGAGGAACACGACCCCGAGACCACGTGCTGCTCCCCCTCCCCCACATCTTCTTCCTCTCCCTCTGTTTTCCCCACGCCATGGCCGACGGGTACCTCGAGCTGGCCGCGCTCGTCGCCGTCGTGTGAGTAGCTCCCGCGTAAATCGAGCCCAACCAACCGCGCCGCCGTGCTTCCCTCCCCCTCCTCGTGGCAGGAATCGAGCCCGGAGGCCGTGCATCGCCGCCGCCGTTCGATTTTCCCCCGACCACCGCCGCCGTCGTCGCGGTCGATTCCCGCCATCTCCGTTCACCTCCGGCCACGCCGTCGCCGTGCACGTGTTCGTGGTGAGCATCCCGTGCGGAAGCACCTCTCCCCATCTCCCTTCTCGCGCTAGGGCTTCGCATCGAACCTCGCCGTAGCCGCCGCGCTAGTCACCGTTGCCGCGCGCGCCCGGCCGCAGAACCGGCTTAGCCGGGCTGTGTGCCGTGTCCCTCGGGCCACTAACCGGCCTTGGGCCCGGCCCTAACCGGGCCACGAGCCGGAGCTCTCTGCCGCCTGCCCGGCTGCTAGCCGGCCCAGCCGGGCTGGAAACCGGCAGGACAGTTTTTTTTGTGCTGCTTATGTTTTTCTTATTTCTCTCCGATAGCATATGTTCCCCGCTACTCCCTCGCGACTCTAGGGTTATCGAAACTCGATGATTCCTTCGAGTTCCATCGCCCACGCTAGAACTGGACTATTTATTATTATTGTTGTTGAAAGTATTTAAATAATTAAAAGTAAACAATTAAAAAGAGGAATTTATAAAAATAATAACTTTTCATTGGACCTCCAAAAAATGTGTTCTTCATATCGAAATGCTCAGAAAAATGTGCACTAACCATTAGCGTCACTTGCATGCATGTTTACATGAGCTTAGCACAGGAAAACATTAAAAACAAAGGTAGAGCTGTATTCTTTCTTGATTAATAATTACTCTGGTACCCCAGATGACTTAGTAGCTCTTGCTATAATAATTCCAGTGCATTAAAATGTCATGTCATCATGTGGTTGTGCATTGCATTGTGAAGCTTGTGTGGTGATTGATTTGTTTCTTCCGTTGTTATGTCTCGATAGATCAAGCAGCCGGGGTTACTCCACAATACCCCGAGGATCCGTACTACCGGCACCTTGACCAAGGCAAGCGTAATCCCCCTCTGAGCATATCTTATCCTATGTTTCCGCAAATATTTTCTCCACTATAATATTGCATGCGGTTCTAAATGTCAATTTTCTTGGATTAGAGTATCCTATAGTTGCATTAAGATTCCAATGCCAATACCTGTTTCCCTACTATAATCCATAGGA
Source organism: Poa pratensis (assembly GCA_947311845.1). Classification (NCBI taxonomy): domain Eukaryota; kingdom Viridiplantae; phylum Streptophyta; class Magnoliopsida; order Poales; family Poaceae; genus Poa; species Poa pratensis. The sequence goes on from CAMZMU010000010.1 coordinate 18,660,736, forward strand.
TTGTATTGTTGGCCGAGATACTTACTATGCTATGTTGATGCTTAGCCATGCTTAGTTAATTGCATAGCTATACGATGGATGGTTCATGTTGGAAACAGGTGATGAGATGAGAATGATGGTGAGAAATTGTGGTGACGGATAATAAAATGCTTAAAGGTGGGATGAGAGGCCACTGTGGTTGTGGTGTTTTGTCTCGTTCTCGCCGCCTAGGTGCGAGTTCTTTACCTCTTGAACCAAGACTGAGCGTGCAACCATGCGTGAGGCCTATGCAATTGCAGGAACCCTCATAGACTAAATAACTCGGGCGGGGCTAGCTAGGGTCCTCTAGTTCGGGCTTCCATTTGCGCGTGCGTGATGATGGTGGTATGAACTGAGATGAGGATGGTGGTGTCAGGAAAATAAGTGGCCGCGGGACAGGGTGCTGGAGGTACCTCTTGTCCTACCGCCACTGATGATCCTGGAAAGTCCTTAACGGGGAGAAGTCGACACCACTCCCACCCAGCCGGCTCTCCAAGGAAGAGAGCTAAAAGCTAGGTAATGGGCCGGACGGTACGCGTGGCAAACATTGTACACCCCTGCAGGGTTAAATCTTTTCGAAAAGCCGTGTCCGCAGTTATGGACGAACTTGGGAAGTGAAGGTAGGATCATAGAATAACTTCAACGGTATGATTAAAAACTGGGTACTAGAGGTACCACACAAATGCAAGGTGAGCTTCCTCGAGGGTGATTCGGGGAGGTGCCTTTGATGAACAGGTACAGTGGTTGATGATGGTTGATGTTGAGAAAGGTGATCAAAAGAAAAGAGTCACCTCTTACCCCTTTTGAAAACTATTCTGATTAGTCGATGTCCTTGAGTTATGTTTTCATAAATAAAATCAGCTTTATGCAAAACAACCATAAAACCTTGAAAGCCTCATCGAGCTAAAGCTCTATATTTAATCTTGCGAGTTCGTCGAACTCAACGTCGTTTGCTTTGTTTCAGAGGAGGACTTCACCGACCTCGAAGGTGGGTTCTTTGTGGACGTCGACGAGTAGTCTGGGGTTCCCAGGTGGCAGCTTGGGACATCCCGGATCAGCTGGCGCTGTGATGTTTATCTGTAGGCCTCTTAGGCCATATTTTGGATCTTGTTGTTTAGAACAACCTAATTCGCTTCCGCATGTTGTATTGTTGGGTCCGTCACCACTGGTTGTAATTTGCTATCCTCCCCTATTATAAGAGTTGAACTATAATGATTTGTGTCGTAGAGTCTGTGATGTGCCAGTTGTTCCACAAGTCTTGATCTCTCTATTATACATTGAGGGTTGTGCCTGTGTTAAGTCATCAATCGGGGAGTTGCGTTGCCGATGATCCATTCCGAGCAACGCCTGCCAAAGGTTTTGGTCGGGGATTGGTAAACCCGTAACCTCCGGTTGTATCGCTTAACCGGTGACACACAGCATCACTGTATAACAGTCGGGTCGGGCGCCACAGCGTGCTCGAGCTCGACCTGCTTGTTCCAGTACGCCGAGTTCGGCTCGAACCTGGGGTCGTCGTGCAGCTCCGGCGCCATCGTCCCCATGCACGAGGCGACGTAGTCGAGCCGCGCCTGGCCGGCCAGCATGGGTGCAACGGGGACGTGCACTGGGTTCGTGGCCCATCCCTCGGGAGGACTGATGGCCCTTCACGTAGTTACCCCACAACGGCGCCAGAAACTTTGCTGAGCGCTTCGCGTAGTTACCTGCGTGAAAAGTAAATGGGTTTGGTTGAGACTCCAAGTGCAGAGTGTGTAGTAAGTGGAAGACGTGTTTTCCCCACGAGGGTGACTCGAGGGTTTAATATCGAACTCTCGGGGAATCAGTAGTGAAGATTTATATTTCCTATCCTTCTATTGGTTACCTACAAAACAAAGTAAATGTTTTGGTTCTCAACCACACCTAGTGGTTGTCAAGCACAAGGTGTGAGAACGATATCAAGATAATATGCAATGCAAACAAGAAATAAATATGCAATGGTGGTAAATAAATATGCAAGGATGGTGGTAGCAATGATAAATGATATTTTTGGGTTTTATATGATGAATGCAAGATGTAAAAGTGTTTTTGTATTTTCGGATTTTTAAATGGCAGAAAATGTAAAAGTGGCAAAAGTGGTTGGAAATGTATTTCTTATGATTAAAAATGGACCGGGGTTCATGGTTTCACAAATGCACTCTCTCTTTAATAAAGTGGTAGACAATGGAATACTAGAGTTGACATATGAGATTGCAACACAACAGTTTAATGACAAGTTATAATTATATGGGCATCACGTCCTAACATAGAGACCTTTTGGTTATTAGTCTCTCTTATACTCCACCAAGATGCGAACTAAATCATAACACCTCAGTAATTAAGATAACTCAGAGTATAGCAATAAGTATCATGACATGAAGTTAAAATAAGAACATGCTAGATGTAGTCATGGAGGAAGTGGCAATGGTCACACCCACATCTCCGGTAGCATGGTATTTCTTTTTATCCTTAGTGAGGCAACAAAGTAAGGTAAAACACCCAAGTGGATCGCAGAACTTTCTCTCACGTTCACTGCACTAGCCACCCCCGTTACTCCAACTAATGCACACGTTCCCCCTCACACGCTCTTATAAACATGCTTGATCATAACAAGTAAATAAGAACGGGGTACATAATATGCATCTACTTTCATAACTGAAACAAAACCATTGCAATCTCAAACATATATTAACTCATTAAAAGATCCACCGCAAAGGTATTACATAAATGACCGTAATCATGTTCGGCAGCTCATACGGTACTAATTAGTGAAGCTCGAGAGAGAGAGATACATAAGTTAATTCCACAAACCCATAGTCCAGAGGTGGACTACTCCCTCTTCATCATGGAGACGGTGGAGAAGTCTTTGGAGAAGATGGAGACCACGCCGGCAGCACCCCGCCGGAGTTTTCTCCCTCCAATCTGCAGCTCCAGGTCTCTGTTTCGGTGTTTCTGTGTTTCTGAGGCGCTCCTTCTAGAGAACGTCGGGGGATAATTTTTATAGGCGTTTTATGTCAAAACGGAGTCGGTGGAGGAAAGATCGACGGCAGCGGGGCTCCGTGGCCCAACTTAACTTTGTTAAAGATCGACGGAGTCGGTGGCATCAAACAAAATGGGACATAATCTGTCCAGAAAAACAGCAGCAGCTAAACGTATTTTTTACCCTACTTAACTTTGTTGGAAAATCCGGAAAAAAATCATGCATATAGAGGATGAAAAGTTGCCATTACAGTTTAAATATGAGCTTCGTCATATCCATGATTAGAAAATCAACAGGCACAAATGTCATATCCATTAGTAACAAATGTCATATGTAACTCTACCAAAACATCACTTACTTTTCCTAAAGCATGTTTAATGGAATCATCAGCAAGTGCAAGTTCAATAGAGCATTTTTCAAGATTTTTCAATTCAAGTACTTCATATAGTTCTTTAGATAAAACAGAGACACTAGATCCTAGATCAAGTATAGCATGGTGTGTCTCTTTTCCAATGGTTACTAGGACTTTGGGAATCCATACATCCCCAAGCTTAGGTGGTATCATAGCCTCTTGGTTGTACCTAGCAATCTTTTCTTTTAAGACATGATTAGCAATATAAGAACCAAAACCAGCTTGGTTAACATTAATAGAAGGATCACTTGCAAATTTTTGTAAGATAGATATTAATTCATGCAAGCTACAATTCTCTAAGTCAAGCAATGGTTCCTTTACTTCACTAAGCATTTTAACTTCTTCAACTTTCTTTTCTAACTCAATCAACATAAGAGATTCATCATGTTCAGTTTCGTTAACTTCTTCTTTTAATCCAACAAGTTGAGACATAAATGGCAACAAATATTCAGGATAGTTCAATAATTCATCAAGAGTTTCCTCTAAAGTAAGAGGAACATTTTCAGCAATATTAATAGAATTCATTCCAACCACAGGTGGTGCTTGTGGTTTCCCTGCAGACATACTCAATAAAGTGGCTTGGTTATCAGCTAGTTTTGACAAGGCTTTGTCTAGTCCCAGTTTGGAGTTGTAAGCCTTTAATATCAGAACTAATAGAAGCAACAGACTTATTCAACTCTTGTATCATGGTATTATGACTAGCAATTTGTTCCATAAGAATTTTATTAGCCTCAAAATTATCATTACGTGGTGGCATAGGCTTCCAATTATTATCGCTAGCATTAGGATATGGAATAGAAGGACGATTGTTGGGAACATATGGGGGTTTATTATAAGAGTTATAATTGTTGTTACCATACCCATTATTACCATAGTTCCTAATGAAGTTGACATCAATATTTTCAGGATTATTACCAACTAGTTCTTGCAAAGGCACATTTTCAATATTTTGTTTATTAATGAAAGCAAGAATAGTATCCATTTTAGATGACAAATCATTTGTTTCTTCTATGGAGTTCACTTTCTTAGAAGGATTAGGTGCTCTATCAGTATGCCATTGACTATAGTTTTGCAAAATGCTTTCCAATATGTTCTTAGCTTCTACTATAGTTTTTCCCATAAAAGCACCTCCAGCAGCAGAATCAAGATATTTCTAGACATGTAATTTAGACCATTGTAAAAAGAGTGTAATATGGTCCATTCGTTGACCCCATGTGATGGACAAGTTCTAAGCATAAGTTTAATCCTATCCCAAGCCATAGCAACATGTTCATTTTCATTTTGCCTAAAAGAAAGAATGTTGTTTCTATTTTGCAAAATTTTAACAGGAGGATAGTATTTCTTAATGAAAGCTTCTTTTAAATCATCCCAAGTTTTAATGCTATCAATAGGTAATGAATGCAGCCACTCTTTAGCTTTTCCTCTAAGTGAGAAAGGAAATAACTTCAGTTTTAGAATATCACTTTCCACATTTTTAAATTTCTGCATGTCACATATTTCAACAAAATCATGAAGATGCATAGAGGCATCCTCCATAGCACTACCGCCAAATTGTTCCCTAGTTATCAAGTTCAACAAACTAGGACTTACTTCATAACTCTCAGCATTTATCTTAGGTGTGGCAATGGGCCTAGCAATAAATTGATCATTTGGAGTGTTTGTGTAATCACACAACTTAGTTCTTTCTCCCATTTTAGCAAGTTTTTATGTGTTTTTTAATTTTTTATGCAAAACTGAAAATAAATATGCAAGACAATGACAAAACAAAATAAATTGCTTTGAAGGTAAAGATGGATAAGATGATGCTCACGTAGGTGCAACCTCCCCAAGCTTAGGTGTTAGCACAAGTTGGTGATGAAGTTGACTTGGTGAGATATCCTTGGATAAACCTTTCAGCAATGATTCCCCGGCAACGGCGCCAGAAAACAGTCTTGATGGCCCTTCACGTAGTTACCCCACAACGGCGCCAGAAAACAGTTGCTAGCTTCGCGTGTTACCTGCGTGAAAAGTAAATGGGTTAGGTTGAGACTCCAAGTGCAGAGTGTGTAGTAAGTGGAAGACGTGTTTTCCCCACGAGGGTGACTCGAGGGTTTAATATCGAACTCTCGGGGAATCAGTAGTGAAGATTTATCTTTCCTATCCTTCTTTTGGTTACCTACAAAACAAAGTAAATGTTTTGGTCCTCAACCTCACCTAGTGGTTGTCAAGCACAAGGTGTGAGAATGATATCAAGATAATATGCAATGCAAACAAGAAATAAATATGCAATGGTGGTAAATAAATATGCAAGGATGGTGGTAGCAATGATAAATGATATTTTTGGGTTTTATATGATGAATGCAAGATGTAAAAGTGTTTTTGTATTTTCGGATTTTAAATGGCAGAAAATGGAAAAGTGGTAAAAGTGGTTGGAAAGGTGTTTCTTATGATTAAAAATGGACCGGGGTTCATGGTTTCACAAATGCACTCTCTCTTTAATAAAGTGGTAGACAATGGAACACTAGAGTTGACATATGAGATTGCAACACAACAGTTTAATGACAAGTTATAATTATATGGGCATCACGTCCTAACATAGAGACCTTTTGGTTATTAGTCTCTCTTATACTCCACCAAGATGCGAACTAAATCATAACACCTCATAATTAAGATAACTCAGAGTATAGCAATAAGTATCATGACATGAAGTTAAAATAAGAACATGCTAGATCTAGTCATGGAGGAAGTGGCAATGGTCACACCCACATCTCCGGTAGCATGGTATTTCTTTTTATCCCTAGTGAGGCAACAAAGTAAGGTAAAACACCCAAGTGGATCGCAGAACTTTCTCTCACGTTCACTGCACTAGCCACCCCCCGTTACTCCAACTAATGCACACGTTCCCCCTCACACGCTCTCATAAACATGCTTGATCATAACAAGTAAATAAGAACGGGGTACATAATATGCATCTACTTTCATAACTGAAACAAAACCATTGCAATCTCAAACATATATTAACTCATAAAAGATCCACCACAAAGGTATTACATAGATGACCGTAATCATGTTCAGCAGCTCATACGGTACTAATTAGTGAAGCTCGAGAGAGAGAGATACATAAGTTACTTCCACAAACCCATAGTCCAGAGGTGGACTACTCCCTCTTCATCATGGAGACGGTGGAGAAGTCGTTGGAGAAGATGGAGACCACGCCGGCAGCGCCCCGCCGGAGTTTTCCCCCTCCAATCTGCAGCTCCAGGTCTCTGTTTCGGTGTTTCTGTGTTTCTGCGGCGCTCCTTCCAGAGAACGTCGGGGGATAATTTTTATAGGCGTTTTTAGGTCAAAACGGAGTCGGTGGAGGAAAGATCGACGGCAGCGGAGCTCCGAGGCCCAACTTGATGGGGTCCCACGCGGCCAGGTACAGGGCCGCGTGGGCCCACCCTTTTGGCCCTCGTGGCTCCGTTTGTTCGCTTCCTTCGCCCACAAGTCTTCTTCCTTCCAAATATTGACGCTCGTAAATTTGCAGGTCATTTGGACGTCGTTTGGGTCCCTGAAACATTAAAGGAAAGAAATAGGGTTTTCTGCCTGCGCAGGGTTAATTCCATAAAAAATAGGAAACATCAAATATTGCCAAAATCATTATAAAACAGTGATATAACCCTTATATGATGCAAATATGACTAGAATATAAGTAGAAATAATGCAAAGTTCATGTATGCATTTTACATGCATCAAGGACGCAGTTCGCCGGTACCGGCGTGTTAGTGCGGACGAGCTCGCGCGCCTCGGCTTCCGTGAGTTGGTTCGCAGGTGGCGGAGGAGGCGGTGGAGGAGGTGACGGAGCGTTGACGGCCGACGAGCCTGCCTCCTGCGATGGCCAGCCGCGGCGAGCCATGGCGCTCTGCCAAACCTGGCTGTCACGGCGGCGACGACGGGCCTCCCTCTGCGCTCGTCTCTCTTCTTCCGCGGCGCGCCGGGGAGAGGCCATGGCTAGGTGTGGGATGGAGATGGCTGTGTGAGGTGGTGGAGACGGCGAGGAACCCGCTCTATATAGCGGCCGGGGAGGCGAACGGATGAGGTCGCCTTAACTCCGGCCGTCCAACGGCTCGCCTGCCACACCATTAACGACTCGCCTGCATTGACGCCGCCGTGGCACAGACGCTTCCTCGCCGCAGAGCGAAGCGACGCGTCGCTGCGCCCGGCTGGGAAACCGAGACGCCGCCCGGCATTAATGCAGCCTCTTGTCTCACTGCCAGGCGTGGCCCGCGCGTCGGGAGCCGACGTGGCGTCGCGTTTCCTTCCGTCCGGGGCCGCCCCAAGCCTCCCCAAGTTGAGGGCGTGGGCTGGGCGTGCCGGACACAAAACTGGGCCGCGCCGGACCGAATTCGCGTTTGAGCGCCGCGTGTGGGGGCGATTTTGTGTCCGGCACGCCCCAAAGGCGTTTGGGCGGCCGTTTGGGCGCCGCGAGTGGAGATGCTCTGACAAGTCATATCAGCGTATCCATAATCCATTCCAAGATCGAACCCTCGAGACCTGATAGATTGATGGCTAAGAAAAACAATCTCGCCTGCTCTACTAGGCCACCTGCATAGAGAGAGTAGTACACAGGTACTAGGTGATGCTGGTGTCGAATAAATTCCTCACCAAGCCATCAGGAACTGATGCTATCTTTGAATTCTGTTTCTCCAGAGATAGGCACACTTGCAATGTTCAGTTAATTTGAAGTTCAGGTAGTATCCGTAGTGTTCTTGGAGTCTTTGGAGCTAAGGAAAATTCAGTAGAAAGTAGTAGTTCAGCTAGATGACTGATACTCCACTACCAGTCTATAACATCATCGTCATCGTACACTGAATATTTGTTAACAATAAGAGCAAAATCTGCCACCTGTACTCTGATCTGTAATTACATAGAGATCAAACAGGCAGTTGCAACAACTAAACGCTGAAGCCGCAGACAGACACCGCAACGTATCAACACCTCACTGGGAAGAAAACACAAAGGTCTATGGAGAAATATGTTAAGCAGCAACATATTTTAGGTGCCATCCTTCGTTTTATCATTCTACCGAAGTTCGGAGAATGCTGGCCCTGCAGTAGGGACAGTCCCCATGGGACCGAAGCCACCGCTCCAGGCACGCCGAGTGGAAGACATGCTTGCAGCTCAGCTGGATGAGGCCATCCGCGTCGCCGCACCTCTCCAGGCATATCGAGCACTCCGGCGAAGGCGACGTGCTCTCACCTTCTCCCGCGTCTTCGCAGGCTGTTTCTTGTATCACAGGGACCGGCGCGACATGCGTACACTCGTCCACGATGCCGAAATGCTCTGCCAAGATTTCTTGGGCTTTGCAGGCGGCGATGGACGCAATGGACTGGGAGTAACTGGTTAGACTACCAAACTCGCTATCCGCAGAGGTGGTGACACCAATGTTAGCAGGGAGAGGTAGTACTCCAGCCCAAATTGTTTCTGAGGATGAAGTGTTTTGCTGCCTGAAACAATGAAGGAACATGTGTGTAAATGTAAACTGAATATAGCTCAATTTTTTGCACTTGGAAGAACAACGTGATAAAATTTGTTGCAGACCTTCTTCCAGACAGGTCCACGCTATTAAGCCTCTGAAGAAGCCTTTCTCTAGCCTGTTGAACAGCATCAGGGAGCCGTCCATGATCTGATACACTACGGTGTAGACTCGAGCTGGAGCCCGTACCCCCAACATGTTCTATTTTGTTTGCACAACATCCCACAAGCTTAGCGCCATCTCTTTGATTCCCTGGAACAAGTTCCTGACCCTGATTTTAGAAATGAAAGATCTTAGAAACAATGCTTCGTTATGAAAGAACGTTTCACAACTATCATCATCATAACAGAAAGTAAGATTGTGCTGTTCTCTGCCTTGAAAGCGGTTTGTTGCATGCCTGTAAATAGCGGTATGACACAGAAGAAATAGTTGCCAACTCTGTGACATCTATAGGAGATTCTACACATATTCAACTGATTTTCCTTAGGCTGAAGCCAAAAATAGGAGCCCAAAGTTTCATCTGACAATAACCGAGATATGTTCAAAATAGTGTGTGCTCGATGATGGGAAATCTAGTAAGTATGTTGGTAGAAATTGATCAAACATGAGGATTTTTTTACCTAATTCTATTCTCAAATGGTTGCTTCTTTTCAAAATAAACATTCAGAAAATTAGCACTCGCAGAGATTCTTTTAGAGGGGCAAATGGGCAATCATAGAGATTAGTACTTTTAAGTTTCCACAATAGTTTCCAGCCACTTAAAGCTTTCGCGTAATCAATTATACTAAATACTACAACTCATGCTTGTCATGAAATAGCTTTCAAAAGAACTATCATTGCCATGCCCAAACTAAACTTTCCACCATAGATTTAGTTGAATCTCATTTTCGCGGAAAAAATTCTAGTATATGCTGGCTCCATCATAACAGTATGGTTCTCAGTAAAATACACTCTACCGCAAATATCACACACTTCGGAAAACACTGAAATAACTTATGTTACCAGCTGAGATTTTCCCAAAACACCTGCAACCTATTGTGGATGTTTACAAGGAAATACAAGACTGTCCCTTCGTTGCAAAAAACAAATAAATAATCACTCGTGGAGAAATTAACAAAAAAACTATTATGCAACACAAACATTCCAATTCACTGAAAAATTGTGAGTGGGCCGAAATGTTGGCAGTCAGAGATTGATCAATTGGCAAACACATATATATAAGTGAAGACGGGTCAGTGTTTTCACACCTTAGTTCATATCAATTCCTACCAATCCGTACACTGTGTTTGCACAATTCTACTTGACCTTCATGGTAGTCCCATGAAAGTATCAGTAGCTCTTCCTAATCTGAAAAAGAAATCTAGCAACAAGCGTGATCAATCACGCTGGACTAACATATCGATCAGTGGCCAACAACGACGAGGTCGTCATCGTCAGGCTGGTCAGGGTCTTTGGGCTGGTCGGGGTCACTGTAGTCATCGTCGCTGTCGGTGTCTCCCACACCGCTCGGCGCCCTCGTCTTCACGTTAAACATACCCTCCTCCTCCTGGCTCTCCGGGTCACGCAACGACGCGCCCACACGGCATGGCGTCGCTGGCCCAGGCACGCACTTGGGCTTCTGTGCCGGTGATGACGACGGAGCGTCAGCTGCCTGCGCATCTGCCGAGCACAGAAGCAGCGTTAGCGCGCACGCCAGCGCCGCCACCACCAGCCATGTGCGCACAGACACCGCCATCGGTGCGCCTGGACGATGATACGAGAGCCTTGCTCAGTTTCTTAGAGAAGATTCGAGGATTATACTTGTGTGAGCCGATCGATCGAGAGGGAACTTAATCAAGGTGGTCCAGGCAGCGACGAGGGATATAAGAAGAAGTATGCTGCAGCTCCGCATGTTCTGTGGGTTGCATGCATGCGGAGCTAGAACGAGCTAGCCACCCCCTAACTCTGAGGAGACACCACAAAACTAGTTCTTTTCTTGCCATTTCTTTGAGTGGTCACCCTGGTTCTTCTCATGGGGAATAAACGAGTGGTCCTCGCATCATGGCTTCCATTCCTTACTTCGGCGAGGAAAAAACATAACAATCTGCCTCTACAGCTCAGTCCAGAGATCAATCAGACTAGTTGCACGCGCAAACCAGTTCGCCAGAACAGTATCTACGGATAGGAGAAGATGGTGTCTGACCTCGGCCCTCATGCCGACCTGCGGTATTTGTAGAATGGAGGAGGAGGATGGTTTCCAAGCACTAAAAAAAAAGGGCCGATTCTTTTAGAAATAACATTCAGAAAATTAGCAGAGATGCAGATGTTTTTAGTGGGAGCAATCGAATAGATGAGTACTTTTAAGTTTCCACAATGGTTTCGGGTCACTTAAAGCTATTGCGCGCTCATTTATACCTAAAGCTCCTACATGTCAAAAAATAGCTGTTCAAAAGGACTATCATTGACATGCCCACACTCAAGTTTCCACCATAGATTAATCGAACCTCAATCTGTCAGAAATAATAATCCGGTATCTGCTGGCTGCCTGGCTCCATCATAACAGTATGGTTCTCAGTAATATACTAACTCTACCCACTATGGAAAAGGGACTGATGATTTTTTTGGTACCAGCTGAGATTTCTCCAGAACATCTGCACCCTCTTTGTGGATATTTAGGAGGAAACATGAGATCCTCCCTTCACTGCAAAAAGGTAACAGTAGCTCATCTCAATTTCCACCAATCTGTACACTACTGGGCCTTCATGTTAGTCCCATAAGAGTAACAGTAGCTCTTCCCCCTTAATCAATCTGGAAAAGAAATCTAGCAGTAACAGTAGCTTCTCTGAATTAATTGGGCCCAGGGTGTTGGTCCTCCACTAGGCATACTAACATATGAAATTTACCCACCTCGTTCTTGAATCAACTACTAACAGGCAGTAGCGAATGTAGGATTTAATGGTCGGGGCTGCCAAGTATGTTTCACATATCTAATACGCACAGAAATATACTTATTGCTACTACTAGATTAATACTAAATCTGAAATTTTCAGGGGGTGCCATACTGCCATGGCACCCATGGCACCCCCACTGGAATCTTAACTACTAACAGGGACTGCCCTGGCCCCATGGTGTTCCCACCCAAATCGTTGCACCACACAGTCAAGTTTTTCCAACCAGTTCACAGTATTTGCCGGAGCACGCATCCGGTATGCACCCCAAAATCATGGCCTAAAACTCTCTAGTATTTCCGGTGGTCAGTCAAATCCGTATCTTCCGGACTCACAAAAATTAACACGCGCAAGCTAATCGCGGAAACTAAAACACTAGTACTAAAAAGGAAACTAAACCATGTCTCTTTCACTAGAAAAAAAAACGAAACAGAGGGCAGACAACTATAGTGAGCGAGAAAGGGAGGGGATCGAAGAAGATGGAACGGTGGGACTCACCGGCTTGTGTTGGTGGTAGCGGCGGGGAGCGGAGGCGCTTGCTCCGCGGAAGGGCCGTCGGCGAGCGTCGGGGGGCTCCGGGTCCGGCGGCGCCGGCGAGGGGCGGCGCTGGAAGTAGAGGAGCTTGGAGGCGATCGGCATGCAGGGAGGATGTAGATGTGGCGAACTGTTGCAGCTCTCCACCTGCTTCTCTCCCTCGCGCGCGCAGTAGTACTAGTGACTTTATTTATTGCTACGTTTCACTTCTCTTTTCGTGTGACGCCGTTTCTCATCTTTTCGGAGATTTTGTTTTGATCTTGGAGATTTTTGTTGTTGGTTGTCGTTGCACCGTCCGATGAGGAGAATGGGCCGTCGGATGGGCAGCTGATGAAAAGGACGTGACTTGCGGGAACAGTAGAGTGTGACATCCTAGTGGTACTTGGAACAGTCACCTTCGTTGGCCCAACGATGGCCACAAAATCCAAGTGAACTCACGTGATCTACTATTTGTTGGTATATGAGCAAGACGATTTATGTCTTTTACAAAAGATCCGGAAATCCGTAGCAGCTCCCGAGCACCACTGCTACCGTTATTTGAAAATTTTGAAAATCATACATTTTTGCTTCCAAAAAAACTGAATTTTTTTACACAAATACATATACATATTATGTAAGTACGCGAGAAATTTCGTAAAAAAAATAACGTATATTTTAGGCTACACAAAAAAGTGAAAATTCGGACAGATTTAACAGACCATAATTTTGTTATTTTATGTAGCTCGGAATACGAATTTTTTTTTTGCACCCATAATCGCCATATACGTAGAGAACATGCATATGTATCACAAAAAAATTGGATTTTTTCAACTTAAATTTAAAAATTTTAAATACCAGGTGCACTGGTGCCACAAATCTTCATCCCAAAAGATCCCTTTATTATTGCCGAGAATGGCTGGGATAGTCATTGAGGCGATTTTCTTTACGGTTCTATCAGTCCCCAGAAAATGCGAGTCCATATCAAGCACGATGGATTACTTTGGAGTAAATTTTGGTCCTATCTGAAAGTTGCGGTTTATTTGGTGCTTTCACAGCACTCAGCAGGTGATATTTTTCGAAAGCGAGGCGAAAGACTTACCTATTTCATTGATTAAAATAAAAAGAATTGCCCAGTTAATATTTTTTTCAAATGGATTGCCAGTTGAAAAACTAGGCACAACGTGGTACAGCCAGAACTAAGCCCACACGAACCACACCACTCTATCGGGACAAAACACCATCCACTATTGTCGAGCAGAACACATCGTGACTGTTATGAAAGAAGCAGAGATGCTCCGACCAAGATGAAGAAGTCCGTCCCCCCCCCCCCCCCCCCCCCCCCCCCGTTAGAGTTATGCTAGCGCGACACCATTGATTAGCATCAAGGCAACCTCGCTGCCTAAACTAGACGAGGTGAACACACTGAAGGCTGGCCAACTTCCAAAGCCGCTGCTCCGACATCCAACTATTCCGTCACATCTAGCAGACCGCCAACTCCAACTTTCAACACCATTGTCCGGAAGCACCACCATTCGCGCTCAAGCCGCACGTAGACCAATCTCCATAGGCCAACCGCACGTAGACCACGGGTGGTGGCCCCGATGTTGGCGAACAAGACGTTTTATATCTCGTACAAAAAATAGTGACCTCTTTCTTATTGCCGAGAATGGTCGGGATATTTGTTGGGGCGATTTTCTACGCTGCTGTTCAGTCTAGGAAAATGTTAATTCATATCGAGCGATGGATTACTTTGGGGTAAATTTTGGTCATATATATGAAAGTTGCGGTTTACTTGGTGCTTTCACAGCAGTCAGCAGGTGAGCTTTGCTATTGCTAGTGCGCCTTTACGAAACCTGCAGGGCCAGCCATGAAAACGAAGTTGGTAGCCGTCATAATCCGGAACCGAGACTCGATCAACACTGCTAAACTGCGCAAAATGACCTAGGCGAGCTATAATAGAGTACGTTTCACCGCTGCGAATTTGCTCTAGCTTGTCTCGGTATAAAATGTCGCCACGAGTTTCGCGTGATGCTGCAGGTGCTATGTAATCGAAGGTGCCGAATGGTTGCACAAAAAGAAGGAAAGCGGGCAGCGACAGGTGTCACCCTGGGGCCGGCTGTCAGCGGGATGGGTCACACGTGGTATGCTAGGTGGCAGCAGAGTGGGCCCCACTACGTCCAAAGTCAAACTTTGCCGACATGGCCAGACAAATCTCAATATCTTCGTCTAACTAACTCTCAGTCTACTACGGAGTACGTACGTACACAGGCTATCATTTTTGACACGATATTTTTGTACTCCAGAATCGAACGGGTTGTTACGAGTCCCTTTCGCGTGGTCTCCAGGGTGCAAAGCGTGAGCTAGTGGGAAGGCTGAAAGAACGGGAGATATGACATCACTCCCAGAGGCTACCAAGGTACGTAACTACTAGTACAAACGAGATTGCCGGCCCTTCCATAACGTATCAGCGTATTTCACCTCCCGTCAAAAAAAAAAAAAGCGTATTTCACCTAACTCTAGGCCTATTTGATTTGAAGGATTTTCGTAAAAAATCAAAAAAAAATCTACGTGTGTTGTGTGCAAATCTGAAGCATGCGCTGTAGACAAAGGAGTTTGATCTTTCTCCTGAAGGGGTCATTTTTACGGACATTCGATCTTTTATCCGGTTGAACTTTGTTTCCTATGAGGTCATTTACTGCCCCCGTGATTGTAATAAGGTTGCCCATGCCCTCGCGGCATTTGGCGCTAGTCACAGTAATTACTGGTTAGTGTGGCCGAAATCAGTCTCAGACTCTGTAAACGTTTTGGTGGCCAGTGACCAGTGAGTTATCTGAGCCATTAGAGCATCTCCACCGAAGCCTCCAAATGAATGTCCGACACCCTCCAATTGTCCTCCTTTTGAGGGGTGCCGGACACACGTCCGGTCCAAAAAATAAAAAGTTCTCCCGCGGCACACCCCAAATCACACTTCCCAATTTCTTATGCAGTTGAGCAAACACCTTGTGGGCGCCGTTGACATCGAGGCACCCGGCAGAGCAGAAGACAAGAGCGAGGCTGCGCTGCACCTTCTCACTGCTCCGGTCTCCAGCGCCACGGCTTTTGTCCATTTGGGAAGAGACTCGGCGTGAGCTTGCAGATGAACGGGACGCGACGGACTGTCGGCGTCGTTGGTGCCCACTAACTCGTTGATGCACGCGTGCACTTCAGGCAACTAGCTAGCTCACACCCACGGCCAGCACCAGCTAGCTAACTCGCACATGTATGCTTGAGCTAGCACGAGCCATGGCATGGATCAGTTTTCAGCTAGCACCATAAACACTAGCACGCGACCGCACAGCAGCAGCTCGAGCTGGAGTGTCGCGCGCGACGAGAAAGGAAGTGGCCGCGTCTCGCGCGAGGTGGACAAGGCAGCGGCGAACTCCACGACCGGCACCTGCACTAACCTGCACTAGCGTCCGACCTGACGACGAGCAGGAGGAGCAGCCAAGGGCGGACTCGTTTCAGCTAAAGAAGCACACTTGTTTCAGCTAGCACACTAATAAATGAACTACAATCAGATTTAGCTAGCTAGTTCACACATTCAGCTAGCTAGTACGGACAATGTTGTCACGGCTGAGCGGGAGCAGCAGTCTCGGCCCGCTCCCGCGAGGCCGACGTAGCACGGGAGCAGCAGTCTTGTTGCTACTCTCATTCGTTCCAGCTCGAATCCTTCTGGTTGTAGACATTGTTGACGACGACGAACCTTCAGGACATGATGGATTGACTTGGATAAGCGCGAGCTAACGGGAACGACGACACCGCGCGTCCGGCCGTAGAACGAAGACGACCTTGTCGGTGATGATCCCTTGTGTTCTAGCTCGAATCCTTCTGGTTCCAGACATAGTCGACGATGGCGCACCTCCAGGACATGACGGTTTTTCTTGGAGAAGCACGGGCGACGACACCGTGCGTCCGGCCGTAAGTTGAAGATGAGGTCGTCGCGGCGGCTTTCGTGCTCCTCCGATGCCGTGCTTGCAGGAGACGAAGGAGGTCAACGGTGCGGTGCACCTGGCGCGGAGGGCGAGCGGGACATGGCCGGAGTTAGCAGTGCCGTCGATGGTTTGCCGCTCGGTGCCGCACGCGTGAAATGAAAGAATGAGAGTAAAATGAGAAGAGAGGCTGCCAGGTGGGCCAGTGCCATACAGTTGATGTCCACATGCATGTCCGGCACCCCCGAGAGGGTCTCCAAATATGGAGGCCTCTTCGGGGGTGCCGGACATATTTAGGGTGTCATTTGCTTTGGAGAGTTATTTGGAGGCCCCCGGTGGTGAGCGTTTTAATGTCCGGCTCCCCAAAGGGCCTTTGGAGGCCCCCGGTGGAGATGCTCTTATAAATGGAATCGAGAGGTTCCCGTAAAATAAAAGGATAGAAGTTCCACCCAGAGAAAACTGAGGCATATGTATATTAGCTATTTCCGACATCAACTATGAACGCTATATTGAAATATAGCACAATATTAACATGCTATGGCATGTATAACATCTCGAGGAGGCTGCCGTTATTTTTCTTAACACGCTATTTTTTACCTAGTTACATTTATATACATGTGAATGTGGACAAATTAAAGTCTAAAATGTTTTCTATTTAGAAACAAAGGGAGTATATTTGCTAATCGTCACGGTAAGACATTCCAAGTAAGTAACTCATTATACTCCCTCGGTTCAAAATATAAGACGGCGTTAAATTTTGTTGATCGACGACATACAAATTTAATCATGACTTTTACATATAATATTTCCACATAATTAGTATAATGATATATGAAAAAAGATTTTGCAAGACGAATCAAATGGTACCATTTATACATTCTAAAGCCATATAATTTTACATATATTAGTGCATCCACGTTAGGACATCTATTTTCTTTCTTTTTGTACGATTATTTGTGGACATGTATATGCAACAAATACTATGCCTTTTGCTAGGTATAGTTCTTTTACCAAACTATTCGATATTGATTAAGAGAACACTAGGCCGAATGAACTATAAAATACAAGAACAATAAAAGTTCCCGGTAAAACTAGAAGTTACATTAAATATATTTGAAGCCGTTCGCGCCCAACTTTTGCATCTTAAAGTTCCACTAAAACTCCGGGGAAAAGGGAAATACAATAATGTGTTGCACTAACCCCACACGTTTTGTAGATCCTCTTGATCCTCTCATCCGACACTAGTAGGAAACATGCTATAGCCACCACGTTACCACTGGTGAACCAACTATGTGTGCGCCAGTGATATCACCACTGGCGAACCGAATATCGGCGTTCGCCAGCGGTACTTAGGTTACCGCTGGCGCATAGGAAAGTGAGCTCGCCAACGGTAACAGCAACCTAGTGGCGGTAGTTAGCACCGCAGCCCACCATTACCGTTGGCAAAACTTATCGGCGTGTGCGCCAGTGTTAGTGCGCTAGTACCGCTGGCGAGCCAGGAAGCAGCTTCACCAGAGGTAGTTATATCCTCAGCCCTCAGTTACCGCTGGCGAGCCTCCAATCGGCTTCGCCAGGGTAGTGTGGGTACCGCTGGCGAACCAGACCATCATTAGCCAGCGGTTACATAGTCGACCGACCAAGTACGGTGTCGAACTTGTTTCTGTTTTCTAAAATCAATTGCAACCCCATGTAGATTCTTTAATTATTTTTCTATCTCAACATGCAAACTATCCACATCACACATTATTTTAGCCAATCAATTATCCATGTCATCTGCACTAAAAATAATTAATAATAGTACATATTTCATGTAACATATCCATATTATCTTTTTTCAGCCATATAATTGTCCACATCGGTAATATTTAGTTCTCAAATATTCGACAATTTCATACGAATTAAATTTAGTGTCACAACTATTGTGATCAATTGCATCTTCATGACTGAATATAATATAACATGCATCTTATACCCATTTCATTTACACATTTTATTTTTTAATAAGATTTCCGCTGCAACGCGCGAGGTATTCTTATAGTAGATGTGAAACTTAAACCAATAAATATATTATGACAGAAGAACCCTTGTGAGGTAGGCTGTCGAACCAGAAATGTGTCGTGGTAATGTTAGTGCTAAAAGCGGCTCACAAGGGCTCTTTTGTCATAACACTCCTAAAAGCGGCTCGAATTCAAATGTGTCCGCCGGATCTTCAGTCGATCACATGTTCTATTCACCTAATTAAGCTGGCTACCTGCCAAAAAATGGGTGCTAACATCTAGGAAGATGCTCGTGAGCACAACAAAACATGACATAAGAACCATTAGACCGTCATTGGCATCACCTAATAGGCTAAATCGTCGAACAATAAATCATCAGACGTAGAGTTAACGGTCAGCGGGACAAAAAAATCATACACTCCAATGTGGACTGTGTAGGTCATGATAGTCACTGCGGGACATGATAGTGTTATGAGAACTTTATTTGGTGTGACTTCGTACTGAATGTCGAAAAACTCTCACGCAAGGCACACCAAATAATGTAGAAGAAAATCCGAATGCCTAACATGCATTGTGTCTTTTCGCATGTTGAACAAAAGTAGCCAGCCAGGCCCAACAGAAAATGGTGGATATGGGCTTTTCTTCTCACCTTAACATGTAATTATGTGAGGAAAGGCCCAACGATAAAACACCCCCATAGTACCATGTGGTAAAAAAGGCTAGCTAGTATAAAGGGCGAGCAAGGGTTAGGGTTCCTACTCCGCGCCGCCACACCGCTCTTCTTGACTCCTCTCACCCGCTCATCTACAACTTACCTAGAGATCCATAGTACCATGTTATCCATGTATTAGTTCTTGTTGAAGAAGGGTACTCTTTTCTTGTGAGAGGGGTTGTTTATCGCATCGAAGGTATATCATTACAATTCATTGTTTCCCTTTTTTGCGTACTTGTCATTCTTTGTTGTGATGTGGTTCTCCATTTGGATATATTT
Organism: Poa pratensis; assembly: GCA_947311845.1. Lineage (NCBI taxonomy): Eukaryota > Viridiplantae > Streptophyta > Magnoliopsida > Poales > Poaceae > Poa > Poa pratensis. Next base: position 18,680,051 of record CAMZMU010000010.1, read on the forward strand.
ACATCGTTCGATATTTCTCTTTGGGTGCTCTATTTTCAATTTTTTCATGTCCTTAACAATAATTTTCTAGAATTTTGTTCACGCTTCATGTAGTAAACTAGTGAGACAAAAACTTTGTGGGTAGATCCGTAGCTTCTGGATGCAGAAATGTATTTTTTTGCCTTAAATCCTTGTATTGTTTTGAAAATGTGCCTTGAATCCTAGTAGATCTATAGGCGGAGGTGCAATAATATACAAAAGTAGATCTACATATATTATGTTATCTTTTGCATGGTATGTTCCTGTTTTAGTATGTATGCTTATTGTAGCGCTATTGTGATTCATTTGTGTAGATCTATTGTTACTTGCTTAGTATATATGGTTGTTTAAGTATTCTTGTACATCTACAGAAAAGATGTTGTGCATGATATTTCCAAATCTCCCTTTTTTATCTTTATTATTGGGTTTATATTACTCATGGTTCCTAAAGATATATAATGATTTTGCGCCTTTTTTATGAGCAATCTTACATCATCTTCAATGTTACGATGACATGATTACATATTCAACACCCTAGCATCAGCTAAAGGTGGTGTATTTAGGAGTTATCTTACATGTGGGCGTTTGCGTTTGTACTGTGTTTCGCAAAAAAAAAAAAAAACTACGGCTAGCATTTTTTTTGTCCTCGTATAATTTTGGAATAATTCTATTTAGATCTAGTGAGATTTTACATTAATATTTATACGATTCTCACTAACTTGTTTTATAAATTTCTTCTTTTATTCCGCCCACATCATTATCACCTCCTGCCAATTCCGCAGAATGGCTCACAACAACAAAAGCAAGAGGTTATCCTTCGTGTCCTCCCGTGAGGCTGTCAGGACGTCTGTTCTTTCCAAGCCCTGGAGACACCTATGGAAATATCTTCCTATTATACGTATTAGCGAGACTGTCGAGGAATGTAACAAATTCTTGAGCAATTTCTTGATTATCCGCAACCACACTACAATAAATGTTTGTGATATCAAATTGACTGATCCCGAGACCACGGAAATGCATGATGTCGTGGACACGTGGATCTTTCATGCCGTGAACCAGTGCCAAGTTCAGGAGCTCAGAGTGATTGTGCGCTTAGAGGGTGATTTTCTGTGGTTAAAGGATAAGGCTCTGGTCTCCAAGCACTTGAAGAGGTTGGAGCTTGATAAGGTTCACTTAGAAGTTAACACAGTTGATTTCTCAAGTTGCCCTGAACTGGAAGAAATAGACCTGATGTATTGCACCATCAGATCAGAGTATATCATATCTAAGTCAGTAAAGCGCCTGATTGCAGAAGAATGTGATTTTTTTGGTGGGGATACACGTGCTCACATTTTCATCCCAAGTCTGGTATTTCTCAAGTTAATTGACATTTGCAATTGTGTCCCTGTGCTTGAAGGAATGCCTTTGCTTGAAGTTGCATATGTCCGATTAGGTGATCATTGTCATGATTTTTGTCAGTATAATAAATCTTATGGGTGTAGAGAGGACTGCAATTTCCTTTGTGATGACAAGTACGGTAGCATTCTTCTCCAAGCTTTGTCAAATGCTACTCAACTGGAGTTGCTAAATGATCCTGACACGGTGCGTTTTCACTTTTCTACCATACTATTACTGATGTTGCTTCATTTTTCGTGCAATCTATCATATGTGTGTGCACCCATTTTGCCCCAAAAAGATAATAAAAAAAATATATATATATGGATAATATAACGCTGACATTTTTCCGGTAATCTCTCCAGGAATACGATCCAGTGAGTTATTTTTTGAGAGTGCTTGATAAATATAGCTGAATATCAACTTATACAACGTTGAATATCATGTCTCTTGAAAATTTATATTAGATTTTTTGTATTTTGGTAACCATAATACGTTTAGTAGGACTTTATTTAATATGCAAATGTTGTTATGTGTAAGCCTTTACGACAAGCTTTGAAATGCATATGTTTTATTAACTGCAGAATGCTAAAAATTACTTTGACTATTGCATGTGTGCGTGCTACACCAGGTGGCTTTGGTATGTTTGTTCTAGATTCCAGCATTAACACTAAATATATTTTCTTTGTGTTTTCTCCAGTTTATTTTTGAGAGGGATTTGAGACGATGCCCTATATTTAGAAATCTGAGGACATTGATACTCAATGAAGATTTTTTGGCTCCTAATCTTCATGGACTTGTGTGCATTCTCCAAAACTCACCTTTTCTGGAGGAACTCAATCTTCTACTTATAGAGGTATGTACATTACTGATATCTTATACTGTTAAAATGGATTACATGTTAATCTTTATAATTTCTTTTGGCTAATCTAGGAGCCTAACTATGTGGCCAAATCTAATGGAGGCCATGATCAAATGGAACATCTCCTCGTGATGGAGAACCTTAAGGAAGTCAAAATCAGATGTCAAAGAAAATATACGTGGATTAAAAAAATTATAAGGACCCTGATTGCTCTTGGTATATCTCCGAAGAAAATTACAGTCGAAGAGAAATGGGTGTATTCAAATGTCATTTAGATATTGGTATGTAGCATATATCCTAATTTATTTCTAAAGTTTACCTTGTTTTCAAATGACATTAAGCAGTGAAAGAAATATAAGATTTATCTGCACTACCAATAGAACTTTGGGCAGGGCAAACTTCTGTCTTATGGAGATCGCCTAATTCTAATCAATTTGGTTTTGACAAGCCTACCCATGTTTATGCTCTGTTTCTTTGAAATACCAAAAGGGGTATGGAAAAGAATGGACATTTTTGGTCAAGACTTTTTTGGCAAAGTGATGGACATAAACGTAAGTATAGACTTACTAAATAGAACATTATTTGTAGACCAAAGGATCTGAGAGGGCTCGGGTAGAAGTTCTGGAGTTAAAGAACAAAAGTCTTCTATGTAAATGGCTTTTCAAATTTTAAGCGAGGATGGGGTTTGGCATGAGCTAATCCAAAATAAGTATCACATTCCAAGTCTTTATCACGAGTGAAGGCAAAGCCCTTTGACTCTCCTTTTTGGAAGGGTCTTAAGAAAGTCAAAGATGATTTTTTCAAGAGAGGCTCTTTCATATAAGTAATGGAGAGAATGTCTGGGTTTGGGAAGATGTTTGGTTAGGAACCTGTCCTCTAGCTCAACAATACCCGTCTATGTATAACATAGCTCAACGGAAACAAGTTTCGGTAGCTTATGTGATGTCACAAGCGCCTCCACTAAAAATAGATTTTAGGAGAGCTTTAACGAGGGATAAATTAATGGACTGCATGGCTTCATTTACTTAACAGACTGATGGATGTTCAGTTTTCTAATCAGCTTGATACTTTTAAATGGAATTTGACTACATCTAAAATGTTTACAGTCAAATCACTTTACCTATACCTAATGAATGGTCATCCACGATTCCTTAGAAATTATATCTGGAAAATGAAAGTGCCACTGAAGATTAAGATTTTTATATGGTTCCTTCACAGGCAAGTACTTCTCACCAAGGATAACCTAGCTAAACGTAACTGGAATGGTTGTAAAAAGTGTTGTTTTTGTGCCCAAGATGAAACGATACATCATTTATTTATAACATGTCCCTTTCCAAAATGGTTTTCCGTATTGTTCATATGGTTTCAACTTAACACCTCCTAGTAATATTTCACATTTGTTTGGAAATTGGTTGTGGGGTGTCTCCAAGCAGGATAAAGTACCGATCCGAGTTGATGCGCTTTGCTTTTGGTCATACGGAACATAAGAAATGATTATATTTTTAACAAATGTAAAATCTTGTTTTTTGCAGGTTATACCAATGGCTCCATATGTGGTCTACCTACAATCAACGGAGAAGCGTCCCGAGATGGTTTCTGGGTGCCACCGACTGGATATATATGGTTGCACGGGTCTTGTTCACCCAGTTCAGCTGGCGTTCTGATTTTAGGATAACATGTTAATGCAGCGACATTCATGTTTATCTTTTCTTTTTAGATGGCTCATTCATGTTTCGACTTTATGTGTTCCATGAATTTTGGTAATGGCTGATTCTTAATAAATTAATAAAAATCGTATGCATCAATTTGATGCAGAGGCTGGGGCTTTCCCATTTCGGAAAAAAGCAATATAAACATAATGTTACTTCGTGCGTCCCTTTTTATAAGACGTTTTGGCAAGCTTGAGGGAGTACTTGCGAACTAAGCGTAGCTCTGTTGGTTAGTTTCCTTTTGGTGGAACTGCTTTGTTGCTTCATACAGTGTTTTGTTATAGCCGACACTGTGAGAGGGTGACGCCCATAACTCGGAGTTTAGTACGCCTTTGCAACAGATAGGTTCTCATGCAGGTTTGGAAGTCTTTAATAGAGTTGGTCCAAAACCTCTCAGCTGGGACTAATCCGTTTTCTATCCTCTAATTTTCAGAAGGTTCTCCTAGTGAAGCTTGTCTGGTACTATCTCGTGTCATATCTTTGTTGTGCTAACATACGTGCACCGTACTCCTATGAAAACATTCGAAGTCACCACAGACTTCTCGCTATTGATGGGAACATCAGATATCATTGAAAGAATATCACCAATTAAATTCTGTAATGAATACAGGTAATGCTAACACCCATGTCAAGTCCAGGACTTGAGCGTGGGTTGACCAACCCACCCAGGCTCGCGCAGATGATCTGCAACAAAACTAGCCCAAAGATGTAGCCATCGGTGCTAGGGTTGAACTTGACGGCACCATCTTTCAGGCATGGCAGATCCATGGCGGTTGTCATCAGTGTGGCGTTGTTTATGTCAGTTGTCCTTGATAGCCCAAAGTCGGCGAGCTTGGCGTTGTATTCGCTGACAAAAAGTATATTGTTGGGCTTGATATCTCTATGCAGGATGTATAGATCGTAGTCATGATGGAGGTAAGCAAGAGAGGATCCTATTCCCTTTCACTATTTTGTACCTGGCTAGTCATGACAGAATTGCATCCTTCTTCATCTGTAGGTTGTTGTCGAGATCGCCCAGCGGCATGAATTCTTAGGGAATCTCTAGCCGATCGCTTTTAATTTATACCATGGAAAAAAATAGTGCGCTATATCGCCGCTAATAGCACGCTATAGCGTTTTGAGAGATATCTCGCAAAATGTATCAGTGTACAATGTCTTCAAACGCCCCCTTATCCTTATCTCCTTATATTTGGTCCCCTAAAGAAAAGTGTATCCTAACCGATACCCTATACTTAGCGGAGTAAAACAAATCATAACACAAATTGATTTACCTTTTGAGCTACAAGTTAAATTTGATATTCAATAATCCATATCTTCATAACATATTTAATCAATTTTTTTATGAAGAGAATTGATCCAAAAAACAAAAGAAGAAAAATTACTCACTTTAAGAGAAACATTACTTCTTTCATTCCGATTTATATTATTTCTAGCTCCTTATAATCACCGCTACATGTTTCTTCTTCTCGTTGATTCTAGCTTGCATATTGGCTTTTTTCCCTCAGTTTTGGAGGTTGTGTCATCCGTACAGTTCGTAGCATGCAATAGTGCACTCACATCTAATATATTCATGTCAATCAATATATCAATATAATACTCTTCATCCCAATACCAAAACACACAACCTTCTACATTAACATTAAACCAAACATTGAGTTTGACGTCCCAATACCAAAACATGTAACCGAATTGGTACGAAGACACAAAATTATACTCACTTTGTCCATTTCACACTTGAGAAAACCCCACTCGCAATGCTCACCGTGCTCAATGACCACCGCTGCACCAACTGGCCGCAATCGTCACATTTGATAATCGGTGGAGTCTGGCCGACGAGCTGTTGGGCGAGGGCCGAGCCCGGATGACCCGTTGATGTGGCGGAGGCCCTGGCGGTCGAAATAAAGTCGAGACAGCGTCGGGTAGAAGAAGGTACACTCGGAGAGCGGTGCGGAGCGGACGGGGTGGCTTCAGAGGTTCTGTCCTGAACGAATCCGGTCGACCGAGAGTTTAAATTTGTATTTGTGAAGATTATTTGTTCAAATCTATGTATGGCCTTTGTTTAAAGTCTATTGGACAGCCGTCTGTTTCTTAATTCAGAAACAGACAGATTTTTTCAACCAATTAGGTACTGACAGGTGTAGTGCTGAGAACCCCTTGAGTCCTCTACGGAAAAAAGTAGCTGTTTTACTCAGCCCAAACAGACACATTTTCCTTGCCATCTAGTAGTTTTTTTAGTATGCTCATTTTTCAGTCTCGTTTCAGTTTCATTTGCACAACCCAGCCCACTGAACCAAACTCTGTGATTTGCCAATTACCAGACCCAGGCCAACGAAGTCCAGTACAGCTGTACCCAAAAAAGACCAAACCTTCTTCCCCCGCAATAAAAGACGTACGACCCCCTCTACCAACTCCAACCACCAAAACTGCTGCAGCTCCTCCGATGGCGAACTATATCGGAGAACTCGCATGTAGCGCCCCGACCCGACTACTATACAGTGATGTTGTGTGTCACCGGTTAAGCGATACAACTGGAGGTTACGGGTTTACCAATCCCTGGCCAAAACCTTTGGCAGGTGTTGCTCGGAATTGATCATCGGCAACACAACACCCCGACTGATGCCTTAACACGGGCACAGCTATCATAGCATAATAGCAAGATCAAGACTTGTGGAACAACTGGCACATCATAGTCTCTACGACACAAAACAATATAATTCAACTCTTAACAGAGAAAGATAGCAAATACAAACAGATGTCACAGACCCAACAGTACAACATGCGGAAGCGAATTAAGTTGTTCTAAACAACAAGAACCAAAATACGGCCTAAGAGGCCTACAAATAAACATCCAGCGCCAGCTGTTCCGGGATGTCCCAAGCTGCCACCTGGAAACCCCAGACTACTCGTCGACGTCCACAAAGAACCCACCTTCGAGGTCGGTGAAGTTCTCCTCTGAAACAAAACAAACGACGTTGAGTTCGACGAACTCGCAAGATTATATATAGAGCATTAGCTCGATGAGGCTTTCGACGTTTTATGGCTGTTTTGCATAAAGCTGATTTTATTTATGAAAACATAACTCAATGGCATCGACTAATCAGAATAGTTTTTCAAAAGGGGTAAGAGGTGACTCTTTTCTTTGATCACCTTTCTCAATATCTACCATCATCAACCACTGCACCTGTTCATCAAAGGCACCTCCCCGAATCACCCTCGAGGAAGCTCACCTTGCAATCTTGAAGTGGTACCTTTAGTACCCAGTTTTTAATCATTCCGTTAAAGTTATTCTATGGTCTCTGAATCCGTCACCAAGTCGTCCATAACCGCGGACACGGCTTTTCGAAAAGATTTATCCCTGCAGGGGTGTACAATGTGAAAGTCGCCAGGTTCCCGAGGGACCTCCCAGCTTCTTATCCATGCGTACCGTCCGGCCCATTGCCTAGCTCTTAGCTCTCTTCCGGGAAAAGCCGGCTGGGTGGGAGCGGCTACGACCTTTACCTCGCTTAAGACTAACCAAGTATCATCAGTGGCGGTAGGACTGTCAGGATCACAACACCCCGCCCCACGGCCACTCATTTTCCTAACACCACAGTCCTCATCTCAGTCTTGGCCACTAACTCAACGCACGCGCAAATGGAAAGCCAAACTAGAGGACCCTCGGCTAGTCCGCCACAAGTTAGTCGGTCGACGAGGTTCCATATGGCCACGCATGGTTGCACGCTCATCTTGGCTCGTAGGCGAGAACTCGCACTTAGGCGGCGAGAACGGGACAACCCACCACATTCCATGTGGCCTCTCATCCCCACCTTTAAGCATTTTATTATCCATCACCACAATCCTCCACCAACATTCGCATCTCATATCTGTTTCCAACATGAAGTAACCATAGTACAGCTATGCATTTAACTAAGCATGGCTAAGCATCAACATAGCATAGTAAGTATCTCAGGCCAACAATACAAATCTATGGATAATAGGAGGGAAACAGGTAAATGGCATAGGAAACTTAATGCAACTATAGGATACTCTAATCCAAGTAAAGTGACATTTGGAACCGCATGCAATATTATAGTGGAGAAAATATATTTGCGGAAAATAGGATAAGATATGCTCAGAGGGGGGATTACGCTTGCCTTGTTGATAAGAAAGGTAGTAAGAATCGTCGAAGAATTGTGGTTGCACCTCAACTCCTCGATCTACCGAAGCACAAACAACACCGGAAAGGAAACACATAAATAACACGAATACAAGTAGGTGCTATGCACACTCATGATGACATGACATTTTAATGCAACTACGAGACCCTAGACATGATCATCGAGTTAAATGAGTGTCCCAAATAATTAAGCATTATCTGGACTACCCTCATATTTATCTTCGTGATTCTAATACTACTAGAAGTACGGTATTGCAATTGTGATCAAGTATGCATGATGATGATGATTTTAGATCGTTCACAATTTTCCGAGCATTTTGGTATAGCAAACACACTTTTCTGATTAACCAAACAAAAGTTATTATTTTTTTATAATTTGCATTTTTAAATAATTGCTTTTAGTAAGTTATTACATTTCTAAAAATTCCTCTTTTAAATACGTCCTTTTAATAAGTTATTTATAACACAGCACAAATACTTAACAAACTAGAAGAACAAGTATTTGAAACAGTAGCAATTTTCTTGTACTGGACAAATTCAGAGTTTCCGATTTATTTGGAATCGGAATATCCGAGTGCACTGTACCCTCGAAAATTTGGCTAAGGACCAAAACAGAACCCATACTGACATTTTTCGGAAAATCCGAGTTCTGCAAAGTTCGGATTATCCGACTGCTAAGAGGCAGTGAAAAATTTCCCTAAGGACCAACACGAGCGCGTACTGGAAATATTCGGAGAATCCGAGCCGTTTTGGCTTCGGATTATCCGAGCGGAAGAACAGCACAGCGGCGCACGGCGACCTGCGGGCGCCGGTGAACCACGGCGGAAGAGGAAGGAACAGAGGGCAAGGGGAGGACATTGGCTCACCCTGAACTCGGGGATGCGCTCGGCGGAGACGGAGAGGGACGAGGCGGCCGGAATCGCACGGCGCGGCGGCGGCCGTGGTCGAAGAGGATGAGGACGGCGCCGACGATTCGAGACGCCCCGGCTCGATTCTCTCGGCGTGGAGGTAGAGGAGCTCACGGCGGAGCATTTCCCCCAGGCGGTGGTGCTCGGCGTGGTCTACGGCAGCGGGGAACGGCGGTCAACGGCGGCGGTCATGGCGGCTCGGGTGCGGCTCGTGGGGAGAGAAGAGAGGGAACGGGAGCAGGTGAGCAAGGGGAATGGGGCGAGCAGGGAGCCGTGGTGCTCGTTTTCCTTGCGAGGGAGAGGAGGGAAGGGGGCCCCCATGCGCTGCGTGTGCGAGCGCAGCACGGCGGCATGGTGGTCGCGGGTTTGGCGGGAGGAGAGAGACGATGGGGTTTTACAAAGAACCCCCTGCCAGTTTTAAAACCATCACGAGTAGGTCCTTCTCCGTTTTCTTCTTTAAACCCAGCAGCACTTCCTGATGTAATTTAGGCACCAAAACATTTTAGTAAAATATGACAAAATTTGGGGAGGCTCCCCATATCAATATGAAGCTCCCCTAATTTCCCCAGATTATTTGAAAGTCATTTTGTAGGAAAATAAAATAGGAATTGCTCACAGGCAATTTTGAGTTGCTCTCCATTTATTTTATTTTACAATTCAAAATAGTTTGTCAAAAATATATTTGGAACCTTTGGAACTTCCTTGACAAATACACAAGCTTCAAATAATTTTTACTTGTCACAAACTTTCTAAAGACAGTAAAAGATTTAAAGCCATTTTTGGCATTTGTTTTTATGTGTTGCCAAACCAATTGTTTTATTTGTTTAGCAAATTCAAATGGATGCCATGATGCATGAAGGAATGCAAAAGTGGAAATTTTATTCGGGTTTTTAGGTTCTCAAACTTTGGGCTGTTACAATTCTACCCTCCTTACAGGAATCTCGTCCCGAGATTCTTAGAGTAGGAAAGAGGGAAAGTGATTACGACAGTCTTCAACGATCTTCTTGGTGTAGAGTGATTCAGCGCATCCTGAAGATCTTCAACGGCTTCACTTCGAGGTCACCATCAAAGTACACCATAGGAAAGAAGGAAGCCTCACCGAAAGGATGGATCTTAGGGAAGATACAACGACCGAGTACCTCCTAGTAGAATCTTAGGAGGAGACTTCGAGCATCCCTTGAATTGACAGTTAGGAGACACATGCGGGTGACGGGAGATTGATAAGGAGTTTCTAGTTGATAGGCAACTGTTTTCTCCAAGACTCAGAATATGAACTTTGCACAAGGCTTTAAGTTTCTGAAGACGAAGGTTAAACAAGATTCCAACAGATGAAGAGGTGACTTAAGCTATACGGCTTGAGTAGAACTTTCCTCACGGAGGAGCATTGCGGATCACAGAAGAAGGACCGGGAAGATGGACCAAGAGAATTTTAGAAACTCCGGGAACGATAGTATCGGGAAAACCTCTTGATGTGCTAGACATCGAGGACAAGCTTCTTGAGGATCACCAACCGTCGTTTCTGATAGTGATTCAGATCTGGTTAGGTGTAGAGATACTTCAAACTCAACATGTATGAATAGGAAGTCTTGCAGAGGATACCAACGGATTACATTTGCTAGAACCCCAAGAGCTAGACTAAAATGTCTAACTCCAAAGGAGGAACGACATTGCGGAACGCATGTATTAGCAACCGTCCGAAGACAATCTGTACCTACATGAATTACTTGCAATGAGACACAGTTGAGCCCTTCTTGGGGAACATCAAAGAATGACAAAAGAATTTCTTGGAATCCTTCTCCTTCTTGAACAGTTCCACTAGGGCTTGGAGCATAGATGAAATTTCCCAAGGAAGGGAGGTAACAACGTACCATACCAAGAATATTTTGCACAAACAGGATTGAGTTGGGATGATTCCGAGGAGACAAGACAATTTACTCAGATCCACGGCGACATCTTTCAGCAATTGCACGTGAACCAGAGGAAGTCATTACTAACTTCGAGAACACATGCCTTGTGACGACACAAGTTAGTGCTAACAAGTTTACAATGCTACGCCCACTATTCCATATAAATCTCCTCAAACATGGAGGAAAATAAGAGGTAGTTGATGGGCTCAACAACCAACTTATCTAGATACTCCAAGATGGTCGACTCATATGTCACATGAACGGGCGTAAGCATTGATCAGATTAACACATTCAGGTAGGTCGGTCGGAGTTTGATTTGACGATAGCCAATTCAAATCAAAAGATTTGGAGGGTAGCATATCCAAAGAGGAGATACCACCTTGTTTCAACACGGACAGACTAGACATCCCTTGAGAATGAACTATAACAGATAGAGAATAATTAGGACATCCAACACGAATTTCTTGGAGAAAGGAGTTGTTCAGAGAACCAGCTTACTCATAAGCTCAACATCACCGACAGGTGTCAACCTGGCGATACTTCTGGAAGAACCTACAGAATATCACGATCCATCTACAGAATATCACGATCCATCTACAGGATATCACGACATACCGGTGGATCTTGAGTTCGAGGGAGGATCATGCCTTTCAAGGCACAAGGAGGTGGGTTGGGAGCTTCGGCTCGAACCTAGCTCTTTAACCGAAGAAGGGCACCAGAGAGAACGAAGTGTAGGAGCATCACTTCATCAAGAGGATCATGATACTTAGCACTAGTGCACACTCTTTATACCAAGATATCGTGCTACTCTAAGATGGAACAGAAACAGAGACTAATAACCCTCTTATTCTGTGGACTACAAAACTTTGACCTAGCCTGAGAAATGGACAAGGTACTGGAGTTTGTTTCTCCTAACAAGGCGAACTGGAAGATCTTGACGGATCAAGAGAGTGACTTGCATCGGAACACACCAATGCACGATAGAAACATGACGGTCAAACGAAAGACAAGGGTCGGAAAGAAGATCAGGGTAAGAAACATGCTCAGGAAAATCTAAGATGTTGGAGATGCACCGGTTATGACTCAATTGTGATAACCATGCCCGAAAAGGGGAGATGCAGCAGAGTCATGAACATAGATGGGGGGGGGGTTCGCGAAGAGAATTCCGATTGTAACCCAGATGGTTTCAAGACAGAACTTAGAACGAGGCTAAGGGAGAGCTGAAGTTACATAGCCAGCTGAAGGGTGGTAAAGGGTTGGACATTACCTCACTGACCACATAAAGGACTTGGGTTGAAGGTCAGCTTCATGTGCCGAGAATCATAAATAGCATAACGATCACATGGGTAACAACCCACACAATTCAACATACCAGATTCACAGCACAATCCGGGACCGTCTGTTCAAGACCTTGGGATAGAACCCGAAGAAAGGAACAAATGATTAGACTTGGTACGGATAGCAGGGTTCGGAAACATCTGAGTTGATATCGGATTGTAACGCGGCGGAAGCAACTGGACACATAACGCTAGAGGTAGAACCCAAACCACGGGATCCTAAAGTTTTGATGTGACAGATAAGAAGTAAAACCTTCAAACCAAATCGAGGTAAGATTGCTCCGAGATTAGAAGGTAACCAGGTAAGGAGTAAAAAGAATCCTAAGATGGTTTTCACAACTCATTTTTAGGTCAAAAAATATTTTCACAAACACTAGACTCAACGTCGACCAATAGAAAGGGTTTCCTACAGGCAGTCCTGCTCTGATAACAACTTGTAGCGCCCCGACCCGACTACTATACAGTGATGCTGTGTGTCACCGGTTAAGCGATACAACCGGAGGTTACGAGTTTACCAATCCCCGGCCAAAACCTTTGGCAGGTGTTGCTCGGAATTGATCATCGGCAACACAACACCCCGATTGATGCCTTAACACGGGCACAGCTATCATAGCATAATAGCAAGATCAAGACTTGTGGAACAACTGGCACATCACAGTCTCTACGACACAAAACAATATAATTCAACTCTTAACAGAGAAAGATAGCAAATACAAACAGATGTCACAGACCCAACAGTACAACATGCGGAAGCGAATTAAGTTGTTCTAAACAACAAGAACCAAAATACGGCCTAAGAGGCCTACAAATAAACATCCAGCGCCAGCTGTTCCGGGATGTCCCAAGCTGCCACCTGGGAACCCCAGACTACTCGTCAACGTCCACAAAGAACCCACCTTCGAGTCGGTGAAGTCCTCCTCTGAAACAAAACAAACGACGTTGAGTTCGACGAACTCGCAAGATTATATATAGAGCATTAGCTCGATGAGGCTTTCAACGTTTTATGGCTGTTTTGCATAAAGCTGATTTTATTTATGAAAACATAACTTAATGGCATCGACTAATCAGAGTAGTTTTTCAAAAGGGGTAAGAGGTGACTCTTTTCTTTGATCACCTTTCTCAATATCTACCATCATCAACCACTGTACCTGTTCATCAAAGGCACCTCCCCGAATCACCCTCGAGGAAGCTCACCTTGCAATCTTGAAGTGGTACCTTTAGTACCCAGTTTTTAATCATTCCGTTAAAGTTATTCTATGGTCTCTGAATCCGTCACCAAGTCGTCCATAACCGCGGACACGGCTTTTCGAAAATATTTATCCCTGCAGGGGTGTACAATGTGAAAGTCGCCAGGTTCCCGAGGGACCTCCCAGCTTCTTATCCATGCGTACCGTCCGGCCCATTGCCTACCTCTTAGCTCTCTTCCGGGGAAAGCCGGCTGGGTGGGAGCGGCTACGAACTTTACCTCGCTTAAGACTAACCAAGGATCATCAGTGGCGGTAGGACTGCCAGGATCACAACACCCCGCCCCACGGCCACTCATTTTCCTAACACCACAGTCCTCATCTCAATCTTGGCCACCAACTCAACGCACGCGCAAATGGAAAGCCAAACTAGAGGACCCTCGACTAGTCCGCCACAAGTTAGTCGGTCGACGAGGTTCCATATGCCCACGCATGGTTGCACGCTCATCTTGGCTCGTAGGCGAGAACTCGCACTTAGGCGGCGAGAACGAGACAACCCACCACATTCCATGTGGCCTCTCATCCCCACCTTTAAGCATTTTATTATCCATCACCACAATCCTCCACCAACATTCTCATCTCATACCTGTTTCCAACATGAAGTAACCATAGTACAGCTATACATTTAACTAAGCATGGCTAAGCATCAACAAAGCATAGTAAGTATCTCAGGCCAACAATACAAACCTATGGATAATAGGAGGGAAACAGGTAAATGGCATAGGGAACTTAATGCAACTATAGGATACTCTAATCCAAGTAAAGTGACATTTGGAACCGCATGCAATATTATAGTGGAGAAAATATATTTGCGGAAAATAGGATAAGATATGCTCAGAGGGGGGATTACGCTTGCCTTGTTGATAAGAAAGGTAGTAAGAATCGTCGAAGAATTGTGGTTGCACCTCAACTCCTCGATCTACCGAAGCACAAACAACACCGGAAAGGAAACACATAAATAACACGAATACAAGTAGGTGCTATGCACACTCATGATGACATGACATTTTAATGCAACTATGAGACCCTAGACATGATCATCGAGTTAAATGAGTGTCCCAAATAATTAAGCATTATTTGGACTACCCTCATATTTATCTTCGTGATTCTAATACTACTAGAAGTACGGTATTGCAATTGTGATCAAGTATGCATGATGATGATGATTTTAGATCGTTCACAATTTTCCGAGCATTTTGGTATAGCAAACACACTTTTCTGATTAACCAAACAAAAGTTATTATTTTTTTATAATTTACATTTTTAAATAATTGCTTTTAGTAAGTTATTACATTTCTAAAAATTCCTCTTTTAAATACGTCCTTTTAATAAGTTCTTCATAACACAGCACAAATACTTAACAAACTAGAAGAACAAGTATTTGAAACAGTAGCAATTTTCTTGTACTGGACAAATTCGGAGTTTCCGATTTATTTGGAATCGGAATATCCGAGTGCACTGTACCCTCGAAAATTTGGCTAAGGACCAAAATAGAACCCATACTGACATTTTTCGGAAAATCCGAGTTCTGCAAAGTTCGGATTATCCGACTGCTAAGAGGCAGTGAAAAATTTCCCTAAGGACCAACACGAGCGCGTACTGGAAATATTCGGAGAATCCGAGCCGTTTTGGCATCGGATTATCCGAGCGGAAGAACAACACAGCGGCGCACGGCGACCTGCGGGCGCCGGTGAACCACGGCGGAAGAGGGAGGAACGGAGGGCAAGGGGAGGACATTGGCTCACCCTGAACTCGGGGATGCGCTCGGCGGAGACGGAGAGGGACGGAGGCGGCTGGAATCGCACGGCGCGGTGGCGGCCGTGGTCGAAGAGGATGAGGACGGCGCCGGCGATTCGAGACGCCCCGGCTCGATTCTCTCGGCGTGGAGGTAGAGGAGCTCACGGCGGAGCGTTTCCCCCAGGCGGTGGTGCTCGGCGTGGTCTACGGCAGCGGGGAGCGGTGGTCAACGGCGGCGGTCATGGCGGCTCGGGTGCGGCAAGTGGGGAGAGAAGAGAGGGGAAAGGGAGCAGGTGAGCAAGGGGAATGGGGTGAGCAGGGAGTCGTGGTGCTCGTTTTCCTTGCGAGGGAGAGGAGGGAAGGGGGCCCCCATGCGCGCCGTGCGTGCGAGCACAGCACGGCGGCATGGTGGTCGCGGGTTTGGCGGGAGGAGAGAGACGATGGGGTTTTACAAAGAACCCCCTGCCAGTTTTAAAACCATCACGAGTAGGTCCTTCTCCCTTTTCTTCTTTAAACCCAGCAGCACTTCCTGATGTAATTTAGGCACCAAAACATTTTAGTAAAATATGACAAAATTTGGGGAGGCTCCCCATATCAATATGAAGCTCCCCTAATTTCCCCAGATTATTTGAAAGTCATTTTGTAGGAAAATAAAATAGGAATTGCTCACAGGCAATTTTGAGTTGCTCTCCATTTATTTTATTTTACAATTCAAAATAGTTTGTCAAAAATATATTTGGAACCTCTGGAACTTCCTTGACAAATACACAAGCTTCAAATAATTTTTACTTGTCACAAACTTTCTAAAGACAGTAAAAGATTTAAAGCCATTTTTGGCATTTGTTTTTATGTGTTGCCAAACCAATTGTTTTATTTGTTTAGCAAATTCAAATGGATGCCATGATGCATGAAGGAATGCAAAAGTGGAAATTTTATTCGGGTTTTTAGGTTCTCAAACTTTGGGCTGTTACATCGCAGCAAAAGACACTAAAAAAAAGGGAACAAAAACAAGAAAAGAACTCACGATCTGAGGGATGGATGGATCTACAAGGGAGAAAAGCAGCAGAGCTCAAGAACATGAGAAGATAATAAGATGATGATTCAATACACTTAAAATATGAAAAATGATTGACAAAACAGAGGAATAATGAGATACGAAGATAATAACTGAGAAGGAAAGACAAACATAACAGAAATAACAAATGACAGACGAAACCAAGAAAAAAACTAAGAGTGAAGGACTGACAAAACTGAAAGAATGATATACTCAATGACTAAAGAAGTAGGAGGCTGAGAAAATAAGACTGAAAAGACCGAGAGAAGATTGGCTGAGAAAATAAGACAGAGAATGTGATAAACTGAAAGACTGAGGTACTAGTATGAGACTGAAAAATAAGAGTAGCAAGACTGAGGGACTAAAGAAACTAAGGAGCATGAGGAATGGGAGACTGAAAAACTAAGAAACTTGATACTCAAAGAATGAGATAATGAGAGGCTGAAAGAATGATATAAATATGAGACATTGCGACATAATGAATGAAGCAAAAAAAAGAGGCTGAGGGGCTGAAATCTGAAGAAAAGGGACGAAGAAACAATGAAAGAATGACATAACAAGAGGCAAATGACTAAACAAAAAAGAACGAGACCAAAAATGCAAATTATGAGAGACTAAAGGAATGAATAACTGAAAATGCAAATTAAGAGACTTAACTAATGAGATACTCAAGAAACTTAGGCAAGTGAAAGTGCAAATTATTATAGACTGAAGTAATGAGATACTGAAGAAACTCAGGCAAGTGAAAATGCAAATATGAGATATTGAAGGAATGAAGAACTGAAAATGCAAATTATGAGAGACTGGAGTAATGAAGAACTCTAATGAAATACTGAAGAAACTTAGGCAAGTGAAAATGCAAATTATGAGTGACTGAAGTAATGAACAACTGAAAATTCAAATTATGAGAAACTTAAGTAATTAAGGGACTAAAATAATGAAGGGTTGAGAGACTTAAGAAATCATAGACCTAAGAAAATATAATGAAGTAATGATAGAAATGAGAGTCTCAAGAAATGCACTGAAAAACTGTGGAACCAGACTTAGAAACATGAGAAGGACTGAAAGAAATTTAAATTAAAAGACTAAAAAACAAGACTTAGAACACTGAGAGAGAATTGAAATAACTACAGAAGAAGAGGCGGATTGAAACTAAAGTTGAGACCGAGGGACCGAAGAATTAGACAAATGAATCAAGAGGAAAAAAGACTGGATAAAGTGAAGGTTGAAATCCTGAAAAATAACAAGACCAAGAATGACACCAATAACTTAAGAACATGCCTTACAAAAATAAATGGAAGACTTAGAATGACTCGAATAACTTAAGAAAATGACTTTCAAAATGAGAAGGACTTAAGTACATAACTTGTATCTACATGATCAGTAAGAATGCGAAATGTCAGGACACAAGCATACTAAGAGCCGAAGAACAAAATTGTTGTGTAACTAAATCGACGGGAAACTGATTAAAATAAATTGCATGCATGGACGTACACATAATGGACTGAAAAGCTAATGCATTTTTCATGTATGTTTTGCAATGTGGTAATAGCAAATAAATAATGCTTGTTCATTTTCCCAATCAACTCCTACTGTCAATCTAAGTGAGTCACACTCTCCTATCACATAGATCGATGGGCTAACCAAATTCAGTTGCAAATCTTACTTAAATGAACTGCAATGACTTATTTGATTATGTTAACATTTAGGAGACAATGATTGTTCATTTTCCATGTAACTCATACGGTCGATGTCAACCTTAAATCGGGATAAATATACAAACATGTAATGAGCTGCTATGATTGAAGCTCTCGGTATAGGGTATAGGAAAAACCATGATCAGGATCATCCACTGATTGGTGACAAGCTCTTGACTGTCCTACGGGCAATGAATTTCCAAGCCTCCTGCTGATTCAATCACTGCAAACGTATCAATAAATTAAAAAGGGCATAAGCACCGGTACACACATACAAAGGATAATAAAATGATCATCTATCAAATCATATCTCAGGCATGAGACGGACTGAATAGTACCATCTAAACGAAATATAAACAGAGCAAACGGAAACACATGGTGATACTACATATTCATCAGTGGAGATTCACACAAAGCAGAAATGAAAACTAAACCCTAAGGAGCAACACTTTACTACTGGAGACTCATGGTGACACATACTAAATGGTCGTGCACAAAAAACACACTCAATTCGAACTGTGGATGTAGACAAGTTAACACATACTGCATAGGCGTCTACAGGTCTTATGGGAATGGAACCGAGACGGGGGCAAAAGCAACAACAGATCATAAAATCAGCGTCATAGACGGGCTCCGTCGGAGAGAGATCCTGCGACTACCAACGACATGCACGAGGTAACGCGAACACAAAAAATCAGCCTAATATATAGAGACCGATAAGCAGATACAACCTTTGTCAGGGTTCAAAAAATTGGCAGTGTTAGACTGAATTCTCTTTGGCAGGGTTCAAAACATCATTCCCCCACAAACCTGTAATTGCATGTGAAATGATTCAAAATCAGTTTGAGGTATACATGCAACAGAGGACTACCAACCATTTAAACCAACAACATCATACACTGAATTACATGAGCAACATTGCCTGTGACTGAATTATATTTTGAGGCAGGAAAAAAAAGGACTAAACCCTAACTGAACAATAATATAGGCACACCACTAGGCTAACCTACAGTTCATCTAGAGCCTAAAACAAACATCACCGAAACTAAAACCTAACCCTAAAAACAAGCTCGACGCAAAAATCATGAGCGACACTGCCCTGACTGACGACGAACACACGAACTATGAACACCAAGTATACAACATCAACACGGGAGTGACAACAACCACAGATCATGAAAATCACCCTCGTACGCAGACTCTCTCGCCTCGGAGACGGACTCCCGCAACTATCAACGACATAGAACGAGCTAACGCGGCCGCACAAATGTTCTAGCGACGGCCAGCCCGATTCGAGGAAAAATCAGAGAACAAATCAAATCAAAAAGGAAGGGAGATAGAGGGGGCCGAGGAGTGGTACCCATCTCGACGGCGGCGAACAACCCTTTTCGCTCACGAGCCGCCTGTCTCTTCGACGACTGACGGGGATGGTCGCGACCCACGGCTCTCTCCAACAAAGTTGCGCCCCCACCGGCGCTTGGATTCACGGAAGGCGCTGTCTCTGTCGGCTGTATCCCAGCTCGCGGAGGTCCGCACCGACCGCCGCCGGCACAGCAGCCTGCGGCGACACCGCCGTCGCTTCCGCCTCTCTGTCTCTCTCACACACACACACGGGAGGGAAACGCAGAAATGAAATTAAAAAAAAAAAAGAGGACTCAAAAAGGTGGACTCGGCGAGGGAAAAAGAAAGAAGCAAAAAGAAATGAGTGGGGAGACACAGAGACAAGCGCGAGATATGTGACAGGAAGATCGGACGGTGGAGAGAAAAGTGACTGTTTCTGAATTAGTAAACTGCTACAGTAGCCGTTAAATAGGAAAAGTGTTAAACTTTTGTGATATTTAGAAGAAAAAAAAGAACCGGCCTGTTTGGGGTGCCATGGCGGCACCTGCCCCACCGGTCCGTACATGGTGTCCGAACACTCCCGAAAGAACGAATATGGGGATGTTCGGACATAATATCGGGGACGTAGTTCGAACTCAACTGCAACCTTTTGTGTTGCAAAAACGTAGCCTCCTTTTCCCATTTCATGCTTTCTTATACGTAGTTTCTCTGCACGTCTGTTGCTCTGAATATAACTTTTTACTGCATTTGACCTTTTTCTTGGCTACCTTTTCATGCATGCATGCATGCACGCAACAAAGGAGTACAAATCATGAACATGGCATATTATTCATGAATTCACACCCTTCTAAACTCTGAACATTGACTAATCAATCAGCATGCACTCATTTGCCATGATCAATCAATTAGCAGCTTGGGATAAGGAGTTCATGATCAGAACCTCAATCCTTCCTTCCCAAGCTCCACTAATGGCTCATCGCTAGCAACAGCAAAAAGGAAAAGGAAGAGGGAAAAAATAGTGGCTACTGCTTCTTCTACAACGCAACACAATGTCACAATCTACTAGCACGACGTGATCATGGCAGGTAGCCATATCATGGATGGTGCGATGAGCTTCGTGCTCATGTCATCCTGAGGCTGAGGTACTGGCACTGCACCAGCTGCCACGGCGACTGGTGCTGCTTCATCGCCTCCGCCACGCCGAGGTCGAACGCCATCGCCCTCTGGCACGGCGGCGGCGCCAGCGGCGCGTAGCCGTGGACCGCGATCCCGGCAGCGCCCTCGGAGTACTCGGCCGACGACGGCGGCGAGGACGACAGGCTTGTGCCGCCGGAACAGTCTGACGCGAAGCCGCCGCCAGCGCTGTAGTTGGCCTCTCCTCGCTTCTTGCGTGCACTACCGGTCCTCCCTCCAACGGCGAGCGTCAGCTCCAACTCCTCGCCGTCCTCGTCAGCGACACCGACGATGTACTCGTCGGCCGGAAGCTGCAGGTTCAGCGCCCGCCGCGGCTGCTTTGTCCCGCGCCGCCGCGGCAGCCGGCGGGTGCTCATGTCACCCGCCATGAGCTGCGTCTGGATGCGGTACAGGCGGTGCAGCTCATGAACCTGTGAATGAGTGGCGATGATAACTTAGTGAGTGAACAATTCATTAGCAGTTCAACGATCAGAGCATGCAAATGAGTTTGCAGCATATGGTGAAGAACCGAAGAAGATTAATTGGAGTACCTGCTGTCTGAAGGTTTCTTCATGCTTGAGCATGGCCATCTTCATGACCTCCATGTCACATTGCCTCACAAGCTTGCCCATATCTCTTCACCCTCAAATTCACTTCAAGCCTACTGAAATGTGAAACAGAACTATAATTAAAATGCAGAAAAGGGCCTATATCTGTTGAGTGAAGGAAGCAACTCGGATCATTCATGATCCATGATGGTGTGCAATCAGAACAGCTCCGACAGAAACCAAAGAGAACAAATGAACTCACCTGTATGGCAAGAACTCACTGCAAGGAACTTGTCCTCTCTTCTCCGCCCTGGATTTCTTCAGCTAGTTCAACACTGAAACCTTCTACGGAAGTAGCAAGATGAAGCAAAGGTTAGAGAGCAGGTGTTCTTGGCTCGGGTGCTGACACTGGGAATGGCGGTTGCAGTTGCAGGGGAGGTGCTGATTTATAAGCAGAGCTGCTCCTCCAATGGCCAATGCCATGGATGGCATGATGCCTGTCACTGGACACTAGGTAGACACATATTTTTTTGCTTTTGACAGGCCTCCTTTTTGGCATGCCAAGCAACAAGAGCCCCAGTGGCACTCACTTGCATGCAGAGAAAGGCAAGTACTGTGCCCCTCTCAGAGCAGACAGCCCCTGCAGGAGTCTTGTTTAATCCTGGTGGCCCAGCCCAGAAACTGCTGTTAATACTTAATACTCCTCCTGGTACCTCAGGAGGATGAGTGAATTTCAAACAGTGAGTGTGCACTTTGTGTGTGATTCAAAATTATACAATGTTTTCATGTGGTGACATGCATGCATAGTGGTGCCCTTGATCATTGCATGCCCAGGTTAAGGGTATGGATATGCACCATTCATTGCTTCAGGCTTCAGCTCCATTGATACTTCTATAGTTTTGGCTTGTGTGACTTTGTGTATGTTTGTGCAAACAAGCAACGACCTAGTAAGATGTGGAGCTGTCAGTTTGTCACTGAAAACAAGCAAAGGGGAGTACTCCACATGAGCTGATGATGCCCATATACATGTGTGCTACTACCTGAGTCATTATCTATTCTACATGCATTATTGTAGATTTTATATACAAGCCTTAAATGCTACACATGGATGAAGATCTTGTATATACATGCATCTTGGGGAGGAGATAAGGGCAGGTTCTTGTCTAACTGTTCCATGGCATGGTGTCTTGTGGCAGATCAAAAAGACTATTTTTAAGGATGGCAACAGTTTGTGTGTTGGCGTTGCATGAAAACCAAGCAAGCTGGTAGACACACAGGCAGAAACTACTGAAACTGAGGAAGAAGATAAAGGCTGGCTGATGCAGATGCATCGTCCCTTGCAGATGAAGCATCAAACCATGTCTGTACTGCAAATTTAAGTTGTCTTTGCATATTTTTCTATTAAGGATCATTGCTTCATCAGCCATGCATATTACTTGGGAGTGATTTCTGCCGTTCCTTCGTCAGAAGCTGCTGAAAGAAATTCCAATGTGCAGGCAGTTGCTTCCTACTGCAACAGTGATTATTGGTGTTGCTCATCCAGTAGGAGTGTTAATTAAAAAGCCTAAGCAAGGGGGCGGATAGTCCAAGGGACAAGACAATGGCGCACGCTTTGCCGGTGGAGAGAGGCGCAACCGTACGGCGGTGGTGGGCCAATGAGAGACAAGAGTGACGAGAGAGAGGCACTCCAGCTTTCTCGGCTTTCTTTCGGTCTTCTCCCTAGTGCAAAGGCTTTTAGAGTAGATAGATAAACTTGTCTCTCACCAAGGAATTTTGGTTTTACATATGGGTTATACCCTAGTACCCTAGTATATAATGGTTTTACATATGGGTTATACCCTGTACCCTAGTAAGTACTGTTTATATGAACAGTACTCTTTTCCAAACAAAAAAAAATTGCAAATTTTTTTCCTAATTTTTTTTAAATTTTTTTGTTTCCCCAAAAATTATATACATGAAATCAATTTTGGATCCAAATTCGCACAAACATTTGATGAATTTTGTCAAATTTTTTGCAGAAATGAACAGTAATCTTTTTCAAATTTTTTTTTTTGCAATTTTTTTTTTGAATTTTTTTTTATTTCCCAAAAATTATATACATGAAATATATGCGCGTCGACGAGTAGGTTCCATTCCCATGAACGGTTTCGAGTTTTGTCGACTCTAACTCTCAATTTTGGATCCAAATTCGCACAAACATTTGACGAATTTTGTCAAATTTTTTGCAGAAAAATCCCCGCGTTTTCCAAAAATTATATACACGAAATATATGTGCGTCGACGAGTACGTTCCACCCCCGTGAACGGTTTCGAGTTTTGTCGACTCTAACTCTCAATTTTGGATCCAAAATCGCACAAACATTTAACGAATTTTATCAAAAAAATTGCAGAAAAGTCCCCGCGTTTTCCATAAATTATATGCATGAAAATATGGCGACGACGAGTAGGTTTCATCCCCGTCATCGCTTTCGAGTTTGGTCGACTCTAACTCCTCAATTTTTGGATCCACATTCACACAAACATTCCATGAATTTTGTCAAACATTTTGCAGAAAAAACCCCGCGTTTTCCAAAAATTATATACATGAAATATATGCGCGTCGACGAGTAGGTTCCACCCCCATGATCGGTTCCGTGTTTTGTCGACTCTAACTCCTCAATTTTGGATCCAAATTCGCACAAATATTTGACAAATTTTGTCAAATTATTTGCAGAAAAGTCCCCGCGTTTTCCAAAAATTATATACATAAATATATGCGCGTCGACGAGGAGTTCCATCCCCGTGATCGCTTTCGAGTTTGTCGACTCTAACTCCGCAATTTTGATCCAAATTCGCACAAACATTTCACAAATTTTGTCAAAATCAAATTTCCTTTAACATTTATTATGTCATTTTAACAAAACATTTCATACATAAAATTTCTCTTAAAGGCCGCGGCGCTGTAGGGTAATGTTGTTATGAACAGTTCTCTACAGTGCTTCCTTTTTTAAAAAAAAATCCCAGAAAAGACCCCGTGTTTCCAAAAATTATATACATGAAATACATGCGTGTCGACGAGTGGGTTCCATCCCCGTGAACGGTTTCGAGTTTTGTCGACTCTACCACCTCAATTTTGGATCCAAATTCGCAAAACATTTGACGAATTTTGTCAAATTTTTGGCAGAAAAGTCCCCGCGTTTTCCAAAAATTATATACATGAAATATATGCGCGCCGATGAGTAGGTTCCATCCCCGTCATCGGTTTCGAGTTTGGTCGACTCTAACTCCTCAATTTTGGACCCAAATTCGCACAAACATTTGACGAATTTTGTCAATTTTTTTGCAGAAAAGTCCCCGCGTTATATACATGATATATATGCGCGTCGACGAGTAGGTTCCATCCCCGTGATCAGTTTCGAGTTCGGTCGACTCAAACTCCTCAATTTTGAATCCAAATTCGCACAACCATTTCACGAATTTCGTCAAATTCGATTTTCCTTCAACATTTATTATGTCGTTATAACAAAACATTTCATACATAAAATTTCTCTTAAAGGACGCGACGTGTCGCCGCGCCGAATTCAACTAGTTTACCTCTACTAGAGATAACTTGAGTGGCAGGTCCCTTGGTTTTTGCATATATATATTTTATTTTTTTGAAACGTGGGGCAAAAGATTTGCCCCTTATATTAATTAAGAAGGAGTTGCAAGAATGCAATTTGGTATGGACCCATTATTACAAAGGAATAACTACTCTCGCGGCATCAAGTTGCCCAAATGTTTGGCACCCGCTAGAACCCACAACCGGGCCTCGTTCTTAATTCTATCAAGCACACAAAAGGCGACGAAGACTTGTGTTGGAAAACTCTTGCGTTCCTCTCATTCCAAACCTCCCAAGTTGTTAGGAGAGTAATCGAAGCAACCACCCTCCGATGAGGGGAGACATCCGCCATCTTTAGCCACCACTCATTGAAGGAGAGGCTCGCCCAAGAGTCCGGGACAATGGCGTTGATCCCTAGCGAATCCTTTATCATACCCCATAGCCTACGTGTGAGGCGGCAATGGACGAAGAGGTGTGCCACCGACTCCGTGGTTCGCTTGCAAAAGGGACATAGCCCACAATTAGGCCACCCTCTCCTCGCCAAACGGTCCGCCGTCCACAACCTATTTTGGTTGGCAAGCCAAGCAAAAAACTTTGTCTTTGGCGGCGCCCAAGCCTTCCAAATTGTCTTCTCCATGGAGGAGAAGATGGAGCCCATGAATTGCAACTCATAGGCGGACTTTGTCGTGTACTCACCATTCTCCGTAAGCTTCCAACGAATCTCATCACAAGTGTTTGGGTTAAGTTGAATGTTGAGGAGTAGCGCCCAAAGACCCATGAATTGAGAGAAATGTGCACCGGTAAAATCCTCATCGAGGCGCACCTTGCTCACCCAACCAGCTCCAACCAAGGCCTCACGAATGGTGCCTCCCTTCTTGCTCGAGGAAGCAAAGATGAGGGGGGCAATGTCCTTCGGCTTCCTTCCCTCCAACCATGGCGCATGCCAAAATGAGGCCTTCGCACCATTGCCGATCGTGATTGTAGTGGTGGAGTAGAAAATGTCCATGTCTTCGTTAGTGCACGGGTTGCCGGATCCCACCCAAATTTTGTTGGGGTCTTTCCATTCTAACCATGGCCACCGCAAACGCAAGGCCGTAGCAAATTTGGCCAAGTGAAGGATACCAAGCCCTCCAAGTTTTTTAGGACGGCAAACCAACTCCCAATTCACCTTGCATTTGGCACCCGTGGTTGTATCTTTGGCCGACCATAGGAAAGCACGTTGAATCTTGTTCAAAAAAGTCATCGTTCCCGGTGGGATGACAAGAGGAGTCAAGTAATAGATGGCTTGAGAAGCGATGACCAACTTGACAAGAGAAGCCCGGCCGGCCGTGGCTATGTACTTGCCATTCCAAGTAGGGAGCTTGTTCGCGCACTTGTCCTCAAGGTGTTGAAAATCCCCCCTACGAAGGCGCCAAACCGAGAGGGGTAGGCCAAGGTAGCGTAGGAGAAAAGAAGCCCGTGTAGCCGGGATGCCCTCAAGAACTTCATCAAGATTGATTTGCCCACATCGAATGGGCACCACGGAACTTTTGTCAAAATTTGTGCAAAGCCCGGTAACTTTTGTCAAGGTTTTTGCGTATATGATTATGCAGTAGAGGAACATTTGGCAAAACAAGCAACTGTATTGTTGCTAGTAGAATCTGGTAGAAAATAAGTGTTTTCTTTGGCAAAACAATAGACAGTGATTTAGTTTCAGTTGCCCACTTCTCGATTGCAGTGATTAACATTTTGCATTACAGTATTACACTCTATGTGTGATGCTGTGTTATGGTCTATTTGGAACCTTAGGAATGATATAATCTTCAATGGCATAACATTGGCTTAGCTTGAAACAGATCATGTGGATCATCTTAAGAACTATCAGGAAGTGGGAATGACATTTCAAGGAACCGATGACGGTCTTTGTGGAACAATTCTGCCAATCCATCAAGAGATAATGTTGCCTCCACTCAGGATAGAACGTGGGTGAAGTATTGCGAATTCTCCTGGTACCCTCAAGATTCATTTCCTCTCTCAGAACTTACTGGTGATGGGGAAAATATTGGCCTCTTCGGGACAACACTCCAGCAATAGCACATGAAACTCTAGCCTCTTGAACAACCATACGTCCCACGCTTGATGCGACTTCGTGGACAATGCCCACGCTGCTCCATAACGCCAAGTTGGAAGCTAAGGAGACAACTATCTGAGATCTTGGCATGTGTACCTTCTTAGTTCCTTACTTGTTGGCGAGATATCAAAGATCATGGCTTTAGTGTCATCTTAGTTCACTAACTACTTGGTTTACATGTTTTCCAAATTATCTCTTTTTTTTTCTGTGCTAGACTTTGCTACCCTCTCTAGGAGATAAACCATGTACTTTTCATGCCTGACGCGGGCTTCTTAAATGGAAACGTGAGTGCTCACCTATTTTCTTAGAAAAAAATAACTCTACTTTGCTCCAAAATACAAGCATATGCATATCTAGTCATATTTATCATATTCATCTAATGTTTTTTTTTCGCGGTTTGATATCTGGGTGGTTTGGGGGCTATGCTCCTGCCTTTAGCAAGAGAAGTTAGTAGTTCACATGAGTGTTTCACATAATCATTTTAGTTTGGTCTAGCTTCTGCAAAAATAAAACATGATCTCTATCACATGGGACTAATGTGTTCCAAATATACCCTTTAAGCAAAATCCTAGATTTTCATTCTCCAAAACAGGTGTCTGATTAGTTGTTAATGGAACTATTAGATATCATGGCCTCCGGGCCTTCTTAGTTCACTAGCTACTTCTCTTACATATTTTCCAAAGTATCTCTGTTTCACTGTTTGACTTTGGTACCCTCTCTAGGATCTAAACTGTTACCTTTTCTGCGTGGTCGCGGGTATCATATAATTAATTATGCTCATCTAGCATCTCCATCAACAACAAATCAACTTTACTATACCTTTATATATAAAGGACGGACATCGCCTCGGCGTCTCCCGCAGGCCACGTCGCCCGTTTTCCGTCTGCCGTTCGATCGCCGCGATGGACGGCTCAGATGGAGCCACGTTGTCCCCAGCACCCTCTACTGTTCTGGGAACAGTAAGTTCACCTCCGCACCAACCAGGCGACGCCACGTCGCCAGGTCACCGCCGGTCGCTCCGGTAGCCACCCGGTCACGCGCCCGCACGAATTTTGACGCGTAAAAATTGCAGAAACCCCCTCGAAAAGGACCAACTCGCAAATGTCGGAAACATCAGTGACCTACGTGTAAAAAGGTCACCACATCTCATCTTCCTCTTCTCCTTTCCTCGCGCGAGCCGAAGCTCGCCGGCGCCGCCGACGCCTCGCGCCGCCGCCAGGCTCTTCCGAACTCAGATCGACGGGCACGGGCGCCTCCGCCGTCGCCGGATCCACCTCCTGGCCGAGCGCGCGTGCCGGGACGCCGCGGCCGCGCGGGAATCGCCGCCGCCGCGTCCGCGGGCCGCCGGCGACGCTCCGGCGACCCAGAGGCGGCGGCGCCGCCGCTCCCGTGCAGCCCGCATCCGCGCGCGTCCTGGCTCGCCGTCGTTCGACGGCGGCGCCGACGTCGCCGCCGCGGCAGTGGCAGCCCAGCAGGGCACCGCTGACGTCAGCTCGACGTCAGCGTGGGCCCAGGCTGCCAGTTCTTCTTTTTTTTTGGAAAAAAAAACAGAAAAAACAAAATTGCTTACATGTGGCCCCGCTGCTTTTACAAAATCCAGAAAATTGAATATTTTACAAATTCAATAACTTCAAATTTACACACCACAAAAATATGAAAAATATAACAAAATGGTCACAAAAATAAATTTCACCTATTTATGCCATACGATCAACTTTTAAAATTATAATATTTTAAAATTTGAATGCATTTCAAATATAATCAAAATTGAATATATTACAAATTCAATAACTTCAAATTTACACACCGCAAAAATATGAAAAATATAGCAAAATGGTCACAAAAATAAATGTCACCTATTTATGCCATACGATCAACTTTTAAAATTGTAATATTTTAAAATTTTGAATGCATTTCAAATATGAGCATTTTATAAACGCAAACATAATTTAAATATGACAAATATATCAACAGGAACACACAAAAAAATAGTGGCTACTTATGACATTTGACCAAATTCCGTATTCGAATATTTCAAAATTTAGATTCCTTTGAAATCTGAGCATTTAATAAACATAAACACAATTCAAACATTAATAACACCAATTTTTGAAGTTTGAACATAAACACAGTATATTTGTATTTTAACATAAAAAAAGCAAACACAATTGAAATTGAATTACAATAAATTTCAAATTTGAGCGGTCTCCAAAATCCAATCATTTTTAAAACGAAAGCATTTTTTAATTTCAATAATTTCAAAACTTAAACAACTTTACAACGTCGTTATTTCAAATTCGAATTCAAAAACACAAAAAATGTTGTCTACTTATGGCATACTATGATTAATTTTCAAATTTAAATATTTTGAACTTTTGAATGTCTTCCAATTATGAGCATTTTACAAATGTAAAAGTAATTCACATCTAAATTACTGCCGAATTTGAACAACAATTTCTATAATCCAAATAATTTTTAAATGTATATTTTTTGAATTTCAAAAAAAAATTAAATCTACACAATTTTTAAATGTGGACATTTTCAAATTTGAATTTTTTTACAAAACGGTAATTCTTCTTCTAACGACGTTCGATCCACTAAACATTTTCACGCTGACGAACAGAGCTAACAAGCACACGGGTGCGACGTATGCTATTGCTTTGCAGGAAAACAATGTTGGAATAATGATCAAGAAGGAGAAAAAATACAAGACATCTTAGTTGAGGAAACAATTGTAATCTCTCTTTTTGAATTTCAGTTTGTTGTAATAAAGTTGTAAAGACATTGTAATTTGTGTTTAAACAGTAAAATGTTTAGTTTGTCTTCACAAGAATTCAATAAGCTATAATATTAATCGTAAGGTTTGAATTATTCAACCATTTATTAAATTATTTACCTAAAAGTTATTTTGTTTGCTTTAATGTTTTTATTGCTTTTATTAATTATTACTCACACGGGCGCGGCGTGTCGCCGCGCCATGATGTCTAGTATTTTCTAATGATTGATTGCATTTCATCTCTAGGTTGTTTCAGTCGAGGGCGGGCTATACCCTCTGCCATTAGTTAGCAGTTCAAGTAAATGTCATGCATATTCATTCCAGTCTATCCAAGCTTCTAAAAAAAAATAAAGCACCATCTCTATCACATGGGACTAATGTGTTTAAAATAGCCCTTAAGCATAAATCTTATGGATTGGAAGTCGGTGCATAGAACTAAGAGGAAAGTAGATAACACTATCGATATATATACAAGGCTGGATTAGTAACAAACGACATCAAACAAAGGTACGCAATATATTATTAAGATACATTTAGTCTTGTTGCTAAAGCCGTTAATATCAAACTTGTTGTAGCTATTTCAATTTCCATATGATGCATTGTAAGGAAATTAGACGTGAAGAACTTGTTTCTTCATGTGTTCTCAAAGAAGAAGTTTACACGAAGCACTAGGTTATGAGAATCTTCATGCAGCATTCCATTGGCCACACGTTGAAATTAAATTAGCTGAGATTCTAAGAAAGATAGAGGTCAAATTACTCTGTTTGTGCTTTATTTTGGGTTATATAAACACTCACAATTACTTTGTTTTAAACTATCAAAAACTCCTTCATTTTGCTGGTTATTCCATTGGCCACACGTTGGATTTGTATGGGTCTTTTCTTCGGCCGACGGAGCACAAATAAGCCATGAATTTTGGGTGCAGCCGTTTGGAAACGGTAGCACGTGATTAATACAATGAGTGTGGCCAGCGGCTTGAAAACATAATATCATGTTGATGAAAAAGCTACATGTTTCTTTAGATGGTTGATCCATGTATCGACTCTTTGCGAAGCTTGAGTTGTAACTCTTGTAAAAATTCTCTAATAATGCAATAAGAAGGCACTACAGGAAACAGTGTATACGCCGACGGCTTGGCCGACGGCAATCTAGGCGTCAGCGTACTAAATGTCGACGGCATAGCTCTGCTGCATAGTTTTCCGATATTTTTTAATTTTTATTTTTAATTTTTTTTGAGTTTTTTTAATTCTATTCCGAAATTTCACACTTAGCCACATACTTAATCTCAGGTCAAAGTACTTACACTGGTCAAACTTCTCATTCGGTCACCCATCTTCAAATTGCTCCAGCCCAAGCACGCTTAACTGTTGAGTTCATTCCAAATTAGTTTCAAATGAGAAGTTAGAACTTACTGATATTATCCGATCAATCATATTAACCACTGGGTCAGATGATGTTACACGTTTTATTGTCTAAATTTTCAAAATTTATTTGAATAAATAACAATGATTATGTAATAATATTTTTTGAATAAATAACAATGATTATGTAATAATATTTTTTAAATAAATAACAATAATTATGTAATAATATTTAATATGGAATAATTCATATCTTTAAATCCGTAAATCGAAATTTGACAAATAAATGTCTAAATCGATTAGAAAAATGAGAGGAATTCAAATATGCCATCCATATCATCTTTTGCATCGTAGAAACATCGATAAAACTACTATGGAAAAAAACCTCTAGAAATGGAGTCAAATGATCAAGTTATGGCAATTTTCACGGCATAGTTTGTGATAAATTTCTCATATTCGATAAATAGGTGTATCTTGGTGTAGGAAACAACGGTTCCGAAGGATTTTTTAATTATTTTTATAAATATCATTTTTCTTTTTCTAAGTGGTAAAATGATTTTTTTGTGAACCAAGTACAAAATATATGGTGCAAAATGGCATCCATCTAATTCTCACAAAGATTAGTCCATATTTGATGGATAATCCCCAAGTATTAGGAATTTTCTTGATTTCTATCTAATTTTGCCTAGTTAAATGAGTTTATGGTGATTTTCCGAAGTAATCGAATTTGAACTACAAGTGTTTGATAGTTTGGTTGATTTTTTAAATCATTTTAAAGTACACAACTAGTGGTTATATCACAAAAACATCGATAGTTTTAGAAAATTTGACCTCTTTTGATGAATAGTCATGGTGGCCATTTCGACGGTCTTCACCCTTTATTATTGGTTCTGTCCTTACTCACGATTTTTTTTAATAATATAGCTTGAACAATGTGTAGGATGAGGTAGATCTCCATCTCCTCTTCGAAACGAGCTAAAGAACATCAAAATCTGAGTTCGAACGCAAAAGTTATAATTAAAACGGTCAAAACAATTTTTTAGCGCAGGCTATGCCGAGGGCTTTGCGGTCGGCATAGATCAAAAGGGAGCTATGCCGAGCGCAATGCCGTCGGCGTAGCTGAGATCTACGCCGAAGGTTTTTTGTGGACTGGCCTATTCGGGGTCTAAGCCGACGCCCCTGACAAAAAACCGTCGGCGTAGACCCTGGCCGTCGGCGTAGCTCCGCTTTCCTGTAGTGAGGTCACATGTACCAATTGATGCAGAGGCCAGGAGCTGCCTCGTTTTTATTTAGTTTTAAGGTAGGTTAACCCCAAACCAATCATGGATTCATGGTACCATCACAGTTCGAGATCTCGGGAACAAAATAAACCGGAAATTGCCTTTGGAACCCGGGAGCATATGCTCCGGGTATTTTCGAAAAAATATAAAAAATAGAAAACTTTTCAAAAAATTCCGAAAAAAATCATGCAGTCAGAAATTTGTCATTTTTGCACAGGGCGGCCACGATGTCATTTCGGTGCGAAATTTGTCACGATGGTGCGTGCCATACTCAGGTACGTGCATGATTTTTTTTGGAATTTTTTGAAAAGTTTCTATTTTTTATATTTTTTCGAAAATACCGGGAGCATATGCTCCCGGGTTCCAAAACGCCGCTCTCAAAATAAACTTCTTTCTTTAAGGTACTACAGCTACAATAGACTATTGGAATGCGAAATACAAGAATGGTACTGAAATTACGTAGCAATATGGGCAAAAGTCTAGTATTTAGTTATTTACTCTACTTCTATTGTTATTGGTATTACCATGAACAATTAATCAAAAAAATAGTTTACTTTAGTACTAATACATCTTTAGTGGCAAAAAAATAGTTTAAAAACTGGAGCGGCAGAGCTGTAGAGGCTTTGTATGTAGGGGAGAAAGCCACCTCAGCTCCTTTGCATACTTCTAAAGTGGTAAAGGCCCATGGTGAAAAGAAAAGAAAAGCTACTTTTGTCAGGGATTTTCACCATGCACATTTTTTCACCGATTACTCCATGATTTCCCAGACAGGAAAGAGAGACGTACCACGAATTTGTTTCCTCGGAAAAGCAAACGATCCATGCATTCAGTGTTCAGACTTCAGAGAGCAGCGTGCAACATCTCAAAAGCGCCGCAAAGGCACCACCACAGCGTTTCTGTACTGAAAAGGACAGTGTTCTGTGTAATTGTGTTCGAATTCGATTAGAGGCGACAGTTCGAATTCGATTTAATGATTTTAGAAAGCCTAATGAGACAATTCAGTGTCAAAGTGGCGATTATCTGATGCCTTGTGTCAACAGACAGAAGCTGCGAGCACCTGACAGAACATTTTCTTAATGCATGTGTGCTGCTAATACTACCAGTATAAAATAAAGTTGAGGCCATCTCTCACCCTGGATTATGATACTCTATAGATAAACAAGACGACGAACTGCTAGATTAGCTTGATGGAGAACGGCAAAGTATAATCAGAGGGGGACATGCGTGCTGGGTAGCCGCAGTCGCACGCACGGGCTGACGAGGGCGTGAGGAATTCGTTGGCTAGAATTCAGAGCCGAACTTTTGCAGAGAGAAAGCGCCTCGGCGTCTGCGAGGAATTCGCCTCCCTCCGTCCTGTCTGTCTCCCCACACGCGCCGGCCGCCGCATCGGGGCCGCCGCACTTCTCATCATTCCGGTTCCCATGGAAGCGCGCGCCGGCCGCTGCCGTAACAGCTAGTTTAGCCAGGCCAAGATAAGATAGAAATTGTGCCGTACTGCCGTCGGAATGATCATTACGCAGGATGAAAGGAGCCTATCTGGAGTGGAGTTTATTGTATTTGTCAATGCGTAAGGAGAGTTTGATTGAACTTTTACGTGGGAAATGGGTCTTAGTTCAAGCTCCCAAGTCTCAGCAATGGCTGAAACTCCATTCTAAACTAAATCACGAGGTCATTTCTCCGGTCAGCAATATTGATTTATTTTCGGCCGTCTAATTTTGCACATGAATGAAGCCTCATACATGTATGTGCTACTCGTCCTGCATTTGCAGAATTTTGAACGGGGATTAACGTTGTCTAATTAGCTCGTCGTAGTAGTACGGAACCGGCAGCACCCCGCCGGACGCGCTGAGTTGAGCACCGAAAGGAGAAGGCAGGACGAGCGGCGGTTGGAATCCTTCCATCATCGTCCTTCTTCCCCTTCCTTTCAGCGGCAAAAAAATACAGAACCAAAAAACGAATTGACCTCAAAAGACGGCCGGCCGGTGTTCGCATTGCATGGAGTTGATGAGTGATGAGCTCACACTGGCATCTGCATCTCAAAATCAAGCGCGCTCCCTAGGCTTCTCGTTTTGTTCCCCTCTTTTTTTACCATGCCACTATTTGTTTTGAAACAAGCCAAAAGACTTGCCATTTTCATTGATTAAGAAATAAAATTAGAGAGTATTACAAGCCCCCTCGGTCAAAATGGCCGAGGAAAAAACTAAAGTCTATTCTCGCGGCATAATGTTACACAACGCTTTTGCACCCGCACGACACCACATAGACGCCTCATCTTTGATGTTTTTGAATGAGCATGGGGCGGCGGAGTATTTGTTCCAGAAGACACGGGCGTTTCTTTCTAGCCAAACCTCTCAAGAGACGAGATTTGCAAGCGATGCCAAAGCCTTCCTCGAGTCCCCCTTCTTGTGGATCACCTCAACCCACCAATATTTGCCAATCACTTGGTACAAGGTCATGTAACACAAGCCGAGCCTTCAACTGTGAACAAATTCTTGTGATGAACCGGCATCGAAAGAGGAGATGCACGGCCATTTCTCAAGTTTGGTTGCATAATTTGCAAAGACCACAATATTGCAATCCTCTTCGATCAAGTCTATCCGCCGTCAACACACGATTTTGAAGTATCAACCAAGGCTTCCAAGTCAAGATAGGCATCATCGAAATGGTGTGGCCCAAGAATTGCATTTTGCATGCCAACTTGGACGAGTAGGTGCCATTCTCTTCGAGCTTCCAAGTGATAGTGTCTCTGGCATTATGAACAAGATGAACATCCGTGACCATCTCCCAAAGTGTGAAAAATTACGTGATGTTCTCGAGAGAGAGGCCCCCATGAGTGTTGACTTGCGAAAGCCAATAGTCGTTTTGTAGGGCTTTCCGAACCGTGTGTTTTTACTCTGATGTCAAAAATCAAAGGGGCAATGTCCTTGGGCCTCCTCCCTTCAAGCCAAGAAGACTCCCAAAAGAGGGCTTTTTCTCCATCTCCTGTAGTGACCTTAGTAGCCGCCGCAAAGAGGTCATGATCATTTGGTGTGCAAGGGTTTCCAAGCCCCAGCCACGGTTCTCGATCATCATTCCACTCAAACCAAAGCCATCTCAAGTGGAGGGCCGTAGCGAACTTCTTGAGGTTGAGAATTCCGAGGCCACCAAGATCTTTGGGCTTGCACACCCTCTCCCAATTTACTTTACATTTTCCACTAGCCGCCCAAAGATAAGCGCGATAAATGCTATCAATCTTCAATAGAACCTCCAATGGCACATTAAGCACGGTGATAAAATATATGACCACACTAGTGAGGACCACCTTCACAAGAACCAATCGTCCGGCCATGGTAGTATGCTTTCCTTCCAAGAGCGAAGCGTTTCAGCAACTTTATCCGCCAAATGTTGGAAATGGACTCTCTTCAAGCGAGTCACAGACAAAGGAACGACAAGATATTTCATGATAAAATTTGTGCAACTTGCCGGGAAGACTTGAAGAATGTCATCAAGGTCTATCCCTTCACATCTAATGGGAGCCATTTGACCTTTTGCACAATTAGTTACAAGGTCAGTCACATTGCCGAATTGATTCGTGTTAGCCAAGAAGATGATATCTTCTTTTTTGCGAGTCACGGATCTTTTTAAATATTTTCCATCAGAGTTTCTCATGCAAGATGATGATTCCTCCCAGAGGTCAGAGCCATGTATGCACGATGCCCGATGCCCCGTTCGTGTGGGCAAAGCGCCTAGCTTCGTTTCCAAAAAGAATCAATAAGAAGTACACTGTGCAGCTGTGTGTTTTTGCTGCTGCTGCTGGCAGGACAAAATTGCCACCCATGTATATGTCTTTTGATAGAAAAAAAAAAAGCACTTTGCTGAAAGATAGGTGCTCTGCTCGTTTCCCATGAAAGACATGCGTGCAAGAAAATTAACACGATGATGATTGTTACCTTTTCGTACTTCTACTCATGCTTGACGCTTGAAGTTGCAGTGACCTTGGAGATAACCTTGTGTCCTTGTTTAACTCTGCTTGTTCAAACTAAACAGTGACCACTTTTATTTTTCTTAATAGATTTGTCACGCCTAATTAGATCACACGTGGCAGGGAAATAAAACTCGGATCCACCCTACCAGCATGTAGAATCCCCTTCGCATTCTTTTCAAGTTATATGGTGCGTACAGCATATGCGACGATCTTGTGCCGCGACGTACTCAGATTCCGAATATCAACAGCAAGCAACCAAGCGTCAGGCTGGTCAATCCGCATCGTCAAATTCTGGGTTAATCTTGTGAGTGCCAACTTCAGAGATAGCAGATACAGCACCCGACCCGAGGATGCCAACGTCAGAGATACCAGATATGATGCTGTGTATGGCATCGCATATCCGTCTTCTCAAAATTCTTCCAAACATGGACTTATCCTCCGTTCATGAGGAACTCAACTTTTGTACCGCCAAGTCTCGGCGACTTGATCCCTTTTCCAAGAAGACCAAGAACAGTCAGGCTGGGTTGATGTCTGAATTCTGACGATATGCTCTAGCCAAGAGGAATAAAGTCAGGTTGCTAATATGGAGGCACATAATTTTTAATCAGATCAGGCGTAGAAGAGATAACTTGCTATCAAGAAGAATAACAGCAGGTGGGTGCATGCAGATGCTATATTTCCTACAAGATTACAATAGACAAATCATAACAAATACTGCATATTCAGAGGGACAAAAGGTACACCTGGTGCTGCTAATAAATCTGCTTGCTATCAGCTATGGAGTAATATAGAGTCAGATGTACAAGAGATGACTTGCGCGGGTGAATGCACATATGCTTCTGTTCAACATAAGAATAGAAACATCACACTGAAATTCAGATACCAGTCCGGAATCCGAAGTGGAAGGATCAACAATTCAACATCCCAGGAAACTAGGGGAGGGGGTTAGGGATACAAAGTGTTGTTATTCAGCAAAGTGATGGTATCAGATCTATAGGTTACTATCCAGCAGTAGCAAACACAAGGAACAGAACATGTTTCTCTGTACTGTTAGGAGAACGATCTGTAAGCAGCAGAAAAGAAGCAAAGGTAAACTGGCAACATCCTTTTGATATTTGAGAATAATCACAAGTAATGAAAGTGAGCTATGATGTATTGAGATGCTAAGATGTATCATTCTAACAAAAGAACACTGGGGGTGGTACCCCACTCAGCCCTGTGGCAGTCAAAAAAAATCTACTTCACCTCAACCTAACTAGCTTTTGATTTTTACAGCACCAGCCGATGGCAATGGATTGCCTACAGTGCCCAGCATAACTGTTTGCTGAAGCTCTACGACAGAACCAGCTGCTGCTGCTGTTTAGCTGTCAAGAAGGTGAGAAGCAATCTTCTCGTATTGCCTGGCGTAGTCACACCCCAGTAGACGAGCATTAGACTGTACAGCTGTGCAGAGATCTACCACTGAAGTTTGGTAGGAACCACCTGAAACAGAAGCCAAGCCATTATTCTGCCCACCATTTACAACACTCCCACTAGCTTTGTGCGTCCTCATTGTGTTTCCCCTTGCCTTCGCGATGCCCATACAAGACTTCAGCAGCTGACTTACGTACGCGTTCAGCCCAGAGTTCAGAAGATCAGCACACTCTAGGGTTATGCTAAGGCCTTGAGCTTTCAACTTATTCTCAAGTAGCTTCAACAAGTACTCAGTACCCGGCAGTTCGCCGTTATTGTAGCACACCTCTGACGGGCAAGACATAGAAGGCTTAGAATTCTGAACCTTCGGCACTCCCAGCGGAGCCCTAATCGGGCTCTTGCTCTGCACACACACCGGGCTGCCCCAGGCTTGATCAACCTCCTCGCCATCCTCCACGGACGCAAACTCCCCAGCCCCTGGATGCCCAAGAGGGGACTTCCCAAGTGGACTCGGCTTATCAGCAAACCTCCTGTCCCGGTTACCCAGCGGCCGCAACCTCTTGGCTAGTGATACGCCGCTTGCCAATGGCCCGTTCGTCACGGCGCTGGTCTGTGAATTCCCGGTGGGCGTCTGCCTGCTGGGCGGCGGCCCGAGCGACATATAAGCATTGCCGAGTATCGACCGGACGAGGAAGTTGTGAAGCTTGATGTTTTCCTTCCCCAATGCGGTGACACAGATCTTGTCAAAGTCCTTCTTGCCGAGCTGAAACCCCAGGAACTTCTTGAGGCTGTGGAAGTAGAGCTCGGCACGCCGGTGGCCGATCTTCCCGACGAGCCGCGCCTTGATCTCCGCCGTGTCCACGCGGACAAGGTTCCTGGAAGGCTGCATCCTGGAACAGAGTATCTCCGCGGAGCTGGTGATGGTCTCTGTCTGGAAGAGCAAACCCTAGCTTCCCCCGAACAGCCAGGGGGAGCTCCGGCAATCCGCAAGAAGTATCCTTTAAGCGAGAATCGCAGCACCCATCTGCGCAAGCAATCAGATCAAGAAGCAACAGGGTTAGCACAGAGATTTGTTAAGTGGCAAGGGTCGCTCTGTGATCCAAGAGCTCGCACGGACCAACCAAATAGCTTACGGAATCTACTTGTACAAAACAATGTTTCAAGCAAACTGGTACGGGGAAATCGCCGATCCGAAGCGAAATCGCCTCGAATTTTACAAACTCAAACGGAATACGGAGTGTAATACTACAGCCGAGCAATGCCGATTTCGTCGAGAAAGAAAGAAAATTGGGGAATGGCCGAGGGGAGACAACTAACCTGGATCGGAGAGGCCGTGGCGCCGTGCTCCCGAGCGAGAATTGAAGGGCTGGAAGATGTCGATAAGATGATTTCTGGTTTTGGGTTCTGCGGCCGCCGCAATCGGAGATACTTTTGTTTCCCCAATTCTGACGCGACGAACGAACAGCAGTGTCAACGGGGCTCGTGCGCAATTGCGACCTCACCGGAGGCCCGGGCTCATGTCTCTCTGACGGATTGGGCCCACGCGTCGCGTCCTTGCCGCCAGAGTGGGCTGGCGTGTTGGTGCTTGTCGGGGTGACCCTTACTCTGCTGGCTCTTCTCGCACTTCCGTCAAAAAAAAAAAAAAATGCTGGCTCTTCTCGCACGTGCCGCCGAACTTTTTTTTCGAAACACAGTACTTCGCACACGCTCACATACACGTGCATACACTCACTCCTACGAACGCACGCACGCACACCCTACCCTATGAGCACCTTCGAAAGACTGAGCCGGCGGTCGGGTCTTGAGATTGTCGAAGTCACCACAGGCGGCTCGCTGTCGACGGGAACATCGCCTCCCACTGAAGATATTCCGCCTAAATGAGAAACACCAATGTCAAATCTAGGATTTGAACTCTGGTGGACCACCCTCCTAACCATCTTGTCACAAGCAAGCTCTCGCCGAACTAAAACGTCTTGCTAATGACTCTTCCGAGTATATTTTCAGAAATGTATTTTGTGGTTAATTAGCATAAATCTTTATATACATTACCCAAATTTATGATTGGCTATATTGCAAGACTCAGCTGCTACTTAAAATATTTGGTTTCCCAAACCAATGACTCCTAAGAGTAAAATTCTCATGTTACTGCTCCCTATTAAATCAGCTGACACTTATTCATCTGTGGGATGTACTCCCTCCGTTCATAAAAGGATGCCTTAGCTTTGTCTAAATGTGCATGTATGTAGACATACTTTAGTGTGTAGATACATGCAAATTTAGCGAAAGTTGAGACATCATTTCATGGACGGAGGGAGTATTTGAAAAGGGTTCGCTATGGCACCAACGAACGATATTGTCAATATCTCTATCGATTTTGTGGTTTCTTTCATCCCACCCACGCTTTTTAAGAAGGTCTATAAATGATTGCATGATATGTTAAAGATGACAGGAAAGGAGGAAGGAAACTTGCATAGTTTTTTTTGTACAAGGGGTAGGGCCACGAAGGACCCCTCAGCTGCTTCCATTATCAACCACGTGGCGGTACAAATTACAAGGAGTCCCTTTTACAACACTTGCCCTAATGAACCTAAAATTTGAAGATAAGGCCTCTAGTCTTACAAACACACCCCTGATACAAGAAGTAAAAAAGCAATCAGGTACAGGGGCAACACCACCACCAGTCGCCGACGATCTCCAGGTGCGGGATGCACCGAAATCCGAGAGTGAAAAGCTCGGCGTCTCTCCTCCGGCGAAGCACCACTGCCACCGGCCAGCACAAGGTCGCCGGGGACGAACCACTTGGCAACCAGGCGCCGTCGAGCTCCGGGACAGGGCCAGAAGAGCCTCCACCATGGAGGCAGAAACAGGGCCGCCTTGCCGGCCATAGATCGCGACGGCAGTCAAGGCCATCGCGTGAGTCGCACAAAGATGCAGCAGGAACGGCCTCCCCAGCCCAGCAGTCACCGAGCGTCTCCTCCCAACTCCCTCGCCACCGAGGCCGGCCAAGATGAAGGAAGAAGTCTGAAACTCACCAAGAAGGAGGCCACAACGCTTGATGTAGGAGCTAGCTCCGAGCGGCCCCTGCTTCGGCTTCCACCATGGAAGCCTGCCGGAGACGCTTAGCAGCAGCTGTCCCGCGCCGCGCTCGAACGCCAAGCCTTTCTCCTCCACATCACCATGAGCAGAGGAAGAAAACCTCGTACCGTGGCTGCCGTCGTCGAGTCCACCGGATAAAAGGGCTTTATTGATGGAGGTTCCAGCAGAGGTCTTCGTCGTCACCTCCGGATCTGACCACCAGAGCGCCGCGACAAGAAGCATCTCCACCAGACAGCACCAGATCCAGCCCGACGGATCCAGCGCCAACCTCCCGGCAAGAAGCCGAACTCCAGCATAAAGCCGAAACCAAGAACTAGATCTACGGAACCTACTATATACAGGATAGCCGGCACCTCTCCTTAGCCATCTCCGGCCGGCAACGCCGCCGGGGTAGGCCTCAGATCGGCCCGGGGCCCTAGAGTTGACTCTCAAAACGGGAAGAGACGGGAGGAGCTTTCGGGAAAGAGAGAAGTGTCTAAACTTGCATAGTCCAAAAGACCAAATGCCATCGAAAGAGAAGCCATATCCAAATGCAGACGTTAGACGTCCTAAGACTCGGTTTATGATCCATGTATGTCGTATGTCATTGTGTTTGTGTTTAAAGTCGATGAAAAGAAAAAACTAAATGAAATTATATTTAAATTATTTCAATAAAAAAAAGATATCTACACTTTGATTCGATAGGTAAGTTACGAAGCAATACAAATTACATACTAATGCATACACAAATCATGTTACGTTGCATTCTTATACTACATTTATTTTTCAAGAAATCGAAAAGTTCAATGAGTAGAAAACGAATTTACAAATTTACAAATATATACGGAAACCACCGAAAAACCAACATTCTGGATCACATCCATCGAAAGAGAAGCCATATCCAAATGCATACGTTAGAGGTCCTAAGACTCGGTTTATGATCCATGTATGTCGTATGTCATTGTGTTTGTGTTTAAAGTCGATGAAAAGAAAAACTAAATGAAATTATATTTAAAATATTTCAATATAAAAAAGATATCTACAATTTGATTCGATAGGTAAGTTACGAAGCAATACAAATTACATACTAATGCATACACAAATCATGTTACGTTGCATTCTTATACTACATTTATTTTTCAAGAAATCGAAAAGTTCAATGAGTAGAAAACGAATTTACAAATTTACAAATATATACGGAAACCACCGAAAAACCAACATTCTGGATCACATGTCTACAAATGAGATACTGGAATAATGAATGCATCTATGCTTGATGCGCATGTTGATTTGGAAAGCAGTTGGTGATCACGCAAGCAATTGATCACGTAACGGTGTTCTCATCCTAACTCCGGGTGGAGCTAGTTAACAAAAGTGGAATCTGATCGACCATTATCAAATCCAACACATTTTCGTGAACATGTCCATCACCCTTTCACACATGGGTACTGCCCATACCAGCCTAGTACCGAGAGATCTAGCATATTTAAGTGACTTTGCATCAATCTAAGAGCAAAATTTACACATAGGAATTTGATGCATGATTCATTTAGTATACAAATTACATAACTGAATAACTAATGCATCCATTATGCTTGATGTGCACCTTCATTCGGAGACCAATTAGGGTATCTCACAAGTAATTAGGTCATGCAACGGTATACAGATCCTAACTCCACATCAGACTAGTTAATAAAAGTGAATCGGCTCCACCATTATCAAACACATACCCATTTTCGTGAACATGTTCATCGCCCTTCCTTCTCAAGGGTCTACATTTATACAAATTCTCATACTAATCAGGTACCTTCAGGTCTAGCATATTTAGGTGGTTGCACATCAATCGAAGAGAAAACAATACACAAAATTTGCATGCATGATTCATTTGGGTATATGAATGTGATAAGGGAGTACTTAATCATCTATGCTTGATTTGCACCTTGATTCGGGAATGACTGGAAATAACTAGGTGATGTAACGGTGTAACGATTCTAACTCCAGATCGGGTTAGTTAATAAATTTGAATTTTATCGAAAATTATCATACTCATACTCATTTCCTATGAACATGTCCATCGCCCTTCCTACCCATGGGTGTACGTTCATACCCATGACCAGACCAATCAGGTACCTTGAATACTTGCATATTTGGATTAGTGTGCATCAATATAAGATCAAAATATACATGGAAACTTGATGCATAATTCCTTTAGGTACATGAATGAGATAATGGAATAATTAATGCAGATATGCTTGATGTGCACCTTAATTCAGAACAAGTTGGTGAATCGCGCAAGTAAATAGGTCACGTAGTGGTGCATTGGTGCTAAATCCAGATCATGTAATTAATAAAGTGGAATCGCTTCGACCACTATCAAACTCATAACCATTTCCACAAACATGTTCATTGCCCTTCCTATCCATCGGTCTACACTCAATATCATGCACATACCAATATGGTACCATGAGGTCGAGAATGCTTAAGTTTTTTTTTTGACTCGTTAACAGTAGGGAAAACCCCTACTGCGTCAAAAACTTTTACAAAAGGATAGGGACATAATTACATCATATGAGGCCTATGAGGGGTTCATAAGGTATCTAGCCAAGTTTGCATGCCTTCCTCAAACTAGGCCTCGCCCTATGCAAATTAAGAGCAAAAGTATTTCTAAAGAAATGAATACAAAGTTGTACATCAGGCATATGATTTCTGAATATAAATCCATTTCTCTGATCCCAGATGCTCCAGCAGCCTGTAATGAATATTTCCATGAAGAAAGGGAGTGAATATCTTTGTCTGGCCTCTTGTATCATGTCCTTGAGCTCAAGGTCTCCATTCCATTCAATTCCAAGTGCCCACCAAAAGCTTTGACTGAAACTGCACTCGAAAAACAGGTGCAGCAATGTTTCTACTGGACAAGTATCGCATAGAATGCAGTCTTTGTATTCCACATAGAAGTGTTTATGTGCCATTAGATCCTTGGTGTTTAGTCTGTTGTATAGCAACAGCCATATGAAGAATTTTTGTCTTGGAATGTTGCATGTTTTCCATATATCTAGTATCGTCTTGTGCGTCGGATGAATGCCCACTAATGTTCTGTAAATCTTCTTAGCAGTAAAAACTGGCCCACTGTCGAGAATCCAACTATCATGCTCATCGTCATGTTCAATATCATTGATATCATTGCGCAGCGAGTGTAATTCTTCATGTGCAACAAGGGATAGTGGGAGGTGGAACAACTCATAGATATCTGAATTGTTTGCCTGAATAGCATCTTTCATGGATATATTTTCATTCCGGGCAAAAGAATGCAGGTGCGGGTATTTGTGTTCCATGGTTTCATCCTGCCAGAAATCAGTCCATAATGAGATGGATTGTCCACTGCCAATAGTGCAGGTCGTGATCTCCTTGTATTTATCAAAGTATTTCATGCAGTCCCTCCACCAGAAGGATCCCTTAGGTTTAGTAGCATGTGGTGCTGCAGAATTGCTGTAATATGCTTGCCATATAAGATTTACCCATGGAATATCCATATGATTATAGAACTTGTGTAGGTTTTTCATCAGCAGCACTTGGTTCTGTAGTCTTAAATTCAGAACACCAAGACCACCTGGCTCTTTAGGCCTGCATACAAGCTCCCAACTAGCCAGACAAGATCCATGCTTTTGTATATCCTTTCCATTCCATAGGAACTGCCTCCCACTTTTCTCAAAATATATTAGGATTGTAATAGGAACTTTAAGGGAGCACATAGCAAACATAGGAAGAGATGCCAATACCGAATTTAACAATGTGAGCCTTCCAGTATATGTT
The DNA here is from genome assembly GCA_947311845.1 of Poa pratensis. Taxonomy (NCBI): domain Eukaryota; kingdom Viridiplantae; phylum Streptophyta; class Magnoliopsida; order Poales; family Poaceae; genus Poa; species Poa pratensis. The sequence continues at coordinate 18,724,484 of CAMZMU010000010.1, forward strand.
AAGAGTGACGAGATCCCAGTTAACTTCTTATCCAGTCTAGTGACAACTGGCATAAGATCGTCGACAGAAGGTCTGGTAGTTCCTAATGGGAGCCCAAGATATGTGAAAGGTAGTCCCTCAGTCCTGCATCCGAAACCATCAGCCAATTGTTGGGCATAATCTGTATCGACGTTAATAGGCACAAGTTTTGTCTTGTTGTAATTGACTCTCAAACCAGTACATTCACTGAACTCCGTCAATAAAATTTTGAGTGTTGCTAATTGGACAGGATCAGCAGGCATAATAAGTAGAGTGTCAATTGGATATTTCTGCCCAAAATCATTATCAACTGGTAGACTTAGGTCTCCTCTAATCCATGCCTCATTTACCACTGATTGGAGGAGATCGGCTGTGTTCACAAATAACAATGGCGAGAGAGGGTCGCCTTGGCAAACACCTCTTTTACAGCATATTTTTTCCCTGGAACTCCATTTAAAAGTACAGCAGTGGAGGCGGTGTTCAGAATTTGTTCCACTAGTGAGATCCATTTTGGCCCAAAACCTTTTGCTTTAAGCATAGCAATGACCGCATTGTATTCAATCATATCAAAAGCTTTTTCGAAGTCGATCTTCATGATGATAGTGGGCTTCTTAGACTGGTGACATATATTCAGGTACTCAAAAGTCCATTCAAAACAATCTTGAATGGTTTTGCCCTTGATGAAGCCATATTGGTTCTGATGGAGTATTGGAATGATTTCTTTCTGCAGTCTGTTTGCCATCAGCTTGGTCAAGAATTTCAGAGGTAAGCTAACCAAAGAGATGGGTCTGAAGTCGTTCATTGTTTCAGGATCATTGCATTTGGGGATTAGAGTGATAAATGCTGTGTTGATAGCTTGCAAATTGAGTTTTCCTGCGTAGAAATCATTGACAAGATTAATAAAATCCTGCTTGATGGTATTCCAGCATTTCTTGAGGAAGAAACCATTGAAGCCGTCAGGACCTGGCGCCCTGTCAGTGGGTATTTCCTTAATAACAGCCTCAATTTCTTCCATGGTAAATGGCTCATCTAGGTGACTCAATTGATGTCTCTGCACAAGAGTATCCAGATTCATAGTCATAGCAGGATTAGTACTAACTCCCAATCTGTTTTTGTAAGAATTCCAAATAACCGCAGCTTTCTGTTCATGGTCAGTGACAAAAACATCATCATCAATTTTAATAGATGAAATATAGTTTCTTCTATAGTTTTGCGTTGCCACTGCATGAAAGAACTTTGTATTTTCATCTCCCATCTTAGCCCATCTGATCTTAGCTCTGCTGCGCCAAAAAATTCTCTTAGCTTCCATCAGCTTTAGGATATGCTTCTTTAGTATTCGTCTGAAAAAAAATTCATGTAAAGCAAGCTCCCTCTGGTCCTCAAGTCCATCAATCATGGCCAGAACGAATTTACTTCTGTCAATTACCTTCCCTAGCTGAGAGAAACTCTTGCTCCATTTCTTGAGTCCTGATCTTACATTTTTTAGCCTAGCATTCAGTGTAGTAGCAGTATTTGGTTTAGTGGGAGCTTGCTGCCAACAGTTCATAATAATTTCTTGAAAGCCACTGAAATCAGCCCAATAATTTTCAAATCTGAATAGATGAGCCTTGGGAATAGATGTGTTGATTTGAATATTTATTGGAACATGATCAGACCCAATTTTTGCCATAGGAAAAGCCATAGTATTGGGGAATTCAGAAGTCCAATCCGCAGATGTAAAAATCCAATCCAGTTTTTCCAAAAGAGGTGAATCCTGCATATTACTCCAAGTAAAAGCTCTACCTTTCAAAGGGATTTCCACTAGATCGTGTGCTTGAATTGCATTATTGAAAGCCATCATATTATTGGGGTCACCTCCTGCTCTGTTTCTGTCACTAGGTGACCTAATAAGATTAAAATCACCCATAATCATCCAGTACTTGATAGCTGAATCATCGAAATCCCTGAACCATTCAATAAACTCTGCCCTGTTTTCATTGTGTGCTGGCCCATAAATGTTGGTAAGAACCCATATGAAGCCTGACATTTTGCAAGTCAGCTCCACTGTTACTTGGTATGATGCTTGCGATAAAATTTTCCCATCAAATAAATTTCCATTCCAAATGGTAATCAGTCCCCCGGAATTTCCAACTGATGGTGTGTATGCAAATTGATTGAATCTCTTGGGACAAAACTTTTTCAAATATTGCAGATCAAAGGTCTCTCTTTTAGTTTCCTGGAAACAGATAATGCTACAATTGCTCTCATCCGCTTTATCTCTTATTTCATCACATCTGGTTTGGGAGTTAATCCCTCTCAAGTTCCAATTAAACACATTCCAGTTTCTATTCATTGGGAACAATGGCGTTGAGATGCTCCTCAGATAGCTCACTAGGAGGGATCTGGCACTGCTCTTTGCCAAGAGCTTGAATGGTGCTGATGGGAAGGACTGGTGGTGGGTCGGCATTATCATCAATGATCTGCACATCGAGTTCATGATCCAGGTTTCTGGCTGTTTTCTTCACCTTCTTCATTTTCTTGACACCGCCTCCCTTTTTCTGAGTTTTCTCGGCCTTGTCTGCAGCAGCTTTGTTCTTGAAACCACCATTGAGGATAGCAATCCTTCTACTGCGTCTGAGCTCATTAACATCATCAGGCACCTTGCGTTTTGATGTTGTTTCTTCCATGTGGTTCTGGTCATCATCACATGAGTTATACTCTTCATTTATTTCATTGTTGGTCACCGAGATATTGTCATCCGGCACACTGTGCTCTTGTTCCTGTTCATCATCATTGTCAAGTTCCACAATCTCAACCGAGCTAGCAGCAGAAGACAGAGGAGCTTCAGAGTAGACAGTGAGAAAGCATTTCTTCTCTGTAAAACCATCACCAGTGACCTTAACAATTTTAACACCTGCTGCTGTCACATGGTGGTTTGCAATGTTAGCCAGCAAGTTGGGTGCGTTGTGGATGATGCTAGTCACCATATTTTCAGTGCAGCAAAGGCATCAATTGCTTCTATTGCCTGCTGGTGCGGTGCATGCATGGGGCTCTGCGGTGGAGTTTGTAGAACAGGTTCTGGGTCGGCTGCAGGTGCCACAGTAATATCAGGTGCTTTCCTTTTAACTCTGAAAATCAGTTGCTTATTCCGTTTAGATAGACATTGTCTTTCAATATGACCATAAAGATAGCACTTTCGGCAACGAATCTTGGAAAAACAAGCTGATGAAAAATGACCCGGAGCAAGGCATCGACCACAGGAAGATGAAACGTTGATGGGCCGTGTGGAAAGAGAGGTGTTGGGTTGAGGGCGAGTCAAGGTGGTGGGCTGGGCTGTATGTGTGAGGATGGGCTCAGTAGGCGTGGGAGCTGGATGGGTCGTACCAGTGATGGCGAGGTTCGAAATGGAAGGCGATGCGATGCAATGGGGCGGGAATTGCGCGTGTGATCCGCTGAAATCGGATCAGCGTTTCGTCGACGAACCACGTACTGCAGATTACCAGAATTCTGCCGGCGGCCAATCGGAACAGCATTGGCACCCGTAAGATGAGAAGATCTGCTAGGCACATGGTGCCATTCCAATGATTCTTCATGGTTCCATGCCTCATATTCCTTAATCCAGAAAGGACCTCCAAAACCCCAGAGATGGAAATAACATTTGAAAGCCCGGCAGCTAAAACTGATCAATTTGTAGATCATGAAACCCACGGCCTTGGAACAAACTGAGAATTTGAAAACCCGATCTCGAACGACATGGACCTTAAGTCCTAGAGAATCACCTCCTAAGCAAGATTGGAGGGCGATCCCAACATGATCCTCATCAAGCCGGAAAGTGGCACGGCCAAAAGAAACCACCAGGGAGAACGAGAGCTCATCGGAGACGGGGTGGACGGTGGAGGAGAAGGTGTTACGGACCTTGAGTTGAAAAGCCTTGCCCGGGGAGGGATCAAGGGAGTCTTCAAACGCCTTGAGATCCATGGCAGATCAGACAGAGGAGATCGCCATGGTTCGCCTTGGGAGTCGCCAGAGGGGTGGGAGTCGCCATGTCCAGATGTCTCCACTTCCATTTCGAGAATGCTTAAGTGATTGTGCATCACTCTAAGAGCAAAATATACACATATGACATGTATCTGAACTCTTTTTAGTAGTCAATCTGAAAAAGAAAAACCAAATTTCCTAGAAAGTTTTCTCCCGATATTTAACTGGAAAGAGGTTCATAGGACAATCTTAAAACTTTTTCCCAGATTTCATAAGAAGTTAAAAATTCCCAAAAAATACTACTATTACTATTTTATCCGCTTTCTTTTTATATATTTTAAAATTAAGTTGCTGACATGAAAAGGTGCTCACATGTAAAACTGATGCCACATGTTGTTTCAGTCAGCACAAAACCGCTTGGGATAGGGCCAAGGGGGTAAAATAAAGTGATTCAAGCATTATTAACGTTTTAAACAACAGGTCAGAGTTCAAGGTTGATTACTGAACTACTGCAATTGTTTAGGGTTAAGAAGTGGACTTCTTTTGGTTTAAACTAAATGTTAGTTACTTGTAAAACTTTATTATACATAATACTCGTCAAATGTAAGGATCAATAGAAATATAAGATTAAAACAGACATTTTGGTGGAAGAATTATTCATTAAAGATTTATGGAAGCACTCTGATCACATTGTGTTGCAGTTTCCTACTACAACGTAAAGGACAGCTAGATTCAGAGGCATGGAACTAACCTGCACCCCAATGTATGAGTAGTTATTCAGGCCATCACATGTCATTACCTCGAGCACCCTAACACTCAGAAAAAGGAACTTGGCAACGTTAGTTCCTGACTTTTCACCTTCCTAACTCTTCAAGAAAATATTGCAATATGGACCTCCATTAAACTTGAGCACCACGAGCTGGTCTACCAGGTCTTCACCGTGTCGAAATTTGCACCATAAACAGTGTTTACACACACACTGAACATTCAAACCAAATCCTAAGTCACCACTCACCATCGCACACACAACACACATCTCAGATCAGCAAACTGGAACAAGGCATTCCCCACCTTCAGAAGAGCGGGTGTGGGGTTGTCGTATGGCACTGCCACAGTGCCACCTGACCTCTCAGGGTCTGCATCTGACCCAGCTATACACCACATGTTAACTCATTATGAACCTGAAAGGGAACAGAGACATGCAGAGCAACCATAGTTAATAATAAACCTATAATGATTCACAAAAAATAATTATAAAACCAATAATACGTCAATAACTACTAAGAGAAGTGATTCTGTGCATGCCACCAGATATAATCTCTAGCTGCAATATATTTTTCAGCCAATCTCCAATGCTTGAGGACAAGCAATCTCCTCCAGCGACCACTTTTTACTTTTACACATGAGTTAATGACTCTCTCTCCACCATGGATAAGCACATCTGAAGTTAGCGAGTAATTCAGCTATTAATATGTGATGAGAAAACACCATGGAGTCATAGACTTCTACATTAACATGACCCAAAATAATACGCATGAATTGGGTATGAGACCCGTTTTTTACCTCATTCTTGTGAGTTAATCTGCCTCTTTACTGGTGAAACCTTCATTACTTCAACAAAATCCAGTGTAGAAGAGCCAAGGGACAATTTTTGCAGACTATTTTAGTCACTCGCCTGCCAAACTCTTTCAATTTGGGATGTAAATTTCAGTGAAGAACAATTGACCTGGGAATGCAACTTCTGGATATCCAAGCACAAACCATTATTTGTAAGCCTAGCATAAGGTCTATTCATATGAAGAACCTTGTGCTTCAACGTCAAAAGAAAATATATGTACGAAGTGTTTAGCAGACAAGACATAGCCATTTCTGCATCGATGAGGTTCCACCGACGGCTGTCAGTCACTACAGCCCTGAGCCCAGGATCCATATCTGAAGTTTGGAGACTTTCCACGATCCCGGACATCTGTGTAAATCAGCTACAGGCTAACAACAATCAACCGAACAAACACCACAGCAATACATAAGCAAGATCAGTTCAATCTGGCAAGTAAAAAGGCCAGGTATTCACCTATCTCAAGCAAACATCGTCGGGGAGAACCAAATGGACCAGCAGAAAGAAGATAAGGACAGAAAGGATACACAAGGGCAAACATTTATTACGGGATTGAAGGAATGGGAAGGGTGAGGCCTAAGTGGGATCCTCCCTCTACATGAACAGTCGAACAGAAAACAGAGCAGGAACACCAGCCAAACGGAAAATGGATAACCAAACGAACAGGCAAGACCAAGAGATCCATCAAACGTGGCAGGCAAGCTCGGAGCAAAATCACAGAATGCCAGTGAACAGGAGCACAGTAACTGAATCACGCGCCAGCGAGAGATCACCGTTCCAGAATCCTCCCACGACCCCCACCCTCCTCTAGGACACACTACGGCGAACCGGCAGAACCCAACCCGCTGTTAAACCATAGAGCAGGAAAACTACACATGGAGTAGCAGCCTGTTGGAGACTGTAGCTATTCGAAGCAAGCCAAGCATGGGCGACGGCCCAGATCACGACAACATGGCCAAGGCGAGCCGTCTGATCAAGATGGGACATAACTCCTTCCAAATCACTACAAGTGATCCTAACCTTATCCATTATAGTGTCCTAATAAATGCTGGCATATAGACCGAAATAGATAGGTAATACAAAATTTAAGATACATGTGGCCCTGGGAACTCCGAAGTTGAAACATAAACAAGGTAGCGAGAATGCTGTTCACAGTGCATGGTATAAGAACAAAGATTATGGGCGAATATAAGAAAGTAAGGGTAAATGGTTTTTCTAAAGCAGAGCAAATTAAACAGATCAAATTATCAAACACGACGGTGACACATCCAAGCAAAGGAATATGACTGTCTGTATAGGTAGGTACGCAGCAGAAACGAAGTGAAGGCTCATTGGCAGAAACTTTTATTTTGTGAATAATCACAAGTAATGACAGTGAACAATGATGTACTGAAATCTCAAGATGTATCATCCTAACCAAAAACACTGGGGGTACCCCCCTCAGCCTATGGCAGTCAAAATCTACTTCACCTCAACCTAACTACCTGTAGATTTCTATAACACCAATCTATGGCAATGGATTGCCTACTCTGCCAAACATAACAATTGATGAAGTTCTATGAGAGAAATAGCTGCCATCGTTTAGCTGTCAAGAATGTGAGAAGTAATCTTCTCGTATTGCCTGGCGTGGTCACACCCCAGCAACTGAGCATTAGACTGTACAGCTGTGCAAAGATCTAACAGTGAAGCTTGGTATGAACAGCCTAAATCTGAAGGAAAGCCATTATTCCACCCACCATTTACAGCAGCACTCCCATTAGCTTCACAGGACCTAGTTGTGTTTCCTCTTGCTTTCGCAACACCCAGACAAGACTTCAGCATCTGACTTACGTACACATTCAGCCCAGAGTTGAGCAGATCAGCACACTCCAGGGATATGCTAAGGCCTTCGGCTTTCAGCTTATTCTCAAGTAGCTTTGACAAGCACTGTGTATCCGGCAATTCACCGTTACTGTAGCAAATGTCTGAAGCCTCGATGTAGAAGACTGAGAATTCGGAGCCTTCGGGGGATTCCCAGCGGAGCCCTGATCGGGCTCTGACTCTGCACACATACTGGGCTGCCCCTGGCTTGGTCAACCTCCTCACCATCCTCCACGGACACAAACTCCCCGGCTCCTGGATGACCAAGAGGGGATTTTCCAAGCGGACTCGGCTTATCTCCAAACCTCCTGTCCCAGTTACCTGCCGGCCGCACTCTCCTCGCCAGCGGCACACCACTGGCCAATGGCCCGTTAGTCACGGTGCTAGTCTGCGAATTCCCGGTGGGTGTCTGCCTGCTGGGCGGCGGCCCCGGCGACATACAAGCATTGCCGAGGATCGACCGGATGAGGAAATTGTGAAGCTTAATGTTCTCCTTTCCCAGTGCTGCCACGCAGATCTTGTCAAACTTGCTCTTCCCAAGCTGAAACCCCAGGAACTTCTTGAGGCCATGAAAGTATAGCTCGGCGCGTTGGTGGCCGAGCTTCCTGACCATCCGAGACTTGATCTCGGCCGTGTCGACGCGAGCAACTTTCCTTGAGGGCTGCATCTTGGAACCACGCCAAATGTGGCAGCTCCGCGAAAACGAGAGCAAACCCTAGCTGACGCCCAACACCCGGGTGGAGCTCCAGCAATCCCCTAGAGCTGGCCGCAAGAAAGACCCTTCAAGCGATAATCTGCGTAATCAGATCAAGAAGCAGAGAGTTTAGCACGAAGAATTGCTACGTGGTCAGGTAAGCACAAGGGTTTGCTCCGTGATCCAAGAGCCCGCTCGGACGCAGCGATAGCTCTACTCCGAAACAATGTTTGGAGCAAACCCATTTTCGGGGGAACCGCAAAACCGAAGCAAACCCCTCATCGAATCTAGCAAACCTATCGAAATCACGGGCGAGAAGACAATCGAAACAGAGCCGATTTCCTCCAAGAAAAAATTGGATAATAGAGGAGAGGATTAGGGGAGGAGACACTGACCTGGATCGGAGAGGCCCTACGACCGAGCCAGAATCGACGAACCGAATGCGAATTGGAGAATTCTGGGGCCGCCGCAATTGGAGAATTTTCTCTCCCCCAAATTTGATTCCCCTGGTCGCGACGAACAGCTGTGTCAATTGGACTCGTGGTCTAATGTCCCGCTGACTAGTTGGGCCCATGAGTCATGGTTGTATCCATCAGAGTGGGCTGGGGTTGTTGGTTTGGGTTGTCGGAGTCAGCCGCCGGAGCGAGACTGCGACGGAGTAACTGCTAAGCGTGATTCTACTGTGAAGTGTGAATGTGAGTACATTTTAGAAACGTATTCCATGAGTTTTTATTTTCTTTTGCGGGATATTTTTTTTTTGTAAATCGCATGTATTTAGACGCGTTTCAGCAGTGTGTTCGTTCACTCATTTCACTTCGTGTATGCAAAGTAGTTCACATTAAAATACCCAAAACATATGTAATTCAAGACAGAGGGAGTATGTCATTACCTTCTTCGAATGTCAAGCATATGATTATTATATGTGCATGAATACAACTATATTGCTAGAAAAATGTAGGACTACAAGTTTACAATTGAGTGTGAAGAGAGATAATATCACGAGTGGCTAACTTATTTTCTGGTAGGTAGAAGTATGATTACTTATATTAAAATGGGGATTATCTTCTTGATAGTGTAGATCCTTGTGACTCAATTGTTTCATGTGTCTCACAAAAATTGAATCGTGAAAACTAGAAGGGAAAGGTGTGTGTTGTCGCGCCCACATGAAATTTGAATTTAACATGTCTATAGTACTCCATACATGTGAATAAGTTCATTAGTGTGTTTCTTTCTACTTCATCACTCCATTGTCTAGCAATTTATTTTTATTTTTTTACTGTCACAAACCAAAATTGATTTCACACAAAACATTAGAAGTAAACAGAATAATTAGAAGATAGAGATATATGTCTCAATAGGTTTGGAGATAACAAACCCACGGCGCCACAACTGCATCATCTGTGACTGGTATAAAAATGCGTGCACACGCCAACACATTCAATTGTCTTATATTTGAAAATGCCGCTTAATGCAATTGAAGGAATTGTTCATGTACAAAAAGATGCAAACAATTTGATTACAATGAGAAATTCAAGTGAGGAGATTGTCAAACGGTAGAGATAATTGTCTTGATGGACCACTACCCAGCTGTAAAACAAATCAAAGAAATGGATGGTATTTCCTTTAGAACACTCTTTAGACAATCATAATAGATTGAGAATTTAGCAAAACCATTTAGAAATAGATCGACATGTCTTCGAAAATAATAATCCCACAACAACGGGGCTAAATTATGGTGTGATGTACCAAAGCACTTTGTGCATTATTAGAAAGGAAGTTTGGAATCAAGATGGATGACTTAACTCCAGTTATGTGCTGCCACATATTAAGGTTCATAGAAGTGGCATGAACTCCATACCTGAATAGTAGTCTTAGCCTCTTACCAGTGCAAACAAAGTGAGTACGACAGTTAACAATATCTTGACTATCAGTATCGAATGTTGGTCTACACCAATGCATACAAACTTGGTATCACTCTATTAGTTTGCCGTGAAAGTGTTAAATGATAGCGCATTAATAAAATGCTCGTGGAGAACCACATCTAAAGAAAATATATCGCAATAAAATAGAAGGTAATAAATTGCGAATGGAGTGGCTCCTAGACTTAGCTATTTTCAGACCCTTTGAGACTCATGTCGGACCCTTCCGAGTCAAGAGATACACCATTGCGAATGGAGACTATTTCAAATGACTTAGCCATTTTCTCACCTTGCATCATCTAATAAGCCAATGTAAATGTCGTTCTACCTATTCAAATAAACCATTGTGACTGGCACTTCTGGGAGAGGGGTCTGGTCCGGTTGATACTTGTATGTGTGCTGAAGTTTGCCAAAGGTCCATTTAGAAAAAATTATACGCAGATAGCTCTTGATCTAGACAGCGCAGCAGGGAATGAAAATATCTTTTTTTTTCACGTCACGCTGCTGAGTTCCAAGTAATTTTGCATGCAGCAATCCCATCCATGATGAGCTCGTTTTTTAAGTAGCGTCCTACAAATCCATGGCAGGAGCATTACATATCTCCAGTACCCTCAACGTGAATGGATAGTAGTGATAGGGTGTACAGTTGAGCCTATGCTCAGAAAACCTCTCTATGCGCAACCCGCCACGCAACCGCCAAGCGACACAGGGCGAAGACCTGATACATGCATAAGGCCTTGTTTACTCCTAGGGTATTTTGGGGGATGGGAAGTTTGGGGATTGGAGGGGATTTGGTGAATCCTTCCCTTTCACCCAATCCCCAGATTTCTCCTCATTTCCCCTAATTTCCCCTCTCTTCCCACTGTTTACTTACAATTTCGGGATGGAAGAGTATTCTGGCGTTTTGACCACTGATAATAAAAACTGAATCTTTACCAATACATCAACATATTCAGTTTAGTAAGAAACGGATCTTTAGACTGGATATATGTCAACTCACAATCATTACAGGCACGTCACGCACAAGTCTACAACGCATAGTCAGCAATCAACTTCGTCTTCACATAGACATGGTTTTACATAGCAGCACATTACCAAGGAGCAGAAGTGATTCATCATAAACAAAAGATATATTGCTCTGGCTCATGTCAACTAGGTCTACCATGGAGTCTAGATGCAGCATAATTCATCTGAACCAAATTGGTTTTGCTTGCAGAATACTGAGCTGAAATAAGCAATGATATACTCCAACAGATTTTTCTCAACCGATTGAATCTAAAGACAAGCAGCTGTATGTACATGCCATGCATACGTCCAAGTACAGTGACGGGAGATGGCGAGGCAAGAACTGCTGCTGCTAGTACCAGCTAGGACTGATCCGCTCGATCGGGCCAAGAGCTCGAGCAGCCGAACGGGCCAGTAGAGCTGAACGGCAGCAGCGGCATGGGCGCACTGGTAGAAGGGGGCTGGCGGCGGCGGTGAGCTCCAGCTCGATTTCAAGCGGAGACGAGGATGAATCTGACGGCTATGCTCCGGTCCTGAGGCCGGTAACTCGATTCACTCCCTGGCGGACTCGATTCAGCAGCGGCGACGTCGTTGGATCAGAGAGAAGAGAGACCTAACCGCTCACGCGAACTGCCGGTGACGAGCGGCGGCATGGGTGCCGGGTGAGCGGCGGCATGGGCGTCGGCCAGATGCCGAGAGGTGAGGAGAGGGGAAGAGGTTTGGGAGTAACTCACAGGACTGAACGCCGTGCTGTATCCGGGGGAGGAGGCAGCGTCCGGCGGCGGTGTCCCGAGGTGAGCGTCCGCGCCGGAGCTTTGGTCGACGCCGTCGCCTCCGTCGAGCAAGATTCTTCCCGGCCGATACACGAGGGGAGCCTCGCGTATAGTTGGGTGGGGATTTCACGGGATGGGCCGAACCAAACCCCGCCCATACTCTGAGGTAAACGGGTCGTCGGGGAAATTTTGGGATTTCTGATTCGGCCGGGAAAATACCCTCCGATCCCAACAAATACCTGAGTAAACAAGGCCTAAACAATCATTTTTCCACAACCTTACACGTGGGGCCACAACTCGAAACGAAACCGGAGCACCGAGTGCTCTCAATTTCTATATAGCTTAGTGTTTAGAAGGATGATATCAAGGAAACTAAAGATGCTACTAATGAGGGAGCTTACATAGTGTAAAAGCCAAATGTAACATCCTAATACAGCGCACACCCAAATGTTCTAGAATAAGGTAAGTGGTTTATGTATAAAGTCTAGGAAAAGGAATACTATGAAAACAAAAGGCTATTTTAGTTGAAAGGGGAAAATGTTGCTTTGTCATGAAAGGAAATATTTAGAAGGGTAAGGATATATTTTGTCTATTTAAAAAAGCTTACTAAATATTGAAAAGTAATCAGATTACGGATTATGCATTTTTATGTCGCTTGATTCGGAACAAAACTAGTTGCGAAAAAGGGAAACTAGAAGTGGTTCACACAACCGAGATTATCGTAATAAACTTGGTGCCAAACAAAGTTTATTCAATGTGTCATGTGAAATATGACATTTAAGAAAGACACAATGTCAAATCTCTTAAAAGAAAGACACAAATATTAGAGAAAAGATTTCCGGATGTATTTTAATGGGGAGATCTTGGAACAAGTCAATGATTGGCGAAATACGCTGCAAATGGTGCTTGTAACGATGGAGTCTGCCCATGGAGTCATGGACACATTTGGGTGCTCATAGAGATAGATACCGCTCAAACCGTATTCAATAGAGAAAACATTGAGTAAAAACCAATTTATAATAAAAAAATCGTGGAAAACCATGTTTAGAAGTTTTCATAAATTCTCAAAGAAAGATATGTTATGCTACGAAGGTGATATTCTATGAACAATTATAATCTCAAGTTCAAACTCATATTTATTGGGTGCTAAGAAAAAATGAATCATGTATAAACAGTGATGGCATAATATTTGTCGCTATTCATCGTTCATTTTTGTTTCTTTGCACGCCCTAAAAAAAAACTTTAAATTTTACATGCTAGTAGAACATCACCTCACAACCGTACCTTTTAGTTATATTTAGATACTTTGAAACATAGTTTTTACTCGGGATTCACAAGTTTCTATGGTAACTTTGTTTTTTCACCGGATGTTCTCTCATCAAGACGCAACTCGCACTACCGTCCGAATCCTGACGGTTCTCGAAATGTTCATGTCGTGTTCTTTGGCTTTATACCTCTTGTTTCTTTAGCCACCCCTTTTCGTTTTAAAATAATACTCCAGCGAATCGTTGTGGGGACTGACAGCGTGCATCACTTTGAAGACGAGATAGACGATGATAAGATGATCCATTGACACTGAGGCAGCACGCGATCTGATCCAGTTGACAGTGGAATTCTCTGTGATCTGCGCGAGTCACGTGTGCGGTTCTATATTAGCAGTCGTATTTGTTTTCTTATTCGGGTGCCGAACACGCACACATGGAAATTCATTTTTGCTCCTAGCTCAAGTGATCCCACATTTTATGAAACTAAAAATCATTAAAAGTTCTAAAAAAATTGAAAAAAATTCGCGTGTTTTCAATGATGTATACTATAAGCATGCAAAATCATAATACTAGTTTTTTATTATGGGCTACACAAAAAGGATAAAAGTTTTAGATTTGAAACTACACATTGTTTAGTATTCAGAACTATACTTTTGTCATTTTTATGTAGCTAAAACACAAAATATTTTATATTGAGATTTTGCACGCTTTTAGAATATATCATTTATAATATGCATGATTTGTTTCCATATTTTTTAAAACTATTAAATCTATTTTTTATTTTTTAAAAAAATAGTGAGATTACTGTAACTCGGGAGCACGAAACTCCACTCTGATTTATAGTAGCACTTACCAGATCAGAAATAATCATGTATAGTCACAAAAATGAGTGTTGGAAGTTGAGTCTTTGCACTTACAAAGTCGCTCTACTTTACTGAAGAAAGAAGTTGACAGAAACACAATCTGTGTGCACTTTGCTGAAGGAACACAGCTCCTGCTTAATCAACATCTCTCTGCGATCTTACAACCAATGAAAAATAGCTACTATCTACATGCCTGACAATCTTAGGAAACAAACAGATAAGGGAAGGGGGGGATTGCAGACTTCTTCAACATTAGATTGATTGAGCAACAGTGTGCGAACTGTCAACGTTGATCCACGTACCTAACACGTTTCTGTCCACGCTCTCCAAGAAGCCGATTGCGACATGCATGTACATATCTCCATCTGATCCAGTTGGCTGCAGAATTCTCACATGTGCAGTTTATATATCCCAAACACCTGAGCTGCCCATGTCGTCACTGCATCACACCATTGTGTTCCTGTAATGATTTCGTTTCCAGTATCGTGAGAAAATATATGTTCTCTCATCTCCAGTTTTTAGCCGTGAATGTCTGAAATCTGGTAAACAGAAGTATAGCAGAATGGAGAACATGCCTGTTGTCGTTGAGTGTTGCACAATATATCTTTACTGTACTTAAAATGGAAGCTGAATGCAGAGCATTTTGCCGAGGAAACACAAATTCAGTTCAATCAATCAACCCACAGTGCTCTGCATCCATCCATACCTCAAAATCTTACAGTGTTCACAAAAACGAAGCTACTACTAACTAATAAAATATTAAATATCAGACTTGAGCAACAATTGCTGCGCCTGTGCGGCCGATGGCCATGATGAGCACAATCATCAGAAATTTCACAGCTCGCTGTGAATATGAATGGTTATGACGAAATGTATTTAATGAACCTACTGTACAACAAGTGTACGAACGTATGTGCAGATACAAATTCCGACGGCCACTCCGCGCGCGCTACTCGGCCTTGCTGGTGGACACCTCCTCCTCGACGGCAGGAACATTGTCGGTGCCGAGGAGGACGGCGCGGACATCCTCGATGTCGGCGTTGTCCTCGTCAGCCGATGACGATGATCCGTGGAAGCTGTCGGACGGCACGGGCGTCAGGAACTCGACCCAGCCGGTCCGCTTGAGGTGCTCGACGCCGAAGTACATGGCGACACCCGCCGCGGCCACGGCGCCACTGACAACGAAGGTCCTTGCCGACGCGAGGCACATCACGGTGGCGATGAGCGCCACGGGCGGGACGCACATGACGGTTGCCCCCACGGAGCCGAGCGGGATCCGGTATGGCCGTGGCAGGTCCGGGTCCTTGAACCGCAGCTTCACGAAGGCCGCGAACACGGCCAGCATGCCCAGCCCGTAGAGGAAGTTGAGGAACTCGATGATCTCCTGGAAGCTCATGAAGGAGAGGACCACCACCCCGGCCGCCGAGCACAGGATGCTGATCGTCGGCGTGCCGTGCCGCGATCTGCATGCGTAGAATACAATGCGTCGCGAGAAAGATGAGAATTTTTCGTTGTCGATCAGAAACCGAGATTCAGATTTCGAGTTGCTGCTCCATTACCTGCGGGCGAAGATGGCGGGGATCATGCCCATCTCGGCCATGCCAAGAAGCTGGAAGGAGTCGCTGCTCATCTCGGCCTCGAAGAGCCCCATGTTGGACATGGCCGCGGCGGCCTGGATCCAGACGCGCAGCCAGGGGCCACCGATCCTCTGCCCGACCTGGGAGAAGAACCCGTCCGTCCACTCCCCCGCTGTCTCGGACGGCAGCGCGCCGGTGCCGGCGAGGAGCGGGATGAGGTACGCGCCGACGACGAGTGCCACCGCGCCGAAGACGGCCTTGGGGAACGTCTTCCTGGGGTCGTCGACCTCGCCGGCGAGCGTGCTGGCCTTGTCCCAGTAGTTGAGGTTCCAGAACATGGAGTTGAAGTAGCCGCGCGGGTCGATGGCCTTGGGGTCGACGGAGAGCCAGCGGGAAGGGCGGATCTTGGGGATGGCAAGCACGGTGAGCGCGACGAACGGGGAGAGGGAGAAGGCGGTGAGGAAGAGCGCGGATAGGCCGACGAGGTGGAGGCCGCGGTAGTTGAGGTAGGTGAGCGCGGCGGTGAGCGCGAGCACGGCGAGCGAGCGGAACGGCGGGGGCAGGGCGAGGCCGCCGGAGCGGAGGTAGTCGAGGAAGAGCACCGGGTAGAGCGCGTTGTCGAGGGTGCCGGAGGCCCACTTGGAGAAGCCGACGAGGAAGGCGACGGTGGGGCCGAACGCGGCGGAGACCCAGGCGACGTAGCCGGCGTTGGTGGGGAAGGCGGAGGCGAGCTCGGCGGTGATGAGCGCCTCGGGGAGGGACCAGAGGATTGGGAGGACGAGGAAGCCGAGGATCGGGAGCAGCGCGCCGCCGCCGGTGCGGACCGAGTCCTCGATGCCGAACGGGCCGCCCGAGACGTCGTAGAAGATGAGCGCCACGAGGGGGAGCACCGTCAGGGGACGCCTCCGCGGCGGAGAGGAATCGCCGTCGCTTCCGCTTCCGCCGCCGTCGGTCATCGGGTCAACGGCCGGGCGCCGCCGCCCGCGCGCGACGAGGGGATTTGGTCTGGCGAGCTGTGGGAATTGGGAATGGTCGTCGTGTTCGGGGGTTCGTTGCGACTGCGGGAGATATTATCGGGTGATTTGGGACGATTGTAATGCGGGCCCCAGATTCCAAGGAAGATTCTGCCTACGGATCGTTATTACGGACCACTTACGCGCTGACGACGACGAAATCCATCGTGGCTACTGAACGGAAGAAAAAAAAAAAGAGTCCCGCTAATTATGCAACGAAAAGCTGGAACTGCA
Source organism: Poa pratensis (assembly GCA_947311845.1). Classification (NCBI taxonomy): domain Eukaryota; kingdom Viridiplantae; phylum Streptophyta; class Magnoliopsida; order Poales; family Poaceae; genus Poa; species Poa pratensis. The sequence continues at coordinate 18,741,277 of CAMZMU010000010.1, forward strand.
CGTAGGTTTTTTCTTTATTCAGATCGACTAGGCCGAGCTGCGCACATTGCCGCCGCTGTGAACCGCCAGGCCGCGCGCCGGCAGACAACCATCTTCCTTAACCTGCAGTTAGACCTTGCCGTCGAGGTGCTCGCCGTCACCGTGGACAGACACGCGCACAGGTACCCAGACTGACGGACGGCCAAGAGTTGCTCGAGTTCATGCAGGTTTACCTTGTGAATTGCGATCAAGCCAAACCCTCTTAAAGTTGCTACAGTCTACCGAGTACTTCGTAGCGATCCTTGCTTCAGATCAATCGCGCCAAGCTTCATCCATTGTACCGTCGTGATTCGTGAACGGACGGGCCGTGTTCAGGTAGTTCACCATCTTCCTCAACCCGTAGATCAACCTCGCCGTCGTGTCGTCGACGGACTTCGGACGTCCTACTAATTATGCAACGAATTTCACTGTAGGTTTTGCCGTTGGTTCAGATTGAGCACGCCAAGCTGCTGAGCGATCTTTCTAGGCAGAAAAACAGGTTCAAGTCAACTGACCAAACACAGATTAGCTTTTGCATAATCCTTGTCCATCTCCATTAGCAGGTAAATTAGTATTCTACTATGTTAGAAAGAAATTCGTTTGTTGTCAAGATATTCTAGGTCACAAGTTCGATGCATTAACATGTCAATGAACTAATATGTTCTTTGTTTAATAAATATATTACAATTATATTCAACTAATATGAAATATTTTAGTTCAGTCAGATACCATGTCAACTGACCAAACACAGATTAACTTTTGCATAATCCTTGTCCATCTCCATTAGCAGGTAAATTAGTATTCTACTATGTTAGAAAGAAATTCGCTATGGGAAGACTCCGTCCAACTCAAGAAATATGTTGAAGCCAAATCCAACAGTTGGGTTAGGATGTAAAGCTAAAGTTAATATTGTCCGTGGTCCGGAAGGGAAGTTTCACATTTCGACAGTTATTTTGGATCATAACCATACATTAATAAGTCCACATAAATCACGGTTATTTCGATGCAACAAGAAGTTAGACTTTCATGTTAAGCGGAGGCTTGAGTTGAATGACCGGGCTGGAATACGAGTAAACTAGAGTTTCAATTCTCTTGTTGTGGCAGCGGATGGTCATGACAACTTGACCTTTGGTGAGAAAGAATGTCGCAATTTTCTAGAGAAAACAAGAAGATTGAAACTTGGAAGTGGTGATGCCGAGGCAGTTCGTAACTACTTTTTGAAAATGCAGTCCGACAATCCGAACTTTTTTAGTCTCATGGATGTCGATGATGAATCTCGACTTCGGAATGTTTTTTTTGGGCTGATGCAAGAAGTAGAGCAGTGTATGACTCCTTTCATGACGTTGTTACCTTTGACACCACATACTTGGTAAACAAATATGATATGCCATTTGCTTCTTTTGTTGGAGTGAATCATCATGGACAATCTGTGTTGCTAGGATGTGCTTTATTATCAAATGAAGATACTCCAACATTTGAGTGGTTATTTCAAGCATGACTGACATGTATGTCAAATCGTCAACCAGGAGCTATTGTGACTGATCAAGCAAAAGCAATTCAGAATGTCGTGGAAATAGTTTTCCCAGATGCTCGATATAGGTGGTGCTTGTGGCATGTAATGAACAAGCTACCTGTGAAGCTATGAGCACATCAAGACTGCTATTGGCAAAGTAGTTTATGATTCGTTAACAATTACAGATTTTGAAAGTTCTTGGATGCGTATGCTTGAAAGGTATAATATTGCTGATAATGAATGGCTTAAAGGGCTCTATGACAATCGGCACCGTTGGGTTCCAGCATGACAGATGACTCATACAATGTATTGATTGAGCAGCTTCGCACTATCAACATTCAACCATCTAGTAACTCAAATTCTGAAAACAATAACGAACAGCTGGGTACTAAGGAAGGTGCACCATCTTATGGGGAGGCAACAACTAAAAGTGTACTAAGTCCAATAGCTGTTCGATGTGCTAGACGGCCTCCTTTATTGAGCAAAGAGTCTAAGGTTGATAAGCTTATTCGTCAAGCAAGAGAAAAGAAGAAAAAAGCCGAACTTAGGGAGAAAAAGAAAGCTGCACAGAAGGAGAAGAAGAAAGCCGAAAAAGAGGTATGTTTGCCTCTGATTTTGTATTTAGTACTTTTATAGCTCTACAATTTTTCATGATCGCTAATTTAGTATTTTTTCAGGCACGCTCCACGAAATTAAGAAATAAAAGATCCAATGCAAAAAGGAAATCATTGGAGAATGACATTCTACAACAACACATGGAACATGAGTTGGGCATTAGTGATGGCAACATAAATCCAAACTTGACATCTGCAATACCATATGGAACAATTGAGGTATGCATGTTTCTCGTCTCTCTGTTTCTAATAAATACACCGAGAACCAAGTCATTTTATGAATGGTTTGGCACAGGGATCATTTAACTTGGGGATTAGTACTGGCCATATGAATTCAACCATGACAGATGTAGTTCCGTATGGAGCAACTCAGGTATCCTTACTTTCATCTCTTTATTTCTAATAAGTATTTCAACATCCAAGTCACCTTATGAATTTTATGGGTACAGGAGTCGTTCGACTTTGGAACTGGAAAATTGGGAATGGAAAAAAGGTTCTTTTCTGGGAAGATGTATGGATTGGCCACTGCTCGCTTGCAACTCTGTTTTGGGAGTTGTATGTGATATCGAATGAACATTGCCGATCGATCTCGGAGGTGTGGGATGGGAGCAATCTGATGCTTACTTTTAGGCGTACGGTTGATGCCCGAACCCGAGATCGTTGGCTTGATTTAGTGGCTCTGGTGGAATCTGTACAGTTAACGGATGAGGATGCATGTCCCATTTGGGTTTATCATCCATCTGGGCAATATACGGTTAAATCCTTTTATGCCATTGTGAACAATCGGGGAGTTTTCCCTGTTCATACTCCAGCTGTCTGAAGTCTGCATATACCTCCTCGGATTCACATCTTTTTGTGGTTGCTTATTAATAATAGAATTTTAACCCGGGATAATCTTAATAAACGTCGGGCTTTAGATGATCTAACATGTTTGTTTTGTAATGAGCCGGAAACAGTTAACCACCTCTTTTGTGAGTGTGTGGTAGCGAAGTCGATTTGGGATGACATTTCTGATTGCCTGGGTGTTAGCATTGGGGACATCATCGAATCTATTGCTAGATGGTGGCTGAGTGAAAATAATAATTCAGTTATTAACATTTTCTCCTCAGCTGCACTTTGGATCATATGGAAAGTGAGAAATGAAATGTGTTTTCAGGGGCTAAAATGGCCAGGTGTCAAAGAAATATTGCGAAGGATTGGAGGTTCAATCAAGACCTGGAAAGTGCTTTGTTTGGACAAGCATTCCAGTCTGCTGGACCAGAACTTACTGAAGCTAGACCACAAGAGAGGGGAACTGCTCAGAATTGCGTGGGCCTGACAATGATGCTGCTGGGGTCGATGCCGGAAGCTTGGGCCTCAGTCAGAGCTGGTGAGAAGGTGGCGGCACGAACAAGCCTATGAAGCGATGGTGAATAACGCGAAGATGTTGTAGGTCTTCGTGGTCTTTGTTTTCTTGTTGTTGGGTGTAATAAAAAGGTTCTGAATTCTGAGGTGTGTGCGTTGGTGCGTTTTGTAAGAGGCCTGAACTGCTGTAAACACTTGGTTGCATGCAATGGAACCAAGGGGTGAAACCCTTTATATCTAAAAAAAGGTTCCTCACAAATCAAATAAAAAATAAGGTTCCTCACCGGAATTGATATTACTGAAAATAAGAGTTTTAAGAAAAAATTGATGAGCTTCTAGTCCGCTAGAAAGGGGGAGTCGCCGCGCTGCTTCCGACGAGGGTGAGCTCCGCGCGCCGCCGCCGACGACCAAGGGCTCTCCGACCAGCTCCAGAACAGGGGGAGATCGGCGCGCTGCTTCCGACGAGGGCGAGCTCCGCGCGCCGCCGACGACCAAGGGCTCGCCGACCAGCTCCAGAACAGGGGGAGATCGGCGTGCAGCTTCCGACGAGGCCTAGGTCTCCGCGGCGCAGCTTCCGACGAGTGCTAGGTCTCAGCGCCGCGGCCAACGAGGGCTAGGTAGCCCCACCGGCCGCGAAGTGGAGATCACCTGCTATAAGATGAGATGAGGTTATTTTCTAATTTGCGTAACTTATTTTCTTTCGCCGGGGACGACCAAATTATCCCAGCTGGCTCCACGTCCGCTCGTCTCGTCAGCGTGTAGCGTTCCGTAAGCCGTTTCGTCCGTCAGTGTAGCATTACTGTTCTCCAGTTAGAGGAGGTCGGAATGCAAAGTAATTTGGTGCTGGTAGGAATGGCTTTTATACTTGGCAAGGCGATCGATTTGATTTGACTTTCGGCCCGATTTATAAAAAAATCCAACTGCTGAACCAATGGTGAGGAACCCTCATACACAGCGGATTAAAGATAAACAAAAGAAAAACAAAGGAAATCGGACCTACTATCGAAGACCCCGGCGCAAGGTCGAGAAATACCGAGACTCCACGACGACGCCCCCAAGAGGGTGACGACGCAAACCAACCGCCGCCGTTGTCGAGACCGAGTGGGTCAAGGGTTTTCCCCCGGAGCCCTAACGCGAGAAGGTACCCACAACGACGTCCCCATTTGACAGGATGTTCATGTCGAGCATTCTCTTGAAACAGGCTCTCACCCCCTTTATAAATATAGTCATGCAGTCAAACCGATACATAGTAGTGAGATAATCCTCTTACAAAGCAGATCAAACATATAAAGACAAACAAAGTTCAGGAGAAGTCACACTCCGAAGAAACACCCGATACTATTAACTAGAGGTGCCACCACGCCTCCTTGTGAAACCACCGGACATCGCCGCACCACACCCACCAAGTTCTCGCCTGAGAGGGCCGCCTGCCCTCTCACTCCGGGCCGCGGAGCGCCGATCCCGCTAGCGGACAACGAGCACGGATATTGGTAAAAGCTAAGTCGCGTGTAAAAGATAGGAGGCCGCCTAGAACACCCCATGTCAGCGACGAAGTGCCGATCCCGCTAGCGGCCAACGAGCACGGATATTGGTAAAAGCTAAGTCACGTGTAAAAGATAGGAGGCCGCCGAGAACACCCCATGTCAGCGCGGAAGTGCCTCGAGACGAGATCCGAACTTTCTCGCTGATGGCATCGAAACGAGACCGATAGGTAGCGTAGCTCAACGATGACGCCTCCCAAGAGGGTGACGACGCAGCGCACCGACATTGTCGAGACCGAGATGGTCAAGGGTTTTCACCCGCAGACATCGCCGCCGCTGGCGCCGAAGCGCCGAGCTTTCGCCCGGAACAACCATTGCACCACATTCCGGTAGCCCGGATCGCCCGTTGTCACCAAGACAAACCTCCAAGTCGTGATCTGGGAGCCGCCATAGCCGAAGTGCCGCCAACACCAGGATCCCTGAAAGGACAAGGATGTCGCCTAGAGGGGGGGGTGAATAGGCGATTAAAACTTTTCTGGTTTAGGCTTGATAATTGCGGAATAAAACTAAGTGTTTAAATTAACAAGCGAACAACCTAAATAAACTAGGTTCACCTATGTGCACCAACAACTTATGCTAAGCAAGACAAGCAACAAGGTGATAGCAATAGAATACTTCAAGCACGAAGGCTATCACAATGTAAATTGCATAAGTAAAGAGCTCGGGTATAGAAATAACCGAGCCACGCGGAGACGAGAATGTATTCCCGAGTTCCTCTGACATGGGTATGCCTATTGGGTACCCTACCGTGAGGGTACCTGGTGCATGTATCGACTAGGCCCAACTATCAGAGGCTACATGAAGCCCATGAAGGGAGGCCCAACAAGATGGAGTATCCTCCAAGCTGGCGAAGCCATAGTCGGTTTAGAGTTTCCTTACTTGTAAATCGAGTCGGTTACGAACACCTGAGACCCAGCCTACTATTTAAGGACTGGGAGGGCCATCGAACCAGACCACGTACTTTCAGAGCCACCAAAACCCTAGCGAGATCGACATCTCGCCGGGACCCTTGTAACCATCATATTCACAAAGCAATAACAGACAGGCAGGACGTAGGGGTGTTACCTCCACACGAGGGCCCTGAACCTGGGTAAAATCTTTGCCCTGCTTGTCAGCCGACGATACTTCCAGCTCTACCACGTTCTCTCCCCCATATTCATAACCTAGGGACCTTAACCATGGGTCTTGATGAGTCTACCCCTCGTCAAGTGGCGCCGTCTGTGGGAAAGAATAGCGCTGGACTCGAAGTTTCGCCGGTCCCAACAGCAAACGGCAAATCGCCGATCACACCAGCAAACGGCAACTCGCCGATCTCATCTGCAAACGGCAACTCGCCGGCCATGTCAGCAAACAGCAACTCGCCGATCCAGGCGACACACGGCGACTCGCCGATCCACTCGAAAAGCGGCAGCCTGCCCGCTTCACCTGCAAAAAGCGCATCTGCTCTTCCAATGAATTTCAATCCGCACTCGCCGGAGCTTCAGGAGGCGTTTTCCGGCCTTGAATCAGGTTTGAGTTTAACTGTTGGAGCATTCAATTTTTTCGTAAACAATCTTGGCACGCAGGACTCGACAGATCCGCAACAACTGGCGCTGGGCGCACTCGAGGCTCCGTCGACTGCGCTCGCCCCGTCGTCGATTCCTGAAGCCTGCTCGCCCGCAACAACCATGTCGACCGGCGAGATCGACAGGTTCATGATGACGGAACTCCAAGGCGAGGAGGCAGAATCAGCATACCGCACAAGCAACGTCGACTTCAACCTACCACTCGACGAGAGTTTCGACTGCGGGATCTCCCTCGATGACTTCTACGAGCCCGCGATTCATAACGACAGCAACGTCGACTCGGAGATCTTCACCAACACCAACCTCGACTCAGAAATCCATAATGGTTTCGCCAACACCGAGATGAGCATAGGCGATGAGCACATCGACAACGAGATTCGCCTCGAAGATCTACTCGATGAACATACTGGCTCTGACATGAGCCTCGACGGCGACGTCGAGTCCATGACTGGAATCGACAGCACATACACCTGTCCACGGGTCACGCCCCATCAGGTCTACGTGGCCTTCTCCGCAGAATCATCCGCAGACGCAGCCGCTCGCAGGCCTGCACAATTCCCATGCACGGTAACCATGCCGGATGGGGTCACAACCTTGACAATCACGGAGGAGATGGCAGCAAAAGCAGATAAAGTCATAAAGGAGTGCACAATGATGCCACCAAATTCCACCCCAGAGGAGATGTTGACCTTCCAGTACTTCAACTGGCAGGAGTCAATTCGACTGCAAAACTACCGAGCGACGCTCGAAGAGCGCAAAAGGCAAGCCAGCCTCTCGAGTGCCCGAAGAAGGGAGCAATCCCTCGGGTCCACAATGCAACCAACCCCACGACCTAGGTCGCGGTTGGCAAGCCTTCCAGAACATGAAAGGGTAGCAATCACCCGTAACCTGTCGTTCATGACAGAGGACGCTAACGGAATCCCAGTGCCCAAAACTGCTGCGGGTGCATTATTCTCCGTAGGTGCTTACCTCAAGGCAATGCAACCTCCGGCGAATGACCCTAACGCAGCCCTGCATCGCCAACAACTCAAATCGCTAGCTCTAGCGGCACAGGCTATACAGCCAGAAGACAAAACTCCAGCAAGGAATCGCGATCGCGACATAGTCGACTCACGACACGCAGCACATCATCGCAGTGGTCGCAGCCACCACTCGGATGAAGGAAGGAGAAGCACGCGCCGGCACAGGTCCAGCAGAAGCAGATCTCGAAGATCCTATAGCAGCGATTCATACTCTGATCGTGAACCAGAGCCATGCGGAGCATTGTGCTTCACTCGACGCATCCGTGGGACGCGGATGCCCAAAGGTTCAAGTTGACAGGCGAACAACCCAAGTACAACGGTCGCCAAGAACCTTCCGGGTGGCTAGAAGATTACAGACTCGCCGTGGCATGCCAGCGTGGCACGAACACCACGGCGATGCAGTACATACGACTCATGCTCGAAGGAACTGCCCGCGACTGGCTCAAGGCGCTCCCTCCATCATCATACGACTCGTGGGACGATTTCCGCAGAGACTTCATCAAAAACTTCGAGCCTCTATGTGAGCGCCCGAAGACATTCGAAGAATTAAGGGCATGCACTCAACGATCAGACGAGTCGTTGAGATCATACATACGGCGGTGGACCGAAATACGCAATTCGGTTGGCAAAGTGTCAGAAGACAGGGCCATGGATGCCTTCATACAAGGTCTCGCCAGGAAGGACTTCAAAGAGGCACTGGGTCGTGAAAAGCCAACCTCCCTGGCTGACCTCATCAAAGTTGCGACTGAGTGGGCAGATGGAGAGGATTCTGTACGCAGATCCCGTGCTTCCCCACCACGCGACAACTACGAAAGCGGCAGTCGAGGCCGCAGAGATCCAAACGTCCTTACGACGATAACAGACCCGAGTTCATGGCGGCTGGATACACACAACCCGGGAGACCAAGATAGAAGCAATCGACGCTCGGATGATCGACGGGACAGTCGAGATCGCGAGCAGCGGAGCGACAGCTACAAAAGGCAAGAATGGCGCAAACGCAGCGACGCAAAACCCGAGCGGTCATTCGAGGAAAAGATGGACGACTGGTGCAGATTCCACCTCTTCAAGGGGGACGACGGAAAACTACGCTCCAATCACACCCTAAGGAACTGCAGGGAATTCGACCAAATGGCGACTGACTACATGATACGACTCAAAGGTACGGCCCAGCACCTGCTCAGCCCACGCCTGCACCCGTACCACAGCCGAACGCTGTGCCCGCTCTCATGGCGCCACAGCCGCCACCGCAACCACCACCACAGCCTGCTCCAGGCGCAAACCTCGCAGGTGCCATACAACCCGTACTACGGGCGGAAGATGATCAATATCCACAGCCCCACGGGCAGATGTACATGATACAAAAGGGTCGCCCCTCCAACAGGCAGCAAAAGCTAATCACTCGACAGGTGAACATGGCTGTCATGGCACCTCCTGCCGTGCCCGAATTTCTGAAGGGATCGGAAACCATCATAAGCTTCAGTCGAGAGGATCATCCCCCAGCTGTAGTTCGACCAGGGCACGCGGCTCTGGTACTCGACGCGCAAATAGGAGGCTACGCCATGACCAAGGTCTTCATGGATGGAGGCAGCGGCATAAACATCATCTTCGCGGACACGCTCCGCAAAATGAACAGGTCAGTCGAAAACCTCCCAAAATCTTCAAATACCTTCCACGGTATCGTTCCTGGCAAAGCAATTAGCCCAGAAGGCACCATACAACTCGACGTTACGTTCGGGGACAAAAGCCACTTCAGGACAGAGTCGATTGAGTTCGAGGTCGTCGACTGGAAATCACAATACCATGCTATTCTTGGTCGCCCGACGTTTGCTCGATTCATGGCGGTGCCACACTACGCGTACCTCACGCTGAAGATGCCAGGACCAAAGGGAGTCATCACTGTCCGTGGAAACTTTCAAAGGTCCGATGCTTGCGACCGCGAGTTCAGCAAAATCTCCGAGATGTTCGGGGTGGAAGAATCACTCGCCGACCTGGCGATTTCCAACGACCGCACACTCCTTCCGGAGCATAAGAAGTTGGCAGTCGACAGATCCTTCAATGCTACAAATGACACAAGGTCGCATCAGGTGCACCCGACCGATCCGTCCAAGACAGTCAACGTATCTTCGAGCCTGCCTATCGCATAGGAAGGCGCGCTCGTCGAATTCCTCCGTGAGAACTGGGAAATATTTGCGTGGTGTCCAGCCGACATGCCAGGTATTCCCAGGGAATTCGCCGAGCACTCTCTCCAATTGTTTCCAGATGCAAAGCCAGTCAAGCAAACGATGCGTCGAATCTCCGGCCCAAAGCGAACCGCAGTCGAATCTGAAGTCGACCGGTTACTCGCAGCAGGATTCATTAGGGAAATCAAGAAATCACAATGGGTGGCCAACCCCGTACTCGTAGAGAAGAAGCATACAGACATCCTTCGGATGTGCGTGGACTTCACAGCGCTGAACAAGTGCTGTCCAAAGGATCACTTCCCGCTACCCCGAATCGACCAGATCGTCGACTCCACCGCCGGATGCGCACGACTCTCCTTTCTGGATGCTTACTCAGGTTATCACCAGATAAGGATGAAGCAAGAAGACGAAGAAAAAACGGCGTTCATAACCCCACTCGGGGTCTACTGCTACACAACTATGCCCTTTGGGCTCAAAAACGCGGGTGCAACATACCAGCGCATGATGCAGGACTGCCTCAAAAAGCAAATCGGACGCAACGTCCAGGTCTACGTGGATGACATTGTCATTACCACAAGGGAAGAACACACACTACTCGACGATTTGAGGGAGACGTTCGCAAACCTCAAACGCTTCCATATCAAGCTCAATCCTAAGAAGTGCACGTTCGGCGTTCCAGCCGGGCAGCTCCTAGGGTACCTAGTCTCTGCCCGTGGAATCGAAGCAGACCCGGAGAAAATACAGGCCATCCTCACAATGCAAAGGCCTTCAAAGCTTCACGATGTGCAGAAACTAGCAGGACGAGTAGCAGCGCTCAGTCGATTCATCAGCAAACTGGGTGAAAAGGCTCTACCATTCTATCGACTGATGAAGAAGGCGGACAAGTTCGAGTGGACGCCAGAAGCTGAAGCAGCCTTCACAGATCTCAAGCGGATCCTCACAAGCCCTCCGATCCTCGTCGCACCTAAGGAACGGGAACCACTCTACCTGTATGTCTCGGCTACAAACAGGGTGGTGAGCACCGTACTGGTAGTCGAACGCATGGAGGAGGGGCACATCCAAAGCATACAACGTCCAGTCTACTACCTGAGCGAGGTTCTCTCCATATCAAAACAGCGGTACCCGCACTATCAAAAGCTGGCATACGCTGTATTCATGTCCTCAAGGAAGTTGACACACTACTTCACCGAGCACCCGATCACCGTGGTAAGTAACTCAGCAATCGGTGATATCCTCACAAACCCCAATGCAACGGGTCGAGTCGCAAAATGGCTCATCGAGCTGGCTCCAAGAGACATCAAGTACGAGCACCCGAAGGCTATCAAAGCACAAGTCCTACCCGACTTCACAACCGAGTGGATAGAGGCCCAATTACCTGGAGCACCAGACGTGTCCAATTCCTGGACCATGTACTTCGATGGGTCCAAGAAACACGAAGGCGCAGGCGCAGGCGTCATCCTCATATCACCAAAAGGGGACAAGCTACGTTATGTTTTGCAGATGGGATTCAAACTACCCTCCAATAACGAGGCTGAATACGAGGCTCTGATCCATGGCATGCGGATGGCAAAAGCACTTGGGTGCACTCGATTGATGATCTACGGCGACTCCAATCTCGTGGTGCAGCAAACAATGAAGGCCTGCGACGCAATCGCGGACAACATGATCGCTTATCGCGACCTGTACAACACACTGGAGGGCAGCTTCGATGGCTGTGAGTTGAGGCACATAGGAAGGGAAAGTAACGAAGAAGCAGACATGCTAGCCAATCTTGGCTCAACTGGCGCACAAATTCCACCTGGTGTCTTCCTCGAGCGCATCGAACACAGATCTATCAAGGAGAAACGAGAGCCTCCTCCGTCGACTACGCCAGCCAAAAGCAAAGCGCCTAGCACAGAGGACCCCCCAGTCGAGGTACTCCTCATTGAGCCAACTTGGACTCAACCTTTTCTGGCTTACATACTCCGCGGCGAGCTACCAGATGACATAACCGAGTCCCGCGCGTGACTCGAAGATCAAAAGCATACACCGTCATTAACGGCGAGTTATACAAGCGCAGCATATCAGGTATGTTCCAAAGATGCATCGCATTCGAAGATGGCCAAGCCATACTTCGAGACATTCATGCAGGCACCTGTGGGCATCACGCCAGCAGTCGATCACTCGTAGCCAAAGCCTTTCGAGCAGGGTTTTACTGGCCTACAGCACTCAAAGACGCGGAGGACATAGTCAAAAGGTGCGTCGGCTGCCAGAAATTCGCAACAAAGCCGCACGCACCCGCATCGGCGTTGAAGACCATACCGCTGGCCTGGCCTTTCGCCCAATGGGGGCTCGATATGGTTGGGCCACTCAAAAAGTCATCGCATGGCGGGCATACTCACCTACTGGTGGCAGTCGACAAGTTCACAAAGTGGATCGAGGCGGTCCCCATCACAAACTCGACTGCTACTACGGCGGTCAACTTCATAAAGAGCATCATATACCGATTCGGTGTCCCAAGCAGTATCATCACTGATAATGGCACAAACTTCACGGCTGAGGAATTCAAAACTTTTTGCAAAGAGCAAGACATTACGCTCAACTACGCATCCGTGGCACATCCACAATCCAATGGCCAAGTCGAAAAGGCCAACGGACTTGTGACGAGTGGGATCAAGAAGCGCCTCCTGGTGCCACTCAAAAGAGCTGCGGGTGCTTGGGTCGAAGAACTACCATCTGTGCTATGGAGCCTACGCACAACTCCCAACACTTCTACGCAGTTCACCCCATTCTTCATGGTCTACGGTGCAGAGGCAATTCTGCCATCAGATGTAAGGTTCAATGCGCCACGAGTTGAAGCATACAATGAAGAAGACGCGGAAGAAGCACTCGAAGACGCAGTCGACTTGCCCGCACAGCTGTTTACCAGCAGGACCTTCGCAACTACCACAGCCGTCGACTGCGCACCAGGTCCTTCGTCGTTGGCGACCTGGTTCTTCGACTGAAGCAAAAGAAGGTGCACAAGCTCGCTTCCCCATGGGAGGGTCCCTTCATCATCACGGAGGTCCTTGGTGGAGGCGCATATCGACTGAAGCACGCGAAGACAGGCGAACTTTCTCATAATCCCTGGAACGTTGCGCACCTGCGCCGTTTCTACGCATAAAGTGCTCACAGTCATACAATGTAATAGGCTATATGTCGGATGGCTGCAGGTTTCAGACGCGCTCTTTTCCTTACCAGGGTACCTAAGGGGACTGGAAGGTTTTTAATGAGGCGGCCTGCAGCCTAACATTCAAAAGAGGAATAAAATCAATGTTCCTTCGACTTCTTTGTGGTTACTACCCGCATAATTCATACCTTAACCGCACCCGAAACCCTCGGGGGCTGTGTTATCGATCAAATGAGCTCTCGCTCTTGCAGAAACACAATGCCTTAGCCGCACCCGAATGCTCGGGGGCTGCGTAACAAGGATCCAACGAAGACAACAAAAACTATGCAGTCGCACTCGAATACTCGGGGGTTGCACAGTTGTTGCTTCACAATCAACACATACCTCATAAACCCCACTCAAATGGCTCGGGGGCTGGGCAAAAAATCAAGATATACAATCAAATATTCATCTACAAAGAGTCGAAATTGCACTCGCAATCTACTCTACTCCTCGGGCTCGTCCTTTATGGGCAGCTCCGGGCCACAAAGCTGGGCGTGAGTGCGCTCAATCAGCGTCTCCGCAGCACTAATGGTGTCGTCCAGATCTCCCTGGTCCAGGGTCACTCCGGTTGCGGGTGGCGCAACACCAAAGTTGGTCTTCGACTACGCACATACGCCATTGCAGCGTTGGCTCCAATCACAAGCCTCTGAGACAGCAACTCTCGAATGGGATTTGTTTGACGGAAGATGTTCAACAAAGCATAGATCCCTTGTGGTTGTGGCCCCGCAGGAAAAAGAGTCTCGTTCAGGCGAATAAACGCCGCCCGGCATAACTCCAGCAGTTCTGCACTTCGCCAGGCGCGATCCTTCAAGGTGGCGAGTATGCGGGCATGGTACTTATGAAGCCAAAAGTGTTGACGCCCAGTCGTGGGGTGGTCAACTGCACTCTCCAAACGCTCTGCAACGCGAGCCTTTTCCGCTTGGAAATTGTCAACAAAGCCTGCAAAATATACAAGTTAGAATAGCCACACGAATGTAAACAAGGCAAAGATCATACTCACATTCGAGTTGCCTGTTCACAAGCTCCATTTCGCCAAGCACATAATCCTCGCATTGGGTGGACAGCGCGGGTCTCGCCCTCAATCGATTCAGCTCAGCCTGGGCGTCCTTCAGATCTTGCTCCATTCTCACAAATTTGGCCTTCATAAACTCCATCACCTTGGCATCATTTACCACCTGACCCTGGGATCGGGTGGTGATTGGAGCCTGCGAGGAACTAGTCGCAGTAGCAGGTTCTCGTGACTGTTCAAAGAGCATAATCACAAACACAAATTTTGTGTCAGAAGCAAAAACTCAGATGCTCCGTAGTCGGTACTAGTCGGCTTGGCAACCTCTGGCGCATCCGGAGAGACATCCAGATGCTCCGTAGTCGGTACTCTCTCGGCTCTAGGAGATGCAGGCTGATCATTCTCAGCGCTGCGAGTGGCACAAAAAAGGAGAGACAAGATGAGCACAAATATGCAGCAGCAGAGAATTCTTAAAAACAAAAGCAAAAGGTGCATACCTGTGCTCCTCATCTTCCTCATCTTCAGAGTCGCCAAAAATTGGGCCTCCAAAGGCTGGGGTACCGCTCGATTGAAGAAGGGGAGTGGAGCTTGTCGAGCACACACGCAAAGGAGCGGCTTGGAAAACAGGTAGTGAGCCTGATTCCTCGTCATCCTCCAAGCACTGCCCCCTCGCGGGTGAACTCACGGCAGAAGGCGCTTTCTTGGCCAGTCGACGCCGCTTCGGTGGTGCGTTGTCGATTTCTTGGTCAGAAGTGGCCTTTTCTTCAGTTTGGACCTCTTCTGCTGCTTCCTCCTGGTCCTCCTCCACATGCAAAGTGGTGGCTGAAGGGATGGGCGACTGATCCCCTTTCGGGTCCACCACCTGCACCTTAGTTTCTTCAGTCTCACCATTTTCCGGCAGAGGGGGAAGAGAGGTGGCAGTCAAGTGGCCCTGCATCGCATACATTATAAATTGCAAAGTCAGAGGCAAGAATCGAACAAACGCACAGCATACGAGTTGCAAACTCTTAAACTACAGACATACCTCAAGCAAAGGGTTTTCCGCCCCGTATGGCGTGACGGGACAATCGATGTTGCAAGGGTCGGCTGTCGTCAGGCTGGTGATGTGCCGCACGTGCGTCACAAGCTCGTTCCTTGACAGCTCCTCTGGGCTCATCCGAGTGGAGTCACTCGCGCCCTCATACGCCCACATGGGGTGCGCCCGGGCGCGGAGTGGCCACACTCGCCTCTTTACAAAGGTGGCGATCAAGTGAAGGCCCGTAACCTTGTCTAGCATTCCGTCGATTCGAGTCAGCAAAGGGCGTGCTTCCTCCATTTCTTCGGCTGAGAGCTGGTGATCCCACGCCTTGGTCCTGACGTAAGCCGCAGTCGAGAAGGTGGCGACTCCGTCTTGCTCGACACTCGCATAAAACCACCCTTTCCTCCAGCCTTGCGCGGAGTCGACGGTCTTCAGGCGGAAATAGCGGGTGTCGCTGCGCACCTGGATGCCGCAGCCGCCCACGGGGTAGGTGCGACCACCTCCTCCGTTGGGTCGCACCATGAATATTGTCTTCCATAGCGCCCAGCTGGGTGCGACGCCAGGGAAGCACTCGCACAGCGTGATAAAACACGCAATATGCATAATACCGTTCGGGGTGAGATCGTGGATCTGCACCCCGTAGGCAAAAAGGAGACCACGAACAAAGTCGTGGAGGGGAAGCGAGAAGCCCCTAGGCAAAAACTCCGCAAAACAGACACGCTCGTTGGCGCGTGGTTCAGGGAGTACCTCCTTGGGCGACGGTGCGCGGACGGTGAGCTGCTCCGTGGGTGGGAGACACCCCTGCTCGCGGAGCTTGATCAAATGGGAGTCCCTGACGGTGGACTTCGCCCAATCCCCGCTGTTCTTCTTCAGGGCAGCGGTGGACGCAGATGTACCCGCCACGGTCTTCTTGCCCTTGGCTGCTTCAGTCGCGGCAGCGGCGGCAGCACCACGCTTGGAGCCTCCACCTTTCGCCATTGCAGCGGTAGATGAGTGTGGGGCAGAGAGCTTGAGCGCAACAAGAATGGAGATGGGCGCGAGGAAGAAGATGAGACAAGGGCGGCGCAAGGAGCAAATGGCAAGTAAAAAACTCTGCCAAGCGCCGTCTCCCCTATTTACAACGGATCGAGAAACGATCGCAACCGTCAAAACAAATGCATACGCTCCGCGCGAAATCAAGCCATACACGTGGCGGCTGCGGAGAGCAACCGTCGCCGGCCACTCCGCCCAATACGCACAGGAATCCAGGAAACCATCATCACGCCCCGTGAAAATCGCGTCCGAACGGTCAAATCAAGTCCACGCGGCGTCATCCTTGGTCAGCTCTGCAGAAACGGGCCCACACAGCAGGGTCACGTCTTATCAAGCCTTACCAAGCACGCCACCGCTTGTCAGATATGGCAGTCGCAACATGCGTCATTGCTGACGTTGTTTCCTCTTTCACAACTGGCATAAAAATCACTCGATGATATCTTCGGGTAGTCTCTCACAAGAATTTCGATTGGTTCTCAAGTAAAGTCATAAACGCCAGTCGAAAGATTTTCGACTGAAGCATCATACTCCCATCGGGAGCGTATCAAAAAATTTCTTTGACTAAAATGTGCAGGATAAAAGATTTTGAGATTATCCTCCATTGCAAGCAATAAAGCACAATCTCGGGGGCTACTCCCATCGGGAGCGCTGTCGCGCACCCGATAGAATAATGGCAAAAGTATCAGTCGACATATTATTCGACTCAGTTCATAAACAAAATCGCACTCAAAATATTCCCGAGTTGATCCGACGATCCTTGGATGCTGCATGCATAGTGCAAAGGTAAGACCCACCGATCAGTCGAGCTGGGCTAAGGACCGCTCCAGCAGCGTTATCCTTAAATTTTCCGTGTCAGCAGACATGATGAATTATCCTCGACGGACGCGTTGGGTTGATTCAAAATTATACTGCAGTTCGATTCAATAAGACCTCAACGGCCGTTTCGAGTCTGTCTAGTTTGTTCCAGATTTGAGTCCGAGGACTCGAGTTTGATTGAAAGCTAGTATGGTTTTGCCCGAATGGTAGTTAACTGGCCCCGATCCGTCGTGTGTGCTGGGCCTGCTAAGCTAATATCCCTTGACTATCATAAGCAAAAAATCATAGTCGATGAAACACTCGGCATAGCCAACATGTGCTATTTCATACAGGAATTCCAAATTATATGATACAAACGAGCATAATGTGTGAGTCCATGCCCGACTCTTCGAATCAGACAAGTACTCGGGGGCTACTGACATGGGTATGCCTATTGGGTATCCTACCGTGAGGGTACCTGGTGCACGTATCGACTAGGCCCAACTATCAGAGCCTACATGAAGCCCATGAAGGGAGGCCCAACAAGATGGAGTATCCTCCAAGCTGGCGAAGCCATAGTCGGTTTAGAATTTCCTTACTGGTAAATCGAGTCGGTTACGAACACCTGAGACCCAGCCTACTATTTAAGGACTGGGAGGGCCATCGAACCAGACCACGTACTTTCAGAGCCACCAAAACCCTAACGAGATCGACATCTCGCCGGGACCCTTGTAACCATCATATTGACAAAGCAATAACAGACAGGCAGGACGTAGGGGTGTTACCTCCACACGAGGGCCCTGAACCTGGGTAAAATCTTTGCCCTGCTTGTCAGCCGACGATACTTCCAGCTCTACCACGTTCTCTCCCCCATATTCATAACCTAGGGACCTTAACCATGGGTCTTGATGAGTCTACCCCTCGACATCCTCCTTATTAGGGGAGTACGTCTCGTTGGAGAGGTGTGAACCAACACAATGGTTCAACAACCACAAAGGTTTCACCTTCTTCTCCGATGAACCGCACCACTATCGGAATCCTTCGAGACGGAAATCCGAAGCCTTTCAACAACGATCCGGGGCACAACCCACAACGAGATTGGGGGCTCCCGAACAGCTACAAATGACCACATAAGGGTCTCAACCACCACACGGGCGTCTAGGGTCCAAAGACCCAAGAGTATCAAGATCACAAGCTTTCAACTTCCACGAATCCTCGTGGAGAGCACACCGATGCACCAAATGCAAAAGGCAAGAGCACAAGTGCTCAAATCCTTCACTCTCAAATTCCAACTAAGCAACAAATACTTATGGGGGAATAAGAGAGGAAGAACAATGGAGGAGAAACACCAAGAACTCCAAGATCAAGATCAACTAGGTTCCCCTCACTTAGAGGAGGAATGGATTGGTGGAAATATTGATCTAGATCTCCTCTCACTTTCCCTCAAAGATATGCAAGAATCATGGGTGGGATTGAGAGGAAGGCAAGCTTTTCCAAAGGTCAACAA
Organism: Poa pratensis; assembly: GCA_947311845.1. Lineage (NCBI taxonomy): Eukaryota > Viridiplantae > Streptophyta > Magnoliopsida > Poales > Poaceae > Poa > Poa pratensis. Next base: position 18,759,622 of record CAMZMU010000010.1, read on the forward strand.
TGGAGGAGAGAGAGGGGGAAAACGAGCTCAATGGGTTGGGGAACCGTTGGGGAAGAAAGCCCCTTAAATAGGTTCCCCTAAAAAATGACTGTTGTGCAGAGAGAATCTGGACCTGGAACCGGCAAAGACCGGCTGGGGGTCCGGTCAGCCATCCGAGGGAACCGGCCTGTGGGCCGGACTAAACCGGCTTGAGGTCCGACCGGGGTGTTGGGAGCCAGCAGAGGTGCACGAGGCAGGACCGGACCTGGATCCGGTCAAAACCGGCTGGGGGTCCGGCCGAGCGACCGAGAAATCCGGACCTGAGGCCGGCACGAACCGGCTGGAGGTCCGGACGCGTGGCCGACACAACCGGCCTGGAGGCCGGCCAAAACCGGCCCGGGGTCCGGCCGCCTTAAACTGCAAAAACGTCCAATACGAAAACGAACATATCTTGATCATCCGGACTCCGTTTTCGATGTTCTTGGGCTCGTTGGAATCGCAACGAAGAGCCCTTCAAGATTATGCAGAGCAACATCATAGTCCATCATGTGTGAATAAAACCAAATGTAGAAAGGTAAACCTTCTCTAAATAAGGACAACCGGTAAATCCTGATATGCAATAAATTTTGCAAGGAAGCTCCAAACGAGATGAAACCAACGAGGTTGGAAATATTAAGGGTCACAAATATAAAGGAGATATCACACATGGGAGGTGTGGACCTTATCTCGAGGAGGACTGATACGTCCAAAACGTATCTATAATTTTTGATTGTTTCATGTTAATATTATGCCTTTGGCACATGTTTTTATATTAAGTTTACGATTTATTTGGACTAACCTATTAATAGTTGCAAAAATGCACAATGTTCTTGTTTTACACTTTGATGTGTAGGAATTATCAAGAATAAAAGAGGAAACCTTGTTGGAGTCGAATGGGACTTTCCTGAAATCTGTCTGAGAACTTTTTACGAAGATTGTCAGTTTGACCCTCGAAGACGACGTCAAATGGAAAACTCAATAAATAGAAAGTTGCAGGGAATTTTCTCCTAATGGATCTGGATATAAGATTTGGCCCAATCCGAGTTCGGACGGCCGAGATAAGCCCGATTTACGGAAACCCTAAAAGGAATGACGGAAATCCGAGAAGATATATAAAGGGAGGAAACTTAGGTCGTGGTCAACACCCCATACCACGAATTTGCAGCCACCAAATCCACGTTTTTGCCTCCCCCATGGATCCCATCTCCATGGGGAGGGCTCCCAAGAAGTCATGAAGGAGGGAGGCTAAGGGGCGGCGCTCCCCCATGATGTCGGCGGCAGGGAAGGAGCTCCCCCGCGGCGCCGCCGCCGTCCTGCGCCACCGCGCTGCCTCTCCGCCGTCTTCACCGCCATCTCCATCACCAACTCCTCCCTGTATTCAGTGGTTCATCCTCCCACAAACCTCTGTACCGTCCTATGTAAACATGTTGTTTGATGCTATAATATTTATCCTATGATCTATGACATGTTTGTGCAGTTTATTTGTCTTTTGATTGCTTGGTTGAATGTCTTTGGTTCATTAGAGTTGTATGTTGATATGGTACTGTCCTTTGGTGTCCATTATATTTGTGCGCGTATGTATCAAACATCACGGGGTTGGTAGTATTTGTAAACGAAGGGAGGAGTCCTGCCGGAGTGACAGAAACCTAAGGGCGCGAACCGGTTAGTTACACGTATGGGAGTAAGAGGACCATAAACTTAAGGCTATGGTTGGGGAAAGCTTAATGCATTATTAGTATTCGCGGATGCTTTCTAACAATCAAATCATATAGTATTTGTAATCCCAAATAGTGGAGTGCATGTATATTTAGCCTCTCCCACATAGAAAACTGCATCGAAGACAATGAACCAGATATATTCGGCAATTAATTTTGGACAAAGCCACCACAATTAACACAACTTTTCCACACTCATGATACTGTTAGTTTATGGTTACTTAGTGTATTTTATTGCTGCAGCAACTAACTTTACTTTCCTGTTATTTATTATCCTGCAAAACCATCATGTTTACCCGTATTGTTACTCTAGTTTTATTTCCTAGATAATGCAAATGTTTAGTGTGCGTAGAGTTGTATCAGTGGTTGATAGAACTTGAGAGATTACTTATCCTACCTTTAGCTCCTCGTTGGGTTCGACACTCTTACTTATCAAAAAGGCTACACGCGATCTCCTATACTTGTGGGATATCAAGGACCGGTAATATTTCCAACACCGAGAGCGCAACAAGTTTTCCATCCAAAAGCCATTTTCGAAGAACTTGGTCTTGTCATGAGGATCACAACAAGCACCAAAACCCAACAAGGAGAAGCACCAAATAAGAACCAAGAAAGATGATATGCCAAGTATGCAAAGGTTTGAACTCTCCACAAAGATGCGATCAAGTTACTCACTTGAGAGCCCCTCTTGATATTACACCGTCTATCCTATAACCCGGTCTCCCACACCATGAGACCGGTAAAATAGAAAACCTATCAAGATCATACATTTGCCTTGCGCATTCCACTTGAGCTAGATGATGACGATCTTGACTCTCTCAAGTTGGAACACCTTTCTTGATTGTGCTTGCTAGCACATGCTTGATGAAGACTTCTCCAAATGCTCCCCATACACCATTATGGGAAAGCCTTGCTAAGCTCCGTCTTCATGAAGATGATGTCTTGAAACCTTCAAGACATACTTGCAATATGCTCAACTCTTCACATGATCATTCTTCATATAAACCCTTGGATGGAACCTTGGTCATCATGAAATCTTCTAGAGTTCAACACGTGAACTCCAATCTTTTCCTATGGACAAGATCTACAAGTATATCTCAATGCAAACATTAGTCCATAAGGATTGTCATTAATTACCAAAACCACGCATGGGGCAACACATGCACTTTCAATCCCCCGCCGCTCGCTCCTCGCCACCGGCATAGCCAAAGAGAGAAGCCACCACCACCGCAACGTCACCTACCAAAGAGCCGACCGCCCAACAAAGTCCGGCTTTTCACCCGTGGACACATATAAGGGAGGGGTGGGGGAGAAGGGAGTACCTAGACGACGCCTCCAAGAAAGGAGGCGGCGCCCACGGGCGTCACCGTCGTCGGGATTTCTCCCGGACTGCTTCCCAACCACCAACACCACAACCATGAAACCCGGGCAGTCCAAGGGTGGCACGGGCCTGATCCAACCTAGTGGGGCGAGTTGACGTGAGGAGAGGGTGGAGGTCTACAGATATGACACCGCCGGCAACCGGTGCGACCCGCGTCACGCCGGTTGCCTGTCGGTACCCGCCGCCCACCAGCCGAGGGCACCAGACCGCACCTGTGCCCACCGCTTGCCGTGAAGCCGCGAACGCCGCACCACCTGAACCCCCCGCTTCTGCGACCAGAGCCCTGTGCCCGAGGCAGGGGCCGCGAAGGCCTCGCCGCCACCTTCATCAACGCCACCCAGGGGATTCCCGACGGCAGTCGGCGCTGGCTAGGGCTTTGCCCCCGAGTTGCCTACAGCAGGTGACACGGGGGCGTGGGAAAATTCATTCGGAAGCAACGAACTTTTTCCCCACATCAAGATATCAGGAATGTCATGCAACAATATTTTGGTGCAGACTGGGGTTAATACTGATCACCGGACGATAATACAGCAACGGGGCTAGGTGGGCATGCTAGATTTTTTGAACCATTACAGAGACGCTAGCCCAAATTAATCCAGTGAAACTACAAACTGTATCCTAACACAAGAGCTCGCTTGTACTTTGTCCCCCAAAATCAATCGGACAAAATTGCTGGATCAGGCCCTGCTGATCTCATGATGATCTACCTAAGTACATCCATCGACAATGGCTCCTCCAAACCTTGAAGGCGGCAGCTCTTGGCTTCTTAATTAGATGGTTGCTTCAAGCTTTTATTATGCTACTAGGAGAGGAGATGAGCTGAAGACCCTGTCATTTGCCTTCTCTGCCTGCAATGAACAAAGATGCGCAATATTAAGTTGTCAGGTGCAGAGTGAGCAGTGAGCACCTGTAACTTCTGATACCAGTTTGGTACTAGTAATGGTACGCGCCATAATTTACTTACCTCCTTTTCCCAATCTATGCACCACGCGATAAATATGAGCAGCGCCAGTTTGGCAAAGCTACCGCAGACGATGCCGAGCCAAAGACCCTACACCAGTTTCAATTTTTCAGAGATATCAATTCAATGTGCAGGGCAGGATAATAAATATTACAGTAGGAGAAGTTTTGAGTTTTTACCATTCCATTGAGGTGAAAGACAAATGCGAGCAGCACGGCCATGGGAATGCCTAGCAAGTAGAACGCGCCGAGGTTCACGGCGGCGCCGATCTTCTGCTTGCCGCTGCCAGTAAGCACACCTTCAAAGTTCAAAGCAAGCAGATTAGCTTTCATGTTTGTCCTTAGTCATTATATGGATTCAGCATTGGATGGAATGAAGTTTATCAACCTGAAAGAGAGCTGTGAAGTCCATCGATGAAGAAAGATATCCCGAGCACCGGCAGCATCCTGGAAATGTAGGTGACCACCTCCTGCTCGTCGCTGTAGAGGTGCCCCCAGACGTTCCGTAGCAGGATCATGGTCAGGGCTATCACCAGTCCTTCCGATAAGGCCATGTAAATGACCACCCGCATCGCTAGCTTCGCTGCTTGCGGCTGCCCGGCACCTAGTTCGTTTGAGATGCGCGTGCTACGTGCGGATGAACAAGAAATCAGCTGAGAAGTGCATTAACAAGATTGCTGGAGCTTTTGTGTTGAGGGATGAATGGTAACTGAACTTACCTGATAGAAGAACAGAGGCCGAGCGGTACCATGTAGAGCAGAGCGCCTGTGTTGAGGCTGAAAGAACAATTGAACAGTTAAGGAAATACAGAGAACGAACAAGCTGCAGACATGGCATGGTCTCTGCTGGAACAATTTTCCTCTTACCATATTGACAGCACTGATGTCTCAAGCTGAGGATTCGGCAGAAGCCCGGAGAGGAGCACAAGGATTTCAAACGACCACCATTCCAAGCTGCACAAGAATTTACACATTGCCAAATTTTATCAGCGAGATCAGGACAGTTCATCAAAATAATTCTTTCCTTTTCTATTATACTAGAAGCCATACCAGATCATCATGGCGGATGGCATGGCGAGCTCTGTGAACTGGCGCAGCTCCTTGAAGGCCTCCCGGGAGAAGCCGCTCCAGGTGTCCTTGCACGCGCTCGACAGCCTGACGTACATGGCCAGTATGACGAGGTTGACGCCGTAGGAGACGGCGTTGCTGAGCGCGGCGCCCTTGCTCCCCATGCCGGCCTTGTACACGAGCAGCCAGCAGACGAGCGGGTGGAACAGCGCGGTGGCGCCGGAGCTGGCCGTGACGGGCAGGACGATGCCCTGCGCCTGCAAGAACCGGATGTGGCACTGCAGCGGCACGTACGCGGCGAGCGACGGGATCATCCACCGCGCGTACTCGCCGGCCACGGCCGCGATGGCCGTGTCCTGGCCGAGGAAGATTAGGATGTTTTCGGTGTTGGCCCAGACGATGGCGATGGGGACGCAGGCCAGAGAGAGCACCACCATGGCGCGCTGCTTGTAGACGCCGAGGCGGCGGTACTGCCGCGCTCCGTACGCCTGCCCGCACAGCGTGTCCAGCGCCGTCGCCATGCCGGTCTGCCATCGCAATCCACAACCGGCCAGGAAAATAATTAATTTGATCGTTGTTCTCGAGCTCATCAATCAGGCACGTACTGAAGAAATAATAAAAGATGAGGAGGACGTACGAGGAGGCTGTAACCGAGGACGTTGGTGATGGAGGCGGCGAGGGAGGCGCCAGCGAGGGGCAGCTCGCCGAGGTGGCCGACGACCATGACGGACACCATGTTGACGAGGTTCTGGAGGATGCAGCTCGCGACGATCGGCCCGCCGAGGCGCACCAGCCGCCTGACCTCCGCCGCAACGAGACCCCCATCGTCCGCCGCCAGCGGCGGCGCCTTGCCGAGCAGCGCCTCGTGGACGGCGGCCGCGCCAGGCTTGCCGTCCATCCCCTCCCTGGAGTGGTGCTGCCCAAATTGGGACGACGGGAGGACGGCTTTTTATGGGAAGGCGTTAAGCGCTAGATCATTGGATCGCTGGATAGATTTTCTTTGGTGGCGGCTTCTGCCCTCAGGGTTCGTAGATTGATCGGCTACCACCTACCGTAACTACACGTCGCTAGCACCTGCAGCCGCCGCCGTTCGCCCAGCCCTAGCCTAGACTAGAGGCGGCGATGAGGCAAGAACGCGACGTACCTGACTAGGCGGTGCGTCGACGGCGCCGGCTCGACCGCTAGATGGAGCTGGCCAGTCGATGGGAGGCGGTATGGGTTGGGTCCGGCGCTATTTTTTAATAGCGGACGGAAATGACCTCTTGCGTTACCCTTCGGAGGCGACTCGAGTGCGAAACCCTAGCGTCTTCCCTACCCCGCCTCTCCCCACCCTCGTCTCACCGCCGTCAGAGGTAGCCGGCGGGCAAGCCCGTGGGGCCGCCGATGGCGGTGGCAGCGGTGCTGTCGCCGCCCCATCTCTCTTTCCAAGTGGTGTCGAGCTTCTAGATCTGAGACGGCAGCCTCGCTTAGAAATGGCGGCATTGACATACGGCGGGCGACGTGCGTCGGTGCAGCAGGTCGCTCTGCGTGGAAGCGTGGGTGGCGAGGCGGTGGACGTGGAATCGCGGCGCGGAGTTTCCCCAGTGGTCTCTTGGCGCCAGATTTGAAGGTGAGCTCATTTCCTTATACCTCTCGCTCCACCCCACCAACCCTGGATCCATGGAGCATTGCTGTTGTGGGTGTGGCCGGAGATAGGGCGCTGGACCGGGGGAAACCCTTGGTCACCGGTGGTGGCCACGATGTCGACTGGAGCTGCAGGCGGCGTTCTCCTTCCTCAAGGCGACATTGAGATCTATTCCCCTCTCACCTCCTCTTTGTCACAAGTGAATGCCTCAAATATTTTAGAGTGGGCGCCGGTGGCACTCCTGCATTGCTAAGTCCTTGGAGGCGGCGTCGTAGGACAGCGAGGGTGGTGTGCGCGATCCGCGACAGGTGGTGGGCAGCTGGTGGCGGTTTTCTGCTCTGTGGTGATGGCTGGCCTAGCTTGGTTGTTGCTCCTTTCCCATGGCCGACCGGCGCTCTCGAGCCTCAGCGAGAAGGGAAGGGTCCCCTCAGCGGCAACATTGTTTCACTGGTGGTAAGTCGAGTCGGCGAAGCCTGGCAGTGTTCATCTTTCTCCGCACCTTCTTCGACGCTCCCGTCTGGTAGTTTGTCTGTCTGGCGGTTTGGTTAGTGCTGTGGTCAGCGGCCGTGTTCGTGGGTTGCTGCCTGGTGAGGCGGTCCTCATTGTCCTTCTTCGGGAGCCCGTGCTCAGGGGAACGATACGGAGCCACTTGAACCAGCGCGAGAACCTATGAAGCCCTTCGAACTAGGGCAAGAAGACACGGGCTTCTTCAGAGGTGGAACGGCTAGATGGCTTGGCGATAGTGATTGAGCTCCCGAGGGCGACGATGGTGTGTCCCCCTGCCCTAGGTCGGATGGCGGAGCTAGACGAGTGTGACAATGGCGTGTCCCCATGCCCCAGGTCGGATCGTGGAGCCAGACAAGGGATCTGAAGCTTAAGTTGTGCTCCAGCTTGAGCCGATGGCTTGCCGATAGTAATTAAGTTTTTTTTTAGCATTTGTAATGTTTCCGTTAAGCGTTGTTAATTTAAAGTTGGGCAATCTATTGTCTTTTATCTAAAAAAATATAGCCTGAGTACTGAAACGGTGTAGTGGTTGATAGGATTCAACATAATGGGTATTCATCTTTAGAACTTAAGATAAGGATATTAAGGTTCCCGAAAGTATTCTACTCCATCCGTCCATACAAAAAGATGTCTCAACCTAGTCTGTATCTAGACACGTGTCTCAACCTAGTGAAAATATCTAGATATATCATGTCTAGATATATACAAATTTATGTCTAGATGTCTAGATATATGCAAATTTCGGCTAGTTTAACACATCCTTAGATACTATCTAAGTAGTATTCTGAAACGTTTTACAGAACCACATGCGAGGAAAGAAACAACATTACATTGGAAATCTGAAATCCCCTACGTTCGAGAACTAGGCAGACGAGGAGGCGCAAACTAAACTGCAGAGGTACACGGAGGTGAAGGGAACACATATGGTAAAACTTCACTAGCCAAACACCTCTTTAGTTCCGCAAAAACTGAGAAAAACGATTGTTGCAAGAAAATGAAGTATCCCTTAGCCCGGCATTGTTATCAAGGTTCCGGTTACCGGACGAAATATCACGATTTATCGCGGTTACCGGATTTCTCCCCCCCCCCCCGCCCCCCCCCCCCCCCGGTAAATGGGCCTCCCGACCAAATAATCTCGGCCCGATTTGAATTTGGCCCAGACGCCCAGCTCACTGGAAAACCCTATGTGTCTCCCCATCCTTCCCCAGTCGCTCCCTGGCTCACTCCTCTTCCCTCGTCCATCCTCGTGACCTAGTAGCGGCGGCGCGCCGATTTGGTTTCTCTCCTCCAAGACCTTCCTCAACTCCGGCCAAACTTGACTCCGGCCGACGGATTCCACCGATCCATCTCATCCGTAGGCGCCTAGGAAGGAGATCGGGCTTGGTTGCGTGGAAGGGGCGATGCCGCGCTCGGCGGCGGCGCGCTGGTGAGTTGTTTGCTTCTAGTTTCTTTGCTTCTTAGGACGGTAGTGGGGACTGGGGAGCTCGCGCGCGCCATGGCCGTGGAGGCGTGGAACTGAACCTGGCGACCTGCATGGCTGCATCTCGATTTTTTTCATGCTCCTCGTCTCGTGCGAGTAGCTGGCTAGCTGCTGCACTGCTGCGTCTGCCATTTTTTCTTCATGCGTACACTGCTCTATTTGTTTGCTGCTGTCTAGATGGGACGGATGTGTTTGTGTGCTAGCTGATATATTGTTTGCTTCATGCGTACACTCCTAGCTGCTAGATGTGTTTGTGCTTTTGTGGTGCTAACTGCTCACTAATATATTCTTGTGTCAAATTTGTGCAGTTATAATTGATATACTGCAAGTTTTGACTGCTGTGAGGGCTTGCCTACTTGCAGCTTGGGACGCCGCTGGTGAACGATGGCGGGAGAGGCGTTCGGTCGGCATGGACATCTCAGGAGCCGCTGACTTGGCCACCAATGATATCAGGAAAGATTTTGCGGTTGTCGGTGCTGTTGAAGGTAGTGGCTGTGAGCGGAATTGGAGCACGTTTGCTGTGGTGCATACTCAAGTGAGGAACCGGCTCGGTTTTGAGAAGCGAAATTGGAGCACGTTTGATTTGGTGCATACTCAAGTGAGGAACCGGCTCGGTTTTGAGAAGCTCCACAAAATCGTTTATTGCCATTACAATCTGGGGCTGCGCATCCGTCAAAGCATTGAGGAGACGAAAGAGATAGAAAAGGAGTATGTGCTCACTAATATATTCTTGTGTCAAATGTGTGCGGTTATAATTTATATAATGCAAGTTTTGAATATGTTTGTGCTAACTGATTTTTGTATATTGTTCTTTTGAAGGGGAAGCTTGGGACGCCGCGGTGAACGTCGGCGGTAGAGGGGTTCGGTCGGCATGGACATCTCAGGAGTAGCTGACTTGGCCACCAATGATATCAGGAAAGGTTTTGCGGTTGTCGGTGCTCTTGAAGGCACAGGTAGTGTGCTTGTCTCCGTCGGTGCAGGCAGAGGAGATGCAATTTTACTGGCCCTAGCAGAGGCAATGTGGTCATCCCCGGCATTGGCAGGGGCAGAGCGGGAGTCTCGAGCAGGGGTAATATGGGCAATGCGGGCGTCTCTGGCGGCACTGTTGCAGAATCATCGGCCGCAGCGAGCAGGGAAGAGCGGCTTGGGGGAAGCGTAAGCGGCTATGCCACCGGCCCAGCTGGGAATGGCGGCAGGAGTAGAGGACCAGAAGTACCATTGCCGGAGCCAACCCCAATCATTGGTAATGCAACAACCTCCTTGTTTGTATGAATATGTTGTTAGCATGTTAGCATGAATACATATAAGCTTGCTGCCATGTATTCATCTGTTTGATATGCTTGAAATGTGTCATGGACTCATGGATTGACGATACTATTTATCTATGCATGTTAATGCATTTTCTCTTTACTTATGTATGTCAAGTTTGGCTTTGTATATAGCTGGCTGCCACTATATTTATCTATTGGATATGCTTGAAATGAGTCTTGGGCTGATGATACTATTTATCTATTTATGTTAATGCATTTCCTCTTTGCTTATAGTTGTATGCCTAATATTTTTTACTTTGGAATTGAAGGCCGTGCCAATGATATCGGAATATATGGTGTCATGGGAAGTCAGGAACAGGAAATGCATGGGTTTGTGGATATTGTGGAATTACTAGACTTGGTGGGGGTGCAACACGATTCAAGGAACATGTGGCTGGAATAGCCGGTGATTGCAACTCTTGCATGAATGCTCCCCATCATGTAGTAAGGGTCTTCAGGGAGTTAATTCCAAAAGGAAGGATATGAGGAAGAAAAAGAAAGAAATAAAGAGAAGAGTGCAAGAAGCGGTCAACCATGGAAACAACAGCAACACACCAATACCTGTCAGCGATGATGAATTTGATGGAAGGGTACAGAGGGCAATGCAAGCTTCATTGAAAGAAACTCAATATGGTGCTGGTGGGAGCAATGCAGCTGGTTGCAGCGGTGTGAGTGGCAGCAATGCGGATGGCCGTACACAATGTGATAAAGGCTACTTTGATGTTGAGCTGGCATACGTGAAGACTAGACCGCAGCAGACAATAGAGACGTGTCTTAATAGGGTGGAATATGCAGGAAAGATAGGGAAGGCTTGGGCCAAATGGTTCCATGCGAATGATATCCCTGGGCACAAGGCCAACTGTCCATACTTCATTGGGGCATTGAAATTAACTCAGGACCTTGGTAAAGGGGTGACAGCACCTAAAGGGTCGGAAATTGACGGAGTATGTCTAGAGTCCAACTATGAAGAGTTGCAGCAGTATGTGGCCAAGTTCAAGGCTGATTGGATTACATATGGTGTTACTCTCATGTCTGATTCATGGACTGGGCCTACCCGAATGAGCATAATCAACTTCATGGTCTTCTCGAATGGTCGCATGTACTTCCACAAATCATTTAATGCGACCGGGAACATTCAAAATTCCCAGTTCGTGTATGATCACATCAAAGAGGTGGTCAATGAGATAGGGCAAAAAAATGTTGTTCAGATTGTGACAGACAATGGATCAAACTTCAAGAAAGCATGCCTTGACCTTGTTGAGGAATATCCACACATTACTTGGCAGCCATGTGCAGCACACACAATCAACCTCATGCTGAAGGAAATCGGAAGCTTTCCTGAGATTGATGCAGTGGTCAGTAGTGCTAAGAGGATTTGCAGATTCTTCTACAACCACTCTACTTTGCATGCTGAAATGCATAAACAAATAGCTGGAGAATTAGTGCGTCCAAACGCCACTAGGTTTGGGACAGTGTTCATGTTCTTGCAAAGCTTTTGGGACAAGCAAGAACAATTCAAAGTGTGGATGACATCCCCGGAGTGGACCAACAGCAATTGGAGTAAAGAGGCTGAGTATGACTACACATATGACTGCCTTACTAATAGGAATTGGTGGCAAAATGTAAAGTGGGTGCTTGATGTAGTTAGACCACTATATATCATACTTAGGTATGCTGATTCACAAAAGTTGGGGTCACTCGCTGGATTTGTGCCAAGAATGATGAGAGCTAGGCATGAGTAGAGTAGCCTCTTCCCGGAAGGATCTCCAGACTATGACAAGTACCTAAAGGTGGTGGACAGGAGGGTGGACTATCTTTACAAGGATACATTAATGGTTGCGGGTAATATGTTTATTGCTGCCTTCTAGTTTTTTACTTGCTGTATCGTTATTATACGTTCTTGCTGCCATTGGTCTTGGTTCTTAATATGCTAGTTGCAATTATATTATTGTTGCCTATATATTGTTACCATGTTTTCTTGCTGCCTATATATCGTTATCATGTATTCTTGCTGCTTAATATCTTTACCATCCACAGCTAGTGTTCTTGATCCGGAGTACCACTATAAATTCAATTTTGGGAAAGACTTGAAGTATGTGAAAGCATTATCGAAGGCAATTAGGAAGATGGCAGATCCAGCTGAGTATATTGCAGCGATTCCTCAGATTGCTATGTACATGAATTCTAGAGGTCCTTTTGACGCTTCTGATGCACGTGACGCAGTAAGGCAGGTGTCCGCAACAGATTGGTGGGTGACATTTGGAGTGGACACGGAGATTCTTCAGAAATATGCTATTCTAATTGTGTCGCAGTGCACCTCCTCAAGTGGCTGTGAGCGGAATTGGAGCACGTTTGCTTTGGTGCATACTCAAGTGAGGAACCGGCTCGGTTTTGAGAAGCTCCACAAAATGGTTTATTGCCATTACAATCTGGGGCTGCGCATCCGTCAAAGCATTGAGGAGTCGAAAGAGATAGAGGTCGATGCATGTGCTATGCTCATGGACGTCTCTCTCCATGATCATGAGAACCCAATTCTGGATTGGTTGACTAACTCCATGAGCGAGTCTGTGCCTTTGTTGGATGAGTGCGATAATTATTATCATCATTCGCCATGTCCTGTTGTGGTAGAAGTGGTACAAAAGAGGAAAAACACGAAGAAAAGAAGTCTATCTACCATAGAGAATAGTGAGGAAGAGGAAGAGGAAGAGGATTCTGAGGAAGAGGAAGAGCAAGATGGTGGCAGTGACATAGATGGCGACGAAGGTGAACACATTTTAGCTATAACTCGAACTGATATATGTTATTTATCATTGCATTGCTAATTTGTACATTTTGTAGGTAACCATGGAGTGCTTCCTCCCAACAACAGTACAACTTTGCCTCGCAAGTCTACTAGGAAGAGGAGGAGGACCATCAAGGCAATGTCGAACATGAAGAACAAACAAGGTAATACATTTTAAGCTTCTTGGATTGCAATCTATTCTTTTAGTTTCTGTATGTTTATGTTCTGCCATTCTTGAAATACCTGGTTGGTTGTGCAATGCATTTTAAACTTCTTGGACTGCAAGCTATATCTTCTCTATTTGTATTTCTGTATGTTCACATATTGTTCTGAATTTCTTCTCCATTATATTGCAGAATCGTCATGCCTTTAGTTCCTAGCAGTCCATAATGCATACATCGAGAATAAATACATTTTATACCTAGCAGTTGACAATATCTTCTATTCCTAGCAGCCGAATAATTCATCTATTTGGTGTGTGCAGTTTGATAAAGAAATTAGCAAGCTGCAAGTCTACAACAGTGGAGAATATTTTGAATCATGTTGGAGACTTGGAGATTTGCTTTTTGCTGGCGCTAGCGGACTCCTTATGAACTGTTTTGGTTTATTTATGTTGAATTCTAATGCTAATTTGGACTGTAACATGGACCGAACTATGGATTATGTGTTATTTGTTCCTTTTGGTATGTAAAAATTGACATTCATGTTCCTGTTATGGTCTATTATGTGTTAAATTTCTGGGATGTGATATAGAGTATGTCTTTTATAGAATTACAGGGAAAATGCTGTCGAAATTTTGGAATAATACTCTTACAACCATTGTTTTCCTGCTTTTCCGAGAAAATGCTGGTTACTCTTACAACCATTGTTTTCCTGCTTTTCCGAGAAAATGCTGGTTACCGTCTGAGTTATCATCCGGTTACCAGAAATATTTAAATTTTCTCGTAGTTTGAATTCAAATTTTAGTTTCGAATCTCGTCCGGAATTTGTCCAGTAACCATGGTTACCGGCAATCCCGGCCCCCTCCGGAAAAAAAAACAGACCGGTACCCAAAACCTTGGTGTTATACACTCTTGTTCTGCAATACTTTGGTATTGAAAAAAAATGTGTTAGCCAAACACAGCCTAAGAAGGATGAGATCTCAAACTACGCAGCATTCTTTTTCTTTGAAAACGTCGCAGGACACATACACCGAAGGCATAAGAGGATATTAAGTTATAAGGGGACAATGAGGCCTCAGACTCGCGCAGTATTTTGAAGTGTCACAGGACACATGCAACAAAGGCAACATTACATTGGAAATTTCAAATCGCTCTCAGTCCAAGAGCTAGCGGACGAGGCGCAAACTAAACTGCAGAGGTACATGGCGAACGAAACAGACTTTCATAGTTCCACCCAGCTAAAACATTCTTGTTCTAAATTCTTGAAGGACTTGGTCTGCGGCTCAGAAGATGCCGGAGAGCATTGTCGCCGCGCTTGAAAGTGCAGCCCCCGTGATGGCAAAGTGGACGACGTGGTCGGCGTGCCCGGTGTCCCCGGTCAGCGCCACCGCCGCTCCGGCGAGCGCCCCTGCAATCGCGCTGTTCTTCTGCAGAAGCATGGGAAAAAACAGATACAGATTTTAGCAACTATCTGCTGGCCAAAAGATCTGAAGATAAATCTGACAAGGAACAGCAAGTAGATAATAAACTGAAGGACACCAACCCAGTCATGGCATCCTCTGGCCTCCCTCAGACCGTATGTTACACCAGAGTACACTCCGGCTGCCAAGCCTGTCAGAAGAAGAATGTCAGATCTTCCTTCTTGGGAGGAATCTAAGATAATTTTTAAGCTGGATATACTCACCCCACTGGATGGCCTCCTTGCCGGCGGATTTCACCACTGCATCAAGCGACTTCTGACCATCCTCCCCTGCGAACGAAGGAACCCAACGTCGTCGTCAGCTCCGGCGGCTTAACACAAGCAGGAAGCGCGAACGGTGTAGTCCACTGATACTACTTACCTCTGGCGCTGGAGAAATGGGCGTTCCTCTTGACGTTGTCCAGCCCGGTCGAGTCTCCTCCGAGACCCTCGACGGTGACGAAGTAGGCCTCCTTGGACACGGCGCGGGCGGCCCCGACCCCGGCGGCGCGGATGAAGCTGTCGGCGACGCGGCTGAGGAGCGGGTGGCCGAGGTCCAGGAGCGGGCGTCGGTCCATGCTCGCCACCTCGTCCTTGAGCGTGCGCACGTCCAGCCTGCTCATGTCGTCCCTCCGCTCTCTGCTTGCTGTGGTAGTGGAGTGAGTAGTGGCCTCTCGAGAAGAAGAACAGCACACACGTACGTAGATAGAGAAGCGGCGAGCGGTGCTTATGAGCAGGGCGGGGGAGGCCCGCCGCTCGTGGGGGAGCGTAACACGTGCCTGGGGCCGGGTGGCAACGTGTCCCCAGTCGTGGCGTGTCGTGGTTTAGTCGGCAGAGCCTTCCTGAATCCTCTATCTCAGCGTAGAGGGGCGCGTGGCAGGACACGATAACGAACCAGGTGGCCGACCTGCCGGGCCGCTTCGAATCATGGTGCTAGGCTCGTTTCATCCAGCTCAAATGAAATCTATATCTATACTACCTCTATACCTAATATAAAAAACAGTAAAGCTTCTTGTCGTCCGACTTTTTTCTTTTCGGTTTTGCCCCTGGTTGTTCGGTCATATTACAATGCATTGCCACCGCCGAGTGGATATACCGGTTCGAAACGCCATTTTTCACAAAACCCCCTGACAAATCCGAAAATTAACCCGCAAACCACATTGCGAAAGAAGGCTGCCCCGCTGTTTTACAGAAAAAACCACGACAAATAGGGAAATTACTCCGAAAACACTGCCCACTGCCAAACACCACGGGCAGGAGCTCCACACCACATCGCCTCCCGTCCTTCAAGCTTCGGTCGTCGAACCATATGGGCACGGAGAACCAGAGCGCAGGGTGGACAGGGAATAGGTCCATCCGGACCAGGAGCTCACCACGAACACGAATCCGTGCTCAGGAGTAGAGGAGGAAGTCGAGGGCGACCGAATCGACCTCGACGGGGCGGCGGACGGAGTCGGGGAAGACGGCGATTTGGCGGCGATTCCGAGCGTCCCAGCACGCGTGGCTTGACGGGGATTTAGAGGAGGTGACGGCGGAGCTCGTGGTCGACTTCGATTCGTCGGGGGAGGAGTGGAGCGGCCGCGATTCACGACGGCGCGGCGACGGCGACTTTGGCCGTGCGAGGGCAGCAGAAAAGAGAGACGAGGGGGTGAGCGGGGGAGTGAGGACGAGGGGAAGACGGTCACGGCCCCTTCTTGGGCTTATCCACGCGAAGGGCGAGCAGGAGGTGGCCACGGCGGGCTCGGGCACGCAACAGTGTGTCTGCGTGGAGGTAGAGGAGGTCGGCAAGAGGAGAGCGAGCGGCATGGTGGTGGTCTCGCTGGCAACCGACATGAGGAGTCAAACGACCCGAGGTGGAAAAGGGAGAGACGGAGGCGTGTAGGAGGCTCACCGGTAGAGCCGTGCTCCGGTGCGCGAGTCGAAGCCTTGCGGCGGCTCGTTATCCATCCAGACGAAGGAGATAACGATTGAAGGAGGCTGTGGCTTTGGTTCAGTCGATCTACGTTTAGATGGGCTGGGTGGCCACCTACTTGCTGGGCTTAGGTATAGATGGACCGGGGCCTGTTGGGTGTGTTCCCTTTTTTATCTTTTCTATTTTATGTTCACCATAAAAAAAGGTTTTCGTCAATTTAACAGAGGCTCAAATATTTTCAAGTTTTGCATAAATACACATAAATAGCGTATACATCGGTGAAATAGATATAGTTCAGGCTACAAAGTACATCAATATTTTGGTGTTTCACGTGCTCTGCTCAAGGAGAAAATTAGGAAAGAACAAAATAACGCTAGGATTATGTAGGCCAATCAATTTTGTGGTCGAGTATTATACGCGGCAACATCTACACATAAAAAATCAACCCGTAGCAACGCACGGGCAACCAAACGCCGCCGCGGTCGATTTCGTCTCTCCCGAGCTCCTCCGGCCTCCCCGACCTATCCTTCGTCTTCCTGGTTAGCCGCCAGTCCCGTAGGACCATCTCCCCGTCCTCCCGTGCTTTGTTTCCTCAGGTCCCCGTGCCCGCCGTCCGCCGCCGCGATTTGGTCGCCGCCGACAGCTCCGGTGACCATATGGTCCAAATCCGCCTTCAATCTCCTCCCCGCGACGCCCTCCAGCGGATCCGTGCGGTCCCAGGGCCGCGCGCGTGCGCCGCTGCTCGAGCGCAAGGTTGGCAGAGCGGCGCGTCCGCCAACGCTGACGTCAGCAAGTGACGTCACTGTGGGCCCGGCCGTCAGGACTTTATTCATTTCGATAAATATTTTCGGTAATTACTATAATCCTTACATGCGGATCCCGCTATCAGAATTTTAAACATTTCCAGATATTTCAAAAAAATGTCCACATTTGTATAATATATAACTTTTGATCTGTACTTCAGAAAAATGTTTTCAACATATCAAAATGTTCAGAAAAATGTAATATGTCTATCAGTATCAAAAATCATGCATATTTAACAACATTTAACCACGCTTATTTAGAAGAACAAAATAACCAATTTACTCGATGTAAAAAACAAATTATTAAAGTGTTTCATCGGCCCGTTGCAACGCACGGGCAGGCATTTTGCTAGTCTATACCTAATATAAAAGGCAGTAAAGCTTCTTGCCGTCCGACTTTTTTTCCCCGGTTTTGCCCTGCCAACTCAGCCGTATTACACAAAATGCCACCGCTGAGAGGAACTGAACGGTTCGAGAATTCGCTTTCCGATTTTGCCCTTGGTTGTTCAGCCGTGTTTACACCAACAGTTCGAGCGCGTCGCATCCCCGTATTCTCGCCTACACAGATCGATCCCTCAGCCTGGCCTGGTTAGGTGTAATCCGGCCCAATTAATTAAAAAGCTGGCGTAAGGACTTGGGGTCAGCCAACTGGGCCTTGGGCTTCTTGGGTCTGCCTTGTCCCGGGAGATCTGCTCCCTTTTTTTCTTTATTAAACCTTTTTCTTTTCTTTTTTCTCTTTGAAAATAAAGGCCAAGGTTTGGGGAAGACAGACTGGGATTTGACGGGTCAATCATTTGTTTTGTTAATCGTCAAACTTTGCTCCACGAGAACAAATGTACATATCGCAACCCAAAATTAAGTACTTATGATGCTTTTAAATAAATAGGTAATTTTTATATCCACAGGCATTATTTATTAATTAGTCGAGTTGCGTTCCGCGACACGAAATATAGATCTAACACGGGTGTTCTCACAATAATTTCAATAATAAATAGAAGAAATCATGACAATAATTTCCATAATGAATAGAAAAAATGACAACACAGGGATTGGGTTTTAAACTCGTTCGTCATGAATAAGATAAGTGATATCATGTCATTCCTTGTAGCGACCCGGTGCAACGCACGGGCACTTTTGCTATGATCTAAAAAAGTGCTCTAACGGAATCAGTTCGAACTTTCTTGGGTTTTCCGGTTGCGTTCTGCGGCTTTTGCCCTTGGGTTTAGTAAGCTAAGGTATAACGAGAGTGAATAGAGTGAACCGGGCGGCAGGTGCTCCTGCCTATTTTTTTTTTAAACGTTGATTTAAACCACTTTTGAAAAGTCCAAAAAATCTGTAAAAAATCAGATGCATAGGTAATGCAAATCCAATGCGCCGGCGAGTGAGTTTTGTGACGAATTTGTATACTAGGATGAACCTGGGTACATGTGATCCTGTCCGGGTCAACCACTTTGCGAATGTTCAAAAATTCCGAAAAAAATTGAGGCATTCATACACATGTATTTAGGTAATAGTACAAAATTTCGTGGAGAAACGATCTTTCATTTGGCCTGTGTAAAAAAGACAAATCTATGACGTATATACACTACTATATAGCACTACTGTAGCAATGAAAATTTGTCATTTTTACGTAGCCAACGTAAATACAAATTCGTCACGAAACTCACTCGCCGGCGCATTGGATTTGCATTACCTATGCATCTGATTTTTTACAGATTTTTTGGACTTTTCAAAAGTGGTTTAAATCAACGAAAAAAAAAAATAGGCAGGAGCACCTGCCGCCCGGTTCACTCTATTCACTCTCAAGGTATAACTCACAATATTCTTACAACCAACTTGTGGCTGGATCACCATTAGGTGGTGATTGTACTCGCTCCTCTTGAGAGTTTAAACCATACTAGAGGCTGGGGCGCCCCTTCCGGCGCCTCCTCGCCGGTGTTGTGCGATCAAATATCAATGCCCAGTGACAAATAATGACTTGGCAGATAGACGATGATCAGACACTCAGCCTGTATTTTGTTTAGCTTAGCACATCAAAAAGTGATCGATTTATACTACCACTTGGTTAATGAATTTCTCGGGCGCCTCCTCACCGGTGTTGTGCGATCAAATCTCAATGCCCAGTGACAAATAATGACTTGATAGATGGGTCGATGATCAGACACTCAGCCTGTATTTTGTTTAGCTTAGCACATCAAAAAGTGATCGATTAATACTACCACTTGGTTAATGAATTTTGAGCCCTTGCTTTGCGTACTTGCACACAAAACTCATAACATAAACTCTGCAACAGAGATACGATGAAATTATGGAGGGCAAGGCAGCCAGAACGTATTACAAAAGAATATGTCCATGTTTACATTTGGCAACATATCTCGAAAATACTAACAAAAAAGATGGACACACTTGGTGAAGAGATTCAACACTTAGTTATATACTTATAAAGAGCCGTTTACCCTTAAGTAGCACCACGTCAGAGCCAAAACCAGCCGGGTCACCCCAGACCGAAGCATCCGGAGGCGAGCGGCGCTTAATTGAATATGGGGCAACAAAGTCAGTCGAACCTTCAAGGCTGATCTGCATGAATTGAAGCATCATCAGATTTAGCTAGTATGTTTGACTGGCATGACAAGAAAAATTCAAGGCATGCAGTTCTAATTTAGCGAGCATGTGTTAATAATGTGAGCTTCTTCTAATTTTGCTACAAACGAAAATAGGGTGGCCAAACTTTTAATAACAGGCCATTCTTCCAGACTTCCAGTTGTGGAGCAACTCGGAGCACAATAATAGTCTCGACTACTGAAACTACAAGCGAACAAACGAGAAATATATGAGATACACTGATTTGTCTACTATAATCTTTTCTAATAAGGTTGTAACGCTAAGCAAGGTAAGTATACATTGTCAGGGTTAGTGCAAAAGTATGTTGGAATGGGGAACTGTAGACATGCTTATTTATAGTTTCATCTCTCTGAATCTTAGTTCAGCACAGAGTTCAAGAAGCTCAATCAATCTACAGCATAAGGGGTGAAACACAAACTATGGGTAAACAAACTCTATGCTAACTCAAGACCAATAAGTCAGTATTTTCTACTGAAGGTTGAATGGGCCTGAACCTAGCATGGTTATCACTCTACGTTGGACTAAAAAATTCGGCACATACAAACATTTTTTTGCTCTATAAATATAAGAGCTGGATGGTACGTGTGCTATTCATCTCACCTCCGCCAAAAGTAACTTTCTGGTATGTAGGGCCATCTTTCCATATCTACTATCTTGTTTTGGCTGGTTTATTATGTAATAAATATGGTTGCTTATAAAGTTTTTCAATTTGCAAGCTGACTGTCCTAGGTCAGTTTTGATATCATTGGACTTTTGTAGTGTTGCCACCAGATTGGATTTTTTTCTTTTTGTAGCTACAAATAGCTCCCATCTTGTTCAGGTAGTTACAGATAAATATGTGTTAAAACCATTGAATATGTGTTAAATCCATTGAATGGACTAAGACAGAGGACAAGCTGAGTACAAAGGTAAGTAAAGTTTGTCACAATTATCAAGGCGGTTATGGTTGCACCTTGCAAGTATAGTTTCAGTACTGGAGTATAATAGTGCTATAATCAACTTAACTGATGTCTTCTAGATAAAGGAATAACAAAAAAACTATTCTTTCAGTTATCTCCATGCACATAGAGGAACTAAAACAATATTCAGGTACCTCCCAGTTTGCAAAAGCACGTCTAATTTTGTAACAAAAAGGGTTGGGTGCACCTTGGACATTTGAGGAGATCCAAGGCCTTGAAGAGATAAGTAATAACATTACCCGAATGCCTTGCACAACAAATTTGAGTGGTGCCCATTGCTGAATCCTTCTAAATGGAGGATATCCAAGAACTTGCCATGCTTGAATCGAATTCCATATAAAGGGACATATTGCTTTGGAAATCCTCCTCACTACCTCGAGAGCAATGATCTTTACCAAAAACGATGTCACCGGACCTATTGACTCCGTGTTCAAGAAGCAACAAATGTGCCCTGGTATTTCTTTTCACTGTCTGGCTTGCTTGAAGATTAGAAGTTCTTGGCAAAATTAGCCATCCTACAAAGCACAAGCAGAATCACATCAAAACCAATATGTCTCTAACAAGCAGGAAATGGATCCGACGGGCAACAAATATACATAAGGTTATTGCAAGGAAATTTATGTCAGCGTATACCGTACAACATTAGAAAAGTAAACAGTCTGATTAAGTGTGAAGAATTAAACCGGAAAACAGGAAGTCCTTACTGAATATTCCCCTAGCTATGATGGCAGAGAAATAGAGTATATACTATCTATGTGTAACTCTTGTCGCTTTGTACTTTTGTAACTGGTTAAAAGCCATGACAAGTTCCACTGAAATGCTTATACGGATTTTCAAGAAGCACAAACAAGGGGCAGAATCAGAAATCTTAAGAAAACCACCAAAAACAAAAGGTGCAAAGGATAAAGTAAGCTGAACAGGAGTGGAATACATTGAGAAAATCATTGAATTGCGCTTAGGGATGTAAATGGTTACATATGTGGCGCCATATAATACCACTTATTTCCGTCTACAGTTCAAAACGTTTTTTCGTTTCTTAGGAAACTCAAGTGTGAACGCATTTATATGGGATTATACGGCGCCATTAACATGTCCATTTACATCCCTAATTACGCTTGCATTTGAGGAGCTTTCTTCCCCCAAGCTTCACGAAACAAGCGGCCCAGAACAAAAACACCCACGACAGTGTAGCTATAAGCAGAATTAATTGCTTCAGTCATAACACAAATAAATCAAGAAAAAACGCACAAATTTCCAAATCTGTCTTCGCATAAGCACCACCATGGTGACCCACATACATGAATAAAGATCATGAATGCTTAAGCGTAACCTGGAGAAATAAAATATCTAGAAGGTAAACACTATTTTAAGTAATAGGGTAAACACACTGAACCATCATTACAAGGCTGCAATCTCTAGTTTTAGTTCCCAGAAAAGAAGCACCAATTAATTGGAAGGAAAAAAAATGATAAATCAGATATAACTCCATGGTAGCTAATCCATGTGACACCATCTCAATCATCCGGGTTCTTATCTGCAGTCACAGAACAGGGGCTCAGCAAAAAATGTGAAGTTAATAGTCCATTCACTAAATGAGAATAAGAGACCCTGAATGAGCCAGAACATATTGTTACTAAAAGCATCTACTGTATAGACGGCTCATTACATGTTTTTCGACAGAGAAATTAATATGATTATATTTATTAAACCCATCAAGGTCTCTACAGCTACAATGCAAATTCCAGCTAACATGTTCAAACATCCAATGGCTGAAAGCCTGAAAATACAGTGGATTGCATGGATTACTCAGAGAAAAACTCAGATATTGCCACAATGCAGTGAAAACCTAGAAAGTTGAGTAGCAATGATATAGAAAATTAGAAACTAAGGCTCATTTTAGCATCCCGGTAGAGTATGAAAATTTCATGAACTGTTTCCTATATTTGGGTGTTTCATTTTTCTTTTTGGGTTACAAACCATATGAGATGAAGTGCAAGAGGACAATCATGAAAAAATGCTGCATATGATCTTATCAACTTCAAACACACTCGTTTTACCAAGTACATGAGTTCCTACGGTATATCATTGATTAAAAAGAACAAATAACCTTTTACAATCTCACATCTTGTCGGTAAGCTCTTCGAGCTGCCTACTCCCGCAGTTGGCATCCTTGATCTTGTCCAGCTTTTGGAACCCATTTATGCAGACAAATTAACCAAAGCATGCATCAGCCAATCAATTAACTACCCATTTCTTGCCGCGGGTCTTCTCTTCTTCCTCCTTCACCCTCTCTTCTTATTCTCTGGGTCCTCATCTTCCTCCATGTTCTCACATGCGGCAACACACAAGGCCTGTTTGGTTAGTCGCATCATTTTTGGGCCTCCCGTCTCCGTGGCTCAATTGGGCCTGGCTGAGGGGAAACGTGGCCTGAGCCAACATCTGCATCCCGTTTGGTTGCCTGCATATCGTTTTTCTTTTTTGCCTATTTATTTTGCATTTTTGTGTTTGGTTGCCTGCGTTGCATAGTGGTTGCATGTGTACGCGAGATACTCTCACCTCCTACCCCACATGGTGATGCTTACCTCTTGTGACTGCTTTCATGGTGAACGACGGCGACAAACACAACACGGTGGATGATCGCCGAAATAGAAAACTTACAACACGAAAATTGTGCGGAACATTGAGATCTAGCTATACGTTAAAGGGTTTCTCAAACAGTCGACCAAGTGCGACGAATTTGATAAAATTCTTCCAAAAACGTTCGAAAGGGAACTTCGAAAATCGGAAGCTACGGTCGACGAAACTCGAAACCGAGCACGGGAATGGAACCCCCTCGTCGACGCGCACATATTTGATGTTCAGCATTTTTCGAATCGACTCACGGATGTGTAGATCAAAGACATACCTAGTTGAGAAGTTTAAGAGAGGAGAGAGAAGATGAGCATGAAGGAGACCATGGCGGCTGTGGCCACGAACCACCTCAGTCCGGCGCTGCTCCGCCTGCGAGAGGAGCCCAAACCGCGGGGCATCACGACGGAGACCGCCGCCATGAAGCCAGCCGCCATTGATGCGGTGCTAGTAGCAGAGGGGAAAGGAAGGTGAGAGGAACGTGCTCTGACACATCCCATATGGACTGCTCGTGCTCAGCCTGGCCCTGGAGGAACGGCCGATTCGAGCGTTCCTCTCGGGCCAGGCTGAGGGGTGCTTTAAGTATCGTGCGCGTGCGAGCCAGCCGAAAACATGGGCATCCAAACGGCCCATTTTTGCATCCACGGGGCCTGTTTGAGGTGTTGGTGGGCAACCAATCACGCCCACAGAGTCCCAAGAAAAGGTACATGCAGAGGTCGCAGGGGAGGGGCTCACCTCGGGTCCGAGGCGTCGTCCTCTTTGAGGGTTTGGCGGCGCCTTCCAGTACGCTAATGGCGAGGACGATGGCGGAGGCGATGGCGTGAACGACTCGGCCTCCTACCCTCGTTCCTCCGCACGGGTGGATCAGGCAGAGCTCGACCGAGTTGGTTAGCCGCTTTCCCGCGCGTGCTCCGTCTCGCCACAATCGGTGGTTGCTCATATGGAGAAGCGGCCAGGGAGGAGAGAGCGTCGGCGGCAAGCAGGGACAAGCGCGGCAGGCCGGCGGCAGCCCGTGCTCAACGGCGCGAGTTCGGCGGTAGGGATAAAAAAGGGCGGAGGAGAATCGTGATTCGTGAGAGGCGGCGGCGCCGCAGGAACGGAAAGGGGCTAGGGCACGCGACCACTTTTTCTCCTCCTGGTCGTCTCTTTTTCTCTCGCTCAGCCCTGCCTGCGCGACGCGTTTTTTTCACATTTGCCCCAAGATGCGCAACGAGACAAATAGATGCAGCCAAAGACAAAAAACGACCCAGCGAGACGGTGCCACGTGGATAGCCCCAGAGGGCTCGCAAGGGGTGGACACTTGCTTGTTCTCAATATTTAGGGTGTGTTCGGAAGTCCTCAGCTTCCAGCTTCCTGAAAATCCGTCGCGGAGCAGTGCCGAACAGGCTAACTCCACGGAGCTAGATTCGAGAAGCTGGTTTAATTTGTTGTACAAACCTTCGAGAAATTACAGAGGTTTGCCACCGCCGAGTGAAAAAACGATTCGTTGCATCTGTTCCTTCCTCCCGGCCGTACGCTATCTCCTTCCCCAACCTCAGTCTCGCGGAACAAAACCGCATATTTCTGGAACTCTCCTCCTCTCCTCTCTTCTACAGTAACCAGAGGCGACTCGAGGGCGACCCCGGTTCGGCCAGCGTTCGCCGGCGTATCCGTGGGATTTCCCACCCTCCGGCGGCGGGAGGATGGGGAATCTCCGGATCTGCGCTCCGGCGGTGTAGATAGGGTGTGGATAGGGTGGATCTCGGGCGTCGGGGCCGAGGCGGGGAGGCCTCCGTCGTCGTTTTGTTGGGCTGCAACCTCCCCTCGCTCCCGACGTCGTCTTCGACAGCGGCGGCTGGCTGCTGCCCTGTTCCACCGGTGCTTCCTCCGGTGCTGGTGGCTTCTTTGCGGTTGGTGTTCTGGTTGGTGTTCTGGAGGCATGCGGAGGGGATTGGAGGCTGCTGATGCGCGGGATCGAGGCTTGCAGGTTGAAGATCTGGCCACCTCCGTTGAGGTGGAGTGGCGCTGGCCCTGGATCTGGGGCGGAGGTTGCTTGGGGGCTCCCCCGGCCGATGGACCATCTTCGGCTTCAGATCCAGCTCTTCGGAGCTGGTGGCTGATGCGGCTCGTCAAAGCCTTCGGGCTAGGAGTTCTTCCGTTCCGTTGGAGAGGGCTGTCGGCGGCTGGATCTTGCGTCGTCTTAGACGATGGAGGTCTTGTGTGCTCGGCGTCCTGGAGGTTGAAGAAGATGTTCTGCAGCAGTGCTGCTCTCTGTATCCTCTCTGTATGGTAGCTGCTTGTATTCGGATTTGTACTGCTTTCCTATACGTATGAATATAAGTTTTTAGCGTTAAAAAAAAAAACCTCAGTCTCGCTGACGCGACCAAGCCGGCGCCAAGCAGGCCCTGCCCGCGGTGGCCAAGGAGGCATGGCCCCGCCCGAGGCGGAGAAGCAGGCATGTCCCAGCCCGGAGGTCCTCTAGGCTCCTCGTCGCGCCGCCGGAAGCTGCATCAATCAGGCCGTTGTCCCTCGATCTCCTCGACCCACAGCACGGACGGCGGCGCGGGAAGCACAATACGGGATGGCGGCGCGCGGAACATGGATCGGCGGTGCGAGGTCCGGAAACGAATGGCGGCGCGAGCTCCGGAAACTGACGGCGGCGCGCGCAGCACACGGATGCCATCGTGGATTCGCGGGGGAGAAATGCGTGACGACATCAGTTGGTCGTGCTAAGCACCCAGCGGCAGTAGTTGGGCTGATTCTCTCACAGCTAAACGGGCAGACCAGCTAAATGGGCTTTCAGTCAGGCAAAAATTATTTGAGTGCAGCCGAACGTTTATCGCTCCGATTGAGAAGCTGGAATCGCCCTGGAAAGACGGATCGACGGATCTGTGGGAAGCCAGAGGACATCCGAACACGCCCTTAACACTGGTGATTGGCGAATATTTTTTAGTGGAAGACAACGTTCCCGTCGGCACGTAGACGCTCGTGATAAAATTGTCAATTTGAAGATTTTATTTGCGGGCTCAATCTTTAGAGGTGCTCGTTGGGGGTAGGATGTGTGTGCATGTGTTTATATGGGTGAGTGTATGTAAGTGTTTGTGTCTGTAAAAAAAACTCTTTCTATCAAACTAGTATAATAAACAAATAATAATAATAATGAAATATTCGATATACCAATGAATGATGTATTAGTTGGACTATTAAGTAATATTAGAATAAAATTAATTATCAAAAATAAAAAATGCATTGGTAAATGTAACCATATGCGACAGATTAGACATATTTAACATATCTGCATATGGGTCAAATATTAGTGCAAAAGAATGAATAGTAGCACATATGTGTTAAGTGGAAGATCGCTGACGTGGGTATACCCGCCGGGTACCCACCATTGGTACAGCCGAAAGGCCCACTTGGTGTCCATCGAAGTCATGAAGCCCAAACCTGCGTGAAGGATGCGAACGTACCCGCTACATTATTTCCTGGAGTACGTATCAAGACATGGCGCCCTAGGTTAGGAAATCTAGGTTTGTAACCTATATAAAGGCTGGGAGGGGCAGCGGAGCAAGGGAAGACTCTCACGTTAGATCCAATCTGCAACACCATCAATACAGATCAGATAAGCGGGAGTAGGGTGTTACCCTCCGGAGGATTGAACCTGGGTAAATCGTCTTCTCCTTGTTAGCCGACGATACCACTAGCACTCACGTTTCCTAACCTCATATTGTCGTGGTAACCCCACGTCAGGCCCCGCTACATCATTGCTGTCGTTGCCCATGGACATGAAGAGGAAGCACACGAATAGTCGGCGCAAATGGTGTTAAACAGAAGAGAGCAGTCCAACCGGGATGCTCCACCTAAATTTTATCAGCCGCTTCAAGTATATAATCTCAAGGAACGGGGTTTCTGAGCCAGCTCTCCCGCGCACGGTCTTGTCACCAGATGGGGAAATCTGAAAGTACAACAAAAGAAACAAGGCTATGGCGAAACAGAGAGTCACTAACGTGTTATTTTTTATGAATCCATCCAGTTTGTTCTCTATAAGCTGAGTAGGCAGAAAACATAATCGTCACGCGATGAAAAAAACAGTGAACACGTCAAGAATGTATATGCATGTTGACATCAGACATTTACACATGGTTGGTGTACCAACAAAAATTTAACTTTCCACCAAAACGAGTTCTATTATATCGATTCACGATATGCAACGTGTGTGCGAGGCGAGCGTGACGAGGCGGGCGGTGAAGGAGCGGTGTGTGTGAACTGCTCCTTACTTAGTGGGAGTAGAAGAGCTCCCCAATAAGCATGTCTAACTCTATCCCCAGTAGTAATGTGGGACTACCACTCCCACTTTGTACTTAGCATGCAATCACAATTCAACAGGATAATGGAATGGTAACTATCTGCATAGGATAGTACTATAATTCAGCTATAGCACGTTGTGGATTGAATCATTGAAATCTATGCATTTGTTCGAAGAATTCCGTTTGTTAGGAAAAAGTTTTTTTTTAGATGTTTTTTACGACAAAGCTGACACAATTACTTTTTTTTAGGACGAAGCTGATATAATTACATTTTTTTTTGAGAATCAACCTACCCCTAACTATTCAGAATTCAAAACATGGGGAATACAAACGCCATCTGGCGGATTTAAGAACCAAACGTGACGTCCGGGAGGCATGCCTAACACCAAGTGTGCGAGGTTGTGAGGCTCCTTGTTTGACAGTCTGCCTTCATGCACAAACGTTGCCTCGACGAAGCCAGCCGCAGTCGTCGTTATTTCATGCAGTATGTGACTATACGCCCCTAAATTGGGTCCCTTCATTGCCTCAATAACTGCAAGGCAATCACTGGCCACACGTATCTTCGGAAGGAGTTAGATCTTGTGCCAGACTTATGCCTTCTCTCACAGCTAGGGCCTAAAGAATCTCCGGTTCCATCGCTCCTTCTAAATGAACTGCAGAAGCACCAAGATAGACACCGGCTTCAGTTCTTGCCACTACCGCCACAGCACCAGTTCTGCTGGTCTTGTCGGTGCCGGCATCCACATTCAGCTTGGCTACTCCAGTTGGTGGAGGGATCCACGCACCATGCACAGGAGCAGCAGTCTGAACCTTCTTCTCATTCCTCACTGGCTTGTGTAGTTGATCTAGTTCAGCAAGGAAGCTTTGCACAAAACCATGAGTACTCAACGGACTCTGAAAAATCCCCTCGTGGATCGCTTTCCTCCTAGCGTGCCAAATAGCCCAGAGGGTAGTACATACTCTTATCAGTTGATCGCGGGGCAGGGTTTCGATCATAACGAATAGCCAATTTCTCGCTCCCGGTTCCTGCACCTGACACATATGCTCCACCATCTCCTCATCTGCTAATGCCCAAATGCACCGCACCATATTGCAGTCAATGAGGGAGTGTCTCCATGAGTCCTCTGCGCCACAAATAGCGCAGCTCCTTACCGGCGAGATGTGCCTCCGGTGAAGGAGGTCAGCAGTGGCAATGACTGCTTCGCCAGCCGCACAGAAAAGTTCTCAATTTCGATGGTACCTGTATATGCCACAAGCTGGTCCAACTTTTCTGTAGCCCTTGATGATCCGAACCTGACGCTGTACTATAAATCCATGCTTCCCTTCGTTCTTTTGTACAGGCCAGCATACGGTAAGCCGATTGCACGCTAAACATGCCCTTTTTGTCATGATGCCAGCCCCAAAAGTCGGACTGCACCCTTGAGCTGATTGGTATGGTTTGAATTGCTTCGACATCCATTGGAAGAAACTTAGCTCGCAGCTTAACCATGTCCCACTGTCGAGTAGTTTGATCAATGTAATCTGAAATTCGTTGCGGAGGATCTGTCGTCGGACAGGCAACCGGTCTCAGACTGCCATCTCGTGGGATCCAATTATCGTTCCAGGCATCTATCTCGGCACCAGTACCAATACGCCGAATCAATCCTTGTTTCAGGACACCCCTTCCTTCTATTATGGCTCTCCAAATATGCGAAGGATGAGACCCCAGCTCAGCCTCCAGGAAGTGGCCATCAGGGAAGTAAACAGCTCGAAGGATCCTTGCACTAAGCGTATCCGGATTCTGTATAATGCGCCACCCTTGTCGAGCAAGAAGTGCTAAATTGAACAGCTCGATATCGCGGAAACCCAAGCCCCCAAGTGGGTACCGTATCTCCTCCCACGCAACCCAACACGTTTTTCTTTTGCCTTGCTTGCTTCCCCACCAAAAGTTTCTGATGAGAGAATTAATGTGCTCGCATAGTCCTCGTGGTAATTTGAAACATGACATGGAGAACGTGGGTATGGCCTGTGCCACTGATTTAATCAAAACCTCCTTCCCACCTGCCGATAGACATTGCTCCAGCCAACCCTGGATCCACTTCCAAATTCTATCCTTTAAGTACTTGAAGGCACCGTTAGAGGACCTCCCAACATCCGATGGCATACCCAGGTATTTCTCACTAAGAGATTCATTCTGAACATCAAGAATCAACTTCATCTCCTCCTTCACAGCCACAGGACAACGCTTACTGAAGAAAACTGAAGATTTATCCAGATTTATTCGCTGACCTGAGGCCCGACAATAGGCATCCAAAGTGTCTCGGATATCCCGAGCGCTTTCTCCATTTGCCTTCACAAACAGCAGGCTATCATCTGCAAAGAGTAGGTGGTTAACTACCGGGGCAGTGGGGGCCACCTTTAGTCCTTGTAAGCTCGATGATTCACTTCTGGCTTTTAACAGGCACGACAGGCCCTCTGCTGCAAGCAAAAACAAATAAGGTGAAATTGGATCTCCTTGGCGAATACCTCTCGAAGGTTGGAATTCTTCTAACTTCTCGCCATTAAACAAAACTGAAAATGACACCGTGGTGACCATCCTCATAACCATATCAACCCAAGTACGGTGGAAGCCCAACTTGATCATTATAGCTCTTAGGTAATTCCACTCCACTCAGTCATATGCCTTCCTCATATCCAGCTTGAGTGCACAAAAGCGATGCTTCAACGCCTTGTTACGCTTCATAAAATGTAGGCACTCATAAGCTGAAATGATATTATCAGTTATCAACCTGCCAGGCACAAAAGCAGATTGCTCATCAGAAATTATCTCGGGCAGTACACTCTTCAGTCTATTGGCTAGCACTTTAGATGCAATCTTATAAATAACATTACATAGACTGATTGGTCGGAACTGGCCAAGCTCCTCCGGTTTTGCGACTTTGGGTATTAGCACAATAAAAGTTTTGTTAAAAGCGGACGGATCATCGTCTCCCCGTAACACCCGCAGCACAATACTTGTGACTTCCTCCCCACATAAGGCCCAGTAGCGCTGAAAAAAGTGTGCCGGAAACCCGTCCGTCCTGGCGCCTTAGTTGGGAACATTTGAAACAGAGCATCCTTCACCTCTTTCGCCGTAATGGTCGAAATAAGGCCCTTGTTCATACTCTCTGTTACCTTGGTTGGTACCGTGTCAAGCACCACACCCATCTCCTCCGTCCCTTCTGACCTATATAGGTCACGGTAGAAGGTAGTAGTAGCAGCAGCCATCTCTTGCGGATCCTCAGTCACCTCCCCATTTGGTTTCCGAAGGCTGGTAATTTTATTCTTCTTCTTATGTCTGCTTGCTCTTAAGTGAAAAAACCTCGTGTTTTTGTCACCTTCTGCTAACCATTGAACTCGGGAACGCTGCTTCCACATAATCTCTTCACGATGATCCAGCTCAACTAGCCTGTCAACGATCTTTACTTCCGCATGTGATGGTCCCATGCGTAGAGGGTCCTCACGTAGTCGTTTCAGCTCTTCACGCAGACTACGGATCTCTTTCCTGACACTCCCAAAAGTGTTTGTACCCCAATTCTGTAGGGATCCTGACACCGAGTTTATTTTCTCCTGAAGATCAACAAGTGTTGTCGCTTTACCGAGCTGGTTCCATGCCTGTTCTAAGACTGGATCAAAATCTTCATGGCGTTCCCACATCAGCTCGTACCGAAACTGTTTTCCTTCCACTCTCTGACGAGGAAAACTGTCACGCTCCTCCCAAGATAGGAGGATAGGGCAATGATCAGAAGAGGCGGCTGTAAGATGCCGAACGGTTGCAAGTGGAAACCGGGCACTCCAGTCTGGTGTTGCCAATGCTCGATCTAACCTCACCTGGCAAAAAGAGCCACCAGCCACCCTCTTCTCATATGTCCAGATAGGGCCTTCATAACCCAAGTCTTGAAATCCACACACATCAACCACATCACGAAAACCAGCAATTTGTGTGTGGCTCTTCTCCTGTACTCCAGCATGTTCATGTCGGTGCAGCACTTCATTAAAATCCCCTAGACAAAGCCAGGGTAAAGATGACGATGAGCGATTATATAATTAATCCCTCCGTTCCAATTTAATTGACTTGCTATATCCACCCTCCGTTCCAATTTAATTGACTTGATATATCCACATGTGGTGTATAGCAAGTCAATTAAATTGGAACGGAGGGAGTACATGAGTTACGGCTCAAAGCCGTAGCGTGGGTTGGGCTTTCAGACCTCCTCTCCAGGATGGCCTGGGACGTCATCCTCTGGTGGGCCTGGTTGTCTAGGTTGTTGTACAAATTGCCCTTGCTACGAAGCCTACTTGGCCCCAAATTGCTGCTTGCGGAAAACGTTCCTGGTTGCTGGAGGGGAGCCCCGAGCCGTATACATTGCTAACAGCAAGTCCTTTTTTCTGTTTATTTTCTTTTTTCTTGCAGGTTTCTTTTGATTTGTATTTGTATTTATTTTTTCCTTAAATTTGTTTAATATGCTATATTTTTTCATTCTCAGTTTTTAATAACTATATGAATAATCGTTTCACACATGAACCTTTTTTGAATTCATGATCTGTTTTAAATAAATGAATATTTTCAAATACATGATCATATTTTAAACCCACATGAATATTTATTATTATAGGTGAATGGTTTTCTGTGTAAACCAATGTTCTTACACATTTAAAAATGTCTTCATGTTTTGAAAAATGCTCACGAGTTATAAAAAAATATTCATAGATTGAAAAAATGTTCATGGCTTCAAAAAAATGTTCACAAGGTTCAAAAAAATGTTCATCTGCCCAAAAACATGTTCACAAGGTTCAGAAATAATGTTCATGGGTTCTAAAATATGTTCCGAATTTTGAGGAAAATAGAACTTCTGGACTACACAAAAATAACAAAATCGGATAAATTTGAAGGTTTGAACTATGCATATGCAGATCCACACTTTTGTCATTTTTGTGTAGCCCAGAATACAAAGTATGTGAAGTTGATTTTTTTACTCGTTTGTGGAATACACCATTGGTTACATCCTGAATTTTTTCAGTTTTTTTTTTGAAAGCACGAAATCTCCTCCTGTTTGAAAAATACAAAGACAGATAAGTTGTTTGAAATGAAAAAAATGCTAAAGAGATCTTGATGCATCTATCAACAACCCGGATAGGAGAGTATAACTGAGTCGATGTTCAGGAAAACTGCTCTAAACTTACGGGACTACCATAACGCACATGATTTCGAAAAGCGAAGTTATAGCATGCGGAAGCAGATTAACAACTTAACAGTTGTATATACAAACATATTGCTGCATAGATTTAATGTAATTGTATGAGCTACTCAAATAGAACACAAACTTGATCATACTCGCAACAATATCGCGTGATTCAGTTCCGCCACTGTTCCCATCGAACCCTTGTGTTAACAGTGGGCATAAAGTGAAACGGTACGTGATCGCAGGAGAGAGAGGCGATTGTTGAGGCCATCGTAAGGTTCCGTTCCCTCGCCGGCGACGCCGCCAGTCCGCTCCGCCTCCGGTGGCCTTAGGGCCTTCGAGGCATGGCGGATCACGGCCTCTCGCCGGCGGGAGGGTTCCTGTTCTTTGTTTTCAGTGTCTTCTTCGAGATGTTGAGGCGACGACTACATCTTGAAGTCAGAATAAGATCTTCCCCATCCTATCCTCGCTCTGTTGGTGCGTCTAGCGCCAGCGGAGGACGCGTGGAGGTGTGTGTCTGGCGGATCTCCTGTGATCCTGTCCGTTTTCATGTTCGTCCGTGTTGTTGCAGGTCTAGCTCTACTGATTTACGATTGTCATCATTTGTGATGGTTACTGGTCTGGTGTGCTGGTCCCTCGGGGACTTAACACGACGACTTCTCGTCTGTCTACTAAAACAAGCTCTATTACGACAAGTTTTACCCGACTCTGGTGACGGATGGGTGAGGACAGCGGCGCGCCTTCGGCTTGCTTCAGTGTTTGTAGTCGTCGCTAGGTGGTCCGAAGACCTATTTGTAATTTTTCTTATTTTTAGAATTCTTTATACCGTTGTTGATCAATAAATTAGTTGGTCTTTTCGCAAAAAAAAAGTGGGCAATAATGTATGTTTGTGTTATTTGTGCGTTAATGATTGAGAGGGGTAATTGGCAAGTCCGCATTCAGAGGTTGTAGCTTCCTGGCCCGGTTGATATGGGTCCGTTTTCTAGATTCAGGTTAAGTATCTCTAGCTTTCATGATGTGCAATCTATGTACTCGAGCGCTGGATCACCAAAATAAATGAAAAGTTGACGGTATGACCACAAATGAACACACGTACGGGCCGTGCATGCATTCCTTACGAGTGGGGTATGTGGTGAAGATTGATTCCTGTCCAAGCAGTAGAGACAAGATGCAGACGATGTCCAAGAAGAAGAGTCCGTCACCAGACTTTTCCATTAACTGCCCTTGGCCCCGGTACAGCTAGTTCCTTGTCGCTCATGATTTTTCTCAAATCTATGCTCCTGTGGGCTTCTTTGATTTGTAGGATAGAAAAATTATAGGAACATGAAATTGGAAGGAATGGCAGTTGTAATTCTTAGCCTCGTCCCTTGTGCACAGGAATCAAAACATGAAGTCTGCGTAGATTCTTTTTTCCCTACGATTTTGCACTGAAATTGACAGCTAGAGCCCCATTCGTGTGAATCAAAGGGCTGAACAGTAGCATCTTTTGAAATTTTCCTAATCCTCTACTTTTTTTATCATACTTCCTGTAAATTAAAAGAGGCCATAGTGTTTTGCATCGGACTGACGGAACGTGGCATGCAATTATCCAACTCAGATACTGCAAGATGTTAGCCCTAAAAGAAAAGATACTGCAAGATGTTGCAAAGAAAACTCATACGTACTACCTCCGATCCATATTAGTGGGCACAACTTTGTCTAGATACACATGTATCTAGTCTAAATACTTAACTAGATACATATGAATTTAGACAAATCTATGCCCACTAATATGGATCGGAGGGAGTACAAGATTTGCATGCGAAACTGCATGAGCATCATTACTGAGGAAATTGGAAATTGATACGTACGATGATACGCACATTGAGACATGACACACGATAATTTAGCGGTTACTATGGATCAGCGAATGCTCTGAAGGAAGGAAGCTAGGACAGGAGCGTGATAATGTCGATGGCGACGGTGCAGAGGTGCTCCAGCGCCTCCTCCCTCCTCGCCAGCTCCGCCGGGTACGCCACTCGCTTCCTCCGGAACAGCGTCCGGCACACGGCCGGGTACTCCGCCGCCGCGCTCACGTGCACGAACGCGTAGTCGTACGCCTCCTCCCCCACCGACTCCCGGGCCTCCAGCAGCGCCTCCCGCGCCTCGCTGTACTTGCTAGCGCAGGACCGCAACAGAAGCGCCGCCTGCGGCAACGGCTCTGGGCCAGGAGAGCCTGGAGAGCCCAGAGAGGTGGTGGTGTTGTTGGCCAGAGCTGCCTGGGTGGCGGAGGCGTTGGCGGCGGCCGCGGAGACGGCGATGCCGCAGAGGCCGCGGAGGTCTGCGGTGGAGCTGGAAGGGTCGGCGACGAGGGCGGCCACGCAGAGGTCGTAGTAGGTGGTGGCGTTGCAGGTGGACTGCACCACCGGCGGCGGCACGGTGACGGTGTTCGGCTTGCCGCGCTGAGCTCGAATTGTCGGTACTGTTGCTGTCTCTGCGGTGCCTGCAGTACAGACGACGAGAAGCAGAACTAGCACCGGTAGTAGTGTAGCAGGTGAGCCCGACGCCATTGCTGCCAAGCTACTGTGTGTCACTCAAAATCTCTGTCAGTGCTGTGTGCAACAATGGACTGGATGTATATACTCCTCTAGCCTCTCCAGTCCGGGACGAGAGCTGAGACATGCATCGTCCATCTGTTATTGTCGGATCGAATTCGTTTCATTGCTTCACGGACGACGGACGACGCTTGCTTTGGGATGTCGTCGTCTAGCTTGCTTCACGTGTTCAATCATAGATCACCTCTCCTCGTTGGTCCAGATTGTTCACAAGACAATACTATTGGTTCAGTAACTACTTTTTGAACCATTGGTTTGGTTCAGTAACTAGTACGTATTTCCGTGAGTTTCTGGACTCCTGAGATGCAGTGCTCCCTTTGTTTTAGGGCCTATTTGATTTATAGGATAGGAAAATCGTACGAATAGGAAAATCGTAGGATTCTAATGTCATGTACCGTCTAATCCTACAAGATTTTGCATGCACCATAGTTTGTTTTGAAAAGCAACAGGAAGAAAGAAGTTTGGAGGCAATCGCACAGCTCCTCAAGGGCCGGCCGTACTTCCTTTATATAGAGCAGATTACGATACAACTTGTACAACAAGCTAGGCTAGGTACTTGTACAACAAGCTAGGCTAGGTATCTAACTTAAACGGTCCTATCGCTAACATATCTCTAACGTCAGATATTAACAGACTAATATCGTTAGTATGTTACAATATATTCTAACACCCTCCCTCAATCTCAACTGTCGAACAAGTTGAGATTGCGCTTGCACCGTTGAAAAGCTGGAAGTGGAAGTGGCTTGGTGAAGATGTCTGCAACTTGATCATTAGAAGAAATGAACCTGATCTCCAGCTTCTTCTGAGACACCCGCTCACGTACAAAGTGAAAATCCACCTCAATATGTTTGGTGCGAGCATGAAACACTGGATTTGCCGAAAGATAAGTTGCACCGAGATTGTCACACCACAACACCGGAGTTCTAGATTGCTGAATACCCAACTCACCAAGGAGGGACTGTACCCAAATCAATTCGGCCGTGGCATTAGCAAGAGCTTTATATTCTGACTCCGTGCTAGATCGAGAGACTGTGGCTTGCTTACGAGCACTCCAGGCGATCAAATTTCCTCCAAAGAAGATAGCATATCCCCCGGTTGATCGCCGGTCATCAACATTTCCTGCCCAATCCGCATCAGAGAAAGCGGACAACAAATCAGTACGGGCTGGGCGAAGCGACAGTCCAAGTGACAAAGTGAACTGAATATAGCGCAATATACGCTTGACCGCAGACCAATGACTGTCACGAGGAGCATGAAGGTACTGGCACACACGGTTGACCACATATGAGAGATCAGGACGTGTGACTGTAAGATATTGAAGACCCCCCACAATGCTGCGATATAGAGTGGCGTCATCGGGAGCAAGAAGTGTACCATCAAAAGCAGACAACTTATCTGAAGAAGACATCGGTGTATCAGCAGGTTTGCACTTGAGCATGCGAGACCGCCGAAGAAGTTCAGAAGCATATTTCTTTTGCGAGAGCAGAAGCCCGCCAGTGGAGGGGCGCAACACTTCGATCCCAAGAAAAAAATGGAGCGCACCGAGATCTTTGACCACAAACTCTGTGCGGAGATCCTGAATGAGATGATCTGGTGCTTGAGCCGAAGAGCTGATGACAATTATATCGTCAACATAGACAAGCAAAAACGTGACAACCTCAGATCGGCGACAAATGAAGAGTGATGAATCAGCAGCAGAAGACACAAAGCCGAAAGTACGAAGAACGGAGCTGAGTCGTGCATGCCAAGCACGAGGCGCCTGCTTTAAACCATATATAGCCTTGTCAAGACGACAGAGATGATGAGGACAAGCAGGATCTTCATACCCGGGAGGTTGTCGCATATACACTTCTTCATCAAGAACACCATTGAGAAATGCATTCTGAATATCAAGTTGTCGAAGATGCCACCCTCGAGAAACAGCAAGAGAAAGTAGAAGCCGAATCGTCGTCGGTTTGACCACTGGACTGAATGTATCATCAAAATCCACACCTTGACGCTGCTTGTAACCTTTTGCCACGAGACGTGCCTTGTACCTCTCGATTGAGCCATCTGCATGATGTTTGACTTTGAAGATCCACTTGGAATCAATGACATTGACCCCCGACGGACGAGGAACCAAGTGCCACGTGTTGTTCTTCAAAAGAGCAGCGAACTCGGCGTCCATCGCTGCACGCCAGTGAGGTACAGAGAGAGCAGCACGAAAATCCCGAGGCTCAGCGCTGGGAGACGCTGCTGCATGAGCCATGCACGTCGCTAGCCAAGCAACGGTACCGTCCTTGCGTTGCAGGGGCTTGCGAATATTATTTCGGAGCCGCGTCACGGGCCCAACTGGTGGTGGAGGAGGCCCATTTGCGGAAGAAGCAGCAGAGCCGGGCGAGCCAGGCGAAGAAGGCTGCCCAGCATCAGGCGAAGGAGAGCCAGCGGTGGGCGACGTCGGCCCAGTAGCAGGTGACCGCGACTCATCTGGCGCGGAGGAGGCAGAGGCCGATCCTGGGCCAGTGTCGACGTTTGGCGTAGTGATGCGCACCGGCGAGTGTTGCATGGGATCGCTGGATCCCGAGACGTTCTCATGCACGTCGATTGTAGACTCGATCGGATCAACGTGAAGCTGTGCACCGCGTCCTGATCCTGCACCGTGGTTAGGAAATAACAGTGGGGTATACGCAACATCATTAAATTGACCAGGCGAGGCAGGAGTGGAGGACGTGGGAATTGTTGTTTCGTTGGATGATACACTAGCGAATGGAAAATTGCACTCATCAAATATAACATCACGAGATATGTAAACGCGGTTTGTAGGAATGTGGAGGCACTTGTATCCCTTATGAAGAGAGCTATACCCAAGGAACACGCATTTCTTTGAACGAAACTCTAATTTGTGATTGTTATAAGGACGAAGGTGAGGCCAACATGCACACCCAAACACTTTAAGAAAAGTGTAGTCGGGAACCTCCCCCAACAGACGTTCCAAAGGAGTTTTCATGTTTATAACTCGACTTGGGAGGCGATTAATAAGAAAGCATGTTGTGATGAATGCGTCACTCCAAAAACGAAACGGTACGGACGCGTGAGCAAGGAGAGTAAGTCCAGTCTCGACAATGTGACGGTGTTTGCGCTCCGCGGTGCCGTTTTGTTGATGGGTGTGAGGGCAAGAGACCCTATGAGTGATGCCAATATCGGAGAAAAATTTATGAAGACGAATATATTCACCACCCCAATCGGTTTGAACATGAATGATTTTATGATTTAAGAGACGCTCAACATGGCGTTGGAACTGAAGGAACACATTAAAAACATCAGATTTGTGCTTAAGTAAATATATCCAAGTGAAGCGACTATAAGCATCAATAAAACTGACATAATATTTGTGACCACTAATTGAAGTTTGGGCATGTCCCCATACATCCGAAAATATGAGCTCAAGAGGAGCTTTTATTACATGACTTGAAATAGGAAAAGGCAATTGGTGACTTTTGCCCTGTTGACATGCATCACAAATTGCATTATTGCGACTAGACTCCGAAGGAAGATCACTATGATGGAGGACATGCTGAACGACCTGTGAAGCAGGATGACCTAAACGACAATGCCATTGTTCTCGAGACACACGAAGACTCCCAAAAGCTTGTTTGATAACCGGTGGCTCCAGGGGATAGAGACCACCGCGACACCTCCCTCTAAGCAGAATTTCCCGCGTTTCCCGGTCCTTCACAAATAAATTATTGGGATGAAATTCAAGGAAAACTGGATTATCACGAGTAAACTTCTTAACGGAAAGGAGATTACGGGTAACGGAAGGAACATGCAACACATCTTTGAGACATAAAGTTTTGGAGGGAGTGGAGAGGATGCCTTGGCCAACATGATGAATGCGCATACCTGCACCGTTGGCGGTGTGGACGTGGTCGTTGCCGCGGTAGACCTCGTTCATGGTGAGCTTGTCGAGGTCGTTGGTGAGGTGATCCGTCGCCCCGGTGTCCGCGTACCAGCTCGGATCAACAGGGTAGGACGGCGTATGTCCTTGCGCGGGGACTGTAGCAGCAGCGGCTTGACGTGATGTGCCGCCGCCGTCGTTCCCAACTCCAAGGAACTCGCGCTTGAAGCGCTTGAAGCACCGAGAGGCCACATGGCCCACCTTGCCGCAGAGTTGACAGACGGGGCGGTTGCCACTACCAGCACCCGCCATGTTCTGCTGGTTGGGTCCGCCGTGTCCAGGGTCGAATTGGATCGAAGCTGGAGGAGCAGGAGCACGAGAGTAGCCACTCGTGGGAGGCTTGATCGGAGGTAGAGAGCGGCCATCCGCCCGGTAGAACTTGCCACCGCCACCGCCGCCCGGCTGCTTGCTGAAGGAGAGGTTGGCGGAGTACTGGTTGGTGTTGAACTCCGCCTTGCGCCCCTCGACGCGGTACTCCGCGCTGAGCAGCTGCGCGTAGAGATCGCGAAGTGGCATTGGCGTCGTGCGCGCCGTGACGCGGTCGACCAGCGCGTCGTAGTCGCCGTCCAGGCCCGCCAGCATGTAGGAGATGATCTCCTCGTCCTCGAGTGGCTTGCCGATGGAGGCGAGGGTGTCGGTGAGGTTCTTGACCTTGGTGAAGTAGGCAGACATCGGCTCGTCCTGTTTCTTGAGCGTGGACAGCTTGAACCGAAGCTGCATCGAGTGTGCGGTCGATTGCGCCGCGAAGCTGTTCTCCAGCGTTGCCCACGCCTCCCTGGACGTGATGGTCGTCATCAGCATGCCGACGACGCCCTCGGACGCATTGCCGAGGATTGCAGACAGGATAGCTTGGTCCTGCTGCATCCAGCGCTGATAGGCCGGATTGGGAATCTCCTTGGGCGCCCCGGCGTCAGCAGCCTGTGGGTTTGGGGCGAGTTCAGAAGGACAGGGAAGGAGTCCGTTGACATAGCCCATAAGGAGATGGCTTTTGAGGATGGGAACGATCTGAGTGCGCCATAGGAGGTAGGTTTGAGCTGAGAGCTTGATGAGGTTCAGGTTTTGGAAAGTGTATGGACCCGGCAGTGCAGAGCCGCCGGTGTTGGAGGAGTTGCCGGTGAAGCCGCCGGAAGAGAAGAGGCCAGATGCGGCATCGGAGATGGAAGAGGCCGAAGGAGAAGCCATTGGAGCAAAACGTGGTTTGGATCTAATCTCGCTGTGGTACCATGAAAAGCAACAGGAAGAAAGAAGTTTGGAGGCAATCGCACAGCTCCTCAAGGGCCGGCCGTACTTCCTTTATATAGAGCAGATTACGATACAACTTGTACAACAAGCTAGGCTAGGTACTTGTACAACAAGCTAGGCTAGGTATCTAACTTAAACGATCCTATCGCTAACATATCTCGAACGTCAGATATTAACAGACTAATATCGTTAGTATGTTACAATATATTCTAACATGTTTGATTCCACCAAAGGAATTGTAAAATGAGATTGAAGTAAATGTTGGATTTACTATGGGAAGTAGTACAACAATTCTTATAGGAATTTTCAATCCTACAAATCAAATGACCAAGATATGAAAATTTTCTATAGTATTCATTCCTCCACAATTTCTTTGAAAGTCCTTTGTATCAAACAGGCCCTTAGAAAATTTGATAATCGTATATACAAGTTTCAAAAAAATCTAGAAAAATTTCAGCAAAACAAGATTAGAGACAAAGCATGGCACACCTAGAAAAACAATCTTGGCTCTCCACTGACGCCGAGAGTGGGTCCCACCAACTCAGGCCCCACCTGTCATGAGATTCTTGACATCCAAGTTCTCGTTTTTTCTCAAAATATTTACGTGGCAAAAATCACCAATGCCTTTAACGTCAATAGGTTTCTGAATGTCCAAAATGCAAGAAAACAGGGAGTTCCTGCATCCCAGAGTTATAAACCAAATAAACTGATTGCTTGGGAAATCCCATTAAACTTAAAAAAAATATGGTGTCTGGTTCAGAGGAGTTCATGGTTGTGAGTTGTGACTGTCCTGAAGCTCGGTCTGTGTCTGGTTCTGAGAGGAGGTTCTGAAACCCCCGGAGCTTGAGCTGCTAGTAGAGTCACCGAGTGGTTGTGATATTTCTAACCTCCTTCGTGGTCTCTACTCCTATGAGGGCGAAAGGGATATGAATTGGTAACCTTTTTTCCTTGTGAGCGCATCGAGTGTATTCTGAGTGGCGCTGCTGCGCTGCGGCTTCTTGCGCATCTGTGTAGATGATTGGTTGCAATGGTGTAGTAGGCTCGGCCGGCGCGTTGGCGCCTTTATCCGGTAAGAAGGACTTTACTGTGCGAGCGGCGATCTGTGCTCCTGGCCTGAGTATGCAGAGGAATGAGGTCTGGGAGGTCGTCTAGGCCTCCATTCTTGCGGGTAGGTCGTGTTGACTGGCTTCCTGTGTTTTGTAGGATCTTCAGTGATTTTGATGGGTCCTGAGGGTCTAGCAAAAGTGATCTCTCGATTGTGGTGATAGAGCCTTGCGTCGAAAACGACCATTTGTTGGTGACCCAAGATTATAGGATACTGAGTGAGACTTGGAGTACTCTCGACTCGAGATGTGCAGAATTTGGTTATGAAGTTTCATGTGCATCTGAATGTCACAGGCATGGTGACTTCTCTGATCTCGTGTGTGAGGTCTACTGTATCGTCGGAGAAACGGACGTATGCAGGTGGTATTTGTAAGTGTTTCAGTAGATGTGTGGAGATGGTACCAAATAAGGACGCGGGGTACGCAAGACCTCCCTGAACTCGTACGTTTACCACACACGGGGAGACGCGGAATGAATGGTCTTGCTGATGCGATGGAGGTCTTGAGGCCTCCTGGTCGTCTGCTGCGTGAATGTTGTTGTTCTTCCTTGTTTGGCCATGTCGAGTCCGCTCTTCGCTGACCGCTCTTGTCATCGACCTGGTCCAGAGGTGGTTTAGCTCGTAAGACGGTGGATAGTTTAGTGATAGGAGCACTCGGCATGTTTGCTCTGTCCTGATTGAGTGTTCATTTGCCACTTCTCGTTTATCCATGCCAAGGATCCTGCATTCCGCGGATGTGTGGACCCCCGAGCGGTGGATCTTGCACCGATCGTCCTTTTGGAGGGTAGTTGTTCCCGGAAGACTTGGGTAGGATCTCACCTTAGGTGAGATCCATTTTTTTGAAAATTCAAAACATGTCGAAAAATTCCGAAAAAAATAGACAACACGCATCTATGTTACATATGCAACGTCAAAAATTGGCAGCTCAAAATTCGACTTATACTTAGAGAGGCAAAAAGAGAAATTTCGGTGTGAATAGTGTCACTCAGATCTGGACACTATTCACAGTGTAGTTTACCATTTTTGTTTCTCTAACTGTAGGTCGAGTTTTGAGCTGCCAATTTTTGACGTTGCATATGTAACATAGATGCATGTTGTCTATTTTTTTCGGAATTTTTCGACATGTTTTGAATTTTCAAAAAAGTTGATCCTACGATCTCACCTAAGGGTGAGATCCTACCCAAGTCTCTCCCCGTTTTCTTGGGTCTTTTGAAACAAGTAGATGTGGTCTTTAGTCTGTTAAACCGTGATGCTCTTGGGAACGCTTCGCACAGTGGGGATTGGGCCGACAGGTCTTTAACGGAATCTAGGCAAGCCTGATGAAGCAGGA
The DNA here is from genome assembly GCA_947311845.1 of Poa pratensis. Lineage (NCBI taxonomy): Eukaryota > Viridiplantae > Streptophyta > Magnoliopsida > Poales > Poaceae > Poa > Poa pratensis. The sequence continues at coordinate 18,802,699 of CAMZMU010000010.1, forward strand.
GTACTGCACGGAGACAGACCTCGTCGTCTTTTGTTGTCTGTTGTAGGTTGTTGTGTCTTCTCCTTCTTTTTCTTCACAACCCCTGCTTATACTGGTGGCTCGGTAGTTGGTACCGCGTCGCGACGGTAGGGTGTGGCTCGCACGGGTGCGATTGTAGTTGCCCTCGCCGTTATTTTCTCCTTTTTTTCTTGCGGCGGTGCTGTCATTCTGAAGGTCATTGTTGGTCGGAGTCGGACACCATGGAGGGCAATCCTGATCAATGGCAACTCGGGTATTAACCGGCGTTGAATAGAGATTGGGACCTGCTGGCCATGTTTGTTCTTCTGTGGTGGGATTTGTGTACACTCCGTATGGGACAGGGATCTGAGCCTGCACGTCGTTGAGTCTCCAGCCCCCGGGTTGTTCATGTCCTCCGGTGATGAGGGCGGTAAGTCGTTTGGTGCATGGTTCCAGGTCGTCCTCGAGCCGTGGGCTAGTCCTGGTGCCCAATTCCGGGGCTGTGGGTCGAGATGATAGTTTGCCTGCGCCGACCAAGTCGCGTGGACGGGTCGAAGAAGGGTGGGGGAGCTGCTCTGGAGTAGGGATTGTATAACCCGGGTTGATGATTGTCCGGTGGGTAGTTCCCTGCATTGTTAGATTAAAAAGGGAGATTTTACATCCGTCGTCTTGATGCAGTGGCGTCGATTCGATCTGTATGGTGTTCACACCCCCTACCTGGCACGCCAGCTATCAAAGGATAGTGATTGACGATCCCCCGACAATGTTACTTCCGGAGATCAGAAGCAAGTTTATTTGTTTGGCAGGCGATGCAGGTCAATATGTTTGAGTTGTAGACGAAATAGATGAAGATCTCTCAGAATTTATTCATGAAGTGGCTACAATAGCCACTACAAATGCGATCTCGACGAGTCATATGAGGTCTCGGCCGAAGATTATAGACGTGTATCTAGGTTCTATGGTTTTACAGAGAGGTCTGGGCAGAGTTTCGACGTGTAATGGATGTCCCTGTCTTGGTCACGTCCTTCGATGTATATAGGTTAAGGTAGTGCCCGATCCTTCACGCGACTAGCGTTTCTCTCTTGCCTTATGCGTGAAGTCTTGATCTCGTAGCTTTCCTTCAAATTTAGTCCGTACGAGTATATCTTTGTAGAGGCCTGGTGCAGCACGGTAGATCTAGGTCAGTGATGACGTGGAGCACATGTTCGTTGGGAGACCCCAAGAGGAAGGTATGAAGCAGTGCAGCAGCAAGTTTCACTCAGTATGAAACCAAGGTTGTCAGATCCAGTAGGAGCAGAAGCACTTCAGAAGGTTGTTGGTAGCGCCGTTACCCGATCACCAACGTGGAACCTGCACACAACACAATCAAACTACTTTGCCCCAACGAAACAGGAAGGTTGTCAATCTTCCCGGCTTGCTGAAAACAAAGGATTAAACGTATGGTGTGAAAAACAGTACTAAATTGCAGAAAGTAAAAGAGAACAATGATTGCAGTTGGTGGTTTTATCAGTGTAAAAGAATGGACCGGGGTCCACAGTTCACTAGTGGTGTCTCTCCATAAAGATAAATAATATGTTGGGTAAACAAATTACAGTTGGGCAATTGACAAATATTGAGCACATGACAATTCATATATATGACAAGATGACTACTATGATATTCATGTGGGCATTACGACAAGATACATAGACCGTTATCCAACTGCATCTATTACTAATAATCCACCTTCAGGTTGACATCTGTGTTCCCCGTTGGTATTAAGTTGCAAGCAACGGATAATTGCATTAAGTAAATTGCGTAATGTAAACAAGTACATATGACCGTAGACATAGCATTGTTGTGTTATCCCTAGTGGCAACAGCACACCCACAACCTTAGACGTTGCTGTCACTCGCCCAGATTACTGGAGGCATGAACTCACTATCTAGCATAAATACTAACTCTTGGAGTTACAAGCATCTACTTGGCCAAAGCATCTACTAGTAACGGAAAGAATGCAAGATCATAAATAACATATAAAGATAGATTGATAATCAACTTGATCATAGTATTCAATATTCATCGGATCCCAGCAAACACAACATATAGCATTACAATAAGATGATCTTGATCATGTTAGGCAGCTCACAAGATCTAAACATGATAGCACAAGGAGGAGAGACAACCATCTAGCTACTGCTATGGACCCGTAGTCCAAGGATAAACTACTCACGCATCACTCCGGAGGCAGGCATGGCGATGTAGAGCCCTCCGGTGATGATTCTCCTCTCCGGCAGGGTGCCGGGAAGAGGTTCTGGACCCTCCCGAGTTAGGGTTGACGACGGCGGCGCCTCTGGAACTTTTCGTGGATAATGACTCGGGTGTTTAGTGTTTTCACGTCGGGGGGAATAAATACACGAAAGGGCGGCGGCTGAGGGCACCCAGGGGCCCACACAACCCTAGGGGCGGCCCCACCCTTGGCCGCGCCGAGGGTGCGTGTGGGGGCCCCCCTGGCCCTCCTCTGTCTCTCCTTCGGACTTCGTGTACGTGTCGGTGAAATAGGACCTCCAGATGACTTTTGTGCAATTCCGAGAATATTTCCAGAACAGCTTTTCTGAAATACAAAAACAGCAGAAAATAGGAACTAGCACTGTGGCATCTTGTTAATAGGTTAGTCCCAGAAAATGTATAAAAATGATATGAAGTGTATGTAAAACATGTAACAATTGGCATAATATCAACATGGAACATCAAAAATTATAGATATGTTTGAGACGTATCAAGCATCCCCAAGCTTAATTCCTGCTCGTCCTCGAGTAGGTAAACGATAAAACAAAATAATTTTTGAGGTGACATGCTACCATCATAATCTTGATCATATAGTATTGTAAAGCACATGTAAATGAATGAAGTGATCCAAGTCAATGTTCTATAGTTTGCTACCAAATAGATAACGAGTAAACAACTGAATCATACAAGCTAAAATTTCATGAATAGAACTTTGGAGACATGTATCCACTGGTTTACATAAGAGTTAACTCATAAAGCAATAGTTTCTAGTAAAAGGTATTTAACCAACACAAAGGAAGATTTAAGCTTCAGCATTTGCTTCAATTTTCAACATATTTATCTCATGGATAATGTCAACACAAAGCAATATAATAAGTTCAATATCTAGCATATGACAAATGTTGTACCAAAGTTGACACTAGTGTTTGCTTGTGGAAGATAGAAGAGGTAGGAAAACTGACTCAACATAAAAGTAAAAGAAAGGCCCTTCGCAGAGGAAGCAGGGATTAAATCATGTGCTAGAGCTTTTTAAGTTTTTGAAATCATATAGAGAGTAAAAATATAAGTTTTGAGAGGTGTATGTTAATTGTCAACGAATCAGAAAATGAAAGTACAATATGACCCCTGCCAACCAGACTTTTAAGAGCGGCTCCGATGAAGGACATTATATATTTCTACCAGCAAGGCAGATCATCCCTCTTTCTCTTTTGTTTACACATGCAGATATTTCACTGTTTGTCATTGCTTGACTGATAAATTAGGGCAAAAATGTGAAGAGAATTAAGCGGTTAAAATTGTAATTAATTGGGACTGGGCACCCCGTTGCCAGCTCTTTTTGCAAAATTAATGGATAAGCGGATGTATATGCCGCTAGTCCGGTGGTAAAGTCTGTTTGACAGGTGACATAAAGACATCCACCCCATCCTCATGAGTTGAGTAAATGACAAAAAAACCACCACATTTGGGGAAACTGTGACACCCGTATGTAAAAAACCCACCAGATTTGGGGTAAAACGACTGTATTTGTCACAGTTTCCCCAAATGTGGTGGTTTTTTGTCATTTACTCTCATGAGCTTGGTAAATATTGACACAAAAAGGAGTAATAACAGTTTTGAATAGTTTAAAGGTAGCACATGAAAATTTTATTTGGAGTGGCAAGGAAATACCACATATAGGTAGCTATGGTGGACACAAATGGCATGGATTTTGGCTCAAGGATTTAGATGCACGAGAAGCATTCCCTCTCAGTACAGAGTTTAGGCTAGCAAGGTTATTTAAGCAAACACAGACTGTCAACCGGTACACCAAGTTTTATATGACAAACATATTGCAAATATTATAAGACTCCACATTGTCTTCCATGTTAACCAAAACCTTTTAATAGAAAATATCTAGACCTTAGAGATACCACCCATGCAAACCACATTTCACAAGCTTTACGGTATTTCTCCACTAATGGGTTTAAACTTACATGATGCAACATTTAAACATGACCTACATGTTAACTCAAAACAATTGACAAGCATCAAATTATTCAAGTTGTGATCTACAAGAGTATGTTAGTCTTTTCCATTATGCCATTTACCACATGCAACATTTTCTGTTCCAACCAAACACCAATCAACTTATTTCAATAACTCTCCAAACAAGTATAAGTGAAGCAAGATAGTACTTTCTTTAAAAGAACTAATAGCTCTGACAAGATATACATGAAAACAAGAGCTAAAAGCTGAACAGCGATAAACAAGAATACTCAACAAATATAAGTGAAGAATAGGAGTATTCAAATGAAAAAACGGAGCGTGTCTCTCTCCCAATCAAGAATGTTAGGATCCAATCAAGTTGATCACAAGAAAAATAAAGAAAGCATACTGAAAATAAAAGCACACAGACGCTCCAAGAACAACACATATGATGTGAAAGAATTAAAATATAGTTTCACTAGAGATGACCTGATAATTTTGACGATGAAGGAGGAGATGCCTTGGGCATCCCCAAGCCTAGACGCTTGAGTCTTCTTGAAATATGCTGGGAGATCCATGGGAGCCTCCCCAAGCTTAAGATCTTCACTCTTCTCCATCCTATTATATCACTCTTCCCTCTTGACCCTTGAAAACTTCCGCCACACCAAACTCAAAGTAATTCTCATTAGAGGGTTAGTGCACAATCAAAAACTCACATGTTCTGTAAAGACGCAATATGACCGTTACTTTAAACATTAGCTACTGCCACTGATGTTATGTGAAGCTCTTCCACCCAAAAAATAATTCCACCCAACACTAGTAAAAGAGAAAATGCAAAATAAAAGACATAATCTGTCTAAAACTGAACAGTCCGCAAAGACGAATTTTTTCGAGGCACTTACGTTGCTCAGATAAAAAAACGTTAAACTAACGAAAGATGCATACATATATCAGGATTACGCACAAATTTTTTCAGATTTAATTCACATTCTGAAATTTTTGAAGAATTAATACGGTGAACAGCAGAAATCTGTTCCTGCGCAGTAATCAAAATCTAGCATCATCTTATCATTAGAGACTACTCTTGGCACAACAATGCGATAAAATAAGATACAAATGAATTGCTACAGAAGTAAACAAGACCTTGACTCAAATAAAGAAAAATTGCAGAAATAAAAATAATGGGTTGCCTCCCATAAGCGCTTTTCTTTAACGCCTTTTAGCTAGGCTAGAAGATTTAATGATGCTCTCATAAAAATAAGAGTTGAAAAATAAAAGAGAGCATCAAGAGTCAAATATAAAACACATTTAAGTCTAACCCACTGAAAGGACAAGGATGTCGCCTAGAGGGGGTGGGTGAATAAGCGATTAAAACTTTTCCGGTTTAGGCTTGATAATTGCGGAATAAAACTAGGTGTTTAAATTAACAAGCCAACAACCTAAATAAACTAGGTTCACCAACAACTTATGCTAAGCAAGAAAAGCAACAAGGTGATAGCAAGATATAATACTTCAAGCACGAAGGCTATCACAATGTAAATTGCATAATTAGAGAGCTCGGGTATAGGAATAACCGAGGCACGCGGAGACGATGATGTATTCCCGAGTTCCTCCTTCTTAGGGGAGTACGTCTCCTTGGAGAGGTGTGAGGCACCACAAAGGTCGATCTCAACGCCACAAAGGCTCACCCTATTCTCCGATGAACCGCACCACAAAGGTTTGGTTCACCTTCCACTATCGGAATTCCTTCGAGGCGGAATCCGGAGCCTTTCAACAACAATCCGGGGCACAACCCACAACGGGATTGGGGGCTCCGAACGGCTACAAGTGACCACCAAGGGTCTCAATCACCACACGGGCGTCTAGGGTCCAAAGACCCAAGAGTAACAAGTTCACAAGCTTTCAACTTCCATAAATCCTCGTGGAGAGCACAAACCGATGCACAAAACAATGGCAAGAGCACAAGTGCTCAAATCCTTCACTCTCAAATCCCACCACAAGCAACTAATGCTTATGGGGGGAGAAGAGAGGAAGAACAACGAAGAACACAATAAATGGAACTTTAAGAACTAGATCGAAAGGGTTCCCTTCACTTAGAGGAGAAACGGCTTGGTGAAAATGTAGATCTAGGTCTCCTCCTTCAACACTCCAAAGATCAACGAGTTTGGGTGGAGGGATTGGGAGTAATCGACGAAATGAGCTTGCAACAATGGAGGGGAAGAAATTCTGTGCGAGCAAAAGAGCTAGAGGCAGGTGGAGGGGTATTTATACCCCTCCCAAAAATCTGGCCGTTGGAGAAACAGGGGACCGGATATTCCGGTCCAAGTTGGGGCCGGAATATCCGCCCCCCTCCCCGGAATATCCGGCCTAGAACGCAAAAGGTCCGACCCAAATGTCCGGTTTTACGAGAGGCTCGCACTCGGGGCTCGAAACGAGGTAAAACACTTTTTAGGGCCGGAATATCCGGCCCCCGACCCCGGATATTCCGGTTGACAGAAACAGAGATACGAAAACAGCAATATCTTTTTCATCCGGACTCCGTTTTCGATGATCTTGGGCTCGTTGGAATCGTAACAAAGAGCACAATAAGATCATGCAGAGAAATATCATAGTCCAACAATGGAGGATAAAACCAAATGGGGAAAGGTTAGACCTCTCGATAAAAGAACAACCGATAAAAGCTCCAAACCAAAACCGTAACAAGATATTCGAATGAAATCCGTTTTTGATGAACTAGAGCTTGGTATGGAGATGAACACAAGCTCTTAATCCTCACATGGATAAAAGCCAAATGAGAACCAAGAAAGAATGATATGCCAAGTATGCAAAGGTTTGAGCTTTCAACAAAGATGCGATCAAGTTACTCACTTGAGAGCCCCTCTTGATAGTACGCCATCTATCCTATAACCCGGTCTCCCACATGAGACAGGTAAAATAGAAACCCTATCAAGATCATACCTTTGCCTTGCGCATTCCACTTGAGCTAGATGATGACGATCTTGATCTCTTCAAGTGGACCACCTTTCTTGATTGCGCTTTGCTTGGTGAAGACTCACATAACGCTCCCCCATACACAAAGATGGGATTGCCTCTCTTAGGAACATCTTCACTTGACCATTATCTCCAAATGGGTTGCAAGCTTCAAGCATATGATATCTTCTAGATGCCCATCTTGAACTTGCACATCTCAACCTTGATGACGATCACCACTTGACGTCATCCTCCATGAGCTATAAGAAATTTTCCTTTTGATGCAAGCCCATGGAGAGATACCTAACCCCAACAAAGTAATGCCACACACACATAATGGGTTAGTTCACAAAGCTATATGGACAATTTCTTACCATACCATTGGATCACATGATCCCACATGGTATATCATTTAGCTTTGTGTGTTGATCAACTTGAAACCACTCTTTGCACTTAGTCTTGATCAACCTTGTATCTTTTCATCTTCTTGATCATGTCAAATATGTCCATCATAATCAATGATCTTAATGGCATACAACCTTGAATCCAACACATGGAGTTCAAGCGATGCCAATGGACAAACCTATAAGAATAACTCACTACAAACATTAGTCCATAAGGATTGTCATTAATTACCAAAACCACACATGGGGCGACACATGCACTTTCAATCTCCCCATTTTGGTAATTGATGACAATCCCTTTTACGAGGGTTTATATAATGAATTAAGCCACCATGCACAACAAAGAGCAAGGATGCAAGAGCATGAACGGCAAATGCTTAAGAACAAAACTAAAGCATAAAACCAAATTCGCTTAAACCATCTAAACTTCTCTCCCATTGGCATCGATTGCCGAAATGGGTGAAAAATTAAGAAGGCCAGTATAATAAGAGATCCCCCATAATGTGTGCATTTCTCATGATATGAATGAAATCAAATGAACATATCCAATGAAGAATAGATGGAGGGAGATCAAACTATATTAAGGATCCAAGAAATGCAAAAGAACATCAAATAGAAAGATATTTCAACGAAAGAAGCAAGCAATCAAAAGGATCCGAAAAAGTGTTCTAAAAATCAAGAGGGAACTCCCCAAGGTACGTGCACAAAGTAGGATTTTCATTTTAATATGTTGTGCACAACATGGAATCCTCACTCCCCCTTAGAAATTTTGAACACCAACCAAGCTTATTAAGATGCAAACGCATAACAAATAAAAACAAAGCTTGTGCCATTTAGAAACCACCAAAGAATCAAAAAGGAACAAAGGGTGGTCACTAAAGAATTGGAATACCAATTAAAGATGTAACTATTCTATGTGTATAAGTTTCTAAGTAGACACCAATCACGAAGATATAAGTCCACAAATAAACATGTACACACACAATAGGTACAAAGGTAAAGAACATGATATCCAAGAGGAAGTCATAAATACACCAATAAGATCTTTGCTTAAAAGCATAGCACAAAGCTCAATTTTATCTTAAAGGGATATAGATGAACTTCCAACACACACTCATCATAGCATCAAAAATATCCACAAGGGATAAGGTAAAAATGGGATGCTCCGAGAAAGATAACAAGTATCGCAAAAGGCAAATGATTTTGAAAAATCAATATTGCATATGTGAGACATAGAGTAGAAAGTGCTAGATTAACATATTTGGGATTGGTGAATCATGAAAATGATTATATATATTCCCCTTGATATGTAATCATCCCGGCTTGCCCACATTTGCAATAAAGTTGTTTTGCAAGAACCAAATGAATTGCAACAAAAGAGATTCATGCCATGAAACAACCTACACAAGGTTGAAAGCTAGAAAAGTATGCATGAGGTAGATACTTGTTACCGAGATAGCATTGGTGATGTAGAAGATAAGAGTTCATGATCATCCAGCTTGGCTCCAATAAGCACATGGTGACAACACCTTCCTTGTAATGAGACAAGCTTCCAATGCATCTCAATGTACCTAAAACAAATTCAAGTACAATGGTACCCAAACTCATTGGGTCCAAAGTAGTTAGAGCAACTACAATACATAGGACAAACTCCACATAAATATGTGCATATTGATATGAAATTGAATTTCATGCACATCTTAGCCATTTAGGATTTGATGGAGTTTATCCTATATATTGGATCAACGAAAGTAAGCATGCCATAAGATATACATATAGTAAATATGCATGCACAAGACTTTCAAGAACCAAACGAGATACAATTTGGACAAAACACCAATTAAACCAAGAAAGCACACACAAGTGTGACAAGAAAAAATTGCCCAAATTATATCAAAGACCCAAATCAACACATGATTGAAGATACCACTTTGAAAAGATACCAAATGAAAGCAAGATACCAATTGATGAAAATACCATCAAGGAATAAACCAAACCCTCTACACTTTTCATGATGGCACAAAGTACCAAGACGAAAATGTTTGTCTTCCAAAGAGACATGTCATCGGGATCAAAAGCCAATTGAAGACAACTAATGTTCAAAAGCATATAGGATTGCTCCCCCAAGATTTGTGCATTATTTATGATCTTGCATTTGAATACAAATGCACACAAATGGGATCATCACTCTCCATACATATTATTCAAACACTAGTCATGTTCAAGGAAAGCAATAAAATCCAATACCAATTTAAAGAATGTGTTCTACTCAATGTAGGATAGCTTCCCAAGAATAGTGCATTATCTAGAAGTATGACTTGAATGTAAATGCACAAGATGGGATCATTGCTTTTCCTAACTCAAGAAAGCACAAAAAAATTTTGAGTAGAGCAAAAAGGATCCAAAAGATACAAGGAAGACAAAGAGAGTTAGATCAAAAAATCCTTGGCAATAAAATAAGGCAATTCAAAGCAAGAACCAAATGAAGATGGTCTACAAATTCCACCACAATTATGAGTATCACTTGTCATGGACAAGGAGTATATGAGATATTTCTCGGTGGTATATAGAATGATATTCAAGACCAACTTCACAACAAATAAGCATATGGCAAAGGATAGATTAAAAGCCATGCTTAGATAAGTAGATATTCTTGATAGCTTCAAATATTCACGCGATCATGCAAAGCAACTCCAAAGAGTAGCTTGAAGCAATTGGTTTCCCAAAAAGATATATGAGAACATATTTAGGGAAAGCCATATCAAGAACTTCCATCACAAACAAGATCCAACGGTAAGAGGCAAAAAACATTTAAGCAAATGGAACTTGTTTGAGAAACATGCCACATAGGAATAAGATAATGAAGAATATCAATTCTAGGTGACAATACCTCACATGTTCACATTTTCTAGGTTTGTAATATGCACAAAGCTTATTACTCCCCCATAATGTGATAATCCAATTTTCTTAACAAGAGGCAAACAAAACCAACTGAGATAATTAATGGACATTATAGAATTTGAATTTCTCATGAGCATGACATACCACATAGAGAATAGATAATATTGATATATCAACACTAAGTGGTATTCCTCATGTACACAATTTTAGGATTGTGAAGTGCACGAAGCATATCACTCCCCCAAAATAGGATAGTCCATTAATCTCTCAAAAAGAGAGCCAACAAGATAAGATATCAAATAAAAGCAATAAGGCTCAACACAAGTAAATGGTGTGCAAACCAACATACACAATCTTGATTACTCAAGATAAGTAAGTAGAGAGCACAACACATACCAACACTAGCAAGGTACAAAACCTAACACATGCAAGGGTGCAAGCAACTTTCAATGTATATATGATTTAAATAAAAGTTACCGCAAGGAGGAACATTGGATATGAGATAGAACAATATAATCCAAATGACTTGACTTGAGAGAATATAATTGATGAAGATCCCTTAATTCTTCATAATGTAGCCAAGTCTCCAATGCCCTCCAACAACACCTATTGATCAAGTTTTAGCTTGTTGGTCCCCAACCAAGTTGGGTCCTAAGAGGTTAGTCACAATAGGTTTGGCAACCCAAATGGTTCTTTTCTTGACACCACTTTGAGTACCAACATATTTGGCAAACACATTGCCAACCTTATCCTTCCGAAGAGAATAAACATCATCAATTATAATGGGGTTGGATAAGGTACCATTAGTGCATGAAGAAGCAAAGTGACCCTTCTCACGGCATAGTAGCAACATTTGCCTCCTCCTTTCTTCTTAGTTGGAATCTCGACTTGAGGAGGGGTAGCTTGATTCTTCTTGGGAAGAGGCCGTTCTTCAACTTGAGGAACTTGAGGCTTCTTCCCTTGTTGCTTCTCACTAAGAGCCTTCTTCTTCAAAGGGCAAGATCTAACATGGTGCCCTTCAACTTTGCACTTGAAGCAAACAATCTTGGCCGAATCTTGACTTGTTCTTGGCCCTTTTCTTCTTGTTACTTGGACTTGTTCTTGTTATTGGAGTTGAATCCAAGTCCACTCTTGTCATTGGGGGTCTTTGAACACTCAACATATTGTCAAGTGTGAATCCCAACATGACGCTTTTCCAAGTCTTTCTTCAAAGAAGTGACTTGGGCCTTGAGCTCATTTAATTCCTCTACATGGTTAGTATCAACACAAACACTAGAGGAAGTAGAGCTTCATTGTTAGAGCAACAAGGCATAGAAGTAATTCATCACAAGATGTAGCAACATTGTGAGTGGATGAATCGACAATATAGCATTAAGAGTAGAAGTTGTGCCATTGTCCACATGAGGCTCACAAGATGTTACCTTTGTAGCGATAGCCTCATGAGCTAACTTTAGCCTAGCATAGGATGCTAGAAGATCATCATTAGAGCTAGATAGCTTTTCATGACTTTCTTCCAATTTCCTATACTTGCTAGTTAGCAACTCAAGTTGAGCCCTTAGCTCAACATTCTCCTTCAAAATAGATGCTTCACGAGAAGTGGAGTTAGTAGCACAAGCATCATTAACATTAGAAATGGAAGAAGACAACTTGGCAAGCTCATCATTTTTAGATAGTTGAGTTTGGAGTTGATCATGAGACTTGATAAGGAGAGAGTGTTCACTTTCTAAAGCCTTGAGCTTTGTCAAGTCTCTCTATATCCTCAACTAGTCTAGCATTGCCAACACCAAATTCAACTTTTCCTTTTTAAGCACTTTATATTTAGCAATAGCATGATCTCTTTCCTTAATGATTTTAGCAATAATAAGATCATTTGATTCATCAAGAGATTCAAGTTTCTCTTCAAGAGACACTCGAAGCTCTTGCTCTTCCTCAAGGCATTTCTAAGGATGCCTTTTCATCGGCATCCTCTCTCTCAATTTGACATTTCTCGAGAAATTGAGTTTCCAAATCCTCAATGATTTCCCTACTCTTAATAGCATAAACAATGATTTCACATAGAGGAGGGATAGCTTTGCTACCTTTGGGGAGAGCACCAAATACCATCTCACCCTTCTTTGTTATGGATTCAACATCCATAAGTTCTCCATGAGAATCCTCATCCACATCATCACAAGATGTAGAGGGTTCCAAAGGTGGAGAAACCTTTGAATCCATAGCCATAAGGCAAAAATGAGTAGTGGACAAAGATGGTGAAGAGTTACTTGAAGCTCCATTGAGATCCACGTCTTGTTCCAACAAATGTTGGGATTCCTCTACATTGTTAGCCATACAAGAAATAGAGGATATGGAAGTATTGTTTTCATGGCAACAAGACAAATGAAGCATATCATCATGAGATTTAGTTAAACAAATATTACATGATATGCAAGGACTATCAACACTAGCATGTAAGACATTTGAAGTGCTAGAATTGTTTAAGTCCAACAATAGAACATTGCAATTTCTATCACCACTCACCATATCATTACCTTGTGACAAATCACATGTTGGTGAAGTGGAAGAAGTTGTGAACTCATCACGGCCGGAGGTGGAGGGAGAACAATCATCCTCAATAATATTGGACACTTCATATTTATCTTGAAGCTTCGTCCAAAGCTCATGAGCGTTCCGAAAAGACATGATTGATGCAAGGACTACATCGCTCAAAACACATATAAGACTATTAGATACAAGAGTATCGAGATAAGAGTTTTCCTCATCCTCCTTTGGAGAAGGAAAACCCATATCTACAATTCCTTAACATGTGGGTCTATGTCCCGAAGAAGGTTAAGCACGCGAATTTTCCAAACATCATAATTTGTGCCATCGAATTTAAAAATGTGATTGTGCACTAATTCTCTAAACGACATCTTTACTCTCTAGGCGGTAAAGCCCAAAAAGAGAGCCCAGGCTCTGATACCAATTGAAAGGATAAGGATGTCGCCTAGAGGGGGGTGAATAGGCGATTAAAACTTTTCCGGTTTAGGCTTGATAATTGCGGAATAAAACTAGGTGTTTAAATTAACAAGCCAACAACCTAAATAAACTAGGTTCACCTATGTGCACCAACAACTTATGCTAAGCAAGACAAGCAACAAGGTGATAGCAAGATATAATACTTCAAGCACGAAGGCTATCACAATGTAAATTGCATAAGTAGAGAGCTCGGGTATAGGAATAACCAAGGCACGCGGAGACGATGATGTATTCCCGAGTTCCTCCTTCTTAGGGGAGTACGTCTCGTTGGAGAGGTGTGAGGCACCACAAAGGTCGATCTCAACGCCACAAAGGCTCACCCTATTCTCCGATGAACCGCACCACAAAGGTTTGGTTCACCTTCCACTATCGGAATTCCTTCGAGGCGGAATCCGGAGCCTTTCAACAACAATCCGGGGCACAACCCACAACGGGATTGGGGGCTCCCGAACGGCTACAAGTGACCACCAAGTGTCTCAACCACCACACGGTCGTCTAGGGTCCAAAGACCCAAGAGTAACAAGTTCACAAGCTTTCAACTTTCATGAATCCTCGTGGAGAGCACAAATCGATGCACAAAGCAATGGCAAGAGCACAAGTGCTCAAATCCTTCACTCTCAAATCCCACCACAAGCAACTAATGCTTATGGGGGGAGAAGAGAGGAAGAACAACGAACAACACAACAAATGGAACTTCAAGAACTAGATCGAAAGGGTTCCCCTCACTTAGAGGAGAAACGGCTTGGTGAAAATGTAGATCTAGGTCTCCTCCTTCAATCCTCCAAAGATCAACGAGTTTGGGTGGAGTGATTGGGAGTAATCGAAGAAATGAGCTTGCAACAATGGAGGGGAAGAAATTCTGGGCGAGCTAAAGAGCTAGAGGTAGGTGGAGGGGTATTTATAGCCCTCCCAAAAATCTGGCCGTTGGAGAAACAGGGGACCGGATATTCCGGTCCAAGTTGGGGCCGGAATATCCGCCCCCCCCCCCCCCGGAATATCCGGCCTAGAACACAAAAGGTCCAGCCCAAATGTCCGGCTTTACCAGAGGCTCGCACTCGGGGCTCGAAACGAGGTAAAAACACTTTTTAGGGCCGGAATATCCGGCCCCCGACCCCGGATATTCCGCCCCCCGGATATTCCGGTTGACACAAACAGAGATACGAAAACAGCAATATCTTTTTCATCCGGACTCCGTTTTCGATGATCTTGGCTCGTTGGAATCGTAACGAAGAGCAAAATAAGATCATGCAGAGAAACATCATAGTCCAACAATGGAGGATAAAACCAAATGGGGAAAGGTTAGACCTCTCGATAAAAGAACAACCGATAAAAGCTCCAAACCAAAACCGCAACAAGATATTCGAATGAAATCCGTTTTTGATGAACTAGAGCTTGGTATGGATATGAACACAAGCTCTAAATCCTCACATGGATAAAAGCCAAATGAGAACCAAGAAAGAATGATATGCGAAGTATGCAAAGGTTTGAGCTCTCCACAAAGATGCGATCAAGTTACTCACTTGAGAGCCCCTCTTGATAGTACGCCATCTATCCTATAACCCGGTCTCCCACATGAGGCTGGTAAAATAGAAACCCTATCAAGATCATATCTTTGCCTTGCGCATTCCACTTGAGCTAGATGATGACGATCTTGATCTCTTCAAGTGGACCACCTTTCTTGATTGCGCTTTGCTTGGTGAAGACTCACATAACGCTCCCCCATACACCAAGATGGGAGTGCCTCTCTTAGGAACATCTTCACTTGACCATTATCTCCAAATGGTTGCAAGCTTCAAGCATATGATATCTTCTAGATGCCCATCTTGAACTTGCACATCTCAACCTTGATGACGATCACCACTTGACGTCATCCTCCATGAGCTATAAGAAATCTTCCATTTGATGCAAGCCCATGGAGAGATACCTAACCCCAACAAAGGAATGCCACACACACATAATGGGTTAGTTCACAAAGCTATATGGACAATTTCTTACCATACCATTGGATCACATGATCCCACATGGTATATCATTTAGCTTTGTGTGTTGATCAACTTGAAACCACTCTTTGCACTTAGTCTTGATCAACTTTGTATCTTTTCATCATCTTGATCATATCAAATATGTCCATCATAATCAATGATCTTGATGGCATACAACCTTGAATCCAACACATGGAGTTCAAGCGATGCCAATGGACAAACCTATAAGAATAACTCACTACAAACATTAGTCCATAAGGATTGTCATTAATTACCAAAACCACACATGGGACGACACATGCACTTTCACCCACTTCCTATGCAAGGGAATCTTGTAATAAAATAAATTATTAAAGCATAAAGCAACTATCATAGAAAGACAAAACAAATGCAACTTCAAAACTTTCAACATAAAGAGAGGTGTTTTAGTAACTTGAAAACTTTTACAACCATATTTTCCTCTCTCATAATAACTTTCAGTAGCATCATGAACAAACTCAACAATATAACTATCACATAAAGCATGCTTTTCATGATCTACAAACACATAATTTTTATTAAGCTAAAAAACAGTGGGGTCATTAAACCCAATTTTGACAATAGTAGTATAATAAATATCATTAGGCAATATAGGACCATCATCAAGAGCATTATCATATATAACATTAGGGAGCACATTTTTACTTTCTGCAATTTCCTCTTTTACTTGAGTCAAGGAGCTTGTTACTTCAAATTTATCAAAAGGAGATATTTTAATAGAATCATGACATTCTACAATATAACATTCTTCCTCCTTAGGTAGGCATGGAGGGTAATCATATAATGTAAGAGTTAAAGAGCTACTATCTTTCGGAGGTAGATCCTCCTTTTGTTCATCAATCTCTTCCTCTTTTTCATCCAATGAACTTTCAGTTTCAGCAATTTCTTCTCCCACAGGTCCCTGAAAGGTAGCAAGTTGTTCTGGAGAATAAGTTTTCTCAAGAAATTCAGTGATATAAGGATTATCATTGTAATATTCAAGGTAATAACCAAGTATAGCAAAATTTTCAGATTTATAAGGAGAATCATCATCATGAATATAACCAGCAATTTCATAGGCACCCTTAAAAACAAAAAATTCTTCAGTTTGTTCAAGATTATCAAAGTCATAGTTTCCTTTAGCATAAGCAGCCAAGGTTTCATTATCATTATAATCACATTGGAAAGGGAGATGTTTATGTCTTCTACAACATAAAGATTCATTAAAGCAGTAGGATTCATTATAAGTAGAGCACAAGTTCTTAGCAAAATAATTCAATCTATTTATTTGTTTCCATAAATGTACCCCTTTTTTAGAAAAGCGGTATTCCTTATAATAATTTTGTTGATCATCCGTGAACCCACTTAGCCAACAAGATTTTGTTTCAAAGAGAGAAGCCATTGATAGTAAGAAAACAACTAGACATAATAACAAACCGAAATAGACTAGATGCAGGAAACTATTTTTTTTTTGTTTTTGATAATTAAAAGCAAACAAGATAAAAATAAACTAAGCAAGAAAAAAATAAAGTAAAGAGATTGGAAGCGTGAGACTCCCCTTGCAGAAGTCTTCTTACTCCCCGGCAACGGCGCCAGAAAAATGCTTGATGACGTGGAGGACACGTTCGTTGGGAGACCCCAAGAGGAAGGTATGAAGCAGTGCAGCAGCAAGCTTCCCTCAGTATGAAACCAAGGTTGTCAGATCCAGTAGGAGCAGAAGCACTTCAGAAGGTTGTTGGTGGCGCCGTTACCCGATCACCAACGTGGAACATGCACACAACACAATCAAACTACTTTGTTCCAACGAAACAGGAAGGTTGTCAATCTTCCCGGCTTGCTGAAAACAAAGGATTAAACGTATGGTGTGGAAAACAGTATTAAATTGCAGAAAGTAAAAGAGAACAATGATTGCAGTTGGTGGTTTTATCAGTGTAAAAGAATGGATCGGGGTCCACAGTTCACTAGTGGTGTCTCTCCATAAAGATAAATAATATGTTGGGTAAACAAATTATAGCTGGGCAATTGACAAATATTGAGCGCATGACAATGCATATTTATGACAAGATGACTACTATGATATTCATGTGGGCATTACGACAAGATACATAGACCGTTATCCAACTGCATCTATGACTAATAATCCACCTTCAGGTTGACATCCGTGTTCTCCGTTGATATTAAGTTGCAAGCAATGGATAATTGCATTAAGTAAAGTGCGTAATGTAAACAAGTACATATGACCGTAGACATAGCATTGTTGTGTTATCCCTAGTGGCAACAGCACATCCACAACCTTAGACGTTGCTGTCACTCGCCCAGATTACTGGAGGCATGAACCCACTATCTAGCATAAATACTAACTCTTGGAGTTACAAGCATCTACTTGGCCAAAGCATCTACCAGTAACGGAAAGCATGCAAGATCATAAATAACATATAAAGATAGATTGATAATCAACTTGATCATAGTATTCAATATTCATCGGATCCCAGCAAACACAACATATAGCATTACAATAAGATGATCTTGATCATGTTAGGCAGCTCACAAGATCTAAACATGATAGCACAAGGAGGAGAGACAACCATCTAGCTACTGCTATGGACCCGTAGTCCAAGGATGAACTACTCACGCATCACTCCGGAGGCAGGCATGGCGATGTAGAGCCCTCCGGTGATGATTCCCCTGTCCGGCAGGGTGCCGGGAAGAGGTTCTGGACCCTCCCGAGCTAGGGTTGACGACGGCGGCGCCTTTGGAACTTTTCGTGGATAATGGCTCGGGTGTTTAGGATTTTCGCATCGGGGGGAATAAATAGGCAAAAGGGCGGCGGCTGAGGGCACCCAGGGGGGCCACACAACCCTAGGGCGCGGCCCCACCCTTGGCCGCGCCGAGGGTGCGTGTGGGGGGGCCCTGGCCCTCCTCTGTCTCTCCTTCGGACTTCATGTACGTGTCGGTGAAATAGGACCTCCAGATGACTTTTCGTGCAATTCCGAGAATATTTCCAGAACAGCTTTTCTGAAATACAAAAACAGCAGAAAACAGGAACTGGCACTGTGTCATCTTGTTAATAGGTTAGTCCCAGAAAATGTATAAAAATGATATGAAGTGTATGTAAAACATGTAACAATTGGCATAATATCAACATGGAACATCAAAAATTATAGATACGTTTGAGACGTATCAGTCGTTTGGAGAAGCTTCTGGAATAGAGTTACTGGCGGGGAGTCTTGGACATCGTAGGCTTAAAAGTGATGAAGGCCCATTGGCTTAACCTCTAAACCCACTACTATCTGGCAGTACATATGTACAAAAACGTATTTTTTTGTGTTGGTTGTTTCATATTAGGATTTATGCGCTTCACTTCCGAGTGATTTATATATATAGAAGGTTTGTTATAATTAACATTACCTCAATATATACTTCATGTACAGTTTCACACTACAATTTTAGAGCATGTTTAACTGTGTGGACGCAAAGTCGCTCGCGGCAGCGACCAGATGGCGACCACATGATTTAAAGAATGTATATTGAAAATTTCGAAGACTATATGCTTTTTACGGTGTAAAGCCCATTTCTAACTCTTGTGATGCCCATGTGATATGTGCTAGGATTTACGATATATGCTAATGGGTTAGGAGAGGAGATATGTGCCCTTTAGGAGTAGGGAGAACCAGGAGGTGGGCTAGTCCCTTTTTTTGGCTGAATGATTGGATATCATGTAAGAAATATTGGGAATGCATGAATACATGTACATTGTGTACTATATATTTAACTTTTGGCAAAACAATAGTGGGATTTCATGAATTGAGTTGGGGTCACCCCTATTCGTTAGATGTATGTGCATCTTTTTTAGACTGCGCTCGTGTTCAAACCACATGCAAAGCATTACATCTTGGCCCAAGAGAATTCTTGGTTTGGGCTTCATTTTTTGACCTAGCCCATGTTGATGTGAAGAAAGTGCT
Organism: Poa pratensis; assembly: GCA_947311845.1. NCBI lineage: Eukaryota > Viridiplantae > Streptophyta > Magnoliopsida > Poales > Poaceae > Poa > Poa pratensis. The sequence goes on from CAMZMU010000010.1 coordinate 18,822,181, forward strand.
AGCAAAGAAGCCCAATAGTTTCATGTAGTCAAAGTAGGGGTAGCCAATATAAAAAGGTATGGCTATGGGTTAGGGTTCCTACCCCGCGCCGCCACATTCTTCCTTCTTCTTGATTCCTCTCATACGTCCCAACTACAACTTATCTATGAATCCTTCTTACCATTTTATCCATGTGTTAGTCCTCTTTGAACAAGAGAATCAATTTAGAAGGTTGGTCACATCAAAGGTATATCATTGCAATCCCTTTTCCCCCTGTTTTGCCTACTTTGTTTGTGATGTGATTCCCTGAAATTTCTTATAATTGAACATGTATCTTTGGTCACTCCTTGTTATGTTTGCCTCCCCTTATGAAATAAATTTTCACAACCTTGTTTTGCACATTCACACAATAAACTCGTGAGGCAGGGAATTTTGTTGGTAGGTATGTAGGCTTGTACATGCATAAATTTATTGTGTGCCTTGCATGTTTGTAGATTTATAGCCTTGTGACGCCTGCATATACGAAAGTAGATCTACAAATATTATGGTGTTTTCACACAGTCTCCTCCTATTTACGTTTTCATGCTAGTTATAGAAGTGTTGGGATTCATTTGCTTAAATCTATTATTATATTTTCATTTTTAATCTATTTTTACTTTCTTAGTACATACGGTCGACTATGTTTAAGTATTTACATACATCTCCTATATACTATAAAAAGATTACAATGCTATTTTGTCAATTTCAATCTGGTTTTTTATCTTTGCAATAACGGATTTGAATTTGTATTTGTGTTAATGACATCTCATTAAAGACATAAAATTACTTTTATATTTAATTTTGAGCAATCTTTAATGATTCGCAGTGTTCCGATGACATGGCGACGTATTAAGCACCCTAGCACTAGTTATGGGTAGTATTTTGATTTCATAATTGTAATACAAAGAAATGTGTGGACAGAAACTTAAACATGTGCAATTTCAAATGCGAAATTTACTTTTTTTTTACAATGCAATAGAGCTGGGTTTAAAATTCTGCTTTTAATGTAAAGTTGACTAGATAGATGGGGAAATGTTCAAGGTTGCATTATATAGATGTTAATTTAATACCACAAAATAAAAAATGATTACTAGTATCAACTATTTCAAAATACTTTGAAGTTCAAATTCCCCGCTTTTGCAATTTTAGACAATTGGACACCGTAACGCTAGTCCGACGAAAGAGCTTCATGCAGCTAAATACATAATCAGCTCACACGATTTTCATCTCATTTATTTCGGAAAAACCCACTTGCATGCCAAAAACATTGTCAAAATAGTGTTTAACAGTATAACTCCATGGTTTTTGTATGACGGTACAGAGAAGCTTTCACATTTCTTCGCATTGAATCATCGTAGATCCCTTGGTTAGAATTCTACGGACGAATCATTCATGTTGTAAATGAAGCTGAATTGGTGGACAAACATAAAGGCTATCATTCACGCACTTGGCATAATTGAAGAAGGCAAATTGTTTTTACTTTATTGTGTTAAGAGGAGTTTTTAAATGTACTCTACCAAATACTGCTTTCAAAAAAATATGTGAGAGTTTGGCCGGTTCTTGTTTTACAATTAAAAATATAATTACCACACATGTCTCTATAGTGGCCCCCAAAATTATCTACCATTGGTAAACAAAAGCGTAATACATGTCCACTCTTTACATTATAACACACAAAAACCTAATTTAACTAATATGTTATAATCATACCACAATTGACATATATTTTATCCTTCTATCTATCATTCGAAACATCCAATGAATATTTATCTATAGATGTGGTGAGTTTTATTAAAATCTATTCTATTATCAGTAGTCCTTTTCTAAATTGTTTTTTTTTGTTTCCCATATCAGTATCACTTCCGAGCAATTCTATAGAATGGCTCATAGCAACAAAATCAAGAAGTTCGCAACAGATGGTTCTAATTTTGACATCTCAGACCTCCCAAATGACATACTTGGGCACATAGTATCCTTCTTATCCTCACGTGAGGCTGTGAGAACGCCCGCTATTTCTAGACCTTGGAGGTACCTATGGAAAGATGTGCCTGTCCTACGTATATGTGAGACCGTCGAAGAATGCAACGAATTCTTGGGCACTTTCTTGCTTATCCGCGACGACAACCCAATTGATATTTGTGATATCGAATTAACTGATCTAGAGTCCATGGAAATGCATGATGTCGTGGACACATGGATCTTCCATGTCGTGAAATTTTGCAATGTTCAGGAGCTCAGACTTATTATCCGCATACAAGACGATTTGCTGCGGTTAAAGGATCATGCGCTGGTCTCAAAGCACTTAAGGAGGTTGGAGCTTGATAGGGTTCACTTAGAGGCTAAAACAGTTGATTTCTCAAGCTGTCCTGCATTGGAAGAAATAGTCCTGATGTCTTGCAACATTGAAGCAAAGAATTTTATATCTAAGTCATTAAAGCGCCTTATTGCGGAAGACTGTGACTTCTGTGGTGGGGATAGACGCACTCGCATTACTGTCCCAAGTCTGATCTTTCTCAAGCTAATTGATATTTGGAACAATACTCCAGTGCTAGAATACATGCCTTCGCTTGAAGTTGCATATGTCAGATTGGGTGACTCTTGTAGTGATTGTTGTAAATATAATAAATCTTGGGGGTGTAGTAACGAGCAGTGTGGTTTTCGTTGCACTGACAGTGACAAATATAATAGCATTCTTCTCCAAGGTTTGTCAAATGCTACTCATTTGGAGGTTCTAAATGAACGGGACATGGTATGTTTTCACTACATTATGGTACCAATTCCGAACATTGTTCCATTAGCTTTGCAATCTATGTACATGTATCCACATGTTGATTCACTTACATTTTCTTTACCCATTTTGATAAAAATAAGAGCAACCAAAATGTGTATATACTTACTCTAACTCTAGAACCAAATAGCAGTGATCTGTACAAATATGATTGGTACTAAATTATAATTTGAGATTGATTGGTAAATATAGCGGAAATATTACCTTATAGACCTTTCAATATCATGTAAGTCCAAACCGAATATTAAAAGTATCATGCTTTGTTAACCTTAATATTTGTGTAGGACTTTATTCAATTCTTCCATAGTTCTTATGTTTAAGTACCCACTAGAACCCATGAAATGCATATTATTTATTGACTGATTCATCAGTATATTAAAATTAACTTTGGTTAATACATGCTTGCATGACACAACACGATGGCTTTGGTGTGCTTGTGCTTGAAACAATTATAAATACTGAACATTTTTTTATGTTTTATTTCTCCAGTTCATTTTCCGGAGGGATTTGAGGAAATGCCCTAAGTTTAGAAACCTAAAGACACTGACACTCAATGAATATTTTTTGGTACCTAATATCGATGGAGTTGTATGCATTATTCAAAATTCACCTTTACTGGAGAAACTCAATCTTCTACTTCTAGAGGTATGTCCATTATAGATATCTCATGTTATTAAAAGAGATTGCAGGTTAATCTTTTTAAATTCTTTTGTCCACTTAGGAGCCTAAAACGGTGGTTGAATGTACTGGCCATATTATGGAAAATATCCTCTTCATGGAGAACCTTAAGGAAGTTAAAGTCACATGTCAAATAAAGTATACTTGGATCAAGAAAATAATAAGCACCTTGATTGGTTTTGGCATATCCCCAGAGAAAATTATCGTCGAAGAGAAATGGATGTATTCAGATGTCATTTAACAATTGGTATGTACCCTCTTCTAAAATTTACCTTATGTACAAATAACATTATGTCATGAAAGGAATAAAAGATTTATCTACACTAGCAATATGAACTTTGATGTGGCAAAGTAGATTGAAGTGTTGAACACGCGTGTATGGACACGCATGCATATGCATGCACACATTCACATGCATAATTGCTCCGCACTTACTAAAATTTCACACCAAGTAGGCGATGTCTCATACTCCCTCCGTTCCAATTTAATTGACTTGCTATTCACCAAATGTGGATGTATCTAGACATGTTACATACATCCACATTTGGTGAATAGCAAGTCAATTAAATTGGAGCGGAGGGAGTACTTCACAAACTTCTTGAATCTTGACTCCGATAAATGTATGAGGCTTCTAAATTATCCCGACCATGCATCTATGAGGCTCACACAGTGATAAATGCGCAGAGAGAGAGCGAGAGAGAGAGAGAGAGAGAACACTCACCATACAAATGGGGAAGGGTTCCTAGCAAAAGTCTCACCCTAACTGTTGCGATGCCTCATACCGTCCAACGAAAAACATCATTGCCAGATGTTCTGAAAAAACACCTAGATGCACTAAGTCGCGCAGAGACACCTCAAGAATCACACTTACCTTGGAGGACAGAGCATTACCACTCGATGGTTCTGAAAAAACTGTGAGTTTTGTCCAAAGATTAGATACAAATAGTCGGTATAGAGTCCTTAAAAATGGACTTGGCAAAAAGTACTAAGGTCGAGCTCAGAAGCTCCAGATAACACAACCCCGAAGTTATAGACCAATTCTGGAATTCGCAAACTGCCCTGGAAGAAAACCTAACACACCGAGTAATATAACGGAAACTGTTTGTTGCACATGAGCACCAGTGCTCCCGGTTGAAACAATAAATTGAAAACTGTATTTCTAGGTCTCCAAGAAATCAACGAAAAAATAGACAAGTAGCTATGCATATATACTCAGGACTTTACCATTTTCGTACAGAGATACGTTGTATTTTGGGCTACAGAAAAAAGATAAATTTGGACCCAAAATAAGGTTGCTTTTCTTCCTACTTACAGCCACATATTTGTTTTTTTCGCACAACCTAAAATAATGTGCCTTTTTCTCACCGAAACTTTGCAGAAATATGCTACATATGTGTAGGCATCTGTGGATTTTTTTTTTGGTGATTTTTGGGGATGGAGAAGTACAGTTTTTGAATTTTTCAAAATCCGGGAGCACTGGTGCCCGGGTTCACCAAATCCTCTCTCGTAATATAAGGGACACACTTTGAAACTTAATAGAGGACCCTCTGAAACCAACGTGTGGTGGAGCTTTTTCAGAAAATAAGCTTGACAGATCTGGAACCCTCACTTAAGGGACAGTGACAGAAAGGTCAAAATCTCAAGCATAAAAAGATTTAGTAAAAAAAATCAGAAGTTTCTAGACATATTTGTGCTTCAATTATTGCTGAGCATGATCACTTAGTACAATGCATCAACAACATATTTAAATAGAAGCTGAATCGACAAACATACCCGTAATGAAGTAATAATATTGTCTAGAAGTTCGAAGTAACGACGAAGCTCTAACTTCTTTTTGAAAATATTTCTTGATTTTTTCAAAATCAAGACTTTTAAAAATCTCTTACTCAATGTAGAACACAATTAAATCATTAAGCCAATCACCAGACATCTTGTTACACAACACGCTCTTGATGATCTTCGTCGCTGAGACGGCCCTTTCAACTGTCGCCGTTGCCATCGGTAAAAACAATGCCAACTCAAGGAGGCGGTAAATTTCAAGTTAATTAGATAAAGTATTCTACCCATACGAAAAATGGAGGAGAAAAATGTCCCTCTCTCCTTCGATGGACGCTTTCACTTCCTGTCCATCTTCAATTTAGCCAAGTCGTCGAGAACTCCCAAGTTCTTCAGCTGCCTCGCTGTGCCGTTCCAGTGTTTGCCCAGCTCAGCTGCAGAGCTGCCCGCCGCCGTCGTTCCTGCTCAGCCTGGTCCGGAGTCCGGGCTCCCTTTGACCTGGAGATCACGCCGCCGCTAGCAGCGGATTCTCCCATGCATTCACCATCCAGTGTCCTACGTCTGTGCCCTTGTTCGATCGCTCGATCATGAAGACAAGGCGACAAGGACTAGCGATTGAAGTGGAGGCAGTCGGCCCACTGACCTAGCATAGCGACTCACGACCCAACACCCAACACCTGGATGTTGCTTTAATCTCTTTTCCTATAGTTTGATCTACCTAATCGACATCGTACCAGAGATTCGAACATACTAGCGTAGTGTACGTATAAAAGTTTTGGATTATCGTTAGAAAGCTTGACCAAATGATTGAATATATGTATTTGTTTCATCAGTAGGTTAAGTGTGATCGCCATTCTTGATACTCACTCCGTTCACTTTTATAGGACATTGTAGCTTTTTGAAAAATGCATGTATCCAAACAACTTGTTGTGTAGATTTACTCAGTTTGATGCATATCTAAGTATCTAGTACAAACTAAAATACCTACAGCGCCTTATAATAGTGAACAAAGGTAGTATAGTAAGATTGTACCTGTGACTCAATGTCGAAATTATCTCCATTAAAGGCTCATAAAATTTTGCAACCAAAGCTTTTGTTTTGTTTTCTCATTTATAGGGGTTACCATTTATACTTTGCAGCTTCATAAAATCATAATTACTTTAAATTTTTTCATTAATTAAAAATTCCCGTATAGGAGCCGAGATACACTTTCAAACAAATTCATGAATCTAATTAAATTTATATTGTTGCACATTTCGGTATGTGATAATTTGAGCACTAACATGATTTAAATCCTAATACACCACCACCCGACAAAATATTTTTTCTGTCTATGGTTAGTTTTTCTTGTCGCTACCTCAAGTGATTTATGGTGTTTTCACATAAATTTGTACAGGATTCCTGCTTTGTTGAGAGGAATGAAGATGGATCTCCTTCATGGTTGTTGCACAATGAAATTTGGATTTATGTCTACCAATGAGTTTTCCTTTGTTTACTATGTTCCTGTTTGATTTGCTACCTTATTCTGAGGAACATTTGATTCATTAAACTTTTATGACAAAGTATAATCGACAAAACTCGGGAACAAATCATTATTTTTGGGGCCTTCTATAGATGGGTGTACTACATTTTTATGAAATCTTAGACTTCCTGTGGGATCATGAAATTCATTCAATCAAACCATTATATAGAAGTGCTATGCCATAACGCATACGGAGTATCATACACTATTTTGAGAGGCAATTGCCCTGGTACTAAGAATCCATGTCACTATTCACTAGTAAAAAAGATACTATGGACATGGTTCAAAACCCTCAATGGCAGTACACTGAATCTGAAGATCATGTAGAACACCTCCGACTCATTCCTTTGAAGCTTCACGAACACTGTCTGCCAACTTCCCCAATCCGACTTTTGAGAGTTAGGTTGCAAGATTCCTATATTAATGTACGGAGTAATAGATTGGGTGCAGGTTGGAGTCATGACCATACTGACTACTCTTACTATTCTCTTTTGCTACAATGAACTGCTAGATCGATGTGGTTTTTACTCTTTCTATTGAAGTTAGAGTTGAGTTTATCTTTCGAGACTTCTACTTCTGTTTTTGTTCTTTTGGAGACTTCTAAACCTTCTGCTAGTCTTTGATCGGAGTATCCCGCTCTCTTGTTCTTTTTTATGGTAACCTGATTCCTCTGAGGGGTGGCGAGTTGTAACATCCAGCAGTTCCTTTGTGAAAGCTCAAGAAATTGCTTGTCCTTTTTTCCCGCATCATCATGCCATCATCATTGCATTGAACTTTCTGAAATTTTAAAAATATTCAAAAACTCTTTGAACATATTTTAAACACCCAAATACCTGTCCTATTTTCCTGAAAATAAAACAGAGAGAAAGAGAGGGAGGGAGAGAGAGAGGAAGAACTCAGCTGTGCATCCCAGATGACCCAGCACAGTGCCGGCCCAGCTAAGCTCACAGACAGCAGCTCCAGGCGGCCGCCACGGCCCATCTCGCGGAGCCCATACCCCAATCTTCTCGTCTCTCCCTCTGAAGGACACTAGCGCCGCCAGGACCAGGAGGCGAGCCACCTCCGGCGCGGCCTCCCTCCGCCGCCTTCCGCGCGTGGCCAGCGGCACAAGGGCGCCGTACGCATCCACCTCGCTGAAGAAGACAGGAGCTGGAGCAGTGGAGGGTCGCCAAGTTATTCTTCCTCTTCGTCGGCTGCCTCCGTCCGCGCGCAGCCCTCGTCTCCACCGCCTCTCCGACCTCCTCCGGCGACTCCACGCTATCCAGGGTGAGCCGCCTGTCCGCTCCACGCTCCCGTTCTCCGTGCCTCTGTGCCCTCCCCGGCCAGGCAGAGCCGCCATGGTCGACTGCTCCTCTGCTCATTTTCTGCGCTCCCCCGCCGTGCTGCACACGCCCTGCACCCCACCAACGCACACATGTTTCCTTGCCCGAGCACGAGCTCGTGTACGCACGTACGAATCAAAATGTGATCTGATCAAATAAACAACCTGTGCACTGTTACAATTTTGCCACATGATAAATGCTTTTCTAAATGTTTAAAACTTGCAAAAAACATATCTTTAGTTCCCTAATCCCAATTTTTTCCTAAAAATGAAACCTACCTGTTTAACTCGCATTCATGCATGTTTATGAAACCAGAACCTACTATATGTGTAGATCACACTAATAAACACCTCTTATGCATATGGGGTAAATCCAAAATGCACTCTATATGGCATAGGAACTCATCTAATTTGTTATTTCCATATTTAGGACTTAAACTTGCCAAATGTATTAAATTGAAATGTCATCATCCCTAGTCTTTGATGGGGAACGCTAGTATGCTTTGATGCCATGTTCATTCTCGTAGTATGCTTAGTACCACCTCCTGTCTTGTGTGGATTCAAACCTAAGGTGTTTGATCTGTTGCCCTGGATAAGAGCATAAAAACATGATCACAGATTTTTTTCCTCTTAAAATCAGTAAAGCTAGGTCTGTCGGTTAACTGGTCAGCTTGTTGTTGGGCACCTGAGATGATAGAAATGGATGTTGCTGCTATCTGTTGATTTACTTTGTGGTAGGTAGTTCATCCTTTGGGGCTTGATGCTAATACCTGCCTTTTGATCTCTTCTCCTTGAGGCTTACCATCTCTTTGGCATTCTTATCTGCACATGAAGATTAACAAGACCTTGGTCAAGGCATTGACCGGCAAGACCGTAACCGCGGGAAGGAACTCCTCCGGGCGAATCACTTCGTTTCACCGAGGAGGTGGACACAAGCGATCACTTAGAGAAATTGACTTTAAGAGAGACACATCGTCTGTTGGCATTGTGGAAAGGATTGAGTATGACCCTAATCGTTCTTCTAGGGTCCTCTTGTTCGATGGATGGAAGGGGTAGGGCAGAAGGATGCATCATATAAGGTCGATCGTGCACCTGTCAGTTATATATTAGCCAGTCATCAGATGGAAGTGGGCAGTATGGTGGTAGGGCGATATGTTAATTGTGTGGCGTGACACTGGAAGGGAGGGATGTGTCTGAAGCCAAGGGTGGCGACAAGCGACTGGGAGGGCGAGGGCGCCCTCCCCACCGCAGATCCATGCCGGAGAAAGGTCAAGCTGCGCCGGCGCAGGGCGCGCCGGTCGCCCGTGGCAGAGGAGCTGGTGGAGGGTCACCAGCTGGTCGACTGGGAGCTGAGCTCGGCCTCGGACATGGAGGAAGGTCGGCCGAGGTTGGAGCGGCGGTGCGCGGTCACTTTCGGGGAGTTTCTGCCGGTCATGCTCCGGGCTGCGGGCGTGCCGGATCTGAACGCGGGTGCTCAGACGTTGCCGGTCCCGGCATCCGCGGCGGCAGTGGGTGCCATTGGGGCGCTGCTGGTGGAGGATTTTCCGCCGTTGTCGACAAGATCAAGCGCGGTGCGCAGGCAGGGGCTCGGGCCGCCGTCCATGGTGAATCCTGGGGGGATGTTCAAGGTGGGCGCGCTTTCGGTGCCGGTGTGGTCGGGGTCGTCCATGCCGGGGTCACCGCCTGCGGCGCCGCCGCCATTGGCGCGGAGCTCGCCAAGCCCTAGCTCTGAGGCGAGGCTAGGGTTTCGGTCCGCGTGGGCCGTGGAGACTGTTGGGCCGGCTCGGGCTGCGGGGGCCCATCAGTCGGCTGGGGCCCAGCCCATCTCTGGGGAGACGATGGGCAGTGTCTCGGATGTGAGCCGCGTGGAGTCTCTCGGAAATCAGACGGTCACGACTTTGGGAGGGACAATTAGGGAATTTCCCATAGCGCCCAATGACTACAAGTGGTGGTGGCTGCCCAGGGGAACCCTAGATCGTGCATTAGGGTTTCCAGCGAGCAAGAGAGACATCCGCCGCCACTGTGCGAGTGCGAAGATCTTGTTTTCCCCTGCTCTTCTCTCCGGCCCATCCTCTCCGGTTCTGGTGGCGATGGATCGGAACTGGAACGGCGGCAGGTTTCATGGGCGGCGCAACGGTGCTGGTGGTGGCGGCGGCGGCCGTTGCTACAATCAGGAAGATCTGTGAGCCAAGCTGGACAGGGAAAAGGAGGAGTACAACCGTCAGCGGGAGCGCTCGGCGGAGCGGCGCAGAGACGAAGATAACCGGCAGTACATGCCGCAAGATCGTCGGCAGGGGAGGGCCCCTGGCCGTGCTCGGACTCCTCCGCGCTTCCCTCCGCGTGCTTGGGACCCTCCTAGGGTTGGTGGTTTCAAGCGCCCCCGGGAGCACGGTGAGGGATCGAGTCAGGCGGCGCCGGCAGGGAGGGCCCTGTCGGCGGTTGACCTCTCGCAGGTCATGTGCTACAACTGCGGGGAACAGGGGCACTACCAATCGCAATGCACCGGGAGGCCTTTCTGTCACAAGTGCAAGGTCAAGGGGCACCCTACGGCAGTCTGCACTGCCGGAAAAAGAGAACCCGAAATCGGATGGGCTGGGTTCGGGGTGGAAAACTGAGGCTTTGCATATCTGGAAGTGATGGAAGAAGAGACTGAGAAAAATTCATCCAATGCCGCAATTCTGCGCCTGGACTCAATAGGCTTGTCTGACCTGATGGTGGAAGAGGAACTAAAAGATCTGGTGATGGAGAAGTGGGACTGGAAGATCAAGCAAGTGGATGAGTCTACTTTCACCGCGGTCTTCCCGTCTAAGGAGAGCCTGCGTATGGCTACTCGCGGGGGTGGTGTTACTCTCCCAATCTCCAAATCGAAGGCCGCGGTGGAGGAACTCTCGGTGAATCCTGTTCCGGCGGAAGCTTTAGAGGTGGTTTGGGTTAAACTGCATGGGGTGCCTAAGCCATGGAGGGAGACACAGAAGCTGCTGAGGGGAACGCTGGAAATCGGCAGACCGCTTGAGGTGGATGAGACTTCTCTAGCCAAGAAAGGGGAACCGGTTCGCATGAGGTTTGGTTGCAGGTCACCGGTGCAGCTTCAGAGCCATATCATGCTGTTCGTGAACTTGAAGGGTTTTATGGTGCGCGTTGAGCTGGAGGGAGGGGACAAAGGGGAGAAGGGTCTCCCTCCGCCCCCTCCTCCGCCAGAGGACCGTTCGGACAAAGACAAGGACAAGGACAAAGACAAGGACCAGAGCAGGGATCAGAGCTCGGATGATGAGGATTGGGAAGACCGCCACCCGAGGAAATTGGCCAAGTCAGACAAATCTAGCTCTCCGAAGTCAGGCAAGAATGGGGACGGAAATCACCGCAGCAACGCAGGGCGCCGGTCTTGGTCGACGCGATGCTTAAGAACCAGGTGGAGTCTACAGTTGTGCCAGTTCCCGCGCCGGAATTGGTGCTATACCAGTATGGGTCTTTTCTGGACAAGAGGGTTGCCGGTGTGATCTCAGAGCTTGATCAGCCTCTCTGGCGGAATCCTCCTTGCTGCTCTCGGGGGAACAGCCACCTCTCTCCCTCGCACACGGGTGTGCTTGCGAATTCTGGAGATGGTGGGACTGTGGAGGGAAACTTGGGTGCGACTCTGGCAGACGAGGTGGTGGACTCAGCTGAGAAGAGAAGGCAAAAGGAGATTCGTAGCAAGAGCAACGCTGACCGGCCAGCTAGGAGGATGGCGGTGCAGGAAGATGCTGATCACACAGATTTCACAGATGAGTCAGGCAAGGTGGTGTCCACTCCGCTGCAACACAAGCTGCCTCTGGACGAGTCTGCTCGTGCTTTCTCTGCGCCGGTGGCTCGGGCACCGCGCAGCAAGGCACTCTCGTTGGGAGTTACCAGGAAGAGTGAACGCGGGATCGGCGTGACGGAGGGGCCGGTCCTGGACATGGCCATCCGCCGAACTAAGGAGAAAAATGCGACAGGTACTCTTTCAATATCCAACTTTGCTATACTGCAAGATACTCCTGTTAATACTCTGTTAGGAGTAGCTAGGGACTGTTGTGTGGTGTTTGATCCGGCAGCGGCGCCGCTGAGGAGGTGATCTCCATGTTGCAAGCCAAAGAACTTATGCAGGCTGAACTGGCCCTAGCCAATGCTAGGCTGGAGAAGGAGAAAAAAGAAAGAAAAAGAAAAGAAGGACCAAGAAGAGAAACGGCCAAGGAGAAGAAGGATAGTGAGGAGTCCTTGGCTCAGGTTCAAGGGGAACCTGGGGCCATTTGTGAGGATCCTCAATCCATCGTGAACAAGACACCAGGAGGGCCTGGTACCGAGATGGTTTTCTCAGCTTCAGGGGAAGCGGGAAAGAAGACAACTAAAAGGCCCAGAAAACGTGTAGTTAAACTGGTGATTTCGATGGGCAGGGGCCCTGTTACCTGCCAAGCACGGGCTAGAGGAGCGGTGATCTAATGCGTATCCTTTTTTGGAACATCAGAGGGTTCGGGGTGCGGGGCCGCCAAACTCTTCTTAAAGACTACCTCCGCAAACACAACATCGACATTGTTTTTCTTCAAGAAACCATCAAGCAAGAGTTCACTGATGCAGAGCTGCGAAGCCTTGAGACCGGGGAGAGGTTTTTTTGGAGCTGGTTGCTGGCTAACGGCCACTCCGGAGGCATGTTAATGGGACTTCGGGATAATCTCTTTGAAGTTGGTGCGTTGGACATAGGGCAGTTTTTCATCAGTGTGGCAGCTATCCATAGGGGGTCGGGGCTCCCTTACCATTTTATTGGGGTCTATGGGCCTGCGGACCATGCGAGATCGAGCGAGTTTCTTGATGACATCTCGGCCAAGATTGCTAGATGCACCTACCCGGTTATCATGGGAGGGGATTTCAATCTCATCAGGTCCGAAGAAGACAAGAATAACGACCGTATCAACTGGGCTCGCATAGACATGTTTAATGCGCACATAGGGATGTGGGCACTGAAGGAGCTACCTCGCACAGGTGCGAGGTATACCTGGACTAACAGACAACTGAATCCTGTTCGCTGTGTCTTGGACAGGGTGTTCATTTCACCGGACATTGACGTGCGCTTCCCGGCTTGCTCTCTGACTGCCGAGACTAGTCTGGGATCACAGTGCCGGCCCAGCTAAGCTCACAGACAGCAGCTCCAGGCGGCCGCCACGGCCCATCTCGCGGAGCCCATACCCCAATCTTCTCGTCTCTCCCTCTGAAGGACACTAGCGCCGCCAGGACCAGGAGGCGAGCCACCTCCGGCGCGGCCTCCCTCCGCCGCCTTCCGCGCGTGGCCAGCGGCACAAGGGCGCCGTACGCATCCACCTCGCTGAAGAAGACAGGAGCTGGAGCAGTGGAGGGTCGCCAAGTTATTCTTCCTCTTCGTCGGCTGCCTCCGTCCGCGCGCAGCCCTCGTCTCCACCGCCTCTCCGACCTCCTCCGGCGACTCCACGCTATCCAGGGTGAGCCGCCTGTCCGCTCCACGCTCCCGTTCTCCGTGCCTCTGTGCCCTCCCCGGCCAGGCAGAGCCGCCATGGTCGACTGCTCCTCTGCTCATTTTCTGCGCTCCCCCGCCGTGCTGCACACGCCCTGCACCCCACCAACGCACACATGTTTCCTTGCCCGAGCACGAGCTCGTGTACGCACGTACGAATCAAAATGTGATCTGATCAAATAAACAACCTGTGCACTGTTACAATTTTGCCACATGATAAATGCTTTTCTAAATGTTTAAAACTTGCAAAAAACATATCTTTAGTTCCCTAATCCCAATTTTTTCCTAAAAATGAAACCTACCTGTTTAACTCGCATTCATGCATGTTTATGAAACCAGAACCTACTATATGTGTAGATCACACTAATAAACACCTCTTATGCATATGGGGTAAATCCAAAATGCACTCTATATGGCATAGGAACTCATCTAATTTGTTATTTCCATATTTAGGACTTAAACTTGCCAAATGTATTAAATTGAAATGTCATCATCCCTAGTCTTTGATGGGGAACGCTAGTATGCTTTGATGCCATGTTCATTCTCGTAGTATGCTTAGTACCACCTCCTGTCTTGTGTGGATTCAAACCTAAGGTGTTTGATCTGTTGCCCTGGATAAGAGCATAAAAACATGATCACAGATTTTTTTCCTCTTAAAATCAGTAAAGCTAGGTCTGTCGGTTAACTGGTCAGCTTGTTGTTGGGCACCTGAGATGATAGAAATGGATGTTGCTGCTATCTGTTGATTTACTTTGTGGTAGGTAGTTCATCCTTTGGGGCTTGATGCTAATACCTGCCTTTTGATCTCTTCTCCTTGAGGCTTACCATCTCTTTGGCATTCTTATCTGCACATGAAGATTAACAAGACCTTGGTCAAGGCATTGACCGGCAAGACCGTAACCGCGGGAAGGAACTCCTCCGGGCGAATCACTTCGTTTCACCGAGGAGGTGGACACAAGCGATCACTTAGAGAAATTGACTTTAAGAGAGACACATCGTCTGTTGGCATTGTGGAAAGGATTGAGTATGACCCTAATCGTTCTTCTAGGGTCCTCTTGTTCGATGGATGGAAGGGGTAGGGCAGAAGGATGCATCATATAAGGTCGATCGTGCACCTGTCAGTTATATATTAGCCAGTCATCAGATGGAAGTGGGCAGTATGGTGGTAGGGCGATATGTTAATTGTGTGGCGTGACACTGGAAGGGAGGGATGTGTCTGAAGCCAAGGGTGGCGACAAGCGACTGGGAGGGCGAGGGCGCCCTCCCCACCGCAGATCCATGCCGGAGAAAGGTCAAGCTGCGCCGGCGCAGGGCGCGCCGGTCGCCCGTGGCAGAGGAGCTGGTGGAGGGTCACCAGCTGGTCGACTGGGAGCTGAGCTCGGCCTCGGACATGGAGGAAGGTCGGCCGAGGTTGGAGCGGCGGTGCGCGGTCACTTTCGGGGAGTTTCTGCCGGTCATGCTCCGGGCTGCGGGCGTGCCGGATCTGAACGCGGGTGCTCAGACGTTGCCGGTCCCGGCATCCGCGGCGGCAGTGGGTGCCATTGGGGCGCTGCTGGTGGAGGATTTTCCGCCGTTGTCGACAAGATCAAGCGCGGTGCGCAGGCAGGGGCTCGGGCCGCCGTCCATGGTGAATCCTGGGGGGATGTTCAAGGTGGGCGCGCTTTCGGTGCCGGTGTGGTCGGGTCGTCCATGCCGGGGTCACCGCCTGCGGCGCCGCCGCCATTGGCGCGGAGCTCGCCAAGCCCTAGCTCTGAGGCGAGGCTAGGGTTTCGGTCCGCGTGGGCCGTGGAGACTGTTGGGCCGGCTCGGGCTGCGGGGGCCCATCAGTCGGCTGGGGCCCAGCCCATCTCTGGGGAGACGATGGGCAGTGTCTCGGATGTGAGCCGCGTGGAGTCTCTCGGAAATCAGACGGTCACGACTTTGGGAGGGACAATTAGGGAATTTCCCATAGCGCCCAATGACTACAAGTGGTGGTGGCTGCCCAGGGGAACCCTAGATCGTGCATTAGGGTTTCCAGCGAGCAAGAGAGACATCCGCCGCCACTGTGCGAGTGCGAAGATCTTGTTTTCCCCTGCTCTTCTCTCCGGCCCATCCTCTCCGGTTCTGGTGGCGATGGATCGGAACTGGAACGGCGGCAGGTTTCATGGGCGGCGCAACGGTGCTGGTGGTGGCGGCGGCGGCCGTTGCTACAATCAGGAAGATCTGTGAGCCAAGCTGGACAGGGAAAAGGAGGAGTACAACCGTCAGCGGGAGCGCTCGGCGGAGCGGCGCAGAGACGAAGATAACCGGCAGTACATGCCGCAAGATCGTCGGCAGGGGAGGGCCCCTGGCCGTGCTCGGACTCCTCCGCGCTTCCCTCCGCGTGCTTGGGACCCTCCTAGGGTTGGTGGTTTCAAGCGCCCCCGGGAGCACGGTGAGGGATCGAGTCAGGCGGCGCCGGCAGGGAGGGCCCTGTCGGCGGTTGACCTCTCGCAGGTCATGTGCTACAACTGCGGGGAACAGGGGCACTACCAATCGCAATGCACCGGGAGGCCTTTCTGTCACAAGTGCAAGGTCAAGGGGCACCCTACGGCAGTCTGCACTGCCGGAAAAAGAGAACCCGAAATCGGATGGGCTGGGTTCGGGGTGGAAAACTGAGGCTTTGCATATCTGGAAGTGATGGAAGAAGAGACTGAGAAAAATTCATCCAATGCCGCAATTCTGCGCCTGGACTCAATAGGCTTGTCTGACCTGATGGTGGAAGAGGAACTAAAAGATCTGGTGATGGAGAAGTGGGACTGGAAGATCAAGCAAGTGGATGAGTCTACTTTCACCGCGGTCTTCCCGTCTAAGGAGAGCCTGCGTATGGCTACTCGCGGGGGTGGTGTTACTCTCCCAATCTCCAAATCGAAGGCCGCGGTGGAGGAACTCTCGGTGAATCCTGTTCCGGCGGAAGCTTTAGAGGTGGTTTGGGTTAAACTGCATGGGGTGCCTAAGCCATGGAGGGAGACACAGAAGCTGCTGAGGGGAACGCTGGAAATCGGCAGACCGCTTGAGGTGGATGAGACTTCTCTAGCCAAGAAAGGGGAACCGGTTCGCATGAGGTTTGGTTGCAGGTCACCGGTGCAGCTTCAGAGCCATATCATGCTGTTCGTGAACTTGAAGGGTTTTATGGTGCGCGTTGAGCTGGAGGGAGGGGACAAAGGGGAGAAGGGTCTCCCTCCGCCCCCTCCTCCGCCAGAGGACCGTTCGGACAAAGACAAGGACAAGGACAAAGACAAGGACCAGAGCAGGGATCAGAGCTCGGATGATGAGGATTGGGAAGACCGCCACCCGAGGAAATTGGCCAAGTCAGACAAATCTAGCTCTCCGAAGTCAGGCAAGAATGGGGACGGAAATCACCGCAGCAACGCAGGGGCGCCGGTCTTGGTCGACGCGATGCTTAAGAACCAGGTGGAGTCTACAGTTGTGCCAGTTCCCGCGCCGGAATTGGTGCTATACCAGTATGGGTCTTTTCTGGACAAGAGGGTTGCCGGTGTGATCTCAGAGCTTGATCAGCCTCTTCTGGCGGAATCCTCCTTGCTGCTCTCGGGGGAACAGCCACCTATCTCTCCCTCGCACACGGGTGTGCTTGCGAATTCTGGAGATGGTGGGACTGTGGAGGGAAACTTGGGTGCGACTCTGGCAGACGAGGTGGTGGACTCAGCTGAGAAGAGAAGGCAAAAGGAGATTCGTAGCAAGAGCAACGCTGACCGGCCAGCTAGGAGGATGGCGGTGCAGGAAGATGCTGATCACACAGATTTCACAGATGAGTCAGGCAAGGTGGTGTCCACTCCGCTGCAACACAAGCTGCCTCTGGACGAGTCTGCTCGTGCTTTCTCTGCGCCGGTGGCTCGGGCACCGCGCAGCAAGGCACTCTCGTTGGGAGTTACCAGGAAGAGTGAACGCGGGATCGGCGTGACGGAGGGGCCGGTCCTGGACATGGCCATCCGCCGAACTAAGGAGAAAAATGCGACAGGTACTCTTTCAATATCCAACTTTGCTATACTGCAAGATACTCCTGTTAATACTCTGTTAGGAGTAGCTAGGGACTGTTGTGTGGTGTTTGATCCGGCAGCGGGCGCCGCTGAGGAGGTGATCTCCATGTTGCAAGCCAAAGAACTTATGCAGGCTGAACTGGCCCTAGCCAATGCTAGGCTGGAGAAGGAGAAAAAAGAAAAAGAGAAAGAAAAAGAAAAGAAGGACCAAGAAGAGAAAACGGCCAAGGAGAAGAAGGATAGTGAGGAGTCCTTGGCTCAGGTTCAAGGGGAACCTGGGGCCATTTGTGAGGATCCTCAATCCATCGTGAACAAGACACCAGGAGGGCCTGGTACCGAGATGGTTTTCTCAGCTTCAGGGGAAGCGGGAAAGAAGACAACTAAAAGGCATGTGTACGAGTTCTATCGAGCCCTGATGGGCTCAGAGGCTCCTCGCATGTGTGGTTTGGCACCTAACACCTGGGGGGTGCTAGATGTGTGAGCGAGGAAGAAAATGTGAACCTGGCCCTCACTTATTCGGAGGAAGAACTTGAAGCTCTGGTTATGGGTTTGAAATCGGATACAGCTCCAGGACCGGACGGGTTCCCGGTCATCTTCTTCAAACGATGCTGGCCCTTGGTGCGGCACGGGGTGCTTCACATTCTAAACGATTTTATTCTGGGCAGGATCGACATCTCGAGACTTAATTTTGGGGTACTTTCTCTTATACCTAAAGTACAGGGGGCTGATCAGATCTCTCAGTTCCGCCCAATTGCGCTTATTAACGTGATCTTCAAGGTGATCTCGAAAGCCTTTGCAGTTAGACTAGACCCGGTTGCGAATCGGATAATCAGCCCCAACCAGACAGCTTTTATTAAAGGAAGATTCATCCTTGATGGGGCATTGGCACTACAGGAAATTGTCCATGAATTGAAAAGCAAGAAGCTGGGGGGCATCTTGCTGAAACTTGATTTCGAAAAGGCATATGACAGAGTTAATTGGAGTTTCCTCTCCGAGGTGCTCCGAAGGAAAGGCTTTGATCCAGGGGTGGTTCACAGGCTGGAGCAACTTGTGCAAGGAGGACATACTTCGATTGCGATTAATGGTGAAATGGGTCTGTTTTTCAGGAACAAAAGGGGAGTCCGTCAAGGGGACCCACTCTCTCCAATTCTGTTTAACTTTGTGGTGGAAGGTATGTCTGCGATTCTGACGGCGGCGGCAGAGGCTGGGCACATTCAAGGAGTGGTTCCTCACCTTATCCCAGGGGGGATTACCCACCTTCAGTATGCGGATGATACCTTGATTATGATTCAGGACAATGACGCAGCGATTGCCAACTTGAAATTTCTGCTTTTGTGTTTCGAGGATATGTCAGAGCTCAAAAATATTACCACAAGAGTGAAGTGATCGTCCTTGGTAAACCTCGGGCACAACGCCAACGGGTGGCGGACATGCTCAACTGTAAGTTGGGAGCTTTCCCTTTCACCTACTTGGGATTCCCAATTGCGGATAGGAAATTGACGGTTGATCAATGGAACTTCCTTGTGCGAAAACTGGCTGACAGGGTCGAGCCGTGGGTGGGCAGATTTTTATCCTCTGGGGGGAGGCTAATTTTGTCCAACTCATGCCTCGCTAACCTCATAATGTATTCGATGGGGCTGTTTCTGCTGCAAGACGGAGTGCATCATAAGTTTGATTCCCATAGAGCAAGGTTCTACTGGGAAGGGTCAGGTCCTAAAAGGAAATATCATTTGGTTAATTGGCCGGCTGTTTGCAGGCCGCAGGAGTGTGGCGGTCTGGGGATCGTCAACTCAAAACTAATGAACAAGGCTTTGATGTTGAAATGGATCTGGAAATTGTTCCAGGAGGAGGATGCGTTTTGGGCACAGCTGGTCCGGGCAAAGTATTTGAATAACAACAGTGACATATTTGCGAGCACGTACCGAGGGGGCTCGCAGTTCTGGAAAAGTTTGAACAAGATTAAACACCTCTTCAAGTTGGGGGCTCGTCATTCCATCCGCAATGGTCAGCGGACGCTGTTCTGGCTAGATAACTGGCATGGGGCCGGTATTCTTAGCGTCAGGTTTCCGTTGATCTTTGCGGTATGTGCCAATCCTTACGCCTCGGTGGCTGATACAGTTTGCAATCAGATCCAACTTAGACGGACTCTGAATCAGGAGGGGTGGCGCAGTGGTCTGATGTGTGTCGCCTCATTCAAGAAACGGTTCTACAAGATGGTCTGGATGTGATATCTTGGTCTCTGGAAGAACACGGGAACTTTAGTGTGGCCTCTATGTATGCAAAACTGGCGCAAGGGGCGTCAGTGATGCATTTTAGAGATGTCTGGGGGGCTAAATTACCCCTGAAGATTAAAAAAATTTCCTGGCAACTTGTGCTTGACAAGCTACCTTCGGGTCAGCAGCTTGCCACTAGGAGGGGTCCCTCGGATGGGAAGTGTGCTTTGTGCCTCGCGGATGAAGATGCTGCCCATATGTTCTTTTCCTGCCCCTTGGCTAGGTTTTCTTGGAGTGTGTTTCGTCAGGTGCTAGGGTGTAGCTGGAGCCCGGGAAATTTTGCCCATTTCTTTGCCCTACTTTCGTCACTGTCGGGTCAGCGGCGTAGAGTAGTTTGGCATCTCTTTGTTGCCCAATCTTGGGCACTTTGGAACGTGCGCAACAAGTTGTCGATTGAACACAAGATCATCAAGCACCCGACTGATATCATTGACAAAACCTTGATTTTCTTGCAGCTTTGGTGCCTAAACGCCAAGCCGTTGGACAGACCAAGACTCGGCGAGTTGGTGGGAAGGCTAAAGCTGTTGTATACAGCAAATCGCCCGAGTAGATCCAGCAGGTCGTGAGCCGCTGGGAGGAGAGGAAGTGGACGTTCGACTTCTTATCTTCTCGCTAGGTCCTAGTAGTTTTCTGTTGGCTAAGCTGTATGCCTCAGCTTGTATTGCACTGGTTGTTTCTTATGGCTAAGCTGTACGCCGCAGCATGTAATCCGTATCTGTGAACTTGGTGGCCTTATTAATTTAAGGTTGGGCACCTGGTGCCTTTTATCTAAAAAAAGTATGGTGGTAAACAGCGATTGCTCCAGACCTTCTACGACTGGCTCCCTGCGACCTGCCCTGAATGCTGATTCTTTCCTTCGGTTCCAAGAGCTTTTTCGCGAAGCCGATAAAGCCAATAAAGATGCAGAGGGCACTGATCAAGCAATGGCTGCAATTACTGCAGCACCACTTCCGCCTGCCGATCTATTGGATCTCAATTCCAACGTAGGAAACTGCATGCCGTTAGCTGATATTTGTCAGCGTACCAGAGGCACCTGACGATGACCAACACGCGGGTGTGCGACCCAGAAGAACCAAGCAGGCTCCAGGCTGGCTTGTAGGCCACGTATGGGCCGGAACTGGGCCTTGTAACTCTTGAGAGACGACCGAGTGCTATTTGAGGGCGTGTAGCTGCTAGCTGTTTTCCTTGGCTTGTAACTGAAGAATAGGGCGGACGGGCGGCAGTGCCGTGCCGTGGCGACGAATCTGCTCGGGGGTGGTTGGGAGGAACGAGCAACACCAAATCATATCTTCGATCTGTGCTTAATTCTCTAGTTCCGATTCCAGTTCTAGTCCAGATCCGAGTACCTTACACTTGGTATCAGAGACCAGGCCGATTCTGCGGGCTGGAGTTACCTTCCCATTCGCGTCTCACGCGATTGGCGCTACGGCGGCGAGCGCCGGTCATGGCAGAGCTCACCGGTGAGTCCAAGCAACTCTACGATCTGATCCGCTCTGAATCGGATGAGATCTACGAGACTAAGTTCCTCGCGTACAAGAAGGAGATGCTGGACGCGGTGCGCAAGTTCGTCGACACCACGGACAAACAGATCAAGGACTTGGGCGAGACGATGGCGGGTGTGGAGACCCGCGTCGGCGTCGAGTTGGAATCGGTCAAGGCCTCCATCGGAGTAGATCTCGAAGAGGTGAAGCTCACGCTCCGCAACGACATCACCAAGCTCACCGCTGCGGTGGATCGCGCCACCACCGCGAACCGCTTGGCGACCTCCCTTCAGGCGCCACCAACCAGGCCGCCGGAGGAGCAGCTCGTCGGCCCTATCCTAACACACCACCTCCGGTCGGAGGTATGAACTCCGGCCAAAATTCTCTGTCTCCATCTAGTAGTTCTCCGTGCACGTCTGATTCGTCTCCTGGTTCTGGCCCCCCGTGTGGAATTACTGGCGTTCGATGGGACAAACACCAAGCTGTGGCAGCGCCGCTGCGAGGAGTACTTTCGGAGGTGGTCTACCCCAACATCGTTCTGGGTTTCATATGCATCATCTTAGTTTGTGGGTTCAGCAGCGACCTGGTTAGAAAGCATATTTGAGCAAATTCCCCAATATTGCTTGGTCTGATTTTACTACAACAGCTCATGGACGATTCACTCGTATACAACATCAAGTGCGGCCCGGCGGTTGATCCACATCAGCCAGACGAGCACTATTGAAGATTATGTCCACCGTTTTTCTGATTTAGTTGATCAATTGATGGCTCATGAAACAAACCCTGACCCAGTTCATTATCTGACCAAGTTCTTGGATGGTCTCAGTCCATCAGTGCGAGTACTAGTTGCTATACAGCAGCCTAAGGATCTGGACACAGCGTATACACTTGCTCTTTTGTACGAAGAATTGGGTGGATGTAACATTCAAGGAGCATCTAGTTCATCTGTCACTACAGTATATAGAAGGCAACACACTGCACAAATTGCAACACCAGCACCTCCACCTTTAC
Source organism: Poa pratensis (assembly GCA_947311845.1). Lineage (NCBI taxonomy): Eukaryota > Viridiplantae > Streptophyta > Magnoliopsida > Poales > Poaceae > Poa > Poa pratensis. Next base: position 18,844,562 of record CAMZMU010000010.1, read on the forward strand.
CTCCAGCTCGTTGGGTCTCCAAATCAGTGGAGGAAAAACGCATGGCAGAAGGCAATAGTAGAGGACCAACTGATGAAAAGTGGTCAACACTCAAAGCTTATAGAAGGGCAAAAGGATTGTGCTTCATCTGTGGTGAAAAATGGGAAGAGACCATGTTTGTCAGAAAACTATTCAGCTACACATTGTTCAGGAGATGCTAGAGTGTCTGCAACTTTCAGAACAAGAATCTGATACAGCTGTGGAGGACAGTGTAGAACCAACTGAGCACATTCATCAATTATCAATCGCTGCTATTGATTCTGAACAGAAATCTCCCAAGTCTATGCAGTTAACTGTACACATTCAAGGAAAAGCTCTGAAGTTCTTGTTAGACTCTGGAAGCTCAGCTTGTTTTATTGACCAGAAGGCTGCTTCATCCTTGACAGGGCAACACAAGCTACCACAACCAATACATGTTATGGTGGCTGGTGGTTCTCTGTTGTCTGCAACAGAATATTTTCCGCAGCTTGCGTGGACATGTCAAGGGCATGAGTTTGTGGATTCCTTCAGGATATTGCCATTGAATAGTTACGATGGCATAATTGGGTTAGATTGGTTGGCAAAGTATAGTCCCATGATTACTCACTGGGCTCAGAATTGGATAGCTATACCTCAGAAAGATGCTATGGTTGTTTTACATGGTGAAGGAGAGCCAGAAGTCACTCATGCAGTGGTTGATTTATTTTTAGTCCAACCGGACAGCAATGGTTCTGAGACAGGCCAATTACCTGCTGTGCAAGCGCTCTTAGATGAATTTTCTGATGTTTTTGCTAGTCCTTCTGGGTTACCTCCTAGACGCCCTTATGATCATCAAATTCCATTACTTCCTGGAGCACGGCCTGTGTCCATGCGTCCCTACAGAGTTGCTCCAGAACTGAAGTCTGAAATTGAGAAGCAAATCCAAGAATTATTGGATCAAGGTGTGATATCTCACAGTAGCAGTGGTTTTGCATCTCCAGTAATTCTAGTAAAGAAATCTGATGGTACTTGGCGATTGGTGGCGGACTACAGACATCTCAATGCCTTAACAATAAAAGGAAAATACCCACTTCCGGTTATCGATGAATTGCTTGACGAGCTCTGTGGTGCCAAGTGGTTTTCTAAGCTTGACTTTCGGGCTGGCTACCACCAAATACGTCTAGCACCAGGAGAAGAGTACAAAACAGCGTTTCAAACACATAATGGCCATTACGAGTTTAAGGTTATGGCTTTTGGGTTAACTGGTGCTCCTGCAACATTCCAATTTGCGATGAATGCTACACTGGCACCATTTTTGAGGAAGTTTGCCTTGGTTTTCTTCGACGACATCCTCGTTTATAGTGCCACTTTGGAAGACCACTTGAAACATCTTCGGGCAGTACTGGAGGTGTTGAACAGGGATAAATGGAATGTGAAACTATCTAAGTGTGATTTTGCTAAAGACAAGGTAGCCTACCTCGGGCATGTGATTTCTGCAGCTGGAGTATCAACAGACGAGTCCAAGATAGCAACTATCAGGGACTGACCGCGTCCTATGAATTTAAAGGAGCTGCGTGGCATCTTAGGCATCACTGGCTACTACCGAAAATTTATTGAACACTATGCTCTTATAAGCCAACCTCTCACTGCTCTGTTGAAAAAAGGAGCCTTGTTCATTTGGACAGAATTACAAGAAACAGCATTCCAGACCTTGAAGCAAGCTCTTATTTCTGCCCCTGTTTTGGCCTTGCTGAACTTTCAGTTAACCATCGAAACAGATGCTTGTGATACAGGGATAGGAGCAGTTCTTTCACAGCAAGGGCACCCTGTAGCTTTTGTCAGCAAATCATTGGGCCGAGGAACAGGGGACTGTCAGTATATGAAAAGGAACATCTAGCTATTTTGTTAGCAGTACAACAGTGGAGACCTTATCTGCAATTGGGTGAATTCACAATTAGAACAGACCATAAGAGTCTCACGCATCTCACTGATCAGAGATTGCATACAGAGTGGCAGCAAAAAGCTCTTACGAAAATGATGGGACTCCAGTACAAGGTGCAATATAAGAAAGGGATATTGAATGGTGCAGCAGATGCCTTGTCTCGCAAAACAAATTCTGAAGCTGAAGTATTGGCCATATCCACGGTCACACCTGTTTGGCTTGAAAAGGTGGTGAATAGTTATCTGAATGATTCCATTGCTCAGAACCTTACACAGAAGTTGTCTATTGATGCGAGTGCAGACCAAAATTATACATTCCGTGATGGGTTGTTAAGATACAAGAATCGTATTTGGGTTGGCAATGATACTGAGTTGCAGCTACAACTTATTGCAGCCTTTCACGACAGTCCTATTGGTGGACATTCAGGATTTCCATTCACTTATAGAAGAATCGTTTCCTTGTTCAAATGGACTGGTATGAAGCCTCAAATCAAAGCTTATGTTCGATCATGCATGATTTGTCAGAAAGCAAAAGCAGAGCGTGTTCTCACACCAGGTCTGCTCCAACCACTGCCTATTCCTTCAGAACCTTGGGAAATGGCATCAATGGATTTTATTGATGGTCTGCCGTTATCACGCGGCTTTGATTGCATCTTAGTCGTGGTTGATAAACTGACAAAATACTCGCATTTCATTCCTCTGAAACATCCTTATACTGCTAGCAAGGTTGCTGATGTGTTTGTGGATAACATCTATCGTTTGCATGGTGTGCCCTTAACATTAGTTTCAGACAGAGATCCTGTCTTTACTAGTAACTTCTGGCAAGCAGTTTTTAAAGCTACAGGTACCAAACTGAACATGAGCACAGCTCATCATCCGGAAACCAATGGACAGACAGAAAGAGTAAATCAATCTATTGAATGTTATCTGCGTTGTTTCATTAGTGCTCATCCGAAACAATGGTCCAAATGGCTTTCCTTGTGTGAATTCTGGTACAATAGCAATTGGCATTCTTCTCTGGGAAAATCTCCATTTGAAGTGCTTTATGGTCGACAGCCTCGCTATTTTGGCGTCACAGCTTCTTCTGGCAATGCATCATCTGATGTTGATCTCTGGCTACAGCAACGAACACTGGTAATTGCGTCTGTTCGTCAACATCTGCTCAGAATGCAACAGAGGATGAAGTCCCCGGCGGACAAGAAAAGATCTGAACGCACTTTTGCCGTAGGAGATGAAGTCTTCCTGAAGCTACAGCCTTATTTGCAGTCCTCAGTGGAACGTCGGGTAAACCAGAAGCTGGCATTCAAATTTTTTGGTTCATTTCGTGTGGTTGCTCGCATTGGTGAGGTTGCTTATAAACTGGACTTGCCCAACTCTAGCAAGGTCCATCTGGTCTTCCATGTTTCACAGCTCAAGCAATGCTTGCGGCCAGACCAACAGGTATTGCCTCAGTTACCTCTTGATGATGCTCTCTACCAGATTCCTGTACACATATTGCAGCGCCGGGTACGCCAACAAGGAATTCACTCGATTCCTCAAGTCCTGGTGCAATGGAGTGGAGCTGGTGAAGCAATGGCGACCTGGGAGGATCTCGAACCGCTTCAACTCAAGTTTCCTCTGGCCCCTGCTTGGGGACAAGCAGGTTTTGAAGGGGAGGGGAATGTCAGCGTACCAGAGGCACCTGACGATGACCAACACGCGGGTGTGCGACCCAGAAGAACCAAGCGGGCTCCAGGCTGGCTTGCAGGCCACGTATGGGCCGGAACTGGGCCTTGTAACTCTTGAGAGACGATCGAGTGCTATTTGAGGGCGTGTAGCTGCTAGCTGTTTTCCTTGGCTTGTAACTGAAAAATAGGACGGACGGGCGGCAGTGCCGTGCCGTGGCGACGAATCTGCTCGGGGGTGGTTGGGAGGAACGAGCAACACCAAATCATATCTTCGATCTGTGCTTAATTCTCTAGTTCCGATTCCAGTTCTAGTCCAGATCCGAGTACCTTACAATATTCTTATGGGAACATTGGTACACAGCGTTGAATGTCGACTTGGTCAAGGGGCACAGCTGGTTCGAGATGCTGGAACTTATGCTAAAGTGGTCAAGGAGTCAGCCTCCCAGTGTCTTGTACGGCTGCCATCAGGTGCTAAGAAACTCATAGATTCCAGATGCCGGGCTACCATTGGTATAGTTTCCAACCCCACCCATGGTGCACGAGAGCTTACGAAAGCAGGACATAGCTGGTGGTTAGGCTGGCGCCCGGTCGTTCGTGGTGTTGCAATGAATCCAGTGGATCATCCTCATGGTGGAGGTGAGGGCCGCACGAAAGGTGGCAGGCCATCAGTGTCACCTTGGGGGAAGCCCACTAAAGCAGGATATAAGACAGCAAAGAGGAAACTAAAAGCTTAGTTTATTCCGCGAACTTCCGATGTGGATCCCGATAAAAAAGAACCGTAACTTACGATGGAGTCCTCGTGATGTGTGCTGGTTTCCTGCAGACAGTATCTACTACAACAGTTTCGTTTGATGTTATGTATGAATAAGTGATCCTTGGACTTGCCTGCGCCCAGTTTGCTTATTTGCAATTCCTCTGTGGCATTTGATTAAATTGTTCAGCTGTGTTGCTTCAGGTAACCTCTGGACTTAACCTGCGCAAACTATGTTTGTTGGCATTTTTCATCTTTTTTGGTTCTGATAATTTGCTCTATCCCGATAAGCAAACTGGAACTGCATATTTCTAATTTCTGTAGCTCTTATCAGTTCCTGCTTCAGCAGTTCGTATGAATAATTGACATTTAAGCTTGGCAGTGCTTAGTTTGCTTGTTGGCATTCCTTTCGGTCATTTGGCCGGTTCGAGTGCTGGTCAATCAAACTGGTAAATGCAAATTTCTAATTCTGTATCTCGGTTTTATTTCCGAATCATGGTTCCGCTCATTTCCTGGGATTGAAATTATGTGAAGTCCTGGCGGTTTTCTGGAGAATAGTTCTACCTGTTCTGTTTAGCGAGTTCCTGGAACATACAATTTTTCTAGTTTTTTATCTTCTTCCCGATCTGAAACTCTGCTGAATAAGAAAGCTTGGAGATCGTAGGTTTAGTTATTAGTCTTTATGTTTATTTCTTCTGGAATTCTAAATTTAGAGAGAAGTTTTAAGAGCGTCCAAGGCGTTTGTCCTTTTTACAGGAACAATCTACCTGGCAATGCCAAGATTGACACTTGATTGCACTTCAGTTCTTAGTTCCATTCTTCTCCGCTATGTCCAATGAATTGCACGGAAAGGGTAGGCGCCACCGACAGGAAATTTTTAAGGAATCCTAGCTCTTGATGAGTTCGCGGTTCACTCTTTTGTTCCTTATCCTGCGCAAATCTTGTTCGGCAGTTCTTCCACGTTACTGAGCATATACTGATGATCATCATTGAATACCAGACGACTGGAACCATCCTCTCTGATCATTGCAAGATTCACTTGCCGGTGAGCAAAGGAACTTGCCTGAATTGATACTACAGTTGCTCATGGCTATTAATAAAGCAATTCCAGTGGGTACTTACCTGAATTTATACCTGAATACATCTACAGGTTAGCACTAGCTGTCTTTGCAAATAAATAAGCTAAAACCTGGATGCAGCTTTTGTTCAAGAGTGGGGCTATCACGGCTTGTGGAATCACTCTTGATCAAGGTTGGGGCAAAAATCTGCATGCGGCTGCTTTTGTTTTACCAGTTCACTGCATCTCCTAAATAAAAATATCAGGCGGGTATTAAACATCAAGCAATGCGAATTGCAATGCACATCTGGTCTAGAGTAAATTCTTGATTTGAGCATAAAACCCATATTTTCGCTTCATGAGGCAACGTGGATTGAAAATCTGAGCAGATTACTAAGCGTCATCAGGTTAAGCGATATGACTAACATAGCTATTAACTTTTTGGGAAATTGGCACCTAACTTGTGCGCCCGTGCGCGTATGCACATACAATGTTTTTTTTTTAAACACAGACAGACACTCACATTCACATACGCTTGCTGAGCACCTCCGAATACTTAGCCGGCGAGTCGAGTCTTGAAATTGACGAAGTCATCATGGGCGACTTGCTGTCGACGGAAAGTTGAGAACATCGCCTCTCACTGAAGAATATTTCGCCTAAATGAGAAATACCAGTAGCAAACCCGGGGTTTGAACTCTGGTGGGCTGGGGGCACAAACACCCTCCTAACCATCTTGCCACACGCAAGTTCTCATGCACATACAATGTCGATGTGTCCCTACACAAAAATACGATGTGGAGATGAACGCGCACTATCAAAATTTTGAACGTTCCAAAAATAATGTTTCCGGCGGTGTGCCAAAATAAAAATTTCTCATGTTTGCACTTAATTTGACTCTGTTTGACCAGCTAAGACCAAATATTTTTTTCCCAGATCGTTGATTTGCTCCCATGGAATGCGCATACGGTGTACTACGAAAGAAGGAAGATAGGGTTTGTAAAATGGAAGGGGAAGAAAGATTCGGCAACCACTAGGAATCGGCGTCCGATATATGGCTTAGCATCGGACCAACATTTGATCGTACGATTGGAAGCATCATGCCCGTCAAATGCAACCAGCGAAGTCCGATGATTGTTTCCATATCGGACCACGATCGATAGCATTTACCGAAAGATAAAAGGGTCCAATCTCAGACCGTGAGTCCGTGACGAACTACTCCTCCCAGTAACCCCAATGGCTTCCCTCTCCGGCTGCGGCGACGCTTCGCCTCCGCCGCTTCCGCACGACGACCTTCTGCTTGAGATCCTCCTGCGCCTCCCGCCCGAACCAATCTACCTCCTCCGCGCCTCGCTCGTATCCAAACACTGGCGCCGCCTCGTCCATGACGCCCGGTTCCTGCGCCGCTTCCTCAACAGCCAGCCGGGGCCTCCCCTCTTCGTGCCCACCTCCGACACCTTCGCGGTCCCATCCACGATGACTACCGACTCATGGTGGCCCTTAGACTGCCGCCACGGCTTCGCCCTTCTGAAAAACAGTAACTCTTGGGATCTCATGGTCTGGGACCCCATGTCCGGCGAGAAGCGCTGCCTGCCGCCGCTGCCACATGCGTTCGATGAAGCCGAGCGCTTCAACGGCGCGGTTCTACGCGCGGCCGGCAAGGATGACGACCGCATTGGTTGTCGCTCGTGCCCGTTTATCGTGGCCATGGCGCTCACCCACAACGAAGACGAACTCGCCTCCGTCTGCGTATACTCGTCTGAGACCGGCGTCTGGGGCGACGCCACCTCGGTCGCTACGATACAAGACGTTCAGAGGTACCCGACGGCTCTGGTCGGGAGCACGCTCCTCTACTGGCAGCTGACTGGCTGCATCCTTGAACTTGATCTGGATAAGCATAGCTTGGATATCATCGAGGTGCCATACGAGGTGCTCGTCAACCACGAAGGCGAGATCTTCATCATGCCGGCAGAGGATGGAGGCATTGGCTTTGCAGGAGTTGATGATACCAGTCTTAACTTGTTCTCGTGGGTGCCTAGCACTCTAGAGTGGACGCTTCGCAGGACCATTGATCTTGAAGAGTTTCTTGCGCCAGATGTGGTGATGATGCCTTATACATTTCGTCTTTGCCGACATGTGCGGCCGGTCGGCTTCGATGAAGACGCTAATGTGATTTTCCTATTTGTCGACTTTTGCGTCTACATGCTCCATCTCAAGTCTATGCGGTTTGAAGAGGTGTCGGAGAGAGGAAGCTACAGCTGGATTCATCCCTACTCAAGCTTCTACACCGCAGCACTACCATGTCCTTAATTTATCCCGCAGATTGCTGAAATGAACATTTACACGTGTATTGCATAAGTTTTACTTTGCCTGCTGTATTTATGTACCCATCTTGTGTTGCTGAATGTGCCCATTTTATGCTGTTTTGGATGTTGCAAAGTTCAACTCTGAAAGTCTGAGCCACACTTCCTGAAGGAACAGAATGAACATATATTGCAAACTGCATCTGTATCTTCTACACATTTTTTCAGGTGTATCTTCTGAACATTCCAAAGCAGAGGATGCTGAATGAACATTAACATGTGAATTGCATAATTTTCACTTTGCCTGCCGAGTGTACACATCCTGTGTTGCCGAATGGACTCATCATATGCTGTTTTGGATGATGCAAAGTTTCACTTGAATCGGTGAGCCACACGGCCTGAAGGAATAGAATGAACATTGCAAAGTGTATCTATCTTCTACCCCACATTTTTAAGTGTATAAACAATGGTCATTAAAGTTTATAAAGTATAATTAAGTAGCTTCTTCTTCGAAGATGAGCACTCATGCCACCAACTCTTCAAATACTTGTTTGACACATCCTGCTGGATGCTTCTAATTCCCCAAAAGTCTGCTCATTTATGTTGTTTTGTTTATCTCAATATCTCTCGTTTGCCAATTTGTAAACAATTAAATCCCACGTGGTAGGAAATACCATCGTACAAGTAAATACATCTAGGTATGTCAGGACATTCTTCCTTACCGGTGTTTCAGATATCTCTGTTATCATCCAGACCAAGATTATCTACCATGTGCTTGTATGATACCAAGTTATATAGGACCTTAGTGTGAAATAATACACGGACACTCAAAATTAACAAATTGGGTAGTCAATGTAAGACTTCGGTTTCTCTCAATTTTGAGCTTTGACACTCATATTTGCACAATGACTTATCAACCGTTTTGAGTTTCAGGTTGATTAGTGATTTTCTTGGTCAGTTTGTTTGTTAAGGGAAACTGAATAAATACATTCTTTGTAGAATTTAACAATTCGGTGGAGTATTACTTAATACAAATTTATGGCCTTTTTTTGCGGGGGTAACCCTAGCCGCCGCCACCGCAAGCCCCCCATCCACCCCCTACACCGTGCAGTCGACAGATGACGGCGGGCGCCCGCACGGTGCGGCGGCGGCGGGATTTCTTCGCATAGGCTCCAATCTCGGCTTCCATGGCGGCTTTTTGGTGGTGGAGATCGACGTTTCCGATGGCGTCGGTTCCAGGAGGCGGTGGGCTCTATGGCTGCAAGGCTTGAGCCAGATCGTCGTCCTGGTGGTGTAGGTCTACCGCGGACGCCATGGCTGCGACCCAAATCATCGAGGTGAAGCTCCTAGATCATGTTCAGCCATGGGCCTAGATTCGCTTGGCCGGTGAAGACGTGATCTCCGGAGATGGTCAGACCTATGTGCGAGAGCAAGAGGAGACTTGTAGAGCGGGTAAAAACCTTATCTTAAGTTGGTGGCCGAAGTCGGTGATGGAGACTCCTTGTGTGTCGTATCTTTATTGAAGGCATCACCTAAGTGAAACTTGCACCCTACTCTGCTACCTCAGCAGGAAACCCTAGATCCATCGATCAGATGTTGGTGGTGATGTTGTGTCGTTTCCCGATTGGGGGCATCAATCTTGGAGGTTCGCATCAGCACGAGGGACGAGTGGATGGTTCTTTGGTGGTGTAGTGTTTTATCTACCGCATAGGTGAGGGCGTCGGCGGTGTGGAGTAGTGGAGTCTCGGTGACGGACTCGTGATGATGGACATGCAAAGGGTGATGACGCTGTTTGGTGTCGTGGCGGTGTGTCTGGCGAGGATCTTCCCTTTGATCTACAAGCTGGATATGGGTTGGCGGAAGTTGGCGGAGGTGACTTCGGGAGAACAACAAAAATAAGTGAATCTAAACATTAAAACAACGTCTACCTAGCGGGAATCAGAAAAAAGATAAAACAAATTATGTTCATTTCAGAACAGAGGTAGTAGTAGAAGCTGATGGTGAGTACATTAGGAAATTAAACAACACAAGGCGAGAGAGAAAAAAGATGCAAGGGCTCCCTTTCTTTGCCTACCAAAGCCTGTCTCCTTCCGCCCGTACGAATAACGGCTACCGTCCGATGCCGCCGCGCGTCCTGATCCCAGCCGCACAACCCTTCCTCCCTCTTCCTTCCAAAGCCTTCGCCGCTCTCCCCACAAACCCCCCCGTCCCCGGAGGCGGCAAGGCAAGCCGGCGAGGCGGCGACTGGGACTCCTCCCCTCCCCGCGGCCCTCGCACGCGAGCGATGCATGAACCGATCATGAACCTGGTACAGGATCAAGTCTACGTTCCTAGACCTCGGCTTGCTATAACTACCCACAGCCCACCACGCGCGCGCGCATTTACGGTTACACATCCGTCAGAAGGGGTACCGAGAGATAGAGAGAGCGGAGGAGGAGACAGGCGCGCAGCGACGTACTGCATTTCATTTCACGGAATTCTCTGGGAAGCTTCTCGACTTGGAGCTGCTCCAGGTGGGTTCCCGAACGCAGCTCCTTCGCTCTCGGTTCTTGCCGGTGTCGCTGGCGGCGAATGTCTCGGATTCCGTAAAGAGTTTCGTCCGAAGGGGTCTCTTGTTTGAAATTCCATTGATACAGATATGTTAAATCCCGTGAAACTGTGAGAATTTCACAAATTTTTACTAGCCCATGTTATTGTCTTCCCTCAGCTATTACATCCTGCTTGACTATTTCACAGTGCTTATAAAGATGAACAACTGTAAACTATTAACCCCACTAAAAAACTGCTATGCACAACCCAATGTGTTATGGAATACTTCAGTTTGGAGTTTAGACAGCAGATTGTGATTAAACTCCCTTTTGTTTCCACCCTTCGGAGTTTTCTGAATGGCAGAGCAAATTTGTTGCTTTCTTATGCTTCTGTGCTGGAGTAGTTTTTTTTTAATCCTTTTCAAGTACATGCAGTATATGAACATCTCATTTTAGTACACATTGGAGCGATGTTCTAATGCATTTTACTTCCGCTCCACGTATTTGGGTTAAAGTTTCTCCAGTTTTCTTGTTGCTTTTACTCTGAAAGCATTGTACCAATATCTGGAAAAGAATGCATCCACTTAAAAGCATTGCAGCAATTAGTGAGTTAATGATCAATTCATCTCTCTGTTGTCTGAACTTATTCGACTTTGTAATGATTTAGATATGGCACCGCGAGAAAGAACTCTGAAGCATGTGTGCTACAAGTGCAATAGGAGCTTCCCTTCAGGGAGGGCTCTTGGAGGCTCACATGTCACGCCACTGGCGCATTGTTGAGCAGCCAAAGAGGTCGCCAAGTCCTCCTGCCATTGTTGTTGATGAACATGTCTCACTGCTGAGTCTAAGTGATGAGGAGACATTGCTGCCTTCCTCGGGAACAGAATGTCCGGTGTGCTCAAAGGTGTTCTCTTCCTGCAACTCTCTGAGGGAGCACATGAGGGAGCACAGTGAGAAGAAGGTGTTCAGCAAGCCCGCCGAAGGAGCAGTTGGGCTGATGGACGCTATGGCCATTGCTGATGGTGACTACAATGTCATGTTATCTCCAATTGTGAAGCGCAAGCGGTCAAAGAGGGAGATGCCAGCACCCAATTTTGATGTGATGGATGCTGCAGTCACTCTCCTACTGCTTTCAGAGCATTCTAAGAAGATTTTAGCTTATGAAGATTGTTACGCAGAAGATATGGACAATTTGTCCCCCAATATGTCAAAGGATGTGAAGCTGAACGCCTATGATCATCTACTGGTTCGATCTGCTGAGTTGAAGAAGCCAAAAGTTCACAATTGTACAGCTTGTCATGATTGCTATGGGCAATGTAAGAAGGACAACAATTTGATCTCCAATGTTCCCAAGGACAGCACTGTGATCCCCAATGTTCCCAGTAATTCAGCCTATGAGGATTTATATGGACAATGTGAGAAGGACAACAGCTTGATCCCCAATGCTCTCAAGAAGGACAGAAATTTGTTATCCAATGTTCCTGATAGGACATCGATTTTATCCGTAATGTTTACAAGGAGGAGAACGCTTTGAGAACCAATGTTTCCCAAAAGGAGGTAGAGTTGAATGTGCATGATCGTGTGCTGGCTGAAGATAATGAGCATAGGAAGCTAAGGACCGACAATTCGGTTGTGATGAAGTGTGGTGATCTTTCAGCTGTAGTGAAGGTAAAGAGGCATCAGTGCAGTTCCTGTGGGAAGTCATTTGGGTCAGGCCAGGCATTGGTAGGCCAGATGACGTGTCACCATCCTGGGTGCAATCATCGACGTCACGGGTTTGTTGATCGTCCTGATTTTGTTGTGATGGAAGAGCAAACGAAGAAGCTTGAATGGGTTTCCAAGTTGCTTGATCTCGGAGTTCCAGCTCTCACCGATGGATACTACTATACTGTCGCAGCTTGTCTGAACCTCAGCCAGGGCGTGTGGGCAGTGTTCACTGAGCTAATTCTGGCGGTGTTCACTGTTGTCTGAACTGCTACAGTTACTTCAGTTGTGTACAGTCTAGTAGCATAATCTCCGAACTGCAGCTTGTAGATAGTCACGAGCTTCATACCGATACTTGTTTTCACCTTCGAATTTTCCTGGACGGTGAAGGCCACGCGTCATATGCTCAGTTGAATCATCAATGCTTGGCATGAGATTGTATCATCCTAGTAGTAACATCTGTGCCTCTGTAAATGTTCATATATCGAAATGATTCTTTAATAAAGAGAAGCTGGTCAGAATTTGTTCAACCTGTTTTGTTGTTTATTCTTTTTGCTTTTTGGTGGTATCAGGATATAGATAGTCACTGCTATGATGATCCCACTGTGGCATGACACTCCATTGTCATGGTATGCATCATGTCATTAGTTTCTTTTAAAATCTGGCATTCTCTTATGCTCTTTGACGGAAAATCTGGTCGGTGCCAATTTTTACATTGTTTTTTTGCTAAAACTCTCAGTGATGCTGCTGGCCCTGACTTTTCTTCAGGTTCTGAACTACACAATGCATGCCAATGCAGTTCCAGACCCGGAGTGATAATGGACTAACTGCAGTCAGAATGTCGACAAACACAGAGATTCAACACAATTTTTTTGCAACTATCACTGACCCATTCACTCCTTCGAAAGATCAAAATGGCAAGCCGGCGACGGGTACTCCTCCTCTCCCCGCGCGATGCGTGAACTGCTCATGGACCTGGTACAGGATCTAGGCTACGTTCCTAGACCTCGGCTTGCTATAACTACCCACAGCCCACCACGCGCGCGCGCATTCGCTGTTACACACCCAACACAAGGGGCACCGAGAGATAGAGATAGAGAGAGCGGAGGAGGAGGCCGGCGTGCAGCGACGTACTGCAGTAAAGGACCGAGCTCCTCTCCAATCTGGTTCATTCCACGCATTTCTCTGGGAGGCTTCTCGACTTGGAGCTGTCCCAGGTGGGTGTTCCTGAGCGCACTTTCTTCTCTTCTCGGTTCCTGGGCGGGGTCGCTGGTGCGAATATCTGGAATTTCGAATGGTGTCTCTGGCTGAGGAATTTGAGTGCCTTTTCAACCAATCACTTGTGTTTACTTTCACTACGTTCTGATCCTGATCGTGCAATCTCGTTTCAGCAGTCAAGCCCTTGCATTTTCCTGACCAATCGCACTGCCCCGCTCTCTTCTCGCACGGGTTGGCGTCTTGGCGGGACAGGAGGTCCAACTTCAAGGTAAAACCCATGCCATTTTACAGGTCGCTGATGTAATGGACGCGAGTTCTTCCATTTCATGTACTGTCTGATTTGATGCCGTCAATGTGTTTGTGCAAATGCTCCAAAGACTAAAGAACTTGTAAACTGAGGTTTGTCTTTGCTGAATCAAGCATGTCGCTATGTGCTTAGTTGTCCCGCGACCTTGCAATAATCCAGAAATGTTAAACCCCTTGAAGATACCAGAATTTTACGAGTTGTTACAACTTGCCACTACTTGAGCATTTTACTGTCTTACCTCAACTATCCCGTCATGCTTGACTGTTTCGCAGTGCTTCATAATATCAGCAAGTTCTGAACTCGTTTGCCCATAAAACCTTGCTGTGCTCTTTCTTAATCCATTACGGAATACTTCAGTTTGTACTACACATTTTGATTCAACTCTATTTTGTTTTCCAACCTACGGAATTTTCTGAATGTCGGAGGTAATTTTTTTTGCTTCCTTATGCTTCTGTGCTGATTTAGTATTTTAATCTGTTCAAGTACATGCGATATCTGAACCTATCATTTTAGTACAAAATGGTGTAATGTTCTGATGCATCTTGCTTTGGCTTCACATATTGTGTTCATGCAAATGATGGGGGAATATCTTCATGTAAACATATTTCGTCAAAAATATGCAGTTTGCTTATTGCTTTTATTCTGAAAGCTTTGTACCGGTATCTGGTAATAGAATGCTGACTTCGTGCAACTTTATGGTTTAGATATGGCACCACGAGGAAGAACTAGGAAGCATGTTTGCAACAGGTGCAAGAAGAGCTTCCCTTCAGGGAGGGCTCTTGGAGGCCACATGTCACGTCATTAGCGCATTGTTGACCATCCAAAGAAGACGCCAATCCCTCCTGCCATTGTTGCCGACATGCATGTGTCCCTGCTGCACAGTCCAAGTGATGAGGAGACTCAGCCACTGTCCTCTGGAACGCAATGCCAGATGTGCTCAAAGGTGTTCTCTGCCTCCAATTCTCTGAGGATGCACATGAGGGGGCACAGTGAGAAGAAAGTGTTGAGCAAGCCCGTCAAAGGAGCACCTGGGCTGATGGATGCTATGACTATTTCTGATAGTGGCTACAGTGTCATGTTTTCTCCTGCTATGAAGCGCAAGCGGTCAAAGAGGGTGACACCAGAACTCAATTTTGATGTGATGGACGCTGCAGTAACTCTCCTACTGCTTTCAGAGCATTCTAAGAAGATTTTAGCTTATGAAGATTGCTATGCAGAAGATATGGTCAGTTTGTCCCCCAATGTGTCAAAGGATGTGAAGTGGAACGCTTATGATCATCTACTGGTTCGATCTGCTGAGTTCAAAAGGCCAAAAGGTCACAAGTGTACAGCCTGTGATGATTGTTGTTGTGTGCAATGTAAGAAGGACATCAACTTGATCTGCAATGCTCCCAATGAAAACACTTTGATCCCCAATATTCCCAGTAATTCAGCCTATGAAGATTTCTGTTGTCAGTGTGAGAAGGACAACAAGTTGATATCCAATGTTCCTGATAAGGACAACAATTTGATCCCCAGTGTTTATGAGAAGGTGGACGCTCTGATAACCAATATTCCCCAAAAGGCAGTAGAGCGGGATGTGCTTGATCGTGTGCTGGCTGGAGATAATGTGCTTAGGAAGCTAAGAACCGACAATTCAGTTGTTATTGAGTATGGTGATCTTTCAGCTGCAGTGAAGGTTAAAACGCTTCAGTGCAATGCCCGTGGGAAGTCATTTGGGTCAGGGCAGGCGTTGGTAGGACACTTGACGTGTCACCATCCTGGGTACAATCATCGACGTCACAGGTTTGTTGGTTGTCCTGATTCTGTTGTGATGGAAGAGCAAACAAAGAAGCTTGAATGGGTCTCCAAATTGCTTGATCTCGGAGTTCCAGCTCTCACAGATGGATACTACTATACTGTCGCGAGCTTGTCTGAGCCTCAGGCAGGGCGTGTGAGCAGTGTTCACTGAGCTAATTCTGGCGGTCTTCACTGTTCTGAACTGCTACAGTTACTTCAGTTGTGTACAGTCTAGTAGCATAATCTCCGATCTGCGGCTTGTAGATAGTCACGAGCTTCATACCGATACTTGTTTTTACTTTCGAGTTTTCCTGGACAGTGAAGGCCACGGGTCATATACCATTGCAGCTTGGTTGAATCATGACTGCAGGGCTTGAGATTGTATCATCCTAGTAGTAACTTCTGTGTCTATGTAAATGTTCATATATCGACGAAATGATTCTTTAATAAAGAGAAGCTGGTCAGAATTAGTTCAACCTGTTTTATTGTTTATTCTTTTGACTTTTGGGTGGTATCAGGAAATAGATAGTCACTGCTACGATGATCATCACTGTGGCATGACACTACATTGTCAAGGTATGCATTATGTGATTGGTTTCTGTGTTCAACTGGTTTCTTTTCAAATCTGGCATTCTCTCATGCTCTTTTGACGGAAAATCTGGTCAGTGCAACTTTTGCATACATGTTTTTTTGCTAAAACTCTCAGTGATGCTGCTGCCTCTGACTTTCTTCAGGTCCTGAACTTTTGCATACATGCTCTCTTGACGGAAAATCTGGTCAATGCATGCAAATGCAGTTCCAGACCCTGATGGACTAACTGCAGTTAAAATGTCGACAGACACAGAGATTTAACACATTTTTTGTGCAACTATCACTGACCCATTCACTCCTTCGAAAGATCAAAATGGCTATCAGGAATTTGTGAGCTTCCAAACCCAACTCAAGCAGAATTAACAACATGGACATTAACCAATGTATCCTGATAATAGTAAGTCCAGCATTGAGCATCAATCAGCAAAACAATCAGACAGACATGCATCCAAGAATTGAAAAAAAAAACAAGAATTGGACTCATAGAACCCAGGTAGCAGCAGCAACCGACAGTTGGATCAGGGTCTCAGGACGCAAGAACGCTAAGAACATGCAAGAAAAACACAAGGCATGTTTCACGACGCAGGTCCATGGCGAACGCGAGCGGCGGACGAACAGCTAGCGGTTCCAGGAGCACCCCTCATCAGTTGGCGGCGCCGCCGGGGCCGAGCACATCTTTGCGGGCGCTTCTGACCAGCGATAGGCAGACATCGGCCGCGAACATCAAGTCATCCTTAAGGAGCTCCAACGCGTTGAGGCGCTCGGCATCGAGGTACTCGTCGACGCCGGGGAGGAGCGGGTGGTCCAGCAGGAGGCGGAGGCGCAGCAGGTGGACGCAGCACTTCTCCACGCCCTGGCACGCGTTGCCGATCGCGAACTCCCTGGCCTCCCGGAGCTTCCGCGCGGCGCTGCGCTGCGCGGCGGAGGTGTCGCGGAGGCTGCGGACGTCGGGCAGCGGGTCCCACGGGGCGAAGGCGCCGCCGCGGAGCGCGAGCTCCTCGGCGCTCCCGAGCAGGCACGCCGCGGCGTAGAGGTCGCCAGATGCGTCCTCTACCGCCTGCTCCGCGCGCCGGATCCTGGTAAGCACGGCGTCGGTCGCGGGCGCGCGCACCGGCTCCGCGAGGCTCCCCCGCGCGTTGCCGACCTTCCAGACGACCATAGTGAGGCGGCGGTGCGCGTCCAGCACTCGGTCCCGGAACCGCGCCTTCCACCACGCCTCTGCCTCCGCCCCCGCCATCTCTTCCTCTCTCTCTTCCGGTGGCGGTGGGTTTGGGTTTCTGAATGCTTCGGTCGGTGCGCTTCCGAGGCCGGCGTGCCGGCGTGCTCTCAAATAGCCTGGCTGGCGAGGCGGGGTCCACGGGAATAACCGATTATTTACCTCGCGCGCGCGGCCCAACTGAACGATGGGGGAAATTACCGGCGGTTAAAAATTCTGAAACCGACCGAGGAGACCCTGTCTTTTTTTTTTTTTTTGAGACTCGAGGAGACCCTGTCAGTGACACAAGAATGCGGTCAATCCCCCGCGCTTCCCTCCCAAGCCACGGTACGTAATAAACGACATACACGTACATTGTGTGTCTCTAGAATGTCTGGCATTACAGTAAAAAGAATGGTCTGGCGTTTGCCTGATCATGTAATCTGTTTTGTTTGCCGTCAAACTGCTTAAATATGATTGTTTTCCGGCTGTAGAAAAATCACATAACCATCTGGATACACCCATATGGAAAGACATCGCCTCCTGCCTTACCGCCTTTCGCCTCCACTCCTCGGTCACCGTGGGCGACGGGCACCGTAGCGCCTTCTGGACCGATGCTTGGCTTGAGAACGTGCCTCTTGCAACCCGTTTCCCTGCTCTTTTGTCATTCCACTCGCCAAAATGTGAATGTTTCCCTATCCTTAAACTCCTCTGTCTCCGCCTTTCTTACCCCTCGGCTCTCCGCCGCGGCCACCTCTGAGCTTGAGCGGCTTCAATCCGCCCTTGTTAATGTCCACCTCTCTCCCAATAGTCAGGATACCCGTCTATGTCGATACTCGCACAAATGCCTTTCGAATAGAAGTTTCTATGCTAACTTTTTCAGACAGCTTCAGACTGATGATCAAGCCACTAAGGTTTGGCGCAATGCCGCGCCCCTGAACTGCAAGATCTTCAACTGGTTAACTCGCCGCCGACGCCTTCCCACAAATGAACGCCGCTTTCGACACCAGCTGGGGGGGTCACCAGCCTGCCCCTCCTGTGATCATGCCGAAGATGTAGACCACCTCCTCGTCCGCTGCCATCGGGCTCGCCAAGTGTGGAGTTTCTTCTTCCCGCAGGACGCCCACCTTGACATCGACAACGTTGCTGCATTGTGGAATGCCCGCAGCCGCACTTTTGAAGAGGCAACTGTTTGCACTGCGCTCTCCTGGAACATTTGGAAGCGCCGCAACGCCGTCATCTTCCATAATAGAGATGAGCCGATCCATGTGGTCACCCGTAGGTGTCTAGATGATATCAAGCTATGGGCTAATCGTTGTAAATCAGCAGCTATTGCTGACCGCCTAATTTTTTGGTGCTCCACGTTCGAACCTCCTTGAATCCTTGTTGTTCTTTTTTCTTCTTCTCCGACCCCTCTACATGCTATGTAATCAGCCCTGTATGATACGATGTTAATTATATAAAGTTGTTCAGGTTGGCCTTTGGCCCGCCGTAGTGCCGGTCAAAAAAAAAAGTCAGGTTTCGTACTAAGTCCCAAATTTCCTAACTTACACACGTACGATTGACTTGTGATTTCTTAAAAGTCCAAAATAAGAATTTCCAGACATTTTTTCAAGGTTGGGTCATATGTATCGACTCTGGACCATGATTCTTAGGAGAAATAAGTTCTAGCCTATTTTAAGATTGGTGTGACTCTACCTTTGCTGATACATCATGAAGAAACATGATGATGTTTTTTAAAACAAAAGAAAAACCTGGCGTTTCTAAAACATGACAAGATTCAACAAACAAAAAAGTGTGGCACGAATCTCCAAGCACCAAAAGACGATGGATACATAGTAGAAAATCAACTCTCCGGCCTCGGCATTAGGGCTAGTTGGTGTGCGTGGTCATGTCAGGAGCCAGAGAGACAGTGAAAGATGGAGGAGGGGTGACAGGACGAGACCCTCAGACCCTGACGGCCGGGCCACCAATGGCCATGGCAGTAGTCGTAACGGGTTTAGCAGTAAACGACAGGGCGGTGCGCAATGAGTGTTTCGTCGGTCCTGCAAATACATGGTGGTAGTATAGATAACAACCATAGTTGTTTAAGGAAACATAGTTCATACAAACTGCAAACAAACATAATTTTTTTACATAGTGTGAACAAACCCTAACACTAGTTCGACGGCAGATTGATCACTCCTTGAAGTTAAGATAGTGCTTGAACATGGACTTGCGCAATGCCCACACGACCGCGTGCTCCTCATTGGCGGCTTTGAGGTGGGCGTGAGCACCGGCTTTGCCTGTGGCCACCAAGCGTTGAGCGGCCGCGAGTTCAGCGTCGCTAGTGCGGGTCCGCTTGAAGTGGGGGCAACATGTGCTCGCCGAGCACATCGAACACATCCCACGTGCTTTGCACGCCGCTTCTAGAGAGTCGGGCGCAGTTCTTTGCCTGCCCTCCACGCGCGCCGCTTCTCGTCCTCGCCGTCGTCGTCGCCGTTGAGCACCACTACGTCCGGCATCGCGTGCGAGCTCCCCGCCCTCTTGTCGCGCGAGCTAGCGGGCGGAGCGGCATCAGCAATGAAGCGGGCGGCCACAACGCGGTTCTCGTCGATGAACCCTTGGGACCGCTCGGGCAGGCCGTCCCGCCCCCTCCCTCGATGGCAGGCAATGCTTTCTCGTGGGGGCGCTCCTGCTCGTTTTCGCCGCCACGGCTGCACATCAAAGATCCAGGCATGGATCAATTTACAAGAACATTATGTAGCATTAGTAAGAGGAGTAAGGGTTAACGATTTATCCGGTGTGAGATATCTTATTATTCGAGATAAAGAATCGTTAACAAGAGCGTTTTAGTTGTGTTGTACTCCCTCCGTTCCACAATGTAAGCCGTTTTGGCGAGCTAAACTAGCTAGCCAAAACGGCTTGTCTTGTGGAATAGAGGTTGTAGATTCTTATCGATGGCATCTACATAATGAAAACTTCATTCTCGATTCTACGAGAATTTAATGAAGGTGTTTCATTTCATTCTATTCAATTCAATGCAAGTTATATTTTCTTAGATTTGGTCAATTTCCTGACGGGGAACGAGAGGAATTGGTCGCCAGATTTGGTGGATTTCACGGCGGAGGAATCCGGAGTGATAACGGTCAATGTGACGCGGGTGGATATAGTGCGTCCCAAAAAAAATTGTGGGCCGATCGGATAGGCGGCGGAATTTTTCGGACCCGAGAGTGTTTAGAGATGCTCTTATAAATGGATCTGTCCGTGCCACATTGACTTTTTTTTCTTTTTTTTTAAGTGCGCACTGACATCTTTCTTCGTAGACCAGTTGGCCGGCCCAATTAAGGCCGAAGTATCGAAGGAAACTTCCCATAAAAAAAAGTGATCATAAACCAAACGTACAGGACCGATCGATCACGGCCTCACGGCATATCATCATGTTAATTTTGCCACGGAATCGATCTCGCGGCCGCCGCCGGCCGGCGTCCTTCCTCCCGTCCTCTGTACCGCGCTGTCCAGATTACACTCATGGCTTTCCCCAACAAGAACAAGAAGGCGAAGGAGGAGATATCAACAGCAACACTCCCCGACGACGTCATGGAGGACATCTTCACACGGCTGCCGCCGAAGTCGGTAATCCGGTGCCGCTGCCTCTCCCGCGCCTGGGTCGCCGCGCTCTCCTAGGACGACTTCGTCCACCGCCACCTCCACCACCATCGCGGCGTCGGCGTCCCGAGAAAACTCCTCTTCTTCTCCCACAACTCCAGAGCTCGAGACAGCAACACCTTGGTGCACGGTTGCTCGCTCCACAACCCCGACGACGGCGGCGCGCCGCCCCTCATGGCCCGCCTGCCACGGGGCGTGCGTAACAGCGGCGTACGTCGGCCAGTGCAACGGGCTTTTCATCCTGAGGAACGACGTGACTTGGATCTACTACGTCTGGAACCCGTCCACCGGCCAGATGGTGGCGCTCCCCAGGGGCCGGAGCACGATGGGCCGCCCGTGGCCATCGGAGCATCACTCCGCCGACAAGTGCTGCGAGAGCCTGGGGCTCGGCTACGACGCGCGCAGCAAGAAGCACAAGGTGGTGCGCGTCTGCCACCCTGCCGCCGTCTGCGAGGTTTACGAGCTGAACTCCGGAACGGGGTTTTGGAGGCCGCCGACGACCGCCATGGCGTTGCCGCCGTGCCGGGCTCACCACCCGAGCGTGTTCGCGCAGGGCCACCTGCACTGAAAGGCGCGGAAGCCGCACGTGCACAAGCTAATCGTCTCCTTCTCCCTCGCCGACGAGGCTTTCGGGGTCCTGCGGCCGCCGCCCGGGGCCGGCTGTTTCGTGCTGACGGAGATTGAGAGGCGCATGTGCCTCTTCACCTCCGCTGGCCTGGCCAAGCCCTCCGTCAACAGCGGCACGATCTTTGGCTGCTGCGCGAGCACGAGGCCGGAGGCGCGTGGGATCTGCATTGCCGCGTCGACCTTTCATGGATGTCGCCGGAGATCACACAAAATTTCATGCAAGGCGGCGTCACGCCGCTCGCATTCACAGGCGGCGGCCGCCGCGTCCTGCTGAGGCCGGGCCGTCGCTCCGAGCCCATGCGGCTCTGCGCATACGCGCCGGCGACCGGCGAAATGGAGACGCTCCCGGTCGGCAGAGGCTCAGTCACGGACTACGGCGACTCCGTTACCCAGGCCATGCTGCTGCTGTCGTACGACGATAGCGTCGTGTCCCCGGGGACTCCGTACGAACGCGTCGTTTTTTCGTCGGCGTCGGCGCAGGCACTCCGCATAACGCTACGCCGCCTGTCGGCGTGCGACCTCGGGCGGCTGAAGCTCGTCTGCCGGAGCTGGCGGGCGATGGTCGATAGCGACCGCTTCGTGAAGGTTCATCACGACCACGCCAGAACGGGTCTCGACATGGAGTGCTGCATGCGGCGTCTCGAAGAAGATGAGACGTCTCAACGCTGTTCGTCATACTTTATCGAGCACCTTAATCCACTGCTCATACAATATGGACTGAGTCTATTGTAGTTGATTCCCTAAAAAAACCATTTTGCTAATTCTTCGATTGACCGAAAATATATGATTTGAAGAAAAAGATAGATTCTATAATAATACATAAATAATATATAGAATCAGGCTCCGTAATCAAGTGCTCGCTGTGAGCTTCGTTTGGATGTTTGTATTTGGGCTAGATATTGGATATTCGGGTGGTTTGAGTCCCGAATATCAGGAATGTCGCCATTTGGATGTGTTTAACATTCGAGCTAGAGTTTCGGCACGATATCGAGCGAGCCGCGCGCAGGCCAAACCAACCCAGACTCAATCTCCACCTCGACCCCTCGACATCGGGCGATATTCGCTCGCGTGACTGCCCTCCCGGCTCCCGTACCCGTTCGCTCCAGCAAACAGAGCCTCGATCTCAATCCATCCCCACGCGAGCGAGACCTTTGGCGCCGGCGGCTCAGGTCGCGTCTTCTCCCTCCACCTTCCCGTCCGACGGTAGACGACCGGCGGCGAGCAGTCTCGTCCCGCGACCTTCCCTCCCCGCCGCAGCTGTTGTGCCTCCATGTTAGAATACGTATTTGTATACGTATAGTACTTGTACAAAACTTTATCTATACTCTATACTACTATTAAAAGAGCAAACTTGTTGGGATACTTTAAATCTGGGCCGTTCAATATCCGATCAAACAGCCCAGATCGTCCCAATGTTTGACAACTCAACAATGTCCGATTTTTCCCGTTTTACCCTCCCACCAAATCACATAATACTACTAAATTGCCACTCATCTCCGGATCGTTATTTTTGTCTTTGCCGACCCTCCTCGCGCGCGCCCCGGTGGCCTCCAAAATCCACTCCGGCGGGGTAGACAGGTGCTCATGGCTGCTCCATGTCACACTTGCGGACTCGTCTCGGCTCCGCTCCGCCTGCGACCAGCTTCCATGGCGGCGGCAACGATAGACTGGAGTCTACAGTCAGTCCCAACAATACGGAAGCGCGGCCTCCTTTCCCCCAGCCTTCGGCACATCGCCCGGCGCAGCTCCCCACTGCTGTTGATTACCCGTCCCAACTTCCTCCAAATTTCGCCACTTCCACCCGCTCGAGCTGCGGCCCCACCTCTCCTCCTCGCCGAGTCGCCGTCCTCTCGCTTTCAACCCCATACGAAAGCAAGAATTCTTCGTCAGAATCCGACACCGAGCCGATTTGCTTGAATTCCGTGCGACCTTGTTATGGACTTCTGATCTGGGGTTCCTTGGATCTTGGGAGGATTGGAAGGTGGGGGACTGGGTGGGCGGCGTGAGCCGGCCGGGAGATGGCCGGCGGGAAGGAGCCGATCGTGGTCAAGTTCCGTCTGTTCGACTGCACGGACATCGGCCCGAGCAATTACGACCCCGCCACCACCGTCTCTGCGCTCAAGGATATCATCCTCGCCCGGTGGCCACAAGGTGAGACCGCAGATTCCCGATCGATTTGGCAGCGTAGGCCGCCCTGATCCACTTGCTTTTTTTTTTTTTGCGGGGACCCTGATCCACTTGCTTGTAGGGTGCCGGAGACGAGGAATTATGTCCCTGAACTTCCTAGCAGTACGTACAGATGCTCTATAGAGAAACGTACTGGTATCATGTTTGAAATTATAAACATGCTGAAAATAAGAACTATTATTTCTTCATGTACCATTGAGGTAAAATTGCAAGAAGAATCTCCACAGATTGATGTCATTGTTTTGTTTGCACAGTAATATATTTATGAATGCAAATACCTCATAAATAATTAGGCATGAAGACGTTTGTACTACTTCCATCTCACAAGATTGTATTAGTTTTTTTCTATTTTTCCTTGTGTTAGAAAGCAATGAACAATAAGTAATGAATAGAATTTGTTACATTGCAGCAAAAAAAAAAACGAATAAGGAAAATCACCATCGCCATATTTCCCTGTACCACAGACATGGTCCCATGGATGATACTTGGATGTATGCTCTTGTTACAAACGAATCAAATTGTTGAAGTAAGCATGCATCCATTTGCATTCTTGGGAGTATGCATTCCAGACGATTCGGTTCAAGGTGTAGAACGCAAATTCCAGGTGAACGATTTTCCATGTAATCTAGCAGGATTCTTGCTGAGGTTGCACCATACCCGTGAACTCACGGAGAAGAGTGTAGGGATCATCTGAGGTGTACTATCAAGTGGAACAAATGCATAAATCTTTTACTAATATTTTACTTTGGTGTAAGTGGTTGTATTGTATATGCAAAATCAGCAAGGTTACCAAATCACGGGAGGAACATCAAGAAAGAGTGGATTTATGTCAGTATCAGGTCAGCAGTCGAGCACCGTTCAGCTGTACATAATGATTTCAGATGTTGGATTTATTGATTCTCACTATTGGCTATCGCTAGACAAATAGGTTTGTTACCTCATGAATGTTTCATGACATGAGATTAAATTTCTACTTATTTCTAATGCTAATATTAGCATATTATTTTATAGATAGCATATTCAATGTTTATTTTTCACAAGTAATTTCTAGGTTCATCACGGGAGGAACAAAGCATATGAGAATCTTATATGTCCAAGAAATGGCATTGTATTTGTGTTAGATGTAATGAATCTGTAAGCTAATAACTATTTATGGAACAATTGTATGGGGTTTTCTCTCAATGTTTTCTTGCTTGTACCATGACTAACAAAATTTCTAACATTTATACTATGGTCTGTGTTTTTTCTTCATTTATGCTTACTGTTTGCAATAATTGGTTACGTGCGTTGCACGTGCACGTCAACTAGTACTATTAAAAGAGCAAACTTGTGTTGATACATTAAATCTGAGTCCTTCAATATTAGATCAACGATCCAGATCGCTCCAATGTTTGACAACTCAACACACATTTTCATTGTCCTCTAAATTACACGGATTGCCACCGCTAAAATAAATTTCATCCGGCTGCTGTTTCTTCTCCGTTCCCACACCGACGCCGCACCATTCTTTGCTCTGCCGCCCTTTGCCCTCCGCTCAAACCGCGCGACCATGAGCGCCTCGCTTTCTTTGGCTCTGCCTGCGACGAGCCTCCACGGCCACGGCAGCGATAACTTGAGGCGGGCCGTTATGTGGCTTCGATTAATTCTTCAGCGTGATCGGAACCCAGCTAAATTCGTGGCGCGCCGTGGTGCAACTGCGGCAGCGTGCGTCCCGCTACCGCAAGCTTATCCACCTTGAGCAACCACTTGCTGGCACCAGCCCGGCCGACTTTGACCCAGTTCAGCGGTGCCCAGCGTCGCTGCCTCGGAATCGCGGCGCAGCGCTCGATGCCGGATCGTACAATTGGCGGCGGCGACCATGACAGAGCCCCGACGTGTCCGGCGTAAAAAAAAGCAACGAGTCATAAAGTAGAGGCATGCTGCTAGAATTGATACGTCACTAGGGACTCTAGGCTGGATCAGTACATGCATGCGATCAGGTTTACTTATTAAAGATATACTAGCCGGCGCCAACTTCTTTGGACGTCATGGCAGTTAGATCATCGGCGCCTCACGATGGACACACAGGTCAGATCAGTATATGCGATTATTTTTCCTAATTAAAGAAGACAGAATAGTGGGCGCCGGACATCATGTCCGCCATGGTTGTCAGGCGAGGACAAACTGTGAGAAACGGAGGTTATCAATCGTCTTCATGGATGTGAACAACGCCATCGCCCAAATGTGGGAATTTGGAGAAAAGGGAGAACAGGAACACATAAATTAATCACTTACTACTTCGATTTGTACTTGAAGATTTATGATATAAACTGTTGGTTCCTCTGAGAGCCCTGCGACACGGCCGACGCGCCGGTGGTGGCGTCCTCACCGGCATCAAAGGGAGGAGGAGATAACTGATATGGTGCCTCCACGGCCGTGAACCCGGTGGAGCCCCAGTCGACGCCTCTTGCAGGGTTGTGCGGCGGGCGCGAGGAAATGAAGGCAACGACAAGGAGGAAGGGGAGGGAGCCGTCGTTGCGGCATCCGTGAGGGAGGGGATGTGACGGTGCTCGCGCCGACGCCGACGTCAGGGAGACAGGCGGCTGCGTCTTGAGAAGAGAAAGAGCCGGAGATTAATGTGAGTGAGGATGAGGGTGTGCACATGAGTGAGGATATTTTGCCGAGAGTGAGAGTTCTGTAAATTGAAAAATAAAAAGGTTGTTAAGGATTTCCCAAAAACATATTATGTTACTATCATATTAATATTTTCTTTCAAATATAAATTTATGATTAAAATTTAGGTTTTAATTGTTTTCAAAATGTGACAGAAAGAGTAGTGGGAGCTTGGAAGGATGATCGGAATGGCTATAGACCGATGGAGATAAGAATTGAGCAGGACGAGGAGGTGGTACCCGGATGTGTGATGGGTGTTGGCGAGAAGAAGAAGGGAACAATAAAAGGCTAAATAAAATGGAAGTTGAAAATACATAATTTAGAGTCAAATTACATATACACACATAATTATTTTATAGAACGTGCGTGCGGTTCTACTAGTACTACATAAATGAAAGAACCCTACCCGACGAGGCACGTCGGGCCAGCAATCTGTTCCGTGTCTTTTATGGTATCAGAGTCGTGCTCTTGACCTAGTTCTACTTCCGCCGCCGCCCCGCTTCTTCTGCAGCGATGGCGTCCTCCGCCGCGATGGCCACAGATGGCTCGTCGTCGTCTGCCTCCCATCCAGCCATCATATCCACCGCAAGCGCGAGCGCGTCGTTTCCTTCGATCTATGCGTCGCAGGTCGCATCGGCGCCCAGCTCGGCGACTGCGCCACCGAGCCTCTCGATCCCGAGCAGCGCTCTCTTCAGCCCGTCCCTGATCGCGACCGCCACGGCGCCCCTCTACTCCACCACGTCGCCGTATGGACCGTCGCCGTATGGATCACTGCCTCTGCACATGATGTCGTATGCTGCGTCAGCTCTCGCATCAACGCCCACGGCGGGTTACTCCACCGAGCAGCCTCCTTGTCTGGCCATGTTCGGCCCGGTCTACAATCAGGGAGGCCAATTCTACAACCACATGATTCCTGGCGGCCAAATGATCCCTGGGGTGTCGTCAACATCGCATCCTCGATCACCATTAAGCTCACCAGCGAAAATTACCTGGTTTGGAGGGCCCAAGTTGGTCCCCTTCTTCGGAGTCAGCTTCTTATGGGGTACGTAGATGGATCAACTCCGTGCCCTGCTCCTCATGTCGTCGTCAGCCATGGTGGTGCCATGGTCCAGCAGCCGAATCCCGCCTATCACCATTGGATTCAGCAAGATCAGGTCGTTCTGTCCGCGTTCGTCTCCTCCATGTTGCCTGATGTTGTTGGCATGGTGATGTTCGCTGCTACCGCACGGGAGGCGTGGGAGATTCTGAGCGGTGCTTTTGCTTCAACCTCCATCGCGCTCCACGGGCATCCGTCAACAAATGGCCGAGCTCAAGAAGGAGCAGCTGACCGCCACAGTCTACTTTCACAAGATGAAGGTGCTCTCGGACACCCTCACAAGCATTGGGCAGCCTCTTCGCGCCGAGGAGTTCATCTCCTACATCCTCGCCGGCCTTGACGGTGACTACGACTCGCTGCATGGGGTGGTCACTGCTCGCAAAGAGGCTATGCCCGTCCAGGACCTGTTCTCCCAACTTGTCGCAACGGAACAGCGTATGTTGGCACGCCGTGCATCCACCGCAGCCCACTACCCTGCGGCCCACATCGCCGCCCCTGGAGGAGCTCCTATAGCGGCCTATGGCGTTGCTCGTGGCGGCCCACAGCCCGCTTACCGTCCAGATGGAAGACGAATTACATGAAGGCTGTGGTAATGTCGCCTTCGACGTCTGTGAGCTATAATTTGTGACTCGTTGACCAAAATTTATTGATTGTATATGCTTAATCTTCCATAGCAATGTACACGTATTTAGCTAGCTAATTGCTAAATTTTCATAGCAGAAATGTCTCTTGGCTATAAGAAGTCAACTGCTGAGTTATATATATTTTTTCAAATATTGTACCTTGGTTTTTAGGAGTGTGCACCGATGGTTCCTTGGTAAAATATTTTTTTCCGATATCTAACTAAATGAATTCTTTTTTTTAATGAACAGATTCTACAAGATTTAAATGAGTCCTACTTGAAATAAACTACCACTCTCATTCATGGTTTTAGTTGACCACACTTTTTAATAGTTAGTGACGTAGTGTAAGACTCGTGGGACATACTAAGGAGGCGAGGTGGGACTAAAAATCGGCATCCAACCAGCGCTGCAGCGCGTCGGTGTGAGCTCAGCAGGAGTGCAAGACTCGTGGGTCCTTGGCCCATTCGGTTCGTGGATAAACAGAGCCCAGCCCATCTTGTCTCGTATTGCCCTTCTCTCAGCTCGCCGGCCCGTCCTCGCCGAGGCAACCGCTTCTGCGGTGGAGGCGGCCAGTGCGCCGTCGCCGTCGCCGCTTGGGAGCTCCGCAGGTGCGTAGAGAACTGAGAAATCGCTTGCTCCTAACCGAATTTTCCGGCATCGTAAGCAACCCCCCCCCCCCCCCCCCCCCCCCCCGATCTCACCATTCTGCTGCTTCTGTTCGTCGCGCACCTATGCTGTTCCGGTAGTACACAGGGTGAGTGATTGTCTGGTAACTGGCGCGTTCCGACAGTAGTAGTCTCAGTTTCTGGTTTTTTGTCCCAGTTTCAAATGGATTTGGAAGACCTGCTGTCAGTCCAAACCAACGAAAAAATAGCACGCTATTTCCCGGTTAATAGCGCGATATAGCGTATTTGGAGAGGCTACGCTATATTTAGCCTAAAGTTGACGCTACGACGCTATTTTCGTCTTATACGCTCGAAACCACACTAAACGTGGTAACGTTATAGCTACGCTAACAAAAAGTCTAGAAATAACGTTAGGTGATGATGATGGCGGGCAATCTGATGGTTCTTCTAGTTATTCTGAAGATGATGTCAATGATTCTGATTAAAGTTTAAAATATTTATCTTTTAGTTTATTACTTTTTCATGGTTTTAAGCCTCATATTTGTATTCGTGCCATGGATTTGGCCTTGACATTTGAATATGGTTACCTGGTTATGCATGTATTGTTTCTGAAAAAAAATTAGTGCTGAAATCCTTAATATTTGGGCTATTTCTTACAACTTTTTCATCACGCTATTTTATATGTAACTTCGCTATATCACGCTATATCTTATATAGCTTCTGGAGGAAGGCCACGCTATTTTTGATAGCACGCTATTTTTT
The DNA here is from genome assembly GCA_947311845.1 of Poa pratensis. Taxonomy (NCBI): domain Eukaryota; kingdom Viridiplantae; phylum Streptophyta; class Magnoliopsida; order Poales; family Poaceae; genus Poa; species Poa pratensis. The sequence goes on from CAMZMU010000010.1 coordinate 18,873,818, forward strand.
TCCTTGGTCCAAACACAAGGTCTACTTATGGCCTTTGGTGCAAAACAGATTAAATACCAGACAGTTATTGTAAAGTAAAAACTTCTTCTTGCCTGATTACAGTTGTGCGATGTGCAACTCTACTCTTTTTGAGTCCAGAGATCATCGCTTTTTCAAGTGCCCTTTTGCTTAGTTGTGCTGGCAACATCTCTGTCCTGCTTGGTCAATTTCAGTGGCACCAGTTCCCCCGCCAAAAAGATAAAAATTCAGTGGCACCAGTTCACCAGCAGCCTATTCTTCATCATATCATCAGTCTGGAAGCTGCATTTGCCCAGCCCTTCTCGTTGGAACTTATCATCCTTGTTTGTTGGGCAATCTGGAGAGTTCGAAATGATTTCATTTTCCAGCGCATTTCTCCCAGTGTTTACCGGTGCAGGAGGATCTTCAAGGCAGAGCTTTCCTTGCTTCTCCACAAAATGACTCATAAAGCCTATGCTGGCATGAAAGATTGGGTTGCTGCCTTCGCCTAGTTAGTCTTTCTTAGTTTTGCCTTCCTCTCTCCTGGAGCTAACCTCTAGCTCCTTTTGTACAGACTCTTTTATTTTTGATAAAAATTAAAATGCTGTGGGGAAACCTACTGTACAGCTTCAGTTTTATTTTTTATTTTAAATTAAACAACTTATTTCCTTTTCTTTGCTACTTACTTGCCCGTGTTGAAAAGTTTGCACCTACATGGCTACATACCAAAGCCTCCATCATTGTCAATGACAGCTTTAATTTCAAAGCTTGAAAGCTTGGTGAATCCATTAGTCTTACTGGCTTCGATGGGAAATCAGTCAGTCTTATGGAAGGAGAGGACAGCCTACACGGGACAACTCTGCATCAAGTTCTGATATCTACTCCCTCGTGATCCTTATGATTTGATTTATACAGGTGACTTTTCTAGATTAGCTGATTGTGCCACATGAACATAAAATTCCATATTTTTCCTGTTTTTTCTACATAAAATCACTGGAATATTCCAAGGTTTGAAATTATATGTCACAACTTTAACTGCATGGCACCAGAACATCAAACTAGTCATTGTCACACTCCTTGTTTTTTGTCCTCATAGAGATATTTTGTCATTGCAAAAAGCAAAAGAACAATAATTTAGTATCTGGTCGACATAGAAAAGTGAATGTAATTATATATTGAATTATGCATGAACGTGTCCTATAAAAATCATCAAGTCCATATTTATTGAAATCGTGATCGACTTAATAAAAGATAATAACTCTGGATATATATTAAAGTTAAAATTGGGTCAGCAAGTGCGTAAGCACAACTCACTTAGATGTTTAATTATATTTTGGCTTGCTCTTCACTGCCAAGGATGTCAGGCGATGGAAAATGCAGCATGAGCACCATGCAGCAATAACCTTTCACACAGGAACTGGGGTCGTCTGGATTTTCATTAGTATGTGACTGTTTTAATTCCGATTACTCCATATGACGCTCGTTTGAAAGCAGCGATAGGCCGTACGTACCTCTGCGGGCGGGCCAGCTATGTTAAGGCGTTTTCCTTTCGTCTTGATCCACTACTACTGGAGCATAAAAATCTATAAAACCTGATTTTTCTCTAACATCTACTTGCTGTAGCGCTGCGCTGTTACATAATTGGGAATTTCAACGTTTGAATTTACTACATCTCACACAAGACATAGCACTAATCACTGCCACACTTGTTTTTCTGAAAGTGATATTAGCAATCACAAAACTAAAAATTAAGGACCACCTCCACCTTATTTAACAATTTGGACATATCTAACTACAGCCAAGCATGTAGCGGAACTGGAGTCATGGGTTTTTAGTATTAGGTGATTTGTTTTGTCGAGACAATTTCTCCTTCTGAACATAAAAAATCCATGAACCCTGTTTTTCTCAAACAGCTAATTTATAGCTGTTCTACTGTAACAATGTTGGAATATTTCAACGTTGAAATTATGTGATATCTGTAACTGGAGTCATGGGTTTTTAGTATTAGGTGATTTGTTTTGTCGAGACAATTTCTCCTTCTGAACATAAAAAATCCATGAACCCTGTTTTTCTCAAACAGCTAATTTATAGCTGTTCTACTGTAACAATGTTGGAATATTTCAACGTTGAAATTATGTGATATCTGTAACTACATGTGGCACAAGACATAACACAAATCATTGTCACGCTTGTTTTTCTGAAAGTGTTAGCAACCACAAAACTCAAAAATCAGGGATAACCTCCCTTATTTAACGACTTGGACATACACAACGGAAAGGCAAGATATCTACAATAATCACCTGCACCATCTTGCTCAACCATGAACATCAAGAAGACATGGCAGCTCTTGATGCTCCATCTTCTCACACATATTCTCCTTTTTCTCACATCCAGCTCTCAACCTACCAACAATGAAACTGCCAACACCGGCGATCTGTCGGTGCTCCTGTCATTCAAATCCTTCATAACCAGTGACCCAACACAGGCACTGTCCTCTTGGTCTTGGGACCGTGCTGGCAATGGTACCAGCACAAAGGTGCCTGATTTCTGTGAATGGATGGGGGTAACCTGCAGCGACCGCCGGCACCCCGGCCGTGTCAGTGCCATACGCCTGCAGGGCTTGGGCCTGGTCGGCATCATCTGCCCTCAGCTCGGTAACCTGACCCACCTCCGTGTCCTCAATCTTTCAGCCAACATCCTGGAAGGTGAGATCCCAGGCAGCATAGGCCACTGTCCAGCACTTCACGCCGTGGACCTGGGGGAGAACCACCTCTCTGGCTCCATGCCTTCTTCTCTGGGTCTCCTATCGAAGCTCTCATTTCTGAACATCAGCCATAACAATCTGACTGGTGATATTCCTATGCCGTTATCCAATCTCACATCACTCATAAACCTTAGCCTGTTGAACAACCGCCTCCATGGCCGAATCCCAAGCTGGCTGGGCAACTTGACATCATTGACACAGTTGGAATTAGCCCAGAATGTCTTCACTGGCCATATCCCTCCAGATCTAGGTAAGATGTCTAATCTTGTTAGATTTGACGTCATGGATAACAAACTGGAAGGCCCTTTTCCTCTATCCATGTTCAATATTTCTTCCATCACAGTCTTCAGCATTGGCTTCAACCAGCTGTCAGGGTCTCTGCCCTTGATATTGGCTTTAAGCTTCCCAAGCTAAATGTTCTCGCCACATTTGTGAACCAGTTCGAAGGACCAATTCCAGCCTCCTTGTCGAATGCATCCACACTTACATATTTGCTTCTTGGTGGAAATCAGTATCATGGTCTGATTCCCCGGGATATTGGCATCCATGGTCATCTGCGGTTATTTTCGGTAGGACACAATGTGCTTCAAACCATAGAGCCTAGGGATTGGGATTTCCTCACATCCTTAACCAACTGTAGCAACTTGGGAATACTAGACCTTGAACAGAACAACCTTGAAGGTGTTATGCCAGTTAGTATTGCCAACTTGTCTACAGAGCTCAACTGGCTTAGACTTGGTAGAAACAAAATAGCTGGGACCCTACCTGCAGGATTAGCGGTGTTTCAGAAACTTACCACACTCGTCCTTGCAGATAGCCTTTTCACCGGCAACTTACCTCTAGATATTGGCCAGCTTCCTAGGCTCCAGTACCTTGACCTATCCGACAATAGATTTTCTGGGAAGATACCACAATCATTAGGCAACATCACGCAATTGAACAACCTTTCTCTATCTAATAACTTTCTTGATGGCAGCATTCCAGCAAGCCTTGGCAATCTGACAAAACTTACATCTCTGGATCTTTCCGGTAACTACTTGAAGGGGAAAATCCCACAGGAGATACTTAGTATCCCCTCTCTGACCATACTTCTCAACCTCTCCAACAATGTTCTAAGTGGCTCCATTCCAACACAGATAGGGAACTTGAACAACCTGGTCACAATAGACCTATCAATGAACAAGCTCTCTGGTGATATCCCAGAAGCTCTTAGCAGTTGTGTCCAACTGAGTTTTCTATACTTGCAAAGAAACATTTTGCAAGGACAGATTCCAAAAGGTTTATCTTATTCTAGAGATCTTCGAAAGTTGGATCTTTCTGATAACAACTTATCAGGACCCATACCTGAGTTCCTCGAGAACCTTGAATTTCTAACGTACCTGAACCTCTCCACCAACAACCTATCTGGTCCTGTGCCTACCACAGGTATCTTTCGCAATGCCACTATACTGTCTCTCACAGGTAATACCATGTTATGTGGAGGTCCTCCGTTCTTGCAACTCCCTTCATGCCCATCTATAGGTTCACACCAGGCTTCGCAGCATCGACGTCGTGTCATACTCTTTTGCATGGTTGGAACTTTGATCTTCTTTGTGTGCTCCCTAACTGCATGCTACCTCATGAAGACAAGAATCAAACCAAATAGTGTTGATCAAGAAGCCAGATTTCACAATGAGAAGCATGAGAGGATATCTTATGCTGAGATAGATGCAGCAACGGAGTCATTCTCACCAGCAAATTTGATAGGTTCTGGAAGTTTTGGCAATGTGTACACTGGAACTCTATATCTTGATGAGATTTTATATACTGTAGCCATCAAAGTTCTCAATCTTGCCAAACGAGGAGCTAATAGAAGCTTCTTGAGAGAGTGTGAAGCCCTAAGGAAGATTCGACACCGCAATCTTGTCAAGGTGATCACTGTTTGTAGCAGTTTGGACCGTAATGGTGATGAGTTCAAGGCACTTGTCCTGGAATTTATCTGCAATGGGAATTTAGACGAGTGGCTACATCCAAACACAACGACTAACAACATGACCTTTAGAAGTCTAAGCTTGATGGAAAGGCTATGCATTGCTCTTGATGTTGCAGATGCATTGGAGTATCTTCACCATCAAATTGAGCCATCCATAGTTCACTGTGATATCAAACCATGCAACATCCTTCTAGATGATGACATCGTTGCGCACGTTACTGACTTTGGTCTAGCAAAGATAATGCATACTGAAGAATGCAAGCACAGTGGCGGTGGAACTGAAAGCAGCTCACTTGTGATTAAAGGCACAATTGGATACGTCGCACCAGGTCAGCATTGTTTTTATATTGGCTAATGCTGATGCATCTCGATAATTTTTTCACCGATGCATATTCTCAGATAAACTGATAATGTGTTCAGTATATTCTGAAGAGCTAAAAAATGCAATATCATTATAATTTTCAACTAAATTGAAATCTCGAGTGCAATCTGCCAAATTTATGTCTTAGTCATTTCTTACCATTATCCAGTAACATCTTTGCTTATATGTTTTTCAGAGTATGGCTCAGGATCTGAAGTCTCCACAGATGGTGACGTATATAGCTACGGTGTGCTGCTATTGGAAATACTTACTGGAAGAAGGCCAACTGAAAGTTTCAAAGATGGTGTGACAAGTCTTGTCAGCTATGTCAAGATGGCATATCCTGATAATCTACTGGAAATACTTGATGTTAGGGCAACCTACAGCGGTAACACGCAACATATCATAGATATACTCTTATATCCTATGTTTAAGTTGGGTCTAGCTTGCTGCGAGGATTCCCCAAGGAACAGAATGAAGATGAACGATGTAGTCAAGGAACTGAATGCCATAAAGAAGGTGGCCTGCTCCGCTCGTATGCCTGTTCATGAATTTCGAGCAACCGCCTGATCCGGACGAGCAATGAAATGTTACGGTCTTCTCAACGGCTCTGTTGTTTTCACCCTGTGGCATTGTGGTTACAAAAACCTGCTTGTGGTGATTCTGAAGTCACCATTTTGCTTCCCATTTCTCATCCATTTTTAAATTTGTTTTCGTTTCCAGAATATGAAAGAGAGTCGTGTGTCTTGTATTACAATCCTCATGAAATAAGACCACCAACCTTCTTTTTACGGGACTTGGCTACATTTTTCGTTGCATATAGACCGTGTCTCATGACTCCTACACCTAGCAGATTTACCGTTCTCCCTGAAGTTGAACTGTCTTCAGGAAGGCAAGATATGCACCTTGCCATCGTTGATGAGAAGGGGCCCAATGACTGCGAAAACGGGGATATGCTAAGGAAAGCTCTGAGGGTCGACAGGTTTTTGAGTGCCTATCCCAGTATGCTTCGTTGCCTCACGAGGCTCCATCTGGTCAATGCGCGCTTTGCTAAATCGGATATACATCACTTACTGTTTGACTGCGGCAGGCAACTGCAGCACCTTAGTATCGCCCATTGTGATACGGGAGACCGTTCGGTATGGCAGATAGATGTGCATAACACCAGTGTGGCCGAAAATTTACCCATGAAAAGGAATGGATTACGGTAGGATGATTTACCCGTGATACACAACAAGCAAACACTTGGCGCCCCTTTAGAACAACAGCGGAAATCAAGATTAAAGTTTAGGCCCCTCCAAGGAGCCATGAACTTTTCTACAACTTGTAAATTAATTTGCTCCAGGGCATAGAACAAACCGTTTGCTGTATGAATCATATTACCTAAGAAATTGCAATCAAGGGGTCTCAGAAAGGCAGTGCTGTAGAGCTTGCAAGTGAAAACACTAAGCAGAAATTCAGCAGAGCAGCACGGCATGACCTCAAGCCCTATGGTCAACACAGTTTTATCAGCTCTCAAGTTGACATCCAATAGCTGAACAAGTAACAAACAAACTTGCACTAGCATTGTTCAACAACGAGAAAATGAAAATCACACAGATCGTCACTTGACATCCAGTTCAGAGTACCACGGTTGAGCAACTACTACGGAAAACTATCTGTGCAGAGGACTGGCTGACCCTGTCTCTGAGTTGCCTGGCTATTGCTTCTTGCTCATCCTTGTCTGTTGGAAACGTGCCTCCTATCGGAGTAGGCCTCACGTTCATTGCAGCGCAATCCTTGCATGGTTCATCTTCTATGAGAAGAACCGTCTTCAAGTTTGGAGCGCGATCCATCACGGCACTTAGGAATAATGTATGTTGATTAAGCCCCGGCCTAAAGCCAACAAACTGGAGCTCGTTCAGTTTCCACTTATTGGCGTTCCTGAACTTAGGAATCTCCCATGAGGGTTTCACTTTTTTATCACCACAAGTTCTTGCCTCATCACCCTCGTCACACGCATGTTCGTAGATCTGTACCAAAAAAATCCTAATTATATATAGGGTTTTTTGGTATCCCAAACGTACTTGAATTTTGTCATGACATCAGAGCCTATTCTAAATTCTATCAGGCGGTGAAACCAACTCATGGACAGAGCTGCCAACTTAGGTACAGACTATGGTGATGGTGGTGTTCTTAAATGTATACCAGCAAAGGCTTATAACCTGAACATCAAATATCTCAACAGATGGAGCAACTTCAAGGAGATTTATTATCCATAAAAGGTCAAATTCGACATAGATACCATTAACTGAAAGCTTCCTTAGATTGCTGAATACATGGCAGAGTCGCTTTCCTTCTGGTTGTATCCAAAGCTGGAGAACAGGTAAGCAAACAAGAACAAGAATGAAATAGTATGTACATATCAAAATAAAATTATGAGATCACAAGACTAATCATTAGCTAGTAAAACAAGTGCTTCATGGCAATTATTATACTACATGAAATTATAAAAATAAATATGTTCATCAAGCTTGGAACATCTAGAACAAGACGGATACCATAACATAGCAACTAACTATTAAAATCAGAAACATATGTCAATGCATGGAAAAGAAATGAAATCACCTTTTCTCCTTGGAAGTCTAAGGTCAGAGTATGTATGTTTTTGGTACCATGCAGAACCTCACTCAAACGGAAGTCTCGTTGATCAAGAGTGGCATAATTTACAAGGAGCAATTCCTTAAGAGCTGGGACAGAACCAAAACACAAGGGGACATCGAAATGCCACCAGATGGTCCAATGGAGCGTCTCTAGTTTTGGAAGGCAGAGCACCTCAACCCTCGGTAAGAAGGAATGTGAGATTTCCAGAGCTCTGAGTTTCGAGCTCGGAGCATTTATCTCCATACTGACCATTCCTGAGCGTCACAATTCTCAATAGTAAAGTGCTGCAGCTCTCGGCAGCTGTCAAATAGGAAGTTTCGTATATCCCATTTAGCAAACGACACATTACACAAATGTAGCGTAGTAAGGCAACAAAGCACACTAGGATAGGTGCTAAAAAAATTAACGGCCCTCTGAGCCCGCCGCAGCATATCCTCATCTGTGCAGTCTGTAAGGTCCTTTTCGTCAATAATGGCAAGCTCCAGCTCTTTCACCAACTCTCTGTCAATGGCATCTCTGACTAGTAGCCCAATGTCACGCGGGCGATTGCCGGTCATGTAGAGCTGGAGGGATAGTCTTGCGGTGCGTCTGCTGCGGCGGCTAGCCAGGAAACTCCTTGTGGCTCCGGTTAGAGATTCCATTGCTCGACGCATGTGTTGTTTCCCAATGTGGTCAGGTAATGGGGCAGGCAGGAAATCCCTGACATGGAGGTTCAGCTCGGGGAGCAACCAAGGCAAGTTCCTGCACCGCATCGACAGTGCACTTGTCCTTGCTGCCGTGGCAATGTCGACTCTCTCCAAGATACACAATAAAATGTCATCACCCAGCTCTGTAAGCCTGTCTTCTTCCTCAACTTGCTGCAACAACAAAAAAATCATTTGTACCTTTTATGCAGTTAGTGAGTGTTGAAAAGATGGTGACTAAATCAAAATTAAGAAATATTTGCATCATAACTAGCAAGAACATGTTGCATTACATGTTTCTGAACCTTAGCATAGTTTAACAGTATTGCAGAGTCAGAGCGGCTACTATACTAGCCTACTACGAAAACGAATGCATGGTGAAGAGGGGTAAATAAACTTACGTGGTCGGCCACAATGTTCGGCTCCATGGATGATACTCCGGTGAACCTCGGAATCTAAAACTCCCAAATACACGGTGCTTTGCTTGCCACGTGAGAGATGCAGAACCGAAATTCGTGGAGGTTAGCTTGAGTTGTAGCAATCGCTTGATGACTGAAAGCTCAGACCTCAAAAGGCAATGTTCAGCACTGCGAGCGTAAAAGGCGGAGAGGTCGGGGCCGGGGAGTGAGGTGCCGGCGGTGGCGCGATGTGTGGCACGGCCGCAGCTCTAGGGCTTGGCGGTGGTGATAGTAAGGCGTCGGGAGAGAGGAAAAGGGCAGGAATTTGTCTTGGACAGAAACTCAATCCGAGTTTATTCTAGTTCTGTTCTAGTTAATCAAATCCAAATTGTATTTGTGTCGGGAACAGCGCTCCCGAAGAGACATAAACGGGGGAAACCATGTAGGAGCGAAGGAACCCTCCCACCGCCTGCCACTCCGGCAGCGGCGTCCAGACTCCAGAGACCCACTCCGGTATGGCGTAGCCGCCCGCTCCAATGCGCTCGTGCAGATGGTCTGACATCGTCTCCAAGGACTCCTCGCGGCGGTTCTACTCTGACGTGGTCGGTGACCGGAGCTTCCGGTCGCCTGCCCGCCCCCAACTTGCTCCGGTCCACTATTTCTTGGCGGCAACCGGCGTGGCGTGCGGGAGAGGCGGGCCGTCGTTTTGGTCAACGCAGTTTGATCAAGTTGACATCCAATAGCTGAACAAATAACAAAGACACTTGCACTAGCATCGTTCAACAATTAGGAAATAATACTATCACACTCACACAGACCACGTCGAGCACTCCGAGCACTCCTTCGCAACCTCTGCTTGTTTGCCAGCCATGTTATGCCTCGTTCTGGACATCATTTGCCGGAACGTCCGCGGTTTGAACGACCAAGCGCGCAAAGACACCGTCAACGCGATCATTGCCCAAACCACCTGCCATATCGCCTGTATTCATGATACTAAGCCGGATTTCATCGATCATCAAACTGTTGCTTATATTGGAGGCTCTAAATTGAGATCCTTTGCCCACCGTCCAGCCATCGGCACTAGAGGTGGGATCCTGCTACTATGGAACGACGACTTCGCCAACATCTCCAACATACATATTGGCACGCATCTAATCTCTGCGGATGTTATTGTCCGCGCCTATGGTACGACCTTCAAGATTACCATTGTTTACGGACCAAGAACTGACGCTGAGAAGAGGGCTTTTCTTGACAAAGCAATTGCTGCTGCTCCAACTGACGCTGACACAAAGTGGCTGATTCTGTGAGACTTCAACCAAATTTATCAAGCGGCTGACAAAAATAATGACAACCTCAACCTTCGTCTTATGGGCCAATTCAGACACGCTCTCGGCACTTGTCATCTCAAGGAAATCAAGCTCTAGAACAGGAAATATACTTGGAGCAACGAAAGAAATGATCTGACCCTTGTCAGGCTCGACCGGGCGTTCTGCAATGCGGGTTGGGACCTCACCTTTGATGCTCATACTATGCAGGCCCTCTCGTCCTCCCTCTCGGACCACTGCCCCCTCTTGATTTCCAATCACGGTGTCCCTCGCAAACCGCCATCTTTTCGTTTTGAGAACTTCTGGACCAAGATGTCGTGGTTTTCGGAGATCGTGGCTTCCGCCTAGAATTAGGGTTCCACTCACATGCAGCATGTGCACATCCTCAACCACAAGCTAAAAACGGTTGCCAAGAAATTACGTGCTTGGAGTAAGGGCCTTTTCTCCAACCAAAAGCAGAAACTGATTATGGCTCTGGAGGTCATACTTCAGCTTGACATAGCGCAAGACTCGAGGCAACTTTCTGATGCTGAATCCACCTCAGGACCGCTCTTAAGCGCCGCGACATGGGCCTGGCCGTCTTGGATAGGACACGCAAACGCCAGGCATCGAGGATCAATTATCTCCGTGAGGGCGACGCCAACACCAAGTTCTTCCACCTTAGGATAAATTCTCGACGTTGGAAAAATGTCATCCAAAGATTAAGGAAAAACGGAGGATGGGTGTCAACCACACTGAGAAGGAGCAGCTTATACATGACCACTTCACGTCAACTTTGGGTACACCGCCTCCTCGACCGCTTGATTTCAAATGGGACGCCATCGACCCAAGTATTCATGACCTCGATGAGTTAGGGTTGCCTTTCACCAAGGAGGAAATCAGAGGAGCAATTTTGACCTCCCGATTGATAAGGCCCCTGGACCGATTCACGTCCAACTTCTTCCGCTCTTGCTGGCCGATTGTCAAGGAGGATCTCATGAATGTCATGAATGGTTTCTCTGAGCTGAGCATCAATAATTTTCATGTCCTCGGCAACGCCAACATTGCCCTTATCCCGAAGAAGGAGGGTGCGGACTTCATTAAGGTTTATCGACCTATCAGCCGCATTCACATGATCCCAAAGATAGTAGCCAAGGCAATGGCCTCGCGGTTGAGACCAAGGATGAACGACATTGTCTCCTCCTGACAGAGCGCCTTCATCAAGAACAGGAGCATTCACGATAACTTCATGTACATCAGAAACGTCGCTCGGAGACTCCATCAGAAGCACACGCCTGCTCTGCTCATAAAGCTCGATATTGCCAAAGCTTTTGACACGGTGCGATGGGACTACCTTCTGGACCTCATGCAATGTCTTGGTTTCCCCCGCGCTGGCGAGCCTGGGTTTCGCTCATTTTTTCCCCTGCCACATCTCGGGTGATCCTAAATGGCATTCCCAATAAGGAGATTATTTATGGGAGGGGTATGCGGCAGGGAGATCCTCTATCTTCGTTGCTTTTTGACATTGCCATTGACACGCTACCAAAAATACTCGAGCTCGCCACGTATTATGGGCTCCTTCAGCCGCTGCCGTGAAATTTCATCAAGTCCCGCATCTCTCTTTACGCTGACGACGCGGTCATCTTCCTGAAGCCTGAGCTCCAGGACATCAACAACCTGTCAGCTCTTCTGCAAAACTTTGGTGAGGTCACGGGATTGATGACAAACATAGAGAAGAGCGTCGTTGCCCCCATCAGATGCAAAGACATTGACATCAACGCCACTCTGATCAGCTTCCCGGCTGCAATCTCCCAATTCCCTCTCAAGTATTTTGGCTTACCCCTTTCCTTGGGGAGACTTAGACGGGTGGACCTTCAACCTTATATTGACAAGGTGGCGTCAAGATTAAACCCTGCAAAGGTCAGATTCCTCAATAGGGCCAGATGCGGTACTCTCGTCAAATCGGTTCTCACTGCCCTGCCAATCTTCCTCCTCACGGCTATTAAGGCCGACAAGGCCACCCTCAAGGCTTTTGACAAGCTACGACAAGGCATGCTTTGGGGGGCGACCGAGTCGGCTACTGGAGGGAAGTGCAAGGTTGCCTGGGCTAAGGTGTGTCGCCCCAAAAAATTAGGCGGACTGGGGATCTTGGAACTCGACAAATTTGCTCGTGCTCTACGTATGCGGCTGTGGTATGAATGGAAAGCACCAGACAAGCCTTGGGTTGGGCTTGAAAGCCCAAACGACGACATTGATAAGGACCTGTTCAATGCGGCCACCAGGGGCACCATCGGGGATGGCTCGACAACGAGCTTCTGGTCCTCCTCCTGGCTCAACAGAACCACGCCAAAGTCCCTAGCCCCCAAGATTTTCCAGGCCTCCAAGAAGAAGAAACGTTGTGTCAAGGATACCTTGAACAACCATACTTGGGTTGCAGATATGGCGGTCAACGAGTTCTCTCTGGAGCACATGTCGCAGTTTGTGTCCGTGTGGAACTTTTGCAGGACATTACACTCCACCCCAACACCGCGGACTCAATCACCTGGACACTCACCTCTGACGGGATCTACTCTGCCGCCTCTACGTATAAGGCGCAATTCGTCGGATCCAACATGTGATCTTCTGATAACATGGTTTGGAAAACTTGGGCGCCTCCTAAGTGCAGATTCTTTGCATTGCTTGTGGTGCAGAACAGGCTCTGTACGTCTGACCGCCTCGCCATTAGGGGATGGCCGCACACTCCCCTCTGTCAGCTCTGCAAATGTCAAGGGGAGACTGCAAGACACATCCTTTTTGACTGTCGATACTCGAGACGCATTTGGCTTGCGGCCGCCTCCTGGCTTTCCTGCCCATCTCTGGCTCAGGATTTAGGCACAGGACGCGCTACTGTCCTCGACTTCTGGAAGGCGGCTATCAAATCCCCCACGGGCCACGGCTCACCCAAAGGGACTCAAGTCTGTTGTCATGGTGATCACCTGGGAGATTTCCAAAAAACGCAACACTCGCGTCTTCAACAACACCTCCCTGATACCGTCGGCCCTCGTCCAGAAGATCAAAGACGAGGGCAATAACTGGATCCTCGCCGGCGATAAAACATCTAGCTGTGATTATTGAGTGAGAAGTACTCCCCGTGTGATACTGTGTGTTTTTACTTTCGGCCTCGGCCTGTCATGTTTGTTCCTCCTATATCAATATAAAAGGCAAAGTTTTTGCCCCGTTTCACACAGATCATATCGTCCAGTTCAGAATACCACCGTTGAGCAAATACTGCAGAAAAGCATCTGCGCAGAGGAGTGGCTATTGCTTCTTGAGTTCTTGGTCATCATTGTCCGTTGGAAACGTGCCTCCTATCGGAGGAGGCATCACGTCCACTGCGGCGCAACCCTCGCACGGCCCATCTTCTTTGAGAAGAACGTTCTTCAAGTTTGGAGCGCGAGGATTATCCAAAGTTTGCTAATTTTACTGTGTGTAGTCAGGTGTCCGAGTGCCCGTCAGGTGTTCTTAATTTGCCATGTGCCCGATGAAGAGGACTCGGCAAAACCTCTGATTTGCTCTGTTGCTTGCTGCAAAATGGCCACAAGAAAATAAGCTGAAGGTAATTTCACATAATTAAATAATTAATATACAGATGGGACGTCAAGCAATTCCATCAGTCTCACCGGGCAAGCATTGACGTCCTGGCCTCCGCACAGGAGCCTCCCATTGAGCAGATCTGTGGCTTGGAATACGCCACCACCATCGCTCCTCTGAATTCAAGTTCAGTTAAGAAAATCAATGAATCCTCAAACTATACTCCATAAGTTTGACGATTATTACCTTGTAGTAATCGACTGCAACGAAATTTGCCCATCGATTTCCAGCGGCGCGGTAGCACGTATTCACCATGTCAATGATCCTCTTGGAGTGCTGCAAACAAGCAGTTAGCTTCACAGGGACCGACGGGAAGTAGTTCATGAGGACCAGTGACTTTGTCCTGTGGTCGAGAGGCGCCGATTCTGCACGATTTGAGCATCTCCCAGCGTCCATTCCGTCGTCACCATCTGTGATGGCGGCAGGGTAATCTGTAAAATTCTTACAAATTCATGATGATGAACGGCATAGAGCAAGGAACTGTCGCCTCACAATTGTTCTCAACCATGAAGTTCCACTGATACGCAATTCCTTTTTGTGCTTGCTTCCATCTCTTGGAGGTGAACACGAGGAGGCGCTGGCTGCTTGCGATCATGTCGCTGACCAGAGGCCAGTCCTGGCCGTTCCGCGGCATTCTCGACACCGGAAACCAGTACTTCTGCAGGCCAGAGGCGTCGAACACCTTCGTCAGGCCATTCGGTGCGTTAACGTAGTCTTCCAAGATCAACGTGACGATTTCGGATGGGTTGGCTGAAAGAAATGCCTCGATTTCCTTGAATGTATTTAGTGCCGGTTCCTACAATGAATTAAGCACTATATTTATACACTGCATTCTGAAACTCCTTCAGTTAATTGGACGTAAGTGAGGAAGGCACATTCAGTAGTATGGTGTACTCACAAATGCAGTAAAATCGTTACATTTGCCTCCAATGGAGTGGCACAACCATACATCTCCTTTGAAGTCATATGTGTCGAGCATTAGCGCGCGGACACCTTTCTGAAGAACATTGCAACTGTGATGAGAATGACTCTACATAAGATAAGATGGCACACATAGAACAAGAAAAGACGCGGATGGTACATTTAACTGATCAGTGACTGTATCCTCCTGGTTGTCGAAGGTGATGCGCGGAATTCTTGTGTGAGAAGGTTCCCCAATGATCGCGTATGAATTATGCGTCGTCAGATAGGCATACTTGTTGAACGGCAACGAGTTATTCTGAATACCAAGACCATAAGCAAAACCAACTCAGGACGAAGAGCAGCTGTTTTCAGTTTGAGATTTGGGGGAAAATTAAGCCATAATGTCCTCTCGTATCTAACTGAATCCCCTATGCATATTGAGAATCTGACGACATGCATTGAAGGATGAGCTCTTACAACGAGTTGGAAGGGGTTGGTGGCGGTTGAGCGGACGCAGCGCGAGCCGGTGCGCTCCGGCTTGCAGTCGAAGCACCACTGACCATCGACGCAGTCCGCGCTCGTCGAGCACTTGTCGCCTACCTGAACTCAAATCACACCCAAAAGGCTCAAGTTTTAGCAGAGACGATCCTGTGGAGTTGATGGATTGAGAGAAAAGGGGGATTTGATCACAGTTCTTGCTTGCTGGCATCCTACATTGGCAGTTGCAGCTCTCAAGAGGCCAGCCACAACCAGAACTACCAGTGCTGCTGCTACCGTAGAAATGCCCCCTAACGCCATGAACGATTCCTCAGAAGCCCAAAGCAACTGAAGAATCAACGCTACGGAGACTTGGTGCGGGGTTGCAGCAGCAACACATCTCCTAATTAATGCAAAGAAGACCTTGCAGATTTGACAACTCCAATAGGCGTGATTCTCACTGCAATTGTCTACCTGTTGCTAGCAACTGGAGCTTTTAAAATTTGAGTGCCTCTTTGATTCAAAGGAAAGAAAAACCAAAGGAATAGGAAAGGGATAGGAATAGGAAAGATTGGCTGGTGTAGAACTTTCCTCGTTCCTTGTGCACATGATTCATAGAATGAGGTCTGAGTGCAATTTTTCACTTCTCTAAGATCTGCCTTGAAAACGAGATACGAGAATTTCCTTCACTTCTCCCTTCACCATCCCTATGAATCAAACGAAAATTTCCTATCCCTGTAAGTTTCCTCCAAATCAAAGAGGCCCGAGACTCATTTCAGTGGGATATTATTTTTGTCGACATGCATTGCCAACACAGTTTGGATTGCATAAAAGTCAAAGATATCGAAAATCCTTCACCATCCCTATGAATCAAACGAAAATTTCCTATCCCTGTAAGTTTCCTCCAAATCAAAGAGGCCCGAGACTCATTTCAGTGGGATATTATTTTTGTCGACATGCATTGCCAACACAGTTTGGATTGCATAAATGTCAAAGATATCGAAAATATCACATTCCAAGTTGAATTTCTTCCGGTTAACATTTGGTAGGCTCGAGCAACGATGATTTTATAAAGATCAAAAACAGAATCGCGTAAAAGTCATACAAGAGTTAAGAGATCATTCAGGCCCTCATCACCTTTAGGAACTGTGTCTCTCGAGAGAACAACCCAGGAAACGAAACTTTTTCTTTTATTGTAATTTCACTTGGACAGGCCAAGATAGTCAGGTTATACTCCATATCAGATCAAATTTCCTTTTTTTATTCAAGATATTTAATGCTTTGCAAATTAAAGCACGATTCCGCATAGAGATATGGATTTAGAGCATATGGATCGATCTATTTATAAAAATCGAATGTGTTTGTTTGTTTTTATGTTATTTTGTGAAGGAATGAAAACAATTCTATATGGAATGGCTTGGGAATTATGCCTAGATCCCGCGCAAATGGAAATTTCATTGATATGTTACCACAATAAAACTTTCTGTTTCTTTCTATTGAGATTAAAAAGGAGAAAAAGTAGATTTCTAGTCACAGACTGCAAAATTCAGAACAAATTGGAACCATTAACTAGAATTCTATCTTTTTTTTTAGTGCAGTTGGGCATGAATTTGGAAACCTCCTATTTGCCAATAGAAGTGTTGGCCTACTTCTACACCCGATATATCGTATAACCCTTGAGTGTTTTAATGGAACAAGTTCATATTGTCCTCTGATAAAATTGAACTTCAAAAAAGGAATTCCGGTCGATATACCACCCAAAAAGGGTATAAAAATGCCGGGTGGGTGGAGTGAGTTTTTCGACGAAGACCGTCCTGTGCAGCGAAGTCCTGTTAGTAAGACCTCGTGCAAGAATGGGTTATAGAAGAATATTATTCTGAATGAATACTCCTCTGGACGCGTATAGTAATGCTAGAAGTAAATTCTAGCCGCTTTCTTTTGAATCCTAAAATTCGATTAGAAGGATAGAAAGGCCATGAGGGTGGGAAAAGAAAAATCAAATCTTTTTAATTAGTTCTCCTTATTTTGCAAACTAAAAAAATACAATAGGCATATCGTCAACGAATTTACAGTCCGTCCCCATTAACCGCTCGGGCATCGACCCAGGAAGAATTTATTTTAGGGTTTTTGATAATCTATGATTAACCTCCTTTCAAAATACTCCCTACCCCCAGGGGAAGTCGAATCCCCGCTGCCTCCTTGAAAGAGAGATGTCCTGAACCACTAGACGATAGGGGCATCACTAGACGATAAGGCCATATACAACCGCTCGTGATTATACTATAATCATAGTATGAGCAGTTTTTTGGAATTGTCAATATACTCGAAAAGTATATAGCCCGGAGACGACGAACAAAAATGCGTTCATTTGCCTCAAACTTTAGAGGGGCTCATTTAAGACTTAATTGAATGATTACCCAACAGGTAAAAAGAGCTTTTGTTTCCTCTCATCAAGATAGAGGTAGGCAAAAGAGGGATTTTCGTCGTTTGTGGATCACTCGGATAAACGCAGCAACGCGGATATATAAAGTATTCGATAGTTATAGTAAATTAATACACAACCTGTACAAGAAGAAATTGATTCTTAATCGTAAAATGCTTGCACAAGTAGCTGTATCAAATCCAAATAATCTTTACACGATTTCAAATAAAATAAAGATCATCAATTAAAGGGATAAATTAAAGTAATATACTGGAATAAGTAATCCATTCTTATTCTATAACCCTTTAAATTAATTTCCCTAACAAAGTAGGGGATGATCCATTAATTAATCTAACCATCAACTAAAAAAACTCCTAGATGAAAAGATAAGATAAAAGTAGGAAAAACTCTTTGCTTTGGATCTAGTTCCCAGAGGAAGATTCTATCTTAAAAAAAGAGGGTTTGATTGATCATCGAGGAACAAAAGAATTTAGTCTAAAATACCAAAAAGAAGTGGGTAGACAAAGTATTGTTGACGAGATTTGTGTTTTTCTGAATACCCTTCGAATTTTTCCATTTGTATTTCTACTTGAATCAGAGAGAAGCATTTCTCGGTTTATCGAATGATGATACATAGTGCAATATGGTCAGAACAGGGTGTTGCATTTTTTAATTTTTAATACAAACCCTGGAAAGAAAGGGAGTCTAATCCACAGATCTTTTTCCGCTCCTTTTCTACCCAATTAGTTTATGTTTGTTCTAAATAACAAAAGAGAACAGAACAAAAAATTTATTTTTGCAGGCCAATTGCTCTTTTGACTTTGGAATAGAGCCTCTTTATCAGTATACTGCTTCTTTTACACATTCAATCCACAATATCCCTTATTCAATTCATAATCAAGAATAATTAGGATTTCTAAAAAAAAGAAAAAAAAAGGGTCCACTCATAGGAAAACCCAACCTTTCCCCGCATCCGGCACTAATCTATTTTTAACGTCTAATTCTTTTCTTATTTCTATTTTATGATTGACCAATATAAACATCAACAACTTCAAATTGGAGAGGAAAAGGTTCTCTATTGATGCAAACGATGTACCTAGAGGATAGGGATAGAGGAAGAGGGAAAAATCAAAATGAAATAAATAAATAATAAAGCAAAAAAATAAGTCGAAGATACTATTGTTTCTTTCTCCTCCTTCATATTTACCTTTTCTATTTTGGCCAATAAATGATGAGCTACAAAAGGATTCGTTTTTTTTTCGTGTCACGACTCGTTCAGATCATGACTTCAAACAAATAAAATAAAAAAATTGGAAGTATCCATGATTACTACCAATGAATAGGATATAGCTTTTAAATCCTGGATTTCTATGGTATATGGAATTTATGGTTTCCTTTGGTGCAAATCCAATTATCTTAAATTGGAAATTAAGAAGCAATTACCCCATTGGTAAGCAATTGATCATGATCAAATTTGTAAGCCCACTTGGATATTGAGCATTTACCCATAAGAATAGGATTCTTTTCAATGAGTAGTTGTAGGTCCAACTTAGGAAAAGAGAATCTGATAAAGCTTTTCTTGCCTAAAGTCATTGAGTCATTATAACATTGTATAAGTCAACCCAAGTCGCTTCTTCATCTCCCGGAATCCGGTAAGGTACTTTTGGAACACCAATGGGCATATTAGATTAATATTATTAAATTTAAGTAAGAAAACTACACTTTAATATGGAAACGTAAGAATGGAAGAGAAAGAAAGAATCCGAAGTTTATTGTCTTCATTTTTATTCTTATTCTATATGAATACTATAGATTCTATTAATATGAATAGTATAGATTATATTAATACGTAGATTGAAATAATACATAGATTGAAAGATTATACATATAAAGAAAATAAGACAGATTAAATAAAAAAAAGGAATAGGAGATTCGAATGATAAACAAAGAGGGGTAGGGATCTATTCTTCGTTTTTTCCAAATTGGGCAAGTTACCCATTGCATATTGGCACTTATCGAGTATAGAATAGATCTGCTTCTCTTTCTTCTTATGAAAGAATGGGCTTCTTATTTTTAATGGAATGAAATAAATATTAACGTTTTCTGACACGGAATCCCCTAGAAGGGTTACAAAGAAAAAGCTTGACTATCACCTGATCTGTAAGATAGGTACTAACAATTTTGTCTCAGGAAAGACCCTTGTTTTCAAATACCAGTTTATGCTGAGCTTAAACACACAGCTGCCAGTAATCAGGCATTTATATAATCCAAAAAAGAACCACCGAAAGCAGAACAAAGACAACTGCAAAAGCTAATAACAGCAGAAGTTCACAACAGCAAAGAGAGGTCATGGATGATATTGAGGGTTCACTTATTCATTCATTCATTCATTCCACAGTTCATCCAATTTTGGAGACACAAAGGTAACACTGACAACATCACGGTAGCAACAAAGACAAGGACCACAAAGAACACGATGACAACTCCACTGGAGGACACAGAAGGCACCAGACTTGCGAACCCAGAAGCAGAAGCAACTCCATGGCCAGGCACTCACTGCCCACCACGGAGACGGAGCACCAAGTGAAGGGTTGACTCCTTCTGGATGTTGTAGTCCGCGAGAGTGCGGCCATCCTCAAGCTGCTTACCAGCGAAGATCAGGCGCTGCTGGTCCGGGGGAATGCCCTCCTTGTCCTGGATCTTGGCCTTCACGTTGTCGATGGTGTCGGACGACTCAACCTCCAGAGTGATAGTCTTGCCAGTGAGGGTCTTGACGAAGATCTGCATGCCACCACGGAGGCGGAGCACCAGGTGGAGAGTGGACTCCTTCTGGATGTTGTAGTCAGCAAGGGTGCGGCCATCCTCAAGCTGCTTGCCAGCGAAGATAAGGCGCTGCTGGTCTGGAGGGATGCCCTCCTTGTCCTGGATCTTCGCCTTGACGTTGTCGATCGTGTCCGAAGACTCAACCTCAAGTGTAATGGTCTTGCCGGTAAGGGTCTTGACAAAGATCTGCATGCCACCGCGAAGGCGGAGCACCAGGTGGAGGGTGGACTCCTTCTGAATGTTGTAGTCAGCAAGGGTGCGGCCGTCCTCAAGCTGCTTGCCAGCAAAGATGAGACGCTGCTGGTCCGGAGGGATGCCCTCCTTGTCCTGGATCTTGGCCTTCACATTGTCGATGGTGTCAGACGACTCAACCTCGAGTGTGATGGTCTTGCCAGTGAGGGTCTTCACAAAGATCTGCATCTGTAAGCACAAAATAGACCAAACCAAGAATAAGGCACAGTAAAACATACAGAATATATAAACCAAAAGGCATCCAAGAGACGTGAAGTCCTAATTATAAAACATCCCTAGGAGTTGAACAAACCGACTCGGCTAATCATGTTTTAGCAGATGCAAGTCAAAGCATATTTATTATAATCAAAGTTATGACAAGGAGGTCAAGCTTAGATGAATCAACAATACTATATCAAACCTCATAACTATGAAGCATCCAAATAAGTTGGAACAAACGACTCGCTAATCATGTTTTAGCAGATGCGAGTCACAGCAGATTCGTCATATTAAAGCTATTATACAACGATGTCAAAGTCCAGATGAATCAACTATAATATCGTCAAACCTAGAGGCTCTAGAACCGATGCACACCAACGGATCTACAAGCAATTACGAGGCCCAACGACGAAGCTAGAATTTTTTTTCCCAATAAAGTGTAGACATCCTGATGGCTATAGATTTAGCAGCAATCTGGCGGAATCAGCAAACAACATCTAGATAGATGAATATAATCGACATCAATCGCATCTCAAATTAGCAAGTCGATAATCGATCAGGCTAGATGAATATAATCGACATCAATCGCATCTCAAATCAGCAGATCTAGTCGGTCGATGCTCTATCAGGCATAGTCGCGAGGGATTTCACGACGACTGACCACCCAGCCGAATCAAACAGCAATCGATCAACAAACTAGTACTAGTAACATGGCACGAGCGGAATCGACAACGATCCATCCAAAGTAGTATGACTCCAAACAGCGAATGATCGATCGATCTATCACGGAACTAACAGGAAAAGGAGGAGCGATCGGAGATTGGCGTACCTTGAGGAGGAGGACGGCGAGAGGGTCTTCGCTTCGATTGATCGGCGACTTCTTTTGGGCGTCGATTGGATTGGGGATTTGCGTTGAGAGGAGACGGGAGGGGGTGGGGATTTATAGTCGGAAAAGAGGAAGAGAGTCCCGTGAGGCCACGGCACAGCTGACGAACAGGGGAAGGTTGCGTGATCCGTCTCCACCACGCAATTCCGGGGAAGAGGCCAAGAAGATACCGACACTGGTGAGGTGAGGTGACGCCGTTTCTGCCGTTCGGCTCGGCTCGTGCTGGCGCGGTGCGTCGTGACTCGTGTCATGAGTTTTTTTTTTTTTTTTTTTGACGATGTGTCATGAGTAGTTCGGTTGGATAGTATGATACCACTCTTTCAAATTCAAATTGGTAAGTGCCAAAAGATTCTGAAAACAATTGTGGGTGTTCGTAAGATGTGTGTTTAGATTTTGTAAAATTTTAAGAACAAAATTCGAAATACTCACAGGAAAGGAAAAGACAAACATTCCTACGTGAATAGTGTCATTTTGTGATTTTGTTTTGTAGACGAAACAGGCTTACGCTCCGCTATATAAATATAGCAACCACATGGTACAAATTTGAGGCACGGCTGGGGCTAAAACAGCACAATCAAGACCAAAAGAAAAAAGAAAAGAAGAGAAAAGAAATAAAGCCAACATCGGCGGATCGACAAAAACGACGAAGACTCGCAACCGCTACGCCCTCCGAGAATTCCCACCATGCTCTTAGCACTCCGAATCGCCGCGTACCAAGCAACACCTCCAAGAAGGAAAGCGACGACGACGCTGCTGCCAGGACTGGTCCTAGGGTTTCCCCGGTACGCTATGGGGAGTAGGGAAGGGGTACACCCGACACCCTTTAGGAAGGAACGGCGACACTCGCAAGCGTCGTCGCGTCGGTGCCAAGATGACAGGGATTTCTCTCGACCCCAAAGAACCACATCTCCGAACAATCCGTAGCGCTCCACCAATCTTGCCGCCCACCAACAAACGCCACCACGGTCTTGAAGTCGCCATCGTCGTCTCACCATGGCTAACACAACGAGGTCGGACTGAGAAGAGCCAGCCGTAGACAAAGGACGGCGATACCACAACCACGCGGGAGGGAACAACCTCCACCGCCGTAGGCGGTAGCCGACCGGACACACCGACAAGACCACACTGGACCATTGGAGCCGGAGGGCGGCAACAGCACGGCCACCTGGAGGGCGTCCTCCACCGCCACCTGTGGGTGCCGACCGGACGCGGTAGCAGGGACACACCAGGACGGGCGGGCCCGGCCAGGCCCTGGAAGGGCCCGTAAAGTCCCCGCCACCACGCTGCTGCACGTAGGCCACGCCGTCGCTATCCTCTTGTTCGACACCATAGGTCCGACCGGACCTAGCCCGTGAAGGTCCCGTCGTCGTGCTGCAGCAGGAGCGGTGCCGTACGTCGCCACCCACTGATACGTCTCAAACGTATCTATAATTTTTGATGTTACATGTTGATATTATACCAATTGTTACATGTTTTGCATCCACTTCATAACATTTTTATACATTTTTGGGACTAACCTATTAACAAGATGCCACCGTGCCAGTTCATGTTTTCTGCTGTTTTTGTATTCCAGAAAAGCTGTTCTGGAAATATTCTCGGAATTGGACGAAAATCAACGGAGGTCCCTATTTCACCGACACGTCCACAGAGTCCAAAGGAGAGACGGAGCCGAGACACGAGGTGGCCTGATGACCCACAAGTATAGGGGGTGTATCGTAGTACTTTCGATAAATAAGAGTGTCGAACCCAACGAGGAGCAGAAGGTGTCGACAAGTAGTTTTGATCAAGGATTCACTGTAAACACTTGAAGACAAGTTTTTAGGGGTTTTTGATATAGCAGATAAATAAAATACAAGTAAATAAAAGACAGTAATAATAATTGCAGCAAGTGGCCCAATCCTTTTTAGAGCAAAGGACAAGCCGGTTGGTTTACTTATGATGGCAAAATGTTCTTGAGGACACACGAGAATTTCGTCAGGTGCTTTTGCTTCATACAGTTGATTAATCTTTATTGTTTTGATAAGTGTTGTGTGGGTGAACCTATGCTAATGCACTGCCCTTACTTGGACTAATACATACTTGTGATTAAACCCCTTATAAGCATCTGCAATTACAAGAAAGTAATTAAGATAAATCTAACCACGGTCTTGAACTCTGAGATTCTACACTCCCTCGTGCACTGGTTTACTAACGGGGGTTTAGGTTTCTGTCACTCCGGCAACCCCACAATTAGTAGCCAAATACACAATGCATTCCCCTAGGCCCATAAAGGTGAAGTGTCATGTAGTCGACGTTGACATGACACCACTAGAAGAATAACACCACAACTTAAATATCAAACCATTAAATATTACTCAACATGATTCCACTACTAACAACATGACTTCTCCCATGTCCTCAAGAACTAAACGAACTACTCATAAGACATCATATGGATCATGATCAGAGGTGATATAATGACAAATAACAATCTGGACATAAACCGTAATTCAGCGATAGAACCCAAAAGCATCAACCACAAGGAGTAATTAACACCGGGAAAGTTCCCCCTATGAACTAGACAAAGTACAGCCCTAGATGTTACAGCGGAATGAACTGGAGCGGTGGAGATGATGGTGATGGCGGTGGAGATGATGATGATGACGATCCCGATGAAGTCCAGCGTGATGACGATGGCGATGATTTCCCCCTCTGGGAGGGAATTTACTCGGCAGATTTCTCCCTACCGGAGAACTTTTCTCTCTCTGTGTTTTTCGCCTCGTGGAGGCGGCGGAATATTTCTTCTGGTTCCCCCTCGTCCGATTAGGGTTGAGACGAAGATGTACGCGAAGGGGCAGCGCCGGAGGTGGGCCAGGGGCTCCACGCCAGGGCTGGGCGCGGGCCCCATAGTGGTCGCGCCCAGGGGTGGCGTGGGCCCCTCGTGGCCCATCTCGGCCTCCCCTTTTGGCTGCCTCTGGCTTCTGATAAATTAGGAGCTTCTGTATATTTTTCGCGAATTATGGAACTCCAGAAATATGGTGTATTGATGGTGCCTTTTCCAGCTGAATCCTGACTCCGGCAGTTGATTCTCCAATAATCATCAAACATGCAAAATAAGATGAAATAACATAAGTATCATATCTAAATATGAAATATATCAATGAATAGCAGTAAATTATGATACAAAATAGTGATGCAAAATGGACGTATCAACTCCCCCCAAGCTTAGACCTCGCTTGTCCCAAGCGAAAGCTGAGCTCAGTAAACAAGACCACATGTTTATGGAGTGAAGCGTCGATAATAAAGAATACAGACAAGAAGCATCAATATTTAACTAACAGCACAAGTCATTTTAGACAGCAACTTCCTTTCATATAACTCAACTTGAAATGAGTAATTGAAATCACAATAAAGGTGCATAGAGAAAATCATAGTTTGATGATGGCAAACTTCATTCTTGGTCAGAGAACAATTAGCAGATTGCACTTATCTTTTGAGCAGAGTCTTTATATCAGAGCTATATTGCAGAACTTACATGCTCAATCATCACAATTTCCTTACAGTCATTGATAACTTTCCAAGTTATATTCCTTCAGGTAAAAGTCTTTGTGCTAAACAAGGAAGGATAAAAGACATGATTGAAAATATCAATATTATAGATGGTTGAATCACAACAACTCAAATGCTTGCTTAGGAAAGAAAGGAATAGGTGAACTGACTCAACATAAAAGTAAAAGAAAGGCCCTTCGCAGAGGGAAGCAGGGATTAAATCATGTGCTAGAGCTTTTTAAGTTTTTGAAATCATATAGAGAGTAAAAATATAAGTTTTGAGTGGTGTATGCTAATTGTCAACGAATGGTAGTTGATGAAAACAATATCTCCCTTGTCAACCAGACTTTCAAGAGCGGCTCCCATGAAGGACGTTATTTCTACTAGCAAGGCAGATCATCCCTCTTTTCTCTTTTGTTTACACATGCAGATATTTCACTGGTATCATTGCTTGTCTGATAAATCAGGGCAAAAATGTGAAGAGAATTAAGCGGTTAAAGTTGTAATTAATTGGGACTGGGCACCCCATTTGCCAGCTCTTTTTGCAAATTTAGTAGATTAGCGGATGTATATGCCGCTAGTCTGGTGGTGAAAGTCTGTCTGACAAGTTAAATAAAGAATAACCCACATACTTCCTCATGAGCTGGTAAACAGTGACACAAATAAGGAGTAATAGTTTTGAATAGTTTAAAGGTAGCACATGAAATATTTACTTGGAATGGCAGGAAATACCACATATAGGTAGTTATGGTGGACACAGATGGCATGGATTTGGCTAAAGGTTTGGATGCACGAGAAGCATTCCCTCTCAGTACAGGTTTTAGGCTAGCAAGGCTGGGTAGCAAGCATAAGAGTTGAGGGATACAAACAAATATAAATGTAATAGGAACAAACATGCAATCTTCCTTGTAAGCACAAATAATTTTAACTTAAGAATACTAAGCTCATGAGCCAACAAGAAAGAAAGATAATGAGATAATATATCTACATGCAATTCTCTCTTTTCTACTTAAGCCTCAAAGTATTGTTGCTACTGACCAATGCTAAGTTTGCCAAAGCCAAATAGATTTACTTGGTGCTCCCAAAGTGATGCCAATACTAATGACAAGATCAATCATATAAAAGAATTTGCAGGCTAAAATAAAGTGTGCAGAAAGTAAATGATAAAAATTCTCATTAATATTCCAATAACGACAAACTCACACCAAGGGATACATAGATAACCCACTAAAGGAGAGATACTTCCACATTGCAAACCATCCTATATGATAACTTCTCTACTCATGATATGACTCTACTGAAAGGTAAAAGGTAAAAGATAATGGTGGTGATACCGCGGCACTCCCCCCAAGCTTGGAACAAGCTAAGGGATGCCAATACCGATGATGAATTACTCCTTCGGTGGTGATGGTGAATCCCTAATAAGCTTCTCGACCAACTCCTTCAGTTCGTCCATCTTGTAAGTGAGAATACGAATCATCTCCGTGTTGTGTTCAATGTGGTTCATGAATTTATCGGACTGTGAGTCCCAGCTCTTGGAATTGTTTCCCCACGCATCATCAGACTGAGAGCCTTCTTTTCCTGCATTGTTAGAACGATCTATATTCCAACTATTTGGCAGCTCCGCCGCAGGAACTCTTTCAAACTGACACTTATGGATTAGGGTGTGAAAGGGGTTATTGATGCCTGGAGAAGATGTCCTTGGAGCTAAGCAGTGACGCGGAACCTTCCCTCCGATGCTCATCCTCGCGTTCCTCTTTGGGTTGAATGGATTAGCCACCACTCCGATGCTTGCAATGGTAGCGTGAGGATATGAACGCGGGTCTTCTTCTACTTCGTCTTCAGCTTCACCCTTGACATCCTCCTCAAGCTTGGGGTCCTTGAGATCATCTTCCAGAGACTTGATGATGTGAAACACACGTTCGTTGGGAGACCCAAGAGGAAGGTATGATGTAGTCAGCAGCAAGTTTTCCCTCAGAAAGAAACCAAGGTTATCGAACCAGTAGGAGCAGCAACTCTTCAGAAGGTTGTCAACAGCGCCAGAAAAATAGCTTTCGCAGGGAGTCTGGACTGTTGACGTGGAATCTGCACACAACACAATCAAACTACTTTGCCCCAACGAAACAGTGAGGTTGTCAATCTCACTGGCTTGCTGAAAACAAAGGATTAAACGTATGGTGTGGAAAATGAGTATTAAATTGCAGAGAATGAAAAAGGAACAGTTTGCAGTTTGTGGTTGTTTAATCAGTGTAAAAGAATGGACCGGGGTCCACAGTTCACTAGTGGTGTCTCTCCATAAAAGATAACTAACATGTTGGGTGAACAAATTACAGCTGGGCAATTGACGAATAGTGAGCGCATGACAATGCATATACATGACATGTTGACTACTATGATATTTAATTGGGCATTACGACATAATACATAGATCATTATCCAACAGCATCTATGACTAATAATCCACCGCCGGGTTGTCA
The DNA here is from genome assembly GCA_947311845.1 of Poa pratensis. Taxonomy (NCBI): domain Eukaryota; kingdom Viridiplantae; phylum Streptophyta; class Magnoliopsida; order Poales; family Poaceae; genus Poa; species Poa pratensis. The sequence goes on from CAMZMU010000010.1 coordinate 18,901,536, forward strand.
TCCGAGTTCCCCATTGGTATTAAGTTGCAAGCAACGGATAATTGCATTAAGTAAAGTGCATAATGTAAACAAACACATATGTCCGTGGACATAGCATCGTTAGGTTATCCCTAGTGGCAACAGCACATCCACAACCTTAGAACTTTCTGTCACTGTCCCAGGTTAAACGGAGACATGAACCCACTATCTAGCATAAATACTCTCTCTTGGAGTTATAAGCATCTACTTGGCCAAAGCATCTACGAGTAACGGAAAGCATGCAAGATCTTAAATAATATATAAGATAGATTGATAATCAACTTGACATAATATTCAATATTCATCGGATCCCAGCAAACACAACATGTAGCATTACAATAATATGATCTTGATCATGTAGGGCAGCTCACAAGATCTAAACATGATGGCACAAAGTGGAGAGACAACCATCTAGCTACTGCTATGGACCCGTAGTCCAAGGATGAACTACTCACGCATCACTCCGGAGGTAGGCATGGCGATGTAGAAGCCTCCGTGACGATTCCCCTCTCCGGCAGGGTGCCGGGAAGAGGTTCCGAACCATCCCAAGCTAGGGTTGACGACGGCGGCGTCTCTGGATCTTTTCGTGGATATTTGCTCCGGTAATTAGGGTTTTCGCGTCGGGGGAATAAGTAGGCGAAAGGGCGGCGCCTGCGGACCCCCGAGGGGCCCACACCACCCCAGGGCGCGGCAGAAGGGGGGCCCGCGCCCTGGTGGCGTGTGGCCTCCTGGTGGCCCTCCTCTGCTGCTCTTTCGCTCCGTCAGGCGTGTTCTGAAAAATAGGCACCCCCTGATACGTCTCAAACGTATCTATAATTTTTGATGTTCCATGCTGTTATTATATCAATTGCTACATGTTTTGGCTACACTTTATATCATTTTTATGCATTTTCTGGGACTAACCTATTAACAAGATGCCACAGTGCCAGTTCCCTGTTTTCTGCTGTTTTTGGTTTCAGAAAATCTATTAAGGAAATATTCTCGGAATTGGACGAAACAAAAGACATCGTCAATAATATCACGAGGAGATCACGGAGTCCAAAGGGGAGTCGGAGCAGACCCACCAGGGGGCCACGCCACACTAGGGCGCGGCCCAGGGTGGGCCCGCGCCCCCTATGGCGTGGTGGCCCCCTCGGCCACCGACGCCGCCTCTTCGCCTATATATTCTCCGCGACGCGAAAACCCTATTACGGTCGATCATATTCCACGAAAAGTTCCGTCGCGGCCGTCATCGTCAATCTCAGATCGGAGGAGTTCTGAAGCTCTTCCCGGCACCCTGCCGGAGGGGAGATCATCACCGGAGGGCTCTACATCACCATGCCTGCCTCCGGAGTGATGCGTGAGTAGTCCACCCCTGGACTACGGGTCCATAGCAGTAGCTAGATGGTTGTCTCTCTACCTTGTGCCTCCATGTTTAGATCTTGTGAGCTGCCTAACATGATCAAGATCATCTTATTGTAATGCTAGATGTTGTGTTTGCTGGGATCCGATGAATATTGATACCATGTTTATTCAAGTTGTTTATCTATGTGCTCTTGATCTTGCATGCTCTCCGTTGCTAGTAGATGCTTTGGCCAAGTAGATGCTTGTGACTCCAAGAGGGGGTATTTATGCTCGATAGTGGGTTCAGTCTCTAGATATCTGGATCAGTGACAGAAAGGTCTAAGATGGTAGATGTGCTGTTGCTACTAGGGATAAAACATTGGTGCAGTGTCCAAGGGCACTTGTATTGATTACATTACACACTTTACTTCATGCAATAATCTGTTGTTAGCAACTTAATACTGAACAGGATGCGGATGCTGCCTTGAAGGTGGATTATTTAGGCATAGATGCGGTTGGAATAACGGTCTATGTACTTTGTTGTAATGCCCAACTAGATTTCATAGTAGACATCTTGGCATGTATTGCATTGTTATGCCCTCTCTATTTGTCAATTGCCCAGCTGTAATTTGTTTACCCAACATGCTAGTTATCTGTTCTGAGAGAGACACCACTAGTGAACTGTGGACCCTGGTCCAATTTCCTCATACTGTTTACACAACCTGCTGCAATCATCTGTTTCCTGTTACTTGCTGTGTTTCCTGCTGTTTTCCACACCATACGTTTAACTCTTTGTTTCTGCAAGACCGGAGAGATTGACAACCTCTCTGTTTCGTGTTGGGCAAAGTTCTGGTTTGTGTCTGTGCAGATTCCACGTTGGTGCAAGCTCCCTAGCGCCAGGGGGAGTCAACATCAACAACCTTCCGATAGATCGTCAAGTCCTACTGGATTGATAACCTTGGGTAGATTATTCAAGGGAAAACTTCTGCTGTCTACATCATAACCTTCCTCTTGGGGTTCACCAACACGTAGCCATCAAGCTGTTTTCTGGCGCCGTTGCCGGGGAAGTACTCATCATCACCATCATCATCATCCTCAAATACTCTCCCGTCAACCAGGCACCAGCTGTTTTCTGGCGCCGTTGCCGGGGACTTGGAGGCTATTGGAAAGGGGAGTCTCTCAGTTCCAATCTCTTTACTTTGTTTTTTGTCTTGTTTTAGTTTTGTTTTGCTTGCTGTTAAAAATCAAAAACCCAAAAAAATTAAATTCCTGCATCTAGTTTATTTCGGTTTGCTCATCATGTCTGGTTCTTCTTATTTTGTTTCATCTCCTGAGGTTGAGGTTCGAACTTTTAAGCAACAAGGGGGAGAAAGTTTAAAAGATGCTTGGTACAGAATTAGTAATGCTCATCATAGGTGTGCTAAAAAACATTCCACTACAATCCTTCTTAGGAACTTTTATGTTGGCATTACCAATTGGTATAGATATGTTTTGGACACTTTGACAGGGGGTAACTTCCTAGGAACACCTGCTCTAGAGGCTAGCTACATCCTTGAAAGTCTAGTAGGAATACCACCTGTTAATGAAATTAAAATTGAAGTCTCTCTTGAGGATGTTATGAAAAAGCTTGAGGTTGTAGAGAATCTTCCAAGTATTGATGTTAAGCTTGAAAAACTACTTGAGAACACTGAAAATTTGATAAATCCTTGGAAGATCTTAATAAAAGAATTGTTGCTCTAGAAACTTGCTTTAAAAATCATGATCAAAACTCTAGGATTGAGGAGATAGAGGAAGTCATTGACACCATGAGTAATACTTTTTCCTCTTTCAAAACTAAGAAGCAAGGGTATATTCTAGATAAAGGAAAGAAATTCATGTATGTACCTAAGGGGCCTAAACCAAAACTTTCAACTTCTGATGTGCTGGATAATGGATTTTATGAATTTACTAATAAAGCTTGCAGTGGGCCTCTCAAGTTTTCTTCTCAAGAACTAGCTAAAATGAAAACCCCTCTTGTTGTGAATTATGATTTATCTGAAGCTTTTGGGAACCTTGATGTTTCTGGTCTTGACAATACTTGATGCATCTCTTCATGCCTAGCTCAAAGGCATTAAAGAAAAGCACTTCTGGGAGATAACCCATGTTTTTATTTGCTGTTTTATTTTTGTTTTCTTGAGTCAAGGATGCTTGTTTACCTCTGTAGCAACTCCTTTGTATCTTTTATTTGCTGTTTTGTTGTGCCAAGGAGAGTTACTAATGCAAAGTTGGTTTTATTTTCGGGACTGCATTGGGACAGATTGCTGTTCGTCACCGTTTAATTCAGTAGAAAATCAGAAAAAATCGAAAAATGCTGAAACTTTTTGTGCATGTTCCTGATGATGTTACGCAACTTTCATTATTTCAAAAGTTTTTCATCTGAGCATCGTAAGTGCCTCGAAAAAATTCGTCATTACAGACTGTTCTGGTTTGACAGATTCTGTCTTTTATTTTGCATTCTCTCTTTTACAAGTTTTTAAGTGGTTTCTTTTCGTGTAAAAGTGCCCACTTGAGCCTAGTAACAGTGGCTAATGTTTAAAATAGTTGGCTTGTGAGTTTTGTCTTTGCTAGAACTTTGAAGTATTATCTTTTAGTGCACTAACCTGCTAATGAGAAAAGCTGTTAAGTTTTGGTGTGAAGGAAGTTTTCAAGTGTTGATAGAGGAGAATGATATTACATGATCAAGAAGAGTGAAGAGCTTAAGCTTGGGGAGGCTTACCTCCCCAGCATATTTCAAGAAGACTCAAGCATCTAAGCTTGGGGATGCCCAAGGCATCCCCTTCTTCATCTACAAATTATCAGGTCATCTCTAATGGTGCTATATTTTTATTGCTTCATGCTAGTGTACTCTTCCTTGGAGCGTCAGTGTGTTTTTGTTTTCAGTTTGTTTTGTTTTGTTTGCTGTGCTATACTTGTTGGATCCTAGTATTCATGTTTGGGAGAGAGACACGCTCCACTTTTTCATTAGAATACTCTTGTGCTTCACTTATACTTGTTGAGTATTCCTGTCTAGTTGCTGTTATTGCTGTTAGCTCTCAGTTTTTCATGTATCTCTTGTTAGAGCTTTCAGTTTCTTTTGAAGAAAGTACTCTCTTGCTTCACTTATATCTGTTTGGAGAGTTGTCAAATAAGTTGATTGGTGTTTGGTTGGACCAGAAAAATGCTATGCATGTGGTAGTGGTATAAAATGCTTACATGAATCTTTTTAGATCGTTGTCTTGAGTAATTTGATGCTTGCCAATTGTTTTGAGCTGTCAAGTAATTAATGTTTAAGCTTGTGCATCATGTAAGTAATGGCTATTAATGAAGAACTACTATAAGGATTTTCTGCTATAATAATCTGTTGCATAATTGGAAGTCCATAGTAGTCTAGATAATTTTTGGATGAAGGCTATGTGTTAACAAGGAAGACAGTGGGAGTCTATGGTTCGTCAAACCTTGTGTTTTATGTACACTCTTGCTATTCCAGTTGATAATGATGTTTGCTTATAATAACCTTGCTAGCCTAAACTCTGTACTAAGAGGGAATGCTTCTTGTACATCCAAAACCTTGAGCCAAATCCATGCCACCTGTGTCCACCATACCTACCTATTATGTGGTGTTTTCACCATTCCAAGTAAATTTCTTCATGTGCTATCTACTAACTACTCAAAACTGTTACATTTCCTTTTTGTGTCACTACTTGAAAAGCTCATAAGGACGTAGTAGTGAGATTTGTCATCTTCCATGCTAATTAATTTACAAGGATTGGCAGCTTCATCTGCTTCTCCACCTTTTATTTTGCATTAAAGAGCTGGTTAGTCCACCCTATAAATAAATAAATAGACACTCCTCCATGGTGAATGTTGGTGGGCACCCGAGGATTCGGTTAGCCATGGTTTGTGGAAAGTAAATGGTTGGGAGGAGTGTCACCAATAAGTGCTTGTTACAAGTGCAGTCCTAAAAACTCTCGGAACCGCTCTAAAAGTTAGTTAGCCATGGAAGATGACAAGTACCTGCTATTTGATTTGTTGACACCTGTATACACCATTACCTTACAAAACAATATTTTATGCTCTCTATATGCCTTCGGGAACTACAGCTCTAGCACATGATGTTAATCCCTGCTTCCCTCTGCGAAGGGCCATTCTTTTACTTTTATGTTGAGTCAGTTTTCCCACTTCTTTCTGTCTACTTAAGCAAACATCATTGTCAACTCCAGTATAACAGTTTTTACATAACTTTGTGTTTGGTTGATCATATTCTTTGCATTGACATTATCTATATGATATACATGTTGAAAGTTGAAGCAAAAGCTGAAGCTATTATCTTCCTTTGTGTTGATACAAACACTTTCATGTTGAGAATTATTGCTGCTGTGAACTAACTATTATGTTAGACTATTATATCTCTAAATGTTTTATAGTATTATTCATGAAAGTTTGCACTTGTGTGATCACTTATGTTTACTCTTTATTTACTTGCTTGCAAACTATAGACCATTGGCTTGGATCACTTCATTCAGATCATGTGCATTACATTGTTATTTGATCAAAGATTGTGTTGGTAGCATGTCACTTCAAAAATTATCTGTTTTTATCGTTTACCTACTCGAGGACGAGCAGGAACTAAGCTTGGGGATGCTTGATACGTCTCAAACGTATCTATAATTTTTGATGTTCCATGCTGTTATTATATCAATTGCTACATGTTTTGGTTACACTTTATATCATTTTTATGCATTTTCTGGGACTAACCTATTAACAAGATGCCACAGTGCCAGTTCCCTGTTTTCTGCTGTTTTTGGTTTCAGAAAATCTATTAAGGAAATATTCTCGGAATTGGACGAAACAAAAGACATCGTCAATAATATCACGAGGAGATCACGGAGTCCAAAGGGGAGTCGGAGCAGACCCACCAGGGGGCCACGCCACACTAGGGCGCGGCCCAGGGTGGGCCCGCGCCCCCCTATGGCGTGGTGGCCCCCCTCGGCCACCGACGCCGCCTCTTCGCCTATATATTCTCCGCGACGCGAAAACCCTATTACGGTCGATCATATTCCACGAAAAGTTCCGTCGCGGCCGTCATCGTCAATCTCAGATCGGAGGAGTTCTGAAGCTCTTCCCGGCACCCTGCCGGAGGGGAGATCATCACCGGAGGGCTCTACATCACCATGCCTGCCTCCGGAGTGATGCGTGAGTAGTCCACCCCTGGACTACGGGTCCATAGCAGTAGCTAGATGGTTGTCTCTCTACCTTGTGCCTCCATGTTTAGATCTTGTGAGCTGCCTAACATGATCAAGATCATCTTATTGTAATGCTAGATGTTGTGTTTGCTGGGATCCGATGAATATTGATACCATGTTTATTCAAGTTGTTTATCTATGTGCTCTTGATCTTGCATGCTCTCCGTTGCTAGTAGATGCTTTGGCCAAGTAGATGCTTGTGACTCCAAGAGGGGGTATTTATGCTCGATAGTGGGTTCAGTCTCTAGATATCTGGATCAGTGACAGAAAGGTCTAAGATGGTAGATGTGCTGTTGCTACTAGGGATAAAACATTGGTGCAGTGTCCAAGGGCACTTGTATTGATTACATTACACACTTTACTTCATGCAATAATCTGTTGTTAGCAACTTAATACTGAACAGGATGCGGATGCTGCCTTGAAGGTGGATTATTTAGGCATAGATGCGTTGGAATAACGGTCTATGTACTTTGTTGTAATGCCCAACTAGATTTCATAGTAGACATCTTGGCATGTATTGCATTGTTATGCCCTCTCTATTTGTCAATTGCCCAGCTGTAATTTGTTTACCCAACATGCTAGTTATCTGTTCTGAGAGAGACACCACTAGTGAACTGTGGACCCTGGTCCAATTTCCTCATACTGTTTACACAACCTGCTGCAATCATCTGTTTCCTGTTACTTGCTGTTTTTCCTGCTGTTTTCCACACCATACGTTTAACTCTTTGTTTCTGCAAGACCGGAGAGATTGACAACCTCTCTGTTTCGTGTTGGGCAAAGTTCTGGTTTGTGTCTGTGCAGATTCCACGTTGGTGCAAGCTCCCTAGCGCCAGGGGGAGTCAACATCAACAACCTTCCGATAGATCGTCAAGTCCTACTGGATTGATAACCTTGGGTAGATTATTCAAGGGAAAACTTCTGCTGTCTACATCATAACCTTCCTCTTGGGGTTCACCAACACGTAGCCATCAAGCTGTTTTCTGGCGCCGTTGCCGGGGAAGTACTCATCATCACCATCATCATCATCCTCAAATACTCTCCCGTCAACCAGGCACCACCCCCGTGTAGTTTCGTCCAATTCCGAGAATATTTCCAGACTAGCTTTTCTGGAATACAAAAACAGCAGAAAACAGGAACTGGCACTTCGGCATCTTGTTAATAGGTTAGTCCCAAAAAATGTATAAAAGTGATATAAAGTAGATGCAAAACATGTAGCAATTGGTATAAAACAAGCATGGAACATCAAAAATTATAGATACGTTTGAGACGTATCAGCATCCCCAAGCTTAGTTCCTACTCGTCCTCGAGTAGGTAAACGATAAAAACAAGATAATTTTTGAGGTGACATGCTACTATCATAATCTTGATCATATAATATTGCAAGGCACATGTAAATGAATGAAGTGATCCAAGTCAATGGTCTATAATTTGCTACCAAATAGATAATGAGTAAACAATGAATCACACAAGCTAAACGTTTTCATGAATAGTACTTTCGAGACAAGCATCAAACAGTTTTGCATAAGTGTTAACTCATAAAGCAATAGTTTCTAACAAAAGGTATTTAATCAACACAAAAAGAATTTAGTTTCAGCATTTGCTTCAACTTTCAACATATTTATCTCATGGATATTGTCAACACAAAGTAGTATAACAAGTCCAATACATTGCATATAACGCATGTTGTAACAAAGTTGACACTAGTGTTTGCTTGTGGAAGACAGAAAGAATAGGAAAACTGACTCAACATAAAAGTAAAAGAAAGGCCCTTCGCAGAGGGAAGCAGGGATTAAATCATGTGCTAGAGCTTTTAAGTTTTTGAAAGCATATAGAGATTGCATAAAATATTTGATACTCCTCCCAACCTTGCTAACACAAGCCATGGCTAACCGAATCCTCGGGTGCCTTCCATCAATCACATACCATGGAGGAGTATCTATTTTTGAGAGGTGTTTGTTAATTGTCAACGAATGGTAGCGGGTGAGAACAGTATTCTACCTGTCGAACGGACTTTTAAGAGCGGCTCCATGAAGGACGTTATTTCTACCAGCAAGGCAGATCATCCCTCTTTCTCTTTGGTTTACACACATTCAGGTATTTCACTGTTTGTCATTGCTTACTGATGAATCAGGGCAAAAGTGTGAAGAGAATTAATTGGTTAAAGTTGTAATTAATTGGGACTGGGCACCCCGTTGCCAGCTCTTTTTGCAAGTTATTGGATAAGCGGATGTATATGCCACTAGTCCAGGTGTAAAAGTCCACTCGACAAATAGAATAAAGAATAACCACACTAATTCCTCATGAGCTAGTAAACATTGACACAAAAAGGGAATAATAACATTTTGAATAATTTAAAGTAGCACATGAAAAATTTACTTGGAGTGGCAAGGAAATACCACATATAGGTAGTTATGGTGGACACAAATGGCATGGATTTTGGCTCAATAATTTGGATGCACGAGAAGCATTCCCTCTCAGTACAGAGTTTAGGCTAGCAAGGTTATGTAAGCAAACAAGAATATCAACCCGTACACCAAGTTTTATATGACAAACATATTGCAAACGTTATAAGACTTCATACCGTCTTCCTTGTTAACCAAACCCTGTTATTAGAAAATATCTAGACCTTAGAGGTACCCTGATGCAAACCAAATTTTCAACAAGCTTTACGGTAGTTCTTCACTAATAGGCTTAACTCATGTGATGCACAATTTAATCATGATCTACTTGTTAACTCAAAACAATTGACAAGCATCAAGTTATCCATTTTAGTGATCTACAAGATTAAGCAAGTTTTTCCTTATACCAATTACCACATGCAACATTTTCTGAACCAACCAAACACCAATCAATTTATTTCATCAACTCTCCAAACAAATATAAGTGAAGCAAGAGAGTACTTTTTACAAAAGAAAGCTAATAGCTCTGACAAGAGATACATGAAAACAAGAGCTAAAAGCTGAACAGCGCTAGATATGAATACTCAACAAATATAAGTGAAGAATAGGAGTATTCTCATGAAAAAGCGGAGCGTGTCTCTCTCCCAATCAAGAATGCTAGGGTCCAGTCAAGTTTATTGAAAATAAAAAGGCAATATGAAAATAAAAAGCACACAGACGCTCCAAGAAAAGCACATATGATGTGAAAGAATTAAAATATAGTTTCACTAGAGATGACCTGATAATTTTGCCGATGAAGAAGGGGATGCCCAAGGCATCCCCAAGCTTAGACGCTTGAGTCTTCTTGAAATATGCTGGGGAGATCCATGGGAGCCTCCCCAAGCTTAAGCTCTTCACTCTTCTTGATCCTATTATATCATCCTTCTCTCTTGACCCTTGAAAACTTCCGTCACACCAAACTCAAAGTAGATCTCATTAGAGGGTTAGTGCATAATCAAAAATTCACATGTTCTGTAAAGACGCAATATAATTTGTTACTTTAAACATTAGCTACAGCCACTGATGTTATGTGAAGCTCTTCCACCCAAAAAAGAATTTCACTCAACACTAGTAAAAGAGAGAATGCGAAAAATAAAAAGGCATAATCTGTCTAAAACAGAACAGTCCGCAAAGACGAATTTTTTTGAGGCACTTACGACGCTCAGATCGAGAAACTCTGAACTAATGAAAGTTTCAGACATTCATAAAGATTACGCACAAAAAATTTCAGATTTTTTTAACAATCTGGTGATTTTAGGAATTTCGTACAGTGAACAGCAAAAATCTGTTTCTGCGCAGCAATCAAAATTAAGCATCATCTTATCATTAGAGGCTACTCTTGGCACAACAATGCGAGAAAATAAAGATACAAAGGAGTTGCTACAGAAGTAAACAAACTCCTTGACTCAATAAAAGAAAAATTGCAGAAAAATAAAATGGGTTGCCTCCCATAAGCGCTTTTCTTTAACGCATTTTAGCTAGGCACAAAGCATGCATCAAGTATTACCAAGTGAGGAAAGGTCTAATTCATCAAAAGCTTCATCAAGAACAGGGTTTGTCACATTAGGACTTTTCAGTTTACGTAATTCTTGGGAAGAAAATTTAAATAGACCATTATGTGACTTACCCTCAAGCTCATTGAACACGTTATCCGTTTTAAACGCACCCGTGGGTTTTGGTTTAGAAATTTTTGGAACATAAATAAATTTTTGCTTTCTCCCCACAAAAGCCTTTTGCCTTTTAGTTTTAATAGAGGTAAAAGTAGAACTTATTACATCCATAGCCTCATCTAATTCACCAATCCTAAGATTTTGATTATCTTGAATAGTACTAGTTTCTAAAACAGCAATTCTTTCATTAATGGTTCCCAGTGACTCATCAACTTTGCTAGTACTATCAAGGAGATTTGGCAAATTTTTCTCTATAGACTCCAATTTCTTTATAACATCTTCCAAGGTGATCTCATTTTTAATGTTACTAACAGGTGGTGTTCCTACTAGGCTCTCAATAATATAACTAGCTTCCAACGCAGGGGTACCAAGAAAGTTACCTCCCGTCAAAGTGTCCAAGACATATCTATACCAGCTAGTTATGCCAACATAAAAATTTCTAAGCAGGATCATAGTGGAATATTTTTTAGCACACCTACGATGAGCATCGCTGATTCTATACCAAGCATCTTTCAAACTTTCTCCACTTTGTTGCTTAAAAGATCGAACCTCAACTTCAGGAACCAAAACATGATGAGCCGAACCAGACATGATAACTAACAGAAAACAAAACTGAAAATAAACTAAATGCAAGTAACTAATTATTTATTTTTTTGATAATTGAAAGCAAACAAGATAAAATAGAATAAACTAAGCAAGACAAAAACAAAGTAAAGAGATTGGAAGCGTGAAACTCCCCTTGCAGAAGACTGATGTCTCCCCGGCAACGGCGCCAGAAAAATAGAGCTGTTGACGGGAGACAGAGAGCTTCCTGAAGAACTTCTACTCCCCGGCAACGGCGCCAGAAAAATAGCTTTCGCAGGGAGTCTGGACTGTTGACGTGGAATCTGCATACAACACAATCAAGCTACTTTGCCCCAACGAAACAGTGAGGTTGTCAATCTCACTGGCTTGCTGAAAACAAAGGATTAAACGTATGGTGTGGAAAATGAGTATTAAATTGCAGAGAATGAAAAAGGAACAGTTTGCAGTTTGTGGTTGTTTAATCGGTGTAAAAGAATGGACCGGGGTCCACAGTTCACTAGTGGTGTCTCTCCATAAAAGATAACTAAGATGTTGGGTGAACAAATTACAGCTGGGCAATTGACGAATAGTGAGCGCATGACAATGCATATACATGACATGTTGACTACTATGATATTTAATTGGGCATTACGACATAATACATAGATCGTTATCCAACAGCATCTATGACTAATAATCCATTGCCGGGTTGTCATCCGAGTTCCCCATTGGTATTAAGTTGCAAGCAACGGATAATTACATTAAGTAAAGTGCGTAATGTAAACAAACACATATGTCTGTGGACATAGCATCGTTAGGTTATCCCTAGTGGCAACAGCACATCCACAACCTTAGAACTTTCTGTCACTGTCCCAGGTTAAACGGAGACATGAACCCACTATCTAGCATAAATACTCTCTCTTGGAGTTACAAGCATCTACTTGGCCAAAGCATCTACGAGTAACGGAAAGCATGCAAGATCTTAAATAACATATAAGATAGATTGATAATCAACTTGACATAATATTCAATATTCATCGGATCCTAGCAAACACAACATGTAGCATTACAATAATATGATCTTGATCATGTAGGGCAGCTCACAAGATCTAAACATGATGGCACAAAGTGGAGAGACAACCATCTAGCTACTTCTATGGACCCGTAGTCCAAGGATGAACTACTCACGCATCACTCCGGAGGCAGGCATGGCGATGTAGAAGCCTCCGGTGACGATTCCCCTCTCCGGCAGGGTGCCGGGATGAGGTTCTGAACCCTCCCGAGCTAGGGTTGACGACGGCGGCGTCTCTGGATCTTTTCGTGGATATTTGCTCAGGTACTTAGGGTTTTCGCGTCGGGGGGAATAAGTAGGCGAAAGGGCGGCGGCTGCGGACCCCCGAGGGGCCCACACCACCCCAGGGTGCGGCAGAAGGGGGGCCCGCGCCCTGGTGGCGTGTGGCCTCCTGGTGGCCCTCCTCTGCTGCTCCTTCGCTCCGTCAGGCGTGTTCTGGAAAAATAGGCACCCCCGTGTAGTTTCGTCCAATTCCGAGAATATTTCCAGACTAGCTTTTCTGGAATACAAAAACAGCAGAAAACAGGAACTGGCACTTCGGCATCTTGTTAATAGGTTAGTCCCAAAAAATATATAAAAGTGATTTAAAGTAGATGCAAAACATGTAGCAATTGGTATAAAACAAGCGTGGAACATCAAAAATTATAGATACGTTTGAGACGTATCAAGCCTCCTTGCCCTTGTTATTGTTGGAGGAGACCATTGTGCTTCTAAATCTGAGAACAATTCCTGGCAGAAATACCTCGAAACGAAAACACGAGGAGAAAACGATACACGGACCTCGGGGGATCCAGGGGATTATATAGCAGAAAGTTTCACAACAAAAGGAAAGTCTAGGTCGAAACTGGGTCAGAGGCGGGCTCCGAGGCACCCACGCCATGCCTCGGCGCGGCCAGGGTGGGGCCCGCGCCCAGGGGTGGCGTGGTGCCCTCGGGCACCGTTTCCTACCCGTTTTCGACTCTTAATTTTCCATATTTAATAAAAATAACAAATATATAAGTTGGAAAGTCAAACGCGAACTTTTTCTTACCAAAACTGTTACCTATTCGAAAACAGACTCCGCGGTTTTCTGAATTTGACTTTTAATAAAATCTTCCGGAGTTACTACTTGAATAATATCAACATCTTCGTTATAAGAATCTCCAGAAATATAATGCTTGAGTCTTTGCCCATTAACCACTTGTGGTTTGTCACCATCAAGCGAATTAATTTTTATTGCACCTGAACGGTAAACCTCCTCAACAACATAAGGTCCTTCCCATTTTGAAAGTAATTTTCCTGCAAAAAATCTGAGACGAGACCTATACAGTAGAACTTTCTCACCTACATTAAATTCCCTCTTTAGAATTCTCCTATCATGCCACTGTTTAACTTTCTCTTTGAAGAGTCTAGCATTTTTATAAGCTTCACTTCTCCATTCTTCTAAAGAACTCAAATCAAGTAACCTCTTTTTACCAGCAAGTTTAAAATCTCTATTAAGTTCCTTGACGACCCAATAAGCTTTATGTTCTAATTCTAGAGGTAGATGACATGCTTTTCCGTAAACCATTTTGTAGGGAGACATACCCATAGGATTTTTATAAGCAGTTCTATAAGCCCATAAAGCATCATTAAGCTTCCTAGCCCAATTTTTTCTAGATTTATTAACAGTCTTTTGCAAAATAGATTTAATCTCTCTATTTGATAATTCTACTTGACCACTTGTTTGGGGATGATAAGGTGAAGAAATCCTATGATTAACATCATATTTAGCAAGGGTTTTTCTAAAACCACCATGAATAAAATAAGAACCACCATTAGTCATAAGATATCTAGGCACTCCAAACCTTGGAAAAATAATATCTTTAATCATTTTTAATGATGTCTCACCATCAGCACTAGATGTTGGTATAGCTTCTACCCATTTAGTAACATAATCAACGGCAACAAGTATATGAGTATAACCATCTGAAGGAGGAAAAGGACCCATAAAGTCAAATCCCCAACAGTCAAAAGGTTCAATAACAAGAGAATAATTCATAGGCATTTCATTGCGTCTAGTTATATTACCAACTCTTTGACATTCATCACATGATAAAATAACTTTTCTCGCATCTTTAAAAAGAGTAGGCCAATAAAAACTTGATTGTAGAACCTTTTGTGCGGTCCTATCTCCAGCATGATGTCCTCCATAAGCACTACCATGGCATTTTCTCAATATCTCTCTTTGTTCATATTCTGGAACACATCTTCTCATTATACCATTCACTCCTTCTTTATATAAGTGTGGGTCATCCCAAAAATAATGCCTCAAGTCATAGAAGAATTTTCTTCTTTGCTGAGCTGTAAGGGTTGGAGGCAATACTTGGCAACAATAAAGTTAGCGTAGTCAGCATACCATGGACTCTCACGCGAGCTTACTGATGACGTGAAATCACACGTTCGTTGGGAGACCCCAAGAGGAAGGTATGATGTAGTTTAGCAGCTAATTTTCCCTCAGTAAGAAACCAAGGTTGTCAGATCCAGTAGGAGTAGAAGAGCTTCAGAAGGTTGTTGGTGGCGGAATATGGCACGGCGCAACACCAGGGAATCCGGCGACCGACGTGGAATCTGCACACAACACAATCAAACTATTTTGTCCCAACGAAACAGGAAGGTTGTCAATCTTCCCGGCTTGCTGAAAACAAAGGATTAAACGTATGGTGTGGAAAACAGTATTAAATTGCAGAGAGTAAAAGAGAACAATGATTGCAGTTGGTGGTTTTATCAGTGTAAAAGAATGGACCGGGGTCCACAGTTCGCTAGTGGTGTCTCTCCATAAAGATAAATAATATGTTGGGTAAACAAATTACAGCTGGGCAATTGACAAAATATTGAGCGCATGACAATGCATATATATGACAAGGTAACTACTATGATATTCATTTGGGCATTACGACAAAATACATAGACCGTTATCCAACAGCATCTATGACTAATAATCCACTGCCAGGTTAACATCCGTGTCCCCCGTTGGTACTAAGTTGCAAGCAACGGATAATTGCATTAAGTAAAGTGCATAATGTAAACAACACATTTGACCGTGGACATAGAATTGTTGTGTTATCCCTAGTGGCAACAGCACATCCACAATCTTAGACGTTGCTGTCACTCGCCCAGATTACTGGAGGCATGAACCCACTATCTAGCATAAATAATCCCTCTTGGAGTTACAAGCATCTACTAGTAATGGAAAGCATGCAGGATCATAAATAACATATAAAGATAGATTGATAATCAACTTGATCATAGTATTCAATATCCATCGGATCCGAGCAAACACAACATATAGCATTACAATAAGATGATCTTGATCATGTTAGGCAGCTCACAAGATCTAAACATGATAGCACAAGGAGGAGACAACCATCTAGCTACTGCTATGGACCCGTAGTCCAAGGATGAACTACTCACGCATCACTCCGGAGGCAGGCATGGCGATGTAGAGCCCTCCGGTGATGATTCCCCTCTCCGGCAGGGTGCCGGAAGAGGTTCTGGACCCTCCCAACTAGGGTTGACGACGGCGGCGCCTCTGGAACTTTTCGTGGATAATGGCTCGGGTGTTTAGGGTTTTCACGTCAGAGGAATAAATAGGCGAAAGGACGGCGGCTGAGGGCACCCGAGGGGCCCACACAACCCTAGGACGCGGCCCCACCCTTTGCCGCGCCGAGGGTGCGTGTGGAGGCTCCCTGGCCCTCCTCCATCTCTCCTTTGGACTCCGTGTACGTGTCGGTGAAATAGGACCTCCGTTGATTTTCGTCCAATTCCGAGAATATTTCCAGAACAACTTTTCTGGAATACAAAAACAGCAGAAAACAGGAACTGGCACTGTGGCATCTTGTTAATAGGTTAGTCCCAGAAAATGTATAAAAAAATATGAAGTGTATGTATAACATGTAACAATGGCATAATATCAACATGGAACATCAAAAATTATAGATACGTTTGAGACGTATCAAGCATCCCCAAGCTTAGTTCCTGCTCGTCCTCGAGTAGGTAAACGATAAAACAAAATAATTTTTGAGGTGACATGCTACCATCATAATCTTGATCATATAGTATTGTAAACACATGTAAATGAATGAAGTGATCCAAGTCAATGGTCTATAATTTGCTACCAAATAGATAATGAGTAAACAACTGAATCATACAAGCTAAACTTTTCATGAATAGTACTTTGGAGACATTGTATCCACAGGTTTACATAAGAGTTAACTCATAAAGCAATAGATTCTAGTAAAAGGTATTTAACAACACAAAGGAAGATTTAAGCTTCAGCATTTGCTTCAACTTTCAACATATTTATCTCATGGATATTGTCAACACAAAGCAATATAATAAGTTCAATATCTAGCATATAACAATTGTTGTACCAAAGTTGACACTAGTGTTTGCTTGTGGAAGATAGAAGAAGTAGGAAAACTGACTCAACATAAAAGTAAAAGAAAGGCCCTTCGCAGAGGGAAGCAGGGATTAAATCATGTGCTAGAGCTTTTTAATTTTTTGAAATATATAGAGAATAAAAATAAATTTTGGAGGTATTTGTTAATTGTCAACGAATCAGAAAATGGAAAGTACAATATGACCCCTGCCAACCAGACTTTTAAGAGCGGCTCCCATGAAGGACGTTATTTCTACCAGCAAGGCAGATCATCCCTCTTTCTCTTTTGTTTACACATGCAATATTTCACTGGTGTCATTGCTTGACTGATAAATCAGGGCAAAAATGTGAAGAGAATTAAGCGGTTAAAGTTGTAATTAATTGGGACTGGGCACCCCGTTGCCAGCTCTTTTTGCAAAATTAATGGATAAGCGGATGTATATGCCGCTAGTCCGGTGGTACATAAAGACATCCACCCCGTCCTCATGAGCTTGGTAAACATTGACACAAAAAGGAGTAATAACAGTTTTGAATAGTTTAAAGGTAGCACATGAAAAATTTACTTGGAGTGGCAAGGAAATACCACATATAGGTAGTTATGGTGGACACAAATGGCATGGATTTTGGCTCAAGATTTGGATGCACGAGAAGCATTCCCTCTCAGTACAGAGTTTAGGCTAGCAAGGTTATTTAAGCAAACACAGACTGTCAACCGGTACACCAAGACTTATATGACAACATATTGCAAATATTATAAGACTCCACACTGTCTTCCTTGTTAACCAAACCTTTTACTAGAAAATATCTAGACCTTAGAATTACCACCCATGCAAACCACATTTCACAAGCTTTACGGTATTTCTCACTAATGGGTTTAAACTTACATGATGCAACAGTTTAAACATGACCTACTTGTTAACTCAAAACAATTGACAAGTATCAAATTATTCAATTGTGATCTACAAGAGTATGTAAGTCTTTTCCATTATGCTATTTACCACATGCAACATTTTCTGTTCCAACCAAACACCAATCAACTTATTTCAATAACTCTCCAAACAAGTATAAGTGAAGTAAGAGAGTACTTTCTTTAAAAGAACTAATAGCTCTGACAAGAGATACATGAAAACAAGAGCTAAAAGCTTAACAGCGCTAGACAAGAATACTCAACAAGTATAAGTGAAGAATAGAGTATTCAAATGAAAAAACGGAGCGTGTCTCTCTCCCAAACAAGAATGCTAGGATCCAATCAAGTTGAGACCAGAAAAATAAAGAACATACTGAAAATAAAATCACACAGACGCTCCAAGAACAACACATATGATGTGAAAGAATTAAAATATAGTTTCACTAGAGATGACCTGATAATTTTGACGATGAAGAAGGGGATGCCTTGGGCATCCCCAAGCTTAGACGCTTGAGTCTTCTTGAAATATGCTGGGGAGATCCATGGGAGTCTCCCCAAGCTTAAGCTCTTCACTCTTCTCCATCCTATTATATCACTCTTCTCTCTTGACCCTTGAAAACTTCCGCCACACCAAACTCAAAGTAATTCTCATTAGAGGGTTAGTGCACAATCAAAAAGTCACATGTTCTGCAAGGACGCAATATGACCGTTACTTTAAACATTAACTACTGCCACTGATGTTATGTGAAGCTCTTCCACCCAAAAAAGAATTCCACCCAACACTAGTAAAAGAGAGAATGCAAAATAAAAGACATAATCTGTCTAAAACAGAACATTCCGTAAAGACAAATTTTTTCGAGGCACTTACGTTGCTCAAATCGAAAAACTCTGAACTAACAAAAGATGCATACATATATCAGGATTACGCACAACAATTTTCAGATTTAATTCACATTCTGATAATTTTAAATATTTAATACGGTGAACAGCAGAAATCTGTTCCTGCGCAGCAATCAAAATCTAGCATCATCTTATCATTAGAGACTCTCCTTGGCACAACAATGCGATAAAATAAAGATACAAAGGAATTTCTACAGAGTAAACAAGACCTTGACTGAAATAAAGAAAATTTGCAGAAATAAAACAATGGGTTGTCTTCCATAAGCGCTTTTCCTTAACGCCTTTTAGCTAGGCATAGTGATTTTTATGATGTTCACATAAAGATGAGAGTTGAAACATAAAAGAGAGAATCAAGAAGCATATATAAAACATGTTTAAATCTAACACTCTTCCTATGCATAGGAGCCTTGTAAGAAAACAAATCAATGTAGCACAAAGAGACTAGCGTAGGAAACCAAAACAAGTGCATCTTCAAAACTTTCAACATAAAGAGAGGAGACTTAATATTCTTGAGATATATGAAACCGTGTCTCCCTCTCACATAATGACCAGTAGTTTTTGGGAAACCATCATATAAAAGCAACACAAGAGAAAGCTCAAAACTTTCATCACAAAGAGAGGAAATTTAATAACATCAAGATTTCTATAACCATATTTCCCTCTCTCAAAATAATTTTCAGTAGCATCATGAATAGACTCAACAATGTATTCATCACATAAAGCATTCTTATCATGATCCACATGCATAAAAGTATCATTACTCTCCACATAAGCATAATCAATTTCATTAGTAATAGTGGGAGTAAAACTAGCACATTCATCATTATAATCATCATAAATTAGAGGCAAAGTATCATCAAAGCGAATTTCCTCCTCCAAAGCTAGGGGACTAAAAATAATATTTTCATCAAAACCAGCTTCCCCAAGCTTAGAGCTTTCCATGGCATTAGCAATAATGGTGTTCAAAGAATGTATGCTAATAACATTGCTACTATCATGATTGTTATGCAAATAAATTTTCATAAGCTTTTTAATTTTCTCTTCAAACACCTCATGTCCCAACTCAAGATAAATTTCATAAAGCTCTCTCATGTTGTTTTCAGCCATAGGACTAGTTTCAAGGAAAGTAACCATTGATAGCAAGTAAAGAGCTAGACATAATAACTCAGCAAGACAAATACAAAGTAAAGAGATTGGAAGCGTGAGACTCCCCTTGCAGAAGTCTTCTTACTCCCCGGCAACGACGCCAGAAAAATAGGCGTGTTGAAGGGAAGTTAGGAGACTGCTGAACCGAAGTACTTGCACTCCCTGGCAACGCCGCCAGAAAAATAGCTTGATGACGTGAAATCACACGTTCGTTGGGAGACCCCAACACTAGTAGGGAAAAGGCATTCTGTGGCGCACCCACTTTGCCTTTCTGTGGCGCATGGTGGGTGCGCCACAGATGTCACGCCACAAAATTATATTTCTGTGGCGCACCGGCCCGTGCGCCACAGAAAGTCAAAGATTTTGTGGCGCACCCATATGCATGCGCCACAGAATGTCATTTTTAGGTTTAAAAAAAAATGGGCAGCCACCGCGGTGGCCGGCGGCGGCGGGATCCGGGAAGGGCCACTGGCGGTTGCGCAGCAAAAAGCTTCCGGTGTTGAGCCCAATCCAGTTCTTGTCGTCGTAGACCATCTCGTCCCAGCCGTGCAGGATGAAGTTGTAGACCATCTCGTCCCCGCCACCCAGGAACCACCCAGTTTGGCGGCGAGAGGTCGATTGGCGGCGAGCATGTCGAGCACGGCCCGGAGGGTGTCGTCGGGGCGGAGGAAGATGGAGGGGTCGTGCACGGGATGGGCGTCGGAGAAGGTCCGGCGCACCTCAACACCGGCGGGCGGCGCGTACGAGGCCGTCTCCACCTTATCCTTGGCCGCCAGCCCGGCACGCGGCGGGGACGTGCTCGCGCGCGGCACGGACGCAAGGCGGCGGCGCTGGCTCCTCCGTGGACGCGGACAGGCTTCTCCAGAGCTGGACGCCTCCGTGGATGGCAGGCGGCAGCGCTGGGTGGCGGTGTGCGCGCCCCCGTGGAGCAGGGCGTGCGCTGGGTGACCTCGCCGCGGTCGGAGTTGGAGGAGCAGGAGGAGGCGGTGGAGCAGGGCGTGACGGTGGTGGGGCTGGTCGAGGCCGTGGTGTCCGCTCTCCTGGCCATCGGCATCGCCTTCTCAGCCTCGCGTCCATGGATGGGGATCGATCGATGTGGGAGCTGTGGCTGTGTGTGGCTGTGCATGCGTGTGTGTGTGTGGAGAGAGAAGAGAGGATAGGTGTGTGTACGAGGGGATAAGGTAGAGAGAGGTGCGTGTGTGTGGCTGTGCGTTGTGTGACGTGTGTGGCTGTGAGAGGATAGGTAGAGAGAGAATTTGGATTTTTGTGGCGCACTGGACCGGGTGCGCCATAGAAATCAGCATTTCTGTGGCGCACGGGACTGGGTGCGCCACAGAAATGCATATTTCTATGGCGCACTCGGTCAGATGCGCCACAGAAAGTCAAATTTCTGTGGCGCATGTGATTTGCGTGTGCCACAGAATTGCTAAATTTTTGTGGCGCACAACGTGGGGTGCGCCACAGAATCTTTTTAGTGGCGCACGCACTGTTTGGTGCGCCACAGAATGTCAGTCTATAGAAAGGCAGTTTCCTAGTAGTGCAAGAGGAAGGTATGATGTAGTTTAGCAGCTAGTTTTCCCTCAGTAAGAAACCAAGGTTGTCACATCCAGTAGGAGTAGAAGCGCTTCAGAAGGTTGTTGGTGGCGAAATATGGCACGGCGCAACACCAGGGAATCCGGCGACCGACGTGGAATCTGCACACAACACAATCAAACTACTTTGTCCCAATGAAACAGGAAGGTTGTCAATCTTCCCGGCTTGCTAAAAACAAAGGATTAAACGTATGGTGTGGAAAACATTATTAAATTGCAGAGAGTAAAAGAGAACAATGATTGCAGTTGGTGGTTTTATCAGTGTAAAAGAATGGACCGGGGTCCACAGTTCACTAGTGGTGTCTCTCCATAAAGATAAATAATATGTTGGGTAAACAAATTACAGCTTGGCAATTGACAAAATATTGAGCGCATGACAATGCATATATATGACAAGGTGACTACTATGATATTCATTTCGGCATTACGACAAAATACATAGACCGTTATCCAACAGAATCTATGACTAATAATCCACCGCCAGGTTAACATCCGTGTCCCCCGTTGGTATTAAGTTGCAAGCAACGGATAATTGCATTAAGTAAAGTGCATAATGTAAACAACACATATGACCGTGGACATAGCATTGTTGTGTTATCCCTAGTGGCAACAGCACATCCACAATCTTAGATGTTGCTATCACTCGCCCAGATTACTGGAGGCATGAACCCACTATCTAGCATAAATACTCCCTCTTGGAGTTACAAGCATCTACTTGGCCAAAGCATCTACTAGTAACGGAAAGCATGCAGGATTATAAATAACATATAAAGATAGATTGATAATCAACTTGATCATAGTATTCAATATCCATCGGATCCCAGCAAACACAACATATAGCATTACAATAAGATGATCTTGATCATGTTAGGCAGCTCACAAGATCTAAACATGATAGCACAAGGAGGAGAGAAAACCATCTAGCTACTGCTATGGACCCGTAGTCCAAGGATGAACTACTCACGCATCACTCCGGAGGCAGGCATGGCGATGTAGAGCCCTCCGGTGATGATTCCCCTCTCCGGCAGGGTGCCGGGAAGAGGTTCTGGACCCTCCCGAACTAGGGTTGATGACGGCGGCGCCTCTGGAACTTTTCGTGGATAATGACTCAAGTGTTTAGGGTTTTCGCGTCGGGGGGGATAAATAGGCGAAAGGGCGGCGGCTGAGGGCATCCGAGGGGCCCACACAACCCTAGGTCGCGGCCCCACCCTTGGCCGCGCCGAGAGTGCGTGTGGAGGCTCCCTGGCCCTCCTCCGTCTCTCCTTTGGACTCCGTATACGTGTCGGTGAAATAGGACCCTCCGTTGATTTTCGTCCAATTCCGAGAATATTTCCAGAACAGCTTTTCTGGAATACAAAAACAGCAGAAAACAGGAACTGGCACTGTGGCATCTTGTTAATAGGTTAGTCCCAGAAAATGTATATAAATGATATGAAGTGTATGTAAAACATGTTACAAATGGCATAATATCAACATGGAACATCAAAAATTATAGATACGTTTGAGACGTATCACTTACCTTTATCCAAGCCAATTGTTCATTTGGAAAACTATCATTAACAGGAACATGATCATATGAAATGTTTTCTAATCTAGACAAGTTATCAGCAACAGGATTTTCAGCTCCTTTCCTATCTACAATCGGCAAATCAAACTCTTGTAGTAGAAGCACCCATCTTATAAGTCTAGGCTTAGCGTCTTTCTTTTCCATAAGGTATCTAATAGCAGCATGATCAGTATGGATCGTAACTTTCGAATCAACAATATAGGGTCTAAACTTATCACAAGCGAAAACTACTGCTAGGAACTCATTTTCAGTAGTAGCATAATTCTTTTGAGCAGCATCAAGAGTCTTACTATCATAATGAATAACATTTAATTTCTTGTCTACTCGCTATCCAAGAACGGCTCCTACCACAAAATCACTAGCATCACACATAATTTCAAAAGGTAAAGTCCAATTAGGAGGTTGAACAATAGGAGCAGTGATTAAAGCCTTTTTTAGAATTTCAAAAGCTTCTTTACAATCATTATAAAAAACAAAAGGTACATCTTTTTGAAGAAGATTAGTGAGAGGTTTTGAAATTTTAGAGAAATCTTTAATAAATCTCCTATAGAAACCGGCATGACCAAGAATACTACGAATACCTTTAACATCCCTGGGACAAGGCATTTTCTCAATTGCTTCAACTTTAGCTCTGTCCACTTCAATACCTCTTTCAGAAATTTTATGTCCAAGAACAATCCCTTCATTAACCATAAAATGGCATTTCTCCCAATTAAGAACAAGATTAGTCTCCTCACATATCTGCAAAACTTTATCAAGATTGTGCAAGCAGTTGTCAAAAGAAGTTCCATAGACGGAAAAATCATCCATGAATACTTCCACAATTTCTTCACAAAAACCATGAAAAATAGCAGACATGCATCTTTGAAACGTAGCAGGAGCATTACACAAACCAAAAGGCATACGTCTATAAGCATAAGTTCCAAAAGGACAAGTAAAAGTGGTTTTCTCTTGTTCTTGCTTTCTGACAGCGATTTGTGAAAATCCAGAATAACCGTCAAGAAAACAAAAAAGAGTTTTCTTAGACAACCTTTCTAACATTTGATCAATAAAAGGTAAAGGATAGTGATCCTTCTTAGTAACTTTATTAACTTTTCGAAAATCAATGCACATCCTATATCCAACTACTACTCTTTGAGGAATAAGTTCATCATTTTCATTTGGCACAATAGTAACTCCTCCTTTCTTAGGAACACAATGCACAGGGCTTACCCATCTACTATCAGCAATAGGATAAATTATACCAGCATCAAGGAGTTTTAATACCTCATTCCTTACCACTTCCTTCATTTTAGGGATTAGGCGTCGTTGATGCTCAACAACTGGTTTTGCATCAGGTTCCATATTGATGGCATGTTGACATATAGTAGGCGAAATCCCCTTTAAATCATCCAGAGTATACCCTATAGCTCCTCGGTGTTTCTTCAACACTTCTAACAACCTTGCTTCTTCATTACCTGAAAGTTGAGAACTAATAATAACAGGATATGTTTTCTTTTCATCATATTGATGATATTTAAGATTATCAGGCAAAGGTTTCAAATCGAAAACAGGGTCCTCTTTCGGAGGTGCAGAGGTACCCAAATTCTCCACCGGCAAATTATGTTTAAGTATTGGTGGTTGACGAAGAAGGATATTGTCAATCTCATTTCTCTCTTCCATAAAGACCTCACTTTCGTGCTCCTCCATGTATTGCTGCAAAGCGCTGTTAGGAGCAAGAGCAATAGCCGCAAGTTGTTCAACTTTTGAATCCTCATTAGGTAGTTCGGTTTCATAAAGATTTTTAGCAAACTTAGAACAATTAAACTCATAAGATTCTCCATCAAATTTAGTATAAATTTTCTCTTTCTTACAGTCTATAATAGCTCCACATGTATTTAAGAAAGATCTACCAAAAATAATAGGACAAGTTTTACTAGCAGCGGAACCAAGTACTAGAAAATCAGCAGGGTATTTAGTCTTACCACATAAGACCTCAACATCTCTTACAATACCAATAGGAGAGATAGTTTCTCTATTTGCAAGCTGAATAACCACATCAATATCTTCAAGTTCACAAGGACTAATTTCATGCATGATTTCTGTATAAAGATCATAAGGTATGGCACTTGAACTTGCACCAATATCACATAAACCATAATAGCAATGTTCTCCTATCCTAACTGAAAGCACTGGAACACTTATTTTCCTAGATCTACTAGGATGCGAAACAATATTAGAAGCATCTTCACAGAAGATAATGTGTCCTCCTTCTACACTTTCGGTGACAAGGTCCTTTACTATTGCTATTGCAGGTTCAACATTATTTGTTCATCAGGTTCTATGGCTTTCTTTGCACTTTTATTAACCACACTAGTTATTATAGAATGTTCCTTTACTTTAACAGGAAAAGACATTTTTTTAATATAAGGTTCAGGCAAAATGTGATCAACAGTATGAACTTCAATGTTTCTAGCAGGAATAGAATTAGGATTATCTTTATAAGGCGCATGGTACTTGTTCCACTCTTTTTTAGGAATATCAAGATAAGAGGCAAAGGCCTTATAACAGTTTGCAATGATTTGAGAGTCAAGACCATAAACAACACTAACATTACGAAAATCATCAGTCTCCATAAAAGTTTTAATGCATTCATAATCATAATTTATACCTGACTTTCTACCTTTGTCGTTCTCCCATCCTTCAGTATTTTCCTGAATTCGGTCAAGAAGGTCCCATTTAACTTCTTCTTCAGTACGTGTAAATGATCCAGAACAGGAGGCATCCAATAAATCCTTATCATGAAGAGAAAGCCTTGCATAGAAATTATTAATAACAACATTACTCGGGAGCTCATGAATGGGATATTTGAGCATTAGCGACTTCAACCTCCCCCATGCTTGAGCAATACTTTCTCCATCATGAGGCCAAAAATTATATATATGATTCCGATCTTGGTGAATTTCGCTAGGAGGATAAAATTTAGAATAAAAGAGAGGTACAATTTCCTCCCAACCAATAGAACGGCCATTCTTCAGCATCTTATACCATTCCGCAGCTCTGCCCTTCAGTGATATAGAGAATAATTTCCTCTTGACTTCTTCCATTGAAATACCTGCACACTTGAATAACTCGCATAATTCATGTATAAAAAGTAAATGATCACCGGGATGGACAGTTTCATCTCCCACATAGCGGTTATCCATAACACATTCAACAATTTTCATAGGTATTTTAAACGGATCTAATTGAGCAGGCAGCGGGTCATCTACTACCTTAGCAGTGGTAGTAGCATTCCCGAATAGGGATTCGAATGGAGATCTCTCCATAATAAAATAAAGTAGCAAGCAGAAATAAAAACAGCACTTATAGTAAAAGTTTCCCTTACCAATTCCACTTACCAATAGCACTTCACTCCCCGGCAACGGCGCCAGAAAATAGTCTTGATGACCCACAAGTATAGGGGGTGTATCGTAGTACTTTCGATAAATAAGAGTGTCGAACCCAACGAGGAGCAGAAGGTGTTGACAAGTAGTTTTGATCAAGGATTCACTGTAAACACTAGAAGACAAGTTTTCAGGGGTTTTTGATATAGAAGATAAATAAAATACAAGTAAATAAAAGACAGTAATAATAATTGCAGCAAGTGGCCCAATCCTTTTTATAGCAAAGGACAAGCCGGTTGGTTTACTTATGATGGCAAAATGTTCTTCAGGACACACGGGAATTTCGTCAGATGCTTTCGCTTCATACAGTTGATTAATCTTTATTGTTTTGAGAAGTGTTGTGTGGGTGAACCTATGCTAATGCACTGCCCTTACTTGGAATAATACATACTTGTGATTAAACCCCTTGTAAGCATCCGCAATTACAAGAAAGTAATTAAGATAAATCTAACCACAACCTTAAACTCTGAGATCCTACACTCCCTCATGCACTGGTTTACTAACCGGGGTTTAGGTTTCTGTCACTCCGGCAACCCCACAATTAGTAGCCAAATACACAATGCATTCCCCTAGGCCCATAAAGGTCAAGTTTCATGTAGTCGACGTTCACATGACACCACTAGAAGAATAACACCACAACTTAAATATCAAACCATTAAATATTACTCAGCATGATTCCACTACTAACAACATGACTTCTCCCATGTCCTCAAGAACTAAACGAACTACTCACAAGACATCATATGGATCATGATCAGAGGTGATATAATGACTAATAACAATCTGGACATAAACCGTATGTCGCAGCAGTGGAACATGGGGTTCCCCTGATGCTGCCAAAGTGGGTCCTCCGCTGGGGCCCACCAAGAAGATGGACAAGGCAAGGAGTCAAGTACAGCAGATGGGTTAGCCCATCTACCCCAAGGAAACCCGACAAGTTCGACAGCAAGGCTCTGCGGCTAAGGACCAGGCGACCTTCCGGGGTCACACCCTCGCCCGGAGAACAAGGCGGGATACCCGCGGGTCCGAGCGCCCGGCAGGAGGCCAGGCGCGCCCCCGGGTCCTCCATCCGTACCGCCGAGAGGATAAGATCGCCAGCTCGCTGGAAGCTGGTGGAAGACTTGGGCGCCAGGATGAAGGCCGCGCCCTGGTGACGTTGCCACGAGCGTAGTTGGTGGGGCGGACAGGCTTTGTCCGTCCCACCTTTTCCAAGGGCGGACGACCACGCCGCCCTCCAAAGAATGCTAGGAGGAGAGGACGCCACGTCTCCTCCAAAGACCGTCGAGGGTTTTCCCGCCAAAACCCTTCACGCCCCTCGCGTGCCCATGTCAGATCCCCTTAGCCTATAAAAGGAGGACCATGGCACCGGAGGAGGGGGGACAAAACAGAAGAGAAGCGAGAGAAGCAAGCTAGAGCTCAGGCAAGACTAGACTAGGGTTCGGAGGGTAGAGAGAGAGGTGATCTCCCCAGGGCAGGATCTGCTCTTCGTTTACCTTCGGCCGAAACTCTGCCGGGTTCACCCCAGAACACCCTTGTACACTACACCATGATGAACCTCTCAATCCAGACATGCAGGAGTAGGGCTTTTAGCCTCCGGGCGACCTGAACCTGGGTAACTCCGTGTGTCTTTCTATGTTGTTTGCCCTCTCCCACCGACGAATAACTTGGCGACCTTGCTCCCGGGTAAGGCGTCTTCCAGCCTCCTTCGCGCCCCGTGCCGAACCTAAAAAGGGGGTATCATCTACTCCCAGTGTCTGTCACCCGAGACACGACATCTGGCGCGCCAGGTAGGGGGGCAAGCGCTGGATTCGTCTTCTTCTTCATCAACCTCAAGTTCTTCGTCAAGCATGCCGCCGAGGAGGAAGATCGATGCCACGACTTCCAAGGCCGCGTCTCCATCGCGCACTCAGGCTTCCACCGAGCGTCGCGCTGCGGATACGCGTCGGCCTGCTCCTCCGCATGCGCCACCTACGGAGAAGGTGGTGTCGGAGAGGGCCAACACCCACAAGAACGTCGACCCCAACGACCCGGCGGCCCCCCAGACTGTCCGCCGAGCTGCCCCCCATGCTCTGGAGAGAAAAGCTTCGGGAACGGCGCGGGCAGGGGTCATGACGCCAGGGAGGAGCGAGACCACGTCCGCGCCAGCGGAGGTCCCTCAAGCACCAAAAGCAAGTCCTCTACGCACTTGCCCTCGGACGCGCAAGCTCGCCATGACGCTCTTGTCGCTGCCAAGGCTCTGATGCAGTTCCCTCCGAGCTCCGGCGATCCCAAGGTCTACCAAGAATGGAGAGCCCGTGTGGAGGCACTCCTCGACTTCGCCGACGGCGGCCCTGAGCCCGACTTTACTCGAGCTCCCACCGTCGACGGCCCCGAGGCTGGAGGGACAAGGCGCGCAAACCGCGGGGTCAGCCCCGTGGCGAGCGCCGAGGCGAGACGGAGCCTCCTCGTACCGCTCCACCGATGGCGAACCGGCTAAACCGCGACCGCGGCAAGGCCATCTCCGTCGGGTCATCTACCACGCGCAACCAAGATCTTCGCCACGACCTCAACAACCGTCGAACCGAGGATATGCGCACCCGCATCGAACGGCGTCGCGAGCGCCATCGCCGGGAGGATCGGGACGACGACATCGCTGAAGGGTGCCTCGCCCTTGCCCCTGAGTTCCGCCAGGTCACCTGGCCTAAGAAATTCAAGATCGACGTCCTCCGCTACGACGGCACCACGAACCCCCGGGACTTCCTGCAGCTCTACTCCTTAGCTGCGGCAGTCGCCGGGGCCGACGAAATGATGATGACCAGCTGGTTCCCGCTGGCCCTGAAGGGAGATGCCCAGACATGGCTTCTCAACCTTCCCAAGTGCTCCATCCGTTCCTGGAGGACCCTGAAGGAACAGTTCCTGGGGGCTTTCCAAGGCGGGTACGAGCGCCCGGGGGCTCCCAGCGACCTCCACGACTTCAAGCAACTTCCGGGTGAAACTCTTCGCAAGTTCATCCAGCGCTTCACCCAGAAGATGAACACAATCCCCTGCATCAAGCAAGAGCTGGTGATCGCTTCTTTTCACGCCAACGTCCGCAATACCCGGATGCGCGAAAGTTGAGCAATCGCCGCGTCGAATCCACCTGCGAGCTCTGGGAGCTGGCGGATCGATGCGCCCGAGCTGAGGAGGGGGCTAAGTTCCCCGGGGAGGATGAACCCGAGGACAAAACCGCCCCCCCAAGAACAAGAAGCGGGACTCAGGACCCGACAAGCGCTTCGTCACCGAACCCCTTCCTAAGAAGGCCAAGCCTGCGGCGGCCTCTGAGGGAGAAGACGACCCATGGTGCCACATTCATCCTGACGGCAACCACCCTCTCAAGGACTGCCGCCAACTCAAGAACCTCGCCATACGAGAGCAGCGTCGGGCCGACGGGGTGAGCCTGGACGGCTGCTACAATTGTGGCGTCATTGGGCACGTCGCTCGTGACTGTCCCACGGTCGCCAAGGCGGAGGCGGCCGCGGATGGGGCCGCGGCGGTGGCCGCGGGGGACGAGGAGGACGCGGCGGCCAAGGCGGTCGTGAACAGAACAATCAAGAAGGCGCCTCCAACAAGGAAGCTCCGGCTCCTCAGGGAGGCGGTGGCGGAAGGTTCCAGGAAGTCACCGGAGTTGTCGGGTGCATTCACGGGGGAGCCTCTCTGCCTCCATCCAACGGCGCGTGTAAGAGGCTGGTCCGGGAGCTTAACGCGGTTGCTTCTGCTCCGCCCAAGCCCCTGGAATGGTCTGGGCAGGTCATCTCCTTCGACCCGGAAGACCATCCTGCCAGTGTGGCCGGGGTGGGAACGCTTCCTCTGATCGTGTCGCCCATCATCCATAACTACAAGGTCACCAAGATGCTGGTCGACGGAGGCTCCAGCCTCAACCTTTGACGGCGAAGGTGCTGGCTATTCTGCAAATCCCTTTTTCTCGCCTGCAAGACACCGGCGTGTTCCAAGGCGTGAATGGAAGCATCACTCGGCCGCTGGGAAGATCACGCTCCCTGTCACCTTTGGTGACCAGGAGAACTTTCGCACCGAGGACATCGTCTTCGACATTGCAGACACGCCGCTTCCGTACAACGGCATACTTGGCCGGCCGGCTCTAGCCAAGTTCATGGCCGTCTCGCACTTCGCCTACAACATGATGAAGATCCCCGCGGCCTGGGGAGTGATCACGATCAAGGCTGACGTCGACGACGCCATCTTTTGCGTTCAGAAGTTGAACCAGACGGTGGCGGCGACCTCGGACGTTCCGCAAGATGTACAGGAAGCCGATGTCGGTGCATTCTCCGGGGACGGAGGGTACCCGGAGGCTCGACATCAACTTCCTTCAAGAAGGCGTCATTTCATGAAGATCCGCAAATGACCAAGAAAGTGGCGTTGACCAGTGACGGGAGTCGCTCCATCACCATCGGCGCCCGCCTCACCGACAAATAGGAAAGCGCGCTCGTCGCCTTCCTTCGGGAAAACTCTGACGTCTTCGCATGGGAAGCGTCAGGGCTACCCGGCGTACCAAGGGAGGTGATCGAGCACAAACTGGCGGTCAGCGAGGACGCTCGCCCGATAAAACAAGTTCTACGCAAGCAAAGCAAGGAAAAACTGGAGTTCATCGTGTCCGAGGTCGACAAACTGGAAGAAGCTGGCGTCATCAGGATGGTGCCGCACCCAACTTGGGTGGCCAACCCTGTGGTGGTGCCAAAGCCCATGACCTCAAGTGGCGGCTCTGCATCGACTTCACCGACTTGAACAAGGCCTGCCCCAAGGATCCTTTCCCACTACCCCGGATTGATCTCATCGTGGATTCAACCGCCGGGTGCGAGCTCCTGTGCTTCCTGGATGCTTTCTCCGGGTACCACCAGATCATGATGGCAGTGGAGGATCAGGAGAAGACGGCCTTCATCACACCCAAGGGCTGCTACTGCTACACCCGGATGCCTTTCGGTCTCCGGAACGCCGGCGCAACCTTTCAGCGCGCCATGCAAGCATGTCTTGGGTCCCAGCTGGGCCGCAACGTGGAGGCGTACATCGACGACATCGTGGTCAAGACTCGGTACAAGGACTCCCTCATTCAAGATCTGCACGAGACCTTCAACAGCCTTCGTCGGGTCAACTTCAAGCTTAACCCCGACAAGTGCGTGTTTGGGGTCCCGTCCGGCAAGCTACTTGGGTTCTTAATCTCCCACCGGGGGATTGAGGCCAATCCCGACAAGATCAAGGCCATCGAGCGCATGGAGGCGCCACGGCGAGTCAAGGACGTACAACGCCTCAACGGGTGCATCACCGCACTCGGGCGCTTCATCTCAAGACTTGGAGAACGAGCCCTGCCCTTCTTCAAGTTACTCAAGAAGACGGGTCCCATGAAATGGACCCCGGAGGCTGAAGAAGCTCTTCAGTCCCTCAAGTGCTACCTCGCCTCGCCTCCCATCCTTGTGGCACCAACAGAAAAGGAGCCCCTACTACTGTACATCGCTGCCACCAATCAGGTGATCAGCGCAGTTCTTGTGGTAGAGCGTGACGCTCCTCCGGACAAGGTCGGCGGCAAGCGTCCCGGGAACATCCTCCCGGGGCAACCAAGCAAGAAGAGGCAGCCAGGTGACAAAGGGCCAGAAGGCCCTGAGCCTGGCATGCCCACCGACGCCGCCATCGACGTCGCAGAAGAAGCATCACTGGGGGCTGACGCGCTCCCTCTCGAAGCAGCCGAGCCCGCCAAGGACTCGGTAACCCGCAAGATACAGCACCCGGTCTACTTCATCAGTTCGGTGCTGCGCGACGCCCGGGAGCGGTACCCCATGATGCAGAAGCTGTTGCTGGCGATCCTCATCGCCTCTCGCAAGATGACCCTATCACCGTGGTTTCCAAGTACCCCTTGAGGAGTCCGCTGGAAAACCCTCTCGCCACCGGACGAGTCTCTTGGTGGGCCATGGAGCTTCAAGGTTTCGGCCTCAAGTTCGAGCACACGAACAACATCAAGAGTCAAGCGCTGGCTGATTTCACGGCGGAGTGGACTGAGACAGCGTTCGACGACCCGGTGGAGGAATCCAGCCTTCCCGGGAAAGAAGATCCCGACGCCTGGACCATGAACTTCGACGGCTCCTACACCAAGGGCCAGGGAGGCGCTGGAGTCGTTTGATCTCCCCCACAGGAGATCGTCTGAAGTACGTCGTCCAGATGCAGTACAAGGAGAATATCTCGAACAACACGACGGAGTACGAGGGCCTGCTTGCGGGACTTCGTGCTGCCGTTGGCCTCGGTATCACCAAGCTCATCGTCAAGGGTGACTCTCAGCTAGTCATCAAACAAGTGAACAAGGAGTATGCCTGCCCACAGATGGCACCGTACGTCGAGGAGGTGTGGAAGCTTCAGCGACGCTTCGACAGCTTCCGGGCCGTGTACGTCCCTAGGGATGACAACACGTCGCGGACGAGCTGTCACAGATGGCTCCAAGCGAGAACCAGTACCTCCCGGGATCTACATTGAGGTGCTCCGGCAACCCTCTGTGTCTCCCGAGAGGCTCAAGACAAGGTCTACATCGACACTGGGGGCTGGTGACCCGTCTACTTCGACAACCCGGGAAACCAGCCCAGAAGGCGCACAAGACCCGGCAGGACCTGGACCAAGGGAAGCCATGCTTCTCCTTGGTCAAATGGTGTTGCCGGTGGAAAGAACCCACCCACCCTGGGCCCTGGACATCGTCAAGTACATGACGGAGCATGCTCTCCGGAGGATGATCACGAGGCCGAGCGGGTGGCTCGTCAAGCCAAGCTCTACGTCCTGATCGACGGCGAGCTCTACCGGCGACGCGACAACGGAGTCAGCTCCGCTGCATACCACAAGAACAAGGCCAAGTACTTCTACGAGACATCCACGAGGGCACGTGCTCAAGTCATGTTGCATCAAGATCATTGGCGGGAAGGTTTTCCGCCAGGGTTTCTACTGGCCAACAGTCCTGCACGACGCCGAGCAAATGGTCAAGACCTGCGAAGCTTGCCAATACTACGCGAAGAACATCAATCAGCCAGCTCAAGCACTGCAACCAATCCCAATATCCTGGCCGTTTGCAGTCTGGGGCTAGACATCGTCGGCAAGTTGCCAAAGTCAGTTGGCGGACATGAATACCTCTTTGTGGCTGTCGACAAGTTCACGAAGTGGGTTGAAGTAATGCCAGTACCACGCCAGACGGCCCAGGCCGCCATCAAGTTCATCGAGGGGATTGTCTACCGCTTCGGAGTACCCAACAGAATCATCACGGATAATGGCACTCAGTTCACAAGTCGAGCCTTCCTCAACTTCTGTGAAGAATTGGGCATCAAGGTGTGCTTTGCATCAGTGTCCTATCCAAGATGCAACGGTCAAGTGGAGCGAGCCAATGCGGAGGTCTGAAAACCAAAGCATTTGATAAGCTGGAGAACAAGGGGAGGAATTGGATTGATCACCTACCCAGTGTACTGTGGTCCCTCAGAACAACTCCAAGCCGAGCCACCAAAGAAACACCTTTCTTCCTTGTCTATGGAGCTGAAGCTGTCCTGCCAACAGAGCTAAGGCACGGATCTCCCCGGGTACTCGCATATGATGAAGATGCCCAAGCTGAGCAAAGGATTGATGACATAAACATCCTGGAGGAAATGCGCTGTCGGGCGTCATTGCGGTCTGCTCGATACCAGCAAGGGCTGCGCCGGTATCACAGCCGTCATGTTCGATCCCGGGAATTACAGCTGGAGACCTGGTTCTCCGCAAGATGCAAAATCTCGAGGGCTTGAACAAGATGTCAAGCAAGTGGGAAGGACCCTACCGGGTTACTCATACACTGAGACCCGGAGCAGTCTATCTGGAAGACGAGAAAGGCAGGCCGGAAGGCAACGCCTGGAACATCGAGAATCTCCGCAAGTTCTACCCCTAATTACGAACATGAATCGCCAAACGTCGAATCCGCTAAGCACGCCCAAGGGGCTAGTGTTCTGTAATAGGGTGTAAGAAGTCATCGCCAAGAAATAAAAGATAAGTGTTTCAATTCCGTGAGCCTCAATTTATGTCGAGATGTGTGTTATCCGTAACAACCCCCAAGCAGGGGGCTGACATGGTGCCGGTGGCTGACGGGTCGAGCGCGAGTGGCCTATCAGTAGGCACTGCCACCCGATCGTGCCGTACTGCCGCGGAAAGGAGTGAACGGGCAGTGCTGTGTTTTAACGAACCTAAACACAGAAATGCACATTCAACTTTGCTTGCGGGTTGCTCCGGATGAAACACTATCTCGACATGAAAAGAGGGTCCATTCTTTCCTACTGAAAGTTTGTTGTGTGCAGCGCCTTCCCGGGACAGGAACTGACGGTGGAAAGCAGCTAAGGAGTTGGATACCCGGGAGGGACAGGATGGATCGAGGACACGGCAGAAAAACAGCTAAGTCCTTGCATCAGCATCTGCACTTAGGCATAACATCTCGCTCGGAGTCAATATACCATCGACCTGCGCATGCTTGATAGTTGATGAGAGCCTTTGCGGGGGTAATGCTTCCACCCCAGCGAACGGTCCGTTTCCCTCTGGCCAAGTACCTGTGGACAGTGGAGTCAGGCGCCCGGAAGGTATAGCGCTCTTAGGGGTACTACTACTGTGTGCAGACAGTCAGGGTATCTGGCACCTAAGGGACCTCCTCTGAAAACTTGACAGCGCGTTAGTGCAAAGGAAGATTTGGGACATGACCCCGGGAGTTGAGGCTAGGTTGCATTCATCTGAATTACAATTCTAAATTACATTCAGTTGTGCAACTTCTTGATTACATAATAAGCCTATGCTACTAAGGCCAGTCCAGGGCCACTGGCTATGCAGACTTGTCTTCTGCTTTGTTTTCTTTGCCAAGTGAGCTCTTGATTTCCGGGGACGCCTGGGGAAAGAGAGTGCACCCGCGCAGGACTTTTTCAGGCGTCTCATGGAGCGAGAGCCCTGGCCTTCTCAATAGAAGGATCGATACGGGTAGGACCACTAACCAACAGGAAAGCATCTCCAGATCCGATATGAGAACTTGCTTCTCTATACGAAATTCATTAAATGGAAAGCTCTTCTCTGCCTACCTCAAAGAACAACTAGCGGAGGAACCATCTTAAAAAGAAGATATTAGCACGCACTAATCGACCTGAGATCGCCCACGCTCGACTTTTTGGGACTAAGTTTGTTTTCACACAAGATCCCGCTCGTTTTCTAGATCGTACTTTATATCTACTGGGTCTTTACTAAAAAAGGAATCAAGGTCCATCTCATTAAGGCCGAACATTTAGTCTCGTTCCCGATAACAATAGGGAACATCTGGTCTTGTTTGGTTTTTCTTTCAAGGATTTTGTCTTTCTTGCAATTATGCGAACTTTGAATGCATCATTTCCTCCATTTCTAGGAACTTATCGCGGAATCTAGCTAGGCCCATTTATTCTGGAATAATTTTTTTAGGGTTCCTCGAATAATGCGATATCTCACACCGGGTAAATCCTTAACCCTTCCTCCTCTTACTAATACTACAGAATGTTCTTTTAAATTATGGCCAATACCATTCATAACTGCCTTTCGAGCACAACCATTTCGAGAGATCGAGTTTCTATCTCCTATTCTATAAGGATCATCTAGAAAGCAGATTCTTTGATGATCTTCATCTATTTGAATTCCCTGCGAGTGAAGGATTTGTCGTATGGTCTGTTCCTTCCTTCAGTCAGTCCTTCCTTCCATATTTTTGCCCGGGCACTCCCCGACCAAAGACCCGGAAGATCCCGGCCGCCAGCTCACCCATGGACTGACTCTCTGCCTGAAACAGGGAGGCAGGCCAAGTCAAGTTCAAGTTCGATTAACGGAAAAGACGAAAAGTTAGAGTGATCACCTGCTCTATGGCCTCGAGTTCAGCCACAAGTTGGGACAACTCCGGGATCCCAGCTGTCCTCTCTCTCAGAACGGACCACAGGTACGCCCTGCGGATCGCCCTAACCCTAGCTTCTTCTTGAGCAGCAGGACCGGAGACGGCCGCTAGGCGGGCAAGATTCTGAGCAACGGTAGGACGAGACACAGCTTCGCCTTCTTCGGCGACTCGGGCCCCAGCTCCTTTGGGTGCCTCCGCCGCACCACGGAAGGCCGACTCCGCCGTCGACATGTCGGACAGGGACATCTCCTCTTCTCCAGACATTGCTCTGCGATCTATGGAGGGGAAGAGAAAGGAGCAAGGCAAGAAGATGTGCCAAGGGAGTTGGAGTTTGGAGGGCCTTTTATAGACCTCCCACGCTCCACCTACCCCTTGCCGTTACGGCTGCCGCGTTAATGGGACGCGTTTGGCGAAAAACCGCTCCCATTCACATCAAGTACGACACGAAGGCCAAGAGACAAAAAGGAGAACAAGTTCTTCTTCATTTCAAGATCTACAGCGGGGGCTAATTTTTACAACAAAAAGATTGGCTCCCGGCAAGCGAGGAGCACCACCGTACAATGGAAGACGCTACTTCCAGAAGTACGTCGACGAGGCGGCCAAGAAGGAGGTCAAGGACATCTTCAGGACCGCCGTCTTGAAGCTCCCCGCCCTCAGGAAAGCGAGCTCTCCTCGGCCTTGATGCTGGATGAGTTTTCCTCATCTTCATCCTCGTCGCAGGAGCTGGAGCCGCTGCTGCTCTCACTCTCGGCGCAGCATTCCACGCGCCCTCCTGCAGCATGGAAGATCTTCACGGCGAGTGTGGCGTCTCCATCATACTTGCAGGCAAGGTATTGCCCCCGAGTCAAGCGGCGGGAGCGGGCAAATGACTTCCACCCCTGACCAAGGAGCATGGAGTCGTCGACGGTGTATTCCACCGAGATCCAGGAAGGGCCATTGGGACAGCTTTCCACCTGCAGCCACAAGCCCGGAGGCTTGTTGCTTTCCATCGCCATCGCAAAGGAGTCCGGAAGGTCAATCCGGCTGCGGATCTTGCAGCGCAGATCCAGGATGAACTCGAAAGGCGCGAAGCTCATGTGGACTGCAACCCGTGGGAGCGGAGAAGAAAATCTTCCGCGCCTCACGTTCCCTCTACCTCCACCGCCTCGCTTCGCTCGCCCTCTTGAGGCGGTTCTTCCGCGGCCACTGGAGCTTTTCTCCGTCGGGGCCGAAGCACGAGGACTTCCCACTCCTCCCTTTCCTCTCGCCATTGGAGCTGTTGGCCTGGGAAGGGAGGGATGGATCAAGGAAGAAGAAGATGGGGACTTGCGAGGCGCTTGTCCGCTTTGTCGGAGAATGACTCCCACGTAACAGGGGTGGTCAAACTCACGAAGAGAGTTCGTGTAAGGGGCTAAACACGTTGGTCAAACAACCCTCAACCTGCACGGCGACGGTGCTCGTCGAGCAGGAGGGACATCACGACAGAGATGAACACCAACCCGTACCCAGGTTCGCGGCCCTCGTGTGGAGGTAAAACCGCTACTCCTGCTTGTCTGTATTGCACTGTCATGGAGGTTACAGTACAATGAGCTTGCCGAGGGCTCTCTTTTGGCAATGGTGTGCCCAAGGAAGGGGAAGCAGTAGTCTTCTTCTTCCTTGCGCGCAGGTAACTAACCTAGAATGAAAGTGCGATCCTTTGCTACGGTGGAGCACCGCCTCCTTTTATAGGCCCGGGCCTCTTCCCTGTGCTTGCGCAGCGGAAGGGCTACCACATGGCGACAGAAGGAGGAGCACGGTGCACCGCAGCCCAGCTGTTCATGGACGCAGTCCATGGGCGTAAAGCTGATGCCTGTGGCAGTGAAGCCACCGTCCATCCAGGACGGCCAGCTGGGGCTGCAGAGGAACGTGGGGGTGCCCACGGTGACGTCGGCAGTGGAGCGTAGCGCCGGCCGGTCCCTTATCACCAAAGAGGAAATCCTTGTAGTCCGTTGCGCATGGCAGCTTTGTTGACTCCTTTAATCACCAAAATGGCAACTGCGGCGTCGTCGTCACCGCGCGCAGAGGCGCGCGTCACTCTGCGGCCGCTGCAGAGCCCATGTGCGCTCTGCAGAGGTTGCTTTGCAGCGAAGGAATCCCCGCGAGGGCTGGGGTGCCCTGTGGAGGATTCGGCGTTGACTTCCCTTCAGGGAAGATCTCCTTGAAGAGGGGGCAGTAGTAAGGGGGGCCTCTGCAGGCCTCTGCTGCCTCCTAAACCTTCGCGAGGCCATTTGCCTCGCGGGTCTCTCCAGGCCGTAAGCCTGGTCCTTAGCGAAATTCAGCCACCGAGTGTCGAGGGCTGCGGAGGACAGGCCCAGCACACCATGGTTCTCACTGGGCCGACAGTAGCCCCCGGGCCCATGATGGGCACGATGTAGTCCAGTGGACGCAGGCGAATCGTCATGGGCCCAAAGTGTCCGGCCGGCTCGAGACACATGTAGGGAAGTTAGGAGCCGCGGCGACACGTTCTCTTCGGAGATGATGGGCATAGTGGCGGGACCCACCATGTCTTGGTAACTGCCCTGAGGTGATATAAAGCCTGCAGCGCCGGTTCAGGCTGCAGTTACTGCCTCATTTGCGCTCTCGTCCACTTGCTCTCGACTCCTGTGCTCCTTTGGCCCCGACGCTCTTCATCCTTCTCAGAACTTCTCCGCCGCCCTTCCTTCATCGACCATGGGTCCCAAGAAAGACAAGGCGGCGATGGTGAACGACCCTGCTGGGGCGCAGCAGGAGGACGAGCTCGCGCCGGCGCTTGTGGGCACCCGCCTTCACACGGCGGAGGCGCTGGACAAGCTCAGACCGATGGCCGCCGGCAAGAACAACGAGCACGGCGCCAGCGTTCTCAAGGCGGCGCGCTTTGGCAAGCTCGCGGCGGGGTTGTACCCCATTTTCTCCAGACTCTGTTCGCCGGCCTGGTGCCGCCATTTTCTCCATTCCTTGAGGAGGTCCTGGCCTTCTACCAGATCCAGCTTCTGCATCTCCACCCCAACTCCATTCTGATCCTCGCCATTTTCGCCTATCTCTGCGAGGCGTATTTGGGGTGATGCCTTCCGTGGCCTTCTTCCGGAGCTTCTACGCGCTCCGCTCCACGGCGCCCGGCGAGCGGTCCGGTTGCGTGTCCTTCCGCATTGCGGATGGGATGGGTGGCATCTACATCCCTATGTCCTGGGACGGTGATAAGCCCGTCACGCGGGTGACGAAGAAAGTGGACGACTTCCGCCAGCGATGGTTCATCGTGGACGCCAAGACGCAGAACCCTTTCTTCGACGTCCCTGAGGCGCCGCCGCTGAAGAACTCGAACTGGTCGAGCGCGGCCTTCCACAGCCCGAAGATCGCTGACTTGGTCGCGCGCATGAGGCTCGTCCGCGAAGCTGGCCTCACGGGGCAGATGGTTGCCGAAGACTTCGTGAGGCGCCGCATCGCTCCTCTCCAGAAGCACACGAAGCCGGCGTGGATGTATTCTGGCCCGGCGGACCCGATGCGCCTGCACTGCGGCTCCCACACCCCCGACGTCATTGCCTCCATCATGGGTATCCTCTTCACCGCCCCGGATGTTCCTGCGCCGGGCAGTGAGCTCGCGAGGCCCATCCACCAGCTCACTCCGAAGAAGCGCCTCGCGATCCTGGAGCTGATGCCGGAGTTCACCCCTCAAGGTCTGGAGGGGGAGGGACGAAGGAGGCTGCGGCGCCCGTGGTGGAAGAGGACCGGGCCGCAGAGTCACCCGCCGCATCTGACGCCGATCTGGGCGTTGTCTCTGGAGGGGCGAATCCTTCGGCAGGGGAGGCGAGCTCCTCGAAGCCTGCGCCTCCCGAGGAAGAGGTTCTGGAGATCTCGTCCAGCGGGGACGAGGATTTCCTTGTGGTCCCTTCGCGCCAGGCCGCGGAGGAGGAAGAAGACAGCGGCCGGGAGGCCGCGGCGGGGCGATGCGAGCCCCGCTCCAAGGCTAGCCATGACAGGGCCGCCAAGAGTCCGGCGGGCACTCCTCTCAAGAGGAAAGCCGAGGCTGCCCTGAGGGGTCTAGTGTCGGTGCCGCATCGTCGAGACTGTGGCGGTCGTCAAACACGGTGTGGGTTGACTCCCGCGCCAAGACATCTGGG
The DNA here is from genome assembly GCA_947311845.1 of Poa pratensis. NCBI lineage: Eukaryota > Viridiplantae > Streptophyta > Magnoliopsida > Poales > Poaceae > Poa > Poa pratensis. The sequence continues at coordinate 18,941,831 of CAMZMU010000010.1, forward strand.
TAAGGGTTGGCCCCCTTGTTTGTTTTTACTTATGAAAAACCCTTGTTCCCCTCTTGAAGACCTTTCTTGCTTGCTTGTCAGGGATTTGGTGACGGCGAAGCGCCGTAGGCTCCGTAAGGCTGCGGAGGTGCGGAGCGCCACCACGACAGCCGTTGAGGGGCCTGTGGAGCCCTCAGCTGAAGAGGTTGCCAGGCCCGTGGTGATAGACACCACGGAGCGGCTGCGGATGAGGCCACGAGGCCTGTGGGGTTGTGCCTCTGGTCGAGGCAACTGCTTCGTCTCCTCCCGCGGAGGAGCGCCTCGAGGAGGGGACGGTGGAGAGGACGCCATCGCCGCCGCGCCCCGTCACTCCACCGGAGCAGGGGGAGACCGCCGCGGAGACGGCGGGGAGCAGCACGCCGGCGAGGGAAGGCGCCGACGTCGAGATGGAGGAGAACGTTCCTCTGCCGCCCCCGCCAAGCGCAGAACCTGAGGGGGCGGCAGCTTCTTCTGAGGCCGCAGCGGGCACAGCTGCGGCGGACCTAATGACGGCTGGGCAATCTTCTCCAGCCCCCGAAGCCCGAGAGGAGGCGCCGCTGGAAACGACGGCGCTGGTGACCACGGCGCAAGTGGTGGAGAGGGCTCGCTCCAGAGCCCCCAGGCCAGAGTTGACCCTGGCCCAAGCACGGAGCTCCCTGCCCCTGAGCCTAGTGCAGATGTGGGAGCCTCCATGCCTCGTGGGAGCTCATGGGCTCTGGTCCTGAGCGGCAGGAACTGGAGCGGCGCTCGCCGCAGCTCCGCTTTCCGCCTGGCGAGGGACGCGCTGGACGGGCTGGAGGCCCCTCGAGGAGGCTGAGCTCGCCAGGAAGTACGACGAACTCGAGAAGGCCTGGGCCCGCTTCTTTGAGACCGTGGAGCGTTGCCGCCACGGCGACGAGGCCATGCAGGCGCAGCGTGAGGAGGCGCTGCGCTTCGCCAAGGAGGTCCGCGAGAGCGCGGTGCGCGAGGCTCAAGAGACCCTGGAGCCATCCAGGCAGAGCGCGAGGCCGCGGCCGAAGATCGTGAGGCGGCCATTGCGGAACGCCAAGCTGCAGCCTCGGAGCGCGCGGCCCTCGAGACCACGCTGGCCGCTCAGCGCCAAGAGCTTGCTGACCGCGAGGAGAAGATCGCCGCGGAGTCTGAGGTCACACGAAATCCTTGGACCAACACCGCATGTCCTTGGACGCCCGTGAGCAAGCACTGGCGGCGCGCGAGGCGGAGGCGCTCAAGCGCGAGGAGCAGCTGGCAGGTCGACAGGGAGCTGACCACGCAGCGCGCGGATCTCGAGGCGCGTGAGGGCAATCTGGCCGAGGCTATAGGCAAGCACGGCGAGGAGGTGGCCAGGCACAAAGAGCTCGTGCAGAAGTCCAACCAGAAGCTCGCCAAGAGGAAGGAAGAGGCTGAGAAGGAAGCCGTCGCCAAGCAGAAGGAGTACCGCGCTGCCGTCGCCAAGATTACGCCGGGAAGTTTAAGAAGCAGGAGGACCGCTTCAAGAAAAAGCGCGCGGAGGACAACGCCCGCATCCTTCAGCTGGAGCAACTGAATGCCAGCCTGAACTCCCAGGCGAGGCGCGCCAGGGATGGTCGTCGCCGCGCGGAAGAGGCTCGCGAACGTGCGGAGCAAGACCTTGCCTCCCTGACGGCTGATATGGAGGAGATGAACGCGCAGGTGGGCCCTGCCGTGGAGCGTGCTGAGGAGGCTGAGCACAGCGTGCAGGCGGCACGGGTCTTGACGCAGCAGCGGGAGCGCATGTTCAAGTCCTTGGTGACTCGGGGGAACACTCTCGCGGCGAAACTGGGAGTGGATGCCCCTGCGGTTCCCGTCCATGGGAACGCCGACGCCGCCGCGTATCTCGCCTACTTCGATCAGCTCTTCACCACGCTTGAGGGCCCTGTGGCGGAATGGGCGACGTTGTCGATGAGGAGTGCCGCAAGCTCTTGACGGTGGCGATCGATCGCTCTTCGCCAACCTCCAGCGTCTTCATCCCGGCTTCGACTTCGAGTCCGTGACCGAGCCTGTCGAGGCGGACCAAGCCCTGGACCTCTCCAACTTGGTTCGGGGAGAAGTCAACGATTACGTCGACCGCTTCAAGAGGGTCGAGGCGGAGCAGGCCGCTGAGGAGGAGGAAGGCGCCGAAGAAGAAGCTGAGAGGAGGCTGAGGAGGACGGTGATGGCGATGCCCCTGCCTAGGCTGCTCCTGCAACAAGACGCGCTTGAGGCGCAGTTATCTTTGTTTTAAGACTTGTTTCATTTATTCTGGTTTGTAAGACACTTTAATGTGTGCTACTATGTGTGTGTCCCTTGATGGGCCTTTATCCCTGTTCCATGTCTTTTTCGCTCTACGTCGTCAGGACCCATCTCTTTGCGCTATGACTCCGCCACTGCGGTATGCCGGAGCTTTGACTCGGCAAGGCCGGGGGGTGTTTAAGGCTTAGAGAGGTAAGGGCTCTCGAGTCGCGGTGCTCGAGGGCCCCCCTTTGACGCACAAGCAGTCCATGAAGTGTGAGGGAGAAAAAACCCGCTCGAGGGACGACAGATACTCGTGAGAGAGAGGAAAAACTCCTGAGGCGTGAGCGCTGGACTTAGCTTTGCGAGACTTTGGCCTCGTAGAGGGCATGGTTTCCCTGATGGTGCGCTTTCCTCTTGAGGCCGGAGCGTGGCTTCACGAGCTTGGGGGGACTCTTGTTCCCTGTATTGGTTAGAGAGGCAAACCCAAAGCAAACATGGTAGTAAAACTCATGCGCGCTTATAGGTTTCCTCATGAGTATCTCGCGAGGAGAGTAAGCACCAAGGTCCTTTGGTGAGGTGGCGTGTTTGGGAGCAAGCCCTTGGGCCAGAGCTCTTTGGTGAGGTAACAGGCGTGAGAGCGTGCTCACGTGTTAGAGCTCGGATCCTTTGGATTTTGCGGTGCTGCTGGGGTGCTCTCGAGGCACAGTCACCGTACTCAGCCCCCGCTCGCGAGGTGCGCATGGGGAAAAATATGAGCGCGAATGAACTAAAATGATGAAAAGTAAAACTCACCACCAAAATATTACACAGCGGCGCCTCAGCGCAATGTTTCATTGAGAAACGAATTGGTTCATTACACTTGGTATTGCCAAGATAAAGTTTTCCATGTCGAGGCATGGGGACCACATTCAGTGGCTGAGACTCTTCACGGCCTGCGGCGGCACGTTATGGAGAGCTCAGGGGCTGGCCCTCGGGAGAGAAGCTTTTGTGAAGCTTGGAGGTGAAGTTGTGTGCTTCCCTCTAGAGACAAAAAATGTCTGGTGTGACTATGATCACGGGTAGAACTTGCGTAGATGCGCGATGTTCCATGGATTCTTGACCGGGATGCCGTCCTCCGTTTCGAGGCGTACCGCGCCGGGCCTGGCGATGTGTGCGACCCTGTAGGGGCCTTCCCACATGGGCGAGAGCTTGTGGAGACCTTCCCTGGAGAGGATTCTCCTGAGGACGAGGTCGCCTGTCTCGAGAGTGCGTGGGCGTATGTGGCGGCTGTGGTAGCGTCGCAGGTCTTGCTGGTACTTTGCTGCCCTGAGGGCGGCACGGCGGCGTAGTCCGTCGAGGAGCAGCAGGTCGTTGTTGTGGAGGTCTTCCTGATCATCCTCATTGAAGGCAAGGACCCGTGCGGATCCATGCTTGATCTCTGTGGGGAGGACTGCTTCAGCTCCATACACGAGGGCAAATGGCGTCTCACCAGTGGGCTTCGTGGGGTTCGTGCGGATGGACCAGAGCACGGACGGGAGTTCGTCTATCCAGCCCTTGCCGTAGCCCTTGAGGCGATTGAAGCTTCTTGTCTTGAGGCCCTTGAGGACCTCAGCATTTGCTCGCTCGGCTTGACCGTTGCTCTGTGGGTGAGCCACCGAGGCGAAGCAGAGCTTGGTGCCGAGGCTCTCGCAGTAGGCCCTGAAGATGCCGCTGGTGAACTGTGAGCCATTGTCGGTGATGATGCGATTTGGCACACCAAAACGGCAGACCAGGCCTCTGATGAATTTTACTGCTGCTCTGGCCGGTATGCTGCGCACCGCTTCAACCTCTGACCATTTGGTGAACTTGTCGACGGCCACGAAGAGGTAGCCCCCTTGCGATCTCGGGAAGGGGCCCAAGATGTCTAGCCCCCAGACCGCGAAAGGCCAGGAGAGCGGGATGGTTTGGAGTCCCAGTGCGGCTGATGGACTTGCTTGGCGTGGAACTGGCACGCATCGCAAGACTGGACGATGGTGGTAGCATCTTGAAGCACTTGGGGCCAGTAGAATCCGCTCCTGAAGACCTTGCCGCAAGGGTGCGTGCAGAGGAATGGTGGCCACACTCTCCACTGTGAATGTCTCTGATCAGCATGCGGCCTTCCTCGGGGGGACGCACTTGAGTGCAATTCCATTTGGGCGCTTGCGGTACAGGTCTCCCTCGAGGATGTAGTATGACTTGGCTTGTCGAGCACTCGTTCCGCCTCCGCGTCTTCCTCGGGGAGGACTCCCTTCAGCAAGTAGTCCTTGAGTTCGTCGACCCAGCCTGTCTCTTGATGCACCATAGCCAGCAGCAGACGCTCCCCTGAGGATGGACCGCAGTTGGGTGCTCCACCTACAGGAGGTGGTGGGAGTACTTCGTCTGCGCTTGTGGCTGCTGCTTCTTGTGGCTGCTTTATGGACGCCTTGGAGAGCCTCTCCTCAAAACGCCGGCCGGCTGGGCCTGCCTTCGTGATGCTCGCTTGGCGATGTCATCTGCCTCCTGGTTCTCCTTCCGCGGGATGTGCATGAGTTCCATGCCTCTGAAGTGCTTCTCGAGCTTGCGGACCTCTTCAAGGTAGGCGGCCATGTGGTCGTCTTTAGGCGTGTAGCTCTTGTTGGAGAAGTTAACCAGGAGCTGGGAATCACCCTTTATGAGTAAGTGCTTGACGCCGAGGGCAATTGCGGCTCTGAGCCCGGCGAGGAGGCCTTCATACTCGGCGATATTGTTGGAGATCTTGTCTATTGTGAAGCACAACTGGACGGCGTAGTAGAGCTTGTCGCCTTTTGGTGAGGTCAGGACAACGCCAGCCCCACCATTGCGGCAGGCAAAGCTCCGTCGAAGTGCATGGTCCAGTGGCTTGGCATTGTATCTCCAGAGCGCGGTTTCTTCTTCACGAGGCTCTTCAGGAGTTGGGTCTGTCCACTCGGCGACGAAATCCGCCAGCGCTCTTCCTTTTATGACTCTTGTGGTGTCGAAGCGCAAGTTGAATGGTTGCAGCTCGATGTTCCATCCTGCGACGCGATCGGTGGCGTTGGGGTTGCGCAGGATTTGCTCCAGGGGGAACGACGTGACCACCGTGATGGGGTGGCCCTGGAAGTAGTGGCGTAGCTTCCTGGAGGCGATGAGGAGCGCGAGGAGGAGCTTCTGCTGCACTGGGTAACGCTCGCGAGCATCTCGCAGTACAGTACTGACGAAGTAGACAGGATGCTCGACGAGGGTCGTCGATGGTGCTGCAGCGTCGGCTCCCTCGAGAGACTCCTCAGGACCTTTGGCGAGGTTTTCCTGTGGAGGAGTCTCGGCAGGGGTGCTTGTGTAGACTCGACTTGAGGCTGTGGGTCTGGCACTGGGTCTGGAGAGACTATTTCCTTGTCGGAGGTTCTGGACTTGGTGTGGCAGTGCTTTTCTTGGGGAGGACTGGCTCTTCTCTTTCCACCACCAGGACGGCGCTTGCGGTTTGTGGAGTGGCTGCTAGGTACAGCTTCAGATGCTCGCCTGTCCTGGGGGCTACCATGACTGGTGAGCTAGCCAAGTATTTCTTCAGGTCCTCAAATGCTTGTCTGCTCTGGAGTCCACTTGAAGGTGCCGGACTTCTTCATGATCTTGAAAAATGGCAGAGCTCTCTCGCCGAACTTGGAGATGAAGCGGCCTAAGCTGGCCATGCATCCTGCTAGGCGCTGCATGTCCTTGAGGCGGCGAGGTGGCTGCATGTCTTCTATGGCCTTGATCTTGTCAGGGTTTGCTTCTATGCCACGGTGGGACACGAGGAACCCGAGGAGCTTGCCTGAAGGCACCCCGAAGACGCACTTGGCGGGGTTTAACTTGATGTTCACCTTGCGCAGGCTGGCGAAGGTTTCCTCGAGATCCTTCAAGAGAGTGTCTCCCTCGCGAGACTTGACCACGATGTCGTCACATAAGCTTCTGCATTTCTTCCCATCTGAGCCCCCAAGGCGATCCTCATGAGCCTCTGGAAGGTGGCGCCGGCATTCTTCAGGCCAAAGGGCATGCAAGTGTAGCAATACACACCACAAGGGGTGAGAAATGCTGTTTTCTCCTCGTCTTCCTTGGCCATCTTGATCTGGTGGTAGCCTGAGAAGGCATCCAGAAACAGAGGAGATCACAGCCGGCGGTGGAGTCCACAATCTGGTCTATCCTTGGCATGGGGTATGGATCCTTGGGGCAGGCCTTGTTCACGTCTGTGTAGTCGATGCAGAGCCGGCCTCCTCCATTGGGTTTTGGGACAACCACACCGTTGGAGAGCCAAGTGGGGTGGGCAACTTCTCGAATGATGTCTGCTGCTTTCAGCTTCTCTACTTCTTTGATGATGAACGCTTGCTTCTCGGGGGCTTGTTTCCGCGCTTTCTGCTTTACAGGGCGTGCGTTTGGACACACGGCTAAGTGGTGCTCGATCACCTCCCTTGGTACACCGGACATTTCTGACGGAGTCCATGCGAACATGTCAGAGTTTGCCCGAAGGAAGGCGACGAGCGCGCTTTCCTATTTGGGAGGCAAGCCAGCGCCTATGGTGACGCTAGCCCCCGAGCCCTCAGCCCCCGAGCCACTGGTGCTCAGCGACACCTTCTTTGTAGATGCTTGCTCTTGAGAGAACAGCTGCTTCTTCTTCTTGGGCCTCTCGAGAGGCTCCATGTCCTCGTCAGCGGGGAATGCCATGGCAGCGGCCTTGTAGGCGATCTCGACAGCGCGCGTGGCGTCCTGTACGTGACCATGGATGGTGATGGTGCCACCGCTGCCAGGGATCTTGACCATGTTGTAGGCGTGGTGCGTGACGGCCATGAACTTCGCGAGGGCGGGGTAGCCGAGGATGGCGTTGTAGGGCAGGCCAATGTGCGCGACGTCGAAGTCAATTAGCTCGGTGCGGTAGTTCTCTGCGTGCCGAAGGTGACCGCGAGCCTCACTTGCCCCAGAGGCGAGATTGAGCCATGGTGACCCCGGTGAAGGGCCTGGAGGGCATAAGCCACTCGTAGGGCACTTGAAGCGTCTCGAAGGTCTCGACAGAGATGACGTTCAGGCCTGCACCCCCATCAATGAGCGTCTTGCCGACGGCGATGTTGTTGATGGTGGGGGTGCACACCAACGGGAGGGTGCCCACAGTCTTGGTCGACTTGGGGTGATCTTTGGCGTCGAAGGCGATGGTGTACTGGGACCACTTGAGGGGCGGGACGTCTCGACCCCGGGAAGCGCTGCATTGAGCTCGCGAGCGAACTGCTTGAACTGATTGTTGGACTTGGGCGCTTGGGATCCGCCGAGGATGCATGCCATGGCACCCTTAGGGGCCTGGTAACCCCAGGCTCTTCGTCGGGGAGGTTGTTGTTTTTCTCGGCGGCATTCGCCTGAGTCCCCTGCGGCCTCTGGTAGTTGCCTTTACGTCCGCCCTTGCGGTAACACGGCCTCTGCCGCGGCTACCGCTGCCTTCTTCTTGCTCGCGCTTCTTGCTCAGCTGCTTGAGGTCGAAGCAGTTCTCTGTCGCATGGCCGCGCCTGTTGTGGTAGATGCAGAACGGGCGGTTGTCCACCTTTTTCTCGCCAGCCTCGGGAGAGTCCTCGCGAACGTGCTTGGCGTCGGGCTCGGCCGCTAGAACAGCGGTAGGCTTGCGCTTTGTCTCGTCACGCCTCTTCTGGGTCTTGGATCCCTCGACAGGGTCGTCTGCTGAGCCCACCTTGACGAAAGGAGGCCTTCTTCTGCCTTGGCGCACTTGTCTGCGATGTCGAAGAGCTTCACCACGGAGGAGAGGGTATCGTGGATGCCGAGCTTCTCGAGCATCCTGTGGTTGGTGACGCCCTCTCTGAAGGCAGCAATGACGTGCGAGTCCGGGATGTTCGGGATCTTGTTGCGGACTTGGCTGAAGCGCTGGATGTACCTGCGGAGGGTCTCGCCAGGCTTCTGGCGCACAGCGCGCAGGTCGTTGTAGGTGAGGGCGCGCTCGTACGTGCCCTTGAAGTTTGCAACGAACTGCTGGCAGAGCTCCTCCCACGAGTCAATGGAGTCCTCGGGAAGGTTCAGGAGCCACGACAAGGCAGAATCCTTGAGGCGTGGGAGAACCAGTTGGCCATGACCTTGTCGTCTCCCCCGCAGCTGGATGGAGGTGGTGTAGAGCTGCAGGAACTCGATGGGGTTGTTCGTGCCGTCGTAGCCCTTGGGTAGGTCAGGCCTGAACTTCTGTGGCCAGACGACGCGACGCAGGCTGCGGGTGAAGGCGCGCATCCTGTGGCGTACGAGGCAATGCCGCCCTGAAGAGCTCTGCGGTTCTGTCGCCCCGCCTGGCCGATTTCCTCGACGATGCGCTTCTGGAGGTCCTTCTGGCGCTCCATTTCCACCCGCGCGTCGGAGGAGTCCGCTGCACGATTTGGCAATCGCGCGGCGAAGACGCGTGGGAGGCGGCCTTGTGGGCCGCAGCCGGAGGCGGCGGCGGTGGTGCGCCATGCGCGGCCGGAGTTGTGGTGCACCAGAGAGCGCGACGTCGCCGGAGCTGCGCGCGGTGCAGCCGCGATGTCGACGAGGTGCTGGAGGCGGCCGAGCCAGTTGTCGTGCGCTTCGGCGGTGGGGCGGTAGCGGAAGAGCTCCGCGGCCATGAGTAGCGCGGTGTTCGGACTGGGTGCTGGACGCCCAAGAGTGGAGGCGCTTGGCGCTGGGACGGATGCGAGGACTCAGCGTCCTCGCCGTGCCCGTGGTCGACGTCTTCGTCGTAGCGGTCGTCGTGGTGGCCGTCGCGTCCTCGGGGTGCTCCACACGCGGCTCAGCGGTGTTGCGCCCCGAAGCGCGGCTGGCGCGGGACGGCCGCGGGGTTGGTGGTGTTGGCAGCGGGCTCGGTGGTAGCCCTGCCTGACGCCCGCCGGGTGGCGCGAGCTGCGCGAGTGTCCGTCATGGTGCAGAGGTCGGTGAAGGTTGAAGACGCGCCTCAGCCCCCTACCTGGCGCGCCAATTGTCGGAGAATGACTCCCACGAAACAGGGTGGTCAAACTCACGAAGAGAGTTCGTGTAAGGGGCTGAACACGTTGGTCAAACAACCCTCAACCTGCACGGCGACGGTGCTCGTCGAGCATGAGGAGGGACATCACGACAGAGATAAACACCAGCCCGTACCCAGGTTCGCGGCCCTCGTGTGGAGGTAAAACCGCTACTCCTGCTTGTCTGTATTGCACTGCTATGGAGGTTACAATACAATGAGCTTGCCAAGGGCTCTCTTTTGGCAATGGTGTGCCCAAGGAAGGGGAACAGTAGTCTTCTTCTTCCTTGCGCGCAGGTAACTAAGCTAGAATGAAAGTGTGATCCTTTGCTGCGGTGGAGCACCGCCTCATTTTATAGGCGCCCCGGGCCTCTTCCCTGTGCTTGCGCAGTGGAAGGGCTACCACATGGCGACAGAAGGAGGAGCACGGTGCACGCAGCCCAGCTGTTCATGGACGCAGTCCATGGGCGTAAAGCTGATGCCTGTGGCAGAAGCCACCGTCCATCCAGGACGGCCAGCTAGGGCTGCAGAGGAACGTGGGGGTGCCCACGGTGACGTCGGCCGTGGAGCGTAGCGCCGGCCGGTCCCTTTATCACCAAAGAGGAAATCCTTGTAGTCCGTTGCGCATGGCACAGATTTGTTGACTCCTTTAATCACCAAAATGGCAACTGCGGCGTTGTCGTCACCGCGCGCAGAGGCGCGCATCACTCTGCGGCCGCTGCAGAGCCCATGTACGCTCTGCAGAGGTTGCTTTGCAGCGAAGGAATCCCCGCGAGGGCTGGGGTGCCCTGTGGAGGATTCGGCGTTGACTTCCCTTCAGGGAAGATCTCCTTGAAGAGGGGGCAGCAGTAAGGGGGGCCTCTGCAGGCCTCTGCTGCCTCCTAAGCCTTCGCGAGGCGATTTGCCCCGCGGGTCTCTCCAGGCCGTAAGCCTGGTCCTTAGCGAAATTCAGCCACCGAGTGTCGAGGGCTGCAGAGGACAGGCCCAGCACACCCTGGTTCTCACTGGACCGACACGCTTTTATAGCGTGCGGAGCCTTTCACTCTCCTGCCGTCTTCACAGCTTCCCCGCAGCGGGAATCGAGGAGGCAAACACAGTTATTCCCCCAAGCGGAATAACTGCAAGACCATCACGACGGCTGATGGACCGAAGCAAGGAAAGCGAGGCGCGGGGTACCCACTTTGGCCAACTCTTTGGCCATAGCCTGGCAGCAGCTGGAGCAAGAGCCGCCGGGACCATGCCCGGGGGCTACTGCCGCAGCAGTGGAACATGGGGTTCCCCTGATGCTGCCAAAGTGGGTCCTCCGCTGGGGCCCACCAAGAAGATGGACAAGGCAAGGAGTCAAGTACAACAGAAGGGTTAGCCCATCTGCCCCAAGGAAACCCGATAAGTTCTATAGCAAGGCTCCGCGGCTAAGAACCAGGCAACCTTCCGGGGTCACCACCTTGCCCAGAGAACAAGGCGGGATACCCGTGGGTCCCAGCGCCCGGCAGGAGGCCAGGCGCGCCCCCGGGTCCTCTATCCGTACCGCCGAGAGGATAAGATCGCCAGCTCGCTGGAAGCTGGTGGAAGACTTAGGCGCCAAGATGAAGGCCGCGCCCTGGTGATGTTGCCACGAGCGTAGTTGGTGGGGCGGACAGGCTTTGTCCGTCCCACCTTTTCCAAGGGCTGACGACCACGCCGCCCTCTAGAGAATGCTAGGAGGAGAGGACGCCACGTCTCCTCCAAAGACCGCCGAGGGGTTTTCCCGCCAAAACCCTTCACGCCCCTCGCGTGCCCATGTCGGATCCCCTTAGCCTATAAAAGGAGGACCATGGCACCGTTGGAGGAGGGGACAAAACAGAAGTGAAGCGAGAGAAGCAAGCTAGAGCTCAGGCAAGACTAGACTAGGGTTCGGAGGGTAGAGAGAGAGAGGTGATCTCTCGAGGGCAGGATCTGCTCTTCGTCTACCTTCGGCCGAAACTCTGCCGGGTTCACCCCAGAACACCCTTGTACACAACACCATGATGAACCTCTCAATCCAGACATGTAGGAGTAGGGCTTTTAGCCTCCGGGCGGCCTGAACCTGGGTAACTCCGTGTGTCTTTCTGTGTTGTTTGCCCTCTCCCACCGACGAAGAACTTGGCGACCTTGCTCCCGGGTAAGGCGTCTTCCAGCCTCCTTCGCGCCCCATGCCGAACCTAAAAAGGGGGTATCATCTACTCCCAGTGTCCGTCACCCGAGACACGACACCGTAATTCACCGATAGAACCCAATAGCATCAACCACAAGGAGTAATTAACACCGAGAAAGTTCCCCCTATGAACTAGACAAAGTACAGCCCTAGATGTTACAGCGGAACGAAGTGGAGCGGTGGAGATGATGATGATGACGATCCCGATGAAGTCCAGCGTGATGACGATGACGATGGCGATGATTTCGCCCCTCCGGGAGGGAATTTCCCCGGCAGATTTCTCCCTGCCGGAGAGCTTTTCTCTCTGTGTGTTTTCCGCCTCGTGGAGGCGGCGGAATATTTCCTCTGGCTCCTGTTGGATATATGCCCAAGTGGCAATGTATTTATACAAATACATATATTTGATTCATTAATTGTTGATTCGTATTCTCTATGCTATAACTGCGGTGATTTCTAAATATGTGATTTAGGGAAAAGCTCACCCGCACGTGTAGAGAATATGAACACGTAAAATATACCCTAGTTCTTTTACGGACTAATTCGTTGAATGCTAGATGACACGGCTTTTCCTAGTCATGGACATTGTTAATGTCTGCATCAATGAGTGGCATATTATTGGATAATAATATGGCTGGGTAACCCAAGTTTTGGTATGCTAAGAGATTCCGTTAAATAGTCTTTTTGTCCTTAGCTTTATCACAGAAAGGTTGTTGTATAACAAGTCCTGTAACCATGAGGTTATTAGGGTTATACATACTGGAAGAGTTGCTTTGGTACTGTTAACCGTCACGGCCGTAACTGGGTGATCATAAAGGCAGTTACTGGGTAGCTCCAAGGTGTGTGTATATCCTAATGTTCTGAGATGGGAAATTACTCCTCGGTGTTAAGAGAGATACGCCCTGGGCCCTCTCGGTATTATAAAGGTATCCAATATGTTCTGCAGACAATGCAAGGTGAAGTTACACCATGTGGGATATCATAATACGGAAACGAGTAAAGGGAACTTACCGGTTAACGAGATAGACAAAGATGATATGAATCAATCATTGATTGATTCATGGCATCATCCACGGATCTATATCTCGGGTGAAGTTTTTGTATCGTGAGTAATGGGATTGATATATTAAATAGCCAGCAGGTTCAACAGAGCGTCTTTCGCATAACGATAGCAGTTACACAGATCGTCCCTGGATCTGTCACTGGCCGGTGATTGGTGGATACCCAATTATAGCTACCCGTTATCGAACCTGTAGGGTGGACACGCTTAAACTAGGATTGGTTAGTTGTGTATTTGGTTGGTCTGGAACATGGAGAGAGTATCACCGGCATAGTGCTTGCGTGATAGATATATTTTATCAAGAGAGAATGTTTGTGATAGAAGTTGCTATCACGGTCGGATTTATTCCGAGGGTTTATATAAGAAGGAAATATATGTCCGGAGTATTTTTTTTCAGCGGACACTAGGTGTCCCGGATCATATGAAAGGTGTTTCATATGATAGGTAATTAATTCAGTGAAATATTCTGTAAAAGGAAATATTCAAATAAGAATTAATTAGACAAAGTATTATTTAATTATGTGTCAATTAAATATTGATTTATTTAATTGATAAATAATTACGGGAAAATATTATATTAAATTGGAGCCCACCATGGGGCTACCAAGATGGGCCCATGGGGCCCACCAAGGTAGCCGCACCACCATGTGGTGGTGGTGGGCCAAGTCGCCAGAGGGGGGGAGGTTCCCCCTGGCCGAAACCCTAGTGGGCCTTGCGGTCCACGGCGGGGGGGAGGCGGCGGCGGTGGTGGCCAGGGCGGGCCCCACCCGCCAGGTCGGTGCTCCGGGGTGGGCCCCACCCGTCCTAGGTCGGTTCGGCCTAGGGACGGGCCCCACCCGGCCGGCCGGTGCAAGGAAAGGAGAGGGGGGAGGAAGTTGGAGTCCTACTCCAACTCCTCCTCCCTAGCCAAATTGGACAAGGGGAAAGTTTCCCCTTGTCCAAGCCGAGTTGGACTAGGGGAAGCTTTCCCCTTGTCCAAGTCTCCCTACCTCTTGGCCTCCTTTATAAACCCCACCCCCTCCTATTTGGAGGACACATAAGAGACATACAATTGACACGAGTTGACGCAAGCTCTCAAGTTTAGATCCCTTCTAGTTGGATTAGAGGAACCTCTAATTAGAGGCAACCTATCCGATTAGACTAGATCTAATCTGTCTCTCTCCTTCTCATGTGTTGAGATCTCCACCTTCATATACACCAGTAGAGCTTCAAGCTTGGACGGCGAAGCCCTGCTGAACCTCTCCCGGCGTACGCGTGCAAGCTCTCAGAGGGGTGATCTGTCGTTCACGACGGTTGACCCTCACGCTGTTGGATCAAGGTGACAAGGCAAGGAGAAGGAGACGTCGGAATCTCTCTACCAGGCTTGGTTGAGGGAGACCGCGATGAGCTACATCGACTACGTCATCAACACTTCTTCCGCATCTTCGGTGTTGGTAACGTATACTAAACTAGATCTATGGATCTTCGTATTCGCATGTATCTTCATAGTAGATCTTGGGAGGTGTTGCGTAGCAATACGAGAAAATTTTAATTTACCGTACACGCAACCCAATAGCTCCCTCCTCGTCCGATTAGGGTTGAGACGAAGATGTACGCGAAGGGGCAGCGTCGGAGGTGGGCCAAGGGCTCCACGCCAGGGCTAGGCGCGGGCCCCATACTGGCCGCGCCCAGGGGTGGCGTGGGCCCCTCGTGGCCCATCTCGGCCTCCCCTTTTGGCTGCCTCCGGCTTCTGCTAAATTAGGAGCTTATGTATATTTTTCGTGAATTGTGGAACTCCAGAAATATGGTGTCTTGACGGTGCCTTTTCCAGCTGAAACCTGACTCCGGCAGTTGATTCTCCAATAATCATCAAACATGCAAAATAGGATGAAATAACATAAGTATCATATCTAAATATGAAATATATCAATGAATAGAAGTAAATTATGATACCAATTGTTACATGTTTTGCATCCACTTCATATCATTTTTATACATTTTTTGGGACTAACCTATTAACAAGATGCCACAGTGCCAGTTCCTGTTTTCTGGAAATATTCTCGGAATTGGACGAAAATCAACGGAGGTCCCTATTTCACCGACACGTCCACAGAGTCCAAAGGAGAGACGGAGCCGAGCCACGAGGTGGCCATACAAGGGCTCGGCGCGGCAGCAAGTGGGGCCGCGCCCTACCCGCGTGTGGGCCCCTCGGGTGGCCTCCGACGCCGCCCTTTCGCCTATTTATTCCTCCCGTCTGGAAAATCCTAGATACCCGAGTCATATTCCACGAAAATCTCTAGAGGCGTCGCCGTCGTCAACCCTAGCTCGGGAGGGTTCTGAAGCTCTTCCCGGAACCCTGCCGGAGAGGGGAATCATCACCGGAGGGCTCTACATCGCCATGCTTGCCTAAGGAGTGATGCGTGAGTAGTTCATCCTTGGACTACGGGTCCATAGCAGTAGCTAGATGGTTATCTCTCCACTTTATGCTATCATGTTTAGATCTTATGAGCTGCCTAACATGATCAAGATCATCTTATTGTAATGCTACATGTTGTGTTTGCTGGGATCCGATGAATATTGAATACTATGATCAAGTTGATAATTAATCTATGTTACATGTTAGTTATGATCTTGCATGCTTTCCGTTACTAGTAGATGCTTTGGCCAAGTAGATGCTTGTAACTCCAAGAGTGAGTATTTATGCTAAATAGTGGGTTCAGTCTCCAGTAATCTGGGCGAGTGACAGCAACGTCTAAGGTTGTGAATGTGCTGTTGCCACTAGGGATAACATAATAATGCTATGTCCACAGTCATATGTACTTGTTTACATTACGCACATTAATTAATACGTTTATCCGTTGCTTGCAACTTAATACCAACGGGGAACACGGATGTCAACCTGAAGGTGGATTATTAGTCATAGATACGGTTGGATAACGGTCTATGTATCTTGTCGTAATGTCCAATTAAATATCATGGTAGTCATCTTGTCATATATATGCATTGTCATGCGCTCACTATTTTATCAATTGTCCAGCTGTAATTTGTTTACCCAACATGTCATTTATCTTTATGGAGAGACACCACTAGTGAACTGTGGACCCCGGTCCATTCTTTTACACTGATAAAACTACCAACTGCAAACAATTGTTCTCTTTTACTTTCTGCAATTAAATACTATTTTCCACACCATACGTTAACCCTTTGTTTTCAGCAAGCCGGGGAGATTGACAACCTTCCTGTTTCGTTGGGACAAACTAGTTTGATTGTGTTGTGTGCAGGCTCCACGTCAACAGTCCAGATCTCCTGCAACAGCTATTTTTCTGGCGCCGTTGACAACCTTCTGAAGTGCTCCTACTCCTACCGGTTCGATAACCTTGGTTTCATACTGAGGGAAAACTTGCTGCTGCACTGTTTCATACCTTCCTCTTGGGTCTCCCAACGAACGTGTGTTTCACGTCATCACCCACCATGTCACGACCTCCTCGAAATCAAACCGGAAGCAGGGAGGTGACGCCCGACCCGCCCTGACCCAGATCGGGCCCGAAGGGCCCAGATCTGGGCCTCTAGGGCTCTGGCCGAGCAACACCGGCCACTATCGCCGCCAATAGCGGCGCCACCATCGTGTACGCCACCCGCACGGCCGCAGGCCACCCCGCGGCCGCGTAGCCGGACCTCCGCCGCCTGGGAGCACCACCCGACGTCGCGCCGCCCCGCGCGAGCACGCCACCGTGAGGGAAAAGGTAGGAGGCCGCCGCCGCCGGCGCCGCCCGGGCCTAGCCCGGCGATGAACACCGGCGACGGCGGAGGGGAAGGGGAAGAGGGAGGGTGCTGGAGAAGAGGCGCCGGCGACGCGGCCCAGTCTCCCGCGCGGGGGGCGACCAGGTCGCGAGAGAGGAGAGAGAGGGAACGGTTCCTTAGCCCTGGCCTGCTTTGTTTTTTCAATGAGTCTCCAATGCGTGATTTTTTTTGTTATACTATTCATGTTGGATTTGTCCTTTTTTTTCATTTCTCTACGTGCATTTCAAATTTTTCTGTGCAGATTCTAGGTGTCGTAAACATATAGCTTGTGAACACACACAAATTTGTTTGGCATATTTTATCAGAAATCGATTTCGGGTCATGGGTGCACCCATTGCTCAAAAAACAATTTTCAAAATGTTAAAAAATTTAAAATAAAAATTTCGGATGTACTTTAAGACATTGTATGTTAGCATAAAAAGTTTCGCGATGAAAAGACATTTTTTGTGACCTATGCAAAAAAGACAAATCCGGACGCTCTAAAATGATTTTGTACGATACATTTTTTTGTCTTTTTTGCGCAGGTCGCAAAAAAAGTTTTTTCTCCATGAAACTTTTCGTGCTAACACAAAATGTTCTGATGTATATCCGAATGTTTTTTTTTGGAATTTTTTAACATTTTGAAAATAAAATAAAAAATGTTTTACATAATGGGTGCATCTGCACCCATGACCCGAATCGCTGTGTCCTTATTTTATTTACAAATTTGAATTTTGAGACATTGTATCTATGCTTCTTATAAAGCAAAACCTCACTAACTTCATTAATTATTTTTCTATCTCAACATGCAAGCTATACACATCATCCAATCTCTTAACCAATCAATTGTCCACGTCATCTCCACTAATTAATCACACATCATCTATTCCATAAGCCACATCATCCACTATTTGAGCCATTATGTATCCATGTCATCCCACATTTATTAATAATTTCTATCCATCGATGAAAACTATTTGCATTATAAATTCTTTTATCCTTACAATTATCTCATCAATTTTGGTTGTTAAATATACAAATATTCTACATTGATAAAATTTTAGATTCTTGATTATTGTGTCTAATCGAACCCTGAATATTCCCGAGAAATTTTCCCATTGCATATGTCATATGTCCTTTCGTTTATATTAAAATCTTTATAAAAAGTTTCCGCTGCAACACGTGGGTATTTTTCTAGTTATATAAGATGTGGTATCACTATATATGCACTCTTAGCCACGTCTACCTCTCGCCCTCCTCCCAGCATCCATCAGACTAGTTTTCGTGGAGACAGTCTCCTCGGGTGTGGCCCCAAGAACGCACGTGCAAGCTGCATCCACCAGCCACATAAGATGGTGCGAGCTCAAAACTGAGGCCGAAAAAATTCGGTCACCGTCCGCTTAATTTGGGCCCCTATTTAAAGCCATCACACTCACTTCCCAAATCCCCCACCCACACACACCTCCCCCTTCGAGCTTCATGGTGATAGTAGTGGGGTATTGTACGAAGAATTGTTTGGCTCAATAGTTGATGATGTGGATTTGTGTGCTAGTGTATGTTTATTAGATGAAGAAGATAAATGTAAAAGGCTTCGTACTAAGTCTGGGATTTTTTTCCTGAAGGTCTATGTACTTAGCTTTAAAGATGAGTACGGCTATATGGAAACATAGGAATCTTTGCACTGTGAATATCCCCTTGAAAATCAAGATTTTTTTTATGGCGTGCCTTTGATAAAAGTATTCTGAGTAAGGATGTTTTAATTAGGAGAGATTGGAAAGGTAAGGATAACAAATGTTGTTTATGTGATAATTTATAAACGCTTGATCATCTTGTTTTAAACGCCCTCTAGCAAAGTATGTTTGGGGGCGTCGTTAAATGTGCTACGGGTATCATCGCGATATACCTGCACATTTCCAATATACTATGAGCGAGTGGGTGATGAAGTTCTCTGTAAACGGTAGGAATCAATTTTCTATGGGTGTGGCAGCGGCTTTCTAGGCGATTTTGAAGGCTACAAATTATGTTGTTTTTTTTATCACGTTTACCCACTTGATATAGCTGCAATTATGTACAGTGTACCTAATTGGATCGAGTATTGATCTAATATGCAAAAAGAAAATGCCTAACAAGGGCTTCGCAGCGCGGAGCAGTGCCTGACAGGGGTGGCACCTGAAGTGTTCAACAGGCAAGCCAGATGGGGGGCGATGACTAGAAGGATTGGTGTCGGTTGATCCATTCCATGATAAGTTCTTTCAGACGTGAAAAAAGAAGAATGATGTTGCGGAACAGATGGTTGATGTAGTAGTTTAACTGTTTTTGGGGCAGAGTTATGTTTGCCTTAGGAAAGTATGTATGGTTGATGTAGCTGTTGTACTTGTGAAGAGGTCATGTTTTGTTCAACTGTTGAAGTGTGGGGTGGATTAGGTTTAAGTTCATTCATGTTCATTTTTAAAGAAGTCCCGGCACGGGAGATGCATTTGGTTTTGTGTATGTGGGGATGTAACAAAACAAAACTCTCTTTTCATTTTATTGAAATCGGGGGCCTCAAGCCCCTTAATCCAAAAATTGATATTTGGATATGTTAGATGTTGAGATAGATTATCATAACTGCAAGTTAGGGGATTTATTTTTTTAAAGAAGTCTAGATAGGTAAATTTAGATTGTACCCCCTTTTGTTTGCGCAACCTGGTGACATATAAGTGTATCGTTGATTAATAGTTGCAGCGTTTAAGTTATAAATAATAAAAAGAAAATTAAGATCAATACAGAGACAACAACTGGTCTACCTGAAACACCAATAGAACATCAATACAGAGATAACAACTGGTCTACTCCAGGCAAACTGCTTGACTACAACGAAAACGCAAACAAAGGGAAATTGATGGTTTACACCAGGTGGTAGTTGGTACCCACTATGTTGTTTGTTTACAGCCAGAACGCCAATGGCCACACGAAAGTTAGGTCATCCATGTCCTTATTAGGAACTTTGTAGTACCGAACCCGCCGGCTATCGCCGGTCGTCAGGTCACCGTTCTCGTCGAGCTTCAAAGAGAACTTGGTCAGACGAAACATGCGAACAAGTGGCGGTGGATCCGTCGTGTTCCCTTCTTCGAAGCTGCAATGTCCTTGGTCATCTCTCTCTTCTCCGAAGTCGTAATGTCCGTGGTCATCTATGTTGCCGACCAGAACGCACTCCACAAGGCAGAATGTCCTGTCGTCCCCACCCATGTAGACGAGGGAGGAACCTAGGTGCTTCTCTGCGGGTCCTCCCTGAACATGTATTCCTTACCGTACTTCACATCGGGACGACAATCAGAGGTCGCAGAAGCCAGTTCGCAGGAGCAGATGAGTCCAGGTTTCTCTCTATACAGGGAGACTCCGACCCAGGTGCCCAGCTCAGGGTAGAAGCAAGCGCAGCCGTCGAAAGGTAGCATCCACTCCCCAAGGTTTTCCCACGTGAAGCTCCCGTCGTCTGCCATGTGAAAGCTGTATGTGGCGGGAGTGGGGAAACGAGCACTGACGAAGATGGTTTTTCCGTCGGGGAGAGCGGCGCGGGAAAAGACATACATGGAGTCGAACGGCGCGTCCGGGAGCTTGAGCCATGACAAGGCGCCCAACTGGTTGACCAGCGGCCGCAGGTCGAGGAGCTCCATGGAGAACTTCCCAAGGGCAAAGAGATTGTCGCCGATGGGGAAGTAGATGGGCCTGTGTTGTTGACTGTGCCGAGGGATACGGTTTAGGCTCCCGTCGTGGACGTCGTAGCAGAGACCGCCCATGTCAGGCTCGCCTTCTTCCTTAGGTTGCATTACCAAGATCTTGGAGCCCATGGCGTCGGAGAAGTAGATGGGCAGCTTGCGCTGTGCCCGAAGGCGTATGCAGGGAGATGGCAGGCAGGTGGCGGCCTCCCGAGCTTTGCATCCGCCTGGTATCAGCTGATCAAGGTCCAGATCAACCTTGCGGATGCTGAACCCTAGCTCCCAGTCGTCCAAGATTATGTAGAGATGCGGCCGCGGCTCTGACGCCATGGTTCCTCCCTCGTTGGTTTCTTGCTTCCCCCTCGGCATCCTGTTGGGATTCACTAGCCCTGCAATTCGGTTGTAGATTAGTAAGAATCAAGCTGCAAAATCCTACTCATACCGCAACTAAAACTCGACAAATTCTATGATCCGGTTAATCCATCGAAAACGGTAATCAAAATCCATCCCCAACCTTACCCTGACTCCAAATTCTGAATCGGGGGCGATCGAAGAAAATCGCATGTATGTCGAAGACGGAACACCAAGGAAGGAGAGGCGCGAGAAAGAGGTGGATGCGTTTAAGCAAAGACGGAAGGTAAAGGCGGCGGAAACGATGGTTGGGATCGATCCGCGTCCGGTCCGGTGACCCAAATGGGCCGCTCGGTGGGTGAGTCTCATGGGCCGTTGCGTGCTCACATCTGAGCCTCTCAAATTTCTGGTTTTTTTTCCTCGTCTTCCTCCCGAGTTCAGCCCCAAATCCAGTTCGCCGCCGGCCCAATCCTCCTCTGGTCGGACCTCTCACATGCGGGCGCCGCTCCCGGTGCCTCCGCCGGCATCTAGGCAACCCATTCCCGGCCACCACCCCGTCAATCCGTCGCTCACCTGTCCTCATATGGATTTAGCTGTGTTGGATGGTTTATTCACGCTCTAGATCTGTGATGTCTCTCCCCCAACCATTTGTATCGTGAGCAGATTATGGTAAGTGATAACGATGATGGTTGTAGACTATTAGTTGCTTTATGTTTTTAATATCTATAGGGATTTTCCATCCCCGGTTTAATTGCATCGACCAAACCTATAAGTAAATAAGTCTTACGGCACAATTGCACAAAAGCGAGTTTCCAGAACTTGATCTTAAATCCAAACCTTGCCTGAAATTGGAGGCCTAAATTAAGTTCTTACAAAGCTTCTAGGCGCATCAAACAATTTTCTCCATCATGGGGGTGTGCCCATGTCTCCGGCCGGCCATCTTCTTTGCGTTTTTGCGTCAGTTGAGTGTGGTTATGGATCTTCAGGGGGTGCCCTTAGGTCCTGACAGAAAAATCTGACCCGTAGAGTATCGTGTGTCAGCTTCATCAATAGAATCAGGGCTTTATTTCAGCTATTCTCCACCATCTGAAGCCTGGAGCAGCTTGGAGATGTGGTTGCAGAAGTTGTCTCCGAAAACCATCACGTGATCTTTGAATATCAGCCTCCAATGGGAATGAGTCTCCAAATTTACTTGACATCAATCCAAGTTTGACCATTAAACCATATCAGGGGCTTACTCTTGCAAGCTTGCAGCAACCCAACGAAAACACATAGCTCTAAGAGATTTCTGATGCCCTGGACTCTAGGAGTAATTAGTAACAAAAAACTGTAATCATGTTAGTTAGCCCTAGAGTAATTAGTAATCAAACAATAGATATTTTACCCCTAGAGTATGTTGTTGCAATTGTCATTTTCCTTTATTTATAACGTTGTAGTTTGGAAGGAGGTGAATTGTTCCACGCAGGTTGGAACTGATATGTTATCACAATCAATTGCTCTTGGTCTATCTTGGAGTTTCGACACAGTTTTGGCTGTTCACAAAGAAACCGTTTGGCCCATCAGCTCATGTCATGAACTCATGGTGCCTCGCACTAGTCCTGACATGTTTTTTGTGATCGAAAAACCTTATCGAAGCCTGCAATACTACTCTGACGAACCCCACCGTGTAAAGTGCAATACGGGGCCAAACTGTAGATCCAGCGATAGTAGGCATGTGAAAATGCATGTGTTGCCCCATGCGTGGTTTTGGTAATTAATGACAATCCTTATGGACTAATGTTTGTATTGAGATATTTTTATAGATCTTGTCCATGAAGAAGATTGGAGTTCATGTGTTGGACTCTAGAAGATTACATGATGATCAATGCTCTATTCAAGGGTTTATATGAAGAATGGTCATGTGTAGAGTTGAGCATATTGCAAGTATGTCTTGAAGGATTCAAGACATCATCTTCATGAAGTCGGAGCTAAGCGAGGCTCTTCCATAATGGTGTATGGGGAGTATTTGGAGAAGTCTTCATCAAGCATGTGCTAGCAAGCACAATCAAGAAAGGTGTTCCAACTTGAGAGAGTCAAGATCGTCATCATCTAACTCAAGTTGAATGCGCAAGGCGAAGGTATGATCTTGATAGGGTTTCTATTTTACCGGTCTCATGTTGTTAGTTTGGAGACCGGGTTATAGGATAGACGGCGTACTATCAAGAGAGGCTCTCAAGTGAGTAACTTGATCACATCTTTGTGGAGAGCTCAAACCTTTGCATTTTTGGCATATCATCTTTCTTGGTTCTGATTTGGCTTTTATCCATGTGAGAATTTAGAGCTTGTGTTCATCTCCATACCAAACTCTAGTTCATCAAAAACGGATTTTATTTGGATATCTTGTGGAGTTTTTGATGTTGGAGGTTTTACCGGTTCGTCTCTTGTTGAGAGGTCAAACTCTCCTCTTGTGTTATCCTCCTCACATGATGGACTATGATGTGTATATGCATGATCTTGTAGTGCTTGTGATTATCTTCGGAGCAAGCCCAAGATCATTGAAAACGGAGTCCGGATGGAAAACTTGTTGTGTTCTCGGTGTTGGAAATATTACCGGTCCTCCTCGACATAAGGTCCACACCTCCCATGTGTGATATCTCCTCTATATTTTGTAGGAAAGCTCTTGTCGCTACCTTTCCAACCTCGTTGGTTTCATCTCGTTTGGAGTTTCCTTGCAAAAGTTATTACATTTCAGGTTTTGCAGTTTTGCTGGCTTTCTAGGCCGGAGTCTCCGGTGTGCCTCAACCGGAGTCTTCGGACCCAGGGGTTTTTGTCGAAAATAAGCAGCTTGGTTCACTCCCTGGACTCTGTCCGGAGTGTTGCCGGAATGTTGCCGGAGTATGGTCGGAGTCTCCGCCCCAGGCCGGAGTCTCCGGTCATTGGTCGAAAAGTCTCCGGCCCGAGCTGCTCCTTGCCAGATGTGGTTCAACCCCTGGAACCTGTCCGGAGACTTGCCGGAATGTTCCCGGAGTCTCCGGTGTGTAGGCCGGAGTCTCCGGTCACTCTGACCGGAGTCTCCGGTGTGAAGTTGGCTGCAACGGCTCTTTTTCGGGAGGGGTATAAATACCCCTCCACCTTCCTCCAGCCAACTAGCTCTGCCCAACACGATTTGCTTTCTCTCTCCTCCATTGTTGCAAGCTCATATCTTCAATATCTCCCAATCCCTCCACTCAAACTCTTTGATCTTTGGAGGATTGAATGAGAAGACCTAGATCTACATTTCCACCAATCAATCTCTCCTCTAAGTGAGGGGAACTCTTTCGATCTAGTTCTTGAAGTTCCATTTATTGAGTTCTTCTTTGTTCTTCCTCTCTTCTCCCCCCATAAGCATTAGTTGCTTGTGGTGGGATTTGAGAGTGAAGGATTTGAGCCTTGTGCTCTTGTCATTGCTTTGTTGCATCGGTTTGTGCTCTCCACGAGGATTCGTGGAAGTTGAAAGCTTGTGAACTTGTTACTCTTGGGTCTTTGGACCCTAGACGGCCGTGTGGTGGTTGAGATCCTTGTGTGGTCACTTGTAGCTGTTTGGGAGCCCCCAATCCCGTTGTGGGTTGTGCCCCGGATCGTTGTTAAAAGGCTCCGGATTTTCACCTCGAAGGATTCCGATAGTGGAAGGTGAACCAAACCTTTGTGGTGCGGTTCATCGGAGAAGAAGGTGAAACCTTTGTTGTTGTTGAACCATTGTGTTAGTTCACACCTCTCCAACGAGACGTACTACCCTAAAAGGAGGAACTCGGGAATACATCCTCGTCTCCGCGTGTCTCGGTTATTTCTATACCCGAGCTCTTTACTTATGCACTTTACATTGTGATAGCCTTCGTGCTTGAAGTATTCTATCTTGCTATCACTTTGTTGCTTGTCTTGCTTAGCATAAGTTGTTGGTGCACATAGGTGAGCCTAGTTTATTTAGGTTGTTGGCTTGTTAATTTAAACACCTAGTTTTATTCCGCAATTATCAAGCCTAAACCGAAAAAGTTTTAATCGCTTATTCACCCCCCCCCCTCTAGGCGACATCCTTATCCTTTCAATTGGTATCAGAGCCTGGGCTCTCTTTTTGGGCTTTACCGCCTAGAGAGTAAAGATGTCGTTTAGGGAATTAGTGCACGATCCCACTTTTAAATTCGATGGCACGAATTATGATGTTTGGAAAATTCGCGTGCTTAACCTTCTTTGGGACATAGACCCACATGTTAAGAGAATTGTAGATATGGGTTTTTCTTCTCCAAAGGAGGATGAGGAAAACTCTTATCTCGATACTCTTGTATCTAATGGTCTTATATGTGTTTTGTGCGATGTAGTTCTTGCTTCAATCAAGCCTTTTCGGAACGCTCATGAGCTTTGGACCAAGCTTCAAGATAAATATGAAGTGTCCAATATTATTGAGGATGATTGTTCTACCTCCACCTCCGGCCGTGATGAGTTCACATCTTCTTCCGCTTCACCAACATGTGTTTTGACACAATGTAATGATATGGTGAGTGGTGATAGAAATTGCTTTGTTGATGGTGAATATTCTATTGACTATACTTCATCTCTATCTCATTGCAATGATCTATCTTTGGACTTAAACACTTCTAGCACTCCAAATGTTTTACATGCTAGTGTTGCTAGTCCTCGCATATCACGTAACAGTTGCTCAACTAAACCTCATGATGATATGCTTCCTATGTCTTGTTGCCATGAAAATAATTCTTCCATATCCTCTAGTATTTGTGTGGCTAACAATGTAGAGGAATTCCAACATTTGTTGGAACAAGACATGGGTCTCAATGGTGCTTCAAGTAATTCTTCATCATCAACGTCCATTACCCACTTTTGCCTTATGGCTAGAGATTCAAAGGTATCTCCACCTTTGGAAACCTCTACATCTTGTGATGATGTGGATGAGGATTCTCATGGAGCACTTATGGATGTTGAATCCATAACAAAGAAGGGTGAGATGGTATTTGGTGCTCTCCCAAAGGTAGCAAAGCTATCCCTCCTCTAAGTGAAATCATTGTTTATGCTATTAAGAGTAGGGAAATCATTGAGGACTTGGAAACTCAATTTCTCGAGAAATGTCAAATTGAGAGAGAGGATGCCGATGAAAAGGCATCCTTAATGAATGCCCTTGAGGAAGAGCAAGAGCTTCGAGTGTCTCTTGAGGAGAAACTTGAATCTCTGGATGAATCAAATGATCTTATTATTGCTAAAATTATTAAGGAAAGAGATCATGCTATTGCTAAATATAAAGTGTTTAAAAAGGAAAAAGTTGAATTTGGTGTTGGCAATGCTAGACTAATTGAGGATATAGAGAGACTTAACAAAGTCCACAAGGCTTTAGAAAGTGAACACTCTCTCCTTAGCAAGTCTCATGATCAACTCCAAACTCAACTATCTAAAAGTGATGAGCTTGCCAAGTTGTCTTCTTCCATTTCTAATGTTAATGATGCTTGTGCTACTAACTCCACTTCTTGTGAAGCATCTATTTTGAAGGAGAATGTTGAGCTAAGGGCTCAACTTGAGTTGCTAACTAGCAAGTATAGGAAATTGGAAGAAAGTCATGAAAAGCTATCTAGCTCTAATGATGATCTTCTAGCATCCTATGCTAGGCTAAAGTTAGCTCATGAGACTATCAACAAAGGTAACATCTTGTGAGCCTCATGTGGACAAAGGCATAACTTCGACTAAAAATGCTTTATTGCCATGTGCTAGTCCTAGTAATTCATCCACTCACAATGTTGCTACATCTTGTGATGAATTACTTTCCATGCCTTGTTGCTCTAACAATGAAGCTTCTACTTCCTCTAGTGTTTTTGTTGATACTAACCATGTAGAGGAATTAAATGAGCTCAAGGCCCAAGTCACTTCTTTGAAGAAAGACTTGGAAAAGCGTCATGTTGGGGATTCTACACTTGACAATATGTTGAGTGTTCAAAGACGCCCCAATGACAAGAGTGGACTTGGATTCAACTCCAATATTAAGATCAAGTCCAAGTATAACAAGAAGAACAAGGGCCAAGAACAAATCAAGAATTCAGCCAAGATTGTGTGCTTCAAGTGCAAAGTTGAAGGGCACCATGTTAGATCTTGCCCTTTGAAGAAGAAGGCTCTTAGTGAGATCCAGCGATAGTAGGCATGGTCTAAAGTCTAAACTGTAATTTACTCTACTCCCTCATTCCTGAAAGTAAGGCTTATAATTATTTTTGGAAAGTCAAACTGTGTAAAAAGTTTGACCAAGTTTTTGGAAAGAGATCAACAACTATAATACTATACGGATATCATATGACAATATATTTCATGATGTATCTAACGTATGGGTTTGGTATTGTAGATGTTAAAAGTTTTTCTAAAACTTTGGTCAAGCTTTATGTTGTTTGACTTTTGGAAAAACTTATATGTGTTAATTTCATCAACGGAGGGAGTATGTATTACATGAATTGTTAAATTTAGTGGCACGCTTCATGATTTCTGGTCTTCGGAAACATAAATATGTCTCAGTGTAGCAGATTTAAGATTGCTCAGACGCCAGTTATACATATCTTTGATTTCCCGAGTAAAATCTTTGCACTCGCATATTCTCCTTCACTACGGGAATCCGGCGATAGGAAGGTGCGTCGAAAGGGGGTAGGCCAGTGGAGGTTTTTGCTTGGTTGTGTTAGGTTAGGCCATAGGAAGGTGAGAAACCAAAGTCTACCCCAAATCAACACAATGTTCCATCCGGTTCGCCCGAAAGGGGAGTTTTCACCTCTAAGTGCAGAAACTCACTAGAGAGAAAGTGAAGCCGGTGAAGCCGGTCACACCCCGGAGTAGGATATTGCACATTTACAACACACAACACACTTGTATACATACGGAATGGCACAACCTAGGTTTTGGTGGGGTTCCGACGCTCCGATGCCCCGCTTCGGCGAAACCCCGAATCCGCTGGAAAAACCCTAACGTTTTCGTCTACCCCCATAGACGTGCGTCGAAAGGGGGTAGGCCAGTGGAGTTTTTTGCTTGGTTGTGTTAGGTTAGGCCATAGGAAGGTGAGAAACCAAAGTCTATCCCAAATCAACACAATGTTCCATCCGGTTCGTCCGAGACGGGAGTTTTCACCTCTAAGTGCAGGAACTCACTAGAGAGAAAGTGAAGCCGGTGAAGCCGGTCACACCCCGGAGTAGGATATTGCACATTTACAACACACAACACACTTGTATACATATGGAATGACACAACCTAGGTTTTGGTGGGGTTCCGACGCTCCGATGCCCCGCTTCGACGAAACCCCGAATCCGCTGGCACAATAAATGTGTTGTTTTTATTTGTTTTACATGTATATGTTGTAGAGTTGGGTTCCGGAAAACTCAAACCGTTATTTTACGGGGGTGGGATACTGAAATTGGGAGGGCAATTATAGGTCCAATATATATATAAATTACAACTACATTAAATATTATATAGAGAAATAAAGAAATGAATATTATATACGAAAAAAAAAAGAACAACTAAACGCCGACGGCACTGCCGTCGGCGTATCAACGATGCTCGACAGGCGGCTTCGTTCCGTTACGGCGCCCTTTGTACGCCGACGGTATTTACTATGCCGACGGCGGCCGTCGGGGACGGTAAGGCTACGCCGACGGCGCTTCGTACGCCGACGGCTTGTTGGGCGTCTGCCCTAGCTCGTGCTGTACGCCGACGGCCCCGACATTTGGCCGTCGGCGTACAGTGCGGCCGTCGGTGTAGTGTGGCTTTCCCGTAGTGCTTGAACCTTTAAACCTGCAATACTATTCTGAACTCACCATGTAAAGTGCAATATGAGCTCCAAACTGTACATCCAACGACAGTATGCATGGTCCAAAGTGTAATTTCCTCTATTTATTATATGCATTGTTAAATATAGCAGCACGCTTTATGATCTCTGGTCTTCTCGGACATCAATAGATCTTAGTGCTGCAGATTTAACCATGATTGGTCAGACATAATTGCTGATATCTCTGGTTCTCCAGTAAAAACTTTACACTAACCTTTAGAAGTGCGAGCAACACGAGAGCTTTGCCATATTTTTTGTTTCTTTTGTACGGTAACATATATTTATAGAAAATGCTGCATGGAAAACTTGCCATTTGAGGAAATTCCACATCAGATGTTGCATTCAGGGATATGCCGCGATAATGTTTTTCTAAGCATCATCTGCTGCCATTTAGTTTCCTTTGATTTATTTTCTTTTCTTCTATTTTTTTCATTTCTCAACATGTGATATTGTAGTTTTGATATGCTGTTTTGATCTGATCCAACCAGTCTACATAGATTTGATCGTCCAAAGGACAGAGCAAAACTGAAAGATCACGTCGTAAGAGAAGGAGAGAATAGCAGGAAAGGAAATGACTTGGGAGAAAATAAGAAGACATGGCACTAGACAAAGCTAAACAAAACATTTGTGGCATATGCCTAAAAACATAATTTGAAGTCGCGTTTCTCCAAATGGCATTGTTTCGATGTGCTAGATTTTGCCTCTTCTTCTCAATTCTCCCTAACTTAATAGAGTGTTTGCTTAGTCGAGTTTGCGTTTTCTCATGCAAATTATGCAGGTCCGGTCAAAACCGAATGCATCAGCAGCAGCAGCAGCAGCTCAATTACCAGGCAAGCGGAAGATCTCATGTGTTGTCGCGGCTGCATCCACAATTTCAGCCGCAGCAATCAGCGAAAAGCAGAAACAGGGCTTGACATGCATGCTGTGCGGCATCACGGCGACAGGCGAGAAGGGCATGCAAGATCACCTCAAAGGGAAGCCTCACATGAGCAATGCCGCCGCGCTTGTGCAGCAGCCGCCGGAGGAGGCCGTAGAGCATGGCCGGCTGGAAGAGACAGAGGAGGAAGGCGCCTACACGCCTTGGAAGCTCAACATTGGGACCAACTCCGGGATGATATGTGAGGTAGTGCAGATGAACAGGTACCTCCTCTGTGAGGTGTGCTACGTAAAGACCCCCGACTTCATCACGATGCGTTCGCACCTCGAGTGGGGCAGACACATCTCCAAGGCCAAGCATCAGGAAGAGCAGTCCCAAGCTGTCGTCGCCGCCACTGATGCAAGTGTCGATCCAGAGATAGAAACGGTGGCTGTGAAGGTCAATGGCGTGCGCCGAGTGGACGGCTTGCTGCTGTGCGAGTTCTGTGACGTGAAGACAGCGTCAGTGATTGTCATGCGATCTCACTTGGCCGGGAAGAAGCACGCCAGCAAACAGAAGGCTGCCGGTGCAGGTGGAAAAGCTGTGTTAGCAGAGCCAAAAACAGATAAGGATGTACCTGTTGAAACCAGCACCGTGACTCCTGGGCAGCAGGCGAAGAAGGCTGAAGCCGGTGCCACGGTCGGCGACGCCAATAAGTCGGTGGTGCTGGACGTCGGCGGCGTGCAGCACGTCATTGAGAAGGTTGATGGCTTCCTCCTCTGCGCGTGCTGCAAGGTAAAGGCGCCGTCAGAGTGCGTCATGAGGTCTCACTTGGTTGGAAAGAAGCACAAGAACAAGGCGAAGGTTGGCGCCCTTGATGCCGGTGCAGGGGGTAAGCGGTCGGTCTTAGCAGAAGCCAAGTCCAAGGAAGCCGCCTCTGTCGCCGTCGACGGCACGGGTCATATCGAAGGCCAAGGCAATGATGAACCCGTGTTGAAACAAGCAGTGGAAAATATGGAGGCAGTGCCATTGGCATCGTCTCAACAGGATGCCGCCGCTCCGGTTTGTGCCAGTTTCTCTGTGGCGCCCATGGAAGTAGATGAACATGCAGAGGCCGGAGATGATGCTGCCAATGCTGAAGAAGAGAAGGTGGATGCCAAAGAAGAGGAAGCTGTCGAGACCAATGGTGTCGCAGCCGTGGCTGGCCACGAGGTGAAGATCCAGGTGGAAGGCAAGTTGTTCACCGTGCTGCGGCAGGCGGATAGCAGTCTATCGTGTGGGCTGTGACAAGGATCGCATGCTGAAACACCTCTACACCAGGGAGCACTGGGACAGAGCCCGTATCTCCGAGCAGAACGAGGAGCAGGCTAGGAAGGTGGTGATGAGCAACGACAGCGACGGTGTCGTCATCCTGGTCACTGATGGAGCATGATTTTATTTGCTTAAGTAGTATGATTTTGTTGTCAGTTGTCACCAAGCTGGAGTATTATTGCTTAAGTAGATGCCGTCTTTTTGTAATTACTACTTCAAATTTGGACCTTATTGTCCCTACGATGAGGTGAATCATTGTACTTGAAGAACTAAAATTATAAGTAGGGCAATAGAACAGGAGTGATTATTCAGTCTTATTTTTCCGGGGTGCAGAGCTGATTGTTCATGCTGTTGTACTGAGCGGTACACTTGCATAGACTGAAGTACTGAACTAAGAGCATCTCCAATAGATGAATTAAAATAGGACACCACTTTTTGGTTTTAGGACACCAAGTTTTGGGTTTTACGGCATGAAAACTTGTTTTGCTCCGGCAGATGATTTATTTTAGGGCATAGAATTTTTTGAGCTCCAAGAGATGATGTAGGCACAAAAACATGAATTCCATCACACATAAATGCATAAATACGAATCAACACACATATATCATAACAAAAAATTCATCAGACACATTAATATCAATCATAGTTCATCACACACATAGACATCAATCATAGTTCATCACACACACATCAAATTTGATGTTCACACACATAGTTCATCAAACATAGTTCTCAGAAACACAAATAAAACATGATGAGCACTTAAATTTCATTATCGCCATTGCCATCACCATGTGTTGCATCCATGTCTTTCGTGGCTTCTGTGCCTCCTCCCATGGCACCATTTCCACTTGAGCAGCCAACCATGGCATCATTGCCATTTGAGGCGCCGGCCATGGCAACATTGCCACCCAAAGCACCCAAGCAGCCACCCATGCTTTTGTCCGACACCGGTAGCCCAAGGACAAGAACCTATACATCCACGGCTCAATTCTCCCAACAAGCTTAAGTACCAATAAGTTTCATTGTTTAATAGTGAGTCTTTTGTCCGACACCGGTAGCCCAAGGTACATGAAAGGGAAAGATCCCAGTTTACAATTGAGCATTTGCGCGACCTTTGGCTGCACTTCAACTGGCTGATCCATTAAAACCACCTCGCTCTTGTGAAAGTTGATCTTCATGCGTGACATGCTTTTGAAGCAAGCAACAAAAACTTTAAGTTTGCTAGTGCCATCTCGTCAAACTGAACAAAAATCAGCGTGTCATCCGCGTATTGAAGACGCGTAATTCCCCATGGAATAAGGTGCAATACCACACCACTAATGTGACCTGCTGTGTTTGCGGCCGAAAGCATGCCCGAGAGAGCTTTTGCCACAAAGTTGGACAAGAGAGGGGAGAGGGGGTCCCCTTGACGCACCCCTCTCTTATTTCCGAAGTAGGGGCCTATTTCCCCATTTATCGAGATCGCACTTCCTCCCGAGAAAAGTTGGAAGATCTTGTGAATGTATCCAGAGTCAAACCCTTTTTGACGCAAGATTTCAAGTAGAAAGTTCCAGTTGACTCTATCGTAGGCCTTTTCAAAGTTAAGTTTGAGAAGCATGCCCCCGAGCTTCTTAACACGCATCTAGTGCACAATTTCCTGAAGAGCAAGAGCCCCGTCGAGGGTAAATCTGCCCTTGATAAATGCAGTTTGAGTTGGGCTGATGATCGTATTGGCTATCGGGTCCCAACACGCAGTGCCTTAAAAATGATCTTGAACACTACGTTGATTAGAGCAATAGGACAAAATTGTGAAATCTCCTCGGCACCTGGGGTCATGGGGATGAGAGATAGGACGCCGAAGTTGAGCCTTGAGACATCAATTCTCCCTATAATGAAGTCATTAAGGATATGCACAATCCCATTTTAAACCAAGGGCCGAAACTTTTAAAAAAAGGGAATCGGAAAACCGTCCGGGCCCGGGGCTGTGCCAGATTTCATATCTTGCACGATATTGGCTAGCTCCACTTCCGAAAACTTAAGGGTCAGGGCTAGGTTATCTTCAACAGTGACTTGGTTCGCCACACCCCCACGTGTTTGGCGCCGGCCCGCAGCATCTAGGTTGCTCCGAGCCAGGAGTTCTCGATAAAAATCATAGATGTGTTCATGGATATCGCGTTTTCCTGTAATTGTCCTTGATGACGAGTTAAGCCTTGAGATAAAGCACTTGCGGTGCCTCCTGTTGGCCACCACATGAAAATACATTGTGTTCGCATCCCCTTGGAGCACCCACCGACCCTCGTCGTTGCATAGCCAAGACGATTTGGATAATGTCGATGTTGTATTGTGAAGGGACATTTTGCAGAAGGTGGATTTAGCACTATTCTAGCTGACGTCGGCATCACTACCTAGTGGGTCTAAAGTCACAAGAAGGCCCAACAGATTCAAGAACCATGTCAAATATTTGGCACATAAGGCCTAGGGTGGCCCATGTCCTGGACATGGGCTGTGACAACCAAGTCCACCACCCGGCTGGCCAGGGTCGACTCCTTAGAGCGTCGTCCAGAGGTCGACTCCTCCAACAGTTGCTATTTAAAGGTTGTTGTTACTAAACATCAAAGACATGAGTTTCTAGTCGACACCACTATGCTCGTTCATGTGAACACAATGATGCATAGTTGAACACACACGGTCATCGGAAACGCATAATTCCATATAAGCAGAGTAGGTTTATACCTCATCCGCGAGGAGACAAACCTGGGCAATCCTTGTGTCTATCCCGTATCGTGGTCTCCATTGTAGCCTTTCCTCATAGATCTTTTCACTGTGATGGTCAATTTTATGGCTATGCACTCGAGTTTACCTTGACATTTGGCGCCCACCGTGCGACACGCTGCTGCTGAAGCTATGAGCATGGCAGGGAAAATCCATGCTGAGGATTTTCAGTTGGTCGGGTCGGATCATGAGACTCGGTCCACAAGCCAACAACAACAACGACGACTTCACCTTCACTCCAGGACAAGATCTGCTTTGGAGCACCGGTGTTTGTCACCAACGAGCAATGAGAGCTCTCCCTCAATCACCCTAAGCCGATTCAGGCAAAGTAAGACATGCCTGTGACTCCGGGCCAGTCCAATGTCATCTTCGACCTTCCATCTCAGCCCTTAGGCGATATGTGTCTACAACGACTTCATGAATCAATAGTGCACGTGGCATGGTCCTAATTGCCGCCACCTAGCAAGGGATCACTATCGGCAATGTCGTAATATGCAAGGTAAGTTTCATCACCTCTCCTATGTCAGGATCGCATGATTGGTTGTCTTGCTCAAATTTAGGGGCTCATATGATTACCCCGACTAGGAGGGCTTTACTAGGTGGTCGACCGAGCGTCCATCACTAACATATGACTACAATGTTAATGAAGTTACATGTGGGGGTAGCCGTAGGAACGAATAGAAGGAGACATAACTATGCTTACCTTTCAACTGAAGTCTTGGTCCACTTGGGTGAGAGCTATAATCTCACCTCGTCCGAGTTTTCCCCTTCAACCGGAGTCTCATCATCATGCAATTCAACGTAGGGGAAACCCCAGGCTTCACCTTCACATGGAATTTCTCTCTCTCTCTCTCTCTCTCTGTCTCTCTCTCTCTCTGTCTTTGTGTGTGTGTGTGTGTGTGTGTGTCAGTGTGTGTGTGTGGACATTACGAGAGGGGGGTTGAAGGGAGAAGGAGAGAGGGAGGAGGGAGGAGGTTCTTCCAGGGAATGGATCTGAGCGTATTTGGAAATAAGAAAAATGGAAGGTGGGTTATACTAACCTCTGTACCCGGTTTTTGTTGAGGCCTATTAAGATAGCAGCTGTCGATTTATTCTTCCGGAATAGTAAATCGGGGATACCACAAGTGTCTGAGCCTCACTCGGTTGTTTGGTGGCCAATTTCTTGAGTGGGAGCATCAAAGGGGTTAAGATGTGGCAAAACGATCAATTTCCCCTGGTTTCTACACTATTTTTTAATATACTAACTTTTCATCTAGTCAATTTTATGCCTTAATAATTTCCCAAGGTTTCTATACTGTTGTGGTCAATCCTTGAAGTTGTGAGGTGGAACAAACCAAAGCTGACGACTCCAGCACTGTGAAGCACACTTTTCCAACAAAGAGACAATCAACTAAATCAAACCCCTAGCAATAATACTACCATGTGGTCAGGGTGCAAGCGGGAGTGGGCCGTCCGCGGCGCCGCGAATTTCGGCCCATTTAGCTACAAACGCGAGCACCCACGGGACTGCGAGAAAAAGAAGCGGCGTATGCGGGCCGGCCCGCGGATGCCGCATCGCGCCGCATATCGCGATAGGAGAGGAGGGCCGGCCCGCGCCGTCTTCGCATCTGGTTTCCTCCGCGCCAGCCACTTCCTCGAGAAGCACTGGCGCCGCCTGTGCCCGGACATTCGCACCGGCGAGCTCGACGCCGAGATCACGGACCACGCCGTGCGCGTCGCCGTCGAGCGTGTGCTCTGCGCCGACCCGGCGCTCGCCGACGCGATCGAGTACGCGTGCGCCAGGCCGTCGCGTGCGCCAGGCTCGGCCGCGAGTACGAGCTCGTCGTCACAAACCTACTCCGGCCTGTACCGCTACCGTGTCGGGCTGTCGGCGACGTGCTGCGGCTGACGGGGTTCACGAACGCGGCGCCCATGTTCAGCTTCTTGCGGCGCAAGAACGTGGCGCTGAGCATCGACGCGGACAAGACGGACGAGGCGGAGCTCCACGCCGCCGTGAGCAGCGCCGTGCAGAACCTCGAGCCGTTCGGCGCGTCGCTCGTTGAGTACCATCCCGGACCACTACGTGCTCTTTTGGGAGCTCCGCGACGGAGGGACGACCTCGACGCCCGTGCTGGCGTCGGGGCCGAGGAGCATCCCGAAGGTGAGCGGGGCGGCGCACCGAGCCGGAGCTGGAGGAGCGGCCTGGGCGTGGAGGCGAGGTCGAGCCGGGGCGAGTCCAAGGGCGGCCGGCTCGGGCAGCGACCCGTGGGAGGAGAGGAGCGGCGCCGGGGTGCTGGGAGGCCGGAGGACGGCGCGGCGCTGGAGAGAGGCGCGAGCTGGGTCGGCCGGGGGCGGCGACGGCCGGAGGGAGGAGGGCGGCGGCCCGCGCGGGGCGGCCAACAGAGGAGGGGAGGGGAAGAACTAGTAGTACTGTATTGATCTCTGAATTCGTTGGACGAGCGAGCTAGCTAGTAGTACTGATTGATCTCTGAACTAGTAGTACTGTATTGATCTCTGAATTCGTTACACTGTGATATCGTACGCAACGCGGCGCCAGAGCGAGCTAGCATAGCAAGGGAACGAGCTAGCTAGCGATCGGCCTATGCGGCGCGCGCGGCGCCGCGAACAGACGCGTCTCATACGCGGCTATACGCGGCATACCGCCTAAGCTGAACGGCGTATGCGGCGTACGCGCGGCAGCTCGCGGTGCGTCCCGCTTGCAGCCTGACCATGTGGGCTATATCGTGTAGAGGAGTAGTTGGCCAATCCAAGTAACCTTCCAAGAAGGAAGAGAACAAGAGAACAATCAGCAACCAACTACTCATCGTCGTGCATTCGTTCGGGTTTCAGCTTTGAGGAGCCAACCACACCACGACCCGATCTGACTGCCTGGCTACTCCACCATCCTCCCCTCTCCTGTTCATCGCGTCAAAAATCAAATCCCCTCCCCTAATCCCCCAATCCCGAGCTCGCTCGCTCACCAGACCCCAGATCAATCAAACCCTGCCCGCACTCCCATCTCGAGTCCGTCCTCGCGCGGGCACTCACTCGCGCGCGCAGAGGAATCAGAGCCGGCAATCCGGCCCGGGGCGTCCAGGGAATCGAGAAACCCTCGAGCAGGAGCTGGGATCGATCGCTGGGTGGGATTATTGCTGGCTTTCCCGCGCGCGCCAATGCCGGATCCGGCCGGGCCGGCGGCCGCGTCCTCTTCCTCCACCTGCCCCGGGCTGCCGTCCTCATGGCGTCTCTGAATCCCGCGGGCCGCCGCGGGCCCCGCCGATGCTCGTTGGATCCCCGGCCGAGGAGCGAACAGGGGCCGCCGCCGCGTCCGGCGGCGAGCGAGGATGCAGATCCGGCTCTCGCCGAGCATGAGGAGCATCACCATCTCCAGTAGCAATGGGCTGCTAGACTTGATGAAGCTCAAGACCGCCGCGCGACACTTCTCCTACCGCACCGTCTTCCACACCGTCCTCATCCTCGCATTCCTCCTTCCCTTCGTATTCATACTCACAGCTGTCATGACCCTCGAGGGATTCAACAAGTGCTCATCCCTAGGTACGTATTGTTGTACAGTTTAGACAGCATAATGGGCAGTCACGTGCTTATACAACAACATAGAGTTTAGATGCACAATGTGCTTGTGGCGTGTGACTTTTGCTTCAGTTTGGGTGGTGAATTACTTGTCTGGTTTAACTTAAATCTATGTTATGTGACTTAGTAGGCTGATGAACTGTTCACTTAGTTTAAATGAGCGGCGGTAACCACTTAGTTGGTCTCTTGCATAGAATCTAACTAGACACTGTGATGCTTATGCTTATGTGGAAGTTTAAAACTGCTTCACTGTACACATCGTCATCAAGAATTCTTATGGTGTTCATTGTTGCTCCTTATGCTCTCTTGATTGTGCAGTCAGAAATTAGTTGCATGTTTGTTCAGGTTGTGAACATTTTACACAGTAAGCCACAATAATAGCTATATGCAACGCCCCTAGTTTTCTAAGTTACAGGAAGTATTGATTTCGTGCAATGTTATTTAGATTTAGGAGCTGCTATATAGAGCCATAGTCAGCTAACCAGAACACTGAAATGCTATACCCAGAGGAACGCCGTCATTTCTGACAAATCAGCAGTTAGGTCTGAATGTTATTTTCCTAGAAAATCGATCAGTTATAAATATGGGCTTATTATCTTAGGCTACTTATGTCACATGATATATTTGATGGCTCGTTAACACTAAGTTCCAAATCTTAACTTGGTTGTTGAACACTTGCATTTGTCAGCACCCCTTCTGCTTTATACCCTGTCCCACTTTAATCTTCTCTTATGTTCAGTATTGTTTAATTCAACTGTACTATTATGCCTCAACGGTTGTTTAATTATATGTACTTATATCCTCATTATTTGACCATCTTCTTGAATATTTTTTTTTGTTCAATGCTTCAATTCAGTTGAGATTTAATTGTTTCATTGACTATTATCATTTATCAGATTGTCTGGGCAGACGATTAGGTCCACGCCTTCTTGGTAGGGGTGACGATGGCTCCATGGTACTAATATGCACTTTGCACTTTTCTTTACCCGTTTGATGATTTATTTAGTTCTTAATCTGTCGTTGCGCTCTAATGTGCAGAGGCTTGTAAGGGATTTGTATACAATGCTTGATGAAATAAACTCTGAGGATGTTCCTGTTGATCTAAAAGTGGCAGAATCTTTTGATGATTTCATCTGGGATACAAAGAATAATGATTATGATTTGAAGTCTTTTGCTTTGAGGCTGAAGGCCACGGTAAGCCTGGATGCTAATGCCATCCTTTTTTCTCGAATCACTTGATTTGTATCTTCAGTTGATTACTTTGGCAATACAATTTGTGCTTGAACGTGATTTATATTTCCTTGGATTTTACCATATAGCTTGTGTCTATTCGATAAGAAATGATTAAGCTGGCACCAAAACTTACACTACTGTGGTGTTGGAGCTTGTCATGAAATATGGATGCTTTTTTTGCTACTGTTCAAGTTTGATGTTCAGTTAATAGCTTTCATCTAACTATATTGCTCTGTAGATTCTATAAAACTACATGGCTTAACATTTTTCGCTTGCAAATGTTGCATACTACTTGAGCTCCTAAAAACACAAAGCACAAAGCTCATGCAATTGGTGATCCCTACCTAAAGTTTTAAATATCAGTTATTTGCCATCTATAAACCTTTCATCTGCTCCTCTTTGTTCAGCAAGTTGCAGATCTTGTACTCATTTTTTCATAATGGCATGCAGATGGAGACCATGGATAAGGAACTGAGATCATCCAGGTTATCAGAGCAGCTGAACAAACACTATGCAGCAATTGCTATTCCTAAAGGCCTTTACTGCCTTTCATTGCGTCTGACTGATGTATACTCCTCAAATGCCCTTGCAAGGAAACAACTACCACCCCCTGAGTTGGTCCCCGTCTTTCCGACAACTCCTATTTCCACTTTGTTGTAGCATCAGATAACATCCTTGCAGCCTCGGTTGTGGTCAGATCAGCAGTTACATCAGCATTGAAGCCTGAGAGGATAGTCTTTCATGTCATTACTGACAAAAAGACCTATCCTGCCATGCATTCATGGTTTGCGTTGAATCCTCTTTATCCTGCCATTATTGAGGTGAAGGGTGTTCACCAATTTGAATGGTTAACAAAAGAAAATGGGCCAGTTCTTGAAGCTATAGAAACTCAGCACATTGCCAGAAGCCGTTATCATGGAAATCACCTTGCAAGAACCACTGCGGTGACAGCCCAAGAGTTTTTGCAGCCAAACTGCAGGCAGGAAGTCCAACATATACTTCCTTGCTCAATCATATTCGTATATATTGCCTGAGGTATAAGAACTTTCTTCTGACTATCTTATGAACAAGTTAACATGCATAAATGTGATACAAGGATGAGGTGAAACATTGACAACTACAAATATTTGTTTTCCTTGTTATGAGATTGGCTACTAGTGAACCTTTTTTAGTGGGGTTTTGTGGGTCAAGGGGTAACTTCTGCACAAGTGTATAGCAATTGGAAATGCTACACAGCTAGTTTTCTCCTTGAATTTTGTTAAGCTCTATAGGAGATTTTCACGGTAGTGCAAAACTGCTCACGTGTTCTAAATGTAGACATATTTTTAGTGTTTTTTTGTTGAAATATCCAGTCACATAATAACATTGCTATCTGTCAAAGCAGTTATTCCCAAGCCTCAACAAGGTTGTATTTCTTGACGATGACGTTGTTGTCCAACATGACTTGTCATCACTTTGGGATATCGATCTAGCTGGGAAGGTAAATGGAGCTGTTGAGACCTGCAGAGGTGGAGATAGTTGGGTGATGTCTAAGAGGTTCAGGAATTATTTTAACTTCTCTCATCCGCTCATTGCCACTACTTTGATCCTTTGGAGTGTGCGTGGGCTTATGGCATGAATATTTTTGACCTTGCTGCATGGAGGAAGACAACCATAAAGATAAATATCACCATTGGGTCAAGGAGGTAAAACATATATATCACTATTTTCATTTTCATATGCACACCCTTCATTATTTATACAGTATATACACTTTTCTTTTTCCCATTTCATGGTAACAGGTTAATTTGCAACTATTTGAAGTTCAACTTGCCCCTTATTCGATCATAACCATCTGTTTCCTTGCGAATTTCTAAATTGCATCAATTTAAACTATACATAGTACTGACATTTCAAATGTTTGGAGCACTTTGTCTTCTTCGCTTGAAAACCACATATCTAGTTGTAGTGAGTGATGCTGAACTCCACTTCGTTAGCATTATTTTCTGCTTCACATGGTAGTCGAAACTCTGCTTTATCCATATGTAAAAAATAAATTCATGTTGGAAGCTCCAGTCTTATTTATTATATGCGCTTCACATGGTAGTCAAAACTCTGCTTGATCCATATGTAAAAAGTTATAAATTCATGTTGGGGAGTTCCAGTCTTCATTATATGTGTTCTGCCTGCAGAATCTGAAATCAAACTTCACGCTTTGGAGGCTTGGAACATTGCCACCTGGCCTTATAGCATTTAAAGGCCATGTTCATCCGATCGATTCCTCGTGGCATCTTTTGGGTTTGGGGTATCAGGAGAAGACGGATATCTCCAGTGTTCGGAAAGCAGCAGTTATACATTACAATGGACAAAGTAAACCATGGTTGGATATTGGTTTTAAACATCTCCAGCCATTTTGGACGAAACATGTGAACTACTCTAACGGTTTGTAAGGAATTGTCATATAATGGAGCCTCAGTTGTAGATTGCGGGACAAAAGATTCAATAAAGGCGTACGTTAAGTGGAATTAAATTCTTTATTTTGGAGACCGGCATCAAAGGGAATCCAGGGAATGAACTGAACAGTAACCTCAGAATTGGTTACATGTGCCGGTGCAGCATACTCGATGAACAGAAAGGAATGTTTTGTTCCCATTTACACTAGGATCCCTTCCGTTTTGTTTATTCCATTTGTATCATAGCTCATGAAATTACACTATTGTTTAGGAAGGTTCTTTTTGTACTTGGAGTATTATAAATTGCCTGATTTGGCAGAGTTGATGGTAGGCACATCACTATTGTAATTGCTGGAGAGTGAGTATACAGTTCACCATGTGAAGAGGGTCAAATTTTGATTTTGCAAAAGACAAGCCCTGTACATTGTGCACCCACTGTTTCTGATACTATAATATTTTTGGTGATCATCTCAAATGAAATACTACCTCCGATCCATATTAGTGGGCACAACTTTGTCTAGATACACATGTATCTAGTCTAAATACTTAACTAGATACATATGAATTTAGACAAAGCTATGCCCACTAATATGGATCGGAGGGAGTACATATTTCCGTTCCATGTAACCTTGGGTCTCGTCTATATGGAATTTCTCGGGTTATCGCATGCTTTTGCACTAGCAGCAGGAGCTTCGTTGTATGCTGGTTAGTGGGTAGGTCAGTACCAGATTACAATTTGATGTTTCTTCTTTTCGAGACAGTTTATTTTTTGATTCTATCTGATGTCTGTTCTTCAACTTCTTGTAACGTGAAGTAGGAAATGGGAGAAAATTACTCCGATGCAGCCTCACCGATGCACATTGAATCATCAAGTTACTACTTGCAACATCTCTGAAAGTTCTGATAAATGTCGGCAGAAAGTTGAAAATCATCAAGGAATTATGATCAACAATTAGGGAATCATGATTAACAATCAAGTAACTATATTTGTTGGAAGAAAGAGCAATAATGGCCCAACTGGGGCAGAACATCAGCACAACGCATTACAGTATTCGTATTGTTGACGAACTAAACACGGATCTGGCCGCTTCTGGAAACTATTTCCAAATCTGGCCCGTCAGGTCGGCGCCAGATTATATGGAGCCTAAGTAGTTCAGGTCGGCGCCACTCTTACCGGGAGCCGAACTTCTTCGCTGGGCCCGAACAAAATCCGACGTGGCAAGGTCGGCTCCACGTTACATGGAGCCGACCTACGCGTTTTTCTGAATCCTGTTTCGAGGTGTTCGGCTCCATATAATGTGGCGCCGACATACTAGCTACAACCCTAGTCGTTCCCCTCTCCCTCCCACCCACTATATTCCTCTCCCCACAGCCGCCCCAAGCATTCTCTCTCCGATTTTCCGCCCCAAACTTCAAATCCACTCAAAACTCGTGGATTTCTTCAATTTAGATCATGGCAACTCTTCTTGGAGGTATTCTCTCTCAAATCTCTTTCTTTCCATCCAATTTATTATGAAATTCCATGTAATTTTGGTCCGAATTTGTAGAACCTAAAATTATGGTGTATTCTTTTGTTCAAGTATTAAATGTGTGTGTGAATTCGTTTGTAGGGTGTAGTTCTTTGGTTGGGAACATGTAAATACTTTAGAATATATATGTTGGGAACATGGTGGCTAAATTTTAGAATAGACACTAGTTCCATTGTTTAATGTGGAGCTTTGTATGTACA
The DNA here is from genome assembly GCA_947311845.1 of Poa pratensis. Taxonomy (NCBI): domain Eukaryota; kingdom Viridiplantae; phylum Streptophyta; class Magnoliopsida; order Poales; family Poaceae; genus Poa; species Poa pratensis. The sequence goes on from CAMZMU010000010.1 coordinate 18,983,766, forward strand.
TGGGGGCTAATTTGGTATGTGGAGCTTTGGGTGTGCATAGTTTAAGTACTAGAAGCATTATAAATGTATGTGGTTGGTTGTACAATATATTATAGTCCCACATTTTTTGTATAGTTTCTTATATTTCATTTTTCTTGCATACATGTGTATGTAGCTTTGTGTGTGTGTTCTTAGTTTCATATTTTTAGACTTTCCCGTATAGTTTTTGATGTTTCCTTTTTGTTTGGTAGATTCCACTGACATTTACAAAGAACTTGCACGTAAGATGAAGATAGTAGAAACAACCAAAGGCAAGTATCCCAATGTATCATGCAAAGACGCTCCGGTGCCACCAAGATATCTGGTTCCGAATTGTCCTTGCGGCAAGCCTTGTGCAATATCACAATCTAAGCACGCCGCTACGGCCGGTTGTGCGTTTTACATGTGCAGCGATTCTCGCATGAGTTTTCTCATGTATTTTCCTTATAGTCAATTCAAAATCTATTTGTATTTGATGTCCTATTTGCTTACTAAATTGACAGGAATATTGTACATGCTACCTTTTCCAATGGATTGATGGGCCTGAGGTGTATGATGACTATCTTCTTTCACCATATGTCGGGATTCTATTGGGACCATGGCCGGCTGAGACTTTGAAACGTCTTGTGCGTCTACCTCCACCTCCACCGGCGCTGTGGAAACTAGATGAAACCACACCCAAGGCTCCTCCAATGGTTTGGTGTGAGCATTGTCAAGACATGAAGCATGAAGCTACTAGCATAGGAAGGCATATTTATATCTAACACACTTCCTATGCATAGGAGTCTTGTAAGAAAACAAATTATTGAAGCATGAAGCTACTAGCATAGGAAGGCAAAATAAGTGCAACTTCAAAATTTTCAACATAAAGAGAGGAGACTTAATTTTATTGTGATATATGATGCCATGTTTCCCTCTCTCATAATGACCAGTAGGTCTTAAAGTAACAAGCAAATAAAAGCAAATCAAGAGAAAGCTCAAAACATTCATCATAAAGAGAGTAAATTTAATAACATGAAGATTTCTATAACCATATTTTCCTCTCTCAAAATAATTTTCAGTAGCATCATGAATAGACTCAATAATATAGATATCACATAAATCATTCTTATCATGATCCACATGCATATATAAAAATATCATTACTCTCTACACAAGCATAATCAATTTCAGCCATCATTATAATCATCATAAATTGGAGGTAAATTTGTGCTGGAAATAAACTACAGGTGGTCTTCTGGATCCGTGTCTTATTTGTGCTGGAAATAATTCAGGTAAATTTTCGTCCAATTCCGAGCACTTTCATTTTTTGGCCTTTTCTGCAATAAACAGACAAAACAGACAGAAACTGGCACTGGGCACTAGGTTAATAGGTTAGTCCAATAAATGTCATAAAATGATATAAACTTTAGGATAAACATGTGGCATTTGATATAAAACAAGCATGGAACATCAAAAATTATAGATACGTTTGAGACATATCAGCGGGCCATATTCCCGCAGGTTCGAGTCGGAAACGGCTAGGTGAGCCTCTCTAACATCCTTGAACTCATGAATACTAGGATGTCTCCCCCATACCTTGACAAAGGCATCTGTCTCATCCACGGACCACTGGGGTTCCTCACGATCCTCATCAGAGTCAGCCGCATAAGCTTGATTATAATCCTCGTCTTCGGGATTGTGATCTTCGAAAGTATATGGGTCGCCATCAAGTTCAGAGGATGCCACCTGAGGTACAAACGGTGGTGTTGGAATGTTGATTGGAGAGATACCAACAAACTCGTCATTCACTGTCTCCAAGTGTGCAACATTTAGTTTTCCTCTATGATCTCTCCTCTAGAAGGGTCATTCACCGTCTCCAAGTGTGCAACATGTAGTTTCTCCTCAATGATCTCTTCCCTACTAGGCATACTAGAGAACACAACACGAGTTGCAGGTCGTGCTGGACCCTTTAGTTTCTCCTTCCTAAGCAAGTCCACTTTAACTTGATGGTCAACATTCTCCTTCTCCAACAAGGGAGGCCGGCTTGAACCCGCATCATACTCACTACGGTTATCATTGTTTGTTTCAACAACCGTTGGATGCTTGTTCAAATCAAGGAGAACTCCGGTACGACCGGTGATGCCGACCTTCACGGCAACGACAACAATTGACTTGATTTCAGAGTTGTCAACAAGCTCTTTGTACAACTCCCACCCTTCGTTGTCTCGGATAGGTATCATCTAAGTATAAGACCTAGAGCCATCGGCATCGTATCTTCCTTCCAAACCAACACCAACGCCTGACCAACCCAACGCCGTTTGGAGCTTCACAACAAGCTCACCCAATCTTGGACTATGCGGGAAGAACAATACTTTACTCGTCATCTCCTCAAACTCAACACCGCAACTAGAGGACACAACACGGCCTCCATGATGAACATGAACAATCTTTGTGTACGCCATCTATAATCGGAACCAAGATATAACTCTACCATTAGATATAATGATGATTTATCTAAATAAAGAGCTCTCAATAACAAATTTCGACCATATTGGCACCAAAATGATTCACAAACACTAGCTTATAGACAAATATATTTGCAATACACATTCATTTGAAATTCGGTCAAAATTGCGGTACGAGGGAAGGCGCAGGTGGGCACGCATTATACCTTCACGGAGGAGGCGAGGCCATCGACGGGCTCTTGGCCGGCGCCGGCGACGGAGAAGAAGGCCTGGCTGGTGGGGTGGCGACCGGAGGTGAGGCAGGCGGCCGGCGGTGGGGACAGCACCGTCGGGACAGGGAGATCAGCGGCTGGCGGCGTCGGGGCAGGGGCGGCCGGCGACGTCAGGGCGGGGGCGGCCGGCGGCGGGACAGCAGCGTCCGACAGCGTCGGGGCGGGGGCTATGCGGGATGGGTGTGGGTGCGGCCGTGCGGGAGTGTGCGGTAAAGGAAACTGGGGATCGACCCCGATTCGGTTATGACCTAAAAGGTCGGCGCCACATTACAGGGCGCGGAACGCCTGGGAAATAAATTCAGAAAAACACGTAGGTCGGCTCCATGTAACGTGGAGCCGACCTTGCCACGTCGGATTTTGTTCGGGCCCAGCGAAGAAGTTCGGCGGCTCCATATAATCTTGCGCCGACCCAAGGGGCCAGATTTGGAAATATTTTCCAGGAGCGGCCAGATCCGTGTTTAGTTCGTGAAAACGGCCAGATTTGCCAAAAAATACTACACTGTCATAGCTGAAAACCTCACGTAGTATCCTATCTAAAGTGTAAAAACTACAGCGGATCATCGCTGGCAAGCATCTGCCTCAAAATCCGGGAAGACGACGAAGGCGATGGACAGCGGAGCGACATAGATCGGCGAGCTGGCAGAAACTTGCACCGGGTAGAGCGGAGGGATGTCACCATCTTCAGTGAGCTCCAGAGGAACTCCATTCAGCAGCATGGTGCGCGCGAGAGGGTTCCCGTCTTGCGCTGTCAGGTGGTACTCTTCCCTCTTCTCCAGCCCGTCAGAGGCTTTGCTCCCTACCCAGGAGACTGTCCTCTTAATGCCATGAACAAGGGAGCTGTCCCTCGTTATCCCCTGCCCTTGTGCGAGGCCGACATTAAGATCGTTCCTGACCGAGACCATGGATCCCATGTCTCGGCTCAGGTTGATCAAGAGGAGAGCGATGCCGCCCTGAAAAACGTTTCAAGAGCATAGAGATCAGTTCATATGACAGTGGTGTGATGCCGCAGTGAGCCAGTGACTACTGACTACACATCAGTCTGCTATGTTTAACGAGCCAACATCAAACTCTTGGGGTGACTCGTACCTTTTGCTTTCCGCAATGCGCATAGGCGCGTAAGTATGAAGAACCGCCGAAGTCTATGGAGAGAACTCCATTCCCCATCAGTCGATGCCACAGCAAGGCACTGGACAGATATCAAAGTTTAGCCCCGAGGCGTATTCGAGCGGTAAAGCGCGTTCCTGGCAAGAACATTACAGTACAGATACTTGCCTGTAGTAATCAGGGTTCGGCACAAAAGTGTCGGTGTCGAGAAGGCCATAGTTGCCTCCAATCAAAGTCTGTCTGCAGTATACCTTGGTGTCATACTTTGCTGACTGACCAAGTTGATCAAGATACCTAGTTGAAACAACAAACTTGTGGATGAGAAGGCAAGAGAAGAATGATGGCCAGGACAGTAATCTGTTCTTCTGACAAAGTAATTACCAGAAGCTATTCAGGAATGTATTGGAAACGGTACGGCTGCCGCTGTTATATGCTCCGCCAGCTTCCCCGACCCACGGAGCCGACCATGGTCCATGCCGTTGTATCGTGAGCTGGAGATCTCTGAATGTGTCAGAAACCCTGCTTAAATACTGCGGATCCAAGATTCTACTGGCGACATGTGGATCATTACCTAATCAAGATTACAGAAATTATTTTTGTGCCATCTTTGATATAGGAGAGGGAACAGAAATGAATGAAGGAGCAAAATTAAAAACCAGAAAACACTCACCGGCACCAAGATTGTAAATATGATGAGTCATTCCATTGAGAATATCTGGCCCAGAGACCTCAAGAAGCTGAGCAAACCACTGTTTGTCATAGAATCCTCCTGGGGCTAGCACCAGTGGTTTCCTAGAGTTTTCATATAACTGATTGACGATCTTTTGAAGTTCAATGATGTCCTTTCCGTATTGTTCAGCTCCTACGCTTGCACCAATTCCACTTCCACTCAATTCATTACCTAGTATATGAGCATAGTCACTTGTATAAGCTTTACATGAATGGACGATGCTCCTTGTTTCGCGAACAGAAAATAAAGTTTTGCGTTCGACAATGTATTACCGAATTCCCACGAATCGATAGGATAGTTCATCGATACAGTGTATTCCATAAACTCTTGAGCATTGCTTGAATTCCAAGCGCCTCCCCAAACACCTTTGCGTATCTGCTTTCGCCCATGAAGTGCATTAAGACCGAAAGTAATAACTGCACTGAAGAAATTAAACAAAAATAAATTAGGAAATGCGCCGCATAAAGTAATATATACTCCTTCCGTTCCACAATGTAAGATGTTCTAGCTACCTCACATGTTGGTTAGGTGCAAACCCAAATGAGTGTACATACACATTAAAACATGTCCACATACATTTAGATACATATGAATGTGGACAACATGTGAGCTAGCTAGAACATCTTATATTTAGGAACGGAAGGAGTACTATGAAGATGTTGAAAGATAGATGATTGGGTATTCTTAATGCAGTAGTATTTTTATCCCACAATAAGCTCTAATATGTGGCATGCTCAGCAATCTGTGATATAAATATATAATCAATCACAAATCGCTTAGGAGAAAGATATAGATGGTAATTCCTGATGATAAACAACTGGTGGAGACAATCCTCACCCTGTACTGACAAATAGATCATTCATAGCATCCCATCTTTCCATGGTTATGCATCCTTGAGAAAATCCAAATAAGCCACTTGAAGCTTTTGTAAATGGTCTGCATGGAGATCCTAAACTTGGTGTGTCATATACCACTTGATCTTGTAAGGAGCCTCCGACTCTGATACGCAGTGGGCTAAAGGCTACAAGAAAATAGAAGAGCAGAAATAAGTCGTCAGGGTGAGACGATGAGGTGCCATCATGAACGTAAACGAAACCATTATGAAAAAAGAAAGTATTTTTTTTGAAGAAACTAGCTACACAAAAGAAAAACTTGGTAAGTGAATATAGTTTAGGCTGCCAAACACTAGTACTTTTGGGAGACAGATCGGTTATAGATGTTAGGTCTAGTGCCCATTCCGCTGTAAATTACTCACATGGAATTTTTATCCTTCTAAATTTTAAAAAATAAACGAAGTGTCCCCATGGGTGTTTGGAATCGACGAGTAGAATTTTTTCAATGCAAACTGTCAGAACACTCACCTTGGATGGCTTTAGCTAGCAAAGGATGACTCAAGTCCTGAGAAATTCACAATAGGTCTGAAGTCAGTTACTTGCGTAAACATCAAACGTCATGTGATAAATAAGTGTGTTCTTGGGACTGGGGAGCTTACCATATTCAAGACAGAAGCCTTTCCCCATGGACACTGATCATAATTGCACTTCTCCGGAGGCCACCAATCGACAGTAGCGCAAATAAACTCATCGCTGGTTGCAGCGATCGTCTCGGAGCCCCGTACGATGACTGTTACATCGGAGTAATCTTCTGACAGGATCAGTGCAGGCAAGGAAGCAATAAGAAGAAGGAGAGACCATAGCCTCATGCTATCACCACCTGCAAATCCACCAAACAGACAACCAGAATGGTTCAGACTCATTATGCTCTCTAAATGACGCAATTAGTTGGTATGGAAAAGTCCAATGTTCTACTCTATTGCATAGCTAAAAGTGACAGCCACAGGTTCATTTCTTCTATATGTCTTATCTTCCAAGTTTTAAGAGGTCAATTCATTATCAGCTTAGCTTTATTCATGTGAGCCTAAACACTTTGTCACTTTAGTAACCAGAAATGTCGCCAGTCTTTTAGAGAAATATCTTCATTTTAACACAAGAAAAAAATAATTCAACTCATACGTATTTTTATTAAAAAAGAGAAACTTTATCAGTTGGACAGGAAAGTGCAATCCTGCATATCGCCGAAATTCTCATGTGAAAAAATTCAATAAAATACCCCCGGAAAATACTGAAAAAGGGACCTTTTCACATAGAAATGATCAACAAACCTACACCTCTTCCGCTAAAATTCAAGATAATTCAGTAACAAGGTTCATCTCAGAAAGAAAACTAAACACAGCAAGCTCAGCATAGCCCAAGGAAAAGCCCAGCTGAATCTGAACCAAGAACACGCTGTACTGTCGCAGGCTCATGGAACGAAACTACACCAACTCCCTTCACAAACCAAGCAGTATCGAATCCTGGAGCAAACTTAAACCAGCGAAGCAACCAAAATCAGCCGAGGTGCATGGCAGCCGATTCGCAACTTAAGCTGTACAAAAAAATGAAGGGCCAAACCCAAGAGAAATGGAGCCGAGGCCATTAATTACCTCGACGGCTTGAACCTGGAATCTACAGCCAAGCCAAAGGATGCTCCCAAACCAAAGCCGGCTCGGAGAATCCAAGAGAAGAAGGCTCCAAGAACAGGTCTCTTGTCTGTTCCCAATGCAGGGCCGGCGAATCAACCAAGCCCGCAGCCTCTCGCCGTCGAGACCGCCGGGAGGATTCTGCGCGGAGCAGAATCGAGGGGAGCTTCTGCGCGGATGTATGGAGAGAGAGGCAGAGGATGAGGATGAGGAGATTCTTGAAGGAAAATCTGGTGGTAGTTGCTGCTCCTACTCCGTTATATCTCCCTTCGAAGCTACCCTCCTAATCAAGTAGTGGCGGTGGCGCTGCTAACGAATTGATTAGCTAACAGCGATGCTTTGGCCTAAATCTGAAGACAACAGTCGGTGTCTGTCGTGAGACTCCGGCTCTCTTTCGCGAGTTGAAAAACATGGACTGGTTCTTTCTCCCAGCCGCCGGAAAAAGTGTCGTTTTAGAGCCCGTGAACCCGAGTACTATTTTCGTATTGGCTAACGGTATATTTTTCTGGAGTAATTAGATGGATCATGTGATAGTGATGGGATTTTTGAACGCTCAAGCAGCCTTTTATTAGGCAAAGAGAATTAACTCTTACATTCGAATATACTTTTTACACTAGGCAATTGCTCGTACGCTGCTACGGGTGATGCTTTTCACCGTGTGTATTTTTCAGACTATATTTTTTATTGCTATAGTTTAGAAAAAGGCATGTAATCTATGGTGATTTATCACTGACGGAAAAGGGAAAGTAAATTATGGTGATTAATTGATAGTGTCAAATATGGTGATGATTGATAATTGGTGGACAAAGGAAAGTAAATTATGGTGAGTGATTGATAGTGTGAAAAAAGAATGTAAATTATGGTATTGATTGATAATTGGTGAAAAAAGAAATGAAATTATGGTGACTGATTTATAGTTATAAATTTGGTAATGACTAATAATTGATGAAAAAATCTGATTGATGTGGGAGACGGAAAGTAAGAGAGGACAAATGGATAGTGAAGCGAAATGCATCTGCTAGGAAAGGAAACTCTACATTATTTTTAGATACTCCATTCGTTTCAAATTATAAAATGTTTTGACCAATTAAATGTCAATTAAATACGGATTGAAATGGTGAATCAATATACTAAAATATATCTAGATACGTACAGATCAAGAAAAGGCTAAAAATGTTTGTATTTAGGAACATAGGGAGTAGTAAGTACTAAGTACGGATAGAGATATGTTCCGCTCTCTACCGATTCCAAACGGGAGCATTTGTTTGTGAATGGAATAGGCGGAGAATTTATGCCCGCCAGCTCGTGCTTGCGGAGTACTTACTCCGTACCAAAATATTTTGGCACGGGGGGTAGTAGTAGATTTTCGGTTTCCATCAGCAGGGGAAGTTGGTGAATACAGCGAAGAGAAGTTGGTAAGATTGGTGACTGCCGGACATGTGGGCCCCGAGATCCATCAGACAGCTTAATCATTGGAGTTGACAGCGTAAAAATATGGCAAACACTATGTATTGACAATGTTACTATGCAGTTAGGGTGTTATACTCTGGATATAAGTTCGAAAGAAAAAAATCTACCATGAGTCACGAGCATGATAATTTATTAAGGATGTACTTTATGATGGCCAAGGACAGCATCAATGCTAGATAATGCCCATAACTTGAAGAAAGAGCAAGGAATGGAGGCTGGCATGACTTGTCTGTTGGGAGGAACAAGTCAAAATCCAACCAATCCATGTCACACATTTTCAATGCTGATTAGAAAGGCTCCTATGCACTTTCCTGTGTGCGCAACTTGCAACTTGAGTGGATATGCTTGGAACAAGCACAAACTGCTCACAATGATGGGCCCAGATCCTATCCTCTCCAATATATAGCTCTTCTCAGATGACCAACAACAGGATGCATAAGAATAAGCATTTGGAATGGTTTCTCGATTTTTTAATGATCCTCCAATTTATTAATAATAAGCAACAACAATATCCAAAAGTTAAAAAAACAATGAGATACTTGGACCACCTAGCGACGACCGCAGAGCCTAAGGCACGCTGTCGTCATCGCTCCTCCCCATCCGAGCCAAGCAAAATTTGCTGTAGAAAAAAACATTTGGCAAGTCGTCGTGCTAAGGTCTCGGGACCACCACACGAGAGCAGCAACAGTGACTAATGGTGATAAACGTAGCTCGGAAGGGGCATGCCTACAACCTTCATAGGAGATCCGACGGAAAAACACACACGCCCTTTGCCGGCTCTATGCGCACCGCCAAAGTGGTGATAAGGTGGAGAGAACATTATTCTAACCTTGGGATGCCTTCACTATTTTGACCATGACACTAAAACTACCTAAAGAATAACAAAAACCCTTCCACCGACAAAGGACTGAGGTTCACCGAACTTCCAAACCCCAAAGGGCCATCGAAAGCAGAGCGAACCAATGGTGTCACAGGCGAGGGGGGCGGAAACCCTAATCACCTCCATATTACCTTTCCTCTCGAACGATGTCGTGGTGTTCCCTTATCATTTAGTCTGGCCAGATTCTTGTGTTTTCTCTGAACAGTAGGCATGAGATGACTTGGAACGCTCCAAATGGAGAACAAGCCACATAAGGCATGCTCATCCAACAATTTCAATCCAATTCTTGTATTTTCTCCCCATATGGCAACAGTCTACTGTTGGAGAATTCTTTGTTGGCTCTGTCTCAAAATTCCATCGACTAAACCCAAATTTTGGTTCAGGCAACAAATAAATCCAAGGGATCGATATAATAATGTTCTAGATTCTTGAAGGCTGGTTTTGGTGAGTAGAGATTTCTTGCTCCCGGGCTTTAGTGATCCCTCTAGTTAAAAATAAAAATAAAACTCGTATTTCTAAGTTTAAAAAAATCTGAAAAACATCCCGCAGGTTGTCAGTGGTATATCTCACAAACGTGCAAAATCTCGATATGAAATACTTTCTATTCAGATCTACACAAAAATGACAAATATGTGGATCAAAATGTACACACTTTTAAATCTTCAAAATATACGACATTTGTCTATTTTGTATAGCCCATAATATAATTTCAAATCAAGATTTTGCATGATTGTGGTATACATCATTAGCAATATGCAGAATTTTTTTCAGATTTTTATAAAACTTATAAATATGATTTTTGAAAAAAATTAAATAGAGATAGCACTGGAGCTCAGGAGTTTTCGGGTTTTGGTCCACAAAATACGTCTGGCTTTGACCCAGCCACTCCACGGTCAAAGGTCCATTCAAGCCAGCGAGAAAGTATCCTATGGAAACCTGGTTTCAGTGGAAACATGGAAACCAACGTTGGATGAGAAATGTGTGGTCCAGATGAACTATTTTGTCCCATCGAAAGTTATGTCCAGTTTTGCAGAAACAACCCTGATTTTATCCCTTTTCTCTCACCATACTCCACACTCCCCAGACCAGTTTTCACTCCCGTGCAACACACATTACAGGCAGCTGCCCCGACTCCATGAGCTAGGGTTAGGCGGCGGCGGCGGTGGCGCAGCTCCGATCTGGGAGATGGCGCCGTGGTGAGTTCTGGTACATGCGCTTTCCCATCTCTCCCGAAGCTCTTGCTCGTCGTCACGGCCTCACTCTCAATTGCGCCTGGCACTAGGGCGGCTAGGTTGTCCGGCGCACTTTCTCTTTCACTCATGCGGCCAAGATGTCGAGCTGACCTACCATTAGGTAAATCGTTTATGCATCTTGATTATCCAGTGACTAGTTTACAAGTTCCCTTGAATTTTTTCTGTTCATTGGTTTCTCATTAGTCTGTACATTTCCTTTGGAGGATTGTTCTCAGGATTGATTGGAATCTGTTTACCTTTAGTCTGGACACATGGGTACAGGTTGATGAAATAAAATGTGCTACGCACGTCCAGAAATCGATTCATATCTGTTTTCTTTTTGTGTAGTTTTCTCTCTTGCTTGCAGTTCAATGAAGTACAATTCGATGCACAATCAACTACCCGAATGAATATACATCTCAACGATGGATTCATGACACCAACAAAATGCAAGAGCCTACCAATCTGTGTAAGTACATAGTAGCCTAAATGATTATAGTCAGCCTTAGTATCAAATAATTTTATCCAAGTCATGTTTCATTGTCACATGATAATAGTCAGACTGTTGCATATTGTAGGACTCGTACTACACACCAGAATGTGACGCTTCAATGACACCTTCCACTGGGATGCATTTTGTGGACGTGAACGCAACAAGGGAGTTCTATGATGCATATGCACATCATGTCGGGTTTTCGGTTCGTGTGGACCAACACAAGTCTACTGATGGTGTGATCACTCATAAGCGATACTTGTGTGCAAAAGAAGGATTCCGTGAGGAGAAAACGAGTAAGGCAAGTTATTGATGACAAAGGTAGGTTGCTTCATGTGTTCTGGGCAGATGCTACTTGTAGGCAAAATTATAAGCATTTCGCAATCTGGTCTCTTTTGACTCTACGTATAGCACCAATGAATATAACATATATTTGCTCCCTTCACTGGAGTAAATCATCACAAGGGAAGTATCTTCTTTGGCGCAGCTTTCTTACATGATGAGAAGATAGAGTCCTTTGTTTGGTTATTCCAGACTTTTCTAAAAGCAATGGGAGGGGCTGCACCAAGTCTTATGATAACAGATGAATGTGCTAGCATGATTTCTGCATTAGGTACAGTTTTTCCAACAACCAAACATAGGCTATGCATGTGGCACATTATGAAGAAAGTTGGAGAAAAAGTGGACCCGTATCTGAAGACCAACGAAGATTTCCATGATCGTCTGGGCTTAGTTGTGTGGGCTTCGGAAACTCCTAGCGAGTTTGAGGAGCGTTGGTTTAATATTATGTCGGAGTTTGGTTTAGAAGAAAACGAGTGGTTCGTTAAAAGGTTCAAACTTCGAGAATCTTGGGTGCCAGCTTACTTCAACGACATACCTTTGTCTGGACTGTTGAGAACCACATCAAGATCTGAATGCGCCAATGCTTTCTTCTCCCGTATTATTGGATACAAACATGCTTTGGTTGAGTTTTGGCTTCGTTTTGAAACTGCATTGGAGGAACAACGTCATAAGGAGCTGCAGGATGATAATCTGAGTCTGCACACATCGCCTCTGTTGAAGACATCTTGGGGATTGGAAAAGCATGGGAGCGAGGTCTTCACCCACGAGGTGTTTACAGAATTTCAGAAACAAATACTTGCTGACAGGGAGCATTGTCTTATTGAGAGTGTGACACAAGAGGGTGAGATCAAGATAGCAACTATAGTTGATTATTCCAAGAAAGCTCGGATTGTCCGGTGGCATATGTCAAACATGGTTGGTACATGCACTTGTATGTTATTTGAAAAATACGGTGTCCCATGCCGTCATCTCATCCATATGTTAAGGACCTCCAAACTTAAAGAACTTCCGCCGCATTATGTACTCAAGAGGTTCACAAAGAACTGCAAGGTGGATCCTTTATTTGATGAAGATTGGATTTTGTTGGGAGAAATTGCTAGCAGCTCAATGGATATTGAGTTGCAGAAAATGGTGGCAGATGCATACAAGAAGGTGGAAGAACTGCTAAGTCAAGCAAAACAATCACATGCAGGTGTGCAGTGCTTTAGAGATGGAATTTATGCACTTGGCGATGAACTAAACAAGATTGTTCCAGCAAAAGAAAAATCCCAAATTCAAGAGTTTGAGGAATTTCTTGGATGCACGATTCCCGACGAAGTTAACATCCACCCACCAAATGATATTCACTCTAGGGGTAAGATAAAGAGAATTAAAGGACATAATGAAAAGGGGAGAAAAAAGGGTAATGAAAAGAAGGCGAAGGTGTCGCAAGTGTGCGAAATTCCAAAAAAATAACCATGGCAGAGGTATATCTGATATTTGACCTTGCTTATGTAATTCCTTTTAGTTTTGTGTCACCGAGTTGGGTGTACGACATTTTCATACAACGCTTACTTGTTTATTTCTAACTATCTGTTTCAGTTTGCAGATCTTTATTTGGACATTGTAATGCATGAAGTGGAAGTACAACGGATTTCTGAACTTTAGTGCGCATGGCTGCTTCAATGAACTTACTCTTCTTTTAACTTTGCTACCGTGAATTTCTGAGCCATGTCAAACTGTTCTAAAATAGTGCGTAGTTGATCTATTCAGAAAATTCTGTTTGGCCTTTGTGTTATGTAAATCTACTTGTCTCAGTGTGTTGTGTTATGTTATGTAAATTAAATTTACATTACCAACGGTACAGTTGAGCCATGTCAACTGTTCTAATATATTGCATTGTTGATCTATTCTAAGAATTTGGTTTGTTTTGGGGTGATGCCATTTGAATCATGTCATTCCAATTGCCGTATGACAGTTTCTGACCAGTCAAATGTATCAAGTATGAAACCCGTTATTGTCAAATAACCTATTATATCTTTTGTGAAAATATCTGGTACATGCGTTTGTTAGATCATGTACCAAGTAGATGTACCAAGTACAGTTTCTGTCCTGTACCAAGTACAATATCTTTTATGAAAAAAAAAGATCCTTATACTGACACAGAAACATGGTACATATTTTGTTAGCCAACAATCAGGTTGATCCTGTACGAGTATTTCGAAAAAAAAAATGATCAAACCAATCTGCTTATGAATTGTTCTCATAACTGAACAACAAAGGTCCAGGTTCAGACAGAAAGAACCAACGAGCAGTCTAGTAGTACAACCACTTTTCGGATCTTCATGTCAGTATAAGGAGAAAGAGGGGGATGTTTTTACAAAACGCACACCTAGGAAGCGGGCGTTTCTTTGCAAAGTGCAGTGAACAGCTACATAGCTGATCTGGACCATCTGCTCACAATCCAACGACACATATTTGGGTTTCCATGTTTCCACTGAAATCCAGTTTCCACTGGATACTTTCTCCCAGCCAGCAAAATACATGTCAACTTAGCAGCTGCTGCAGCAAAGGAGGAACAAGGAATTCTCTCGGACTGGCTCGGCAATTAAAGCTGCAACAGAAGAAACAAAGAATTCCCTCGGGATAATTTCAAACAGATGCGTCAGCCAGGTCATGCAGTTGGTGAACATCAAAATTAGGGTCCGTCAGTCCGTGTCCAGGTACAGTACACCACATGCATCTCTTCCGAACAAGGATACTCCACGTCGTATCCGGATTTTCCGAGTTTATACTTGTTTTCGAAAATATGCTCATGAATACTACTCCCTCCGTTCACAAATAATTGACTTCTAACTAAGTGTATCTAGACAAGAAACACATCTAGATACACTCATTTTAGAGTCAAGTATTTCAGAACGGAGGGAGTACTACATTCATGCCTATTTAGGTGGCGCAAATGTTTTTTTGAGATATAAATTTGACCAAACGTAACATATATTATATATCACGAAATTTATATCATTTAATTCATATCTAGATAAACTTTTAATGATATATTTTTTATAACAAATGACACATATTTTATTGATCAAATTAGTAATTAAAATTAAAACAAGAAAAACAGAGACCCCACATGCATTAATTTTGTGCACGTACAATGTCCCATTCCAAAACATTAAAACTAGTGTGACCAATATTTGAGAGTGACGTTTTGGAGTCCGAGATACGATCTGCAAGTGTGCAAATTATCAATTTCAAATTTGTTATATCTTAGCCTAGGAAAAAATCACAAATGAGTGGATCTGAGTACACAGTTTAAATCTTCTGAATTTTTGCTAGATTTTTCTTTTTTGTGTAACATAGAATAATACAAATTTTGGATTGAAACATGGACACGGGTAGATCTCGACATTATCTATATGTAGGATTTTTGTTTCAAATTTTCTGAAACTAAAGAATTTTGATTTTGAATTTTGAAACAAACAAGCTACATGGAGCTCGGGCTCCATTAGCACTTCCTAACATAGTTGTATGCTAGCAACATATCACTTGTATTACTTTTGTGCAAGGTAAGACTGGTCATATTTTTAGATGATTTTTTTGGGTGCCCAACATGTAAGCCTAGACTATATACACGACCCTTTTCACATTTTATTTATTGAAACTATATAACATTAGGTGCGGCTGAATAGTTGTGATTACAATTTTTCCTCTAAATGTCTAGCAAACTCCTCCATTCAAATGTCACCATGTTCCGATTTTATTCTTACGCTGGCCATCCCTTCAATCCACCTACCGATTTAGTTTCACCATCTGCCACCCCGCTACCAGCAACACTCGTAGTCTGCCATGATCGTCGTCGTCATCCTCCTTCTCCTCTTCCTCTTCTGTGTGGGCCACGACTTCTCCGCTCGCCCGTCACAAAGATCGACATCCTCATCGGCGGCCTCCACCAGACACATTCTCAATCTCCCTCTCCCATAGCCACGTCGTTTGCCTCCACTAATTCTCACTCCCCACCGCTCTACCTCGAGGGAACCACCTCCTCACACGTACCTACCTACGTATTTTCTGCCCAGGCATCCCCCTTGTCATCATAACAAGGTTGTTAGGTGCATTTTTTTTTCCATTGAGGCGCCAAACCTAATTTTGTATATAATATGTAGTCGGAGGCATATAAATTGCGATCTCACGTTGCTCCAACCTCCAAAACAAAGAATTTTGTTTGGTACACTTGGCATATGGGTGCCATGACCGTGTTGCCCCCCCCCCCCCCCCCCAGTAGGGTTACGCAGCGGGAATTTAAAAATTTCTCAACATGCATAATGAAACCATCAAGATCTATCTATGAAGACATAATACACACCCCATAATGCGGAGATCTATAATACTTACAAACACCGTTGTGGAAGATCTTGTGTTTGTCGAAGTAGATGTTGGTGAAGCCTGATGAAGAATCTCACGTCCACGCCGGGAGGTGAAATTGTTGTCGATTTCCTCGTTGAAGGATCACTTGCGTAATCCCTCTTCTAGTATCCACGCGTACACCTTGCCAATTCGTCAGCCTTCCACCGTTCTAGAACTCGATGCTCGATGAAGAGAGACATCCTTTCAGCGTAGTATTGGTGGTACATCTAATCAAACTTGATCAGAACTATATGAGACTGAAGAGATCTAATTCTGAACACATGAGATCTAATCAGAGAGAGATATTAGAGCAACGTTGAAAGTGCATGGTGCCCCCATGTCTGGTTTTGCTAATTAATGACAATCCTTATGGACTAATGTTTGCATTGAGATATTCTTGTAGATCTTGTCCATAGGAAAAGATTGGAGTTCATGTGTTGGACTCTAGAAGTTTACATGATGATCAATGCTCTATTCAAAGGGTTTATATGAAGAATGGTCATGTGTAGAGTTGAGCCTAATGTAAGTGTGGCTTGAAAAAGAAGAATGAGTGAACATTCATGTTTATCTCCAAGCCATCATATATATTAAGAAAAGATTATGAAGTGCAAGTTCAAGATAAGCATCTCGAAGAAATCCTATGCTTGAAGCTTGCCACCCATTTGGAGATATTGGTCAAATGAAGATGTGCCTATGAGAGGCTCTCCCACATTGGAGTATGGGGGAGCAACATGTGAATCTTCATCAAGCGAAGCGTAATCAAGAAAGGTGATCCACTTGAAGAGATCAAGATCGTCATCATCGAGCTCAAGTGGAATGCGCAAGGCAAAGATATGATCTTGCTAGGGTTTCTATTTTACCGGTCTCATGGCGTTAGTGGGAGATCGGGTTATAGGATAGACCGTACTATCAAGAGGGCTCTCAAGTGAGTAACTTGATCGCATCTTTGTGGAGAGCTCAAACCTTTGCATACTTGGCATATCATCTTTCTTGGTTCTTATTTGGATTTTATCCATGTGAGGATTTAGTGCTTGTGTTCATCTCCATACCAAGCTCTAGTTCATCAAAAACGGATTTCATTTGAATATCTTATTGAGTTTTTGATGTTGGAGAATTTACCGGTTGTTCTTTTTTAGAGAAGGTTTACCTTTCTATATTTGGTTTTATCCTCCCATGTTGTACTATGATGTTTCTCTACATGATCTTGTAAAGCTCTTCGTTCCAATTCCAACGAGCCCAAGAACATCGAAAACGGAGTCTGGATGATCAAGATATGTTCGTTTTTGTGTTGGGTGTTTCTGCAGTTTTTATAGGCCGGCCTGGCCGGGCTCCTAGGCCGGGCACAGGCCGGGTGCGTCTGGTGGTCAGCCAGCCTAGTCCAGGCCCAAGGCCGGCCTGGCCGGGCTCCAAGGCTGGGCTCGCGTTTTGGGCATAACGGTTGGATTTTGGGGGTCCTATTTAAGGGGTCTTCTTCCCCAACGACCCTCAACACTTGCAGCTCGTTTTCCCCCTCTCTATCATCCATTGTTGACCTTGGAAAAGCTTGCCCTCTCTCAATCCCTCTCATGATTCTTGCATATCTTTAAGGGAAAAGTGAGAGGAGATCTAGATCTACAATTCCACCAATCCATCTCTCCTCTAAGTGAGGGGAACCTAGTAGATCTTGATCATGGAGTTCTTGGTGTTTCTCCTCCTTTGTTCTTCCTCTCTTATTCCCCCATTAGCATTTGATGCTGTGTTGGAATTTGAGAGTGAAGGACTTAAGCACTCCTTGTGTTCTTGCCATTGCTTTTCTGCATCGATTTGTGCTCTCCACGAGGATTCGTGGAAGTGAAAGTTTGTGAGCTTGTTACTCTTGGGTCGTTGCACCCTAGACGGTTGTTGGTGACTTGGGAGCTCCCAATCCTTTTGTGGGTTGTGCCTCAAGATTATTGTAAAGGCTCCGGATTCTGCCTTGAAGCATTCCGATAGTGGAAGATGAACCGAGCTTTTGGGCAAGGTTCATCGGAGAATAGGGTGAGGCCATTTGTAGCGTTTGAGTTTGAAACTCACACCCCTCCAACGAGACGTACTCCTCTAAAAAGAAGGAACTCGATAATACATCATCGTCTCCGCGTGCCTCGGTTATTCCTATACCCGAGCTCTTTACTTATGCAATTTACATTGTGATAGCCTTCGTGCTTGAACTACTTTATCTTGCTATCACCTTGTTGCTTGTCTTGCTTAGCATAAGTTGTTGGTGCACTTAGGTGAGCCTAGTATATTTAGGTTGTATGCTTGTTAAATTAAAACACCTAGTTTTATTCCACATTTATCAAGCCTAAACCGGAAAAGTTTTAATCGCCTATTCACCCCCCTATAGGCGACATCCTTGTCCTTTCAAACGTCTAATTAGAGTAATTAGAGAATTGTCTAATTCACAATATCTCAAGAGAGAGTAACTTGTGATTTGCAATTGTGCAATTGTTATGTTCTCCCATGGGGAAGGGGGTGGAGTATATAAGGGGGGGGGGGGGGGAGAGGAGGTGGTGCGCCGGCCCTAGGAGGCTGAACGAACCCCTCCCCCAAGTAGGTTCGGGAGTCCTTGTCCAACAAGGACCCCCCAAGCTTTTTCCTTCTTGCCTTAATCCTTTATTCCTTTCCTATTTCAATACGGACTCCTAAAAGTCCATAATTAAATTAGAAAAGAGAGGGGAGAGGTGGTGCGCCGGCCATGGAGGGGCGGGGCCCATGCGGCCGGCCCCACACTAGGTGCGGCGCAGCCCTAGGGCACCCCCCTTCTCCTCTGACACTCCCCTCCTTCCCGGCAAACCTCCGAAACTCTTCCGGAACCAAATATACTCTATATATAAAATCATTGACTCTATCGACTGATGTCGGAAACACTTCCCGACATCCCTGAACATCTCATGTTCGCCATATTTCTATCTCAAGACTCTCAGCCCTATACCGGCATTAAATGCCTCTCATGATAACTTCATCGGAACACCTCCGATTCACACAGGAGTTTTTCCTGTGACATCGGAGTGACTCCGACAAATTCTCATAACCACTAGCACTAAATCTTAATTCTCTCAATAAAGATTGACTACAACTTAAGCGTGTTACCTGGTGAAAGGGCATTTCGTAATCCCTCGATGTTTTGTGTGTTAGGCAACAACACTAGTGATAATTTAACCATGCTTAAGTGATGCAGGATTTAGGACAAAATCTTATAAGCATCAAACTTCAAAAAGATGTGAGAAAAGAGCTCGTGTGTTGCTCTGGAAAAACCGGAATATTGGGGCCGAACATTTGGTTTCTGGGCCGGATATTCTGGCCCCCAGGAATTTCTGCTAAGGACCAGCTGCCAGCCATTTGTGCGGGCGTCTGGAAAAACCGAAATATTGGGGCCGGACATTTGGTTTCTGGGCCGGATATTCCGCCCCCCCCCCCCCCCCCCAGGAAATTCTGCTAAGGACCAGCTGCCAGACTTTTGTGCAAGCGTCTGGCAAAACCGGAACTTTGGGCCGGATTATTCGAAGACTGGGCCGGATATTCCGGGGGGGGGGGGGCGGATATTCCGGCCCCCACTCAAGCCGGATATTCCGGCCTCCTGGAGTTTTGCAACGGCTCGATTTGGGAGGGGTATAAATACCCCTCCACCTACCTCCAGCCAAGTAGCTCGTCCAGAATTCATTGCCCTCCATTGTTGCAAGACCAAAGCTCACCGATCTCCCAATCCCTCCACCCAAACTCACTCATACTTGGAGGATTAAAGGAGAAGGCCCGGATCTACAACTTCACCAAAGCATTCTTCATTTCCCCCTCATTCACTTGAGTGATTTGAGCCTAGGGTTTCCACTAGGAAAACCTAGGCACCTTGTTGTACTTACTTGCTTGCTACTTTTGTGTAGCAGATTTGTGGTGCTTGGGAGCTCCCAATCCTTTTGTGGGTTGTGCCTCAAGTGTGTTGTAAGGGCTCCAGATTCCGCCTTGAAGGATTCCGATAGTGGAAGGTAAACCGAGCTTTTGGGCGAGGTTCATCGGAGAATAGGGTGAGGCCATTTGTGGCGCTTGAGTTTGAAACTTACTCCCCTAAAAAGGAGGAACTCGGGAATACATCCTTGTCTCCGCGTGCTTCCCGTTCGGTTACTCCTTCTCTTTAGTTATTACATGTATCTTATCTTGTTTAGGGTTAACTTGTCATATAGGTAAATTCACCGTAGTTGCATATCTAGAGAATTTACCTTTGTGTCAAGACTTAATCGAAAAAGAATTAAAATTTGGAGTAGCACCTATTCACCCCCTCTAGGTGGCCATACGATCCTTTCAATTGGTATCAGAGCCTCGGCTCTTTATTCGGGCTTGACCGCCTTAGAGAAGTATGACCTTCGATGCCGATGGGAACCCTCTTGTACTTCCGACCACTTCGGTTTCCATGGAGGACTTCACTAACATGAAGACCTCTATGGAAACCAAAATGGATGAGTTGCGCGAAATGATAGCAAAACTCTCGGAAGCAAAGGTAACCACATCACCTCCTACTCCGGAGATTTCTCAAGAGGAGTTAAAGGATAAAGAGGATAAAGGGAATCCGGGGGTGAACTCATCTAAAAATGAACTCCCAAGTAAACCAACTAATGGGTCCGGAGAATATGGTAGAGTTCCTTTTCCGTATTCTCCTGACCTACCTATCCCTCATCCTCCTATTCACCTAAGAGGAGCTCCACCTAGTCTAAATGCATCCTCGTTTACTAATTGGCAAGCTTCTATGAGATCTCATTTGAACAGTGCCTGCATTGAGCTTTGGAGGGTCATTGTAAGTGGATACAAGGCCGTGGATGAATCCAACTTGACAAGACGAGAACAAGTTGATTGCCAACTAAATGCCACCGCTCTTGATGTGATCCGTGTTGCCGTGGGAGACAAAGATATGCACCACATTCAACATTGCACCACCGCCAAATAAGTTTGGGATTGCCTTACAGAGGTGTTCATTGGAAATGATAGTATGAGGAGGAATAAATATGAAGTTATGAGCAATCAAATTGTAGGCTTTTTCATGAAAGATAATGAAACTCATGAGGATATGTATCAAAGGCTCAAGGCTCTTTCTACCGCATATAGAGACCTTGGTGCTAAACATGTGGATGATACTTGCACCAAGAGGAAGTATGTGAATGCTCTCATGCCCTTTGAAGCGGCCGATTTGAAGAGTCTCCAAGGAAAACACAACTACGCCGATTTGACCTCAAATGAAGTTATGCAAGAGATGCAATCTTACAAAGTTCAAGCCCAAATTGCTCAAGACTCTCGTGCCCGGGCTATTGAAATGGCCCAAGATTCTTCACTTGCTTTGAAGGCCAAGGTGGTGGAACAAGACGAAGATCAAGATCATGAAGAAGGAGGCTACTTGGATCCCGAAGAACTCAAGATTGCCCATAGAGACTATGTAGCTCTTGCGGTAAGGACCTTTGGGAAGAACCCATCCAAAGCTAAAGCTCAAGTGGATCAAAAGTTCAAATCAAGTGGTTACAAGGAGGGCAACCCAAAGACGAAGACTTGCTTCAATTGCCAAGATAGATATCACTACGTTGCTGAGTGTCCTTATGAGAACCGTGAAGAACATGGAGGAAGGCTTATTCTCAAGGAGGCTCCAAGGTCTTCTAGCAAGAAGTCTTACTTCAAGAAATCCATCTCCAACAAGAAGCCACCTTCAAAGATTGTGTTGGTGACAAGAGAAGAATATATGTCCGGGGATGAGAGTGAAGAAGAAACAACCACAAGTGGAGTGGCCGCCTTAGCCATTACTTCATCGACACCCTCTTCTCTCTTTGAATCCCCCAATGAGAATGTCTCCATCCAATCCGCTACATGTCTCATGGCCAAGGGCCCCGAGGTATCATCTTTCTCACCTACTGAGACTATGAATGAAATACATGATCTTATGAGTCTCAGAGTAAAGGAAGAAAATGTTGCTTTGGATTTCTTGTTGACTAATTTGCAAGGTGAATGCAAAATTCGATTTGAGATTCTTATGAGTCAATATGGCATGGCACAAGATCTCCTTGAGGAAAAGGGAGACTTGAAAGAGAAAGTGCTAATGAGATTGCTTCCCTCTCCGTTGCTTTTGAGGAAGAGCATGAGCTTCGAGTTTCTCTTGAAGAGAGGTTTGAGAATTTTGATGAGTCACAAAATGAAATCCTTTCTAAAATCATTAAAGAACGTGACCATGCTATTGCTAAATACAAAGTTTTCAAGAAAGAAAAGGTCGAATTTGGGGTTGGTCATAATAGACTAACCGAGGAGCTAGAGAAGCTCACCAAGGCACACAAGGCCTTGGAGAGTGATTACTCTACCCTCACCAAGTCTTTTGAACAACTTCAAATTCAACTTACTAAAATTGATGTACCTAGTTCCTCTACTCCTTCTTGTGATCATGCAAATGTCATTGAGGAAAATGCTAGGTTGAATAATGAACTTGCCAAGGCCTCTAGCCCTCAAGGTGAGAAACCTCTTTATGAGCTTTTGCAAACGCAAAAGCCACACATAGGGAAAGAGGGCCTTGGTTATGTTGCCAAGAGGAAGAACAAGAACAAGAACAAGAAGAAGGCCAAGCCCGCACAATTAAAGGAGACTATCATTGCGAGTAGTGATGCCACAAGGGGCAAAACCACTCGTAATGACTTTGCGGGAAATACTAACCCCAACTATATTCTTTATGTTGATTATTATGGTGATGTTTATGCAAAATATGTTGGCCCCTATGATGGTTTCATTGCTTATTCTATTTGGGTTCCTAAGACCCTTGTTGCTAACAAACGAGGACCCATTGCAAAATGGGTACCTAAAACCAAGCAATGATTTCTTGTAGGACTATGCTTCCGGTGGGTCAAAATGGGTGATTGATAGTGGATGCACAAGTCACATGACCGGAAGCAAGGAGATTATGACGAAGTTGAGAACAAGTATAAATCATCGAACCGTCACATATGGAGACAAGTCAAAAGCTAAGGTATCGGGACTCGGCAAGGTGGTTGTCGCACCGGATATCACACTCGTGCTCTTAATAAGATGAACTTTGATGTACATTGTACTATTGATATGGTGATACTCTTGTGGAGCAAGACTCTAAAGGTTGCTTTCGTTGGGTATGTCGAACAAGAGTTGTTTGTGGTGGACTTTTAGGGGTCTACCACCACTCAAGCGATGTGCTTATTCGGAAGGGCCGACGTGGGGTGGTTGTGGCATCGCCACTTATCCCATGTCAATATGAGAACTTTGCAAAGTCTTCACAAGGGTGGTCACATTGTTGGACTAAAAGACAATGTTTCCTTTGCCAAAGATCGTGTTTGTAGGGCTTGTGTTGAAGGAAAGATGCATGATTCTTTCCACCCAATCAAGGCTTTTATCTCATCAAAGAGGATACTGGAACTCCTTCATGTGGATCTATTTGGTGTCGTTCCCGAAGCTAGCCTTGGGGGGAAGAAATATTGTTTGGTGATTGTTGATGACTACTCAAGATATACATGGGTTTATTTCCTCAAGTTCAAGACTGAAACCCAACAAGCCGTCATCGACTTCACCAACGAAGTTCAACGTCAACACAATCTTCCCATATTGGCCATTAGAAGTGACAATGGCTCCGAGTTCAAGAACTACACCTTGGATGAGTTTCTTAGTGAAGAGGGAATTCGTCATCAATATTCCGCTGCATATACCCCTCAACAAAATGGTGTAGCCGAAAGGAAGAACCGGACTCTAATGGATATGGCTAGGTCCATGTTGGCGGAGTTTAAATCTCCACTCACTTTTTGGGCCGAAGCCATCTCCACGGCGTGTCACTCATCTAACCGGCTCTACTTCCGCTCAAAGTTGAACAAGACTCCTTATGAAATTCTCACCGGCAACAAACCCAATGTTGGCTATTTCCGGGTGTTTGGTTGTAAGTGTTTCTATTTGAGAAAGGGAGTTCGTTTAACTAAGTTTCAATCTATAGCATTAGAGGGTATATTTGTTGGTTACGGTATCAAATCCCACACTTATAGAATCTACGATATTTTCTCACGGGTTATCGTTGAGTCTTGTAGTGTGGAGTTTGAAGAAAATGATGGCTCCCAAGTGGCGCAATTTCATGTTTGTGATGTAGATAATGAAGAGCCACAAGACTCCATAAAGAAGATGGGCGTCGGATTCTTTCACCCTATTGAGCTTCCTCAAGATGCAAGTCAAGGGGAATCAAGCTCTACTCATGTGGAACCTTCTTCATCACAAGACCTTCATGCGCCATCCCCGGGAGCCAATGAGGAACCTAACCAAGAACAAGAACAAGACCCGCAACAAGTTGATGAGAACATTGCCAATGAACCCAATGAACCTTCCATTCAAGTGCAATGCTCTAATCAAGACCAAGATCAACCCTCTACTTCATCCAATGAAGAAGTGCATAATGAAGATCAAGGTCATCAAGACGGTCAAGACGGGGACTCAAATGATCAAGATGATCAAGTGATACCTCCTCGCTCCAATGAGGATATCGAAGCCCGTCGTAAAGCAAGAGTTGCAAGAAACCTAGAAATAAAGAGTCATAAGCTTGAAGCAATTATTGGTGATCTAAATAGCAAGGTTACCACAAGGCGTCAATTGGCAAGCTTTAGTGAGCATCAAGCACATATATCCATGGTGGAACCAAAGAATGTCTTTGAAGCTCTTGAAGATCCGGATTGGTTGGAAGCCATGCAAGAAGAACTCAACAACTTCGAGTGCAACAAGGTGTGGAAGTTAATTGAGAAGCCCAAAGAGTGCCGCAATGTTATAGGCACAAAGTGGATATTCAAGAACAAGCAAGATGAACATGGAATGGTTGTGAGGAGCAAGGCAAGATTGGTGGCACGAGGATACTCTCAAGTTGAAGGCATTGATTTTGGAGAGACTTTTGCTCCCGTGGCTCGCCTTGAGTCCATCCGTATCCTTCTTGCATATGCATCACATCATAATTTTAAATTGCAACAAATGGATGTGAAAAGTGCCTTTCTTAATGGTCCTTTAAAGGAGTTGGTATATGTTAAGCAACCACTGGGGTTTGAGGACCCAAACTTTCCTAACCATGTCTACAAGCTTGATAAGGCGCTCTATGGTCTCAAACAAGCACCTCGTGCATGGTAGACCGTGGATTTGAAGTGGGGCAAATCGATCCCACCCTCTTTACCAAGAGGATTAAAGGGGAGCTTTTCATATGCCAACTATATGTGGATGATATTATCTTTGGCTCATCTAACCAAGCTTTTAATGATGATTTTTCAAAGCTTATGACCGATAGGTTTGAGATGTCTATAATGAGGGAGTTGAAGTTCTTTCTTGGTTTTGAGATCAAGCGATTGAATGAAGGGATTTTCATCTCTCAAGCCAAATATACCCAAGACATGCTCAAGAGATTCAAGATGCAAGATGCTAAGGAGAAACGCTTTCCTATGGACACCAAATGTCATCTACAACTTAACCCAAAGGGTATAGATGTCGATCAAAAGGAATAACGTTCCATGATTGGTTCTTTACTTTATCTTTGTGCATCTAGACCCGATATTGTGTTGAGTGTAGGGGTGTGTGCAAGATATCAAGCCGCTCATAAAGAAAGCCACTTGATGGCGGTCAAGAGAATCCTTCGATATTTGGTTTATACCCCAAGGTTTGGTTTGTGGTATCCAAAGGGCTCATATTTCTCACTTTGTGGGTACACGGACTCGGATTGGGCCGGTTTTCTTGATGATAGGAAATCAACTTCCGGGGCATGCCAATTCCTTGGTAGGTCCTTGGTGAGTTGGTCTTCTAAGAAGCAAAATTGCATATCTCTTTCCACCGCCGAAGCCGAGTATGTGGCCGCCGCTAGTGCTTGCACTCAATTGCTATGGATGAGGCAAACTTTAAAGGAATACGGTGTCAATTGTGACAAAGTGCCTTTTTTGTGTGACAATGAAAGTACAATCAAGATTGCCCACAACCCGGTGCAACATTAAAGAACGAAGCATATTGAGATTCGTCATCATTTTATTCGAGATCATGTTGCCCGAGGAGATATTGAGCTAGGCTATGTTCCCACAAGAGTCAACCTTGCCGATCTATTCACAAAGCCTCTTGATGAAGCAAGATTCACCTTCTTGAGAAATGAGCTAAATATCGTGGATTCAAGGAGCTTGACTTGATTATCTTGCATATACACCTATATCTTGACTATCTATGTGGTTTAGGTGTGGGCATGGACATAGTGGGAGTGCGGTCCTAATCCATTGGACTATCCCTCCCCCCATTATGCCGATAGTAAGAACTCATTTGCTTCTCTATATTCGTTTCTATGAATTGTGAGCTTAAATGACGAGTAGTGGTAGTGAACCCAAGATATATCTTCGCGGTGTCACGCCACAACACTCAAACATGGTGGCCTAGGCCACCGCCCTCTTCTTTATGAAGAGTTGGTTCTATTTTGGATCTTAGTTGCAAATCTTTTTTGAAGTTCTCTTGGTTTTATGGAAAACACACTCAAATTTGGCCTTTTTCATTTGCTTGTTTCTTGCAAGTATGAGTGTGAAGTACCAATATCAGTTTGTCTCTCTGAATCCTAAACTTATCTTACCTAAAGACATCTCCTCCTTGCACACAAGTCCATTTTTTTTCCTGAGTTTTTGGCTCCAGCAGGCCCCGGATTATTCAGGCTTAGGGCCGGAATATCCGGGGGTCGGAATATCCGGCCTAAGCAGTTATCGTTTTTTTCTTAAAGGGAAAGGCTGGGGTGGAGAGAGGTTTCATGTTCCTCAGTTCCCCCCGACCCTCCCACCTCCAAAACTATCGCCTGCCGCCGCCATACCTCACCGGAGTCGAGGTTGGCCACCGGATTGTTCGGGGCCCCTCCGGATCTGCTTCCCCATCCCTCCGGGCATCTTCTCCTCCAAGTGGTTCCTCAAATGGATGAGGGTAACTCTCTCACTTTCAAATCTAGGGTGTTCTTCATCCTCTCTTGATGTGGAGTTATTTTATGCTAATACTTGGAGTAGATGGTGCTAGTTGCTTCCCCTGTCATCTAGATACATTAGTTTTGGTACCTTTTTGTTCGATCTACTTCTAGACCTAGGTGAATCAGATTTCTGGAATTTTTTCCCGAGAGGCCGAAATATCCGCCCCCTGACGGGCCGGAATATCTGCCCCCCGGAATATCCGGCCCACGCTGGACCGGAATATCCGGGGTCTGCAGTTTCTGCAACCTTTGCACAAACTCAATCAGATTCTTTTAGGCCTAAGTAGTATCGACTAAGGGTTCCCTTTCTAATGTATTTAGTATTCCTGTCATGAACTTGTGTGTACTCATCTATGCTATCCATCTATTTCTATCTTTCACAGGGGATTCGAGTAAGCACTATGGTCGCAAAAGGTACCTCAAGGCAAATGAGCAAGGTGTTTTGGTTGATGAGTCAGTTACTAGGCAACAAGCAGCTGAGAAGAAGACTGAGAAAGCAAGGGCTGGGGTTAGGAAGAGAAAGGGTAAATCTACTCGAGTCAATTACAAGTTAATGGATGCGGTTGACTACCCAGCTTTGAGTCAAGGAGATTGGTATGAATCTGAGGAGAGAGATGAGGACATTGAGGACTCCAACTTTTGGTGCACTGAACAAATGTTCATTTACCAAGATATCTATCTCACCTTCGAGAATCCCGTGCGTCCAATGCATCCAATTGACATGCATCGCTTCAAGACCAAGGCAGAGTTTTCTGATGCAGTGTATGTGACTGAGAAAATGGGACTTCATCAACTCCTGGGTGTTCAATGTGACTACAATCCGGTTATCATTCAGCAGTTTTTCTCCACTCTAGTTATGAAGGGTGATGATGCACTCACTATGAAGTGGATGACATGGGCTATCTATTGTGAATCCAACTTCTATGATTTCGCTAGGGTCCTCAGTTATAAGTTCAAGGGAGAAGGTCATGCAATGGGTCGTCATCTTCACTCTCCGGGAAGGCCTAACAAGAACTTGATGGCTGATCTTTATGCACCCCGTGGTATCATTGGTGAAGTAAAGGGCCTCCTTCCACTCTATGATCTACTTGTGCGCATCTTTCGTGAGAACATTGACCCAAGTGGTGGAAACAAGAATGCTATCTGTGGTTGTCTAGTGGATCTCCTTCTTCATGCCCATGAGTGCTTTCAAAATGAAGAACCCCACAAGGATTTTACAGTGGATGTGATGGACTATATCTTTCATGAGATGCATGATGCCATGGTTTCTAGATACTCAATCCCTTATGCTCCTTATATTATGCTGCTCATCAAGGACAAGATGAAGAACTATAACTTGACTAGGGGCTGTGTGGAACACAAGGCAAACGGGTTCTATCTCAAGAAGATAAAGGCCACTCCTATTAGCACTGACTCCTTTATGACCGATGCTTGCCGGAGTGGTAGCACTAGGCGAATGAACACTACTGCACCCTCTATTGCCCCTGAGATTAAGAGGCTGAATTGGTTTCAGCGGACGATCCTTTGCATGGGTGTGGACATCCGCAAGGAGCAATACACTGCCTACCGTGACCGCCATGACATGGCCTATGATCAGAAGCTTATTCTTCACCATGTGTCAGGTTCAAAAAGTGCTCGCGTCAGGTTCAAAAGTGCTCGCCCCAAGGCCAAAGCTCCACTTTCATATAGTAAGTGGAATCGTTCACAGGTTCCATGGGTCGACATGAAGACGGTCCTCTACTCTGATAGTGCTGCTGCCACTAGTTCACCTCCACCTGCTGACAGTGATGATGAGGAGGAGGATGATGATGATGCCTCTGAGGTGCGTGAGGAGGAGGACGAGGATGCGGATGAGGAGTCCGACTGAGCTTCAGGGACGTTTAGCCTCGATCTTTTTCCCTTTTTGGCGTTTCGATGCCAAAGGGGGAGAAGTAGTTCTATTTAGGTTCTCTGTGGGGATTCGCATGGGTCGGACACAAGCATGTGATTTTATCATTTCTTGAGAGCTTGTGTCCATTTATCTTTTTATCAAACTATTTGCTATTTGTATGCACTATGTCCGTTGGTTCGTCTATGAGACATGGATTTCGGAATTATCTAGTTATGATGTGGTTGAAATTATTTATGTAATGGTTTGATCTTCAACTCAAAATTTCATCATATTCATATATATATATATATCTTGTCTCATATTTGTATCATGTTTCCCTATTGTGAATGGTGAAGCTTTAAACCTATATGTTGTGCATTTGTATTCCAATGCAAACTACTTATATGCACTCATTTAGGGGGAGCTTTTCTAATCTTTTGGAAACTTGATGACTTTGGTTTGGTTGCCTCATTGCAAATCCTAGTGTTGTCATCTAACACCAAAAAGGGGAGATTGAAAGGGCATTTCATAATCCCTTGATGTTTTGTGTGTTAGGCAACAACACTAGCGATAATTTAACCATGCTTAAGTGATGCTGGATTTAGGGCAAAATCTTATAAGCATCTGATAACCCCCAAGAGTAAGGGATCACTATAGCACCTCTCAATGTGGAAGTAAGGTATCGATCCGCAGGAGCAAGAAGGAAAAGTTATCTATTCCCTACAACTAAAGTGTCACAAGTTTTAGTTGATTATGCACTAAACAAGTTTAGAGAACAAGATGGTTGGTTTGATGGATG
The DNA here is from genome assembly GCA_947311845.1 of Poa pratensis. Lineage (NCBI taxonomy): Eukaryota > Viridiplantae > Streptophyta > Magnoliopsida > Poales > Poaceae > Poa > Poa pratensis. The sequence continues at coordinate 19,013,317 of CAMZMU010000010.1, forward strand.
TAAAAGTGTCCCAATCCTCTTCTTTGCAAGAGGACAAGACAAAGGTAGTAGCAAGTGAAAGCTCTCAAAGAGAGAAAGCCCAATCCTCTATGTAGCAAGAGGACAAGCTCAAGTGTGTGTTTCTTATAGGAACAATGGACATGGTTCATGGGTTCACTTAATCCTCTCTCTCTCATCTACGGTGATCATCATGTTATAGATAAAGTACACACAATTGTCATGTTTTAATGGTAGCTTTTTATGACGGCTATATGTCCTAAAACACATAGTTGAAAGAAATACTCATTTGTGTTGCTAGGTCACCCCTCGTAAGGCTAGCGTGGTTTCTCTCACTCCCACATCATACTCTTTCTTTTTACCCCCAGATAAAGGATGTTGGGCGGTACTGTGTCACTCAATACCTATGCCGTGTCACATCGGCCATCCCGTACCCACATACATCATACTTCAAAGTATGACAAATCACAAAAGCTCCAACACAACGGTAAATGCATAACAAATCATCTCACACCACAATATTCACCACAAAGGTATTACATAGATGACCGTAATCATGTTCAGCAGCTCATACGGTACTAATTAGTGAAGCTCAAGAGAGAGGAGAGATACAAAAGTTACCACCACAAACCCTAGTCCAGGGGGTGGACTACTCCCCCTTCATCATGGTGATGATGGTGAAGAAGTTCTTGCTGTAGATGTTGATGATGAACACGCCGGAGGGGGGTGGAGCCCTCCGGAGGCGATTCCGGCGGCGTTTCCCCCCTCCGATCTTCTCCGGCGGCAGCCTTCTGTCTCTCTGTTTCGTGGTTCTGTGTTTCTCCGCCGCCTCCTTCCAGAGAACGTCGGGGGACCTTTTTTATAGGCGTTTTTAGGTCAAGACTAGTCGGTGGAGCAAAGATCGAGGCAACGGAGCCACGAGGGCCAAACGAGTGGGCCCCACGCGGCCACAGTACCTGGCCGCGTGGGCCACCCCCGTTTGGGCCTCGGCCTCCGTTGCTGCTTCCTTCGCCCACAGGTCTTCTTCCTTCCAAATATTGACGCCCGTAAATTTCCAGGTGATTTCGTTGACGTTTGGGTCCCTGAAACATTAAAATAAGAAAACGGGGTTTTCTGCCTGTGCAGGGTTAATTCCATAAAAATAGGAAATAAATGAATATTCCCAAAAATCATTATAAAACATTGATATAACCCTTATATGATGCAAATATGATTGGAATATAAGCAATTAAAGTGCAAAGTTCATGTATGCATTTTACATGCATCAACATCCCCAAGCTTAATCCATGCTCGTCCTCGAGTATGAAGATGATAAAACTAACATGGACTTTGCAATTTAATACTTAACAATGATATCAAAGATGATTACAATTGCTACATATAGTCAAATGATTCATTCTTCAAAGGAGTAGCAATATGCAAATAGTTTATGAAGTGATATCAAGTATTCAAGACAAGGATGTTCATTGATAGTTCACAAAGTGTAACATGGTAGCAAGTAATATGGAACACATGTATGCATAATGATAAGTAGAACATCCTACAATGGTCATAGAGTGTAGATGAAAATCTGAATATGATAGGTGTACACTTTGGAAAGATGTATATGTGAGTAGAGGTAAAGCATGCATAAGTTTCATCCAACTTCCAAACTCTTCTACTTAAGTTAATGATTGCAATAAGGTATTCATTGGTGTCAAGCTCTCATTGCCCCTATCATAGCATCTTGAATGATTAAGGTTAAAGTGAAAGCAAATATGAGTAGTGTGCTTGATAAAGAATGGGTTGAATGTCTCATGCCCCTTGAATACAAGTACTTACACCATGTGTTACTCAACTTGGGAAACAAAGCAAGTTCAATTAAATATCATTGTAAGCATAATAGTATCATCAAGAGCGTCAACTGGGGTACCTCTTGTCCCAAGATATGGAACAAGCCCATATCAAAATGACAAGACAAACAAACAAAATGAACAATCTCAACACCCTTTTTATTTACCATTTGGAATAGTTTTTTATTGCAAGGTGTATCACAGAAGGTTCACCATAGTATGTAAGTAAATTTCCACCATGAATGATGCATGGCTTAGATTAGCGGCCCAGGCGTCTCTCTAACCATTTACACAAACTCATTTAAACTCACTCTATTTCCACATTTATTTCAACATGATAAGCATCCATAGACAAAAGCACATGATATCAACTAAATGAGATGAAGAGCGTGTTGAAAGCTTGCCATGTGACAGCACATATGGGCTAACTTCCAACCCAAAACATTCATCAAGCCACAAACATCATAATCTTAATCACAATGGGTCAAGTTTTATTATGCAAATAAAAGAACATTGTGCATCAAGTTCGTGAGAGCTATATAACCAATTTTTTCCATTGCAATCAATAACATAAACATTTTCATTCAGAGGTAAGATAACACAAACAACATGTTAAACATACTCGGAATAGCATAAAGCCAATAGGTAGATATGGTGGACTCACTGGAATAACTTTGGTTGAAGGTGTTGGAAACAAGTTTTTGCTTGTTGGAGTTTTTGGGCTAGCAAAAGGGAGAAAGTTGACCATCTAGATGCATGCATGAGTGTCCATAGAACTAACTAATCCATGTTAAACCAAGTAAATAACAATCAGCACCAAAACATGAATAAGTGATAGCTCTACAAAAAGAATTTGCAAACTATTACTCATAAACAAGCTCATGAATCATGCAACTATATGTATCATTAAAAATCAAGTCAAACATCCCTTTTCCCAATCTTATAAAAGCATCCAACATATTTCAACCCATATTTCCAGTAGCTCTCTCATATATAAATGATAGTGTGGTGGTCTCTCAAGACTCAAACAAAAACAAAAAACGACGCTCCAAGTTTATGCGATAAAGTGTTTCGATCGAAAAACAGAAGTTGGACGTGTGCAAACCGAGAGTGTGTAGGTCCAGCGGGGTTGTCTTCACATCCCCAAGCTTATGGTCTTCACCATCCTTGGATAGCTCTTGGTGCATCTCCTCCAATCCCTGTGAAAAAACTTCAAAACACCGTTTCTCCCATCTCTTTTCTGTGGGGTGCATTAATAGTGATAAACAAATAGGTTCTTGCTGCATATAATCCTTGAACAAAAATTCATATGAATGTCCAGAAAGTGTATAATGTTGTATGCCTACTCATAAACTCAATTGGATCAAAAAGATTCAACTTAAAAGCTCAAAGCATGCATCAAACAAAATGGGACAGAATCTGTCCAGAAAAACAGCAGCAGCAAAACGTATTTTTCTACCCTACCAAACTTTCTCGAAAAATTCCGAAAAATTCATGCATACAGAGGATGAAAAGTTGCAACTACAGTTCAAATATGAGCTCATTCGGAGTTACAGAATAAGAATTAAAAATCATACCGTGCACTGATCGTGCAGGAATAAAATCTCCGAACTATAAGCAACTTTTCAAGACCAAAATGGGTAAAACTTGGCACTTTATTAAAACTCCAGAAACTAAACTAGACACAAAGTCTCTTGTTACAGCAAGAGGACACAAAGAAAATCACACACAAAAATAACCGGGTTGCCTCCCGCAAAGCGCTTTCTTTATAGCCATATAGCTAGGCTTGATAGTTTTAATGATGCTCCCATAGGAATAAGAGTTGAATATAAAAGAGCATCAAGAAGCAAATATCAAACACATTTAAGTCTAACCCACTTCCTATGCATTGGGATCTTGTAAGAAAATAAATCAATAAAGCACAAAGTGACTAGCATAGGAAGGCAAAGCAAGTGCAACTTCAAAATTTTCAACAAAAAGAGAGGAGACTTAATATTATTGAGATATATGAAACCGTGTCTCCCTCTCTCATAAGGACCAGTAGGTTTTAAAGTACCCAACAAATAAAAGCAAATCAAGAGAAAGGCCAAAACCTTCATCATAAAGAGGATAAATTTAGTAACGTGAAGATTTCTATAACCATACTTTCCTCTCTCAAAATAATTTTCAGCGGCATCATGAATAAAATCAACAATATAGCTATCACATAAAGCATTATTATCATGATCCATAAGCATAACAGTACTATTACTCTCCACACAAGCATAATCAATTTCATTAGTAATAGTGGGAGTAAAACTAGCACATCCATCATTGTAATCATCATAAATTGGAGGCATAGAATAATCATAGTGAATTTTATCCTCAATAGTAGATGGACTGAAAACATCATAATCATCATTGTAAACATCATATATAGGAGGCATATTATAATCAACATAAATTTTATCCTCAATAGTAGGTGGACTGAAAATATCACAATGATTATAATCATCATATATTGGAGGCATAGTATCATCAAAGAAAATTTTCTCCTCAAAACTTGGGGGACTAAAAATATCACATTCATCAACAGCCACTTCCCCAAGCTTAAACTTTTCCAGAGCAATAGCAATAATGGTGTTCAAAGAATTTATAGTGATAACATTGCTACCATCATGCAAATAATTTTCCATATGTTTTTTAATTTTCTCTTCAAACACATCATGTCCTAACTCAAGATAGATTTCATAAAGCTCTCTAATTTTTTTGTTGTTTTCCATTTTCTAATTTTTATGGGTTTTTGATATATATATATAAAACTAATGAGAAACTCACAACCAAACAAGTTTAAAGGAACCTCCCCAAGCTTAGATGATTGCAAGATATAAAGGAACCTCCCCAAGCTTAGTCTAGTGCACACAAGAATAGAAACTTAAGCGCTACGCTCCCCGGCAACGGCGCCAGAAAAGTACTTGATAACCCCCAAGAGCAAGGGATCACTGTAGCACCTCTCAATGTGGAAGTAAGGTATCGATCCGCAGGAGCAAGAAGGAAAAGTTATCTATTCCCTACAACTAAAGTGTCACAAGTTTTAGTTGATTATGCACTAAACAAGTTTAGAGAACAAGATGGTTGGTTTGATGGATGTAAAAGTGTCCCAATCCTCTTCTTTGCAAGAGGACAAGACAAAGGTAGTAGCAAGTGAAAGCTCTCAAAGAGAGAAAGCCCAATCCTCTATGTAGCAAGAGGACAAGCTCAAGTGTGTGTTTCTTATAGGAACAATGGACATGGTTCATGGGTTCACTTAATCCTCTCTCTCTCTCATCTACGGTGATCATCATGTTATAGATAAAGTACACACAATTGTCATGTTTTAATGGTAGCTTTTTATGACGGCTATATGTCCTAAAACACATAGTTGAAAGAAATACTCATTTGTGTTGCTAGGTCACCCCTCGTAAGGCTAGCGTGGTTTCTCTCACTCCCACATCATACTCTTTCTTTTTACCCCCAGATAAAGGACGTTGGGCGGTACTGTGTCACTCAATACCTATGCCGTGTCACATCGGCCATCCCGTACCCACATACATCATACTTCAAAGTATGACAAATCACAAAAGCTCCAACACAACGGTAAATGCATAACAAATCATCTCACACCACAATATTCACCACAAAGGTATTACATAGATGACCGTAATCATGTTCAGCAGCTCATACGGTACTAATTAGTGAAGCTCAAGAGAGAGGAGAGATACAAAAGTTACCACCACAAACCCTAGTCCAGGGGTGGACTACTCCCCCTTCATCATGGTGATGATGGTGAAGAAGTTCTTGCTGTAGATGTTGATGATGAACACGCCGGAGGGGGTGGAGCCCTCCGGAGGCGATTCCGGCGGCGTTTCCCCCCTCCGATCTTCTCCGGCGGCAGCCTTCTGTCTCTCTGTTTCGTGGTTCTGTGTTTCTCCGCCGCCTCCTTCCAGAGAACGTCGGGGACCTTTTTTATAGGCGTTTTTAGGTCAAGACTATGTCGGTGGAGCAAAGATCGATGGCAACGGAGCCACGAGGGCCAAACGAGTGGGCCCCACGCGGCCACAGTACCTGGCCGCGTGGGCCACCCCCGTTTGGGCCTCGGGCCTCCGCTTGCTAGCTTCCTTCGCCCACAGGTCTTCTTCCTTCCAAATATTGACGCCCGTAAATTTCCAGGTGATTTCGTTGACGTTTGGGTCCCTGAAACATTAAAATAAGAAAACGGGGTTTTCTGCCTGTGCAGGGTTAATTCCATAAAAATAGGAAATAAATGAATATTCCCAAAAATCATTATAAAACATTGATATAACCCTTATATGATGCAAATATGATTGGAATATAAGCAATTAAAGTGCAAAGTTCATGTATGCATTTTACATGCATCAGCATCAAACTTCAAAAAGATGTGAGAAAAGAGCTCGTGTGTTGCTCTGGAAAACCGGAATATTGGGGCCAGACATTTGGTTTCTGGGCCGGATATTCCGGCCCCTAGGAATTTCTGCTAAGCACCAGCTGCCAGCCAGTTGTGCAGGCGTGTAGAAAAACCGGAATATTGGGGCCGGACATTTGGTTTCTGGGCCGGATATTCCCCCCCCCCCACCCCCCAGGAAATTCTGCTAAGGACCAGCTGCCAGACTTTTGTGCAAGCGTCTGGCAAAACCGGACCTTTGGGCCAGATTATTCGAAGACTGGGCCAGATATTCCGGGGGGCCCCACCACCTACCTCCAGCCAAGTAGCTCATCTAGAATTCATTGCCCTCCATTGTTGCAAGACCAAAGCTCACCGATCTCCCAATCCCTCCACCCAAACTCATTCATACTTGGAGGATTGAAGGAGAATGCCCGGATCTACAACTTCACCAAAGCGTTCTTCATTTCCCCCTCATTCACTTGAGTGATTTGAGCCTAGGGTTTCCACTAAGAAAACCTAGGCACCTTGTTGTACTTACTTGCTTGCTACTTTTGTGTAGCAGATTTGTGGTGCTTGGAGCTCCCAATCCTTTTGTGGATTGTGCCTCAAGTGTGTTGTAAGGGCTCCGGATTCCGCCTTGAAGGATTCCGATAGTGGAAGTTGAACCGAGCTTTTGGGCGAGATTCATCGGAGATTAGGGTGAGGCTATTTGCGGCGCTTGAGTTTGAAACTCACACCCCTCCAACGAGACGTACTCCCCTAAAAAGGAGGAACTCGGGAATACATCCTTGTCTCCGCGTGCTTCCCGTTCGGTTACTCTTTCTCTTTAGTTATTACTTGTATCTTATCTTGTTTAGGGTTAACTTGTCATATAGGTAAATTCACCGTAGTTGCATATCTAGAGAATTTACCTTTGTGTCAAGCCTTAATCGAAAAAGAATTAAAATTTGGAGTAGCACCTATTCACCCCACCTCTAGGTGGCCATACGATCCTTTCACCTGGAAGGTTCGGTAACACATAGACATGCCCGGAGTACTTACCAGACAATAACCAGCATTAGGATCTAGACAGCCGCGCTGGCTCCTATGTGTTCACGAATAAAGGATGGAACCTTTTGTGTTTCTCGTTACGCTAATTGTCTTATGTACACGATACCAATGATATCACGATATGAGACAATATGCTCTAGTGTGATCAAACCATTCGAGCATAACACATGTAAAACTCGTACCAATATCATTCTATTTTCTTATTCCGTATTCCCGGTGTTTGTGATAAATCACACTGTGTCTGGCCAGATGATTGGGGTGACATTGGTAATACTGAGATGGCCTAGAAGATGAATCTCTCCATCGCCTGGAGGAGTTAGTACCATTCTTGAGAACGATCCCCGTTCCATTACACATTCTAGTTTATACCCAAAAGTCACGGTTAAGATCCCTAATTAAGGCCGGACGTTTGATGACAATCAAAGTATAAGTGTCGAATGTGCGGTCACTAGATATTCTCATGGTATAGGAATATAGCTAACAAAAACTCCACATAATCAATTGCTAACTTCATCGGCGACGATTTGTCTCTTAGCATGATTATATAATTGGGTCGGTTCAGTACTATCGTCATTCCGACAATATACTCTCATAGTTGTGTGACTTGTACAAAGTTCATGATTAGGAAAACATAATCATCTAACAACAAGATGAGATAGTCTTAGAGACAAGACTAGGAACACTTTGGTTTGTCTATATCTCTACACGTGCATCGGAGGTTTTCCTTTGAATACTCACTATTTAATTGACAATGCAGTTATAACATAAAGATATAAACATTAATAATAAACTTGGAGATAAATAATAACTAAATATTATTGTCTCTAGGGCATACGTCAACACCCCCTCCCTCCTAGTTCTACCACTGATCGGAGGCCGGTCATTATTTCGCTACTACATTTTTTTTGCAAGTTACATAGTTATATTTATTAGTTTATTCTTTTTGCCAAGATCTTGGTCATATTTCTGTTAATAGATTTTTTTTATCGAGTTACATATAGCGTTGCGATCTAGATCATAGTTGTGCACCGTGGTTATTTTTATTTAGCATCACCCCCGAGTCCATAGATGACAAATGGGAGTATTTGTTTGTGACTGAACTAGGCGGAGAAAATTATATATGCTCATGGCTGCGGAGTAGTTGATTTTCAGCCAACATAGGAGCATCTCCACCAACACTACCAATAGATTGTCCGACAATGTCTTTGCTAGCACCTATTGGGAGTGCCGACACATGTTACCAATATAGGAGCGGCTACCCCCACCGGCACTCCCGTAAACAAGCCGACAAGTGTCTATTTTTTCTTTAGTTTTAGAAAATATACTCCGATAGAAAAACATGACTATAGCACGGCCACACGAACGTGCATGGGAGTATCCACTAGTGCCAGAGTGGCCAAGGATCCACTCACGGGATCTTCTGTGGCTACCGTGCACCTGCAAGCACTAGCCACAGAAAATCCCATGAGTGGATCGCTTGGCCACGGTGGCACTAGTAGATCCATAGCTACCCCGTGTGCCACTCTATGTGTGCCTGTCTTTTGAACGTGTCCCTCCCTGTGCACATGACACACACGGGCGTCGTAGGCACAGAAAATCCCGCTAATGGATCGCTCCGGATGCGCACCGGCATGCTATACTGGATGACATGTGGGCTGATCTAACGTGGCACTCGTTGTCGCGGGCGCCCGCTTTGCCTCCCGAAGAGTAGGGAGCGAATCGGGGTTGCAGAACACTCTATTGGGCTCGTCCGACAACTTTGTCGCTATTGGAAGAGACGGTGGGGGGCGTTTTCGTGCCGCCCAATAATCCTATTGGGAGCATTATTGAGCGCGTCGGTGGAGATGCTCTAAGCATTGGAGTTGACAGACGGCATAAAAGTATGGCAACTACTAAGGTTTGACAATGTTACACAAATTAGTTGGATGATGTAGTAGATAAGTATGAACGAAAAAAAAATCTACCATTAAACATGGCCATGATAAATTAAGGATGTACTTTAATGATGGCCAAGACAACATCAATGATAGGTAAGAGCATCTCCACCGGCGCGTCTAATAGAGCGTCCGGCAAAGTTGCCGGACATGCATTATTGGGCGCGCTGGCAAGCGTTGCCGCCTATTGGGAGCGTCGCGCCCCACCGGTCGCTCCCAATAGGTTTTGAGAAAAAAAAACTTGAGACTCGAATATGGAAGAATCGGCGATATTTCATTGAATTTGAAGGACATTTAACAAACTTAAACGAAATTTGACAAACGAAATTTAACTAAATTTAAACTAAACCCTATACCCTAGATCTAGCGGCTCTGTCGGCAGACGCTCGAGAAGGAAGCCTATCCTGGCGGCGGCGATACCAGCTACACGGCAGCGTCGAGGAAGATGACTCTCCCGGCGGCGGCATGTCTTGCATGCCTCAATGATCTCCGGCCGTTGAGGAGGAAGTTTCATCTGCGCCGCCGTCGTTGAGGCTTCTGGTTTCACCCGCGGCGGCTCCGGCCTTGAGGAACGTCTCCGGGTCGCCACCGTCGTCGAGCGTGGTGGGGTTTGAACTAGCGGCGGCGGAGGGAGGACTCGATGGCGTCCTGCATTCCCTCCCACTCCTCCGGCTCTGACCAGTCGTCGTCGCTGTCCTCCTCTACCGGTGCCGGTGCCGGTGGCGGGGCAGATTCTTGCGCCCTCTCCTCCGGTGCCCGTAACGCTGTTGCGCCGGCAAGGGGAGGTCGAGTGACGTGTCGCCTGACCTTCCAGTGTTGTGCTCGACGCGTCGCGTCGTCTGCGCCCGCCTGGGGATCCGTTGTGTCATTAAAACACACAAACCGGCCACAATAAATCTGCATGGCCGTTGTGTGGCTGACACGTCGGCCCCGCCCGTTAGGATTCGACGAGACGTGCGTTGATGCGGTTGCCGGCACACGCCCGCTTGCGTCCCTAGAACCTGGGCGCGAAGCAAGGTTGTCGGACGCTGTATTCGGTCGTGCCGGCAACATTTGGGTTATTGGGCGCGTCGCTGGGGGACGATTTCGTGTCGGCTCACCCAATAGCCCTATTGGGAGCGTAGTTGGACGCGCCGGTGAAGATACTCTGATGTGCACACGATTGAAGAACGTGATCCGAAGGAAGTTGTAATCCATAACTTGAAGAAGAAAGAGCAAGAGATTTTCAGTGCTGGTTGAAAGGCTTACACTTTCCTGTTCGTACAACTTGCAACTTGTTTCGTGTGTGGGTATGGTTGGAACAAGCACAAGCTGCTCGCACAGGACAGGATGCGTACGATTTGGTCTGACCAGATTCTTGCTTTCGGTCTGAACGTAGACATGGGGTGTCTGGGAATGGTCCAATTGGAGAGAACAGTCCACATAAAGGCAATGCACATCCAGCTTCCCAGATCCAACACTTGCGTTAATTTGTTCACCATTGCATTCATTCTACTGTGACTGACCAGTTCACGTGTTGGCTCTGGATCAAAACTCCATCGACTAGACCCAAATTTGGGCACCAAATACATCCAGGTGAACAGTGTCATATTCTGGTTTTGCTGGACCAAATCCGTCCGGCTTTGAGCCAGCCACTCCATGGTCACAAAAAAAAGCAGGTGCGGCAAAGGAGGAACAGGGACGTTAATCTCAAGGCTTTGAAGAAGGAGACTTCCGTGAGCAACTTTGCCTCTGTGGCGACTCTGGCGATATGCCGGCGATTGGCGTGATGCCGCTGTAATTTCCCCAAATCCTTCTAAATCTGCCTTCATTCCCCCGCATCTTCTCCGAATTCAGCTTAATCCTTTGATCTGTCTCCCCCTTTTAATCGATCCCAATCTTTCTCTACTCTTCCCACGCTCCAGAAATCCCCAAAAGAGGAAAAGTCTGATACGCAACCTTGTTTGTTCTCCGCCGCTTTTCATCACTGCCAGCAACCTAGCCCCGCTGTACTCGATCTTTACTTCTGCTAGGTTTCTTCTTGGACTGGTTGAGAAGGAGAAGCTGAGTGGCTGGTGCAGGTCGCCACTGTTCGGCCAAGTCCCTTCAGCGCCCGCCCCAGATCGAGGAACAGCTTACAGCATCCAGAAGATCTGCTCACACAACAGAGAATCAGATCTGTTTCAAACTCAATATCATCACAACATCGCTGGCAGCCACGCTGTCAGCCGCTCGGACGCCATGAAACTGATCGGATGGAACTGCCAAGGCCCGGGCAGAAACCTCGACAATTCTCAGAAAATGGGCTATCTAGCCAAATTAATGTATTCCACGGGGGCACAGGTAACCTTCATTACTGAGATTAGGTCTTCTAAATACAACTCTGCGCAGTTGAATAATCGTTTTAATATTGCCGATAGCTTTGTTGTTCCTTCTGTTGGATTCTCGGGAGGCCTCTGGCTTATGTGGAACGACGAAGTCCAAGTCACTGTCAAACTCTCTAGCTGTAATTTCATCTTAGCTTCAGTTGTTCATATTGCTTCTGGTGTAGATTTTGTGCTGGTTTGTGTGTATGGGGACCCTCACCATCGTCAGACTAAGGCGATTTGGGACCAGATTTCCATTTTTGTGCACGATAATCTTGGCAAACCAGTAATTTGTTTAGGAGACCTTAATAATATCATGTGTGATCTAGACACCACTTCCACTAATGTAAATAAGTCTCGTATGCGTGCTTTCAACTCGTATGTCAAGCAATGTGGCCTCTTTGATCTTGGCTTTAGCGGTCCAGCTTATACCTGGACAAACAAGCGTTTTTCCTCGATGCCTGTGTTTGAAAGATTGGATCGCGGTTTGGCTAATGCTGAGTGGTGCAGTTTGTATCCTAATACAAATGTTTTCAATCTTCCAATTATGTTCGGGGATCATGCACCCATTCTTGTATCTACAGAATCTCAATTTCGAAAACCAAAACTCAGTTTCAAATTTGAAAATTGGTGGGCTATGGAAGAAGATTTTCAATCAACCGCAAAATCTGCTTGGTTATCTTCAGCCAATAGGCCTTTCCATGCTCGAACCACTAACCTTTCAGGAACTCTTAAGAGATGGTGCAAGAAAAAGAAGCCTCTCAGCCAACAATTGGACGACATTCAGGACCAGATTAATAACATTCAAATGCAGCCGGTCCAGGTACGAAACCACTCCCTTGAGGAAAATCTCATAGCCCAATATGAAAAAAATATGACCAAGTTAACTGAGTTCTATAGACAAAGAGCAAAAAAGCATTGGGCTACTCATGGGGATAGAAACACCTCCTTCTTCCATAATGATGTTCTTAAGCGCAGGAGGAGAAATCGCATTACTTTGATTAAGGATGTGCAGGGAAACACTTACCATGATCCAGATGACATTGCAAACCAGTTTGTGTCCTATTTTTGAAATATTTTCAGATCTACCAGTGCTAACAATGACAGGTCTCCCACAACCACAAGTCCACCTCTGGATTCAGAGGACTTCACATACTCAGTCCCGGATAAACAGGAAATTTGGCAAATCCTGAAGTCAATGAAAAAGAATGCTTCTCCGGGACCGGATGGATTTAATGTTTCTTTCTACCTCTTGGCCTGGAGTTGGATTGGAGATGATGTAACAACACTGGTCCAGAAGTTCTATCAAACAGGTATACTTCCTCCTCACCTAAATGATACTCATATTGCCCTGGTTCCAAAGAAGGTAGTTTGCCATTTGCCTGCCGATTTTAGACCAATTAGTTTATGTAATGTCATCTATAAGATCATCTCCAAGTCTCTTGCTAACCGCCTCAAAACGCACCTTCCTGATTATATCCACCCTACACAACAAGCTTTTATCAAAGGTAGACGTATTAGCAATAACATCATCATTGCTCAGGAAATTACTCACTCTTTTAATCTTACATCGTGGAATAGTCATGATTTTATAATAAAGATAGACTTGGCAAAAGCTTTTGACAGAGTGGAATGGCACTTCATTGCTGCTGCTCTAGAACGTAAAGGGCTTCATCGTCACTTCATAAACCTAGTCCATGCTTGTATTGCTACGCCGTCTTTCTCTGTTATAATTAATGGTCAGTCTTATGCTAAGTTTACTAGCAGCAGAGGCATTCGACAAGGTTGTCCCCTGTCCCCTTCTCTTTTTGTCCTTGCAGTTAATGAACTTTCATTGGCGCTTCAAGAAGCATTGCAGGCTAACCACTTGACAGGTATATCATTTGGACCAAGCTGCCCTCCGATTCACTCTTTGATGTTTGCAGATGATCTTATTGTTTGCGGCAAGGCAAATGTCCAGGAAGCTACGACTATTTCACATATCATTCACCAGTTTTGCCAGGCCTCAGGTCAAACTCCAAATTGGAGCAAATCTGCCATTATGTTTAGTAAAAATGTTAACATGCAGGTCAAACAGGACTTAAAGCAAATCTTTCCGGTTCAGGACATTGACAACAACACCATACATTTAGGTCATCCACTAATCCTCCCATCAAAAAACAGGTCATCAGCTTACAACTTTATTTATGAGAAGTTCAAATGCAAATTAAGTGCTTACAAGGCCAATAGAATGTCCCATGCAGCCAGGTTAACCTTGATAAAATCTGTTTTCTCCTCTATACCTGTCTATTATATGTCCAATATACTTTTCTCTAGGAAGTTTCTATCCAAACTAACGGCCATCATCAGGAACTTATGGTGGACAGGGGTTAGGGAAGAGTCTACCACAAGAAGCTTGTGTCTTAGGGCATGGGCTGATATATGCACACAGAAGAAAGAAGGTGGCCTGGGCATTAGGAATTTGCAAGCAATTAACCAAGGCCTCATTCTAACGGCTGCTTGGAGGCTTGCAAAGGATCCACAACATCATTTGGCACAGATTCTTAAATCCAAGTATCACCCTGATACCTCTATTTGGCGAGCAAAACCAAACACTCCGAAATCTGCTTTTTGGACAGCTATACTCAAGGTGATGCCTCTTCTATACTCCGCTGCTTTTTATCAACTTATGGATGGCAGTATTTCTATTTGGAGTACCCCTTGGTTTTCGGGCTGGAAACCATTTATGACAACCTTATTATCCAAGAACACCCTTACAATTACCCATCTACTGTCAAAGATCTATGGATACCCAACCAAAAGGCCTGGAATATCCCTCTTATCCAAAGCCTCTTCACTCCAGAAACTGCTAATCAAATTATCCAAACTCCTATCATCTTAGCAGATGAGCAAGATACCCTTTGTTGGAAACTAACCCCGACTGGTATGTGCTCGGCAAAAAGTGCTTACTGTCATTGCAGGACAAACTTGGTGCTCCCAGTCAACCAGAGACCAAAAGAAGTGCCGGTTCAGATCAAAAACCTACTTTTACAGGTTTGGAAATGCAAGAACATGGTGCCAAGAGTTCAAACTTTTGCATGGAGACTATTGAGAAGAGCACTTCCCACAGGAAAAAGGGCAGGTAAGTTCTCCATTCACATCGGGGAGGACTGCTCCAGGTGCGGAACGATCGAGGACGAAATACATCTATTTTTCCTATGCCCCTTTTCTAAAGCTGCCTGGTTCAGCCATCCGTGGTACATTAGATCCGAAGTGCTGGCTTCAGATTATCAATCCATTCCAGACCTCATTCAGGCCATGCTTACGTCGGGCCACCCTTTAGCTTCACTCGAATATATCTACACATTTTTATGGTGCCTCTGGAAAGCAAGGAATGACCAACTTTTTTGCAGGAAAGCTCTTAAACCTTGGCAGGTGTTTGGTTCAATGCAGGCTATACTCCAGGGAGCCAAACTAGATGACCAGGCTCAGAACAGCCTGCCCCAAGCTCTGGTTCAGCAGCACGAGGCACACAAACTAGCTTCGTCAGTCCAAGACCAGAGAAATGCTACAAATTCAGCTACCTCTCAGAATCCACACATCAACCTTCAGGTGTTGCCTACTCCAGGAACAACCATCTCCGATCCATTGAGCATTCCAGGCACAAAGATCTTCACAGATGCTGCATGGACGCAACAACATAACCAGGGCAGCCTTTCATCGCGGGCGGGGCTTGGAATCAGCATTGTGGTTGAAGGCGCTCACCATTGCGCTCAACTACTCATCTCAGCTATCTCCCCACCAGCAATTTCAGTACTACAGGCAGAGACTTTTGGTCTGCTTCTCGCAGCGAATCTGGCGCACCATCTTAAGCTCGAACAGGCCACCTTCTTCACAGACTCTGCGATCCTGGCAAAGGCAGCAGCTACTCGTAACATTATTGAAGACCCAGGTCATTGGCAGATTAGGCCACTACTTGCTGCTCTCTTCAGCAACCCTTCCTTCCATCAGAAGAAAATCTTTCATGTTCCCAGGTGTACGAACTTCAAAGCTCACTTCCAAGCAAAACTTGCTACTAGGATTCACGACAAGCCTTTCTCCATTAGATGCCTTTCTAGCACACAACAAAATGTGGTCTGCACTTTCAGAGATGTAATCTCAGATTTCAGCGATGCTTTGTGCACGCTTGCCTCTGTAAAATGTTGTTGAGCTTAATGAAAAACTGATGTGGGCAAAGGAGGAACAGGGAAGAAACAAGGATTTTTTTTCTCTCAGACTCGGAACAATATCAAACGTCAGCCAGGCCAACTCATGCGGTTGATGAACAGCGAAAATTGGTGTCCGTCGGTCTGTGTCCAGCCGTCCAGGTACAGTGCACCACATGCGTCTCTTCCCGAATGAGTATACTCCGCGTTGTATCACGACTTTCCGAGTTTAATAGTATTTATTTTCGAAGACACCCATGAATGCAGGTTACGCTGGAGTGGAGATTTTAAGCAGAAACGGTTTTAAAAGTCCGTAAAAAAACTTGCATATTATCAACGTGCAAAATCTTAATTTGAAAAACTCAATATTAGCTACACAAAAATGACAAATGTGTAGATCTGAGTATACACACTTTCAAATCTCCAAAATATATGATTTTGCTTTTTTGTAGCCCATAATATAAAATAAATCCTCATTGTGATTTTGCGTTCTTCTAGGATGCATCATTGATACATCCAGTTTTTTCAGATTTTTTAAAACTTATAAATGGAGTTTTATTATTTTTAAATAAAGTTATCACTAAAAGTTAGACGGCAAAGTATTTTTTCAGTCACGTTGTATCTTCCTTCCACGTTCAAAATCGCATTCCAGAACATGACTATCCGTGACCAATGCAACAAAAAAAACGAATGGAACCGTGTGCCGTCCACACATCACTTGTTTCACTTTTGTGCAAGCCAAGAGAGGTCACAATTTTTGGGCGAAATTTTGCCGGTGCACCATAAACGAGCCTAAACTATACACATTGCATTTTTCTAATTTTATTTTTAACTTGGGAGCGTGTTGAGAACACTTTGTAACGTGATCCGAAAAATGTGCAATAGAATCAATATAGAACTTCATGCCCACTCAATACCACCGACGAAATCAATATATAACTTCACAACCTTATTGGAAGCACCAAGTGCTTGAGGTCACTTCCTTCAACTTTCTCTCCTTCCGTTTTCTCTTGGGTTATTTCTTTCTTTTCTAATGGAGTCCAACCTGAGATTTTCGTCACACCACCTAGTGGTGTCTCAATAGGAGGGCTTACCATCCATTTTTCTCTCATCTGCAAAGTCCAAAATGATCCGGAGTATAACTCTAATGCTGAGTGGGCTTTTTCACCTGTCCTCCCACCTCCCCCCCCCCCCCCAAAACTGGTTTCCCCATCTGCTACTTGGTACCAACAACGCTCATAGTCCGCCATGATCGTTATCCTCCTCCTCCTCCTCCTCCTCCTCCTCCTCCTCCTCCTCCGTGTGAGTTCCAACTTGTCCACCCCGCCCATCACAAAGATCGACATGCTCATCACCGGCCTCCACTAGAGACCTTGTCAATCTTGTCCTCCCGGGCACGCCTCTTGCCTCTTCTTTTGCTCACTCCCACGCTGCTCTACCTCGAGGGTCTCACTTTGCCAGAAAAAGTAGGACCTATAGAAGTCTAATTGAAAAATAAAAGTCTAATCTTTTCTCCACCCTTTGGATAATTCAAGAAAAGATAGCATGAACATCAATAGACTAGTAAGAAATAAAAATCGATCTCCTTATGAGAGAAACATGCCCTGCCGCCACCTCAACTTTCGTTCAAAGTGGTTTTCCACCAGCTTCCATTCATTATTAAGCAATAGGTACACCCAAGTATCTAAAAGATAAGGAACCCGCCTTACAACCAAACAAGAGCTTGTTCTCCACCCCTTTTGCCTTTCTGAAACAGTCGCTTCATGAAAGTTAATCTTGAGGCTCAATAATTGTTCAATTATGCACATGATAAGTTTCATATTCACGATTTTAAATATAATAGTATCATCTACATAGTGTAAAATGGACACTCCATCATCAACTAGATGGGATATGAGGACACCTAATTGACCATCCTATTTTATCCTACAATCAGGATTTTCAACACATCTGCCACAATATTGAAAAGCATTGGAGAGAAAGTACACCTTTTTTCAAACCTTTCAAAGTTATATCTTTACTGACCTTTATTCCAGCACTACCTCTCTACACAAAATGTGCAATCTATTCACACCATTTTGTGTGAATCCTTTCCTACGCAATACCTATTATAGTAAAGACAATTGTGTTTTATCACAAGCTTTTCCGGAATCTATTTCAAATAGAACACCGTAATTTTTCTTTCCATGAAATTCATGGATAGTTTCATGGAGCACGACAACACCATCTACGCCATGTCGTCCTTACATAAAAGCGGACTTGATTGGACTAATTAACTTATGGACAATCCCTGTTACGTGATTCCTGCCAACCTTCTTAAAGATTATGAAACTGATACTTAGTAGATACATGGGGCTATATTGTTCGATTTCAGCCGCATTTTTTTTCTTGGGTGAAAGCGTAGTGTCACCAAAGACCAGTTTTAAAAAAGGCAGTTCCATGTCTGCAACTGAACAAATATGGCCATCATATCCACTTTTTTGATTTAATGAAGTTCCAATATTTCTAGATTTTTGGCGTCTTTCTGGTTTTGTCGGGTGGAATCTCTGAAAGTTTGTTGAAAGTGACAATAAGAATCTTGTTTAAAGTCCCAAAAAAAAGAATCTTGTTGAAAGTGACACTCTGAAATTTGCTAAGAACGGAAATCCCGAAAGCTATGATTTTACTGGAAGCTCGTACGTCACTGAATTGTGATCACGGTGCCAACGGGCCTATCTTGTGTTGTACTGTATTTGCGGTCCATACGAACATGCATTTTCTGCAACAGAATCGGCCGATTTGCGTGCTCCCGCGTCACTGAATTGTGGACTCCAGCCACACACCACACACTGACACACACACAGACATGCCGCTCCTCCACCTCTCGCTTCCGCCGCACCGCCTCCTCGCCGGGAAACGCCGGCTGCTTGCCCTGCCGACGCCGCCATATCCTCCCTCGCGCCTCTCTGTAAGAGCGGCGGCGGCGGCAGGGGCGGTACATGAGGCGTGCGCGCTCCCCTTCCCGCCGGCCCGCGCCTCCCACCACCGCGAACTCGCCGCGGCCGTCGCCTCCGTCGAGCGCGCCTGCCGCCTCTGCGTGGACGTGAGTTCATCAACTCCTCCCACCTCCTCTAATTTTGACCGAACACTCTGAAGAAATCGATTGGCTTGACAGGTGAAGGCATCGCTGCTTTCAAATGATAGAGACAAGAGGAGGGTTGTCGAAAAGAACGACCAAACCCATGTGACGATTGCGGATTTCGGAGTTCAGGCGCTCATTACCTACGGTAATTCACACAGTTCGATTCCCCAG
This sequence comes from Poa pratensis, assembly GCA_947311845.1. NCBI lineage: Eukaryota > Viridiplantae > Streptophyta > Magnoliopsida > Poales > Poaceae > Poa > Poa pratensis. The sequence continues at coordinate 19,032,374 of CAMZMU010000010.1, forward strand.
CTCAGCTAATCAGTATGATATGCACTCTGCACCTCTGTCTGTCTGATCGATGCCACCTTAATTACCATGGTGCTACTGAAGAGCTACAGCAGCTGTTTCCATCAATACCTCTGGTTGCCGAAGAGGACTCGGCATGTCTACGGTCGCCCAATGCCGATGACGTAATCGTTGAGTCGATCACAAGCTTTGTCGCCAGCAAAGTGAGTAACAGCGGCTCGCCTTTGACTGACGATGATGTGCTGAGGGCTATTGACAGAGGAGGCAAGGATGCTGTCTCCTTTGATTCAAATCGTGCTACTTATTGGGTAAGCTATGGAGGTTTGGTTTATCATTCATCCAAGTCTGCAAAAGTTTGTTCCAGACTTCCAGTGACTTAAAGATGGTGCTGTGGTTTTGTAGATACTTGACCCGATTGATGGTACTAAGGGTTTCTTGAAAGGAGATGATACGCTGTATGTGGTATGTCTCTCTGTATCCATTTTATGCAAGCATGTATTAATACCAAGTCTGTTTCCTCTTATCTGATTTCTTAGCATTAAATAAATCTTGGTCATTTGGTTTTGTTACTCTCTTCCAATATGAAGCGTTTTTGGCTTGGTTCTTAGGTGGGTTTGGCTCTTGTGGTGGATGGAAAGCTGGCAGTAGGAGTGATGGGATGTCCAAATTGGACCAATGCTACTGCCATAGGCAACAAGGAAGATGAAAATGCTGAGGCTTGTGCTGGCCATGGCATCATTATGGTGTCCCATGTAGGCTGTGGCACCTGGTCTAGGCCCCTCTCTGCTGAGATTGGTCAGTTCCCAACACCACTGGATGTTTGGAAGAGATGCTGGGTTGATCCCTGTTCAGTTGTGCACACGGCACGCTTCTGCATCGTCGATAGCCATACTTGGGATATGATGCCGTTATCCGCCCACTTCAATTCAACGATGGATGAGTCTGATCCGAGAGATGAGAATACAATCCTTCTCCATAATTCCTGCGGTGGAAGGTTTGTTGCCTTTTCCTCTTAACAATATACTCTCTGAAATGGAGCCATCCTTTTTCTTTCTTGTGCTGTACTGTTGCCTTACTACTAACAATATCTATCTTAGGCTGCTAGTGACTATCTTTGACTGATTACTGACATTTCAATGCCTTTTGTAGCTTGTCCAAGTACCTCATGGTAGCTTGTGGGAGAATGTCAGTATTCATCCTCCTAGCACGGGTGACAAAACTACTCAAGGTGACCTCTAGCTTGAATTACCCGCTGTACTACATAACAAGTCAAACAGCTTGTTGACCTAGCTTGCAATCGTATTAACCCTTTAAATTCCGGCTGTTGGCATAGACTTGGGATCATGCTGTTGGAGTAATTTGTGTTGAGGAAGCTGGTGGTCAGGTATGCCTCGTTTGCTAAGCCAAGAATACGAGAAATGTCCATTTGTTCTACTGATCTTAACCACTATAACCATGCTGAGTCAGTAACTTGATCAAACTGACAGACCTGTGACTGGAGCGGGAAACCATTGGATTTTGCAGCTGACCAAACCGGGCGTAGAATCATCTACCCTACGGGCGGCATTCTGTCGACAAATGGTGCTTTTCATGACAAGCTTGTGGGAATGGTCTCAGAAAATTACAAGTAGCAATTTTGCATAGCTTCACAAACCAACACAGTTTTCATCCTTTTTTTTATGTACACAATTTTCCCCAGATGATCTGGCCAAGCAAACATGGTCTGATTACTCCCAGTGTCATCACCAAACCATATATACACATGAATAAAACCGACGCTGTCTCTAATAATCTATGCCTGAACTGCTTCAGCAACTTCATGCAGAAGCTATACAGGCCGAACGTCACGGTAGTATCCAACTGCTTGCAAAATTCACAATGTCTGAACTTGTTGGATAATCCTGAAGGCTGCATGGATGGTCATAAAGCGTCCACACGAACCTGAGGCAACGGGGAGAAATCCTGAACCAAATCTGACAGCAATGCAAAGGTGCTTGGCCACCAATTCACCACGAAACAGGCTTGCGCCCCGCTATATTAATATAGCAACCACTGATACAAAGATGAGACCACTGCTGGGGCAAACAGCACAAAGCAAGCCCAAAAGAAAGAGAAAAGAAACAAGAAGAGAAATAACGCCGACAACGGCGGTTCAACGAAAACGGGAATGACTCGCAACCGCTGCGCCCTCCGAAGATTTTCGCCACGCTCCTAGCACTCCGTAGCGCCACGTACCAAGCAGCACCTCCAAGAAGGTGAGCGACGACGATGACGCTGCTGCCCGAACCGGTCCTAGGGTAACCCCTGGTTCACGTCCTAGGGTTTCCCCCGATACGCCACGGAGGTGGGGAAGAGGTACACCCGACGCCCTTCAGGAAGGACGGCGACACCCGCAGGCGTCACCGCGTCGATGTCGAGAACGACCGAGATTTCTCCCGACCCCCAAAAAACCACACCCCGGACGCTCCGTAGTGTTCCACCAAGCTTGCCACCCACCAGCACACGCCACCACGGTCTTGCAATCACCACCGCCGTCTCACCGTGAACCATGTTGCGAGGCCGGGAAGAACGGGCAAAGGGGACACCGGCAAGGAATGGCAGTATAGTAGCACGCGGGAGGGATCGACCTCCACCGCCATCAGCAGTAGCCGACCGGATGCAGTAGTACGGACACACCAGGCCCTCACCGGCCCGGCCGAGCCCAAAAGGCTCGTAAAGTCCACGCCGCCGCATTGCAGCAGGCACGCCACCATTACCGCCAACCCCCGCCTCAGCCCCTACTGCGTCGTCCACCGAGATGCCGCCACCACGCCGAGGCGGCCCGCCCAGAACCCAGATGGGGCCCAAAGGGTCCAGATCTGGGCCGGGAGGGCGTCGCCGACCGCACTCCGGCGACCAGCCGGCCGCACGCCGGCTACCACGGCACCCAGCAGCCAAACGGCCGCTCCATCGCCACCAAGCCCACCCGGCCGCGCCGGACCACCACCAGGCCGAGCTGCACCGCCGCCAAAACGGACTCCGCCCCCTCGGGTCCTCCTAGCATGCGGGGAAAGGAGCTCCGCCGCCGCCGACCCCGCGTGGGCGAAGCCTGCCGGCGGCGGCGGCGGGGGAAGCTGGCTGTGCAGAGGGGATGGGGCCCCCGGTCGCCCAGGGAGGGGCGACGGGAGCGAGAGAGAAAAAAGAATCTCGGCCAAACAGATGATAAAGACCACCAGAAGGTTGCAGATCACCTGACTCCGTCACCGGATAACAACCCTCTCTCTGGGTCTTCATGCAGAATTGGCATCTTCCTGAATATATTCTGAAAGCATATTTCATAATTTTTTTGGTGATATTGATTTCGTATTGTAGATGTTGATATATTTTGTATAGCTTGGTAAAAGTTAAATGGGTTTGACTTACGACATGAGTAAGTCCCCTCGTATATATAGACGGATGGAGTAATATCTTTGTTTGAAAGTGGGCAAACTGAGGCAAAGTTTAGTTTAGTTTATCACCGCAGTGAATTATTATTGCTTGGTAAAAATTTCAAGTCTGTGACACAAAGAAGAGCATTGTGCACAGTAACTTCTATGGAAAACCTCTAAATGAATACTTCAGAGACCCCCACACTTACACAAATTTCACAGGTTCTTTAATGATGACACGTCAGGTCAGGAAATGCTCACGGAGCTGGACCGGCCTCGTTTTTCCTGAAGCGAGATCACGGTCTCGAACGCACCTACGAGGGCCTTCACCTTGCTCTTCCTTGTCTCGATGAGCCTGCTCGCTGTCTCCTTGATAACGTTGTTGAACGATCGGTGCTCGCTCTTCTTCTGTTCATTGGCATCCTGATGCCTCAGGACAATGACTTCAGCCCGTGAAGCGCCTGAATCTCTTGATGCATCAGTATCTGCAGCACCACTCTTCCTGGTGATCCTGCCTCTGATGGTATATTTGCTTATGCTGCTGTCATCTGTAGCCTTTGCAGGCCTGAACCGGACTCGTCTGGGACTGTTGCTGGCAAGGTTAGTTAGCACCCTTGCCTCGGCGAAACGTTAGCTTGCGAGGTGACCGCGTCACGGTGCTTGGGGATAAGGATGCTGACCTTGGCCTTCCTGCACTTTCAGTTCTTGCAATAACAGCATTGTCTGTAAAGATGGGAATAATGACTTGTCATTATCGTCACCGCGTTTCATGAACTCCAAGTATATGTTTATTATTTGGACAGAAGTATTTTCATGGATACTTGCCTCGGCGAAACGTTAGCTTGCGAGGTGACCACATCACGGTGCTTGAGGATATGGATGCTGACTTTGGACTTCCTGCACTTTCAGTCCTTGCAATAACAGCCTTTTCTGTAAATTGGGAATGAGGAATTGTCATTCTCGGCATATCGTGTCAGGAAGTCTAAGTGTATGTTTATTATTTGGTTAGAATTATTTTCAGGGCAAATTGTCTCTACATTACCATGATTTTTTAGCACTAACATGCTGGATGTTTGTTTACCCTATCATGACGACAGCATGATCAATAAAGACATCGGTATAATCAATCATGTCATACAAGTTGAATTATGGACTGTTCATTAGCATTATTAATTGGCATGTGAAATTCATAGTACTATGAGGAAGTTCCTAACTCAATCGTCAAGTTGATGATTTGAAAGGTAGAGATGAAAATGTACCTTTGTGAGGTTGCTTCTCTTTGTTGTTAACATCTGGTTTGCGTATTTTTGCCGAAGCTGTCTTCACTATTTTGCCCTTGCAGTCAGAAGAACATTCTATCCCATAAACTTTCCTACTCTTCACCGGAGAAGCAGAAGTTTCTTTCCTGGCTGCTCTCATCTTGTGCTTGAAAGAGACTTAGCCGACATGTTTATAGAACGAGACAGCTTCAGTGACCAATATAGCCATTTCTTCTGCCCTGTTTTGCCAAAGTTGAGAATCTTTCCTGGGAACATTCTGCTCTGGCCATCTTTCTACCATTCTGTTTCCTAAAGTAGGTGATGAAGCTGGAACAATTTTTGTTGCTGAAGCCTTCAGCTTTGAAAACCTAGTAGATTTGGCCGACGTATCTGTCAGGCTAGCTGGTGATGGTACTTTGATTTCCTTCAATTTCAGAAAAGTTGATGCCACAATCAAGTGGAATTTCTTCTCCCCGCTGACCTTGCTAGTAGCACTAACATCTGCCTTTTTCACCTTTGTCTTAGTTCCATCGGAGCTGTTAACTGATGTACCTGCAGCCTTTGTTGCGACTTTACTCTGGTTTTGTGGCTTGACAGAGTGTTTTCGCTATTGTTTGGTGTTGTTTTCGTCTTCGGTTTTTACAGATTCCAGAAAGGAACTCTCTGATTTAGTCCCATGCTTATTTTGTTTGTGCTCTCTGGTGCCATCACAGACTGATCATTCTTCTTCTCTGAACTTACACATTCAATTGCCGAATGACCGAACACGTGATCCACAAGTGACTGTTCTGCAGTTTCGCACACATCCTCGGAGGGCAGAATGGCATCCATAACATGATCGTCACACTCGTCGCTGTCCTGGATAGCCAGCGGCATCTCAGATCAATGCTTACAGCTCCCTCTGACATTTCTCCGTCTCCGCAGTTTGACCGATCATCGAATGACACGATCAGGCACTTGGTTCAGATACTTCATCCGGCAACTCTACACACTGAGAGCTTTCAGAATGACCAGGTACTTACTCAGCGTGGCTTCTGCTTGGTAAATCCAGCTTAGCTGCAGAACCACTGCCATCTTTTTACAGGTGGAAAAATCTTCGGCGCCTGGTCCTTGTTTCCTTCTTGCCTCCCCGTGGTAGGACTTCAGCCTGGTCTTGTTTTCGGCGCCTCGCATTTCGCACGGTCCTGACGCCAGGCACGAAGGACAGTCCTCCTTAGGTTCAGAAAAATGATGGGTACCAAATTTGCAGCTGTCATGGCAAGAGCCAGTGGATCTCTGCGGTAAGTGGAACGGCTCTCCTTCCTCCTAAGATAGGATGGAACACTGTTTCCATCTGTAATTTCAGTGGCATTTATCGGCAATTTCTCTATTGGACTCGGCTGATCAGGGGTTGAAATGCTCGCTCTTTGATCACCTCCTCAGCCATTTATAAGCACGGATGCTTCAATTGCAGGAAGGCACATATGTGAGAACAGCACATACAAAGTCCATACTGGTATTGAAAACAAGCACATAACACTGTGCTGTGCAGACTAAACAGGCATCTCTAACAATGTACTCCCTCCGTTCCAAATTAAATGCCACAATTGAACTAAATCCGCGACGCTTAATTTGGAATGGAGTATAAGTCATCTGTACACTTAGTGTTGTTAATGAATACAGAAAAAGTGAATATATCCAAGCAGTTAAGCAGTGTTATGTTTCTGAATATCCAAAGTAAAGGCTGCACTTGACAATCGTTGCATCAAATCCTTGTATATCTTCGTTTCGACAAAACGTGAATAATGGATAGTCCAGAATAAGTTTCTTCCTACCGTGTGATCAAGATCATCAACATTATATAGAAAATGTGAAGACACGCAAGGGTTTTGTTGTTGCTAAATGTACTAGTTGAAACTCTTGATCACATGGTAGTAACTAAATATTCCAGTATTACTGATCTACCAGCAAGATGGGCGTGCTAGT